>CM038142.1:305533132-306944798 GCA_021437245.1 Aegilops speltoides | reverse complement strand
CCGTCCGATCTATATCTGATGGATGGAAATTAAACTAAAATATACCTGCACCCCTCTCCACATTTGTAGACAAGGCCTTCCCTCCTTCATCCTTATCTCCAACAAACCTCATTGTTGAGCAATTAAGAAAGGAAGCCTCGAACAAAGCGGCACAGTGGCATTGCCAGGCGTCGTCAATCCCCATGCCTCCGCTCAGTCCGACCACCAACCACCACCACACCCCACTCCTCTTCACCTTATCTCATATTTCTCGAGATATCATTAGTTTTTACACATGGGATTACTACTTCAAGGGTCAATCACAACAGGTGTTTTATAAAAAATGCATCTTGATGTTCCGTTTAATGCACGGATCTTGCTAGTACTCCTACACAAGACTAAGTTGGTGATGCTGGTGTGTCTGCCATCCGTCGTTTCTGACCATTAGATCTACATCTAACGATTGTGAGGTAAGTTGTTGCCTTTTCTCACCAACATCCCACTTGTCTACCAATTTACATAAAACCCCATAATTAGTATCTTAAAACCAACCACATCCCTCCCTGACCTCACCAAAACAGCCCAAGGAATGTATTATAATTGAAACATAATATATCTCTAGTGACATATGTATATCAAAATTAGGGTGTTTTGTACCAAGTTTGTGAACCAGTATTACTCTAATTATGATTCGTTGCAACGGACATGAACATTGCTAGTATTTCCAACCATGCATTTTTTCCTAGTATTCCATAGTTTCGAGTTTTCCATCAAGATATTAGTCACTCATGGTTGATATTTACTTTCAATCATGTACACATATGCACTATGTAACTAGCCTTGCTTATTGGCTTCCAAAGCTTAACTTTCACTCCTACTTACAATATGTAGAGTATTTAACAAAAAGCTACCACTTTCAACCAGCCCTAGGAAGAATCTATTGTACAAAAAATGGCAAAAACATACCCAAAATTTCTTAATCCACGCCAAAAACTACTACCTAGTACTCCTACCGATTAGATTCGTTTAAATCCATTTATGACTGGGTTGGCCCACACGTCCGTGCTGACGAGGCAGCTTAAACCAACACATTTTGTTTGACCGTTGACACAAGGGACCCACATCTGACCTTCTATCCTATTATTGCCCCGCAAATCATTCATTTTTCCTGAACATTACTTCAAACAGTACTGATGCGTGTTCGTCGGTGGTGCCGGTGATGAGCGAGTTGGCCGCCGCTCCGCCGAATGGACCAGACGCTGCGCTGGCCTCTGCACGGGTTGGCAGGCTGGCCCGAGCGTGACTCACGAGCGAGCAAGCCGCCGCGCTGGCCTTCGCTCGAGCCAGATGGCTGGCCTGAGCGCGGCGCGCTCGAGCAAGCCGCCTCGCTGCCGTGCCAATGTAGCTAGCAAACCTTGCAGACAAGTAGTTGGACGGAGCTAACTTGGCTAGCCAGTGGCCGCGAGCGCCGGACAGAGCTGGCATCCGCGCTGCCGCAACATGGGCTCCGCACCGCCGGCAGTGTTGACCTTGCCTTCTGCCGGCGGCGGTAGCTGCGTCCCATGGCCGAGGATGACTAGGTGGACGGGCCGGAGGTAGGAGGTTACTTGAGGATTTTTGTTGGTAAGAGCATTTACAATGGTTGATAAGGTAGTCTTATCTTAAGTCTGCCACATATGCAAGTGGTAGTAGTTTCTTGGGCATTTTAGTGGTTTCTTGCATTATTAGGGGTTTCTTGTAAGGAATAATGTACGTACTACTAGCGACAAAAGGCGATTCTAGGTTGCATTGTACTCCAACGAGTACTACTAGTGGTCGCGGGAGTGTATACCTCGTTTTGTGGGTTCGATCCCGGCCGAACGCACGACGTCCTTTTTTTAAAGTAGTACTACTACACTTCGCTGCGAGCCAATATTTTACACGGGTAGTTTGAGTTTTGAAGTCAAACGGACGTGCGGCCCCACAATCTGGGTGCACTGGACAGCCTAGCCACGTGAACGGGTTTTCCTTCCCAGCATCCCGTTGCTCGCGTGCTCGCCCTAGACGCACCTTGCTTGCAGCTTCCTCATCAGCTAGTAGCATATTTAAACTAGCGCCTCCCAATTAAGCCGGAGGAGGCGGAAAAGCCTGGCGGGGCATTGGGAACTGTGCAATATGGCTCTGTATGTAAAGTGCTCTACTACTACTCTTTAGCTTGTGGCGTTGCACACATGGACTTCACTCCATTATCGCTCTACTATAAAAGAAATTCCTCTTGACGTGTTTTCTGGAAATGGAGGCAAAAGCTTTTCTTCATCTCATTCATAAAGAAGGAACTACTAACAAAGTTCGACGAGATCCATTACACCTCCACAAATGGAAGCGAAAAGCCTAGTCTCGCTGTATCAAATAACTCAAATGTTCTGCCCCCGCAGTAACGTCGCTGATAAACAGGTTGCTAGTGTGTGCGTGAGAGGAGCGGCTAAGTAGGCCAGCTACATGAGAGGAGCGGCTGAATAGAGCACCGAGAGTACCCACTAGGCCACTACGCAGGTGTACTTCCCCTGCATTGATAGTACATCGATAGTTCTAGAGAACAGTAGTACCCTCCACTTCCAACTATAGCTCCTTGGCCCTGAGATTCAAGAGTTCAAAACTAGTGCACTATACTAGACTAGACTAGAAGTACAGTACATCGCACTACTAGTTGAGAAAAGTAGTACTAGTACTGCTATAGTACGAGTACATACTCCTCCGTCACATAATGTAAGACATTTTTTGACACTAGTTGGCGTCTACAAAAAATGGCAAAACATACCCAAAATTTCTTAATCCACGCCAAAAACTACTACCAAGTGCCAAAAATTTCTTACTAGTGCTATTATTTACAGTAACGTTCCATAATGCTAGTACTTAGTAGTAAATAATAGCCTCACCCCTTCGCTGAGGAATGATCTACAGTTGGAAGGGACGAGGCCCTGCGGTTACTACGCTCTTATCTCCTCCTCGCTAGTCCCCCCCCCCCCCGAAGAGAAGGCAGTTCGTCAATGCTCCCATGGATTTGCCAGGCGGTTCTCCTCCTCGTCGGGGCTGGGAGACCTTGGACGACGATCCTCTGGGAGAAAATGCACGCTGCTCCAACGTCCTCACCGCTGCAAGACTCGGTGCTTCCTGCACCAACTTTTTCAAGACGCTGCTTAAACAGGCTTGGGAAAAGGCCATGCTTGTTGGTATTCCATGCGTCCTCGAGGAGAAGGTTCTTCTATGGGACAATCCTTCGAATAGTCCACCGCTCCCTGGCCATGGTTGCACGTTGACTCTGCTAGAGTTGCCAACGTTGAGAGCTAGTCGGATTTTGTCCGATGAGTAGGTCAGTAATGGAGTTTGATCATGTAGTACTTAGTTATTCCATTTCCATCCCGTAATTTCTCCGCTGCCCACCGCCTTATATATAGGTCTGGGTCGGTGCCAACGAAGATTGGCTTGCATACCTCCGGCCGGATACCACCATCATTTTGCACAACATCCATAGCAGTGCAGCCGTTCTGGTAGACCCCTTCTCCACGCGGTGTTCGACATAAGGATTGCCATCAATGCAAGACGCAGTAACGGCAGAGGCTGGTGCATGTTGGCGGCGGCAGATTTGTACTCCTACATGTTTGAAGATGTCGTGCGCCATCTAGGCCGCATCTTCGCGGTGACAAGCCAGGGACTTGTTTCACCTGGTTGCCATCCTATGGTACAGGAGATTACAAATGGAATGCACAAACCATCATTTGCATCCCTAACGGTACTCCATTATTTTGCAGGGACCAGTCATTCCCCGATCAAAATAAGATCGCCGATCCTGGATGTGCATTTGCATCCGCGATTCGGTCTAACCTGGAACCTTGTAGCTGACTTTGGCATATTGGGATCAACTAGCTTAGCGATGCGTTACCCATGGTACCACTGATGTGCAACATGGTCACACAATCTACCACGATCGGACCGTCACCATCTACCTAGGTATTCCATTTTTAACCCTCTCGCCTTCTCTTTCATTGTTGTACTAGTAGTATACTTAGTAGTACTAGTAGGAGTACTTTTTACCTTGGAGGACGCGTATAGCTAGCTAGGCCCTTGAAGACTTGAACCCACTAGCTGCCACCATTTTTGTTTTTCCATGTCTTACTATCTCATCCATGTAGCCAAGAGTGGCTATATATAATAAGCCGGTTATTTTACTTCCTCTATACCGGAGTAGTACTATTTGCTGCACAGTATTACTGACCGCCATATTTGAGCACAACATTATTATGCATGGACCTTGACTATGTACGTCACCATGTGTCCAGATCTGGGATGCCGCGTGTACCAGATGAACGACGCCGAGTTCGACCCCTGTGATGCTACGTGGGTGCCGAGGAACACTCTTAGAGAGTACTCACTTTTCATCGGGGACAACTACCCCATTGTGAAGTGGATGCCACCTTCCGTGCACGACACCGAAGGCCTGCCGTTCATGAAGCATGGTTGTGTCTTCAGTGCGCACCGCCGGATGAACGACTTGCTGGGACACGCTATCCCTGGTTTATGCCGCTTCAGCTTGGATGAGTCTCCATCGTGTGGAACCGGACTAGAAAGCTGCGACAATGATTCTCGTTGCCCACCGCTATGGATCATGCCATCCATGAAGAACACCTGGGACTGGAACTGGAGGAGGACAGGTAGCCCATCTATAACGTGTAAGTGGAGTACGGTAATTGTGAACAGCAGTGCTGTGAATATATGTAGACTAGTCGTGCACAAATTTATCACATGAATTGGAGATGAACTTGTGTGGCATACTGGCATTTGTCCTTTAGAATTTATTACTAGTAAATGTGTTATGTGTACATGCAACTTGTGTGGTTGTTGCACGGGCTCCAACACGCTCTTTGAGAAAAAAAAGGTGGCACAACTTTGGATATACGTGACGTGGCGGCATCATACAATAGCATCGTTTTCTATAGTTGTAGTAGACTCCTACATGGACGACAACTCCTATAAAACCTTGCACTTGGCTCTTTGCCTCTTTGGGAGGCTCAACAGTTCGTACTCGTGTGAATCTTGCACTTGCCTCTTCGCCTCTTCGGAAGGTCCAACAATGATGATACTACAGTACAATATGCTTCTGGCAATCTGACACCGATTGAACTGCTGCACGCCCACCGCGAGGGCGAGGGCGAGGGCGAGGGAGAGGGAGAGTTAAAACCCTCTCCTCTCATGCGAACCACCGCGCGCGTGGGTGAGGGAGAGGCATAGTAAGCAAGCTTCTCCTCGTTCGGCGAGTTGACGGGACACATCAAAGCAGTACTAGTACTAGTAGTAGTCCATACTGCGTCCTTTCCGATTAATATGGCTTAATTTGAAACGAGAAAAATACACTGGCGGTCAATGTATGTAACAATACGCTCTTTACGGTCACTATATATAGTTTTGCGTCGATTATACGATCACTAGCTCATCATAGAGCACCGTATTGCACTCTACTGACCGGCCACATAGTCGACATGGCACTTTGTTGACTGGTTAAATTGTCAGCTGGTTTCTGGGTCCCACCTGTTAGTTGGCGGAGCAAAGAAATCAGTTAAACAAAACTTTACGCAGGCGCGACATGAGTCCAACCCTTGCGCCCGAACCGCCCTGGCTATGTATGTGAGTGCATGCACGTGTCCTCCCTCGGTCTTCCAACAAAGAGTGTACATCGGCTATAAAACAAAGAGTGTAGTAGTACATGATGTACATCTACACTTCCAATGCATTTAGCCTTTAATCTAAATCGATATTGATTGACTAATGCACCAACTTGTGCTGTAGGTATAGTCTACATGTCTATCCTTAATTACAGCATGCAACGGCCTTCATTTAATCTTCTTATCTCAATGGTCGCATGCACACATAAGTCTGCTACTTTTGGGCGTTAATTATACCCTGGTCAATGTGTAAATCTCTAAATGTACAGTCTTTCACGGACGTAGGGAGTAGGTTGAGCACTTGAGCATGAGCGTGTGTGTTGAGTCATGTGTTGTGTGCCGCATGGGTGCGTGAGTGTTGCATGCGTCCATGTGGAGTACATGTGAGTGTTGCATGTTGGATGCATCCATGCATGCATGGGGCTTACTCCCTCCCATTGACATGTTCATATTTCAAGCTTCCTCTGTTCCCTCCATATGGTGATACTCCCTCTGTTCCCAAATAGTACGGAGTAAAAGCCTCCCTCTGTTCCCAAATATGGAGTATTTGTCTTTCTCTGATTTCAACAGTGACTAGGTGCGAGCAAAATGAGTGAAGTGAGCGTAGAGGCATAGGGATACTGTAGAAAGGAAGTCCTCGTGATCCATTATTCCCCATCTCGGTCAGAGAGAACTATTCAACTAGTCTTCGCAGTGAAGTGACAATACATGCTGCAGCAGATGGGACACGTAATTAATAAGCTGAGCCAGCATGTTGGTGTTACTAAATCAGCCTTACCCAGTACTGGCATCATCTTTGCCAGTAGACCACGCTTCCACAAATATTCCTACGCACCTCTGTCCTCCAATAACTGACATATGGGCCCTCTTGTGGTAGACCCACATGTCATCGGTGTAACTATTTACACTCCGAAGGACGGTGCCTATATCCTGGTAGTAGTACTAGTAGAATTGAGATTTAATGCACTTTCTTCCCCGTCTTCCACTCTTCTTCCTCCTCTCTTCTTCCTCCTCTCTTCCCCATCGTCGGCCGCACTCCATTTACCCCCGCTCACTGCTCGCCTGCCCGCGCCATCTTCCTTGGTAGCTCACAAGACTTCCACCCCCCGCTCCTTTGCTTTCGCCACACGAGGAGAAGCTTCTTTGCTTGCCCACCCAAATCCACTTCCCCGCTGGCTCGCAGGCACCGAAAACCCCAATGGCAGAACCGACTGACACACAAAGCCGCGATTGGAATTCCCTCCCCGATGTTCTCTTGGAGCAGATCTGTAGTCGTATGGACCTACTCAGCACCGTCCGTCTGGCCGCATGCTCGGTGTCTTCGTACCGTCTACTCGTCCGCAACCGGCCGGCTCTTTTCCAAACACCTTGCTTGCTGATGCCCGGTCCTCGCAGGTGTCCCAGACACCGACTTGACGATCCTACAAAGGTTGCCGTGGTGCCCCTCGACATTCTACCACTACCCGTCCACCTATCCTTCATGCGCGGCCACTACTGGCCGGGCATGAAAGCCAACTGGATCGTCCTCATCCACCACACCTGTAGTCCGTGGCATCTCGTGGATATCTACACCCAGCGAGAGATCACCCTTCCATCGTTGGATACTGCCGACATCGAGCCTCGCGGCCTGCTGGACACTCCTGCCTCCTACGCACGAGACGCGTCAAGCTTTTGGCTCGACCTCTGTTTGCAGAAAGTTGTAATCTGCGAAGTTTCCACACCATTAGAAGACTACATGGATTACAAGTTCATTGCCTTGTTCATCATGGGATTAGTCTATCTGGAATCCGGTCGCCATACATGGTTATGGCTCATCATCAATCCTGTTGAGGCAACATTTCTGTCTGATGCTATAGTGCATGATGACATCATTTACGCGGTCGACGCACAGATTGGCTGCCTATACTGGTGGAATCTATCGTCGTGTAATTGTTCTATCTCATCTCATCTTTACCTTATGAATACGACTGCCTGTTCATTTGTTACAAATTTAGAATGCATAGCATGTCTATAACCACATCATTGCTATATGTTCCTCTCATTTCCTAGATTTTTATGACCACACATGTTATTGTTAAGAGTTGATATGAGAACAATTGGCATCTAATGATTGTTAGAATACATATTATGAGCATAACATCATGATTGCTACATGTTACTCTCGTTACAAGTTTTTTATAACAATACATGTTATTGCTTAGAGTTGATATGAGAATAGTAGTAGTAAGTGCTATGGTAGAATATGAGTAGGCGCTGTCATAGTTGTTTTCCTCTCATTGTTACATGATGTTTGAACCATGACATGTTGCTAGAATATGGAAGCCATTGGCTTATTTTTTTAACTTGGGGTATGATTATGACCACGACATTGCAATTCTCTCTCAATGATATGTGTCACTGTTATAATAATCATAATTCCACACATACTCTGAACATGATTGTTTATTTTTGTCCTTTTGGTCTCCACTTTGAATTGTTGCAGCAGATGCAAATGCGCTGGCCTTCATGATTCCAGGACCTGGAATCATACCAGCCGATGGGTGCTGGTTTATTGCTCGCTCAGCTGACGGCGGTCATTTGATGCTCATTCGCACGTACCAAATTGACCAAACCATTACATCAAACCACATGCAGTACAATGCATGGGGCGTTCGTGACATTGATGGCTATGGCTGCTTCGTGTTCGAGAAAGATCCCATCTCCGTTGGGCCAGGCGTATTCAACTGGAGGAAGGTTTACAGCCTCGGCAACCACTCCTTGTTCCTCGGGCTCAATTATCCGATCATCCAACCAATCATCGATCATATCGCCGGCGATGATTACTATGCTATGCAACTTCCATTCGCAAGGGGGGGTTGTGTTTACACATCATACCATGGGTTTCATGAATCACCATATCCAGAGATTCGTCGACACAGCTTGTTGCCAGATAATCTTCAGTGTGTGAAAGGCATCAAGCTTCCATGCGATGGATGGCTTTTGCAAACCCGACATGCTGCGATGTGGTTCATGCCAACAGCAAATATGCACAACTTGATTCATGCTGATATCTAGACTGAGCCATGTATTCTGCTGCTGTAGCATGACCCTCTTTTGTTGGATATTATGTACTGTTGTTAGTTTGAAGCACTCCTCTGGTTTAAAGGATAGATACCTTCCTGGGATCAAGTGCATCCTAACTCACCTGTGTAGGATGTACTGATAATGATGATGGAGATGCTGTGCAGAAGCCATATATATACATATATATCAGTTAGGCTTCAAGTGCGTACTTAATAGTTAAACCTATGTATAAATTGTGACACTAAATATGACTAGTAAGTAGTACAGTAGAAGTACTAGTATACGTCGGTCAAATTGTTCATCATGTCCACACATTGAATTGACATGACAACACGCTGCGTGTGAGGTGACACAAGAATCTCGGTGGCGTGTTCGAGTATTCTGGACTTCAGATTTGGAGTACCACTTATCTGTCGAAATCTTTCATCATTCACTTAAAACAGTCGATTGATCGTACATTGAGTACCATATAACTGGAATTACCGATGCAAGTCGAAGAAGGATTGGCCGGTGCTGCCGGTTGGCGTCAAGTTCGATCCCACAGATCAGGAGCTGATCGAGCACCTTGAGGCCAAAGTGAGTGTTGACAGCGCGAGATTTCAGTCTCTCATCGATTTGTTCATAGCAACCATCGGCAGCGAGCATAGCATATGCTACACCCACCCTGAGAAACTTCCAGGTAAGACACCGATTGGCCGTCTACTTGCACAAACATATTCCTTTGTTTATAGCTCTATTTTTCTTATTAGACGCAGACATGGTGAAGCAATTACAATTTGACAGTTAATAAAAAGTGAAACAAGTGACTGCAACATGCCAAAGATGTTATGAAAATGCCAACTAGGTACACAAAAACCTGTATTCCACAATACTGCAGGTATCACACTGAGTGGCCTAAGGAAGCATTTCTTCCAGTGTAATTCCAGGGCATTCAAAAGGGGCACGTGGACGCGTCGCAAGATGCAGTCGGAGTGCGGCATGCACGTGATGTGGCACAAGACCGGCAATACCTTGCCGGTGATGGTCAACGGCCGGCAGATGGGCAGCAAAAAAGGTTCTGGTGCTGCACACCAACAAGAACTTCGACCAGCAGAGGACCAACTGGGTGATGCACCAGTACCACCTCGGGGACCTGGAGCAAGAGAAGGAGCGGGAGCTGGTCCTCTGCAAGATTTTCTACCAGACAAACACTAGGGCCAGGAGTAAAAAGATTATAAGTTAGTTTGGTATTGGTAGTTGTACTACCTTGTCGTCCGCAAGTTGGTATTGTTGTTAACAATCTTTTGGTATGAACTTGCATTTGCTTCCAACCATCATGCCAAGGGTCGACGTGGATATAAAGCTGAATCATTTGTTTCGAAACGAATTCTCAGGCACCTGATTTTTATTTGATGGGTAGCATAAGCACCCGCCGTTTGAATTCCCAGTTCTGCAGTTTTTTCGAAACAAGTGCATGCACTTATTATCATGATAAAAAAACAATATCCGTGCTGCATCCCAGTTATCAATCTATGCTTGTCTCTCGTTTATTGAGCACATATTTTTTTTTAGGTCGAGCAAGTTTCAACTGGGCTGTAGACTTCCCAGGATTGGTTTTGTTTTTAACCGGCCCAGCCCATAACGACAACGGGGCACAAAGATCCAACAGGTATCTACTGGCCTCTGGCCCGCCCGCCTTAGTTATAATTTGTCTTACAACATCTGCAGGCAGTTTTTTAACTGAATCAAACACATAGCCCAGTTCTATTTTCCTCTTGAAACGCATGTCCTACATCCGTTTTCTAATCTCTACCTATAGTTTTACTAGTTCATATACACGTATCATTATATTGAAAACACATAAAATTCCCTTTTCATATTTACATCCTTATTTTTGTTGTTTTTTCCCACCCAGTGCTGATTTTTTTACCATTGGTTTTCTCTTAGACCAACTCAATTGTCCCACGTCTTATTTGCTTACAAAAACAAAACGATTTTTTTGGCAAATCAATAAGTTCTTAAAAAAATGTTTATCATTTCGGGATTACAACAGTTTGGACTCCACCAAAATATGCAAAATAAGGTTGAAATTTTTGACCGTGGTCCTGGGCAGAAAATGGGATGTAATAAATTACTTAAGAATTAGCAAATGGGCTGCAAATTATAAAAAATAGCAAATGGGCTTTATGTTGTCTGCCACAGATTTGGAGGCTGACTTGTGGGCCTACTAAGTTCATGCGTACACAAGGTTTCTTAAGAAAGAAACTTAGTCAACAATCGACTCTACCAGCGTCAGACCGTTAGATGTCAATCTAACGGCAATCGTGCTTCTTCAGTCTCTGATCTTCCTGCCCCAGCCGACCAAACCAGCGCCGTCGAACCCGCTGCTCCGCCTCCGTGGCGGCGGTCTTTGCCGGGCAGGCCTCACGGCCCCATCATACTCGCATCCCTGGCCTGTCTAGCCCTCTACTCACCCGCACCTCCTGTTATTTTCTGGCGACGACAGCCGAACCAGTCAACCCTCGTACTCTCCACCGCGTGGGTAGCCACTGCCATGTCTTCGCCGACTCCATGTCGTTCCCTTCGTAGGCCTCGCCGTCGTCCACCGCCCTGGTGCTCTCGGCGCGGCGTGGTCAACGATTTCCATCCAACGGCCATAGTGCTTCTTCAACCTCTGGTCTTCTTGCCCCAGCCGCCCAAAGCAGCGCCGGTCGTGCCGCATGCTCCTGCCTCCCATGGCCGGCTGTGCTGCCGCGGAGGTCTCACCGTCCCCATACTACTCCCACCGCTGGCCAGGCCATCCCTCCACTTACCCACTCCCCCTGTTATTCTGTGGCGACGACAACCTCACACCGCAGCCGAACCAGTGAACCCTCGTACTCCTCTCCACGTGGGCATCCACTGCCGCGTCTTCCCAGGCTCCGCGTCGTCCCCTTCCTAGGCCTCGCCGTTGTCCACCACCCTGGTGCTCTCGGCTCTGCGTGGTCAATGTGGTAAACGACCGACTTCCATCAGAAGAGTACTGTATGTGGAGAGGCTGACAGCTGGGTCCACGGCAGCCGCAAGGAAGTGCCTCCTTATTACATGCAAAATAATTATTCCTCCACCTGACAGCAGGGACCCACCGGACAGGCCACCAGTATTTCGTTGAAAAAACGTTTCCCCCCTGACTGTTGTGACCAACCGGACGGGCCACCGTATTTCACGAAAAAACGTTTGCCCCTGACTGCTGGGACCCACCGGACGGACCACCGTATTTTGCGAAAAAAATGTTCCCCCGCTGTCAGCTCGGACCCACATGAAGTGCCTCCTTATTACACACAGAAAAATGAATACTCCCCCTGCTAGCTGGGACCCACCATGGTGGGAGGCTGACTTGTGGGCCTACTAAGTTGACGGGGACAGAGGGCTTTGCCAACTTAGTCAATATGAACGATTCTAGCTCCAGTGACCGTACGATGTCCATCCAACGACCGTCGTGCTTCTTCAATCTCTGCTCTTCCTGCTCCAGCCTCTCAAACAAGCACCGCAGACTGCTCGCTCCTCCTCCTCATGGCGGTTGTCTTGCCACAGAGGCCTCACCGCCCCACCGTACTCCCATCGCTGACCTAGCCATCTCTATACTCACCCACACCTGTTGTTATTCTCCGGTGAGGGCAGATGAACCAAGAAACCTCGACAACAGACTTCTCCGCGTGGGAAACAATCGCCGAGTCTTCCTCGCCTCCTGTCGTTCCCTTCCTAGCCTCGCCGTCGTCCACCGCCCTGGTGCTCTCGGCGCGGCATCATCAACGTGGTCAAGGAACGACTTCCATCGGACATGGACTGTACGTGGAGAGGCTGACAGCTGGGTCCACGGCCGCAGCAAGGAAGTGCCTCCCTGTTACGCGCAAAATAATTATTCCTCCACCTGACATCTGGGACCCACCGGAAGGGCCTCTGTATTTCGTGAAAAAAACGTGCGCCCCGTTGACATGTCGGACCCACTAGCTATCTTCGCACGCAAGGAAGTGTCTACTTATTACACACAAACAATGAATACTCCCCCTGCCAGCTAGAACCCATCATAGTGGGAGGCTGACTTGTGGGCCTACCAAGTTGACGGGGATGGAGGGCTTTGTCAAATTTGTCAATATGAATGATTCTAGCTCCTGTTACCGTACGATGTTCATCCAACAGCCATAGTACTTCTTCAACCTTGGATCTTCTTGCTCCAGCCGCCCATACCAGCGCCAGTTGTGTCACGTGCTCTTGCCTCCCGTGGCCGGCTGTGATGCCGCGGAGGCCTCACCGCCCCCTACTACTCCCACCGCTGTCCAAGCCATCCCTCTACTCACCCACACCCCCTGTTATTCTGCGGCGACAGTGATACGTCTCCAACGTATCTATAATTTTTGATTGTTCCATGCTACTTTATCTACTGTTTTGGACTATATTGGGCTTTATTTTTCACTTTTATATTACTTTTGGGACTAACCTATTAATCGGAGGCCCAGCCCAGAATTGCTGTCTTTTTGCCTTTTTCAGTATTTTGAAGAAACAAAATATCAAACGGAGTCCAAACGGAATGAAACCTTCGGGATCGTGATTTTCCAACCGAACGTGATCCAGGAGACTTGGACCCTACTCCAAGAAGCTTCCGAGGAGGTCACGAGGGTGGAGGGCGCCCCTGGACGCGTCCCCTACCTCGTGGGCCTCGGAGCTCCACCGACGCATCCTTCCTCCTATATATACCTATGTATCCCGTATGATCGAAG
Organism: Aegilops speltoides; assembly: GCA_021437245.1. NCBI lineage: Eukaryota > Viridiplantae > Streptophyta > Magnoliopsida > Poales > Poaceae > Aegilops > Aegilops speltoides. The sequence continues at coordinate 306,931,324 of CM038142.1, read as the reverse complement.
GGGAGCCAAAAACCTAATTCCACCGCCGCAACCTTCTGTATCCACGAGATCCCATCTTGGGGCCTGTTCCAGAGCTCCGCCAGAGGGGGCATCCACCACAGAGGGCTTCTACATCATCACCATATCCCCTCCGATGAAGTGTGAGTAGTTTACTTCACACCTTCGGGTCCATAGCTAGTAGCTAGATGGCTTCTTCTCTCTTTCTGGATCTCAATACAATGTTCTCCCCCTCTCTCGTGGAGATCTATTCGATGTAATCTTCTTTTTGCGGTGTGTTTGTTGAGAACGATGAATTGTGGGTTTATGATCCAGGATTATCTATGGAAAATATTTGATTCTTCTCTCAATTCTTTTATGTATGATTGAGTTATCTTTGCAAGTCTCTTCAATTATCCGCTTGGTTTGGCCAACTAGATTGGTAGTTCTTGCAATGGGAGAAGTGCATGGCTTTGGGTTCAATCTTGCGTGTCCTTACTCGATGGATGTAAAGAGTTGCAAGGCATGTATTGTATTGTTGCCATCGAGGATAACAAGATGGGGTTTTTATCATATTGCATGAATTTATCCCTCTACATCATGTCATCTTGCTTAAAGCATTATTCTGTTTTAACTTAATACTCTAGATGCATGCTAGATAGCGGTCGATGAGTGGAGTAATAGTAGTTGATGCAGAATCGTTTCGATCTACTTGTCACGGACGTGATGCCTATATACATGATCATTGCCTAGATATACTCATAACTATGCTCAATTCTGCCAATTGCTCAACAGTAATTTTTTCACCCACCGTAGAATACTTATGCTCTTGAGAGAAGCCACTAGTGAAACCTATGGCCCCCGGGTCTATTCTCATCATATCAATCTATATGACTTTATTTACTTTCTTTGTTTTTACTTTGCCTTTACTTTTTACTTTGCATCTATCTATCAAAATACCAAAAATATTATCTCTATCGATCTCACTCTAAGTAAGTGACCGTGAAGGGATTGACAACCCCTAAGCGTTGGTTGCGAGTTGCTATCGTGTTGTGCGGTACGAGGGACTTGCGCGTGACCTCTTCTTGGATTGATACCTTGGTTCTCAAAAACGAGGGAAATACTTACGCCATCTTGTCTGCATCATCCTCTCCTCTTCGGGAAAACCAACGCAAGCTCGAGACGTAGCAAGAAGAATTTCTGGCGTCTTTTCCGGGGAGGCTTACGCAAAAGTCAACATACCAAGTACCCATCACAATCCCTATCTCTCGCATTACATTATTTGCCATTTGCCTCTCGTTTTCCTCTCCCCCACTTCACCCTTGACATTTTATTCGCCCTCTCTTTCCCAATCTCCTCCTCTCTTTCCCGTTTGCCTTCTTCCCGTATGTATCTTTGTTTGTGTTTCCTTGTGCCTTCTATATGCTTGCATCTTCGCTTGCTGAAAATCTATTGATATGGATCCACTTAAAGTGTTCTACTTGGATCATCTTCGATCCTTATGTGCTCGTGCTGAAACCCCAACTATCCTAGTTGATGGGAAATCTTTAGATGAGCCTGCTTATTTTGTGCGTCATCGTTTGTCTGAAAAGGGGAGACTCTTACGGTATTATATAATTAGTTTGCTATGCTATGCTTTGAATCTTTGTGAAATGTGTGATTTTACTTGTTGCTCTAAGAACCCTAAAAACACCTTCCTACCTATGTGAGTTCAATGATAATGAAATCTTATCTTCTTATGCAAAGGGTGTTTATAGTTACTATGATATCGAACAAATTGAAGAATTGGTCATTTTTAAGGGTGCTCATGAAGTTGCTTCTTTGATTGAAAAGTATGATTTTTACTCTCAACAAATCTAAAAATTCTGTCATACTTAAATATTGCAATGAAAACCTTGCTCATAATGTCTATTTCCAAGAATTTATTGAAAGAATGATCGTTGCTTCGGAAGAAAATAATGATATGCATGAATCTATAGATAATTGTGATTCCGATGATTTGATTGAAATATCCCTTGATGAACATGATGCTTGCTATTCTTGTGGCCATGATGCCAATATTTATAAAGATGAATTTGCTATAGTTCCGTATGTTAAACATGAGATCATTGCTATTGCACCCATGCTTGATAGTTCCCTCGATGAAAAGCATGATTTCAATGATTTTACTATAAATTCTCTTGATATCAATTGTGCTAACAATATGCAAAACCCTAAGCTTGGGGATGCTAATTTTGCTATGTCTACTACTTGTTGCGATGATCATGATTGGGTGATTCTTCTTATGATCTTGAAAATTTATTTAAACCCCATGATGAATATGAGATTGATAATAGTTTTTGCAATATTATTGAAAGTGGGTTTGGAAGAGTGTCAACTTTAGATCCCACATATTTGGAGAATGTTCAATCTTATGAAATTTTTGATAAAAGTGGGTTTGGAGAGGTCATGACTTTAGTTAATGTTAATCCCACTATTTTGGAAGAGTGTCAACTTTGTATGCATGTGGATCGTGTTGAAAATATTTTATGTGATAGCTATTTTGTTGAATTTTCTTATGATCCCACATGTAATTGTTACGAGAGAGGAAAATATGGTCTTAGAAATTTTTATCTCACTAAATTACCTCTCGTCATGTTGAGATTGCTATCGTCTCGTTCTTCTTCCTTGCATATGCTAGTTTTTGCTTGCCTTGCAAATTTGTTTTCTTATAATATGCCTATGCATAGGAAGTATGTTAAACTTAGATGTATTTGTCACATGTTTCATGATGCTTTTCTTTGCGCTTCAAATCTTGTCTTTCATGTGAGCATCATTAAAATTATCGATGCCTAGCTAGGGGCGTTAAACGATAGCGCTTTTTGGGAGGCAACCCAATTTTATTTTGTGTTTTTTGTTTTTGCTTCTGTTTAGGAATAAATAATCCATCTACCTTCTGTTTGGATGTGGTTTTATGTTTTAATTAGTGTTTGTGCCAAGTAGGACCTATAGGATAACCTACGATGATAGTTTATTTGATTCTGTTGAAAAACAGAAACTTTGCACGCACAAATTTAGTTATGATATATCACAGGAACGTGATTTTGCGTTGATTCGTTTTGCTTTTGATCAATAAACAAATTTTCCAGGACTTCCTATTTTGGTAGAATTTTGATAGTTCCAGAAGTTTGCGTTAGTTACAGATTACTACAGACTGTTCTGTTTTTGACAGATTCTGTTTTTCGTGTGTTGTTTGCCTATTTTGATGAATCTATGGCAAGTAAATTAGTTTATAAACCATAGAGAAGTTGGAATAAAGTAGGTTTAACACCAATATAACTAAAGAATGAGTTCATTACAGTACCTTGAAGTAGTCTTTTGTTTTTTCTCTAACGGAGCTCACGAGATTTCTGTTGAGTTTTGTGTTGTGAAGTTTTCAAGTTTTGGGTGAATTCTTTTGATGGATTATGGAACAAGGAGTGACAAGAACCTAAGCTTGGGGATGCCCATGGCACCCCCAAGATAATACAAGGACACCAAAAATTCAAAGCTTGGGGATGCCCCGGAAGGCATCCCCTCTTTCGTCCACTTCCATCGGTAATTTACTTGGAGCTATATTTTTATTCACCAACATGATATGTGTTTTGCTTGGAGCGTCTTGTATTATTTGTATCTTTGCTTGCTAGTCTACCACAATCATCATTGCTGTACACACCTTTTGAGAGAGCCATACATGAATTGAAATTTGTTAGAATACTCTATGTTCTTCACTTATATCTGTTGAGCTTGATAGTTTTGCTCATAGTGCTTCACTTATACCTTTTGAGCTTGATAATTTTTTGCTCTAGTGCTTCACTTAGATCTTTTAGAGAACGGTGGTGGATTTGTTTTAAAGAAACTTGATCTCTCATGCTTCACTTAGATTATTCTGAGACTCGTTAATAGCATGGTAATTTGCTTAATGTTAATATACATGGTGTTCAAGATATGTGAAACTATCTTTTGAGTGCGTTGAATACTAAGATAAGTTTGATGCTTGATAATTTTTTTGAGATATGGAGGTGATAATATCAAAGTTGTGCTAGTTGGGTGATTATGAATTTGAGAAATACTTGTGTTGAAGTTAGCAAATCCCGTAGCATGCACGTATGGTTAAAGTTATGTAACAAATTTGAAACATGAAGTGTACCTGGCTTGTGCATCCTTATGAGTGGCGGTTGGGGACGAGCGATGGTCTTTTCCTACCAATCTATCCCCCTAGGAGCATGCGCATAGTATTTGAATTTTTGATGACTTCTAAATTTTTGCAATAAGTATATGAGTTGTTTTGACTAATGTTGAGTCCATGGATTATACACACTCTCATCTTTCCGCCTTTGCTAGCCTCTTCGGTACCGTGCATTGCCCTTTCTCACCTTGAGAGTTGGTGCAAACTTCGCCGGTGCATCCAAACCCCGTGATACGATACACTCTATCACACATAAACCTCTTTATATCTTCCTCAAAACAGCCACCATACCTACCTATCATGGCATTTCCATAGCCATTCCGAGATATATTGCCATGCAACTTCCACCATCATCATCGTGACATGCATTACTTTTGACATATTGCCATTGCATGATCTTGTAGTTGACATCGTATTTGTTGCAAAGCCACCATGCATTATTTTCCATACATGTCACTATTGATTCATTGCACCATCTCGGTACACCACCGGAGGCATTCATATAGAGTCATATCTTGTTCTAGTATCGAGTTGTAATTCATATGTTGTAATGAAAGTGCGATGATCATCATTAGAGCATTGCCCAAATAAAAAAAGAGAAAGGCCAAAAAAAGAGAGAAAGGCCCAAAAAATATATATAAAAAAGGGGCAATGCTACTATCTCTTTTTCCACACTTGTGCTTCAAAGTAGCACCTTGTTCTTCATGTAGTGAGTCTCATATATTGTGCTTCAAAGTAGCACCATGTTTTTCATATAGTGAGTCTCTTAAGTTGTCTTGTTCATACTAGTGGAAATTCTTCATTATAGAACTTGGCTTGTATATTCCTACGATGGGCTTCCTCAAAATGCCCTAGGTCTTCATGAGCAAGCAAGTTGGATGCACACCCACTAGTTTTCTTTTGTTGAGCATTCATAGCTCTAGTGCATCCGTTGCATGGCAATCCCTACTCCTTGAATTAACATCAATCGATGGGCATATCCATAGCTCATTTATTAGCCTTGTTGATGTGAGACTTTCTCCTTTTTTGTCTTCTCCACACAATCCCCATCATCATATTCTATTCCACCCATAGTGCTATATCCATGGCTCACGCTCATGTATTGCATGAAGGTTGAAAAAGTTTGAGATTATTTAAGTATGAAACAATTGCTTGGCTTGTCATCGGCGGTATAGAAGTTGGGAACATCTTTGTGTGACGAAAATGAAGCATAGCCTAACTATATGATTTTGTAGGGATGAACTTTCTTTTGCCATGTTATTTTGAGAAGACATGATTGCTTTGATTAGTATGCTTGAAGTATTATTATTTTTGTGTCAATATGAACTTTTGTCTTGAATCTTTCGGATCTGAATATTCATATCACAATTAAGGAGATTTACATTGAAATTGTGCCAAAGTATCACTCCACATCAAAAATTCTTTTTTATCATTTACCTACTCGAGGACGAGCAGGAATTAAGCTTGGGGACGCTTGATACATCTCCAACGTATCTATAATTTTTGATCGCTCCATGCTACTTTATCTACTATTTTGGACTATATTGGGCTTTATTTTTCACTTTTGTATTACTTTTGGGACTAACCTATTAACCGGAGGCCCAACCCAGAATTGCTGTTTTTTTGCCTTTTTCAGTATTTCGAAGAAACAGAATATCAAACGGAGTCCAAATGGAATGAAACCTTCGGGATCGTGATTTTCCAACCGAACGTGATCCAGGAGACTTGGACCCTACTCCAAGAAGCTTCCGAGGAGGTCACGAGGGTGGAGGGCGCACCCCCTGGGCGCGCCCCCTACCTCGTGGGCCCCTCGGACCTCCACCGACGCATTCTTCCTCCTATATATACCTCGATCCCGTATGATCAAGGGGAGCCAAAACCTAATTCCACCGCCTCAACCTTCTCAGATCCACGAGATCCCATCTTGGGGCCTGTTCTGGAGCTCCGCCAGAGGGGGCATCCACCACGGAGGGCTTCTACATCATCACCATACCCCTCCGATGAAGTGTGAGTAGTTTACTTCAGACCTTCGGGTCCATAGCTAGTAGCTAGATGGCTTCTTCTCTCTTTTCGGATCTCAATACAATGTTCTCCCCCTCTCTCGTGGAGATCTATTCGATGTAATCTTGTTTTTGTGGTGTGTTTGTTGAGACCGATGAATTGTGGGTTTATGATCCAGTATTATCTATGGAAAATATTTGATTCTTCTCTGAATTCTTTTATGTATGATTGAGTTATCTTTGCAAGTCTCTTCGAATTATCCGTTTGGTTTGGCCAACTAGATTGGTAGTTCTTGGAATGGGAGAAGTGCATGGCTTTGGGTCCAATCTTGCGGTGTCCTTACTCAATGACAGAAAGAGTTGCAAGGCACGTATTGTATTGTTGCCATCGAGGATAACAAGATGGGTTTTTTTATCATATTGCATGAATTTATCCCTCTACATCATGTCATCTTGCTTAAAGCATTACTCTGTTTTTAACTTAATACTCTAGATGCATGCTGGATAGCGGTCGATGAGTGGAGTAATAGTAGTAGATGCAGAATTGTTTCGATCTACTTGTCATGGACGTGATGCCTATATACATGATCATTGCCTAGATATACTCATAACTATGCTCAATTCTGTCAATTGCTCAACAGTAATTTGTTCACCCACCGTAGAATACTTATGCTCTTGAGAGAAGCCACTAGTGAAACCTATGGTCCCCGGGTCTATTCTCATCATATCAATCTATATCACTTTATTTACTTGCTTTGTTTTTACTTTTCCTTTACTTTTTACTTTGCATCTATCTATCAAAAATACCAAAAATATTATCTCTATCAGATCCCACTCTCGTAAGTGACCGTGAAGGGATTGACAACCCCTAAGCGTTGGTTGCGAGTTGCTATCGTGTTGTGCAGGTACGAGGGACTTGCACGTGACCTCCTACTGGATTGATACCTTGGTTCTCAAAACTGAGGGAAATACTTACGCTACTGTGCTGCATCATCCTCTCCTCTTCGGGGAAAACCAACGCAAGCTCGAGACGTAGCAGACAGCAGCCTCACACCGCAACCGAACTAGTGAACCCTTGTACTCCTCTTCGCGTGGGCATCCACTGCTGCGTCTTCCCTGGCTCCGAGTCGTCCCCTTCCTAGGCCTCGCTGTCGTCCATCGCCGTGGTGCTCTCGGCGCGGCGTGGTCAACGTGGTCAAGGAATGACTTCCATCGGACGTGGACTGTACGTGGAGAGGCTGACAGCTGTGTCCAAGGCCTCAGCAAGGAAGTGCCTCCTTATTACGCGCAAAATAATGATTCCTCCACCTGACAGCGGGGACCCACTGGACGGGCCACCATATTTCATGAAAAAACGTTTCCCCCTAACTGCTGGGACCCACCAACTACATCTTCGCACGCAAGGAAGTGCGTCCGGGCAAAAAAAACGATTCGCCCCTCTGACTGTTGGGACCCACCAGCTACATCTTCGCACACAAGGAAGTGCATCCGGGCAAAAAAAAATGGTTCGCCCCCCTGACTGCTGGGACCCACCAACTACATCTTCGCACGCAAAGGAAGTACGTCCGAGCAAAAAAAACGATTCGCCCCTCTGACTGCTGGGACCCACCAGCTATATTTTCGCACGCAAGGAAGTGCCGGACAGTCGGGACCCACCTGGTCGAAGTGTACGTAGCGTTGTCATTCTTATCGCGAACGTGTACGTACATATATACTGGTGGATGTAGAGGCGCGCACGTGTCGTAGTAGAGGCGTGCACATAGCATGTACACGTATGTACAGCGGCCAGGGTGCAAGAAAGAAAATACGGCCATGTATGTGTACATACGGGCAGGGTCTCGAACGCCTACTCGCGCATACGTACAGCGAGGGCGGACCGACGAATATACACTTGTCCGGGCTCCAACCAGACTTTTTCCTCCGAAAAAACAAGAGCCCCTCGGGAGGCGACTAGGGTTTTCGGGAGGACCGTGGCAGCGCCCGTTGATCTGATCGGCGGGGTGCAGGGAAGGTTCTGATCCATTGATCGGCGATGGCTTCATCAGCTGATCGGGGGAAGGCGAAGGAGGCGCTCTCGCCCAGGGCGATGAGAGAGAAACTTGCGGAGGCGCTGGGGAAGATGGATATAACTGATGAAGAAGCGACTCCTTTGGTGCTTGATGATCTAGAGGAAGAGGTGCAGGAGAAGTGGATGCTGGATGGTAAGGTTCTGAATCGACACATCCTTCACATCCAAACGATCTCTAATGCACTTCGGCCAGCGTGGGGAAACCCTAATGGACTGCACTTCAGACCGGCAGGGGAGAATACGTTTGTGGCAGAATTTGCGTGCAAGAGAGACCATGATCGCGTGTGGGAGGGTTCGCCATGGCACGTCAGCAAGAACGCCCTGATCTTATCGGCGTTCGAAGACTGCATGCGGCCCTCTGAACTAAAGTTTGATAAACTGCAAATCTGGGCTCGAGTGCTGAACCTCCCGTTCAATCTCCGGACGGAACCATGGAGTACGGCCATTGCTCATCAGATTGATAAAAAGGCAACCTCAGTGCAGTTTGATCATAACGCAGGGTATCTAAGGGCTAGGGTAACTGTGGATGTTAATAGACCCTTGTGAAGGTGGATTCTAATTGAATCCAAGAGGAGGAAATGCCTGGATCCTTATGATATTGTCTATGAGAATGTGCCACACTTTTGTTTCTCATGTGGCAAATTGGGCCACTCGGATCTGGTTTGTATGACGCCTGGAACAAGCGATGAGAACGGTGATCTCCCCTTCGGCAAAGGTCTGAGAGCGCAGGATGATTGGAGAAAGGCTGCATCAAGCGAGAGTTCTACACAGGAGGGTTCAGCCCACCCAAAAAGCAAGGCTGAAACCAAAAACTCGAGTACTGCGGCCAAGGGCACAGCTGAGGTGACGTCTCCTGTAAAGATCACAAAGGTTCAGCAAAAGAGAAAGGGAGGTCCTCAAAACCATAACCAAGTTTACAGGAAGGTGGATCGACCCCTTCTTACTAATTCTCCTCATCAGGATGAGGGAGAGAGGGCTACAGAGAATGATGCACAAAGTGATTCTGTTGAGGATTCTATTACTAAAAGAAAACCTAAGAAGAAGAGACCTACTCCGAGTAATTCAGGAACATCAGCAGAGGCTGCAATGCAACCCTGCCCGAGACAATGAGTTGTTTGAGCTGGAACTGTCGAGGGCTTGGGAACCCATCGACAGTTCGTGAGCTTCGCTGTGTAGTGAAGCAGGAGGGGCCCGCTCTCCTTTTTGTGATGGAAACTAAAATCTCAGCCAAAAGGGTGGAGAGCTTGAACGCATTGTTTGGTTTTTCAGGATGTTTCGCAGTTGACAGTACTGGCCTTAGTGGCGGTATTGGCCTGTTCTGGACGGATGAGATGGAAGTGGAACTGAAGAATTTCAGTTGTTGCCATATTGACGTTCTAGTGAGGAAGATGACCCGAGGATCGAAAGAGTGGAGGGTCACGGGTTTTTATGGAGCCCCGAGAGTGGAAGATCGGCCACATAGTTGGAGGCTCCTACGCACACTTTGTGTAATCCAGCATGAAGCGTGGTTGTGTGTTGGAGATTTTAACGAGACACTTTTTGCTTTTGAACACTTTTTGAGAGCAGTTCGACCTGAACATCAAATGAGGGCGTTCAGAGAGGTAGTTGATGATTGCTCGTTTCAGGATCTTGGTGGTCTGGGACAGAGTATATGTTGGATAATGGACAGCAAGGAGGCGCAAATGTAAAGGCCAGACTAGACAGAGGTTTTGGAAATCCTCAGTTTATCCATATGTTCCCTGACACACATGTTCGACATATTGCAACTATGGAGTCAGACCATTGTTTTGTAATGGTTGATCCACGGGAGGCTTTGGCAGGAACAAGAAAACGTACGGCTAAGCAGTTCCGTTATGAAGAAGTCTGGCAGACTCATGCCGACTACGATCAGCTCGTTCTCCAGCAATGGCAGAAAGGAGCGGGACGGCAAGGTCTAGCTGGAGTAGTTGATGCTCACAATGATATGCAGCAGAAGCTTGCAAGTTGGGGAGCCAAAGAGTTTGGAGATCTAGCACGCAAGGTTCGGAAGCTGCGCACTAAACTTGAACGCCTACGGGGCCGCTCTACGGGGCGGGGCCCATCAGATGAAGAGCGTGCAGTCGGGAAGGAATCGCGTGATGCTCTCCGCCAAGAAGAAATGTGGATGCGTCAAAGATCAAATGTTCTATGGCTGCGTCGGGGTGACCGAAATACGGAATATTTTCATGCTCAGGCAGCTCATAGGAAACGTATCAATAAAATCGAGTTGTTAACAAGAGCAGATGGCTCAACATGTCAGACTATGGAAGAGAATCATGCAGAAGTCCAGGGTTTCTATGAAGCGCTATATACCTCCCAGGGTTTCAGGCCCATGGACGAGCTGCTCAATCTTGTTCCACAAAAGGTGACCCCGGACATGAATGAACACCTAGATAAACCGTACACAGCCCAGGAGGTGAAGGAAGCTTTGTTTCAAATGGCCCCATCTAAAGCTCCGGGTGTAGATGGGTTCACAGAGGGGTTTTTTCAGCGGCACTGGGATCTGCTTCAGGAGGACATTGTGCTGGCTGTTTTGGATTTTCTAAATGGTGGTGAGCTTCCTGTGGGAATGAATGACACTTCAATAACTCTTATACCGAAATTAAGATACCCGCAGCTCATTTCACAATATAGACCAATTTCTCTTTGCTCTATTTTATATAAGATTGCGTCGAAGTGTATCACGAACAGGGCAAGTGAGTTCATGGATGAGATAATCAGCGAACAACAGAGTGCATTTATTCCGGGTCGTCTCATTACTGACAATATACTTATTGCCTATGAGAGCATCAATGCGATGAGGCGGCGGAAGAAAGGGAAAAATTATGCATGTGCCGTAAAACTTGATATGATGAAAGCGTACGATAGAGTCGAGTGGTATTTTTTGGAGGCCATCATGATAAGTTTGGGGTTCAGTGCAAGTTTTGTTAGACTGACAATGAAGTGCGTGACTTCTGTCAGGTTTACTGTACGGGTGAATGGGGAGCTGTTGCCATACTTCACACCTTCCCGGGGCCTACGCCAAGGGGATCCTTATTCGCCCTATCTATTTCTGTTATGTGCTGAGGGCTTTACCACACTCCTGAAAATTTGGGTGGTGCACAGGTGGATAGAGGGATCAGAATGAGTATAAATTCACCGTGGGTAAATCACCTCCTATTTGCAGACGATAGTTTGATATTCATGAATGCTAAGGAGGCGAGTGCCCAAAGGTTGAACGAAGTTCTCAGGATATACGGTGACAGCTCGGGACAGTGTGTGAACAGAGAGAAAAGCTCCATCTATTTCAGCCCGAACACTCCGGATCCCGTCAGACAAAATTTGAAGCATCTTCTTGGTATAGCAGTTGAAGCGTTCAATGAGAGGTACCTCGGAATGCCCACTGCGGTTGGGCGGATCACTAGCGGCACCTTTGAACACCTGACAGAGAGACTTCGAAGCAAGCTGCAGGGTGGGATGGAACGCATGATTTCATGTGCAGGCTGTGAAGTTCGTCTGAAATCTCTGGCGCAAGCTATCCCGGCCTTTTCAATGAGTTGTTTTCAATTAACAAAGAAAGTTTGTAAAGGTCTCAGATCGTGCATGGCCCATTACTGGTGGAGTAGCTCTCTTGATCGCCGATCTTTACATTGGACGAACTGGGACAGTCTTATAGTCCCGAAAGTAAAGGGAGGGATAGGGTTTAGATATCTCCAGATGTTTAATCTTGCCCTCCTGGGAAAGCACGGCTGGCGACTCATTACGAGCCCGGAGTCGCTATGTGCACGGGTACTCAAGGGAAAATATTTTCCGGCGACAAATTTCCTCGAAGCGACCGTGCCATCACACGCGTCTGCCACTTGGCACGCAATCCTGGTAGGGAGGGATGCTTTGGAGGCTGGGATGATCAAGAGAATTGGGGACGGAACCACGGTGTCAATATGGAATGATCCTTGGATCCCAGGTCTTATGTCCATGAAGCCATCAGTACAGATTGGGGTCGCAAACCTTGGCAGTGTCGCGGACCTGATTGACACTGAGTCAGGATCATGGAAACGGGTTGAGGTAAACGAGAACTTCATTCCGTCTGAAGCAGAAGCTATTCTCAACATACCATTGAGATGGTTTGGGGGAGATGATATGTGGGCATGGGCGGCAGAAAAAGTAGGAGTCTATACTGTCAAGTCAGCGTACCGCACTCTAATGATTCGCAATGAGCATCGTGCTCTAGAAGAAGGGTGGGTCACCGAATCCTCAGAGACAAACAAACAGCTATGGACGAGACTTTGGAAGTTGAACGTGTTACCAAAGGTTCGTGTGTTTTGGTGGCGAGTGCTCCGCGGGATTCTACCCGTCGAGGGCATGCTCCACTACAGACAAATTTCGACAACAGCAAGATGCAAGGTATGTCTTGCAGCGGAGGAGGATATGTACCATGCTTTGATAAAATGTAGCCATGCACAAAACTTCTGGAGAGAAGCGTGACAGTGTCTTGACATAAAACTGCCGGAGCTGCATACACTGACATGGTCTAGAGATGTTCTCTGCGATGACCAGTTTGATGGGTCAGATAGAGCAAAGATTATCACGGTGATGTGGGCAATATGGACGTCTAGAAACAACAATCACGCATGATAAAGCTAGCATGGAACCCGCTCAATCGCTCAGATTGTTCAGAGATGCGCTGACAGTGCTTGAGCTCCCAGTTAAGCATGTCAATGTGCTACCGGGGCACGGATGGAGGCCGCCTGAGGGAGAATGCATCAAGATTAACACGGATGCAGGAGTTGCTATGCTTGAGCATAGATGAGGTATTGGGGGTGTGGCCCGATCATCTTCGGCTTTTATCACAGCTTGGTGCAAACCGTGCCCAGGCATCACAGACCCTCTCGTGGGAGAGGTTACTGCGGTGCGTGAAGGTGTGGTGGTGGCAGTGCTTCGTGGTTTTGCGCGGGTTGAAATTGAAACAGACTGTTTGGAAGTGGTCAACCTCTGGAAAACGCGCCGGAATTCGCGCTCTCTTATAGCCGATACTATTAGATATTGAGGAGCTTGTTGCTCAGTTTAATTATTTTGACATTCATCATGTAAAGAGACATGCCAATGTCCCTGCCCACCTTTGTGCGAAACATGCATGCACAATGGAGGTGACAGAGTGTTGGATGGACTCTCCCCCAGGGTTCCTAGTCACCACTCTTATGGCTGATATGGCTGGTGGACCATCGTATGAATAAAAAAGCTCCCAATTCCCCACAAAAAAAATACATACGGTAAGGGCTCGTGTACATGGCTTGGTCGGAACAGAGAAACAGAGTCGTCGTTGTGTTCATGGGGAGGCAACGGAATGCGTCGTGTTCATGGGGAGGCAACGGAACGCGTGGGAGCCAACCGGCTTGGACGGAACAGGCGATGGAAACGAGGCCTGGCGTACCGCAGAACGGAGGAAATGGCCTTGTGTTCGACCGGCCACGTTCGGAACGGGGTCCTGTTGATCGGGAGGGGTGTGGCGTACCGCAAAACGGACGAAACGGACCTCCTACGGTCCAAACGGGGGTCCTGTTGATCAGGAGGGGTGTGGCGTACCGCAAAACGGACGAAACGGACCTCCTACAGTCGAAACGGGGGTCCTGTTGATCGGGAGTGGTGTGGCGTACCGCAAAACAGACGCAACGGACTTGTGTTGGAGCGCTAGGGTCGAAACGGGGGTCTTGTTCATCGGGAGGGGTGTGGAATACCACAAAACGTGACTCCACGGGATACTGTTCATCTCCACCGTCAACCTCCTCCAGCCTCCACGGGCTAACGTCGACCTCCTCCAGCCTCCACGGGCTCCTGTTCATCCAGCCTTCACCACGCATTACTCCACCGGCTCCTGTTCAACCACCCCTCCACGGGCACCCCTCCACTGTCTACTGTTCCTCCAGCCCTCCACACCACGGGGTCCTGTTCATCCAGAGGCAACGCCACCGCCATCGCTCATACAACCCCCGCAACACTCATCGCTCATCCATTCGATCGGCTTCATTAGCGGCGAGAGCGGCGAATCGCCCATCGGGTTGATTAACAGCCATCGATCGATCGCTCGGGTTCAGTAACGCGTAGCCTACAGTGCAACCGCTCGGGTTCAGTTAGAGCCCAACGCCTCGCTCGGGTTCAGTTAGAGCCAACTCCTCGCACACACGCGCGTACGTGTATGAGAGAAACCCACATCGCTCGGCCCCCCACCACCACATCTATGATGATACTGGGTTTAGTCACAGTTATCATCATAGAAGTGTCATATGTATGACAAATTTTTTTTGTTCGGCCCAAAATGTCACGGATGTATCTTTTTTTTTGTAGTGGTGGCTACATCGACGGCCTGGTACGGCCCAGCTTCAACACCAACACCGCAAGACCCTCGCGAGGGGCCAAGCCTCACGAGACGGGTAGCGCCAAGACCCCCGAAGGAATCGGTCTCCTCAGGAGGGCTCCTGAGGGGCGGAGAGTTCTATGCAAGTTACCTCACGAGGTTCAGCTGATGTGAGCCATGACGACCAAGGCCAGGCTGGCGCCAGGCGGGCGCAGAGCACAGTTTTCTTCCTCGGTGCAAGGGAGGCAAGGCGCAGGCGCGGAGTCCCAAGGAATCAGCCAAAGGTTTCCATTCCGGTGCAACAAGATCAAGACTGCCACGACGGCAGGACGGAGGTCATCGACGAGCCCACCGCAGCGTCACGACTAGAGGCGTTTCGCAGGCGAAGACCACTTTTGTCAGGATAGACTGTACTACTTGTTCCCTTTCAAATCTGGCTGTTGTGGGATCCCTTTCCGCTCATATTTGGGGAGAGGACCAAGGCCACTATAAATAGCACTAGCCACCACTATAGAGGGGGACGGGACGAGATAAGAACAAGTAGAGCTAGCATACACCACACCAGCTCAAGAAAACCTCACCTCCTAAGGCTTGTTCATCCACTGTACCAGTTCATCCACCGCCCTTCGAGACGATCCACCACACCACACTGGATTAGGGTATTACACCACAATGGTGGCCCCAACCAGTATAAATCGTTAAGTCTTTGTGTCTCTTTAAGTTCGACGCGCTAGGCTTAGGAGGATCGCGAGTAGGCAGGCTGGGCAGGTTGAGATCTCCGCACGCACCCCAGAGTTCGAACCTCTCAAGGGTTGCCGGATCCCTAAATCCGACATTTGGCGCGCCAGGTAGGGGTGCGCCAGAATCTCCTTCCTCGACCTCTAGATCGTGCCACTAACTCCTATGGTGGGCCCTCCTCCGTCGACCCGGTCGACGCGCGTTCCCGAAGCAGCGCCAGGGCTGCGTTGCTTCACCCTCTCCCTGCGGCAGGTGCAGTGGCCGCCCAAGTTCCGACCGAAGATGCCGCCATGCTACAACGGAACGGCAGATCTGACCCCCTTCCTTCAAGCATACGAGGAGGCAGTTTGGGCGGCTGGCGGAGACGACAAGGTGAAGGCCAACTTGCTCCCCATGGCCCTTGCAGGCGTGCCACGTGCGTGGTTGCTCTACCTGCCGGCATCTTCTGTGGCCTCCTGGGAGGAGCTACGCGACCTCTTCCTCGCTCACTACGCGGCACCGGCGCCCCTGGTCGTCGCAGTTCTCCTAGGTGGCTCGCGGATGAGGGATCGAAGAAGGTGAGAGTGTCTAGAGGGGGGGTGATTAGACTACTCGACAAAATAAAAATTCTGTCTTTTATCAAGAACAGATTTTGGCAGATTTTGCATAACACACAAGTCAAGTAGCACACTACACATGCAATTCTAGAGTATGGGCAGCGGAAAGTAAATTGCACAAGTAGTAAAGAGAAGTGGAGAAGATCAAACGCAATTTGGAGACGCGTGATTTTTCTCGTGGTTCCGATAGGTGGTGCTATCGCATTTCCACGCTGATGGAGACTTCAACCCACGGAGGGTAACGATCGCGAGAGTCCACGGAGGGCTCCACCCACGAAGGCTCCACGAAGAAGCAACCTTGTCTATTCCATCATGGCCTCACGCCCACGGAGGGCTAGCCTTACTCGGGGTAGATCTTCACAGTAGGCGATCTCCTTGCCCTTACAAACTTCTTGGTTCAACTCCACATCTCGACGACGGAGGCTCCCAAGCGACACCTAACCAATCTAGGAGGCACCACCTCCAAAAGGTAATAGATGTTGTAGATGATGATGAACTCCTTGCTCTTGTGCTTCAAATGATAATCTCCCCAACACTCAACTCTCCTCACCGATTTGGCTGTGGTGGAAGAAAGGATTGAGTGGAAAGCAACTTGGGAAGGCTAGAGATCAAGCTTCATATGGTGGGAGTGGAGCAACTTGATCTCAACACAAGGGTAGGTAGTTCTCTTCTCGAAATGTAAGGTAGGAGTGGTAGTTCTTTCGATGGCTCTCTCCACGAATGAAGAGGGGTGGAGGGGTATAAATAGCCTCCACACAAAATCCAACCGTTACACACATTTGAGCAATCTCGGTGGGACCGAAGTGGACAACTCGGTGAGACCGATAGTTCAAATAATGTGAACGTTGGGATTTTCGTGGGACCGAAAATACAATCTCGGTTAGTCCGATTCATGCAATGACAAGAGCATGCCAGCTTTGGTGGGACCGACTTCATCATCTCGGTGACACCGATTTGATGACGTAGGTTACTGAAGCTTGGCAACTCATGTTTCGTGAGACCGAGTTCGAATCGGAAAATCCGAGTTTCTAGGGTTTGGCTTATGGCTGAGGTGGTTCATCTCGGTGTGGTGAGTTTGGAATATTGGTGGGACCGAGACTACTTATGAGTGTATATGGCGGTGAAAGTTGCGATAGTTTAGGAGATGTATCACTAAGCACTTGAGCAACCAGATCATCATCATAACCTCATCCCTTTTAATAGTATTGGCTTTTCCTATGGACTCAATGTGATCTTGGATCACTAAACCAAAAATGGAGTCTTGAGCTTTTGCCAATGCTTGCCTTAGCATTTTGGGGGTCCACCTCTTCATCCTTTTGCCATGCCAATGTGATTGAATTTCTGAAACATACTTGATAAAAGCATTAGTCCAACCACAAAGTATGTTGTCATTAATTACCAAAACCACCCGGGAGCAAATGTGCTTTCAATCTCCCCTTTTGGTAATTGATGGCAACACACTAAACAAGACATCAAAGCTTATTGAAAGAAAGACGAATTATCACGAAAGCTTTGACAAACATGTAGTACAGGCTCCCCTACAAGTGTGCAAGATTTTCATAAATTATGGTTTTGGACTACCACAAGCACACAAGAGAGAGAAGCAAGATGTGCTACATGCAGCTTGGCTATATGCATCGAGCAGATGAAAAGAAGTGAGTGATAATGCATATGTGCATGGTGATTTCTTGCAAACAAGTATTCACAAGCAAGTCACCATCATGCACATTCGCAAAGTGCATATACCTACCTTGAGGTTCCTTGGCATTGTACCAAGAGATAAACTTGGGAAAACAAGGTTAGATAACACAAGAGTATTTCTTCAACCAACTGCAAGAACATCAAGAGTACCAAGCCAGGATGACATGTATAAAGAGTGTCTCATATTGAGCACAAGCTTGAATCAGCAAACATGTCTCCGAAACTAAAAGATTTTCAATGAACTCTGAGAGATTTTGCTTTCCATAAGATATCAATTGTGAAGATTCCTCTCCCTTTGAGTTCTCTCAGATCAAGGGGTTTGATGGAAAGAGCAAAATCAAAAGAATCATGCCAAATGAGAATGACGCCAATTGTAATGTCCAATGTGAAACACGGCAAGAAATTCTCTTATAAGAAAAAAAAACACGGCAAAGCTTTGATGTGATTCTCTCCCCCTTAAGGTAAGATTGCTCTTCTTCTCCCCCTAAATCTTCTCTTCTCCCCCTAAGTCTTCTCCCCCTTTGACATCAAGTGTCGAAAAGGACAGCAAACTAGGAAGGTCAGGGAAGATGGAAAGAAAGAAGTGGGATCCTTAAGAATCACAACAGGGCAAAAAGGAACATGCATAGAGAATCATTCTGCAGAAGATGATATCCTGGAAGAAATAAATCGGTGACACCGAATTAAGATGGATTGGTGGGTCCGAAAGTCAGGGACTTAGGGTAGATCCTTTTCGGTTAGACCGAAATATTTAAATCGGTGACGCCGAGTTTAATTCCAAGGAAATACAGAAATAATTCAGCTCACTTTGCGAGGAATGTTTCAAAGGATTTGCAATGAATTTGTGAATGATTTTCGAGGAATTGATCAGAGCCAGAAGGATATTCACAAAGACAGAAGAATAGAAATGAAAAAGATTCCTACTCAATGAGAGAACATAAGAGAAAATTGAAAGACTCCAAAACATATGTACTTCATCTAGATAAAGGTCGGCGACAAGGTCACCTATGTTTGAGTATATTGACTTAGGAGTCGAATGAGGACATTTGATCATAGGTCATACTCATCATTTAAGCTCAAAATGGGGTTGCCATTTTTCGATTAAGCATTCAATGTGATCACATCTTATGAAGCTGCTTGTACTCATGATTTTGAGCAAAGCTCCTTAAAGATGTGAAGAACATACCTTGGGCTTGTTGTTGCTTTGCTCATGTAGGTAAACTTGATGTAGGTGCTCATTGAATGTGAAGTTGGAGCGCCATTTCCACTTGTGTAGTTCATCTTCCTACATGGGTTAGGCAAGCAAGGAAATACTCAAGGATATCCAAGATGACAAGAGTGAAATACTAGATGTATAAGATGTCAAAAAGGATATGTGGAATTTTGTTCCTTGAACTCAACATCCCAAAGGTCTAAATACTTGGTCAATGACAAGATTACTCATGATTTGAGTGTGTGGTAATCTTGTGGAATGTAGATCATCCAAGTACCTGCAAGGAGTTAGATGCAATACAAGGAGGCAAATGTGTCCAAGACATATGATCACCATCATAAGAGAAATATAAAGGATTAGTCAAGTGAGCTCATGCCTTGCATGCATCAATGGAGTTCTCACTCCAAGTTTGAAGCATCAATGATGTTCAACTCACTCCTTAAGCGACAAAACACCTTCTCATCAAGAGGTTTTGTAAAGATATCACGAGTTGTTTGTCAAGACTGAACATGCTTAAGATTGATGTCACCCTTGGCAATGTGATCACGAATGAAATGGTGACGAACTTCAATATGTTTCGCTCGAGAGTGTTGCACGGATTGTGTCCAATTTTAATCGCACTCTCATTGTCACAAAGCAAGGAACATGTCTCACATGTATCCCATAATCCTTAAGCGCTTGTGTCATCCATAGCAATTGAGCACAACACGAACCAGCAGCAATATATTCCGCTTGGCAAGTGGATAATGATACGAATTTTGTTTCTTGGAGGACCAAGATACAAGGGATCGACCAAGGAATTGACACGCACCGAAGTTGACTTTCTATCAACCTGTCACCGCATAGTCCGAGTCGGAATAGCCAACAAGGTCGAAAGAGGCCCTCTCAGGATACCAAATGCCAAAGTTTGGTGTGTGTATCAAATATCTCACAATCCTTTTAACAGCTTTAAGATGACATTCTTTAGTGGCTGCTTGATATCGAGCACACATGCATACACTCAACATTATGTCAGGATGAGAAGCACAAAGATATAGTAGAGAACCAATCATAGATTGGTAAACCTTTTGATCAACGGGTTCTCCATCTTTTGTCAAGTCATTATGTCCACTTGTAGGCATGGGGGTTCTCATACCTTTGCTTTCTTGCATGTTGAACTTCTTGAAGAGATCCTTGGTGTACTTTGTTTGTGAGACAAAGGTATCCTCCTTAGATTGCTTGATTTGCAACCCAAGGAAGAATTTGAATTCACTCATCATGGACATCTCAAACTTCTCCGACATGAGCTTTCCAAACTTCTTGCTAAAATGAGGGTTAGTTGAACCAAAGATAATATCATCAACATATATTTGGCACACAAATAGTTCACCAGTAACCCTTTTCGTGAACAGCGTTGAGTCTATCTTTCCAATCTCAAAGCCTTTTTCAAGAAGAAAGCTAGTCAAGCATTTGTACCAAGCTCTAGGAGCTTGTTTAAGACCATAAAGAGCTTTGTGCAACTTGTAAACATGATTAGGCTTTTGGGATTCACAAATCCGGAGGTTGTTTCACAAATACTTCCTCCTCAATTTTACCATTTAGGAAAGCACTTTTGATATCCATTTGATAGAGAGTAATATCATGGTGATTGGCATAAGCAAGAAGAATGCGAATGGACTCAAGTCTAGCAACG
Source organism: Aegilops speltoides (assembly GCA_021437245.1). Classification (NCBI taxonomy): domain Eukaryota; kingdom Viridiplantae; phylum Streptophyta; class Magnoliopsida; order Poales; family Poaceae; genus Aegilops; species Aegilops speltoides. Next base: position 306,910,804 of record CM038142.1, on the reverse strand, counting down.
GGGGCATAGGTCTCACCATAGTCCATACCTTCGACTTGTGTGTAACCTTGAGCTACGAGACGAGCCTTGTTGCGGATGACTTGTCCATCTTCATCTTGCTTGTTCCGAAACACCCATTTGGTTCCAATGACGTTTTGATCATCCTTGGGCTTCTCTACCAAAGTCCATACCTTGTTCCTCTCGAAGTTGTGTAATTCTTCGTGCATAGCGTTCACCCAATCCGGGTATTCAAGTGCTTCTTCTACCTTCATAGGTTCAATACTATAGATAAATGAGTAATGCTCACAAAATTTAGCTAAGCGAGTTTTAGAGCGAGTAATTCTCCGGAGTTGATGTCGCTCATCATTTGTTCCACGGGATGATTTTTCTTGACTCTTGCTCGGACTCGGGATAGCTTTTGTTGAGGTTGTGGCTGAGCTTCCTCATCATATTTATCTTCCTCTTCTTCTTCTTCATTGTTGTTGGTGTTGTCTTGAGGCGGTGGAGAAGGAGGTTGTGGTGGATCTTCTTGTTGCACTTCCTCATCTTGGTGAGTTCCACTTGTGGAGGCCTCCATGTTGCCTTGAGGTTCATCTCATTTGTGAGGTAGGGGGCTCCACATATGTAGATGAGGTACTCTCCTTCACTTCCATGGGACGGATCTTTCCAATAGATAAATCTTGGATAGCTTCCGATGGGTCCTTGTCTCCTACATCAATAGGCATTTGCTCTACTTGCGAGCCATTAGATTCATCAAACTTCACGCCTACCGCCTCTTCAACCTTTCGGTGAAATTATTGTAGACACGGTAGGTGTGGGAGTTTGATCCATAACCAAGAAAAAGCCTTCATGAGTTTTAGGAGAAAATTTAGACCGACGATGCTTATCAAGGATATAGCATTTTGAACCAAAGACACGAAAGTATCCCACTTGGGGTTTGTTACCGTGAGGAGCTCAGATGATGTCTTGCCGAGGAGCTTATGAAGATAAAGCCTGTTGATAGCATGACAAGCTGTCTCGACCGCTTCCCCCAAAAATGCTTCGTGTCTTGTATTCATCAAGCATCGTTCTCGCCATCTCTATGAGCGTTCGGTTCTTCCTCTCAACAACTCCATTTTGTTGAGGAGTGTACGTAGTCGAGAACTCATGTAGAATCCCTTCCTCATCGAGAAAAGAGTCTACATTGGCGTTTTTGAACTCCGCTCCATTGTCACTCCGAACTTTCTTGATCTTCACCTCAAATTGATTTTGGGCCTTTTGGCAAAGGTTTTGAAGATTCTCTCAACTCGCGATTTGTCATCAAGGAAAAATACCCACGTAAATCTGGAATAATCATCAACTATAACTAGACCAAAGGAGTTACCACCAAGGCTTTTGTAAGCATTGGGACCAAGAGATCCATATGAAGAAGCTCAAGCGGTCTCCTTGTGGTCATGATGTTCTTCACGGATGACTTCCACCTACTTGTTTTCCCTGCTTGACAAGCACTACAAGGTCTATCTTTGTCAAAGAAAACATCTTTAACGCCAAGAATATGATCACCTTTGATCAGCTTGTCAAGATTACGATACCAACATGTCCAAGCCTTCTATGCCATAACCAACCTTTAGAGGATTTAGCAATGAAGCAAGCTCTAGGTTGGGCTTTCTTAGTGAAATCAACAATATATAGATCACCTCTACGGATACCGTAAACGCCATGTTATGATTGTCACGACGAAAGACTTGGCAATCTACTTGATGAATAGCACATTGAATCCAAAGTTAGCTAATCTAGACACGGAAAGTAAATTGTATCCAAGAGATTCTACAAGCATGACATTTTGAATAGAGCTATCATGAGATATGGCCACCTTACCAAGGCCAAGTACCTTACCCTTGAGTTGTCTCCAAAAGTCACATACTTGCGTGGACCATCGTTCTTTGCAAGCTCTCGAAACATGTCTTTGTCTCCGGTCATGTGGTCGGTGCATCCACTATCAAGAATCCACTCTTTTCCACGGACATATAGTCTCTCGATTTGCCATAAGATTGAGACTCTTCATGATCTTGTCTAGCTCGGTGTCCGAATCGGAGTAATCATCATCATGCTCATGCTCATCATCATATTGACCCATAGATTGTTCATCATCAACACCTAGGTCAATTTGATAACTACTTGCATTAGTTTTGTCAATGTGACAATAATCATCGGAATGCAATACAAGAGCATTTCTAATTAGAACATTGATAAGACCGGATCACCCTTCTTTTCATAAGATCACGAAGCTCAAAGAAGCATTTATCAAAGTTGGGATCATTAGGCGATCATATCAAATTCAATAGTCTTGTATAGAATTTCATCAAGACCTCTCAAAGAGTAGTCCGGATAAAGTTCTTCCAAGAACTTCCACATAGCATAGGCGCACTCAAAGTTTGAAACGAGCTCAAGCAAGTTATCGGGTAACCCTCTAATGATAAGATTTACAGTCCTAAGGTTACGAAGCAAATCAAGCTCTTCATCCATGGTAGGGTGCAAGGGGTCAAATGGAGGCACATAGGGGTCTCAACATATTTGCATAAATTGTACGTCTTAAAGATAATAAGCATTTCAATCCTCCACGAGTTATAGGACACTCCATTAAGAATAGGCACTCTATGGCTAACACTCCCAAACGTAGACACATCCATCTTCCTCAAATGGTGTGTAAACCAAAGCAATGGAGACCAAAGCTCTGATACAGATTAAGGGATCGAAGAAGGTGAGAGTGTCTAGAGGGGGGTGATTAGACTACTCGACAAGATAAAAATTCTGTCTTTTATCAAGAACAGATTTTGGCAGATTTTGCATAACACACAAGTCAAGTAGCACACTACACATGCAATTCTAGAGTATGGGCAGCGGAAAGTAAATTGCACAAGTAGTAAAGAGAAGTGGAGAAGATCAAATGCAATTTGGAGACGCGGTGATTTTTCTCGTGGTTCCGATAGGTGGTGCTATCGTACTTCCACGTTGATGGAGACTTCAACCCACGGAGGGTAACGGCTGCGAGAGTCCACGGAGGGCTCCACCCACGAAGGGTCCACGAAGAAGCAACCTTGTCTATTCCATCATGGCCTACGCCCACGGAGGGCTAGCCTTACTCGGGGTAGATCTTCACGAAGTAGGCGATCTCCTTGCCCTTACAAACTTCTTGGTTCAACTCCACATCTCCACGGTGGAGGCTCCCAAGCGACACCTAACCAATCTAGGAGGCACCACCCTCCAAAAGGTAATAGATGTTGTAGATGATGATGAACTCCTTGCTCTTGTGCTTCAAATGATAATCTCCCCAACACTCAACTCTCCTCACCGATTTGGCTGTGGTGGAAGAAAGGATTGAGTGGAAAGCAACTTGGGAAGGCTAGAGATCAAGCTTCATATGGTGGGAGTGGAGCAACTTGATCTCAACACAAGGGTAGGTAGTTCTCTTCTCGAAAATGTAAGGTAGGAGTGGTAGTTCTTTCGATGGCTCTCTCCACGAATGAAGAGGGGTGGAGGGGTATAAATAGCCTCCACACAAAATCCAACCGTTACACACATTTGAGCAATCTCGGTGGGACCGAAGTGGACAACTCGGTGAGACCGATAGTTCAAATAATGTGAACGTTGGGATTTTCGTGGGACCGAAAATACAATCTCGGTTAGTCCGATTCATGCAATGACAAGAGCATGCCAGTTTGGTGGGACCGACTTCATCATCTCGGTGACACCGATTTGATGATGAAGGTTACTGAAGCTTGGCAACTCATGTTTCGTGAGACCAAGTTCGAATCGGAAAATCCGAGTTTGCTAGGGTTTGGCTTATGGCTGAGGTGGTTCATCTCGGTGTGGTGAGTTTGGAATATCGGTGGGACCGAGACTACTTATGAGTGTATATGGCAGTGAAAGTTGTTGATAGTTTAGGAGATGTATCACTAAGCACTTGAGCAACCAGATCATCATCATAACCTCATCCCCTTTTAATAGTATTGGCTTTTCCTATGGACTCAATGTGATCTTGGATCACTAAACCAAAAAATGGAGTCTTGAGCTTTTGCCAATGCTTGCCTTAGCATTTTGGGGGTTCCACCTCTTCAGTCCTTTTGCCATGCCAATGTGATTGAATTTCCTGAAACATACTTGATAAAAGCATTAGTCCAACCACAAAGTATGTTGTCATTAATTACCAAAACCACCCGGGGAGCAAATGTGCTTTCAGCGGGCCCCACCTTCCGACGGCCACATCAAGCAGTTCTACCGACGGGCAGGCGCCACTTAGGCAAGCTCGGGGGCTCCCCCGGGCTGGGTGGCGCCCGAAGATAACCTCACCTTCAGCCCTAAGGATCACCCCGTCGCCACGACGGGAGCAGGTGCACTCCCAATGCTCTGCACCCCCACCGTCTGCCACGTGGCGATCACCAGGACCCTCATCGACGGCGGAGCCGGCCTCATGGTGCTCTCCTCAGAGGCGTTCGGCCTGCTCCATGTGCCACATAGCCGACTCCGCCCCTCCAAGATTTTCTTCAGGGTCGGCGGCGGCTCCACTAGGCTGCTGGGGCAGATCCGTCTCCCTGTCACCTTCGGTACCCGCGACAACTACCGCACCGAGCTCATCGACTTTGACATCGCCAAGATTGACCTGCTGTACAATGCTATTCTGGGATACCCGGCCTTGGCTCAGTTTATGGCTGCGACCCACCCCGCGACAACCTCATGAAGATGCCTGGCAGCAACAGTGTCCTCACGGTGGCGGGGGACACCAAAGGCACGCTGCAGGCCCTCAAGCTCGCCTCCAGGACAGCCACGTGGACGCTGCTATAGGATCAAAAGTATGTCTAGAGGGGGGTGATTAGACTACTTGACCAAATAAAACTTATCCTTTCCCAATTTTAGTCTTTGGCAGATTTTACCTATCTTAGCACAAGTCAAGCAATCTTAACACAATTCAAGCAAGCATGCAAAGAGTATATGAGCAGCGGAAAGTAAAGCATGCAACTTGCAAGAATGTAAAGGGAAGGGTTTGGAAACACAATTGGAGAATTCAAACACAATTGGAACATGGATGTTTTTCCCACGTCCACCCACGAAGTGGTTCCACCACTATCTTCATTTGAATCACAAGAGCAAGGAGTTCATCATCAACACACCATTTGTTACTTCTTGGAGAGTGGTGTCTCCTAGATTGGCTAGGTGTCACTTGGGAGCCTCCAACAAGATTGTGGAGTTGAACCAAGGAGTTTGTAAGGGCAAGGAGATCGCCTACTTCGTGAAGATCTACCGCTAGTGAGGCAAGTCCTTCGTGGGCGATGGCCATGGTGGGATAGACAAGGTTGCTTCTTCGTGGACCCTTCGTGGGTGGAGCCCTCCGTGGACTCGTGCAACCCTTACCCTTCGTGGGTTGAAGTCTACATCAACGTGGATGTATGATAGCACCACCTATCAGAACCACGACAAAAACATCCATGTCTCCAATTGTGTTTGAATTCTCCAAACCCTTCCCTTTACGCTTCGTTTCAGAGCGGCTATAAGAGGAGGCAAAATGAGGGGGTTTCAACTTCTTCCCACCTTTGCCCATTTTAACTCCCTTTTCCAACATCAGTCTCATCATGCATGTTGTTAGCACTCCGCCTTTCTCCACCACCACCAACCTCGTTGTCCTTCCCTTTCGCTGCGATGGCCAGGACCAGGACTAAGAAGGGGAGCCGGGCTTTTGACCAGGAGCCGGCTGTGAGTGCCATCGGCCAAAAGCAGAAGCAGGCTGCCTCTAAAACATCGAGTGATCGGGCGCCGATCTACCCCTAAATCCAGAGGGAAGTGGCTCCTCCTCTGGCAATGGAGGAGGAGGTCCAGCCTACAAGGACCAGCTTCTAATGCCGTAGACATGAAGGTCCAACTTCCATCCGGGAAGTCCCTCCACTCCTAGCAAGCAGAGCACATCGTCTTTATTGTATGTTGAAGGGGCTTAGCTTTCCTATCCACAACTTTGTGCACAGCCTTCTCTAGTTTATGCATCGCTACCACATTATATTCCTCCTAACGGAGTACTCCATATCGCCAGTTTATTACTTTCCATGAATGCTTCCTCGACAGCTTCCTCATTTCAAGTTGTTCTCGTATTTCTTTCATGTCTCGCTTGGTAGAACGAAGGCGCAGATATGCACCTCGGGAAGTCATCTTGTAGCTCCGCCCCAACTCCACCTTCTTCTCCTTTGACCTCCCAAGTCTGCTTGGGAATGGCATAAATCTTGGTTTTATGTGAAGGCCTCGTGACGACATGCCGATTTTCTCGAATGAGCCCCTGTGAAGCTGCTTTCGTGGCTTTCTATCTCGCTTTTGACGACAAAGAAGGAATGGCGATGCCCCCGTCACCGCTCAAGAAAGGCGACTAACCAAGGCCATATCGCGCTGCATATGGGTGGAGTGTCGCGCTTTTCGCAGCGGCCCCGCCTCCCTCCGCCCCGACACGCCGGGGTAAGAGATCCTGCACGGTCTCTGAAGTGGATCTGAGCCTGGAAGACGTTAACGTCTACCTTGGCTACTTGGTGGACCCAAACACCAATGCAAACTCGTTGAAGGAGGCCATCAAGCCTTTCATGGCTGACCATCCCCCCGGCAACGTGAGTGTCTTTTTTGTAGCTCCATCCTTACTAGAGGTCGGTGCTTCTTTTTCTTGAACGCTTTCTTGCTGCTGTTATGCAGGGGTTTGCTATCTTTGCGACGCACATTCAGTAGCCCCCCTTGTAGGGGCAGGGGTGAGCCCTAACTTGGACGCCCTTATGATGCCACCATCTCGAGCTACCCACGTGAAGGGTGAGCCCTCCAAGAAGCGGAAAGGGGCGTCGGAGGATGAGGAGGAGTACTCCGAGGCGGAGTCCTTCAACGACGCAATTGAGGAGGAACTCGTCGATTCGGAGGTCGACGGAGCCGCGACCTCTTCACCTAAAGGTCACAACTGTGGTGCTGGCGGTGATGAGGTCCACCATGGCGGCAATGGTGATGACGAGTGAGGAGTCCTGATTAGGGAGTGTCCTGACAGCCGGACTATCATCGCCGCCGGACTCCAAGACTATGAAGATACAAGATTGAAGACTTCGCCCCGTGTCCGGATGGGACTTTCCTTGGCGTGGAAGGCAAGCTTGGCGATACGGATATGTAGATCTCCTACCATTGTAACCGACTCTGGTAACCCTAGCCCTCTCCGTGTCTATATAAACCGAGGGTTTTAGTCCGTAGGACAAGACAACCATTACAACAATCATACCATAGGCTAGCTTCTAGGTTTAGCCTCCTTGATCTCGTGGTAGATCCACTCTTGTACTACCCATATCATCAATATCAATCAAGCAGAGTAGGGTTTTACCTCCATCGAGAGGGCCCGAACCTAGGTAAAAACATCGTGTCCCTTGTCTCCTGTTACCATCCGCCTAGACGCACGCTCGGACCCCTTACCCGAGATCCGCCGGTTTTGACACCGACATTGGTGCTTTCATTGAGAGTTCCTCTGTGTCGCCACCGATAGGCTTGATGGCTTCTTCAATCAACAACAACACCGTCCAGGGTGAGACTTTTCTCCTGGACAGATCTTCGTGTTCGTGGCTTTGCATCGCGGGCCAACTCACTTGGCCATCCGAGCAGATCGAAGCTACGCCCCGCCATCAGTCGATTTGGAAGCCTAAACTTCACAGCTGACATCCGTGGAGACTTGATCTTCGATGGATTCGAGCCACAGCCGAGTGTGCCGCACTGTCACGATGGGCATGATCTAGCTCTGCCGCCCGATAGTACCTTGGAGGCCGCACACGAATCCGCTCCGACCCATAGTTCGGAGCTGACCGCGCAGATCGAGGACAGATGGCTGGACACCGCCTTGGGAGCTGCAACTGCTACGGCGATGGAGCCGAATACCGACCTTGTCCTTTGCAAAGCTCGTGACTCCAAGGTGCCAGACTCCTTGCCGGACTCCGAACCTCCTGCGCCCCTGCCAAACGAATCCGATTGGGCGCCGATCATGGAGTTCACCGCTGCAGACATCTTTCAGCACTCGCCCTTTGGCGACATCCTGAACTCGCTAAAGTATCTCTCGTTATTAGGGAAAACCTGGCCAGACTGCGGTCAGGATGGTTGGGATGCGGACGACGAAGAAATTCAAAGCCCACCCACCACCCACTTTGTAGCCATTGTCGACGATCTAACCGACATGCTAGACTACGACTCCGAAGACATCGACGGTATGGACGATTTATGCCGGAGACGATCAAGAACCAGCGCCTCAGGCACTGAAGACAACCTCCATAATCGACATATACATGGTGGACACCCCAAAGGATGGGGACGGCGAAGAAGCACCTGAGGCAGATTCCTCTAAGAAACAGCCCAAGCGCCGACGACAACAAGCGCCGCTTAAATCCCGCCACAAAGAAGAATGGAGATTCCGCACCGGAGATAATAACACCCGTGAGAGTGTCGAAGACAACCCCTCCAAAGAAGATTCAGCACAGAGGATTTGGGAAGCCAGCCCTCAAGAGAGAGCGGCAGACGAGGAGGATGAAAATTACATGCCTCCCTCCAGAGATGAGGCAAGCCTCAACGACGACGAATTCGTCTTGCTCGAGGATCCCGTCGAACAAGAGCGTTTTAAACGCAGGCTAATGGCCACGGCGAATAGCCTAAAGAAAAAGCAGCAATAGCTTCGAGCTGATCAAGACCTGCTGGCCGACAGATGGACCGAGGTCCTCGCGGCCAAAGAGTATGAACTCGAACGCCCCTCCAAAAGCTACCCAAAATGCAAGTTGCTCCCCCGACTAGAGGAGTAAACATACAAACCTTCATCACCAGCGCACAATACGGCAGACCGACCACCTCATGGCCGCGACAGAGAGGCATCTAGGCCTCCGCCAATAACTGCATTCCGGCACCGCCGAAAAGCCGGGTTACGGGAATGCGCCGAACTTATGGATGTATTGGCGACAAGGCAAGACAATCCAGATCTATCTACGGATCATGTGGGCGCCCGACCCACGCGATTTACTACCGTCACGCCGGATACAACAACTCCGCCGGGCGAACACAGCAGCACAAAGCTCTCTTGAGCTACGCCGTGATATTGCTCAATATAGAGGCGCCAGACACCCACTATGCTTCACGTGATGAAGTAATGGATCATCAAATCCTCAAGGTTTTAAACCCGTGAACATTGAATCCCACGATGGCACAACAGACCCCGCGGTTTGGATCGAAGATTATCTCCTTCATATCCATATGGCCCGCGGTGATGATCTCCACGCCATCAAGTATCTCCCACTCAAGCTTAAGGGGCCAGCTCGACATTGGCTTAACAGCTTGCCAGCAGAATCAATTGATGTTAGAGGACCTCGAAGCCGCATTCCTTGACAACTTCCAGGAACATATGTGCGACCACCGACGCCAATGACCTAAGCCACATAATTCAGCAGCGACGAATCAGCTGCATACATTTCAACACGGTTCCTCACAAAGAAAAATCAAATCGTCGATTGTCCGGATGCAGAGGCCCTCGCAGCCTTCAAACATAACATCCGCGACGAGTGGCTGGCCCGGCACCTAGGACAGGAAAAGCCGAAATCCATGACAGCCCTCACATCACTATGACACGCTTCGCTGGGAGAGGACAGCTGGCTAGCTCACAAGAATAACCTCAAAGAAAATTCGGGCAGTCCGGACAGCAATGACCGCAATGGCGTGTCGTCTCAATAAAAAAAAACGCGCTAACGGCGATAACATCGAGGATACGGCAGTCAATGCCGAATTCAGAGGCTCTAAACCCGGTCGTGGAGAAAGCCATTCAAAAGAACTACTCCGGTCCGTCCAATTTGGACCGAATACTCACCGCTTCTTGCCGATACATGGCACTTCAAAAGCCAGCTAACCACACCAACAGGATTGTTGGGTATTCAAGCAGCAGGCAAGTTAATTGCGTAAAACAATGACAAGGGGCTGCATAGCGATGACGAGGAGGAGACCCGCCGTAACAAGAGAGATGTATGGTTTCCCTCACAAGTACGGACAAGAAACATGATATACGCAACCCACATACCCAAGAGGGAGCGGAGCGCACTTAGGGACGATACGCCGATGGAGCCATCGCCAAGTTCAACCCATGGTCCGCTGTTCGATCACTTTCGATCGAAGGGACCACTCCACCAAGATCCGCCATGGCGGATTTGCCGCATTGGTTTTAGCCCCAATCGCCGATGGATTTCACCTCACTAGAGTCCCGATGGATCGGCGGCAGAGTCTCGAACCTGCTTTATCGAGATACAAGGCGCAAGATTGTCGGTGACTAAAGTAGGGGTACCTTAGTACCCTAACTTGTGCATCGGGCAGCCGCAGCACTCGCGACAAGGCTTGTCAAGCGCCCGCCAAGATCCTCCGTCATTCCTATTTACCGCCATTCAAGAATAAAGTATTAATCGAGAAGACAAGGCCTGCAAGAGGAGCTTGCGGGCAGGGAAGAAGACCCGGCAAGAGGAGCTTGCCGAAGGACAAAGACCCCGACAAGAGGAGCTTGCCGGGAAGGCCAACCAAGACACTTCAGAAAACTTGTCGCGACGCCCCGCGCGTCCCGGCAAGGCCCGGCGAGCGGCAAGCTTGCTGGTGCGACAAGACAACGGCCGCGGCAAGGCGCTTGCCGTGGCAAGGCTGCCACTCTGCACCCGAAGCCCAACAAGATACAACGACGTGTCACCCCGTGACTATCCCAGAGCACGTGGCAGGCGCCAGTGCAGCCATGCGGTGCGAGGTGGCAGCGGGCGGCACAAGGAGGCCATCATGGCGATCGGTGGCGCCCCTAACGGTCGCTTGCATGTTAAGCGACTGGACGGGCATTAAATGCCCTTGTCCCCCGCCGCCGAGTTAGGTAGGGCACCGAGATAGTGGTTGTACGAACCCGCTGCTTACCTTCTTACCCCTCTTTCTACGCTGCCACCTGTCGGTGACCCCTTTAGACTATAAAAGGGAGGCCCATGCGCACGTAGAAGGGGTTCCGCAGTTGGTTCGGTTCATTGGACCCATTAAACACCACAGCATACCCACAACCAAGAACAAATACAAACACAAAGCAGCAGTAGGAGTTTTATCTCTCCGGAGAGCTCCGAAGCTGGGTAAAATCTCCCCCGTGTGCCGTTGCCTCGATCTGCTCTGTGCGCACCCTCCGCTCCCTTGCCGGACCAGAAGGGGCCCCCTGCCCCATAGGTGCTCGTGCTCCCAACACCCACGACATCTTTGGCGCTGCCGGGGGGCCGAGGTCGCGGCGATCTCGATCCGGTTCGCGCCACATCAACATCTCCATCGACATGCCACCGGGCGAAGACTTCGAGGTGGCCGCCCCGCTCGCGACCGTCCTTCCGCCACCGAGCAAACAGCGGGTGGGTGAACGCCGCGGAGGAGCGGCACGACGCTGGACTCACATCGTCACCAGGTCCAAGGACAAGGCCCCGCAAGGTTCAAAGATTCGACATCCACCGCACCCCTCCCAGGAGGTGCAAGATCGACAACGCCACGGTGCTCCTAGCACCGTGCTTGCGTTGGAACAAGACCAAGCTGGTGGGTCGCGGGACGCTCAAGGCCAACATACACGTCAAAACGCTGGCACGAGCGCAGTGCGGTCGCTTGGGCGAGATGTTGCTCCTTCTAACACTGTTAGGAGTTTGAGCATGTCCCGCACCTTGCGTCGCTCGCCACCGCCACCCAAGACTCCAGAAGAAGCGCTGGCTCGAGCCCAGCTGCTTCTAGTCCAGCGCCAGACAAGATCGACGACTGGAGGGCCGCCATTTATAGCCTCATTGGCTTCGCTAACGGCGACAAGCCCCGGCAACCGAGCACATCGAAGCCCCGGCAAGATGCCCAGGCGCAAGCCGACGCCGACAAGACCGCTGGGGGTGCCACCACCATGCACTCCCCGCCCCGAAGGCCAAGATCACCGACTCGCCGGGCCAACCTACGACGCCAATTCCACCGCGTCGTCGGACCCGTGAGCTCGCCGCGATCAACGCCACGTTCTCCAAGAACGACGACACGAAGACGCTCGCACTCGCATCGAGCGTCGGAGAGAAGCGCGACGTCAATCTAACCAGCATGCTGGGCCCACTGTTGATATGCATGCGCCAGGGGAACCAGGCGACTTGCCGTACGCGGCAGGTTGCCCTGCGTTCACCCGTGAGCTACGGCAAGTCCAGTGGTCCAATACCAAGAACTTCAAGCCAGACGTGCCCGAGAAGTACGATGGCAGGATACATCCGTCGGAGTTCCTCAGCGTCTACACCATCGCGGTGCAGGCTGCGAAGCGCGACGAGAAGATCTCGCCAACTACTTCCGCACGGTGCTCAAGCCCAACGTCAGATCTTGGCTCATGCACTTGCCGGACAACTCCATCTCTTCGTGGGCGGACCTGTGCCATCAGTTTGTCGGCGCCTTCACGGGTGGCCACAAACCCCATGGCCAGGAGAGCGACCTTCATCTGCTCGCCTAGAAGGAGGGAGAACCCCTGCGCAAGTACATACAGAGATTCAGCCAGGTGCAGCACAACATCCCAGACGTCCACCCCTCCGCAATTATTAGCGCGTTCCATCAGAACGTGCGTAACCGCAGGATGAGGGAGGAGATGGCGATGTGCAAGATCAGAGATGTCAGCAAGCTATATACTCTGGCCGACAAGTGTGCACGGGCTGAGGAGGGGAGGAAAATCCCCGGAGAGACTGCAGGAGCAGAAAGATCTGACAGTGAGGACGCCCCTACGGCAAGGAGGAACCGGAGGCGGAACAACAGAAAGAGAAAGGCTAAGGATGTGCTAGTTGTCGAGCATTCCGGCAACGGAGGCGGCTCCGACAAGGCTAAAGCTGGTGACTCCGGCGAGGCTGTGGTGGCCGCCGACAAGCAGGATGGCTCCGGCAAGCAGTACTGCAAGATCCACCGCACCAAGGGCCATGACCTCCAAGCTTGCAAGAAAGTTGAGCAGATGGCAGAGTTGCAGAAAGCTGATTATGAGCGTCGCGACAAGGAGAAGGCCCGGGAAGGTGGCGGAGGATCCGGCAAGAAGCTTCCCGCTCGGGGAGGGCGCCAAGGTAGCTGGGCAAATGCAAGGAGATAGACCTCCCCGTGGCCGCGACAAGGACAAAGACGAAGATGAAGATGATGAGATGGAGGAAGATGAGACCGATGAGCAGGAGTTCCAGAAGGCAACAGAGGTGTTGTGTGTTAACGGCGGTGCTTCTCTGCACACCTCGCACCGCCAACTCAAACTATGGGCGCGAGAAGTGAGCGCAGCAGAACCGTCCGTCGAATCGCGCAAGCCCCTGAAGTGGTCCAGCACGCCCATCATCTTCGACGTTGAGGATCACCCTGATCGCATCACTGTGGTCGGGTGCTTGCCAATGTTGGTTTCGCCAACAATCCGCAACCTCGAGGTCACGAAGATGTTGGTTGACGGCGGGGCCGGCCTGAATCTGATCTCTTCCGCGGTGCTCAAGAAGCTCCAGATCCTCGACAGGCACGTACTGCTTTGTACAGATGCCTTTCGGACTAAAGAATGCTGGTTCAACATTTGCCAGAGTAGTCAGTCACGCTTTTGAGCCACAGCTGCACAGAAATGTAGAGGCATACATGGATGACATAGTGGTCAAGAGCAGAGACAGAGCAACTTTGATCCCAGATTTGGACGAGACATTCACAAATCTGCGCAAGATCAACCTCAAGTTGAACCCCGAGAAGTGTGTGTTTGGAGTCCCTTCCGGCAAGCTTCTCGGGTTCTTTGTGTCTCAGAGGGGGATTGAAGCCAATCCCGACAAGATCAAAGCCATTGAACAGATCGAAGCACCAAAACGTGTCAAGGATGTGAGAAGACTTGCCGGCTGTGTTGTCTGCTTCTCTTAGTAGGTTCATCTCTAAGTCTGTTGAAGGCTACGCCATTTTTCAAAATCTTGAAAAAGGCAGGTCCAATGAAATGGACTCCTAAGCGGAGGCCGTGGCTGCAGACTTGAAGAGATACCTATCCTCCACTCCAACACTTGTCGCACCTAAGCCACAAGAGAAGTTGTCGCTATATCCGGGCGGCGACCAATCAAGTGGTTAGTGCTGCGTTAGTTATGAAAGGGAGGCGATGATGAGCCAATGGACCACGGCAAGCGAAGTCTAGCGACAAGCGGGGCTTCCCGACAAGTTCTGCTCCGCAAGGATGGATCTGAGAGTTGCCGGAAGAAAAATGTAAGAAGATGGTGCAGCGCCCAGCTTTACTTTGTCGGGCCTTTCGCAGGGGCTAGATCAAGGTACTCGGTGTGCGAAGTTGCTTTTCGGCCTTCTCATGGCCTCAAGGAAGCTGTGCCATTACTTTCAAGCACATGAGATCACAAGGGTCACTCGCTTTCCGCTGAAGAGGATATTGCAAAATCCGTAAGCAACAGCAGGATTGTCGAAAGGGCACGGAATTGTCAAGCTTTGGCCTCAAGTTTGAAAGTACTTCAACTATTCAGAGCCGAGCATTGGCAGAATTCATAGCGAATGGACGCCAACACCGATGAAGAAACTCCAAGAGGAGCATCCTCGTCAAGGAAGCAAGCAAAGAATGGATCATGTACTTTGATGGTGCCTTCTCGCTGCAAGGCGCCGGCAAAGCGCATTACTTGTCGCACCCACCGAGAGCACCTCAAGTACGTGGGTCCGATGCACTTTCCCAAGGAGCAAGCAACAAACAACACCGCAGAGTATGAAGGCTTGCTTGCCGGACTCGTATTAGCAGCAGAGCTTGGGATCAAGAAGCTTATTGTCAGGGGTGACTCGCAGCTTGTCGTCCGTCAAGTAAACAAAGATTATCGAGTCCGCTGATGGAAGCATACATCGATGAAGTGAGGAAGCTAGAAGAACATTTTGACGGGCCGCAGATGGAACATGTTCCAAGAGCTCGAATGACATTGCAGATGGCTCACAAAATGTGTTGCACTCAAGTTACCGTGGAACCAGGAATTTTGTGCTCAAGCTGACTCAACCATCTGTAATAACCATCGATCGGACAGAGCAAGAAGAGAAAGTTGGTCACTGGCGACTACTTTCCGGCAGAGCTCCCCGGAGCCGCCGCCAAGAAGGTCCCTAGGATCAACACAGAAATTGCTGAGGAGCAGTCTGCTCCGACAAGCCCTAGGGTTTGTTTCGTTGAAGCAGACGCCCCCGACAAGTCAGTCCCGACACGCTTGCCGGGAGCATCACGCCCGCAGGATCCTGCATTCTGCCGCGGAAGCGGATGTTCCGCAGCAGCGCTTGCGCCTTTAGTCCTTGTCGCCGAGCCACAAGCTCCGCATGGGCACAGCAGATCGTCCCACCTTCAGACAGAGAACTTCCCAAGAGCAAGAAGCAACGGAGAAAGTAGCCCGAATCAAGTATGTACCAGTTTGTCGATGACATACCGTATGTAAGAAGATTCAACGGAGTGAAATTGAAGTGCATTTCCGGGAAGAAGGAAAGGAGCTGTTGGCGGAGATACATGGAGGCATATGTGGTCACCACATTGGCTCAAGAGCGCTTGTTTAAAAGCCTTCCCAAGAAGGTTTCTTCCGCCGACAGCCTCCAGATGCAACTGCACAAGTAACCAAGTGTGAAGCATGCCGCCCACTCCAAACAGATTCATCAACCAGCTCAAGCCTCCAAACAATCCCTTTATCCCTGCCATTCTCGGTCCTGGGGGCTCGACATCCTCGCCCTTTTCCCGAGCTGTCGGGGCTTTTGAGTACTTGTAGGTTGCAATCGACAAGTTCACAAAGTGCCCTAAAGTGGAACCAAGAGGAAGGTGACAAGACAACAAGCAATCAAGTTCTTCAGGTCAATTATTTTCCGTTTCGGAGTCCCTAACAGGATCATCACCGACAATGGCACACAATTCACGAGCCGCACCTTCATGCAGTACGTCCAAGATCTTGGCACTAAGATCTGCTTCGCTTCGCTGCTCACCCGAGAAGCAACAATCAAGCGGAGAGGGCAACGCCGGCGTCTGCACGGCTCAAGACCAAAACTTTCGGCTGTGCTGCACAAGTGCGGAAGAAATTGGATCGAGGAGCTGCCGCGGTTCTTGGTCGATCAAGACGACACCAAATCGAGCCAACGCCGCACACCTTTTGCTCTTGTCTATGGAGCAGAGGCGTCCTCCCCACGGAACTCAGATACGGATCGCCTCGAGCGCCGCTATGATGAGTTTGAGCAAGAGCAACCGCGGCAAGATTATCATCGAGATAAACCACGACAAATTTATCTAGTACTCCGAAGATCGAGTTCATCAAGCGGAGAAGGTAGTCGAGCGCTGGTTAGACCGGGACATGACGTGTACTCAGACGACCATAACGAGTGACAAAGGCTGTCTTAGGAATGTCCCCGCTTCGATCTTGATTTGTGGTAGCCTAACCTCAAATCCATCTTGGAGAAGATCGAGGATCCAGCCGATGATCATACGTGTCGTTGATCCCGGGAGCGGATATTTGTTCTTTATCGTGACCAAATTAACGGACGATAATCTACAACCATCCGTCCCACTCATCCTTCTTCTTGACGAAGAGGACGGGCAAGCCCAAGGAGAAGAACTAGGACGGATGAAACCCTTTTGCAAGGACTCATCAAGTTGTTTCTAAGCTCGCTAGTTCTAAGGGTGCCATCTTGTAAGGTCTCCAGAGATTGGAGCGTTCCCGGATAAGATCTATGACAACTTCACATCTCGCTGTGGAACACCGGCAGCTCCCGAAAGACATCCGGAAAGTCACGACTACCGGAATATCTTCAAGGTCCGGAAGAGGGTGGCATTAAGAGAATAGAGCCGACGCTTGCAACTCTAGTGGAGAAAGGACTATCTTGCCGTGATGGGTGGGTAAGCTGAACAGACTCGGTGTAACAATCAATCTTGGCATAATGAGCTGTCATCCACCCATACCCAAGATGATGTTAATATCTCAGAGACTTGAGGGCTATAAGTGATGCAAGGAATACAAGTCTGTCAACAAGGATTTCGCTACCATGGCTTACACTAGAAGTTTGCCATTTGGATCTGTGGAGTTTGAATGACTAGTGGAGAGGGCATATCACAAAATGACATGTTGTGCAAATTAGCATAGCTTTCAAATGAAGGAGTGAGACGCCCAAGATTTAATGTAACCATGCCGGATGAAGCTTGACAAGGAGTGTACCAAGAACGACATCCGGATCATCATGAGCGCATTAGTGAGACGTGATGCACACGCCCACGCTCGGGAGCTGACTTGACATCGATCATCTTATGGATGGCTTACCACAGCCAACAGGCTTCGAAAGGGTGGAGGAGCAATCCCGAGAGCAACACGCGTATAGTGTCCTCGCTTCATGATGAAGCAAGTCCTCGGTTGGACGTGGACCAGATTGCAAGCGGTTCACCAAGAGGCTCGTGGAACATACGACCGAGCTGGGGAGGCACCATGAGATGGGCTCTGGTGAATATCCGGAGGAAGAGCGGAGTTTGAACCCAACCGCGCTTCGAACCGGAGCCGAAGAAGATCCAAATCACGGTGTGCTTACGAGACTCATCGTAAGTGAGCTGAGCTGTCTCAGACATTGCCTTGTTCACAAGAGCTTGGAATGTATCACAATGATGGGTGGAGATCACGACGCAACTTGGGGTTGAGACCTTCCGAACCTAGCCTGTTCTTAAGGCCCGTGGACACTTCTTCGGGCATAACGGGCAGGTTCTCAAACTCTCTCGCTATAAGCATCAACAGCCATCTTACTCGGTGAAGCATAACTCCTTCTTGGCGATCGATGAGGGCCTCGGGAATGTGATGCTCAAAAAGCCTTGAAATCCTCCGTAGGAATCGCCAGCCGAAGCATAGCCTCATAGTTCTCGCCACCAAAGACTAGCAGACCTTCCGTGGTATGTGGCATAGGTGACCTTGTCATCTTCAGCCACGTCAGAGAACGGAGTTTGTGTGATACTACGGAGCTACCATCCGTGATCGAGTGGCTGATGGAATGATGAAAGGTAGGTGGGTGCAAGCGATGAAGTCATGAATGGTCACAGATCTTTGAACCGACAAAGTGTGTTCTCTCGACACGCTAACAAGCGGTTAGACTCACTTTGTTCTTCCATCTCTAACATGAACTCCGCCAACGAAGGCTGGTCGGAGGATCTCATCCCTACCATCTCCGTGGTTCTGCTACGAGCAACAGAAGCTCGCTTAGCTGATGACATCCCGAGAAACGAAACGAAGGACGGAATCAAGATCAACTATAGGCTGCTGAATGTGGGACAAGGAAATTAGTATCTCCGAACTCCTAGGGCATTTCCGCAGCATAACGGCAAGAAATGCTCGTAATGAGACAACTTAAAATGGGGTAGTAACATACTCAACATCATCATTCAAGGTTCTCGAGATAGTACTAACAAAGCTACACCGAAGTACTGAAATCGAGGTATGACTCGATCAACCAATCCTATGGAGCTACGGAGTAGTAACACGTGATCCCGATAGACTAAGAGAAGCCTAGTTCCTTAACCCGTGAGGAAAGATAGGATGACCTCAGATCGAAGGTCATGAGGTATAAGGAGTAAAAAGAGCCTTACGCTCCTTCCCACAATCAATTCCTTACATAACTAAAGAATTTCTAGACTCAACTTCACCAGTTTGGCTTGGTAATCCACAGCAAAGCTCGATACCAAAGTCGTCAGACCCGACTCAATGCCACATCGATCTAGCATGTAACACGCAGGATCGTCCTCGATGACAACCATGGGGACCTTGGCCCTCTTCGCCGCTCTCTCGGCCAGAGTCCTGAAAAGGAACAGAATTCAGAGAGAAGCAAATTAGATACAAGACAAACAACAACAAGGATCAAAGAAAATCAAGGACAGTGAGAAGAAAGTCTTACTCCTCCTCCTCCTCCTCTTCATCGTCATCGGAGCTCAGCGCGGAGAGGTCGAAGTCCGGTACCCTCTCCGCGCGGTGTGGCGGAGGAGTAGGCTCCCTTCGGCGTTTGCCGGGGGCTGCGGCAAGATCAGCGTGGCGGCCCGGAAGACCCGCCTCGATTGCAGCACACACAGGACCCTCGCTGCAACAGGTACTTGCTGCTGGAGCGTGTCCCACGGCGCCGCGGCTGCTGGTCGGCCTGCTCCCTTGCCGTATCTCCAACTCGACGGAGGCGCCTTCTCGGTTGGAATTGGGGTTGCGCTGGGGGCTCCGCCTGCGGCAAGCTGCTCGAAGACGGCTGGCCGCTCGCGCCCTCGACGGGCTCGCTCGCTTCGACCTCGGGCTCCCCCTCGCCAGCGACCTCTCCGGCGAGGTCTTCCCGGTCGGCAAGACTTGCCGCCTCGGCCGCCTCCGCCTCGTCCAAAGTGAAGCCAAACTTGCCCGCGGCAGCGGCTGCTGCCGCCTCTTCGGCCCTGGTGGCGATGTACAGCATCTCGTTGTCGGTGGTGGCGCGGGTGAGGAGCCTCTGCTCGTCGGAGTTGACTTCTACCTCCGTCAAGTTGTCGAAGAATTGCTGTATGACCTCGACGGCGGGCTCTATCCAAGTTGCACTTATCCCGTGCGAGTCGCACTCTGGCATCATTGCACAGATGCGATCGCGCTGGGAGTTGTTGCACAAGGGAACGACACCCTGCGGCAACCTGAACCACTCTGGATGGTTGGCGTCATGCTTGAACAGCTCCCTCAGCATCCCGTCAAGCTCCAGAACAGTGAAGTTGAAGTTGAGGCCTGGACGCAGCCTCATGATGTCCGCCGGGCCGCCAAACAGCCAGGCGGGCCTCCCCCTCTTCTGCAGAGGGGCGATGCGACGGCGAAGGAAATCCGCACCAACCGCCCCTACTGTGAGCCCGGCATGCCTGAGCCGGAGGATTCGGGTGGTGGCAATCTTCAGCTTGGCGTCGTCTGGCGACAGAGCGCTCTAGTCGCCGCCACGCACCACTGGTCTGGCGCAGGTTGGTGAATGGCTGCGGATTGGCATCACAGATCCAGCACCACTCCGCCCTCCACTCATCCCACTTGCTGCGGAGCTCGCCCGTCAAGGACACCTCCTTCATGCCAATCCGGAAGGTCCAGGCGATTCCGCCAGCTAGTGGCTCCCCTTTCTCGGCCCGGTGGGTGAAATAATGACGAAAAAGAGCGACATTCGGGAGGATGCCAACGAAGTTCTCGTAGAGGTGTGCGAAAACCGCCATTGTCAGAACGATGTTGGGGGTGAAATCAAGAAGATGAAACCCGTAGGTATTCATGATGTCGCAAAAGAAGTCAGAAAAAGGTGGGCAGAGCCCGCAGTAGAAGAACACAGGAAAGAAATGGTACCCTTTTGGGCACCGCTTCGATTTGGAAGCCTCAGCGGAAAGCGCCTGCGTGCGCGGATGCGTCCGCATCTCCGTCGACCAGAAGAGGTAGAACTCCTCCCGCAGCGCCTTTGGGGTGAGCTCAGGGAGGAAAAGCACTCGCTTCTTGCGCAGGGCTTCGAGCCGTAGCGCCTCGGCTAACTTCGCGGCCTTGCTGGTCTTCGGAGCCATGGCGGAATCGATAGAGGAGCGCGGAGGCGTTGAGGGCGACGGTGGCAACGGGCGGCGGAGCGCTGCTCTCTTTCGACTTGGAAAGCGGAGGAGAGCGGAGGAGCTTTCGGAGGAAGGAACTGCAAGTGGCGAAGGTGGGGGAACGGTCCTGTTTCCTCTGCTTATAAATAGGGGAGGCGAACGTTACGCATTTCCTAGATTAAAGTATAGCCCACGATCGCTCCCACGACGCCGCGATTGACGCGTGCCGTTGCGGGGGAGCGCGGCGGGTACGGAATCAGATTTTGTGTAGACCCAGGCCGCGCGTGCCCGTGCCCTGTCTTGGGCCTGGCCCAATAGCGCTCGGCACCGTGTATGGCCCAGGCCCGGGGGCTCCTGTCGGTGTACTAAAGTAGGGGTACCTTAGTACCCCGAACTTGTGCACGGGCAGTCGCAGCACCCCGCGGCAAGGCTTGCCGGGCGTCCGCCAAGATCCTCCGTCATTCCTATTTACTGCCATTCAAGAATAAAGTATTAACTGAGAAGACAAGGCCCGGCAAGAGGAGCTTGCCGGGCAGGGCAAGACCCCGGCAAGAGGAGCTTGCCGGGAAGGACAAAGACCCCGACAACAGGAGCTTGCCGGGAAGGCCAACCAAGACACTTCAGAAAATTTGCGGCGACGCCCCGCGCGTCCCGGCAAGGCCCGGTGAGCGGCAAGCTTGCTGGTGTGACAAGACAACGGCCGCGGCAAGGTGCTTGCCGCGGCAAGGCTGCCACTCTGCACCCGAGCTCCAGCGCATCCAACGATGTGTCACCCCAGGACTATCCCAGGAGCACGTGGCGAGGCGCTATGCAGCCACGCGGTGCGAGGTGGCAAGCGAAGCTGACAAGGAGGCCATCGTGGCGATCGGTGGCGCCCCTAACGGTCGCTTCTTGCACTGTTGGGGCCACCGGACGGGCATTAAATGCCCTTGTCCCCTGCCGTCAGAGTTAGGTAGGGGCACTGTAGATAGTGGTTGTACCAACCCGCATTTTTACCTTCTTACCCCTCTTTCTACGCTGCCACCTGTCGGTGACCCCTTTAGACTATAAAAGGGAGGCCCATGCACACGTAGAAGGGGTTCCGCAGTTGGTTCGGTTCATTGGACCCATTCAACACCACAGCATACCCACAACCAAGAACAAATACAAACACAAAGCAGCAGTAGGAGTTTTATCTCTCCGGAGAGCTCCGAAGCTGGGTAAAATCTCCCCCGCGTGCCGTCGCCTCGATCTGCTCTGCGCGCGCCCTCCGCTCCCTTGCCGGACCAGAAGGGGCCCCCTGCCCCATAGGTGCTCGTGCTCCCAACACCCACGACAAAGATGGGCATAGACCCTTCAAGGATTAAACCTACAAAGACGACCTTCAAAGGCGTCATACCAGGTGTTGAGGCCAATTGTACAGGCTCAGTCACACAGAAAGTGGTCTTCGGATCCCCGGATAATTTCCAAAGCGAGGAGTTAATCTTCGACATAGTCCCGTTCCGCAGTGGCTATCACGCTCTGCTCGGACGAACCGCGTTTGCAAAGTTCAACGCGGTGCCGCATTATGCATACCTCAAGCTCAAGATGCCAGGCCCTCGTGGAGTCATCATGGTCAACGGAAACACTGAACGCTCCCTTCGAACGGAGGAACCCACAGCGGCTCTCGCGGCAGAAGTACAGAGCAGCCTCTTAAGGCAATTTTCGAGTCCGGTCATCAAACGACCAGACATGACTAAACACGCCCGGAGCAACATACATCAAGACCACCTGGAACGTTTCGAGCACGCGTAGCAATGCGTCCCCAACCCCAGCCCTTGCATGATTGCAAGATGAGCTCTTCGCGTACATCATTACGCTCTGAAGATACCATGGGCATAGGGGGAGGGGCACGACCACGACAGGTCCAGAGTGCGGCTCAACCACACCAGGGGCTCCCACGTGTGTCACTTTTTTCTTTTTTTCCCCACAGGACTCTGTTTACCAGAGACCCTGTCCGGCGGTGAATCTGCCGAACTCACGATGCAACAGCCAGGGAAGGACAAAGGCTACGACGAATACTCAGGTGGTCTCCATAATGAGCATTAAATCTGTTTAAATACACCATTCTGCAGCCTACCCCTGGAGGGAGACATTTCTAATAGTCCAAACCCTTGCCTACCGCACTATTTGTATCGTTCTACACTCATGGCAGAATTTCTTGAATAAACAATGCATCACTTTTTGTTTATAATTGCATTCCTTTTTATTTGTTCATTTATGATATCTTGCATCTGTACACTTTGGTACGGCCGAATACACCAGGGGCTTATGTTCCCCGCATTATGGTGTGATAAGTCCGAACACTTTCACAAGTGCGGCACCCCGAACTTAAGGCATTATATGCATCGGCTCGAATCATGTCTTGGGTCAATAGTTGGGTTTGCTCGCTCCCATGTTTTGGTACCTTACGCTCGCTTCTATCGGCTAAGGTAGCACCGGGAGAACCATCGCGATTGCGCCGGCTGAGCTGGGCGAGCGCCTCGATGAGAAAGCTAAAAGCGACCGTCATGATAAGGCGAGAGCTGGTCGCTGTTCGAGAGGTCTTTTCGAGTCCCTAAAGACTTATGCCGCTTAGAGCAAGGAACTGGCTGTGTCCGCCCAGCGTGATAGCGCCTCAAATCGGTCTTCGAACACTAGGGGCTTCACCAAATTTAAAATTATAGAATTCTATGGCTAAGTGAGAGTGTTCAAGCATTATAAGTCTGGTTGCCTTGTTCGTTGTGTTGAGCGCCTCCCTAGATGGACCCAAAAATGGGAACAAGAGTGCTCAACTTTATCCTGAACACCCCAGCACTCGTGGCATGGGGGCTGAAGCCGACGACTTGCCATCTCTCAGATTTGATAAATGGCCGCACGGAAGGTAATATTTTAAATTAACAAGCATTGCTTAGCACATATGGACAAAGTTTTCAGCGCACAGGATAACAAATTGCGAGTCTACTCAAAAATTACATCTTTGGGGCACTCATCCGCAATCTTGCAGGCACCCTTCAGGACACTCTTATAGTACATTTCGGGCGTATGATACTCCTTGCCCGCCGGCGGCGCGTCCGTTATAAGCCTCTCGGCATCCAGCCTGCCCCAGTGCACCTTTGCGTGGGCAAGGGCCCGACGGGCACCTTCAATGCAGGTGGAGCGCTTGATGACTTCCACCCAGGCACGATCCACCAGCCGCCGTGACGAGTCCGGCGGAGCTCCTGTGCATGGCCTCCTCGAGCCACACCCGGACTATGAGGCCCTTCATGGCCTGCTCGGCTACCTTGTGGAGCTCGACCAACTGCTTCACTGGTCGCTAAGGTGCATCGGATGTCCGCCTCAAAGATACTTGAGACCGAAGACCTTCTCCGCTGAGCTCCCTCCTCGGCCCGGTAGAATGCGGCGGCATCGGACACGCTATGCAGGCAGATCTGCAAACGCCTCGAGAGCTCCGAATTCAGGTAAGTAATGTAATTCACATTAACATGCTTGCTTTGCATGAAAAATGCCTTACCCGCCGCTATTTTCTTCATCGCTCAATCTCTGGAGGGCCTTATGGGCCTCGGCCTTAGCGGCTTTGGCACTTTCAAGAGCCGAGGCATGCTCGGACTCTCGAGTCTCGAGTCGCGCCCAAACTCTCATGCTTTTCCATGAGAGCACGGAGCTCTTGCCGCACCTCCGCCACCCGCGCCTCCTGCTTCTCTCGCTCCGCTCGTTCTGCGGCGCATGCGCTCGCCGCGACACGGTCTCCTTCAGGTCGCCACCTCGCTCGTGGCCCCCGCAGCACTCCACGCTATCCTTGTTATTTCTATTGCAACCAAAATCCGTTTCTGTAAGGTACAAATTTCATGCGGTGGTACTCACCTTCTTTGTCCTCGAGCTGCTTCTTGGCAAGGCCGAGCTCGTGCTCGGACCGCTCGAGGTCCTGCTTCAAAGCACCGACCTCCGCAGTCAATGCGGCAGAGGTCAGCAGCGTAGCCCGCAAATCCCATATTGACATAATTTTTAGAACTCCTGCGTATATCTTTTTAGATCCTCAGTCTGGCTTTTCTTTCCGAACACCGAACCGAGCATCAGGGGCTACAGTCTATGCGGTATTACATTGCCTATTTTAAAAACTTCTTACCTCAAAGCCTATTAGAAGGCTGCTGCAGGCTTCGGTCAGCCCGCTCTTGGCGAGCTGAACCTTCTGAATCACCGCACTCATGATAGTGCGGTGCTCTTCCTCCATGGAAGCGCCGATGAGCGCCTCAACAAGTTGTCCGACGCCTCCGGTTAGACGGAGGCTGCCGGTGTCACGGTCTTGCCCTTCTTACGAAGGGGCCGCCTGCCGGACTCCGGAACCACTGCGGGTTCCGGTGCGGAGTCGGGCACGAAGTCCGGGAGGTTGCCCTGTGGCACCTCTGGAGCCTCCCCCTCTTGGCGGGTCCCCTCCTGGGATCCCACCTCGGCGTCCTCAGCATCGCGAGGGGTTGAGGCGGTCGAAATGGAATCTACATCCGACGGAGCCAAGGACCCACTTGATGAAGCGGGAAGATCATCCTCGGCCGGACTACAGGTAGTGTGAGGCATTAGAAGGACACTATGTGGCACAAAAGAGAAATTATAAATCGTTCAGGAATCCGGATACTTACGATCTTGCCGGAGGCTTGGCCCTTGAGGGCCACCCTTCGTTACCAACATTGGCGTTGGCGGAGCTGTCCGGAGGAAGGGTCCTTCCCCTCTTGGACCCTTCGGCCTCCCCTGTTGGGGAAGCCTTCCTCTTCCTCTCTCCCCCCTCCTGGGGAGAGTCCTCTTTCTCCTCCTCGTCTTCGAGGGAGGAGTCCGCCTCGGAGCCATCGGACGATGAGTCCGATACCACCTGGCATCAGGAACTCCTTCGGGTTCCCGTGGCCTTCTTCTTGGCGTTCTTCTCCGGCACCACATAGAGTGCCTGGACTAGCAGCCCCGTTAAATGGGTATCCGCTGGGTCTTCAGGGAGGGGAGCTGGACAATTAACCTGTCCGGACGTCCTCTGCCAGTCCTGTTAAAGGCATTGGGAATTTTAGATCCCGCAATAGAGTCAAAATATGAAAGAAATAAATGTCCCATAAAGGATAACATATCTTACCACACCGGCCGGGCGTTTCGTGCTGAATCCGCGATCTTCAGTTGCGGATGCGGGGGCTTCTCTGCCCTTGAACAGCACCCTCCAGGCAGCTTTGTACGTTGTGTCAAAGAGCCCGCTAAGGGTACGGTGCTATGCTGGATCGAACTCCCACAAATTGAAGGCCTGCTGTTGGCAGGGGAGAATCCGGCGGACGAGCATGACCTGGATCACATTGACAACCTTGAGCTTCTTGTTCACCAAGGTCTGGAGACAGGACTGGAGTCCGGTCAGCTCCTCCGAACTGCCCCATAGCAGGCCCTTCTCTTTCCAGGAGGTGAGCTACATGGGGGTACCAGATCTGAACTCGGGGGCCGCTGCCCATTTAGGGTCATGCGGCTCGGTGATATAGAACCACCCCGATTGCCACCCTTTGATGGTTTCCACAAAGGCGCCCTCGAGCCAGAGGACGGTGGGCATTTTGCCCACCATGGCGCCTCCGCACTCCGCTTGGACGCCCTTCACTACCTTCGGCTTGACATTGAAGGTTTTTAGCCACAAGCTGCCGGGGGAGACTGCCCGCTGTCAGACCCGACTCAATGCCACATCGATCTAGCATGTAACACTTCATATCACTTTGCGCCTCACGCACGGTATCCCCACGGTGTCGCCTTACCTTTGCCCGGGACCGCTTATGCCTTTTGGCACACGATATGATAGTGTCGCTAGCATCCATATGATAAGGAGCCCGGCTGACATGGCTAGTCGTGAAACCCAAAGTGGCACAAACTTACAGGACAGCATCCATGACCCAAAGATCGAACGTGTCGGTCATCACGAGTGAATCCAGTGTAGCACTGGGCTAACAGACTCGTGAACTGGCTGTAAGCGGCTAACAGACTCCGTATTCATCGCGGACATTTCCGGAGGGATGTATACAGAACGAAGAAGGACACATGCCGCCAGCCTAAGTGTTCCGGAGCAGTAGCAAGCTACCATGGCTCAAAGGAAACACTAGGAGACATTTCCGTAAGAGAGGCTACTAAGAATAAACAACTAGATAGTCGATCCCACACATAGCAATACACATTACACGACGCATAACATGCAAGTATGTGTTGTACAACATGGCATCACAAAGATAACTCAACAACTCATATAGATAAAGGCTCAAGAGCCATCATAGCATTTATTGCAAACAGGGTCACAAGACCCATCATACAGAGCATACAAGCAACAAGCGAAGCATTACATGTCCGGGTACGTATATCTACAAATGAAAAAGGTCAAGAGCCCGACTATCTACAACATCCGATCAAGATCGTAGCTGAGGTACAAGCTACTCGTCAAGTCCACGAGAACACTAGTAAGACCGAAGTCTCCGCTGCAAAAACATAAATAAAGCACCATGAGTACAAAGGTACTCAGCAAGACTTACATCAGATCCTATCATACATGCATTTGTATCAAGAGGGTAATGTGGGGTTTAGTTGCAGC
Source organism: Aegilops speltoides (assembly GCA_021437245.1). NCBI lineage: Eukaryota > Viridiplantae > Streptophyta > Magnoliopsida > Poales > Poaceae > Aegilops > Aegilops speltoides. The sequence goes on along the minus strand of CM038142.1, from coordinate 306,883,700 downwards.
AAGCCAGCTTTGACTCTGTGGCTATCCTGTTCTACGACTACCAGAACTTCTTTGAGGTGATATGGTGCACACGAGTCCACTAATCACCACACAATACACTACTATGGATTCATCCCCGTCTCCCTACGAGAAGGCCATCCATAGTACTCACACTTTTCTTGAGCATTTTATAGTATCCACTTCAAGTTATCTATGTACCATGTAAGCATCCAAGAAGTCCATATCCGCGGACCCGGCTATTCGAATAGATCATGTTAACCCTGCAGGGGTGTACTTCTTCACACACGCCTCGCCACTTACCACCATGTACACGCCGTGTATCTCGCAACCTTCAAGCGGAAGCTCGGCGAGGAGTCGGCCACGACCGACTAACCACACAAGACTCTAGCCCAGGTTTATCGCCTATTCGGTTTCATCCGCAAGGAGATCCGCCGGGTGTCGCCACGGCCCCAAACGATGTGAGCAGGGTTCCCAAGCCCACCATCCGGTGCCACTTGGTACACCGTACCACGTGTTTAGTCTGTCTCTAAGCCCACCCTACCGGGTGCCACTTGGTAGAAAAATAGCACTACCTACAAACACCAAAACTAGTTGCGACTCCCGGACAGAGACCAAGTTGGTTAATAAGTCGAGAGGGTCGAATTACGGAACCCAATGTGTGGTAGTATCGAGTCATTGGACAACATACATAGAACTCAAGGCTTAAGGACGGTTCCAAAGAGACAACCCACCATGTACTCCTACATGGCCTCTCACCGCTACCTTTACCAAATCGTGTTCACACGCTCACTCAAAGATCGTAACATATCGTAACACTCCAATTCATTCCCAATGAACCGCACTGACACAACTCTAAGCAATAGCAGGCATAGCATGGTAGGAACACAACATGGCTCAATCAACTCCTACACATGCTAGTGGGTTTTAACTATTTATCGTGGCAATGACAGTCATGCAGAGGAATGGGTTCAACTACCGCAGACAAAGTAGCGTATGAATCGTTGTTGTCCTAATGCAATAACCGAGAGCAGGAGCGAGAGAGTAGGATTTTATCGAATGAACAAGGGGTTTGCTTGCCCGGTAGATCAACAAGGAGGCACCGCTTCATAGATAGATACTCGAACGGTCTCCTGAGCAAGACCTATCGAGAAGGAACGGTGCCATCAATCAATACACAAACATATGCAACAATATGATGCATGAACATGGCATGAAGATGTGATGCTGTTTGAGCTAATGCAACTAGTATTCATTTGGTTTGAAGTCCATTTGAACCAAAAGCTCAAATGCAATTCTAAATTAAGTCTCTTAATATGCCATAATGTGTTTCCTCATATTCAGCATGTATAAGTTGGTTTGTCATGCATGAAACTAGTACAGATGGAAAGATTGCATTTTTCTGATAATTTTTCATATATAAATTATTTCAATCTGAGCTACGGTTGAATTTCTATGAATTTTTGAAGTTTAAATCATTTTCCGAATTTCCGATTTATTTTAATTCGAAAATATATAATGCGCCAACCGACGTCAACACGACGTCAGCGATCAACGGCCAGACTAGGTCAAACCCGACGTGGGGTCCACACGTCGCTGATCACGCTTAGTTAAAGTTAATTAACCCTAAACTAATCCTAACTAAAGTTAGTAGGGCCGGCCCCACTTGTCCGCTGACACAGTGGAGGTCAAACCCCGGTCACGGGTCAAACCCGCGCCGGCGACTTCGCCGGGCGAGGCCAGACGCGGCGGAGGGTTTCGAATCACGCCTCCGGCGACCAAAAGGGCCGCGGAGACCATCTCCGAGGAGCTGGTGCCCGCCCGCATCCAGCCGGAGGCGACGGAGGGGCCGGGTGGCGGAGTCACGGAGCAGAGCTCGCGCGGCGTTCGCCGGAGCTCGGGCTCGAAAGCGGGTTAGTGCCGCGGCTTGCAAACGGACTGGTTGTCGCGCTAGAGTTGCTCCATGGGTCGCTGCGAGTGTAACGGACGCACGCACGGGCCATTTGGTCACCGGGCTTCGCGGCGACGAGCCAGCGCGGCGGCGTGGTTCGGCCTTCAAGGGGCGACGGCTACAGCAAGAAATCGAGGCGGGAAGAGGGGATTCGGCGCGGAGGCTCACAGCGGTCACGCAGAGAGGCTCGAGACGGCTCGGGAGGCGCTGGGACGGCGACGGCCGCCGGGCGATCTCGGTGCAGAGGCGGCGGGTCGAGCTCGATGGCGAGGCTCCACTGCTCCGGCGATGCGTGGCTCATGGAGAGGACGGGACGGCTCAGGTTCTTCCGGGCACGACGGAGGGGCGAGGGGTGGCGGTGGCCACGGCAACGGCGAGCAGCGGCGGCGCCTCCGGGCGCGCCGGGAGAGGGAGAGGAGAGGTCCAGGGAGGAGGGAGAGCGAGAGAGAGGAGAGAGGTGCGGGGCGTGCGTGGCGCTGCCGGGCGCTCCAGGCGACGAGGGGGACGCCAGCAGGCGTAGGAGAGGTGGCGTGGCGCGGCGGAGCGCTGCTGCGGGCACGCACCTCCCCTGCCGAGACGAAGACGACAGAGGAGGGGTGGGCTGGGCATGCCAGATCAAGACGGTCTGGGCAGCCAGACAGGAGGAGGCCTGTAAGCTTTCCTTTCTTTTGTTTTCTGTTTTCTATTTCTCGACATTTGTTTTGATTTAGTTAAAATACTAAATCATTTTATTTACTTATGCCAATTTTTGCAGGAGCTAGTTATATTATTCTAGAGCTCCTTAATAAATGACATAATTTTTGGACATATATTATATATATAACATATATATATCCAAGGCAAAATAATTATCGATTAATTCCAAATGCCCAAAATAAATACTTATGAGCTCCTAAAAATATTGGTTTGATTTTTATCTCTGTCCAATATTTTCAGAGGGCAACATGAGCATTTTCTTGGACCTTTTGGAGCAATTTTTATTTGGGTCATTTCTAAAATGATTCTCGAGGGTTTCTCAAATCCTCATTTCAAATTTAAATGAAATTAAACATGATGCACAATGACTAGCTAGTCTAGGTCATACCGCAACTAGGATGTGACAACTCGCCTCACTTGAAAGAATCTCGCCCCGAGATTCGTGGGTCGACGGAAAGAAAGCGGGTACTCCAATGAAGACGATCTTCTCGCCCCAAGTAGCTTCTCTCTCGGAATGATGAGACCATCAACCTTGAGAAACTTGATGTTATGACGCCGAGTGACACGCTCGCTTGATCAAGAATGCGAACCGGTACTCTCGATATGTGAGGTTATCTTGGAGATCAAGCGCTTCATGGTCCACTCCGCGGATAGGATCCGAGAAGCAACGCCGAGTTGAGAGACGGGAAGACATCATGAACTCGAGAAAGATGTGGGGTAGTTCCAACTGGTAGGCAACCTCTCCTCGCTTAGCGAGAATGCGAAAAGGACCAATGTAACGAGGAGCCAACTTGCCCTTGATATCAAACGATGGGTACCCTTCAAAGGAGTAACCCAAGGTAAGCTTTGTCGCCAACTTCATAAGTCATATCCTTATGATGACGATCATATCGCTCTTTTGACGAGATTGGGCTGTTTTCAAATTCTCACGAATGATGCGAACTTGCTCTTCCGCCTCCGGATCATGTCCGTCCAAAGAATTGTCTTTCACCGTTTCACCAGTTCAAAGGTGTTCGACATCTTCGCCCATAGAGAATCTCAAAAGGAGCTTTCTTGAGACCGGATTGATAGCTATTGTTATAAGCAAACTCGCAAAAGGAAGACATTTCTCCCAATCCATACCGAATGAGATAACGCAAGCTCTAAGCATGTCTTCGAGAATTTGGTCAACCTTTCCACCGACCACTTGATTGAGGGTGGAAAGCGGCATCAAGGAAAGATGGGTTCCCATGGCAGTTTGGAAACTCTCCTAAATGAGAAGTGAAAAGACTACCACGGTCTGAATTGATCTCTAGTGGAACACCATGAAGTGATACTATTCGAGAATATATAAGTCACGAGCTGACTAGCGTGATACTCTCTCTAACAGGTAGGAAGTGAGCCACTTTGGAAAGACGATCAATGACTACGAAGATAGCATTATTCCTCTCTTGGTCCCGGGAAAGCCGGTGATGAAGTCCATACCAACTTTATCCCATTTCCATTCAGAATAGCTAAAGGTCAAGGGTGCCAAGAGGTCTTTGATGCTCGCTTAACGCGACGACAAACGCCACAATTAGCAACGAAGTCAGCGATTTCTCTCTTCATCCTAGTCCACCGTAACCTCCGCGAGGTCCCGATACATCTTAGTACTACCGGATGAATCGTGAGAGGAGATTCATGCGCCCCTTAAGAATCAGTTGTCGAAGATGTTGCTTCTTGGGGACCACCAAACGGTTCTTGAAGAAAACAACACTCGATCATCTATAGAGAAACTACCAGCTACTCCCTTCTTCACGTTTCTCTTGATCCGAGAAATACCCGTGATCATGCTTCGGGCTTCTATGATCTGATCCTCAAGAGTAGGTTTCGCCACCAAGGTAGAAAGGAACTGTGAGGAGCAATGTGAAGGTTAAGCTTACGTAATTCCTCATGGAGAAGTGGTTGGCCCTCCCGCAACATGAGATTGTTGCAATAGGATTTACGGCTTAGAGCATCAGCCATGACATTGGCTTTGCTCGGGTGTAGGTAATCCCTAAGTCGTAATCCGAGATCAACTCCAACCAACGCCTTTGCCTAAGGTTCAAATCTGGTTGGGTGAAGATATACTTGAGACTCGGTGATCGTGTAGATCTCGCAACGCTACTAAGAAGGTAATGTCGCCAGTCTTGAGTGCATAGACTACGGCCGCAAGCTCTAGATCATGTGTAGGATAATTCTCCTCGTGTGGATGCAACTGCCGAGATGCATAGGCAATCACATGACGATCCCGCATAAGAATGCAACCTAGTCCTCGCCGTGAGGCGCCGCAGAGATAACAAAGTCTTTAGTGAAACCGTGGCACAAGTATGGGAGCAGAAGTCAGCGCCTTTTCAGCCTCAAAACTGTACTCACACCGTGGGGACCACTCAAACTTTTTATCTTTCTTGAGAAGTTCCGTGAGGGGTTTGGCTACTTTGGAGAAGTTTTCAACAAAGCGCGCATAATAGCTGGCTAGACCAAGGAAACTCCTAACTTGTTTAACGGTTTCGTGGAGTCCAATCAAGAACGGCCTTAACTCTCTCGGATTGACAGCAATGCCCTTACCGGAGATTACGTGGCCTAGGTAGGTCACTTCGCAACCAAAATTCACACTTGGAGAACTTGGCATAAAGGCGATGCTCTCTAAGTTTTTCTAATACAAGTCTAAGATGTTCGCATGCTCTTCCTCGCTCTTCGAGTAAATAAGAATATCATCGAGGTAAACCACGACAAACTTATCTAAGTACTCCATGAAGATCGAGTTCATCAAGCGGAGAATGTAGTCGAGCGCTGGTTAGACCAAAGGACATGACGGTGTACTCAGATCGACCATAACGAGTGACAAAGGCTGTCTTAGGGATGTCCCCGCTTCGATCTTGATTTGGTGGTAGCCTAACCTCAAATCCATCTTGAGAAGATCGAGGATCCAATGAGCTGATCATACAGTGTCGTTGATCCCGGGAGCGGATATTTGTTCTTTATCGTGACCAAATTAACGGACGATAATCTACAACCATCCGTCCGCACCATCCTTCTTCTTGACGAAGAGGACGGGCAAGCCCAAGGAGAAGAACTAGGACGGATGAAACCCTTTTGCAAGGACTCATCAAGTTGTTTCTAAGCTCGCTAGTTCTAAGGGTGCCATCTTGTAAGGTCTCCTAGAGATTGGAGCGTTCCTCGGATAAGATCTATGACAAACTCTACATCTCTCGCTGTGGAACACCGGCAGTTCCTCCGAAAGACATCCGAAAGTCACGGACTACCGGATATCTTCAAGGTCCGGAAGAGGGCTGGCATTAAGAGAATAGAGTCGACGCTTTGCAACTCTAGTGGAGACAAAGGACTATCTTGCCGATGGGTGTGTAAGCTGAATGCACTGGTGTAACAATCAATCTTGGCATAATGAGCTGTCATCCACCCATACCCAAGATGATGTTAATATCTCAGAGACTTGAGGGCTATAAGTGATGCAAGGAATACAAGTCTGTCTACAAGGATTTCGCTACCATGGCTTACACTAGAAGTTTGCCATTTGGATCCGTGGAGTTTGAATGACTAGTGGAGAGGGCATATCACAAAATGACATGTTGTGCAAATTAGCATAGCTTTAAATGAAGGAGTGAGACGCCCAAGATTTAATGTAACCGGCGTCGGGTGACAATTGACAAGGAGTGTACCAAGAACGACATCCGGATCATCATGAGCGCATTAGCTGAGACGTGATGCACACGCCCACGCTCGTGGGGAGCTGACTTGACATTGATCATCTTGCGTGATGGCTTACCACAGCCAACAGCTTCTCGGCTGGGGTGGAGCATAACTAGTCCGAGAGCAACACGCAGTATAGTGTCCTCGCTTCCCGCATGTGAAGCAAGTCCTCGGTTGGATGTGGACCCAGATTGACAAGCGGTCTACCAAGAGGCCTGGTGGAACATACGACCGAGCTGGGGAGGCACCACATGAGATGGCCTTGGTGAATATCCGGAGGAAGAGCGGAGTTTGAACCCAAACCGCGCTTCGAGAACCGGAGCCGAAGAAGATCCCAAATCACGGGTGTGCTTACGAGACTCTCGTAAGTGAGCCGAGCTGTCTCGCATTAATTGCCTTGTTCACAAGAGCTTGGAATGTATCACAATGATGTAGGTGGAGATCACGACGCAACTTGGGGTTGAGACCTTCCGAACCTAGCTCGCTTCTTGGCGCCCGTGGACACCTCTTCGTGGCATAACGGGCGAGGTTCTCAAACTCTCTCGCTATAAGCATCAACAGCCATCTTACTCGGGTGAAACTACGTAACTCTTCTCTTGCGATCGATGAGGGCCTCGGGAATGTGATGCTCGCGAAAAGCCTCAATGAAATCCCTCCAAGTAGGAATCGCCAGCCGGAAGCATAGCCTCATAGTTCTCGCCACCAAAGACTAGCAGACCTTCCGTGGTATGTGGCATAGGTGACCTTGTCATCTTCAGCCACGCTCGCAGAACGGAGCTTGTGTGTGATACTACGGAGCTACCATCCGCATCGAGTGGCTCGATGGAATGATGAAAGGTAGGTGGGTGCAAGCGGATGAAGTCATGAATGGTCACGCATCCTTTGAACCGATGTGCGGTGTTCTCCTCGACACGCGCTAACAAGCGGTTAGACTCACGCTTGTTCCACTCCATCTCTAACATGAACTCTGTCAACGAAGGCAGGTCGGGAGGATCCTCATCCCTACCATCTCCGTGTTTTGTCTACGGGCATCAGAACTTCGCTTAACTGATGACATCCTGAGAAACAAAATCAAGGACGGAATCAACATCAACTATAGGCTGTAGAATGTAGGACAAGGAAATTAGTATCTTTCGAACTCCTAGGGCAATTCCGCAAAGATAACGGCAAGAAATGCTCGTAATGAGACATCCCGCCAAAATGGGGTAGTAACATACTCAACATCATCATTCAAGGTTCTCGAGATAGTACTAAACAAAGCTACACCGAAGTACTCAAATCGGGTATGACTCGATCAACCAATCCTAAGGAACTACGGAGTAGTAACACGTGATCCTAATAGACTAAGAGAAGCCTAGTTCCTTAACCCCGCAGAAAGATAGGATGACTCGCATCGAAGGCCATGAGGTATAAGGAGTAAAAAGAGCCTTACGCTCCTTCCCACAATCAATTCCCTTACATAACTAAAGAATTTCTAGACTCAACTTCACCAATTTGGCTTGGTAATCCTACAGCAACAAAGCTCGATACCAAAGCTGTCAGACCTCGACTCAATGCCACATCGATCTAGCATGTAACACTTCATATCACTTTGCGCCTCACGCACGGTATCCCCACGGTGTCGCCTTACCTTTGCTCGGGACCGCTTATGCCTTTTGGCACACGATATGATAGTGTCGCTAGCATCCATATGATAAGGAGCCCGGCTGACATGGCTAGTCGTAAACCCAAAGTGGCACAAACTTACAGGACAGCATCCATGACCCAAAGATCGAACGTGTCGGTCATCACGAAAGTGAATCCAGTGCTGTAGCACTGGCTAACAGACTCGTGAACTGGCTATAGCGGCTAACAGACTCCAGATTCATCGCGACATTTCAAGGGATGTATACAGAACGAAGAAGGACACATGCCGCCAGCCTAAGTGTTCCGGAGCAAGAGCAAGCTACCATGGCTCAAAGGAAACACTAGGAGACATTTCCGTAAGATAGGCTACTAAGAATAAACAACTAGATAGTCGATCCCACACATAGCAATACACATTACACGACGCATAACATGCAAGTATGTGCTGTATAACATGGCATCACAAAGATAACTCAACAACTCATATAGATAAAGGCTCAAGAGCCATCATAGCATTTATTGCAAACAGGGTCACAAGACCCATCATACAGAGCATACAAGCAACAAGCGGAAGCATTACATGTCCGGGTACGTACATCTACAAATGAAAAAGGTCAAGAGCCCGACTATCTACAACATCCGATCAAGATCGAGCTGAGGTACAAGCTACTCGTCAAGTCCACGAGAACACTAGTAAGACCAAGTCTCCGCTGCAAAAACATAAATAAAGCACCATGAGTACAAAGGTACTCAAAGAAGACTTACATCGATCCTATCATACATGCATTTGTATCAAGAGGGTAATGTGGGGTTAGTTGCAGAAGCCAGCTTTGACTCGTGGCTATCCTGTTCTACGACTACCGAACTTCTTTGAGGTGATATGGCACACGAGTCCACTAATCACCACACAATACACTACTATGGATTCATCCCGCCTCTCTACGAGAAGGCCATCCATAGTACTCACACTTTTCTTGAGCATTTTATTGTATCCACTTTAAGTTATCTATGTACCATGTAAGCATCCAAGAAGTCCATATCCGCGACCCGCTATTCAATAGATCATGTTAACCCCGCAGGGTGTACTTCTTCACACACGCCTCGCCACTTACCACCATGTACACGCCGTGTATCTCGCAACCTTCAAGCGGAAGCTCGGCGAGGAGTCGGCCACGACCGACTAACCACACAAGACTCTAGCCTAGGTTTATCGCCTATTCGGTTTCATCCGCAAGGAGATCCGCCGGGTGTCGCCACGGCCCCAAACGATGTGAGCAGGGTTCCCAAGCCCACCATCCGGTGCCACTTGGTACACCGTACACGTGTTTAGTCTGTCCTAAGCCCACCTCGCCGGGTGCCACTTGGTAGAAAAATAGCACTACCTACAAACACCGTAAACTAGTTGCACTCGGACAGAGACCAAGTTGGTTAATAAGTCGAGAGGGTCGAGTTACCGAACCCAATGTGTGGTAGTATCGAGTCATTGGACAACATACATAGAACTCAAGGCTTAAGGACGGTTCCAAAGGAGACAACCCACCATGTACTCCTACATGGCCTCTCACCGCTACCTTTACCAAATCGTGTTCACACGCTCACTCTCAAAGATCGTAACATATCGTAACACTCCAATTCATTCCCAATGAACCGACTGACACAACTCTAAGCAATAGCAGGCATAGCATGGTAGGAACACAACATGGCTCAATCAACTCCTACACATGCTAGTGGGTTTTAACTATTTATCGTGGCAATGACAGTCATGCAGAGGAATGGGTTCAACTACCGCAAAGACAAAGTAGCGTATGAATCGTTGTTGTCCTAATGCAATAATTGAGAGCAGGAGCGAGAGAGTAGGATTTTATCGAATGAACAAGGGGTTTGCTTGCTCGGTAGATCAACAAGGAGGCACCGCTTCATAGATAGGTACTCGAACGGTCTCCTGAGCAAGACCTATCGAGAAGGAACGGTGCCATCAATCAATACACAAACATATGCAACAATATGATGCATGAACATGGCATGAAGATGTGATGCTGTTTGAGCTAATGCAACTAGTATTCATTTGGTTTGAAGTCCATTTGAACCAAAAGCTCAAATGCAATTCTAAATTAAGTCTCTTAATATGCCATAATGTGTTTCCTCATATTCAGCATGTATAAGTTGGTTTGTCATGCATGAAACTAGTACAGATGGAAAGATTGCATTTTTCTGATAATTTTTCATATATAAATTATTTCAATCTGAGCTACGGTTGAATTTCTATGAATTTTGAAGTTTAAATCATTTTCGGAATTTCCTGATTTATTTTAATTCGAAAATATATAAATGCGCCACCGATGACGTCAAGACGACGTCAGCAGTCAACGGGCAGACTAGGTCAAACCCGACGTGGGGGTCCACACGTCGCTGACACAGCTTAGTTAACAGAGTTAATTAATTACTAAACTAATCCTAACTAAATTAGCGGGCCGGCCCCACTTGTCGCTGACCTGTGGGAGGTCAAACCCCGGTCGGGGTCAAACCTCGCCGGCGACTTCGCCGCCGGGCGAGGCCAGACGCGGCGAGGGTTTGAATCACGCCTCCGGCGACCAAAAGGGGCGGCGGAGACCATCTCCGAGGAGTCGGTGCCCGCCCGCATCCAAATGGAGGCGACGGAGGGGCTGGGTGGCTGGAGTCGCGGAGCAGAGCTGGCGGCGGCCGGAGCTCGGCTCGAAAGCGGGTTAGTGCTGCGGCTTGCAAACGGACTGGTTGTCGCGCTTAGAGTTGCTCCATGGGTCGCTATGAGTGCAACGGACGCCGCGACGGGCCATTTGGTCACCGGGCTTCGCCGCGACGAGCCAGGCGGGCGGCGTGGTTCGGTCTTCAAGGGGCGACGGCTACAAGAAGAAATCGAGGCGGGAAGAGGGGATTCGGCGCGGAGGCTCACAGCGGTCACGCAGAGAGGCTCGGACGGCTCGGGAGGCGCTGGGACGGCGACGGACGCCGGCGATCTCGGTGCAGAGGCGGCGGGTCGAGCTCGATGGCGAGGCTCCACTGCTCCGGGCGATGCGTGGCTCTGCGGAGAGGACGGGACGGCTCAAGGTTCTTCCGGGCACGACGGAGGGGAGAGGGTGGCTATGGCCACGGCAACGGCGCAGCGGCGGCGGCGCGTGCGCGGTGAGGAGAGGGAGAGGTCCAGGGAGGAGGGAGAGCGAGAGAGAGTGAGAGAGGCGGGGCGGCGTGGCGCTGCTGGGCGCCCAGGCGACGAGGGGACGCCAGCAGGCAGGAGGGAGGTGGTGGCGCGGCGGCGCTGCTGCTGCTGTCGGGCACGCGCCTCCCCCCGCCGAGGACTAAGACGACAGAGGAGGGGGCTGGGCTGGCTGCCCAGATCAAGACAAAGGCTCGGCCAAAGACAGGAGGAGGCCTGTAAGCTTTCCCCTTTTTTTGTTTTCTGTTTTCTATTTCTGACATTTGTTTTGATTTAGTTAAAATACTAAATCATTTTATTTACTTATGCCAAATTTTGCAGGAGCTAGTTATATTATTCTAGAGCTCCTTAATAAATGACATAATTTTTGGACATATATTATATATATAACATATATATATCCAAGGCAAAATAATTACTGGATTAATTCCAAATGCCCAAAATAAATACTTATGAGCTCTTAAAAATATGGGTTTGATTTTTATCTCTGTCCAATATTTTCAGAGGGAAACATGAGCATTTTTCTTGGACCCTTTTGGAGCAATTTTTATTTGGGTCATTTCTAAAAATGATTCTGAGGGTTTCTCAAATCCTCATTTCAAATTTAAATGAAATATAAACATGATGCACAAATGACTAGCTAGTCTAGGTCATACCGCACTAGGGATGTGACAAGGGTTACCGACAGTGTGTCAACGAGGAGAAAGGGGTAAAATGTAAAAGAGGTGGTAGTTGGAACAGTCAGGGAACAGTGAAGCTACGGTCGTGAACAAAGGGTCGCTACCTACTTTGACAAATGGGGACAAGGGCATTTAATGCCGTCGCCGTCGACCCAAAAGCTCCCGCCCTTGTGTCTCCGCTCGCCACGGCGATGGATCCACAACCGTGAAGTGCCACCGTGTCCCCAGTTGCACAGACCATCCGCCACGCTGCCCTCGGAAGGCCCTGGCGGCACGCGTGATGAGTCGAGCGCGGCACACAACAAGAATTCTCCGGCAAGCACCTTGCCGGGTCTTGACTTTGCCGGACCCGGAGCTTGCCGGGCTCAGAACTTGTCGCTCCGGGCCCTCGCCGACGCATATAGCGCCGAGGCGTGTCTTCTATGATGTAATCTTTCTAGTCTTCCCGGCGAGCTCCTCTTGCCGTGGCCTTGTGTGAGTGATGTAACCTTGAGCCTCGAACGGCCTTCAAGAAGCTCCGCTTGCCGGGTCTCGATCTTCTGTCTTGTATACTTTGTCTTTGAATGGCTTGACATGGAGCAGAAGGTCTTCGGCGAGCACGCGGTAAACCCCGCCGCTGGAAGTGCAACCGCCACAGCACAAGTTGGGGTACCGAGGTACCCCTACCTTAGTACATCGACAGAGCCCCCCTCTGGGCCACACTGCAGCCGAAGCGCTGTTGGGCCAGCCCAAAAGCAGTGCACGGGCACACGCGCCCACGGCGCGTCGAATCCACTTCCGCACTGCGCCATCCCCGTGAACGGCACGCGTCGATTGCGGGCGTGTGGGGGCGGGCGGCGCAGGCGGTCCTTAGGGCGCCCACCCGTGATCGTGGTGCAGGCAAGGTCACTTCACCCGCCGCCCGGCCCCGCTTTTTTAGCCACGCTGCCCTCATGCATGGGGGTCGGGCGGCGAAGGTGGGAGACCGAGCCGTCCACGGGCGGAGATGGCGAGTCGGCCCGCTCCTCTGCCCTCCTCGCCTCCGATTGGCGGGCAGGGCGGTTGAGCCCCACTCGCCTTTTAAAAGGGGCGAAGGGGAGCACAATGGTCTCACACTTCCTCTTCTCCTTCGTCTTGACTTCCGTTCTTCTTTACGCCATGGAGGAGGAAATCCTAGCTCTTCAACGGTGGCAGCGAGGGTCGCCTCAGTAGCGCAGACTTCTCCCTATCCGCAAGACCTGGCGGCGGAGCCGCCACGAGGGGAGAGGGAGGGGCGAGGCATGGACGAGGCCGAGGGCGTGGTCGAGGCGGTCGGGAGAGGCGGTCATGGCGATGTGCCTCCCGCCTCCTCCGGTGGCTCCTTCCTCGAGGCGGTCCATACCGAGACGATCCTCGAGTTCTTCATCAAGCTGCGCCGAGCTCGTCGCCGCCTCCGGCTGCCGGCCCGTTCATGGCGCTGATGGAACCGGATCCGCCTCGAGGTGATGGAGTTAGCGCATGAGGGGCTGTGGGATCAGCGGCACTGAGTGAGTGTCGTGTCCCCAGCCCCGGCGTGATGTACTTCGACCGAGGGTGGAAGACGTCGCCAAGATCCACAGCTTGACGGCGGGGTTTACCTCCATTTCAAGTTAATGGAGGGCCACCTTCTCGCCGTCAAGGTCTTCGGGATTCCGGACCCGGTGAGATGCTGTGTGGACAGCTCCTCCGATAGCGAAGGTCCCTCCTCGAGCGAGAGTGACGAGGAGGGAGCGACAGCGGCGGCGACGAGGATGGCGGGTCCAACTAGGCGCCGGATGCTGCCAAGGCCACCGGCGACCCCATCATCCGGTCACCGCCTTCAACTCCCCGGGCCGCCTCCTTGGGCGGCCGTGAGGAGGCTCGGGAAGAGGAAGAGGGGTGGCGGCAAGGCCGTCAAATCCGAGTACGAGGGCGAGGAGCCTCGTCCAGTAATCTTGCGCCCCACCACCTCGTCTTCAAGCTCTGCCTCCGGCGCCTCCGTCTCCGCCAAGCTCCTGGCCGGCCCCCGGGAAGTTCTCTTGGTGTCTTCTGGTGCCCGTAGCTCTCCTAGGCTCCCCTTTTGCCCTTCCCGGCAAGCTTCTCTTGCCGGGTCCTCCTTGACCTAACTCCTGAACAGAGAAACAGGAGAGGAATTACGGGAATCTTATCTTCTAATTTGTAAGCCCTTGGGCCTTAGTTGCATTTAAAATATGTAATCCTCTCTATCATGTTTTTCATCCTCTATGGACTTGTACTAAACTAGGATGTTTTTAATGAAAAGAGGGGAACGCTTGTCGGGCCGAGTCTTTTACTTGACTTCGTGCCTTGTATGTTTCCATCCCACGCTCTCGGGAGCTTGCTTGGCGCGAACACGCTTGTCGAGTCGGGACATCAAGAAGCCACCGGCGGTGTCTCTTCCGGCAGTAACCTTGCTTGCGGGCCAGTTGCAGCGCTTGTGTTTGTTGAGCGGACTCGGAAACAAACCAAGGGTGCAATCCAGGCCACGACTGCTCCTCCGCAAGCGCGGGTTTTACAAGACACGCTCGTCCAAAGACACAGCCCCGCTTTCCCCGGTCCATGAGAGGATGCATGACGAGGGATGAAAAACTTATCTGGTTCCGCAGCTTTTCGGTGCTATTATCCCGGCTGGGAAGGAATCTTGGCACTCGCAACCCCCGGCGACTCTGGCTCCGCCAAAATCCAGGTGCTGGTGTGCTCTTCTGGTTTCTCCTTGTTGCTGTAATTTCAGCCATGAAAACAGCTGAGATAGGTCTGCAACAGTTTCATTGTTTACATGTATATGTATATAAATCCTTTCTGGCGAATTTGCAATATGATGCCGCGCCTTGCCCTTCAGATGCTTATACTTCACGCCTCGGGAGCTTGCCGCCGAACACGCTTGCTAAGTCGGGACATCAGCAGCCACCGGGCGGTGTTGCTTCCGCAAGCAACCTTCTCGCCAGCTGCAGCAGCGCCGAGTTGTTGAGCGGACTTCGAAACAAATCGAGGACGCAACTCAGCCGCGAGTTGGCTCCTCCGCGACAAGTTTCTCATAATGAAGGGCATCTTACGGCAGGGCTTGCTATGTTACACCTTTGTGCGCTTTACCCTCGCTTCTAGGGGACTTGCCGGCAAGGGCCCTTGCCATGAAAGCGCCGAGTGCTGAACTCAAGCAGCTCACGGCCAAGGTCTTACCGCAAGCAACCTTGCCGACTAGTCGCAACGCACTCAGCTTGTCGAGCGGACTCAAAACTAAACAAGGGCGCGACACTTGTCGCAGCTCACTTAAATCGCTGAGCGTGCTCGAAAACAAGATAAGGGTGCGGCTATCCACGGTAGGTTCCTTCACACAGATGTTTCTGCGTAAAGGACTAACGCATGAGGAACATAACATAAAAAAGCATGGAACTATGGAGTGCTATGCACAAAAGCTCGGCAACTTAGCTTTTCCGTCTTCTCGCGATCCGCAAGGCCGCACTTCTCCTTGATTTCTCCCTTGTACGCCACCCTCACGCTTCGGGAACTGCCGGGCGCAAACACACTTGCTGAGTCCGGAACATCAGCAGTTCAATTGGCGTGTTGCCTCCGGCAGAAGAACTTGTCGGGCTAGTTGCAACGCGCTTCATCGCTGAGCGGACTCAAATGATCGAGGGCGAACTTAGCCACGATTCGACCCCTATGCGCATGTGTTCTCCATACAAGGTACGAATTTTCGTGGAATACAACTCAAAAGTTTGAAACTGGCTGCTTTTTTGCCCCATCGGCCGGTGGAGCTCGATGGCATCGCCCTCGATGGCGGCGCAAAGACTCGGAGAGGTACGCTTGCCGGAGCAGGCACCAGAGCTGTTCTTGCCGGGCTTAGCCTTTGGTAGATCTGCCTTTGCCTTCTTGCACTCGCCGGTGGAGCTCGATGGTGCGTCCTCGACGGCAGCGCAGCACTCCGAAGAGGTGCGGTTGCCGGAGTGGGCCCCAGAGCACTTGCCGGACTTGGTCTTCGTCTTCTTCCCTCCGGGAGCTTCAGCGGCAAGTGTATTCTTATCGGCCGCAGCTGCCGCATCCCGGTAGATCTTGTCGGCGCAGATAAGCGCATCTTTCTTGTCGCCGTGGACAGTGATGACGCTTATCGCCCCGCATCTTGAGTACGCTAAGCATAATGGGAAGCTGCCATGAATTTGGCGAGGGCAGGACGGCCGAGTATTCCATTGTATGGCAACGGAATATCGGCGACGCCGAAAGTGATGCGCCAGATCCTGAAATTGAGCTCCCGCCAAAGGTCACCGGCAGAGTGATCTTTCCTTGGGCTTGCTCCGTCCCCGGTTGATCCTTGAAAGAACCGGTCTCTCGAGCTCGCCATCTGAATTTGGAGTTTCTTGATCACAGCAGAGGAGATCAAGTTCAGCCTGCCCGCCGTCAACCAACATTTTGGTGACCTTGAGGTTGCGGATGGTGGGCGAGACCAGATCGGCAAGCACCCGACCGCTGTGGTGCAGTCAGGTGATCCTCAAGATCAAAAATGATGGGCGTGCGGACCATTTGAGGAGCTGCTGGCGTCTCCACGGGCGGCTCCGCTTTCACCTCACGCACTCCACCGCTTTAGCTGGCGGTGGGAGGTGTGCAGAGAGGCACCACCGCCAACGCACAGGACCTCCGTGGCCTTCGGAACTCCCCGCCGCTGTCATCCTCATCCTCCATGTCTTCATCGCCGCCTTCTTCATCCTTGTCGCGCCCCGGGAGGTCGATCACCTTGCCGCTGCTTGGCCTTGCCAAGCGCCCTCCCCGCCATTGAACGGCGCTTCTTGCTCGGTTCTCCTCGCCACCTTGGGCCTTCTCCTTGTCGCGCCTCTCGTACTAGCTTTTTGCTGCTCGACGAGATACTCGACGCGCTTGCGCTTGGAGAGATCGTGGCCCTTGGTACGGTGGATTTTGCAAGATTGCTTGTCGGAGCAGTCCCGCTTGTCGGCCGCCACATAGGGCAGGCTCCTTGCCGGAGCCGCAAGTCTGTGTTTGCTTGGCGGGAGCCTCCTTGCCGGACTTCTCGACGGCAAGCACCTCTTTCTTGTTCTTCTTTCGGTTGTTTCGCCGCTCTTCTTTCTTGTCGGGCGGTGTCGTCATTGCCGCTTCCTCCCCGTGCAAGCACCCTCCCCGGGGAGTCTCCTCCCATCTTCCGCGCGTGCGCACTTATCAGCCAGAGCATAGAGCTCGCTGACATCCCGAATCTTGGTCATCGCCATCTCTTCACGCATGCGGTGGTTACGCAAGTTCTGTGGAACGCTACCGATAATCTGCGCGGTGGACATCGTGATGTTGTGCTTTGCACGGCTGAAGCGTTGGATATACTTGCGCAGGTTTCTCCTTCCTTCGGCCAAAATGTGGAGATCGCTCTCTGGTCGTGGGGTTTGTGGCCGCCAAAGTGAAGGCGCCAACAAACCGATGGCAAAGGTCTGCCTAAGAAGAAATGGAGTTTTCGGCAAGTGCATAAGCCAAGAACGAACGCTCGCTTAAGCACGAAGCGGAAGTAGTTCGCCAAATCTTCTCGTCGCTTCGCAGCCTCGCACCGCGATGGTGTAGACACCGAGGAATTCCGAGGGTGCGCCTTGCCGCCGCATTTCTCCGCACGCCAGCTTGAAATTCTTCATGCTGGGCCATCGACGCGCGCAGCTTCGCAGTGAACGCAGGGCAGCTCGCGTCAGACGCAAGTCGCCTGTTCACCGGCGCGCGCGCGCCGACAGCGCTCCCAGCTCTCTGTCGATTGTCGCCGAAGCTTCTCGGCGGCGCCGATCGTGGTCCGAAGCGTTTTCTTGTCGCCGGTCGCCGAGGACCTGGCGTTGATCCTGCCGAGCCCGCGGATCCGACGATGCCGTGGAGCCGCTGCCGGCGTTGTTCCAGCCGGGCGGTGTCTTTTGCTTCGCGGCGGGGAGTGCACGGTGGTTGCACCTCGGCGTCTTGTCGCCATCGCCTTCGCTCTTCTCAGCTTGCAGCGCCGCGAGGTCGCCGCTGCTGTGAAGAGTCGTTATTAGCGGCGACCAGGCTCGGATGGTAGCCCTCCGCCTTGACCTTGTCCGCCGGCGAGGGAAATCGAGGAGCGCTTGCGCCCTGCGAAGCGCTTCGCCGGAGTGGAGGGGAGCGGGGGCGAGCGGTGCGAGGAGCGGGATATGCTCGGACTCCTAACAGCGTTAGAAGGAGCAAGGTCCTGCCCCGGCGCCTTCGCTTTGCTTGTGTCCGGACGGTGGTCCGGAACATCCCGCGAGCCTCGGTAGTGTTCTTGTCCCAAAGAAAGCGGATACCACCTCCGTGGCACGGCGCGCTGCTGGGTTGTCGTGTCTTGAGATGGACGCGACGCGCCCACGGAGGCCGAGGCGCGGTCATCCATCTTGTCCTTGATCTGGTGGCGCCATGAAAGTGTCCTCGCCGGCGACCACCCTTCCGACGGCGCTCTCCTCCGCCCACCGCTGGCTCGAAGCGGCGGATGAGACGCAGACGGATCGCAACCTCCGCCTTCTTCTTCGGGCCATGGCGCAATTGTTGATGACGTTGCTGATGAAACTGAAGAGGTTGATGAAGAACGCGCCCGCGTGAACGCCGGATCAGGTCCGCACAACCTCGACGCCCCCTACCTGGCGCGCCAAAGATGCCGGGGGAGACTGCCCGCCACGGACACCTATGGGGCCGGAGCCCCTTGTCTGTGCGGTACGAGGGCGGAGGGAGCACGGAGAGCAGATCGTGGCGAGCACGCGGGCGGCTTTTTACCCAGGTTCGGGCCGCGATGGACGCATAAAACCCTACTCCTGCCTTGGTTTGTATTGAGCTCGGGAGCTTGAAGATCTACAGTAGCAGCTACACCGAGCGCGAGTTGCTAAGGTTTCGAGCCGAACCCCCAACCCCCCTCACGTTGTGCATGGGCCTCCTTTTATAGTGCAAGGGGTTACCGACAGGTGTCAACGTAGGAGAAAGGGGTAAAAATGTAAAAGAGGTGGTAGTTGGAACAAAAGGGAACAAAGAAGCTACAAAGGCGTGAACAGTGGTCGCTACCTACTTTGACATGGGGGACAAGGGCATTTAATGCCCGCCGCCGTCGACCCCAAAAGCTCCCGCGACTTGTGTCTCCGTCGCCACGCAATGGATCCCCACCGTGAAGTGCCACCGTGTCCCCAGTTGCACAGCCATCCGCCACGGCCCCTCGGAAGGCCCTGGCGCACGCTGTGGTGATGAGCTGGAGCGCGGCACACAACAGCAATTCTCCCGACAAGCACCTTGCCGGGTCTTGACCTTGCCGGACCCGGAGCTTGCTGGCTCAGAACTTGTCGCCTCCGGGCCTCGCCGACGCATATAGCGCCGAGGCGTGTCTTCTATGATGTAATCTTCTAGTCTTCCCGGCGAGCCCCTCTTGCTGTGGCCTTGTGTGAGTGATGTAACCTTGAGCCTCGACGGCCTTCCAAGCAAGCTCGCTTGCCGGGTCTCGATCTTCTGCCTTGTATACTTTGTCTTTGAATGGCTTGACATGGAGCAGAAGGTCTTCGGCGAGCACGTGGTAAACCCCTGCCGCTGAAGTCAGAATCACCTGTGCACAAGTTGGGGTACCGAGGTACCCCTACCTTAGTACAACCGACACAAGCGGTGGGGCTGGATGCAGAGGAAGGCCTCACGCACGACGATAAACACTGAGATGTTGAGGATGAAGTTTGGCGCCAGATCGTGGAAGTCCATGCCGTAGTAGTACGTGAGCCCCCGGACGAAGGGATGAAGTGGGAAGCCCAGTCCGCAGAGGAAGTGGGGAAGGAATACGACCTCTCATGGGGCTTGGGGGTGGGATGAGCTGCCCTTGTCGGCAGCTGGTGCGCTGATGTCGCCGACAGTATCCGCGCCGCAGCAGTTTTTCGATGTGCCCCTCCGTAACGGAGGAAGCCATCCACTTGCCTCCCGCTCCAGACATGGCTGGAGAAGGTTGAGGCAAGATGTGCGAACTTGGGCGCTGGAGCTCAAGTGCGCGGAGATGGATAAGCAAAGGAAGAAGAATGCGTAGGTAAAAAGGTGGATCCTTATCCCCTTATATATGGGCGGACGAAGACTATGCGTCCCCACTGGCCTGGTAAAACTCGCTTATCTCCCAAGCGCCACCATCAATGGCGCGGTTGGGTTACCCACATCCATATTGATGGGAATCCCGGAATAAGGGGAACACAATCTCTGCTTCAACAAGACGTGCCAAGGAAACCGCTTCGCTAAACGCGCTAAGGTGGTATAATAAAAAATGATTCAAGTAAAGGCTTGGTGGTGGTATGACGTCATGCCACAAAATACGTCAGCAGATTGAACTTGTGTACATATTATTCTCTCTACGGTGGAATGTGGAATTTATTTTACAGAGCCGGACACTATCCTGGTGTTCACAATCTTCTATGAATTATTCGGAGGAGGAACCCACCTTGCAATGCCGAACAATATGCGCGCCGGACTCGTCGTCATTGAAGCCTAGTTCAGGGGCTACTGAGGGAGTCCTGGACTAGGGCGTGTCCCGATAGCCGGACTATCATCATCGGCCGGAATTTAAGACTATGAAGATACAAGATTGAAGACTTTGTCCCGTGTCCGGATGGGACTTTCCTTGGCATGGAAGGCAAGCTTGGCGATATGGATATATAGATCTCCTACCATTGTAACCGACTCTGTGTAACCCTAGCCCTCCCCGGTGTCTATATAAACCGGAGGGTTTTAGTCTGTAGGACGAACAACCATTGCAACAATCATACCATAGGTTAGCTTCTAGGGTTTAGCCTCCTTGATCTCGTGGTAGATCCACTCTTGTACTACCCATATCATCAATATCAATCAAGCAGGAGTAGGGTTTTACCTCCATCGAGAGGGCCCGAACCTGGGTAAAAACATCGTGTCCCTTGTCTCCTGTTACCATCCGCCTAGACGCACAGTTCGGGACCCCCTACCCAAGATCCGCCTGTTTGTGACACCGACAGTAGGAATGGAATATCTTGGCCTCAACACATGAGTAGGTGGTTCTCTCTCAGAAACAGCAAGTTGGAAGTGTAGGTTTGTTCTGATGGCTCTCTCCATGAATCAAGTGGAGGTGGAGGGGTATATATAGCCTCCACACAAAATCTAACCGTTACACACAACTTGCCAAACTCGGTGGGACCGAATTGAGAAACTTGGTCGAACCGATTCAGCAAATCTAGTGACCCTTAGGATTTTCGGTGGGACCGACATGCAACTCGGTACGACCAATATGGTTAGGGTTAGGGCTTAACGTAATCTCGATGAGACCGATTACACAAACTCGGTGGGACCGATTTTGGTAATAAGCTAACCAGAGAGTTGGTCAGGTAAACTCGGTGGGACCAGTTCGCTCATTTCGGTGGGACCAAAATGTTACGAAAAGGAAACAGGGAGTTTACATTGCAATCTTGTTGGGACTGATTGCTCATCTCGGTGGTACCGAAATGTTATGAAGGGAAATAGAGAGATTACAATCCCATCTCAGTGAGACCGAGATCCCTATCAGTGAGACCGATTTACCAAGGGTTTGTGGCAGTGGCTATGACATCTGAACTCGGTGGCGCCGGATAGAAAGAATCGGTAGGGCCGAGTTTGACTTTTGGTTTAGGTCATATGTGGATGTGAGAAAGTAGTTGAGGGCTTTGGAGCATATCACTAAGCACTATGGAGCAAGAAACTCATTAAGGAACACCTCAGCCCTCCTTGATAGTATTGGCTTTTCCTATAGACTCAATGTGATCTTGGATCACTAAAATATAAAATGTAGAGTCTTGAGCTTTTGAGCTTAAGCCAATCCTTTTATCCTTAGAATTTTGAGGGGTCCACTTTTCTCATCCATGCCATGCCATTCATTGAGCTTTTTCCTGAAATATTCATCTTGGAATAATGTTAGCTCAATGAGCTATATGTTGTTAGGAATTACCAAAACCACCTAGGGATAGTTGCACTTTCAATCTCCCCCTTTTTGGTAATTGATGACAACATATAGATCAAAGCTTCGACAAATGATAATAAGAGTGAAAAACATTGACGCTTTGAGAAGTATGTGATAAGTAAGAGCTCCCCCTAAATTTGTGCATAGTTTAAGATTTGCTTTGGACTGCAAATGCACAAAGAGTTAGGTTCATGGGTTACTCTTCCATGTCACATACATCTTGGTGGAGCGCTCAAAGTGATAATAATTGAATACATGCACTCATCACCAAGCAAAGTGAATGATCATATAGAGATAAAAAGGATAATGTCATCCAACAAGCATAAATGTAGCATATGATCAAACACATGATCATCCAAGTATCTCAAACAAGCAAATAAAGTTCAACCACCAAAGCAAGAGAGAATAAAAGGCAACACTCTCTCTCGAAGCCTATGATCTATACATTTTTCTCCCCCTTTGGCAACAAGTTACCAAAAGGTTCATAGAAAATGCATAGCACTAAATCATCTCTCAGGCTTGATCTTCATGTGGTGGTGTAGAGATGGCTCCTTGGACGAAGACTTCAGTAGATATGGATGGAGCTGGAGGAGTAGGTGCTAGAGCTGGTTGCACTCGAGCTGTAGCTGGTGCAGATGAAGTGGCTCTGGTGTCTGTCACTGGCACTGCTGCTGATCTCTGAGCTCTAGGCACTCTGGCAAATGCATCAGTGGTTGTCTTGCCCTTCCTCTCATGCATATCATCCTGAAGATGCTCAACAACAGACTGGATCTCAGTTACCTTCACATCCAAGTCATACAACTTCTGCCCCATGATCCTCTCCAAGCTCTCCTAGTTTTGAGTCAAGGTGGCCAGCCCCTTCTCAATCCTCAGAGTGGATGCAATCAAGTAGCCAAGCTGATCTTGTTTGCTCTTCAAAAAGTACTGAGATGCCTCTTCAATTGTTGGCATCTTGGTAGCCTTCTCTGTCCTTGCCTTCTCCTTCTTTGCTTGAGCATGCACAGAAGATGGTTCATCTTCATCCATAACCACTTGGTTGTCCTCAAAGTCTGGATAGATAGGCATGTGATCCTTGTCCAACAAGTATGTGCCAGTGCCCATCTTGGAGTTAATCAGCTCCTAGATCTGTGGGGCATACCCACAACTTCTCTTTGGCCACCGCCGTCCTCTTGATAGTTTCAACTATAAGGCTCACGACCTTGAACTTCTGTGGCACATCAAATAAGTGTAGCAGATTTATTGCATGGCCTCTGATCATGTTGTGATCACCTGACTTGGGCAAGAGAGTGTGCCTGAGGATCCAGTTGATGGTTGGCAGTCCTGACAGAAGGTAATCTACTGATCCAAACTTGTGTGTTTCAACAGCAGCATCTGGGATCTCCTTGTACATATGTGCCATAGAGTTGTGATCCATCTTCTTCTTGGCATAGACATCCAAGTCATCCTATTTCTCCTTAGGTGCATTGATCAGATTAGCCCATTCTTCAATTGATGATTGGTACCTAGTACCTTCGCACATCCATACTATCCTCGCCATCCGGATAGAAGTGTGCTATGGAGTAGAATTGCATTATGAGCTCATCATTCCACTTTGTGAGCTTCTGCCCAACAAAGTCGGCCACTCCACAAGCACTGAAACTGTCATACACACCAGGATAATGTTCTTCATTCTCCTTCATGTAGGTCCAGTCAACCCACCTCATGTCACACACTATTGGCTTCTTGTCCAAAGAACACTGCCTCATAGAAATCCTGCTTGTTCCTTTGTATGGAACTCAGAGTCAACAAAGCAGTCCTCCCCCGATCGCATAAGGATCGACAACCTCCACTGCCCGAGGCCCGCATCCTTTCTCAGCTTCATTTTCTCAGCCACAGGATGAGCATCATTATGATCTGGATTTTTGGCTTCAATTTTCTTAAGACATGCTCTTCATCATCTTCCTCTTCAAAGAATAGCTTCAGCACTGGGGCCTTGTTCTTCTCAAAGCAGCAGATATGTTCCCGGTATTCCTCTTAGGTGCAGTCTTGGGCTTGGAGGCAGCTTTGGGTGCTTCTTTGGGCTTTGATGAAGCAGCCCTGACCGATAGCATCACCCATAAGCTTCGAGCCTTGGGTGCTTTGCAGAACCTGTTCTTCTTCTTCCTCTTCAGAGTCTCTCCTCATAGAGGGATTGCCAAGAACTTTGGCAGTAGTGGTTCTGACTCTCTTTTTCTTTTTGTCTTGGCCAACAGCTTGATCTTCTGAGTCAATGGTAAACTTCATGGTTTCCCAGTGGCAACCTTCCTAGGTTTGAAAGTGGGAATCCTTCTTGCAGGTGCCTTCTTCTGCACTCCTGGCTTAGTGGTTGCAGCTGAGCCATACTCCTTTTTGAGCCCTTCTTATTGGAAGTGGACTCATCCTCAACTGCCACATAGTCTTCATCCTTAGATTCTGAGGTTTTCTTCTTTCTGGCCCTGGTGGCAGCTATGGGTAAGTTGCTTGGGGTGCTCCTGCTACCCTCGTCAGAGCTGCTAGAGGGACTAGTGCCCTCACTCATTTGAACCTGCTCCTCTGACTTGTTCTGGCTGTCACTTTGATCAGACATATTACAAACACTAACTGCAGACCCTATAAATAGATATAGATGAGATAGAGTGGATGAGCATCACAAAATACAGAGGTTTTTGCAAAAGAATGAGTTAAAAACTTAGTTTTAGTTTTCCACAGAAAGCATTTCGGATCAACCGATTTGTAAACTCGGTGATACCGAAGTAGCTTTTGGAACCTAAACTAGTGAACTCGGTCAGACCGAGTCACAGTTTGGTGGCACCGAGACTGCTAGGGTTTCACAAAGTCCTAAACTCGGTCACATCGATTTGCAATTCTTGGTCAGACTGAGAATCACATGTGCAATGGCCTTAGCCGAATCGGTGGAATCGAGTTCTACAACTCGGTGGGTCTGAGATGGTTTCGGCGGAAACCTAACCCTAAATTTTCAATTCGTCATTAATCTACGGAGTGTTTTGACTAGATAGGATAGTTTCAATCGTGGCAAGATTCATGGCGAACACAATGTGCTAGGAATCTGACGGGGATAGCACAGTGATCGAGTCCATACCCTAGTTTGGTGATGAAATCGCTACGGCGGCAACGGCGGGGATGATTTCCGTTGACGGCGGCGGAGACCAGTGACTGGAGGCGGCTGGCGACGAGGAGGACGATCCGGAGACCCTGGAGGCAGAGCGGGCTACGCGCAGGCGAAAGAGTTCGGAGAAAGTTTCCAAATTTTTGCCTGTTGGTATATATAGCCCGACCCTGTCAGTGTGATCGAGTGGAACAACTCGGTGGCACCGAGATGCATAACTGCTGATAGTTACAACAACTCAGTGTGACCGAAAAGTTCAAATCAGGTGCACTGAGATTGAAAACCTAGATCGACTTAGTGATCTCGGTATGACCGAAATGGAAGAATCGGTCAGACCGAAACGCACAAAGAAGTTTTGGAAGTTTAAGTCTATGACAAATCGGGGACTCCGAGTGCTCCTCACACAGAGTGGTTCGAATCTGACTGGATCAAATTTTGTGATGTAGCATGAATAGAGTTTGAGACAAGAAAAGCATAGATAGCTAGAGAAGGTTCTTAGGAATTCTTGTCCATCCACTTGGCAAAAGAAAAATAAACCAATCAATCAAAGCAACAAGTGGATGTCCTCGAATGAGTAAAATATGCAACCAACATGCTCACACAATAAAATGGCAAATGAAATATGTGGCAAAGCATGCACAATGAATTCTAGCATCTATCAAGCAATTGGCGATGACTAGGTCATCTATATATGAGTATATTGACTTAGGAGTCAAATGAGAGCATTTGATCATAGGTCATACTCATCGTTTTAGCTCAAGTGGGGTTACCACTTTTACATAATGTATTGATGTGTTCACACCATTAGAGTTGCTTTGACTCAATTCTTAGAGTAAAGCTCCCCCTAGATGTGAGATCCCCCCTTAGAGGGATGAACTAACCTTGGGTTTTGTCGATGATGACTTCATGTAGATGTTGAAGATGTGGATGCTCAATGTTGATGTAGATCATTTGGAGCAATCCGTTGGAGTGAGTTGCACTTTCAATACCTACACGGGTTAGTCTGCAAGGAACAAAAAAGGATATCCATAGACATAGAGTGATGCACACATAAGATGATGTCTATGAAAGCATTAGGTTACCTTGTCCCTTGTCTTGCCAACAAGAGGGTTTGTGACTCCTTGAACTAGTGCAAGATGTGAAATTGGATTGCACTTGTTGTTGCCAAAATGATATGAGTGAAATATGTTGGCGGAGTCACCCTCAAGAACTCTCTAGTTCTTCTTCTTCGGGATCCACATCATCTTGATGGGAATCCTTTGAGTTGTAGTCGTACTTGGGAACCCACTTGACCAAGGCCTTTGGAGCTTCTTCAAATGCATCAATCTCCTCTTGAAGCTTATCCTTTCCTTTTTGCTTGTGGTCTTGTGGTGGAAGATCATCTTGAGCTTGTGTCCCCTTGAAGGAAGTAGGATCATACTTCTCTTGTTGAGGAACAAACTTCGTCTTGGGGTATTGATCTTCTTCCCACTCAACTCCATTTGCATTGAACTTTCTTTCAAAACCAACACCTTGGTTCTTCCGGTGCCTTCCTTGCTTATGCATAATTTCCTCAAATTGCTTACTCCCGCAAGGCTCTTGTAAACACCTTTCTCTATAATTCCCTTCAATAAGCTATTTTCTTGCTCAAGTGTAACTTGGCTAAGAGAATCATTAGTGGAATCAAGAGAACTACTAGAAGCAACAACATTGGATTTAGCATGATTATTGTTACTACTAGAGGAAGAATCCTTCTTGTTCTTGTTAATAGACTTGACTTGAGGCATGTAAGTAGATAAGAGTAAACGCTTGGCAATGTAAGAAGAACTTTTCTTACGGAGATCATCATTGATTTCCTTTAAGAACTCATGCTCTTGCTCAAGGTTGAGCTTTTCAAAGCGTAACTTCTCATGAGTCCTTAAAAGTTCTCGATGATCTTCTAAGATAGTTTCATGAGCTAACTTAAGAGTGTTTAGTTCTTTAGTTAGAAGCTCAACCTTCTCCTTATCATTGTCATTCGTTTTATCTTGATTAGCATGATTAATTGACGTTTCATCATAGTATCCATCACTAGAGTTGTCAACAACTAAATCATCATCCACAAGCAAGTCATCTTCATCACTATTGAAATCAACATACTCAGGATGTGTTACCTTTGGACCTTTGGCCATGAAGCATCTTCCAATTCTTTCATTTGGTGAATAAAATATGTCGTAGGAGTTGGTTGACACAAGAGCTAGACTGGCAACACCTTCATCTTGAGTATATTCGGAGTCGGAGTGATAGCTTCTCTCGGAGTGATTGTCGGAGTTGGAGCCGGATACCCATTCACCAACATGAGCTTGATGTCTTCGTTTTGTGTAGCTCCTTGATGACTTGTCCTTCCTTTCTGAATCCTTGCTTCTCCATGAGGGTCTTCGTTCATAACGATCATCTCTACTCCTCCTCTCTCTTGGTGGTGATTCTTCTCCTCTACTTCTTCTCTTGGGTGATTCTTCTCTTCTTTTGTAGGGTGACGTACACTCATTGGAATAGTGTCCGGGTCTCCCACAATTGTAGCAATTGCGCTCTCGACTAGAAGATCTTTTGTCATTGTATGACCTTGACTTGGAGCTTCTCTCTTTGCTTCTATTCTTGTAGAACTTGTTGAAGTTCTTCACCATTAAGCTAAATTCTTCACTGAAGGTTTGTTTCTCACTTGATGATGTGGGGGATTCACATGAGGCTTTGTAAACACCACTTGACTTGTTGTGAAGTTCCTCCTTATCCTTGAGTGACATCTCATGAGCAACAATTCTTCCAATGACTTCCGTTGGTTTGAGATCTTTATAATTGGGCATCATTTGGATCAATGTGCACACGGTATCATATTTTCCGTCCAAAGCTCTTAGGATCTTCTTGATGATGAATTTGTCGGTCATCTCTTCACTTCCTAAGCCGACAATCTCATTTGTGATAAGAGCAATCCTAGAGTACATTTCAGCGACACCTTCACCATCCTTCATTTTGAACTTGTCAAGTTGACTTTGAAGCACATCCAACTTGGATTCCTTGACGGAGTCGGTACCTTCATGCATATCAATCAAAGCATCCCAAATTTCCTTTGCATTCTCAAGACGACTAATTTTGTTGAATTCTTCGGGGCACAATCCGTTGAAGAGGATATCAAAAGCTTGAGCGTTGTATTATTGCATCTTCAACTCTTCCGCGCTAGATTCACGGTTCGGTTCTCTCCCATCAAAGAATTCACCTTGCAAGCCAATACACACAATAGCCCAAACGGCGGGTTTATGTCCAAGAATATGCATTTTCATCTTATGCTTCCAACTAGCAAAATTAGTACCATCAAAGTAAGGACCTCTACGGTGATAATTTCCGTCGCTAGACGCCATACTCTCCTAGGTTGTGAAACCAAGGCTATGACCACCAAAAGCTATGGAAATCAAAGCAAATGGAGACCAAAGCTCTGATACCACTTGTAGGATCGAAAGTATGTCTAGAGGGGGGGTGATTAGATTACTTGACCACATAAAACTTATCCTTTTCCCAATTTTAGTCTTTGGAAGATTTTAGCTATCTTAGCACAAGTCAAGCAATCTTAACACAATTCAAGCAAGTATGCAAAGAGTATATGAGCAGCGGAAAGTAAAGCATGCAACTTGCAAGAATGTAAAAGGAAGGGTTTGGAGAATTCAAACGCAATTGGAGACACAGATGTTTTTGTCGTGGTTCCAATAGGTGGTGCTATCGTACATCCACGTTGATGGAGACTTCAACCCACGAAGGGTAACGGTTGCGCGAGTCCACGGAGGGCTCCGCCCACGAAGGTTCCACGGAGAAGCAACCTTGTCTATCCCACCATGGCCGTCGCCCACGAAGGACTTGCCTCACTAGCGGTAGATCTTCATGAAGTAGGCGATCTCCTTGCCCTTAAAAACTCCTTGGTTCAACTCCACAATCTTGTCGGAGGCTCCCAAGTGACACCTAGCCAATCTAGGAGACACCACTCTCCAAGAAGTAACAAATGGTGTGTTGATGATGAACTCCTTGCTCTTGTGCTTCAAATGATAGTCTCCCCAACACTCAACTCTCTCTCACAGGATTTGGATTTGGTGGAAAGAAGATTTGAGTGGAAAGCAACTTGGTGAAGGCTAGAGTCAAGATTCATATGGTAGGAATGGAATATCTTGGCCTCAACACATGAGTAGGTGGTTCTCTCTCAGAAACAGCAAGTTGGAAGTGTAGGTTCGTTCTAATGGCTCTCTCCATGAATGAAGAGGAGGTGGAGTGGTATATATAGCCTCCACAGAAAATCTAACTATTACACACAACTTGCCAAACTCGGTGGGACCGAATTAAGAAACTCGGTCGGACCAATTCAATAAATCTAGTGACCGTTAGGATTTTTGGTGGGACCAACAAGCAACTCGGTAGGACCGATATGGTTAGGTTAGGGCTTAACATAATCTCGGTGAGACAGATTACATAAACTCGGTGGGACCGATTTTGGTAATAAGCTAACAAGAGAGTTGGTCAGGTAAACTCGATGGGACCGGTTTGCTCATTTCGGTGGGACCGAAATGTTACGAAAAGGAAACAGGGAGTTTACATTGCAATCTCGGTGGGACCGATCGCTCATCTCGGTGGTACCGAAACGTTATGAAGGGAAACAGAGAGATTACAATCCCATCTCGGTGAGACTGAGATCCCTACCGGTGAGACTGATTTGCCTAGGGTTTGTGGCAGTGGCTATGACATCTGAACTCGGTGGCGCCGGATAGAAAGAATCGGTAGGGCCGAGTTTGACTTTTTGTTTAGGTCATATGTGGATGTGAGAAAGTAGTTGAGGGCTTTGGAGCATATCACTAAGCAGTATGGAGCAAGAAACTCATTAAGCAACACCTCATCCCTCCTTGATAGTATTGGCTTCTCCTATAGACTCAATGTGATCTTGGATCACTAAAATATAAAATGTAGAGTCTTGAGATTTTGAGCTTGAGCCAATCCTTTTATCCTTTGTATTTTGAGGGGTCCACTTTTCTCATCCATGCCATGCCATTCATTGAGCTTTTCCTGAAATATTCATCTTGGAATAATGTTAGCTCAATGAGCTATATGTTGTTAGGAATTACCAAAACCACCTAGGGATAGTTGCACTTTTAGCTGCCCTGCGAGAAGAAGGGTCAGGAGGCCCCAGAAGCAGCGCCCGCCAAGAAGAAGCAGTTGTTCTCCCAAGACCGAGCTGAGACGAAGCAAGTGTCGGTCTGTGAGGATGGGACGGCCAGCGCCACCTTCACCATAGGGTCTGGCCTCCTTCAGGATCAAGAGGAAGCGTTGATCAACTTTTTGTGAGCCAACAAGGTTGTATTCGCTTGGGAACCCAAACACCTGGCCGGGGACCCAAGGGGAATAATTGAGCACCACCTAAGGGTATGTCCAAATGTGTGGCTAGTAAAGCAGAAGGCTCGCCGTCAGTCCACCGAGAAGCAGGCCTTCATCGTCCAAGAAACCCGTAAGCTACAAGCCACAGGGGTCATCAGAGAGGTACGGTACCTAGAGTGGCTGGCGAATCCCATCATCGTCCCCAAGAAAGGAGGGAAGGAGCGCATGTGTGTCGACTTCACCAACCTCAACAAGGCCTACCCACCAGATCCCTTGACGCTCCCTCGCGTCGACTAGATCATCGACTCCACCACCGAGTGCGACCTGTTGTGCTTCCTGGATGCCTTCTCCGACTACCATCAGATCAAGATGGTCGTGGAGGATGTGGAGAAGACGACATTCCTCGCCCCGTGCGGGGTGTACTGTTACACCTGCATGCCCTTCGGGCTGCGTAATGCCGGGGCAACCTTCCAGGGATTGATGCACATCGCCTTGGGTTCGTAGCTTGGGAGGAACGCAGAGGCCTATGTTGACGATATAGTGGTGAAGTCTTGGGAGGCCAGAACTTTGATAGAAGATCTGGAGGAGACGTTCGGCAGCCTGCGCACGGTGGATCTTTGTCTTAACCCCGAGAAGTGTGTGTTTGGGCTCCCTTCCGGCAAGCTGTTGGGCTTCTTGGTGTCACACAAAGGGATCGAGGCCAACCCGGAGAAGGTCAAGGCGATAGAGGACATGAACCCCCCACAGACTCTAAAGGAGATGCAGAAGTTGGCGGGTTGTGTAACCTCACTTGGGCGGTTCATCTCCAAGTTGGGGGAATGCGCCCTCCCGTTCTTCCAGCTGATGAAGAGGAAGGAGCCATTCGAGTGGACCCCAGAGGCAGACGCAGCCTTCCAGGATCTCAAAAGATATTTGACCAACCCGCCAGTGATGGTGGCACCGCGCCCTCTCGATCCCTTGGTACTCTATCTGGCAGTAACCCCTCACTCAGCCAGTGCCACCATGGTGGCACTAAGGAAGGAACACTCGGTCAAGAAACCTCAGCAGGATAGACAACCATCAAGCAAGGTGCAGCACCCCCAGGGCGAGGCATCTGAAGTCTCGGCCGGCGCAGTGGTCAACATTCCTCCTGAGGCCACGGTTGATCCCATGACTGTCAAGGCTCCTAAGGACGGGCCTCGTGAGGCCATGGAGGACCTGTGCCCTCATGAAGAACAAGACTCCACCGATGCCTCCCTACTAATCGAGTACCCTGTCTACTTCATCAGTACAGTACTGAGGGAGGCCCGAGCACGCTACCCCATGCCCCAGAAGCTCTTGCTCGCACTCCTAGTTGCCTCCAGGAAACTGCGCCACTACTTTCAAGGCCACCTTATCATGGTTGTTTGAGTGTACCCGCTGGAGAGAGTGCTCCGAAGCCCGAACGCATCTGGGCGAGTTGCTGAATGGAACATTGAGCTTTAGGCATTCAACCTCCAGTTCAGCACCACCAGGGTCATCAAGTGTGCAGCCCTCACGGACTTCGTGGCCGAGTGGACTGACGCTCCCGACCATGGAGTAAGCGAGGACTGCTCCCTCCTGCCAGGCGACGAAGGGACGGACGGATGGGTCATGTACTTTGACAGGGCGTTTGCGCGACAAGGCGCAAGAGCAGGGGCCATCCTCATCTCACCCACCAAGGACAAGCTCTATTACACAGTGCAACTCTACTTTCGGCAGGGCGAGAAGGTCTCCAAAAACATCGTAGAATTCGAAGGCTTGCTCGCCGGACTCAGGGTCGTAGCCGCGCTGGGAGTAAAGCGCCTCACCATCAAGGGCGACTCTCAGCTTCTCGTCAACTTCTCCAACAAGGAGTACACGCCTAAGGACGAGAACATGGGGGTGTACCTGGAGGAGGTGCGCAAAATGGAGAAGCGGTTCATGCGCGTGGAGCTGTAGCACATGCCGCGCAGGACGAACAAGGAAGCAGACGACATCGCCAAAAGAGCCTCTCGCAGGCTCCCTCAGGAGCCAGGGGTGTTTGAGGAGCGGCTCTTCAAGCCGTCCGCGACCCCACATGTCACGACTTTAGTACCACCTCAGGAGGACATACCCCGGGCACCCGAGACGGGCGCCCCAGCCTGTGGTTACCCCTCAGGAGCCCGCCTGCTGCTCGTGCTGGAGGCTCAGGAGGGGTGCTGGACCGAAGAGTTCAAGGCGTACTTACTTCAAGGGACCTTGCCAGAGAAGGAGGAGGACGCCGAGCGCGTGGCCCGTCAAGACATCGCGTATTGCATCAAGGATGGTGAGTCATATAGAAGAAGGCCCAATGACGTTTCGTTGCGGTGCATCTCCAGGGAACAGGGGCTCGAGCTGCTAGCGGACATACACGGTGGGGACTGCGGTCATCATTACTCGTCGCGCACTCTGGTGGGCAAGGCGTTCCGCAGCGGCTTCTACTGGCCCACCGCGCTCGACGATGCTACACAACTGGTGCGCTCTTGTGAAGCATGCCAGTTTCACGCCAAGCAGATCCACCAGCCCGAGCGGGGCTTCCAGACGATCCTGCTCACGTGGCCGTTCGCGGTCTGGGGGTTGGACATCTTGGGACCGTTCTCTCGGGCGCCAGGGGGCTACTGATACCTCTACGTCGCCATCGACAAGTTCACCAAGTGGGCGGAGGTAGAAGCCGTGCGCACCATCCCAACTGGGTCAGCCATCAAGTTCATCGAGGGAATCGTGAGCCGGTTTGGGGTCCCCAATTGCATCATCACCGACAACGGCTCGCAGTTCACCAGCAACCTTTTCAAAACATACTGTGCTAACCTTGGAATGCAGATCTGCTACGCCTCAGTAGTGAACCCGTAGAGCAATGGATTGGCTGAGAGGGACAATGAAGAAGTCCTGAGGGGCCTCAAGATCTGGACCTTCAAGAAGAAGTTTGAGGCCTGTAGCAGGGGCTGGCTCGATGAGCTGCAATCTGTGCTGTGGTCCATCCGCACCACCGGGACAAAGCCAACAGGAGAAACACCATTCTTCCTCATCTACAGAGTAGAAGCGGTTCTCCCTCAGGAGGTCAAGCATCGCTCCACGCGGGTCCTAGCATTCGATGAGACGCAGCAGGACGCCATGCGGAGGATGGATCTTGTGCCGGGGGAGGAACGCCGCCGTCAAGCCTCGCTCCGAGCAGCGAGGTACCAGCAGGTGCTGCGGCGGTACCACTATCGTAGCTTCCGCTCCAGGACGTTAGAGGTGGGCGATCTCGTCCTGAGGTGGGTGCTCTCCAGGGAGGGGCTGCACAAGCTCTCTCCCATGTGGGAGGGCCCGTTTAGGATTGCCCATGTCTCTAGGCCTAGCGTCGCTCGCCTAGAGACACAGGACGGGGTCCCCATCCAGAATGCCTGGAATATCCATCACCTCCAGAAGTTCTACCCCTTAAGAAAGGCTCCAGCCTGTGAAGGTCTCTGCTCATGACACTCTCACGTAATAATGAGTGGGGCTGTACAGGCCCCGGAGTCTCCTAAGAGCTGCCCTGGGGCCTCATGGGGGCTCCCTCCCACGTCCTAGTGGCAGCACTTAGCTCCACGCTGGTGAAAAGACTAGATTAGGTGCCGGACGCGGCTGTTCATTTGCTTTCTGAAGTTGCTTGCAGTTTTTAGTAATCTTTCAATGGATTTGGTATTCTCAAACTCTGGCTCCTCGAGTTTCTTTCTTCCTGAGTTGTTTCTGCCTGAGAGGCGGCAGTCGCCCGTCGCTTCCTCTCGCGCACCTCGCGCTTGGGGCTAGGCAGGTGTGTGTGCCTCATGCACGCCTTCGCACGCACGCACCACGCCAAATCCTTGTGTTTCAGCCTCCTCCTCGCAAGGATCCCTCGATCAAGATCACGGGCACCAACACCCCTCATATCCGTCCCTCTCAGGCAGCGCGATGCGGTGCGTCAAGCTCAAGCTAATCTATGACAGGGGGCTCACGTAAGAGGGAGTGAGCCGCTCAATAGCTTTTTATTTTTCTTTGAGAGCAGCGGCTCCGCAGCAGCTCTGAAGACCCCATGGCAAGGGGGCCCCGTCGAGTGCCT
Organism: Aegilops speltoides; assembly: GCA_021437245.1. Lineage (NCBI taxonomy): Eukaryota > Viridiplantae > Streptophyta > Magnoliopsida > Poales > Poaceae > Aegilops > Aegilops speltoides. Next base: position 306,849,394 of record CM038142.1, on the reverse strand, counting down.
GAGGCCAAGCCTCGCGAGGTGGCGAACTACTAAGTACATACCAAGCTAAGTCATCCTACCCTTGCAAACCCAGAGCACAAACATTACAGCACAACATTAAGGCAACAAGCATAGCATAAGGGCATAACTGCCATGATTCATTACACACCCCAGCGGGGTACACCATCTTCTTTTTTGAATTACAGGAGAAAGGAAAGCTAAACAAGGGGGGCTCGAAAGCATGCGAACCCGGCACCAGCACCGCATCCTCAAGGAGCGCCTCAAGGTGCTGGACTTGAGCCCAAGTTTGCCAGCCCCCAGCCTCACGTTGTGCTCCTCTCCAGCTTCACTGGGGCGCCGCGGCGGGATGAACCACTGGCGTCCTCCACACGAGCACGATGATGCGGAAGTAAGTCGTAGCCACCGCTGCTTGAGCTCTGGTCCGATGAAGAGCTACCGTCACGGGATTAGGAGCACGCGCCATCGATACCAAGCTCGCCGTCGCCACCATCGTCGTTGCTGCCATCCTCCAGGCAGCACCCCGCGCGGCGTCCGTCCTCCCTGAACACCCTCACATAGAGGGTCGCCAGGCCGTCATACTTGAAGTCGAGGGTGCACCTTCCGCCCAGGCCGCACGTGCGGGCGAAGGTCTACCAACCGCGGGTCAGGACCATGCTGCCGGAAGTGGTGACCTCGGTACCAACCCACGAAGCTCTGCTGCAGCACCCGTCAGCCTGCAGCCAGAGGCCATCAAGCCCCAAAGAAGGAAGCTCGCCAGAGAAGAAGCGTGGGAGCCGGAGTGAGGTGCCAGCCGGGTTCTCCGACCACACCACGAACTCAGGGAGCACGTCCAGTGAGGAAAAGCACGGCCGAGGCGGGCGCACGATCACAACGCGCCTCCCTTCATCATGGGGGCTGCTTCGAAGCCGGTGGCCCCCACCGAGGGAAGAGGTGCCATTGGAGGTGCCTAGAGCAACGTTGCCTATGGGGAGCTCACGCCGCGCCCCTTGGGAGCTGCCGGAGGGACCGGTGGGTGCTTGCGGGGACGGCCACGACCCCTCTTGGGAGGAGGAGAGGCTGGCCCCTCCTTGGAGGCCTTCTCCTTCTCAGCCGCTGAAAACCTCTTCGGCGACGCCATGGGAGCAAGACGGAGAGGAGAAAAGCAAGCGGGAGCAAGACGAAGGAAAGATGGGCGGGGGGGGGGGGGGCTCTGCCCCACCCTCACATTTATAGCCAAGGGAGGCCAACCTCCGGCCTCCACGAGCTTGTGCCATCATGACCTTCTGCATGCCGCATCGACCAGTCAAGTCAAGCAGTTGCCGAGGCAGCATGGGGAAGTGGAGTCGCCCACGTCCCATCAATCGCCACGCGTCATCAATGCCGCAGGCGATTAGGGCCCACGGCGCTCCGCACTTGCCCTTTGGCTTCGCCTGGAAGCCAAGTCTGAGCGCGCCTTGGGCCCCGGGGCTACTATCGGCATCATGGATTTGGGGGTATCTAGCCCTGCCTGCCTGCGGCCCACCATGTGGCTCCATCGACGGCCTGGTACGGCCCAGCTTCAACACCAACACCGCAAGACCCTCGCGAGGAGCCAAGCCTCGCGAGACGGGCAGCGCCAAGACCCCAGAAGGAATCGGCCTCCTCAGGAGGTTTCCTGAGGGGCAGAGGGTTCTATGCAGGTTACCTCACGAGGCTCAGCTGACGTGAGCAATGACGACCAAGGCCAGGCGGGCGCCAGGCGAGCGCAGAGCGCAGTTTTCCTCTTCGGTGCAAGGGAGGCAAGGTGCAGGCGCGGAGTCCCGAGGAATCAGCCAAAGGTTTCCATTCCGGTGCAACAAGACCAAGACCGCCAGGACGGCAGGACGGAGGTCATCGACGAGCCCACCGCAGCGTCACGACCAGAGGCTTTTCGCAGGCGGAGACCACTTTTGTCAGGATAGACTATACTACTTGTCCCCTTTCAAATCCGGTCGTTGTGGGATCCCTTCCCGCTCATATTTGGGGAGAGGACCAAGTCCACTATAAATAGGACTGGCCACCACCATAGAGGGGGGCGGGACGAGATAAGAACAAGTAGAGCTAGCATACACCACACCAGCTCAAGAACACCTCACCTCTTGAGGCTTGTTCATCCACTGTACCAGTTCATCCATAGCCCTTCAAGGCAATCCACCACACCACACATGATTAGGGTATTACACCACAATGGTGGCCCGAACCAGTATAAATCGTTGTGTCTTTGTGTCTCTTTGAGCTCGACACTCTAGGCTTAGGAGGATCGCGAGTAGGCAGGCTGGGCAGGTTGAGATCTCCGCTCACACCCCAGAGTTTGAACCTCTCAAGGGTTGCCGGATCCCTAAATACGACAAAATCAACAATATGCAAGTCTCCTTTCCTAAAGCCTTCGAAGACTTTGGAATTGTCAGATTCCATGAGCATAATGCAATGATATTTGCCATAGACAACAACCATATCAAGATCACAAAGCATTGAGACAGACATGAGGTTGAATCCTAAGGACTCGACAAGCATGACTTTGTCCATGTGTCTTTCCTTTGAGATTGCAACCTTACCTAGACCCAGTACCTTGCTTTTGCCTTTGTTAGCGTAGGTGATATGATTCAGATGAGATGGTGACAAATCAGTGTCCGTCAACAAGTTCCTGTCACCGGTCATGTGATTTGTACATCCACTATCGAGGACCCACTCAGTAGCTTTCGGTTGTTCATCCTGCAGATGAATTAGTGCAACTTATGAACCCATATACTTCATCAGTGAAGAATATGATATCAATTTCATCAACAGTAACAGATATACCAGTATGAGGACATGATAAATGAATGATTCATTTTTTCATAATTAGCTTGTGTCCTTTGAAGCACATTCAGGTCTCCAGCAATTTCTTCAGACAATCAAGTTTGTCTGGAGACCTGACCCTGCATAAGAGATTAGTTCTTTTTCTTCACCACCCACATCTGGAGGGGTAGTAAAGAGTTCATCATTCTGCGAGCTCCATAAGAAAAAGATGGCATAGAAGCCAGTGCACTTCATTTCACAGAAGAGTGGTTAGGATAAGCATATGAATAAGCAGAGAAATTCTTTGAGGACTTATGAACACAATGGTTTGAAGAATAATGCACATATTCGTAGCCTTTAGACTTTCCCTGCGAAATAGAAGTGTTAGCATGATGATGTTCATATGAGGATTTTGATCCATGTGAGGAATTTGATCCATAAGAGGAATTTGGTCCATATGAGGACTTGGATCCATATGAAGATTTTGATTTGGTGTTCCTATTCTTCATGGGTGGGGTCCTGATGACATTCACCTAAAGATGTTCAAGGCACCTTTTGGGAACCCAGATTTTCTTCATAGAGGAACCGTTCCTGCAGTTAGTTCCAACATATCGAGCAAATACTTCACCGTTCTGATTCTTAAACAGTTTATAGTTTGAGTCAAATGACTCATCAGAGGAGTATGAAGAATCACAAGTAAAGCCAGATAGAGTGCATGGATCTACAGGAGGTCCTTTCGCAGCAACCGATGAGGTTTTGGGATACTGCTCAGGTTTCAAGTAGGTCCCATCTGCATTGAGTTTCCTCTCAAAGGCAATACCCTCTTTCCTAGGGTTCCTGTTCAAGATCTGCTTTTTGAGCACATCACATAGAGTCTGATGCCCTTTGAGGCTTTTGTAAATGCCTGTCACATACAAGTCCTTCAACCCTACATTATCGTTAGTGATACTTGTGGTATCCTCAGATGAGGAATTTGTGACCACAAAGAGAGTTGAAGAATTTTCAGCAATAGAAGCATTTGAACATTCAGGTGATGAATTAGCAGATCCACGCTCAATGCATTTCAGACATGGTGGAATAAATTCTTCCTGAGCGAAACTGATCTGTTGAGCAAGCAATGAATCGTTTTCCTTCTGAAGATCTTCATAACTCACTTTTAACTTCTCAAGATCTTGCTTTCTCTAAAGAAATTCATACGAAAGCTTCTCATGATTAGTTAAGAGAGTGTTACTATGATTTTGAAGGTTGTCAAGCGTAGACTGAAGTTTTTGAAGACTATCAGTCAAAGCTTTAGTTCGATTCAATTCCTCGCCCAACATATCGTCGCTTTCATCAAGCATGTTTTTAACCTTTTTAAGAGCTCTTTGTTGTTTAGTGGCAAGGGAAGCAAATTTGACATAGTTGGGTCCAAATTCATCACCCGATTCATCATCACTAGATTCGGAAAGGTAGCATTCAGTTACCTTGGCACCCTTTGCCATAACGCATGGTGCAGTGGATGATGATTCAGGTGCGAAAGTCATCTCCTTGAGCGATTCCTTGAAATCCTCAAACCATGGATCATGACGAGTACGATGACCTTCGTAAACTTCAGAGAGTCGGTCCCAGATAAGCTTCACATGGTTAAGATGCATGATGTTCCTGAACTGATTTTGGGACAAACAGGAGCAGATGACATCCTTCGCCGTCGAATATCATCAGCCTCCGCCATCTTGCATAGATCGGTAAGACCGATCTCAGTGACGATCCACAGTTTGCTGTTCATCGCCATGAGTCGCTTCTTCATCATGGCCTTGTTGGGCAATGTAGTAATTACAAAAAAATTCCTACGCACACGCAAGATCATGGTGATGCATAGCAACAAGATGGGAGAGTGTTGTCTACGTACCCTCCTAGACCGAAAGCGGAAGCGTTAGAACAACGTGGTTGATGTAGTCGTACGTCTTCATGGCCTGACCGATCAAGCACCGAAACTACGGCACCTCCGAGTACTAGCACACGTTCAGCTCGATGACAATCCCCGGATTCCAATCCAGTAGAATGTCCGGGGAGAGTACCGTCAGCACGGCAGCGTGGTGACCATCTTTATGTTCTACCGTCGCAGGGCTTCGCCTAAGCACCGCTACAATATTATCGAGGATTTTGGTGGAGGGGGGCACCGCACACGGCTAAGAGATCAAGAGATCAATTGTTGTGTCTATGGGGTGCCCCCTCCCCCGTATATAAAGGAGTGGAGTAGAGGGGGCCGGCCAAGGGGGTGGCGCGCCCTAGGGGGGTAGTCCAACCCCAACCGGGAGTAGGACTCGCCCCTTTCCTATTAGGAGTAGGAGAGGGAAGGAAGAGGGGGAGGAAGAAGGAAGGGGCCGCCCTCCCAATTCGGATTGGGCTTTGGGGGCGCCCCTCCTTGCTCCTTCTCCTCGCTTCCACTAAGGCCCAAGAAGGCCCATATACCTCCCGGGGTTCCGATAACATCTCGAGATCCCAGATTGTCCCAATCTCACCCGAACCTTTCCGGTGTCCAAATATAGTCGCCCAATATATCGATCTTTATGTCTCGACCATTTCGAGACTCCTCGTCATGTCCGTGATCACATCCGGACTCAACAACCTTCGCGATCAAAACTCATAAAGTCATAATAAAACTGTCAACTAAACTTTAAGCGTCATGGACCCTACGGGTTCGAGAACTATGTAGACATGACCTAGAACTGTTTCCGGTCAATAACCAATAGCGGAACCTGGATGCTCATATTGGCTCCTACATATTCTATGAAGATCTTTATCGGTCAAACCGCACAACAACATACATTGTTCCCTTTGTCATCGGTATGTTACTTGCCCGAGATTCAATCGTAGGTATCTCAATACCTAGTTCAATCTCGTTACTGGCAAGTCTCTTTACTCGTTACGCAATGCATCATTCCCTAACTAACGGATTAGCTACATTGCTTGCAAGGCTTATAGTGATGTGCATTACCGAGAGGGCCCAGAGATACCTCTCCGACAATCGGAGTGACAAAACCTAATCTTGAAATATGCCAACTCAACATGTATCTTTGGAGACACCTGTAGAGCTCCTTTATAATCATCCAGTTACGTTGTGACGTTTGGTAGCACACAAAGTGTTCCTCCAATAAACGGGAGTTGCATAATCTCATAGTTGTAGGAACTTGTATAAGTCATGAAGAAAGCAATAGCGACATACTAAATGGTCAAGTGCTAAGCTAACGGAATGGGTCAAGTCAATCACATCATTCTCCTAATGATGTGATCCCGTTAATCAAATGACAACACATGTCTATGGTTAGGAAACATAACCATCTTTGATTAATGAGCTAGTCAAGTAGAGGCATACTAGTGACGTTAAGTTTGTCTATGTATTCACACATGTATCATGTTTCCGGTTAATACAATTCTAGCATGAATAATAAACATTTATCATGATATGAGGAAATAAATAATAACTTTATTATTGCCTCTAGGGCATATTTCCTTTAGTCTCCCACTTGCACTAGAGTCAATAATCTAGATTACACAGTAATGATTCTAACACCCATGGAGTCTTGGTGCTGATCATGTTTTGCTCGTGGAAGAGGCTTAGTGAACGGGTCTGCAACATTCAGATCCGTATGTATCTTGCAAATCTCTATGTCTCCCACCTGGACTTGGTCCCGAATGAAATTGAAGCGTCTCTTGATGTGCTTGGTCCTCTTGTGAAATCTGGATTCCTTTGCCAAGGCAATTGCACCAGTATTGTCACAGAAGATCTTCATTGGTCCCGATGCACTAGGTATGACACCTAGACCGGAAATGAACTCCTTCATCCAGACTCCTTCATTTGCTGCTTCCGAAGCAGCTATGTACTCCGCTTCGCACGTAGATCCCGCCACGACGCTTTGTCTAGAACTGCACCAACTGACAGATCCACCGTTTAATAAAAACGCGTATCCGGTTTGCGATTTAGAATCGTCCGGATCAGTGTCAAAGCTTGCATTGACGTAACCATTTACGACTAGCTCTTTATCACCTCCATAAACGAGAAACATATCCTTAGTCCTTTTCAGGTATTTCAAGATATTCTTGACCGCTGTCCAAAGATCCACTCTGATTACTTTGGTACCTACCGCCAAGCTTATTGCTAAGCATACGTCGGTCCGTACACAAGATTGCATACATGATAGAGCCTATGGCTGAAGCATAGGAACATCTTTCATTTCCTCTCTATCTTCTGTTGTGGTCGGGCATTGAGTCGACTCAACTTCACACCTTGTAATACTGTGCAAGAACCCTTTCTTTGCACGATCCATTTTGAACTTTTTCAAAACTTTATCAAGGTATGTGCTTTGTGAAAGTCCAATTAAGCGCCTTGATCTATCTCTATAGATCTTGATGCCCAATATGTAAGCAAGCTTCACCGAGGTCTTTCATCGAAAAACTTCTATTCAAGTATCCCTTTATGCTATCCAAGAATTCTATATCATTTCCAATTAACAATATGTCATCTACATATAATATCAGAAATGCTACAGAGCTCCCACTCACTTTCTTGTAAATACAGGCTTCTCCAAAAGTCTGTATAAAACCATATGCTTTGATCACACTATCAAAGCATTTATTCCAACTCCGAGAGGCTTGCACCAGTCCATAAATGGATTGCTAGAGCTTAATACTTTGTTAGCACCTTTTGGATCGACAAAACCTTCCGGCTGCATCATATACAACTCTTCTTCTAGAAATCCATTCAAGAATGCAGTTTTGACATCCATTTGCCAAATTTCATAATCATAAAATGCGGCAATTGCTAACATGATTCGGACAGACTTAAGCATCGCTACGGGTGAGAAAGTCTCACCGTAGTCAACCCCTTGAACTTGTCAAAAACCTTTCGCAACAACTCGAGCTTTGTAGATAGTTACAATACCATCAACGTTAGTCTTCTTCTTGAAGATCCATTTATTCTCGATGACTTTCCGATCATCAGGCAAGTCAACCAAAGTCCATACTTTGTTCTCATACATGGATCCCATCTCAGATTTCATGGCTTCAAGCCATTTTGCGGAATCTGGGCTCATCATCGGTTCCTCGTAGTTCGTAGGTTCGCCATGGTCAAGTAACATGACTTCCAGAATAGGATCACCGTACCACTCTAGTGCGGATCTTACTCTGGTAGACCTACGAGGTTCGGTAGTAACTTGATCTGAAGTTTCATGATCAATCTTCCTCACTAATTGGTGTAGTTGTCACAGGAACCGGTTCTTGTGATGAACTACTTTCCGATAAGGGAGCAGGTACAGTAACCTCATCAAGTTCTACTTTCCTCCCACTCACTTCTTTCGAGAAAACTCCTTCTCTAGAAAGGATCTGAATTTAGCAACAAAAATCTTGCCCTCAGATCTGTGATAGAAGGTGTACCCAATAGTCTCTTTTGGGTAACCTATGAAGATACATTTCTCCGATTTGGGTTCGAGCTTATCTGGTTGAAGTTTTTTCACATAAGCATCGCAACCCGAAACTTTAAGAAACGAAAACTTTGGTTTCTTGCCAAACCATAGTTCATAAGGCGTCGTCTCAACGGATTTTGATGGTGCCCTATTTAACGTGAATGCGGCCGTCTCTAAAGCATAACCCCAAAACTATAGCGGTTAATGAGTAAGAGACATCATAGATCGCACCTTATCTAGTAAAGTACCATTACAACGTTCGGACACACCATTTCGTTGTGGTGTTCTGGGTGGCGTGAGTTGCGAAACTATTCCGCATTGCTTCAAATGTAAACCAAACTCGTAACTCAAATATTCTCCTCCACGATCAAATCGTAGAAATTTTATTTTCTTGTTACAATGATTTTCCACTTCACTCTGAAATTCTTTGAACTTTTCAAATGTTTCAGACGTGTTTCATCAAGTAGATATACCCATATCTGCTCAAATCATCTGGGAAGGTGAGAAAATAACGATACTCGCCGCGAGCCTCAATATTCGTTGGACCACATACATCTGTATGTATGATTTCTAACAAATCAGTTGCTCGCTCCATAGTTCCGGAGAACGGCGTTTTAGTCATCTTGCCCATGAGGCATAGTTCGCAAGTACCAAGTGATTCCTAACCAAGTGATTCCAGAAGTCCATCGGTATGGAGTTTCTTCATGCGCTTTACACCAATATGAGCCAAACGGCAGTGCCACAAATAAGTTGCACTATCATTATCAACTCTGCATCTGTTGGCTTCAACATTATGAATATGTGTATCACTACTATCGAGATTCAATAGAAATAGACCACTCTTCAAGGGTGCATGACCATAAAAGATATTACTCATATAAATAGAACAACCATTATTCTCTGATTTAAATGAATAACCGTCTCACATCAAACAAGATCCAGATATAATGTTCATGCTTAATGCTGGCACCAAATAACAATTATTTAGGTCTAAAACTAATCGATGGTAGATGTAGAGGTAGCATGCCGACCATGATCACATCGACTTTGGAACCATTTCCCACGCCGCGCGCGTCACCTCGCCCTTAGCCAATCTTCGCTAATCCATAGTCCCTGTTTGAGTTGCGATATTAGCAATGTAACCAGATCAAATACCAGTGCTCTGCGAGCATTAGTAAGGTACACATCAATAACATGTATATCACATATACCTTTGTTCACTTTGCCATCCTTCTTATCCGCCAAATACTTGGGGCGCTCCGCTTCAAAGTCCATCCTTGCGGTGAGAAGCACTCGATCTCGTGCTTAGGTCCGACTTGGGTTTCTTCTCTTGAGCGGCAACTTGCTTGCTGTTCTTCTTGAAGTTCCCCTTCTTCTTCCGTTTGCCCTTTTTCTTGAAACTGGTGGTCTTATTGGCCATCAACACTTGATGCTCCTTCTTGATTTCTACCTCCGTAGCTTTTAGCATTACAAAGAGCTCGGGAATAGTCTTGTCCATCCCTTGCATATTATAGTTCATCACGAAGCTCTTGTAGCTTGGTGGTAGTGATTGAAGAATTATTTCAATGACACTATCATCAGGAAGATTATCTCCCAGTTGAATCAAGTGATTATTATACCCAGACATTTTGAGTATATGTTCACTGACAGAACTATTCTCCTCCATATTACAGCTATAGAACTTATTGGAGACTTCATATCTCTCAATCCGGGCATTTGCTTGAAATATTAACTTCAACTCCTGGAACATCTCATATTCTCCATGACGTTCAAAACGTCGTTGAAGACCCGGTTCCAAGCCGTAAAGCATGGCACACTGAACTATCGAGTAGTCATCAGCTTTGCTCTGCCAGACGTTCTTAACATCGTCAGTTGCATCTACAGCAGGCCTGGCACCTAGCGGTGCTTCCAGGATGTAATTCTTCTATGCAGCAATGAGGATAATCCTTAGGTTACGGACCCAGTCCATGTAATTGCTACCATCATCTTTCAACTTAGCTTTCTCAAGGAACAGATTAAAATTCAACGGAACAACAGCACGAGCCATCTATCTACAACAGACATCGACAAGAAAAATACTATCAGGTACTAAGTTCATGATAAATTTAAGTTCAATTAATCATATTACTAAAGAACTCCCACTTAGACAGACATCTCTCTAGTCATCTAAGTGATCACGTGATCCAAATCAACTAAACCATGTCCGATCATCACGTGAGATGGAGTAGTTTCAATGGTGAACATCACTATGTTGATCATATCTACTATATGATTCACGTCCGACCTTTCGGTCTCCGTGTTCCGAGGCCATATCTGTATATGCTAGGCTCGTCAAGTTTAACCTGAGTATTCCGCGTGTGCAACCGTTTTGCACCCGTTGTATTTGAACATAGAGCCTATCACACCCGATCATCACGTGGTGTCTCAGCACGAAGAACTTTCGCAACAGTGCATATCAGGTAGAACACTTCTTGATAATTTAGTGAGAGATCATCTTAAAATTCTACCGTCAATCAAAGCAAGATAAGATGCATAAAGGATAAACATCACATGCAATCAATATAAGTGACATGATATGGCCATCATCATCTTGTGCTTGTGATCTCCATCTCCGAAGCACCGTCATGATCACCATCGTCACCGGCGCGACACCTTGATCTCCATCGTAACATCATTGTCATTACGCCATCTATTGCTTCTATGACTATCACTACCGCTTAGTGATAAAGTAAAGCAATTACAGGGCGTTTGCATTTCATACAATAAAGCTACAACTATATGGCTCCTGCCAGTTGCCAATAACTCGGTTACAAAACATGATCATCTCATACAATAAAATATAGCATCACGTCTTGACCATATCACATCACAACATGCCCTGCAAAAACAAGTTAGACGTCCTCTACTTTGTTGTTGCAAATTTTACGTGGCTGCTACGGGCTGAGCAAGAACCGTTCTTACCTACGCATCAAAACCACAACGATAGTTCATCAAGTTAGTGCTATTTTAACCTTCGCAAGGACCGGGCGTAGCCACACTCGGTTCAACTAAAGTGAGAGAGACAGACACCCGACGGTCACCTTTAAGCAACAAGTGCTCGTAACGGTGAAACTAGTCTCTAGTAAGCATACGCGTAATGTTGGTCCGGGCCGCTTCATCTCACAATGCTACTGAACCAAAGTATGACATGCTGGTAAGCAGTATGACTTGTATCGCCAACAACTCACTTGTGTTCTACTGGTGCATATGACATCTACGCATAAAACCAGGCTCGGATGCCACTGTTGGGGAACATAGTAATTTCAAAAAAATTCCTACGCACACGCAAGATCATGATGATGCATAGCAACGAGACGGGAGAGTGTTGTCCACGTACCCTCGTAGACCGAAAGCGGAAGCGTTATAACAACGCGGTTGATGTAGTCGTACGTCTTCACGGCCCGACCGATCTAGCATCGAAACTACGTCACCTCCGAGTTCTAGCACAGTTCAGCTCAATGACGATCCCCGGATTCCGATCCAGCAGAATTTTGGGGAAGAGTTCCGTCAGCACGAAGGCGTGGTAACGATCTTGATGTTCTACCGTCGCAGGGCTTCGCCTAAGCACCGCTACAATATTATCAAGGACTTTGGTGGAGGGGGCACCGCACACAGCTAAGAGATCAAGAGATCAATTGTTGTGTCTATGGGGTGCCCCCCTCCCCCATATATAAAGGAGTGGAGGAGAGGGGGCCGGCCAAGGGGGTGGCGCGCCCTAGTGGGGGAGTCCAACCCCAACTGGGAGTATGACTCCCCCCTTTCCTATTAGGAGTAGGAGAGGGAAGGAAGAGGGGGGAGGGAAGAAGGAAAGGGCGGCCGACCCCCCCTCCCAATTCGGATTGGGCTTGGGGGGCGCGCACCCTCCTTTGCTCCTTCTCCCTCCTTTCCACTAAGGCCCAATAAGGCCCATATACCTCCTGGGGGGTTCCGATAACCTCTCGGAGATCCGGTATTGTCCCAATCTCACCCGGAACCTTTCCGGTGTCCAAATATAGTCATCCAATATATCGATCTTTATGTCTCGACCATTTCGAGACTCCTCGTCATGTCCATGATCACATCTGGGACTCCGAACAACCTTCGGTACATCAAAACTCATAAACTCATAATAAAACTGTCAACGAAACTTTAAGCGTGCGGACCCTACGGGTTCGAGAAATATGTAGACATGACCTAGAACTGTTTCCGGTCAATAACCAATAGCGGAACCTGGATGCTCATATTGGCTCCTACATATTCGACGAAGATCTTTATCGGTCAAACCGCACAACAACATACATTGTTCCCTTTGTCATTGGTATGTTACTGGCCCGAGATTCGATCGTCGGTATCTCAATACCTAGTTCAATCTCATTACCGGCAAGTCTCTTTACTCGTTACGTAATGCATCATTCCGTAACTAACTCATTAGCTACATTGCTTGCAAGGCTTATAGTGATGTGCATTACCGAGAGGGCCCAGAGATACCTCTCCGACAATCGGAGTGACAAAACCTAATCTCGAAATATGCCAAATCAACATGTATCTTTGGAGACACCTGTAGAGCTCCTTTATAATCACCCAGTTACGTTGTGACGTTTGGTAGCCCACAAAGTGTTCCTCCGATAAATGGGAGTTGCATAATCTCATAGTTGTAAGAACTTGTATAAGTCATTAAGAAAGCAATAGCAACATACTAAATGATCAAGTGCTAAGCTAACGGAATGGGTCAAGTCAATCACACCATTCTCCTAATGATGTGATCCTGTTAATCAAATGACAACAAATGTCTATGGTTAGGAAACATAACCATCTTTGATTAATGAGCTAGTCAAGTAGAGGCATACTAGTGACGTTAAGTTTGTCTATGTATTCACACATGTATCATGTTTCCGGTTAATACAATTCTAGCATGAATAATAAACTTTTATCATGATATGAGGAAATAAATAATAACTTTATTATTGCATCTCGGGCATATTTCCTTCAGGCCTTCCACTTGGGATACTCATGACCATCAAGATGGGGCATGTCACTTTCTTCATTCCTACAGTCGACATAACTAAAACTCCAGGCGGTTAAACCAAAATCACGCATAACAAGGGAGTACCTTGCTCTGATACCAATTGAAAGTGCGTTACGTCGACTAGAGGGGGGTGAATAGGCAATTTTTATGAATTCTTCACTAAGGAATTTCAGGGTAAGGAAATTTCTAAGCGAAGAACTACTTGCAGCGAAATAAGTACTCAGGTATAAGCATAACAGAGCAACAACATAGTCATCGTGATGAAATGAAAGACAAAACACAGAGTACAAAAAGCATAAACATAGGATAAGCAGGACGAAGACAAACTGACTGAAGAAATAGGATTGAGGAATTAGAGAAAGTCTTCAGTCAAAGTCTTCAAACAGTAATGATCGGGTTCATCAACACATAACTAAGGAAATGAAAGGGTTGAGGAAATAGAACCAGTAGGCTTGGTAAAGAAAATGATTTGTTAGACTAGTTCCAACTATTGTGATAGTTGTACGTCTGGTTGGAGCGGCTGAGTATTTAAACTCGATGACACACGGTCCTGGACACACAGTCCTCTCCGTATTCTCCTTGAGCTAAGATCACACAGACCTCGCCCAACAGTAGTGGTAGGTCTTCATAGGTGACTTCCAAACCTTCACAGACTAGGTCACTCGGCGATCCACAATTCCTCTTGGATGCTCAGACGATGATGCCTAACCGTCTGGAGGATGCACAGTCCTCAAAGGTAACAAGCATCGGTTCCACAGAGGAACAATCTCTTCAGTGATGCTCAATCACTTTGGGTTTGTAGGTTTGGGTTTGGGATTTGGGTTTTCCTCACTTGATGATTTTCGCTCAAAGTCCTTGGAGGATGGGATGCTCTCAAATGACAAGTGTCAGTTTCTCTCGGAGCATCCAACCAGCTAGTGGTTGTAGGGGGCGGCTATTTATGGCCTAGGGAGCAGCCCGACATGATAAGACATAAATGCCCTTCAATGATATGACCGTTAGGTGGTAGGATATTTTGGACAGCTGGCGCGTGGCACAGCAACGGTCGGATTTGAGCTTCGAATTCCTTAGGGCTATCATGTTCCTAACTGTGTAGGCAATCCGCACTTGCGAATTCCTAACTCCTCAGTCAGGACAAATTCCTGAGAGACCAGAAGATCTTCATCTCTGTCACTGAAGAAATTGAATGAACTAATATGAGATTTCCAATGGCGTCATTCGAAGGATTGGGTAGGTCTAGGATTTTGAGATGAGCATCACTTGGAAATTAGTTTCCTTAGTATTACCTCGACCCCCTTTAATAGTATGGTGTTTCCTAGGACTCAAGAAGAAGAAAATGAAACTACGAAAAGAAAAGTCTTCACGCTTCATAGTCCTCGCATGAATATCCAAGTCTTCATGGTCACACCAATTTTTTCACTTTCAAAGTCTTTAGGAGAACCAAAGTCTTTAGCTGAAGACATTCATTTTTAGGGTCGACTTTCACTGTAAATAACAAACTCCTCATCGACTTATAGAACCCGTGTACACTCACAAACATATTAGTCCCTTAACCTATAAGTCTTCAATACACCAAAATCAGTAAGGGGCACTTGATCCACTTACAAGAACAAGGCCCCAGTGCCTGAGATTGAAGAAGAAGAAGAAGAGGAAGCCCAAGTGCTCAGAAAATTGAAGCCAAAGATACTTGATCATGATGACAATCACCCAGTGGCTGAGAATATGAAGGAGAGAAAGGATGCAGGTCCCAGATTGTGGAGACAAGCAGATCCCTATGCTGTGAGGAGAAGGACTGGTGTGGACTACATGTTTCACACTAAAGAACAACAGGACTTCTATGCAGCCGTGCTCCTAGATAAGAAGCCTATTGTGTGTGACATGAAGTGGATGGACTGGAAATACATTGATGCCAATGAAGATCATTTCCCTGGAGTGCATGAGAGCTTCAAACTGAACAGAGTTCACACTTTTGTAGGTCAGAAATTTACCAAGTGGAATGATGAGCTTATCATGCAGCTCTATTCAACAACTCATTTCTATCCTGATGGCAAGATTGTTTGGATGTATAAAGGTACTAGGTACCAGTCCTCTGTTGTTGAGTGGGCCTAGCTCATTAATGCCCTTGAAGAATCTAAGGAAGATATTGATGTCTATGCTGAGCGCAAGAAGGACCACAACTCCATGGCCAACATGTACAAGGAGATACCTGACAAGGCCTTAGAGACACATAATCTAGGCTCAGTATACTATTTGATGTCAGGACTGGCCACCATGAACACCATTTTGAGGCACACCTTGTTGCTCACATCAGGAGATCACAGGATGATCAAAGGCCACTCTATCAACTTGCTTTAGTTATTTGATTTGCCACAAAATTTTAAAGTGATGAGTTTGATTATCGATACCATCAAGAGAACGGCAGAAGACCAAAAAAGATCATGTGGGTATGCACCACACATCCAGATGCTGATTAACTCCAAGATGAGCAAAGGTGTGTACTTGTTGGATTAAGAACACCTTCCCTTGAGGCCTGACTTTGAGGACAACACATTTGTCATGAACGCTGAAGATCCCACATCAGTACAGGCTCAAGAGAAGAGGGAGAAAGCAAAAGCTAAGAAGGCAACCAAGATGCCAAGTGCTGAAGAGGCTTCACAAGTTTTCCCCAAGCCAAAGCAAGATCAACTTAGATATCTTATTCAAGCCACTTTGAGGATTGAGAAAGGATTGGCCACCCTGACTCAGAATCAAGAGAGCCCGGAGAGGATCATTGAAATAAAGTTCTGTGATCTAGACTTGAAGGTGACAGAAATGCAAACAGCTGTTGAGCAGCTCCAGGAGGAAGCTGAAGAGAGGAAAGGGAAAGCTACCACAGATGCTTTTGGGAGAGTGCCTAGGGCACAGAGATCTGCAACAGTGCCTGTAACAGACACACGAGCTACTGATCAGCACCTTTAGCCGTAGCTTCAGTTGCCCCTCCAATTGCAACTCCACTAGCTCCAACAACTTCAATTGAGGCATTCGTCCTTGGAGTCCTCTCAACGCCACCTCCCGAAGATCAATCTTAGAGAGCCGCATAGCACTATGCATTTTCAAGCATTTTGGTAATTTGTTGCCAAAGGGGGAGAAATTGTATAAATTATATGCTTCGAGAGAGAGAGAGTGAGAGAGAGAGATTTGCTTCTTTTTGGCTCTTTTTGCTACTTGTTTTCTTGCTTGCTTGGATGATACTTTATGGTTATGTGTGTGAGATACTTTATGGTCATGTGTTTGATCATATCATACTTAATGATTGTGCTTGAATGATGATATTCTCTATTTCTTATGTATGATCATTCACTTTGCCTTGGCGATGAATGCATGTTCCTTTTTCTATCATTTTGAGCGCTCCACCAAGATGTATGTGACATGGAAGAGTAACTCATGATCCTAATTGTTTGTGCATTTTCATTCAAAAGCAAATTTTAAATAATGCACAAAGTTAGGTGGAGCTCTTGCTTATCACATACTTCTCAAAGCGATGATGTATTTCATTCTTATTATCATTTGTCGAAGCTTTGATCATATGTTGTCATCAATTACCAAAAAGGGGGAGATGAAAGTGCAACTAATCCCTGGGTGGTTTTGGTAATTCTTAATAACATATAGCTCATTGAACTAATACTCTTTCAAGATGACCATTTCAGAAAGTTCAATGATTGGCACGGCATGGACTAGAGATGTGGATCCCTCAAAAATGCTAAGGACACATACTGGCAAAAAGCTCAAGACTCTACATTTTCATTTAAGTGATCCAAGATCACATTGAGTCCATAGGAAAGTCAATACTATTAAAAGGGTATGAGGTGTTGCTTAATTGCTTACTTGTTCAAAATGCTTAGTGATATGCTCCAAAAACCCTCAACCACTTTCTTATATCCACATATGTCCTAAACCTAAAGTCAAACTCGGCCCCATTGATTTGAACTATCCGGCACCACCGAGTTTATTTGACATAGCCACTGCCACAAACCCTAATCACTTCGGTCTCACCGATAGGGATTTCGGTCTCACCTAGATGGGATTGCAAACTCTCTGTTTCCCTTCGTAACGTTTCAGTCTCACCGAAATGAGCGATTGGTCTAACCGAGTTCGCAATGCAAACTCCCTGTTTCCTTTTCATAACATTTCGGTCTCACCAAAATGAGCGACCGGTCCCACCGAGTTTGCTTGACCAACTCTCTATTTGCCTATTACTGAAAATGGTCCCACTGAGTTCATGTGATCGGTCTCACCAAGATCAAGTTATGCCCTAACCCTAGCACATCGGTCCCACCGAAAAGCCTAACGTTCACATTTTGAACTGAATCGGTATGACTGAGTTTCACCATTCGGTCTCACCGAGTTTGGGAATCTGTGTGTAGTGGTTAGATTTGGTGTGGAGGCTATATATACGCCTCCACCCATTCTTCATTCGTGAGGAGAGCCATGAGAACGTGCCTACACTTCCAGCATTCATTTTCTGAGAGAGAACCACCTACTCATGTGTTGAGACCAAGACATTCCAATCTAACCACAAGAATCTTGATCTCTAGCCTTCCCCAAGTTGCTTTCCACTCAAATCATCTTTCCACCATAGCCAAATCTTTGAGAGAGAGTTGAGTATTGGGGAGACTATCATTTGAGAAGCACAAGAGCAAGGAGTTCATCATCAACACACCATCTATTACCTTTTGGAGAGTGGTGTATCCTAGATTGGTTAGGTGTCACTTGGGAGCCTCTGTCAGGATTCTGGAGTTGAGCCAAGGAATTTGTAAGGGCAAGGAGATCGCCTACTTCGTGAAGATCTACCCAAGTGAGGCAAGTTCTTCGTGGGTGATGGCCATGGTGGGATAGACAAGGTTGCTTCTTCGTGGACCCTTCGTGGGTGGAGCCCTCCATGGACTCGCGCAGCCGTTACCCTTCGTGGGTTCAAGTCTCCATCAACATGGATGTAGGATAGCACCCCCTATCGGAACCACGCCAAAAATCTCAGTGTCCACATTGCGTTTGCTCCCTCCAAACTCCCCCCTTTACCTTCCTATGCAATGATTTACATTTCACTGCAATACTCTTAGAATTGCATTTGTAGGTTGATTGCTTGACTAGTGCTAAGTTGCTAAAATCTGCCAAGACTTAAATTTGGGAAAAGGCTAGGTTTTTATTTGGTCAAGTAGTCTAATCCCCCCTCTAGACATACTTTCGATCCTACACATCTGCACCTTCATCTCCTTCCCGGCAAGGCGATTCGCCAGGGAGTTGAATGTGGAGGTGCGGATGGTGTCTCCGGCTCCTCCAGTAACCTCCCAACTGGACCCTGACAGGCTCCCTCGTGGGCTTTGGCTTCGTTCGCCCTGCCGTGTCCTACTGGCCCTGGTGGCGGTGACCAGGGGGTCGTCTCCGCCGCTCTCTTCACCATCACCTTCGTCCGCGCCCTCTCGATCTTTTCAGGCTCCTCGCCATGGGGCCTGACTAGGTCAGGCCGGGCTTCTGCCCTCTTCACCTCCTGCCACAGTGCCTAGGAGGAGAGGGACAAGAAAGGGATTATGGGGCATTTATCTTTTTTCTGTCTAAAATACGTAGGCATCCACCAAACTTTAGTCTGGATTATGTAATCTTCTTTATCCATGTTTGTGTTCTGTTAGGTCAGTACTTGCTTATAACCATATTAATGAAAAAGACAAGCCTTCCCGGGTACTTGTGCATGTAGTATGTCCATGCAGAGGTGAGATGCCTCTATACGTTTAAGTAAACAAGTTTTCCCCAGCAAGCTATCTTGTCGGCGCCTTTAGTTTGCTGTCGCGGGGCTAGGCCTGCCAGGCATAAAACATAAAAAGGAACCAACCCCTCGTCAAACCTTCTCCATCAAAGGCCAATGCGACCATCTTGACCGAAGCAACATTCAGGACAAAGGATGGGAGCACCTATGTGTTCGAAGGTGACGAGGTTATCTGTTTAGAAGGAACTTATCTGCTCGACTATGGATCAGTAGGAACTTATCTATTCGGCTTGTCGGGGACTGCTGTGTGGGCTCTTCTTCATTTCTTGTCTGGGATCAAGTCCGCGGCAAGAATCCTGCAGCTTAGTGTAGATGAAAACAGAGCTACATGCGATCTTATCTACATGATCATGCTATGCTCAGTTTATGCCTATGCATGCATGCAAGTTTTCGGGGGCCCCCAATGCTTCGTTTATTTATCTAGTGATTAGGGTCTATGCCTGGCTTTGTACAAAGGGTTACATGCAACTTCGGCAAGGCTTGTACAAAAGGGTGGCTGCCGAGCAGGGCCCGACAGCCGCGCCTTATGGGTAGAACTTACGGAGATTCTCAATCTTCCATGAGTTTTGCAAGTGAATGCCATCTTCAGTCTCCAGACGGATAGCGCCCGGTCTGGTGACTCGTACTACCCAGTAAGGGCCTTCCCACTTTGGCGTCAACTTGTTTGCAACCTTGGAGGACTGAACACGTCTAAGGACAAAGTCGCCTTCCTCAAAGCTCCGGGCATGAAACCTGCGGTTCTGATAGCGACATAGGGCTAGCTGGTAGCATGAAGCACCCATAGCAACCCGGAGATGGTTCTCCTCACGTAGCACAACATCGTCACGATGGTGTTGTTCTTGTGCTACTTCATCATAGGCAAGTACTCGAGGTGATCTGTATATGATTTCCATGGGGATCACTACTTTTTCCCCATAGACCAAGGAGAAGGGGGTCTGACCGGTAGCTCAATTTGGTGTCGTACGGAGGGACCAAAGAACCCCTAGAGGCTCGTCGATCCATCGCCTGCCACACTTCTACAGCCTATCAAATGTTCTTGTCTTGAGTCCTTGCAGCACTTCAACATTTTCCCTCTCAGCTTGTCAATTGCTTCTAGGATGGGCAACAGAGGCAAATGAATCCTTGCTTCCGAGGGCATGAATGTATCGCATGAATGCGCTGCTTGCGAATTGGGTGCCATTTTCAGTGATGATTCTGGCCGATACTCCAAAATGGCACACCAATCCTTTCAAGAACTTGATAGCCGACTGTGTGGTCACCTTCCTCACGGGCTCCACCTACGGCCACTTTGTAAACTTGTTGATTGCAATGTACAAGAATTCAAAGCCCGCAGTAGCACGGGGGAAGGGGCCCAAGATGTCGAGCCCCCAGACCGAAAATGACCATGACAAAGGGATTGTTTGAAGAGCTTGAGCAGGCTGATGGATATCCTGGAGTGGAACTAGCAGGCTTCACACTTGGTGACTAGCTCAATTGCATCTTGGAGGGCCGTGGGCCAGTAGAAACCTTGCCAAAAAGCTTTTCCAACTAGGGCCCTCGATCCAATATGGGAGCCACACATACCCTTGTGTATTTCTGCCAACAGTTCCTTTCCTTCTTCCCAGCAAATGCACTTCAATTCCACACCATTGGGCCTTCTTCTATATAGCATGTTCTCCATGAGCTGATACATACTGGCCCTCCGGGCTACTCTTTCAGCTTCTTCTTGCTCTCCTGGAAGTTCTCCTGTTTGGAGGAAATGAATTATGTGTTGGGCCCAGGTCGGATCCCGAGGCTCGACAACAAGGACCCGTGGCATCTCCTTGCTGACGGGAGCACATGCCTTGACCTCAAAGACTAGTAGTTTGGCGGGAGGGTGCAGCTCACCGATCGAAGGGGAGTTGTTTCCTCCAAGCTCTCTACCAAGGGATTCGGGAAGCTCTGCCAGGGGAGGCTTGTCGGGGTCCAATTTCCTCCTCTTTCTAGCCATTGTTGTCGGGGATATGGAGGGTTGAGTCAGATGGAGAACAAAAGTCCCTGGTTCCACAGGGAGTTTTTGCACATCGCACTTTGGCAGATGATTAGCAATGATGTTTTCCGCACGCGGCACATGCTCTGTTTATAATCCCTCAAAGTGCTCCTCCAACTCTCTCACTTCCTCTACGTATGCCGTCATCAATGGGCTCTGATAATCCTTGTTAACTTGCCTCACCACAAGTTGTGAATCTCCATGAATAATCACCTTCTTGATTCCCAGTTCTGTTGCGATCCTGAGCCCGGCAAGGAGTCCTTCATACTCTGCAGTATTGTTGGTAGCCTTCTCCCGGGGAAAATGCATTTGAACTACGTACTTGAGGTGCTCCCAAGTGGGAGCACCAAGAAGTACACCAGCTCCTGCACCTTGCAGGGAGAAGGTACCGTCAAAATATAGGATCCATTCTTGGGGCGCTTCCTTGCCGGGGATAACTGTCTCTAGTGCTTCCTCATCAGGGGTAGGCATCCATTCTGCAATAGACTCCGCAAGTGCTATGCTCTGAATAGTGGACATGCTCTCAAAGTTCAAACCAAAGCTAGACAACTCCAAGGCCCATTCCACTATTCTGCCAGTGGCCTCAGGGTTCCTCAGTATGTGTTGCAAGGGAAGCGGGTGACAACCGTGATCTCTTTGAGCTTGGAAGTACTAGCGCAGTTTCCTTGAGGCCTGATGAGGCCAAAAATCAACTTTTGAACGCCAGAGTACCTTAATCTAGCCCCCTGCAGTAGGGAGCTGATGAAGTACACCGGCCGCTGCACCACCTTCTTTCTTGTTGTGAGTTTGGAACTGTCTCCGTTTCCCTGCTCCTCATTGCTTTGATCTACATCTGACTCTATCAGGATAGGTTCGCTTTCCTCTCTAGAGGGGACAATAGCTGCGGCTGCTCCTTCATCTACTTCCCACTGTGCCACCAATCCTGGACTAACCACTTGATTAGTTGCCGCTAGGTATAGCACCAACGGCTCTTGTAGTTTAGGAGCGACTAAGGTCGGGACAGAGGAAAGATAGGTCTTCAACCTTGTAGTGCAGCGTCCGCCTCCGGGGTCCACTCCACGGGCCCTGCCTTCTTCAAGATTTTGAAGAATGGTAGGGCGCGCTCGGCGGACCTGGAAATGAACCTGTTTAGCGCGGCCACACATCCAGTCAAACGCCTCATGTCTTTAACTATCTTGGGTGCTTGAATCTGCTCGATCGCCTTGATCTTCTCAAGGCTGGCCTCTATCCCCCGCTGGGACACAAAGAAGCCAAGTAGCTTGCCAGAAGGAACGCCAAACACACACTTCTCTGGGTTTAGCTTCTAGTTGATATTGCGTAGATTTGCAAAGGTCTCTTCCAAGTCCTGAACAAGAGTTGATCTGTCCTTTGTCTTGACCACTATATTGTCCATGTAGGCTTCAAGATTTTTGTGCAACTGAGACTCAAAGCCAATCTGTACTGCTCTTGCGAAAGTGGATCCGGCGCTCCTTAACCCAAAGGGCATCCGTACAAAGCAGTACGTGCCGCATGGGGTTATGAACGCGGTCTCCTCTTCATCTTCCTTGAACATGAAAATCTGGTGGTAGCTGGAGTAGGCATCCAGGAAGGAAAGCAGGTCACACTCGGAGGTGGAATCCACAATCTAGTCAATGCGCGTCAAGGGGAATGGGTCCTTCGGGCATGCCTTATTCAGATATGTGAAATCTATGCATAACCTCCATTTCCCGTTCGCCTTGCGCACTACCACTGGATTTGCTAACCACGTTGGATGGAGTACTCCTCTGACGAAACCAGCTGCCTCAAGTTTCTTGATCTCATTGGCAATAAACAGCTGCCGCTCCAAAGCTTGCTTTTGGACCTTCTATTTGACGGGCCGGGCATGTGGCCAGACAACAAGGTGGTGCTTGATTACCTCCCTGGGAACACCGGGGATGCCAGGTGGTTTCCAGGCAAACACATCGACATTCGCCTTCAGGAAGGCAACGAGCGCACTTTCCTATTTGTCATCGAGGGTGGCACTGATAGTAAATGTACCATCAGCTCGAACTAGCCCTACCAGTACCTTCTTCACAGTGGGTGCAGCAACCTTGGGTCTCTTGCTATTGGAACTCTCCGGCATGTCATCAATGGGTGCAACGCACTACGAAGAGGCGCGCTTCCCAAATTCCTTGCTGGCATCCTTACTAGCTTTCTTCCCTCTCTTTCTTTCCTTGGCAGCAGCGGTAGCTTCCGCGGCCTCTATAGCGATTGCTTCTCGGTACATCTTATCCACACATATGATTGCGTCCTTCTTGTCAGACGAAATGGAAATGACACCCATTGGCCCAGGCATCTTCAGCGTGTTGCAGGCATAGTGGGATGCCGCCATGAACTTTGGCAGGGCTGGTCGATCAAGAATTCCATTGTATGTCAAGGGGAGGTCAACCACATCAAACACGATCTTCTCAGTCCAATAGTTCAACTCCCCCCCCCCCCAAATGTTGACGGCAGCATGACCTTCCCCTTAGGACGACTCCTGCCGGGTTGATCCCCTAGAAAGTACCAGTAACTTTGACCTCTTCATCTGTTATCTAAAGCTTGTTGATGACCTTGGGAGATATCAGATTCAACCCGGCCCCGCCGTCAAGCAACATCTTTGTGACCTTCAGGTTGTAGATCGTTGGTGAAACCAATAATGGTAGACACCCTACCGCAGTGGTGCGGTCAGGGTGATCCTCTTCATCAAAGATGATGGGCGTGCGAGACCACTTGAGTGGCTTCTGAGAATCCGTCGTTGGCTCCACGATATTGAACTCGCGCGCCCATTGTTTTAGTTGGCGGTGGGAGGAGTGTAAGGACGCACCTCCGTCAATGCATAGGGTGTCTGTGGCTTTATGGAACTCCTGGTCGCTGGTTTCCTCTTAATCTCCTTCATCACTCTCGTCATTGCATTCCTTATTCTCATGGCCTCTGGCGGGTTTTCCTTGATACTGAGGGGTCTTGCCGGGGCGACCTCCTCGACCGCTTCGGCCCTTCCCGCCAACAACATCTTGGTCCCTCTCTTTGTCACGCTTCTCGTACTCAGCCTTCTACTTCTTGAGGAGTTGCTCAACCTGATGACACTCTTGAAGATCGTGGCCCTTAGTCCGATGGATCTTGAAGTATGGACCGTCAGCCTTCCCAACCTTCTTGGCAGCCACGGCTTCCGAGAAATCAGTGCACCCGACAACCTCCTTGCTGGGAGCTTCGATCTTGGCCTTCTTGCCGGTACTAGGAGTGTCCGATCCTTCAATAGCCAGCACTGCTTTATCCTTGCGCTTCTTGTTGCATTTCTTGTTCTTCTTTTTCTGGTTGGTGGTGTCGTCGTCTTCCTCTGAGTCAACGTCAACGCCATCTTCTTCACGGTGAAGTCGCGGCCCTTCCTCCATTCGGGCATACATATCCGCCAGAGTGTATAGCTCATTCACAGTCTTGGGAAACCGGATGTTCATCTTGGAACGTATCCTGGGGTTGTGCACGTTGGATTGGAACACAACTATCACAACTGCCAGGTGGATGTCTGGAATGTTCCTGTGCACCCGGATGAACCTCTGCATGTACTTCTGCAAACTATCTCATTCCTTCTGCGGGAGGAGCTGCAAGTCGCTGGGCCACCCTGGTTCTTGATGGCCACCCATGAAGGCGCCAACAAACTCATGGCACAAGTCGGCCTAGGTCGAGATGGAGTTCTTTAGTAGGTGCATCAACCATGACCTCATGTTTGGCTTGAGTGACAAAGGGAGGTAGTTGGCGAACACCTTCTCATCTCCCTCCAGCGGCTTGAATAGCGATGGTGTAGATGCTCAAGAACTCTGCCAGGTTCAATCTTCCATCGTACTTTTCTGGTATCACTAGCTTGAAAGTGCGGGCTGATGGCCAACGTACTTGCCATAGTTCACGAGTGAAGGTGGGGCACCCAACCTCGAAAGGTAGGTACCCGTTCTCACTGGGCACGGGCTCGTCGACGTTGGGGCCATTGTGCTTATCAGACTAGCGGCGGGTTTCGCGGCGTCATCCGATGGTGACACACACGTCTTCCCTCTGCCTGTCTTCCAGGTCTCGTCGTTGGTCTCGACGTGCCCGAGGATCGGATGAAGCCATCGATACGTTATCGTGTTCTTGGTCACGTGGCTCTAGTTGTGACCCATACGCTGGCTGCCGCGGAGGGGATTGCACTGTGGGGTGGCTCCTTCGATACGGCCAGCGGCTCGGGCCATCGTCGCCGCTTGTGGACGCTGTGGAGGGCCTACTCCCTGTGATCCTCCCGCCTCGTCGAAGCCAATCAAGCTCTGGATGGTGGCTCTCCACTCGTCCAGCTGATCGGCCGGCGGAAATCTCGACAGGAGTTAGTCCTGCGCCATGGCCTCCAAAGCGGTCCTCGGCATGGACGATGACGCCGATCGCGACGTCGCCTGGCTTCTGACAGTGCCGACGGTGACGATGCCATGCTCTCGTTGCCGTGAGCCGGTCGCCAGGGTGGCGTGGCGACGAGGTGGATGAGCTTGGGGATTGGTAACCCCATTCAGTGCATCGTCTTGGCTAGTTTGTTCTAGGAGTGGCATGTGCCCTGTAGCCGTACCCGCAGCGGGAGCGGCTAGAGCGTTGCGATTCGCTCCAGAGCGAGCGTCGTCGCTGCAGCTGCATCCTTCAACGGGGTGGAGAGCTGGACATGGAACCACTTCACCACCCGCATCTCGTGGTCATGGCTGATGGGATATTGTTGATGATGTCCTTCTCCGACGCCTCCCGCTCCAGTTTCGGCTGCAGGGGGAATGGCAATGGCACTGCCTGCATCGGCCATGTCCCCCACAACATCGGCGACCATATGCGAAGGGGCCTTCGAGGTGGATGGGTGAGCCATGGCACCGGGCTTTTTCTTGGGCGCCATGGATAATGAGGCCGTTGATGAAGAAAAATGATAGTGGAGATGACGCGCTACTTACACCCACAGGTTCAGGCAAGCGCTTCCCCCTACCTGGCATGCCAAAGATGTCATGGTATAACATGGCCACCTAAGGGGCCATCGGCCCCTTGTGGTTCGGAATGGGGGAAGATCATATTACACAAAGAGCGGAGAGCATAGAGGAGCACGACAGCGATGACACACGCAATTTGTACCCAGGTTCGGGCCGCCGTGAGGCGTAAGACCCTACTCCTGCTTTGGTGGATTGATGGATGGACTGAGTTGCGATGCGGTGCTCTAGCCAGGCAAGGTATCCTTGGGACGAGAGCAGCTACGCGTGTATGAGAGTACATGGGTCTGAATCCTTTCTAACGTAGCCTCGACCCTCCTTTTACAGATGAAGGGGTCACCACAATGGCAAAACAGTCATTATCAAGTGACTAGATAGCCACAATGCTATCATACCTAACTCTGCAGACAGGATAAGGCATATGAAATGCGCTGTTTAGTGTCACATCATGGGTACGGCCCGACAAGTCTTGCCGTGCCATTCAACCACCTTTCCCATGCCTGCGTGACACGTCCTTGGACGGGTGTCATTTGGAGGTAATTTCCTTCATAAATGGCTGTCACGTGCCAAATAACAGCCACTTAACCACTTGGGGGTTCGACACTGCACCGATAGATGACTTGCGTTGCTGTGAGGTGGTGCGTTGGAGCCTTGGCAAGGTAATCCGCCCTCAGTGTTCCCGGCAAGCTTGATGGGGTGGTCTTGAGACTTGTCTTTAAGGTAACCTCGACCCTACCAGGCTAGCCTGCCCGGCAAGGGAGGTTCTTCCTTACTGATATCTTGTTCTTTGGTTGGTCTTGGTCTTCTTGATCCGCCCTTTGATTTCTCAAAGAGCTTATCTCTTCTGCTTGGTCTTGTCTTGGATATCACAATGTTGCTCTTGAGACTGTGTACAATCCGAGCAACACACCTGGGGTTTGTTGCACTGACACTTTGCATGATCGTAAGATAGCTAGCATGATATTTCCATGCCTTGTCCATTTTTTGATATTGTTGTTATGCTAGATCATTGCACATCCTGGTACACTGCCAGAGGCATTCATACAGAGTCATACTTTGTTATAGGTATCGAGTTGTAATCTTTTGTTTCTTTTGAGTTATAAGTAAATAGAAGTGTGATGATCATCACTATTCATTATTAGATCAATGTCCCAGTGAGGAAAGGAGGATGGAGACTATGATTCCCCGATAAGTCGGGATGAGACTCTGGACAAAGAGAGAAAAAAAGAAAAAAAGAAAAAAAAGAAAGAAAAAAGAAAAAAAAAAGAAAAAAGAGAGAAGGGGCATTGTTACTATCCCTTACCACACTTGTGCTTCAAAGTAGAACCATGTTTTTCATATAGAGAGACTCTTATTTAGTCACTTTTATATACTAGTGGGAATTTCTCATTATAGATCCTGGCTTGTATATTCCGATGATGGGCTTCCTCAAATGCCCGAGGTCTTCATGATCAAGCAAGTTGGATGCACACCCACTTTGTTTTCATGTTGAGCTTTCATACACTTATAGCTCTTAGTGCATCCGTTGCATGGCAGTCCCTACTCACATTGATATCAATTGTTGGGCATGTCCATAGCCCGTTGGTTAGCCGCGTTGATGTGATACTTTCTTACTTTTTTGTCTTCTCTATATTTACCCCTATCATCGTACTCTATTCCACCTATAGTGCTATATCCATGGCTTGCGCTCATGTACTGCGTGAGGGTTGAAAGAGCTGAAACACATTAAAAGTATGAACCAATTGCTCGGCTTGTCATCCGGGTTGTGCATGATAAATACTTTGTGTTAAGAACACAAAGCATGAAAAGACTTATGATTTTGTAGGGATAGATTTCTTTAGTGTTGATATTTTGAAAGACAAGATTGTTTGTTGGGATGCCTGAGTATTGATGTCTTTATGTCAAATTATAGACTATTGCTTCGAATCACTCGTGTCTTAATAGTCATGCCATGATTAGATATATGATTAAGATTATGCTAGGTAGCATTCCACATCAAAAGTTATCTTTTTTATCATTTACCTACTCGAGGATGAGAAGGAATTAAGCTTGGGGATGCTGATACATCTCCGTCGTATCTATAATTTTTTATTGTTTCATGCCCATATTATACAACTTTCACCTATTTTTGGCAACATTTTATATGATTTGTTGGACTAACCTATTGATCCAGTGCCAAGTGCCATTTCCTGTTTGTTGCATGTTTTTGTTTCGCAGAATATCCATATCAAACGAAGTCCAAACACGATAAAAATTTATGGAGAATTATTTTGGAATATCTGTGATTTTTAGGAGGTGGAATAAATGCAAACGAAGGCCTATGGCCTCCACAACCCACCAGGGCGCGTCGGGCACCCCCTGGCGCGCCCATGTGTCTTGTGCCCTCCCCGTAAGTTGGTTGGGGCCCTTCTTCGAGT
Organism: Aegilops speltoides; assembly: GCA_021437245.1. Lineage (NCBI taxonomy): Eukaryota > Viridiplantae > Streptophyta > Magnoliopsida > Poales > Poaceae > Aegilops > Aegilops speltoides. Next base: position 306,820,939 of record CM038142.1, on the reverse strand, counting down.
GCAAGAAATATAATTTATGGAAAAAATCATGTAAAAATTATAGCGCAATCAGAGTTACGGATCTCCGGGAATTTAAGAAACGATGGAGGGCCAGAAAACAGGAACACGAAACAAAAGAGAACAGAGAGGGAGATCCAATCTCGGAGGGGCTCCCGCCCCTCCGCTGCCATGGACCAAAGTGGGAACGCTCCTCACATCTTGGAGGAGGCCAATGAAGAAGAAGAAGGAGGGGGCTCTCTTCCCCTCTCTCTCGGTGGCGCCGAAACACCGTCGGGGAAATCATCATGTGACAGTGATCTACTCCAACAACTTTGTCATCTTCACCAACAACTCCATCACCTTCCCCCATCTATATTCGCGGTCCACTCTCCCGCAACCCACTGTACCCTCTGCTTGAACATGGTGCCTTATGCTTCATACTATAATCTAGTGATATTGTTACCATCCTATGATGTCTGAGTAGATTTTTGTTGTCCTATTAGTAGTTGGTGAATTGCTATGGTTGGTTTAATTTGCTTGTGGTTATGTTGTTGTCCTTTGGTGGCCATCATATGAGCGTGCGTGTGAATCACACCATAGAGTTAGTTGTATGTTGATAGGACTATGCATTGGAGGGCAAGGGTGACATCATCTTCAGCCTAAACATAGAAATTGACACGTACGGGATTGAAGGGGGACCAATATATATCTTAATGCTATGGTTGGGTGTTTTACCTTAATGAACGTTAGTAGTAGCGGATACTTGCTAATAGTTCCAATCACAAGTGCATAGAATTCCAAGTAAGGGACGACATGCTAGTAGTGGCCTCTCCCACATAAAAACTTGCTATCAATCTAGTAACATAGTTAATTGCTATTCTCGATAAGTAAGAGTGTCAACCCCAACGGGGAGCTAAAGGTAGAATTAATATTCCCTTCAAGTTCTATCCACCATAAAAAATTGATTATTTCCAAGAAAATTTCTTAGCACATAGTATCTATTGTAAAGGGTATCATCTATTACCGTTTTTTCACGGTTCATACCATAAAAATAAAAAAATTCACAAGCTTCCCGTACTAGGTAATCAAATTCATTCGTAAGAACAAGGGTAGCTAAAATTTTAGCTTTCGGATCCTTTATAATGGGTAGCTCATAAAACAATCTTTGGATGGTAGGATGAGTACGGATAAATCTATTTTCAAGTTTCAGAACTAGCGTCGAAATAGTCCACATAAGTTTTAGTTATTTTCAGTATAGGAGCATCATCACAAGTCAAAGTTCCAACACAATTGAAGAATTCTTAGATAGTTTCCTTTCCTATAATGTTCCCTTGCCCCAAAACAAAAGTTTTAGCATCCAGATTGCCAGATCGTCCAATTTTAGGAGTTCAGCCATTGTCTGTTTCTGCCATACCAAAGTCACTCATGATGAAAAGTTCAAACAAACAAGAGATCTGGCAAAAAAAGGAGAACAAAAAGAAGGTGGATAAAATGACAAATTTTTGTGATGTGGGGGAGATGAAAACGAGAGGCAAATGGAAAATAATCTAAATTGCAAGGAGACGAGATTTGTGATTAGGAACCTGGTAGATGTTGATGATGTCTCCTCGGCAACGGCGCCAGAAATTCCTTTTGATGCGGCTTGAAACTGCATCGGTATTGCCCCAAAGAGGAAGGGATGATGCAGTACAGCTACGGTAGCTAGGTATTTCCCTCATTTATGAAACCAAGGTTATCAATCCACTAGGAGAACCAAGCAACACTATGTAAACGGTACCCGCTGAAAGTGCAACTAATCCCCAGGTGGTTTTGGTAATTCATAACAACATATAGCTCATTGAACTAATATCCATTCAAGTTAAATATTTCAGGAAGTTCAATGATTGGCATGGCATGGACTAGAGATGTGAACCCCTCAAAATGCTAAGGACAAAGATTGGCAAAAGCTCAAGACTCTTCATTTTCATTTTAGTGATCCAAGATCACATTGAGTCCATAGGAAAGCCAATACTATTAAAAGGGGATGAGCTATTGCTTAATGGTCTACTTGCTCAAAGTTCTTAGTGATATTGCTCCAAAACCCTCAACCACTTTCTCATTTCCACATATGACCAAAACCTGAAGTCAAACTCGGACCCACCGATTTGATCTATCCGGCGCTATCAAGTTCAGTTGACATATTCACTGACAGAAACCCTAGACAATTCAGTCTCACCGATACGGATCTCGATCTCACCGAGATGGCATTGCAAACTCTCTATTTCCCCCCGTAATGTTTCGGTCTCATCAAAATGAGCGATCGGTCCCATCGAGTTCGCATTGCAAACTGTCTGTTTCCCTTCATAATGTTTCGGTCTCACCGAAATGAGCGATCGGTCCCACCAAGTTTGCCTGACCAACTCTCTATTTGCTCATTGCAGAAATCGGTCTCACCGAGTTCATGCAATCGGTCTCACTGAGATGAGGTCTTGCCCTAGCCCTAGCACATCGGTCTCACCGAGTTGATCATGTCGGTCCCACCGAGTTTCCTAACGTTCACATTTTGAACTAAATCAGTCTCACTGAGTTCATCTATCCGGTCTGATTGAGTTGGGTCAAATGTGTGTAATAGTTGGATTTTGTGTGGAGGCTATATATACCCCTCCACCCCCTTCTCCATTCAAGAGAGAGCCATCAGAACGTGCCTACACTTCCACTACTCCTTTTTCGAGAGAGAACCATGATGCCTGCTTGAACTAAGTCAGTATTTCCCCATAGAGGAAGGGATGAGGCAGCACAACGACGGTAGGTATTTCCCTCAGTGATGAGACCAAGGTTATCGAACCAGTAGGAGAACCAAGCAATACAATGTAAACAACTCCTGCACACAAATAACAAATACTCGCAACCCGACGTGTTAAAGGGGTTGTCAATCCCTTCCAGGTAACAATGCCTCAAATTGGCGGGAAGACGTGATAAAGTTGTGATAGATAGGATAAAAAGATCGCAAAATAAATAAAGTGTAGCAAGGTATTTTTGTATTTTTGGTTTAATAGATCTGAAAATAAAAGAAAAGGAAAATAGATCGCAAAGGCAAATATGATGAAAAAAGACCCGGGGGCCATAGGTTTCACTAGTGGCTTCCCTCGAGAAAAATAGCAAATGGTGGGAAAACAATTACTGTTGGGCAATTGATAGAACTTCAAATAGTCATGTTGATATCCATGCAATGATCATTATATAGACATCACGTCCAAGATTAGTAGACCGACTCCTGTCTGCATCTACTACTATTACTCCACACATCGACCACTATCCAGCATGCATCTAGTATATTAAGTTCATGGAGAAATGGAGTAATGCAATAAGACCAATGACATGATTTAGACAAGATCTATTCATGTAGGAATAGACCCCATCTTTCTATCCTTAATAGCAATGAAACATAGGTGCCTCGCTACCCCTCCTGTCACTAGGTGAGGACACCGCAAGATCAAACCCATCACAAAGCACTTCTTCCCATTGCAAGAAAAATCGATCTAGTCGGCCTAACTAAACAAAAGATTCAGAGAATAAATACGAGGCTATAATAAATCATGCATATAAGAGGTCAAAGAAGACTCAAATAACTTCAATGGATAAAAACTCAGATCTGATCATAAACTCAAAGTTCATCAGATCCCAACAAACACACCACAAAAAGACTTACATGATATGGATCTCCAAGAGACCATTGTATTGAGAATCAAGAGAGAGAGAGAGAGAGGAAGATATCTAGCTACTAACTACTGACCCGTAGGTCTACAAATACCTACTCACGCATCATCGGAGAGGCACCAATGGACATGATGAACCCCTCCGATATGGTGTCTAGATTGGATCTGGTGTTTCTGGAACTTGCGGTGGCTGGAATTGATTTTCGTCGTCTCCCCTAGGGTTTCTGGAATATTGGGGTACTTATAGAGCAAAGAGGCAGTGGGGGAGGCCACCGAGGTGGGCATAGCCCACCTAGGCACACCTGGGCCCCCAGGCGCGCCCTGGTGGGTTGTGCTCCCCGCGGATCTCCTCTCAGGAACTTTCTTGGCCCACTGGATGTTTTCTGGTCCCAAAAAATCCACAAAAAGTTTCACTGCATTTGGACTCCATTTGGTATTGATTTCCTATGATGTAAAAAACAAGCAGAAAACAACAACTGACACTAGGCACTATGTTAATAGGTTAGTACCAAAAAATAATATAAAATGACTATAAAATGATTGTAAAACATCCAAGAATGATAATATAACAGCATGGAACAATAAAAAATTATAGATACGTTGGAGACGTATCAACATCCCCAAGCTTAATTCTTGCTCGTCCTCGAGTAGGTAAATGATAAAAACAGAATTTTTGATGTGGAATGCTACCTAACATGTTCATCACATAAACTTTTCTTTGTAGCATGGACATTTGGACTTTTATATAGTTCAAAGCAATAGTCTAGTTTTGACATGAAGACTTTAAACTTAAGCATACCAACAAGCAACCATGTCTCTCAAAATATCAACACTAAAGGAAGTTATCCCTAGCCCATTATGCTCAATCATTCATCTATTCATGAAGCACACTCGAATATTAGCTACACCCAATGCTCAAATACGATCATAGTGCCCCTTAGTTGGTGCTTTATAAGAGAAGATGGAGACTCAAATTCAAAATGAAAATTGCATAAAGTAAAAGAAAGGCCCTTCGCAAAGGGAAGTAGGGATTTGTAGAGGTGCCAGAGCTCAAAGCGAAAATTGAGAGACAAAAAACATTTTCGGAGGCATACTTTTCCCACCAACGAAAGTGACCTAGAGCTCCCAACACTTTCCATGCTAGGTACATCATAGGAGGTTCCCAAGCAGAAAATAAAGTTTATGTAGCGACCAGACCTCAAACAGTCTGATCTCTATGCTTTAGTGTCAACCTTGGATCAGTAATGCTGACACACATAGTACTTGAAGGATTTATAACAGAGTAGCAATCACACACTTATTACATTGAATGTCTCAAAAGAGAACTTATTACAATAAATATGGCTTAAGGCCATCTAATAATGATAACAGCGGAAGGCTTGGAAGATAAGTGAGTCCATCAACTCCAACGGCAGCAATGATTATAGAACCACGACCTAAGGCACCTTACTCGTCGTCTGAAAAGTCTGCAACATGAACGTTGCAGCCCGAAACGGGTCAACACATGGAATATTCTGCCAATGTAACACATAGAGAGTAATGAAAGAAAAGCTATACTACATGCATGTATGGCTTGGTGGAAAAGCTCTATGGTTATAGTTTTGTGTAAAGCCAATTTTTTTCCTACTACAAAAGAATAAATTTAACTATCATGGTGGTTGTCAAACATTGAGAGTGTAGACACCCTCTCAATCCCAATTAAGCATCATCATTAAAACCCAACAATATTAATTAAAGTAACATGATGAGATTCACATGATAATCCAAGTACTAGATACTCAAGATGTCCATAACCGGGGACACGGCTAACCATGATTAGTTTATACACTCTGCAGAGGTTTGCGCACTTTTCCCCACAAGACTCGATTTCCTCCGTTGGGATTCTCGCACTACATGATGTTTGAGAAACGGATGACCGAGACATAGTCTTTCAGAAGCGCTAGCACCTTACGATCGGGTAGTCAGTACCAACCTACATCCCCTACATCTACTAGTCTACCACTGTAAGAGTTTGCACGACTTAGTCAACTATGCTAGAGCCCATAGTAGCTTGTGGCTGCACACAGAAGTTTCTAGCATGAATAATCTCATGATCCCTTTGAGCCTGGATGCCGTCCAAAAGAAAAAAAAGGCAATCGCTGGAATACCCAGGTGCCTCAGTCCACCCAGATGTGTACTAAAGTTGCCACCTTAAATAAACCATTAAATTAACAATCTCACATCTGTCATGGACACACTCACCCAATCCACGTCTACTAGCATAGGATGGCATGATAAGCAAACATAGAGTAACTCTCAAGGGTTTGATAATAAAGCAAGTAATAGGTACTACCTCATCTACTTCCCAAAATCCCACTTATTAACAGATCCTAATCATGCAATTGTTTGAGGATTGGTCGAATGCAATAAAACTGGGTAGTAAAGAGGTATGATCAAAGTGTTACTTGCCTTGCTGATGATCCGCGAAACCTAGCGATTCAAAGTAGCAAGCGGCGCACTCCGGGTACTCTATCGCAAACAAACAAGCATACAAGAAGTACTCATCTAATGCACAAGTAAAACTCGAATAAGAGAACAGACCAGAAAGTTCAACTTAAGAACTCCGGTTTGCAAAAAGAATCAAATCAAACGAAGCAACAAAAATCAAACGGCCAAAGAAACCAGCTTCGTTTTACTAATCTGGACCTAAGTCAAATTTTACAGAAACGAAATCCTGTTTGAGTTGGTTAAACGGAAAGAGGGTTTCGAGACGAAACTCTTGGCGCTTGAATCGCCTGATTCCGATAAACGAGCGAAAAGTTATACTAGAACGAAAATCGGATCACAAATCACGATCAGAAATAACCGCGGGAAAAATGTGAGAAAAAGAAAAACTGACGAACAGATTAACGAATGAACGTTCGTTAACTGAAACTAAACAGCGAATTCGTTCGTTAAAAACGAACGAACGGGCGAACACTCGCTAAATAAATAAACCGAAAAAATAAAATCGATCTATTAAAAAAACGAATCTAGGGTTTCTAAAGAAAAACCGGATCGGGTTTTTAAAAAAACCGGACCACGGCGGCGGTGGCGATTACCTCCGGCTCAGCCGGGCGGGCTCGGCGGACGCGAGATGGCGCGGTGGCGGGCTGCGGCGGCGGCGGCGGTGGAAGACGGCGGCGGCGGGCGGGCGAGGCTCGCCGGCGGTCTGAACTCTGCGATCAAGGTTGTGGCGGCTAGGAGGCGGGCGGCGGCTATATAAAGGGGGCGGCGGCGGTGGCCTGCTTGGGCGAGGGGGCGCCAAGGGAGGAGTCCGGCTCGGACTCTCCTCGGCGTCCGTGCCGCGCACGGCAGCGCGCGAGAGGTTGGGCCGGCTGGCCTGGGCTTCGGCCCAGTCGGGCGCGGGAGTTTTTTTATAAAATAGTTCAGCCGAACAGAAAATAAATTCTAGAAAAAATAAATAAAAATCTAAAAATGCAAAACAAAATTTCACCATCTAAATAAAATATTTAAAACAGGATGAACATTTTCTTGGCCCTAAAAATGCAGTTTTGAAAACATGCAATTTTTCCTAAATTAAAATAAAATAGCAAAAACTTCAAAATAAATCTTATTTGATTTTTTTATTAAATCCTCAATATTTCTTTATTTTGGGAAAGTCATTTTATTCCCTCTCTCCTATTTTTATAGTTGAAATAATTGAAGATAAAATAAATAAAACCAAATGATCCTATTTTCAAAATTTTGAGAAAACTCAAATATGAAAATAACGAAATCCCCAACTCTCTCCGAGGGTCCTTGAGTTGCGTGGAATTTCTAGGATCAAACCAAAATCAATAAAATATGATATGCAATGATGATCTTGTGTATAACATTCCAAATTGAAAATTTGGGATGTTACAAACCTACCCCCCTTAAGATGAATCTCGCCCTTGAGATTCGGGTTGGCTAGAATATAGGTGAGGGTGGTCCTTCAGCAGATCTTCCTCTCGCTCCCAGGTGGCTTCATCCTCGGTGTGGTGGCTCCACTGAACTTTGCAAAACTTGATAGCCTTGCTGCGGGTGACTCGGCTGGCATACTCAAGAATCTTAACTGGTTTCTCCCCATAGGTCAAATCATTGTCCAACTGAATTGCTTCCAGCGGCACTGTATCTCTCAGCGGTATATCAGCCATCTCTGCGTGGCACTTCTTCAACTGGGAAACGTGGAACACATTGTGAAATCCTGACAATCCTTCGGGCAATTCCAATTTGTAAGCAACCTCGGCCATACGCTCCCAAACTTTGTATGGTCCCACAAAACGCGGCGCTAACTTTCCCTTAACTCCAAAGCGCTTAACTCCTCGAAGTGGAGATACCCAAAGATAATCTCTGTCTCCGACTTTGTAAACTATCTCCTTGCGTGTGACGCCCCCGATTTAACCGTACACTAATCATGCACGCAAACGTGTACGATCAAGATCAGGGACTCACGGGAAGATATCACAACACAACTCTAAAAGTAAAAATAAGTCATACAAGCATCATAATACAAGCCAGGGGCCTCGAGGGCTCGAATACAAGTGCTCGATCATAGACGAGTCAGCGGAAGCAACAATATCTGAGTACAGACATAAGTTAAACAAGTTTGCCTTAAGAAGGCTAGCACAAACTAGGATACAGATCGAAAGAAGCGCAGGCCTCCTGCCTCGATCCTCCTAAACTACTCCCAGTCGTCGTCGCGGGCTGCATGTAATAGTGAGCATCTCCAGTAGTAGTCGCCGCCGACGGTGGCGTCGCTCTGGTTCCAACATCTGGTTGCGACAACCGAAAAGAGAGGAATGGGGAAAAAGGGGAAGAAAGCAACCGTGAGTACTCATCCAAAGTACTACGCAAGCAAGGAGCTACACTACATATGCATGTGTATATGTGTAAAGGCCATATCGATGGACTGAATCTGCGAAAGCCGAATAAGAGGGGATAGCTAATCACGTCGAAGACTACGCTCGGCAGCCTCCGTCTTGCAGCAGGTAGAAGAGAGTAGACTGAAATCCTCCAAGTAGCATCTCCAAGTAGCATCACCAAGTAGCATCTCCAGTAGCATCGCATAGCATAATCCTACCCGGCGATCCTCTCCTCGTAGCCCTGTTAGAGAGCGATCACCGGGTTGTATCTGGCACTTGGAAGGGTGTGTTTTATTACGTATCCGGTTCTAGTTGTCATAAGGTCGAGGTACAACTCCGGGTCGTCCTTTTACCGAGGGACACGGCTATTCGAATAGATTAACTTCCCTGCAGGGGTGCACCACATAACCCAACACGCTTGATCCCATTTGGCGGACACACTTTCTGGGTCATGCCCGCCTCGGAAGATCAACACGCCGCAGCCCCACCTAGGCACAACAGAGAGGTCGACACGCCGGTCTAAACCTAAGCGCGCAGTGTCAGGCCCATCGCCTGAGCACACACTGCGTTGCGAGGCGGCCGAAGCGCACCTAGCCTAGTGGCGTTCGGTCCAATCCGGCGCGCGCCGCCGTCGGCCCGACGTCAAGAAGGCTTCGGTGATACCACGGCGTCGGGATACCCATAACTACTCCCACGTAGATGGTTAGTGCGTATAGACCAAATGGCGGACTCGGATCAAATACCAAGATCTCGTTAAGCGTGTTATTATGAATCAACCATGGGCGCCGATCGAGGCAGGCCCACCTCTCACCTAGGCGGTCTCAACCTGCCTGTCGCTCCGCCACAAAGATCCACACGAGGGCCGTCGGGACAAAGGTCCTTTCATTTAATCAAGTGAATCACTTTCATGGTACTCTTGAGCAGACCCGACTTTAGTCACCATCTGTAGTATGTATGTATGTATAGTATATACCCGTAATCACCTCCCGAGTGATCACGGCCCAATAGTATAGCAAGGCAGACTGACAAGAATGTAGGGCCAATGATGATAAACTAGCATCCTATACTAAGCATTTAGGATTGCAGGTAAGGTATCAACAGATGTAGCAACAATGTCAGGCTATGCATCAGAATAGGATTATCGAAAAGCAGTAACATGCTACACTACTCTAATGCAAGCAGTATAGAGGAGAATAGGCGATATCGGGTGATCAAGGGGGGGCTTGCCTGGTTGCTCTGGCAAGAAGGAGAGGTCGTCGATGTAGTCGATCACGAAGTACCGCATCGGTCTCGAGGTCTACCGGAAAGAAGTAACGGAGGAACACAATAAATAACAGAGCAATCAAATGTAACAAAAAGCAAGAAGCGGTATCGTTGTGCTAGAGGTGACCTAACGTAGGGATAGGTGATACCGGTGAAGGAAACATCCGGAAAGTATCCCGGTGTTTAGCGTTTTGACCGTGAACCGGAGGGGAAAGTTGCGTGTTCGGTATGCTAGGGGGTGTGGCGGACGAACGGGCTGCGTATCCGGGTTCGTCTCGTCGTTCTGAGCAACTTTCATGTTGAAAATATTTTAATCCGAGTTACGGATTAAAAGATATGATTTTCTAAAGTTTTAATTCATTTTTGGAATTTATTTAATTTATTTAATCCAACATTATCCAAAATAAATTCTTGCCGACGGCATGATGTCGTCAAGATCAACAATGCGTTGACTAGTCAACTTTGACGTGTGGGTCGATGGGACCCACATCATCTACAATCGCTTAGATTAATTAGGTTTAACTAATCTAATTATTGTTTAATTAAACTAATTAGTTTAATTAGGTTAATCTAATAATGATTAATTAACTTAATTAATTCTTTAATTAATTAATTAATATTTTATTTATTTATATTATTATTATTATTATTAAATCCTTTTTTAAAACCCTTTTTTTATTTTCGCTAAAATTTGGAGGCCCCACTGTCGATGGCTGAGAGGCCAAGCAGTATGTGGCGAAGGCCCTGATCGGGCGACGCCTGGGCGCTGGCACGCACGACGCAGACGCCCTGCGCCGTGACGAGGCCAAATGAGGCGGCAGAGGGTTTGTTGCAGCGGGGTGCTGCGGCGAGGCTGCTGCTTGTGATGGCGGGCGGCGAGGCAGGCAGCGTGTCGCATGGCCGGAGGGCAGCAATGAATGGCGCGCCGCTTCTGGCGAGGTCATGACGATGGCGGGCGGGCGGCCTTGGGGCGGCGGTGTCGACGCCGCTGGGAAGGTCGACGCGCCACGGGTCGGCGAAGGCGGCAAAGGCGTGGCAGCCATTGTGGCTGCCGAGCAGCTGCCGTCTTGGAGCGAGCGACAGGAGAGGTGCGCGAGGCCGGCGCATCGATCATGGCGAGGATGGTGGTGGTGACGGAGACACAGGAGAGAGGGCGAAGGGGACGGCGGCGCTCACTTGCGAGCGAGGAAGAAGCGGCGACGCGCGCATGGCGTCGGCGAGGAGAGCGATGGGCGGCGGGATCTAGCCCCTCCCGATCCATCGAGTAGGGGCGCTGGGAGGAGGCCGAGGCGGAGGTGCGGCGGTCGGCGAGGTGGCCCGGGCGGCGGCGACGGGAGGCCCAGCGCAAGGTCGAGGCGACGGGTCGGGCGGTTCGAGCCTCGATCAATCGGGAGAGTGGGAGGTGGGGAGAATGGGGATTAGGGTTTGGGATGAGGGTTAAGGGAGGCCGGTGGGCGGGCTCAAGCGTCTGATGGCTCTTTGGGCCGTGGCCCGATGGCTGGGGTGTGTCTTTTTTCCCTTTTTATTTATTTATTTACTTTTCTGCTTTTATTTTAGTTACCTTTTATTTTAGTTTACGTAAAATATATACATAGCATCTAATTTAGTATTTCAGTTTAGTCCACCGTCACAAAATGTCTAGTCCCCAATTAATTTTTGTTTGATAATTTATTAATTAGTAAAGGCACTTAACTATTTGTTTTTATTACTGTTTTATTTATTTCAGTGCAATTAAATACTTTATAAAAATGTGGATTCTCCACCACAATTATTTATGCAATATTTGGAACATATAGAACATTTTAGTTTTAATGTTTGAAAATTTTTCTTGTTTGCCTTGATTTTGAATTTTGAATTCGGGCGGGATTGAACCATCGCGAGGTTTACGACAGTAAGAGTGGTGACGTGGCATCATTAGCAGAGTTTTACTGTAGCCTAATTATCCGGGCGTCACATTGCGTTTAGAATCTGCATAGCTCTTCTGCCTGGACTGGGCTACCTTGAGCCTATCGCGTATCAACTTCACTTTCTGTTCAGACTCCTTAATCAAATCCGGTCCAAACAACTGGCGGTCTCCAACTTCATCCCACGACAATGGGGTCCTGCACCTCCTTCCGTACAAAGCTTCGAAAGGGGCCATCTTCAAACTGGATTGATAACTGTTGTTGTAAGAGAACTCTGCATATGGCAAATTGTCGTCCCAACTAGATCCATAATCTAGCGCACAAGCTCTCAGCATATCCTCCAAAGTACGATTGACTCTCTCGGTCTGTCCATCTATCTGTGGATGAAAGGTTGTACTGAACTCTAGCCTGGTACCCAAAGTTTCGTGCAACTAATTCCAGAACTTTGAGGTAAACTGAGTTCTTCTGTCTGATACAATGCTCCTCGGAACACCATGCAGACATACGATCCTGGTCATGTATATCTTCACTGGGATGAAATGAGCTACCTTCGTCAAACGATCAACTACAACCCAAATCCAGTCGTAGCCCGAACGAGTCCCAGGCAATCCCGTGATGAAATCCATGCCTAACTTATCCCACTTCCATTCAGGTATTGGCAATGGTTGTAACAATCCTGCTGGCTTTTGATGCTCCGCCTTTACTCTCTGACATACATCACAAACTGCTACATACTCCGCAATATCCTTCTTCATTCCGATCCACCAGAAAGTATCCTTAAAATCCAAATACATCTTGGTATTTCCTGGGTGAATCGAATATGGTGAATCATGGGCCTCTTGCAGAATCAAATTCCTGATCTCCGGGTCATTAGGCACATAAACACGATCTTCAAACCATAGGGTATCGTGCTCATCCTCATGAAATCCTTTAGCTTTTCCTTTGCTCATCTTCTCCTTTATAGAGGCAATCTCCTTGTCAGTCTTCTGAGCTTCTCTGATCATATCCATCAAAGTAGACTAAATCTCCAATGCTGCTACATAGCCTCTCGTAACTATCTCCAAACATAGCTCGCGAAGATCCTCGGCTAGCTCCTTCAGTAATTCTCCGGTCATGAGCGTGTTGACATGGATCTTGCGGCTCAACGCATCGGCTACTACATTAGCCTTTCCGGGGCGATAATGTAATCTCATATCATAATCCTTGATGAGCTCCAACCATCTCCTTTGCCTGAGGTTTAACTCCTTCTGCGTGAAAATGTACTTCAAACTCTTGTGATCCGTGTACACTTCACAATGGTTTCCGATGAGAAAATGTCTCCAAGTCTTCAACGCATGCACTACGGCTGCTAACTCCAAATCATGGGTGGCATAATTCAACTCATGAGGTTTCAGCTATCGTGAAGCATACAAACAACTCTTCCCTCCTGCATAAGCACTGCTCCAAGTCCTCGACATGAAGACTCGCAAAACACCTCGTAATCCTTGCTCTGATCTGGAAGAATCAACACTGGCGAGGTAACCAAACGTTTCTTCAACTCCTGGAAACTAGCCTCACATTCCTCAGTCCATTTGAACTTGGTATCCTTCTTCAATAACTCTGTCATGGGCTTCGCAATCTTTGAGAAATTCACAACGAATCTCTGGTAGTATCCTGCCAGTCCAAGAAAACTCCGAATCTCTCCAACTGTTGTTGGTGCTACCCAATTGGTTACAGTGACAACTTTGGTGGGATCAACTGCTATTCCTTCTCCGGATATCACATGTCCGAGGAATCCAACTTCCTTCAACCAAAACTCACATTTGCTGAACTTGGTGTATAACTGATGTTCTTTGAGCTTCTCAAGTACCAAACGCAAATGCTCCTTATGCTCCTCTTCGTTCTTCGAGTAGACCAAAATATCATCAATGAACACCACGATGAACTTATCTAGAAACTCCATAAATACCTTGTTCATCATGTTCATGAAATAGGCAGGTGTGTTAGTCAGACCAAATGACAAAACGGTATACTCGTACAGCCCATACCTGGTGGTAAAAGCCGTCTTAGGTATATCCTGCTCTCGAATCTTCAACTGATGGTATCCTGTTCGCAAATCGATCTTGAAAAATACCTTAGCTCCTTGCAATCGGTCAAACAAATAATTGATCATCGGCAATGGGTACTTGTTCTTGATTGTTACTGCATTCAATCCTCGATAATCAACAACCATCCTCAATGATCCGTCCTTCTTCTCCACTAGAAGTACTGGAGATCCCCAAGGCGAAGAACTTGGGCGGATATAGCCTTGATCCAGTAACTCCTTAGTCTGCTTCTTAATCTCCTCCAAATCTTTTGCAGGCATCCTGTATGGTCTCTTAGATATTGGCCCTGTGCCTGGCAAAAGGTCAATCAAAAACTCAATGTCTCTATCCAGTGGCATGCCTGGCAACTCCTCTGGAAATACATCAGGGAAATCCTTCACCACTGGTACTTCCTCCTGCACAACCCCTGATAAGGAATTTACTTGAGTCCTCTTCGGCACATGCCGGGATACATACTTGATCCTTCTTCCTTCTAGCGTTGTAAGCAAAATCGTGTTACTAGCGCATTCAATGTTCCCTCCATACTTCGATAACCAATCCATGCCTAATATCACATCCAATCCTTGTGATTCCAATACTTTAGGTCCAAGGGAAACACGTAGTTACCAATCCTTAATGATAACCGGTAACACCATAGAATAGCCATATATTCTGCTCCAGGCGAGGTTACTAACATGGGTGGCCTAAGGGATTGGGTTGGCAGTTTATACTTATCCACAAATCCCCTTGATATGTATGAATGCGATGCACCAGTATCAAAAAGAACGAGTGTAGTAAATGACTTAACCAAAAACTTACCTATTACTGCATCTGGCTGAGCTTCAGCCTCCTCCACATTAACGTGGTTCACCTGTCCCCTGTTGAAAGGGTTCGGCTTCTTCCCAGAGCTTCCATTGCCATTTCCATTCTGGGCTTCAGGACATTCATTGGCATAATGTCCAGTCTTCTGACACTTATAGCAAGTGACTTGGCTCAGGTCTCTCTTGGTTGGTGTTGAGGGATTGGTACGGTTCTGACCATTGCTTCCTTCATTGCCGTTACCATTCTTGGGACCATTATGATTGTGCGAGCTACCTCCTCCATGGGTATGCTGGAAATGTCCCCCCGATTTCGGGGTAAAATGTGGTTTCTGTTGAGCTCCAGAATTGTACTTCCCTTGTCCATACTTCCTCTTGCGGTTTTCAATCTGATGCTGCTTCCCTTCAATCATGAGAGCTCTATCTACCAACTCCTGGTAGTTATTGAAAGTTGCTACCATCAACTGCATGCTCAGCTCATCATTCAGCCCTTCCAGAAAATTCTCCTACTTAGCTGCATCTGTAGCAACGTTATCTGGGGCATAACGTGCTAGCTTACTAAAGTCATCTACATACGGGCCAACAGTCCATCCTCCTTGGCGCAAGTTGCGAAACTCACGCTTCTTCATGGCCATAGCTCCTGCTGAAACATGGGCAGTACAGAAAGCCTGCTGAAACTGATCCCATGTGACAGTGTCGATAGGGTAAGTGGCTGTGAAATTCTCCCACCATGATGCTGCGGGTCCTTCAAGCTGATGTGCGGTGAAATGCACCCTCTCCGCATCTGTGCATCCTGCAGTGGTCAACTCCCTTGCTGTTTTTCGGAGCCAATCATCTGCAACAATCGGCTCGGTGCTACTGGAGAACACCGGCGGGTTCAGCCTAAGAAAATGGGTTAAGTGATCGACAGGTGGTGGCGGTGGTGGGTTGTTGTTGTTGTTGTTGTTGTTGTTGTTGTTGTTGTTCCCCTGATTCTAGTTCTGGACTAGCAATTGCATCAACGCATTTTGCTGCTGGATCAACTGAGTGAGCTCCGGTGGGAAAGAAAATCCATTATCACGTCTCGGAGGCATATGAGGGTTTAGAAAAGATGAGAATATAGAATAGAATGAGGTCTAGGGGGAAAACACTACCCATATGCACATGAGACAGAAGCAAACAAATTCACTTTATTCAATCAAACAAGGGCATACAACGGTCTAACTATCGTTAGAAAAGTGCTCGGACTATACTAGATACATGGGGGAATACTACTACTGTTATGGTGGTCGACTAGAAAAACTACTCCGATGAAGACTCCATGATATCTGCTCCAGCTTCATCAACATAGTCATCATCGCTATCGTCTGGGTCCGAGTCGGTGTCGTTGATGATGATGTAGTTCTCTGGACAGGTGCAATCTTCGTCTTCTCCTCTAGTCGCGGGAAATCCCATGAACACTTTTAGCTTCTCCTTCAGATCATCATTCTTCTCCACTAGTGTTGCTATTTCCTCCTCATATCCATGCGTGTAGACTTGAGTTCTTCCTCCAGTTCTGTGATTTTGGTCATGGCCTTCTTCAGGTCTATCATGCCTGCGCACATCTGGTTCTCCTGGCGTCAAATGTGCTGGTTTAACTCCTGGATGAAAGCTGCAATTGATCTATCCTTCCTGGTGCTGATCATCTCCCATTGCTCATCTCGGCGCCCACAAATCTGGTAGATAGTATCCTTGAGATCCTTGTGGTAAACTTCTCCAATACGTCCCATTGTGATGTGGGCTGCCATGCTCTTTCCTAGACTCCAAGTTGGTGCATCAAAGGAAAACTCTACGGGCTCAGTGACGGGCATGAACGTCCTTCCTGGTACTTGAACTTGAATCATCCAGCGCTCCTCTTCAGGTAAAGTGGCGTTGTAGGTCCCGGTGAAACTTGGTACTCCGATGTTCAGGTATCTAGTGACTTCCTTAAGGTGTCGTCCAAAGGGTGTATCTTCATCCGGTTGCGTGAACTTGTTCCTTGCATCCGCCATCCTAAAAGAGTAGAAAAGATGAGGAGTCAGAAATGAGAAGAGTCAGTAGTGATCTAGGGCTTTAGCTTAGTGGTCGTGTCCTACAGTCAGCGTGTGCTCTGATAGCATTTTGTAGCGACCAGACCTCAAAGAGTCTGATCTCTGTGCTTTAGTGTCAACCCTGGATCAGTAATTCTGACACACACAGTACTTGAAGGATTTATAATAGAGTAGCAATCACACACTTATTACATCGAATGTCTCAAAAGAGAACTTATTACAATAAATATGGCTTAAGGCCATCTAATAATGATAACAGTGGAAGGCTTGGAAGATAAGTGAGTCCATCAACTCCAACGGCATCACTAAGTATAGAACCACGACCTAAGGCACCTTACTCATCGTCTGAAAAGTCTGCAACATGAACGTTGCAGCCTGAAACGGGTCAGCACATGGAGTATGCTGGCAATGTAACACATAGAGTGTAATGAAAGAAAAGCTATACTACATGCATGTATGGCTTGGTGGAAAAGCTCTATGGTTACAGTTTTGCGTAAAGCCAATTTTTTTCCTACTACAAAGGAATAATTTTTTTAACTATCATGGTGGTTGTTAAACATTGAGAGTGTAGACACCCTCTCAATCCCAATTAAGCATCATCATTAAAACCCAACAATATTAATTAAAGTAACATGATGAGATTCACATGATAATTCAAGTACTAGATACTCAAGATGTCCATAACCAGGGACACGGCTAACCATGATTAGTTTATACACTCGGCAGAGGTTTGCGCACTTTTCCCCACAAGACTCGATCTCCTCCGTTGGGATTCTCGCACTACATGATGTTTGAGAAACGGATGACCGAGACACAGTCTTTCAGAAGCGCTAGCACCTTACGATCGGGTAGACAGTACCAACCTACATCCCCTACATCTGCTAGTCTACCCTTGTAAGAGTTGGCACGACTTAGTCAACTATGCTAGAGCCCATAGTAGCTTGTGGCTGCACACGGAAGTTTCTAGCATGAATAATCTCATGATCCCTTTGAGCCTGGGTGGCGGTCCAAAAGAAAAACAGGCAATCGCTGGAATACCCAGGTGCCTCAATCCACCCAGATGTGTATTAAAGTTGCCACCTTAAATAAACCATTAAATTAACAATCTCACATCTGTCATGGATACACTCACCCAATCCACGTCTACTAGCATAGCATGGCATGATAAGCAAACGTAGAGTAACTCCCAAGGGTTTGATAATAAAACAAGTAATAGGTACTACCTCGTCTACTTCCCAAAATCCCACATATTAATAGATCCTAATCATGCAATTGTTTGAGGATTGATCTAATGCAATAAAACCGGGTAGTAAAGAGGTATGATCAAAGTGTTACTTGCCTTGCTGATGATCCGCGAAACCTAACGATTCAAAGTAGCAAGCGGCGCACTCCGGGTACTCTATCGCAAACAAACAAGCATACAATAAGTTCTCATCTAATGCACAGGTAAAACTCGAATAAGAGAACTAACCAGAATGTTCAACTTAAGAACTCCGGTTTGCAAAAAGAATCAAATCAAACGAAGCAACAAAAATCAAACGGCGAAAGAAACAAGCTTCATTTTACTAATCTGGACCTAAGTCAAATTTTGCAGAAACAAAATCTTGTTTGAGTTGGTTAAACGGAAAGAGGGTTTCGAGTCGAAACTCTAGGCGCTTGAATCGCCTGATTCTGATAAACGAGCTAAAAGTTATACTAGAACAAAAATCGGATCACAAATCGCGATCAGAAACCGCGGAAAAAATTTGACAAAAAGAAAAACTGACGAACAGATTAACGAGCCAACGTTCGTTAACTGAAACTAAACGGCGAATTCGTTCGTTAAAAACAAACGAATGGGCGAACGCTCGCTAAATAAATAAACCGAAAAGAAATAAAGCCGATCTATTAAAAAACGAATCTAGGGTTTCTAAAGAAATACCGGATCGGGTTTAAAAAAAAAGGACAACGGCGGCGGCGGCGGTTACCTCCGGCTCAGCTCCGGCGGGACGGCGCGGTGGCAGGCTGCGCGCGGCGGCGGCGGCGGCGGTAAGCTAGGGCGGCAAAGCGGCACGGCGAGGTTCGGCGGCGGCGCTGGCTGCGATTAGCGGTGGTGGCGGCTAGGGCGGGCGGCTATATAAAGGGGCGGCGGCGGCACCTTGGGCGGGGCGCCGGGAGGAGTCGGCTCGGACTCTCCACGCGTCCGTGCAGCACTGCACGGCGGTGTGAGGGAGGCAGCAACGGCGAGGGTTGGGCCGACTGGTGAGCTTGACCCGGTCAGACCTGAGTTTTTTATATATATAAAATAATTCTGCCGAATAGAAAATAAATTCTAGAAAAAATAAATAAAAATCTAAAAATGCCAAAACAAATTTTCACCGTCTAAATAAAACATTTAGAACAGGATGAACATTTTCTTGGCCCTAAAAATGCAGTTTTGAAAACGTGCAATTTTTCCTAAATTCAAATAAAATAGAAAAAACTTCAAAATAAATCTTATTTGATTTTTTTATTGAATCTTAAATATTTCTTTATTTTGGGAAAGTCATTTTATTCCCTCTGTCATATTTTTATAGTTGAAATAATTGAAGATAAAATAAATAAAATCAAATGATCCTATTTTCAAAATTTTGAGAAAACTCAAATATGAAAATAACGAAATCCCCAACTCTCTCCGAGGGTCCTTGAGTTGCGTGGAATTTCTAGGATCAAACCAAAAGCAATAAAATATGATATGCAATGATGATCTAGTGTATAACATTCCAAATTGAAAATTTGGGATGTTACAGTTTATTCCTTTTTCCACCATTACTTTCGCTTTCCATGGCTAAGCGTATCCACGGGTGCCCTCCATACCAACACTTTCTAAGGAATTTATTATTTGACAACATAAAGTAAATTCATTTTTCATTTTGGGACTGGGCGTCCCTAATACATTTGTCGTACTCTCATGCAATGACAAGTGAATAAACACTCATCATGAGAATAACACATCTAGCATGGAAAATATTGGCCACCTCTCACCGCCTCGCGAGCGGTATGAGCACACAAAAGAGAAATTTATTTTGAAAATTAGAGATGGCACATGCAAATTTGCTTAGAGTGGCATGGAAATACCGCATATAGGTAGGTATGGTGGATTCATATGGCAAAACTGGTTTGAAGGGTTTTGGATGCACAAGTAGTGATCATACTTAGTGCAGAATGAAGGCTAGCAAAAAGATTGAGAAGCAACCAACCAAGAAACAAAAAATCTCGTACCCAAGCATTAATCATAAGTAACACCTAATAGTGCACCATATGTAGGATATAAATTTCATTACATAACTATTGACTTTCGTGCTTGCATAGGGAATCACAAACCTTAACATCAATATTCTTACTAAAGCATAATTACTCATCAACATGACTCACATATCATATCGTCATATCTCAAAACCATTACTAAGAATCAAGTTTATTTTTCCAATGATCTTCATGAAACTTTTTATTATATCTTCCTTGGATATCTATCACTTTGGAACTATTTACATATGTTGCTTTTAATAAGCTCAAACAAATTTAAGTGAAGAACACGAGCATAATTTTTTTCTTTCTCTAAAAATATCTAAGTGAAGGAAGAGTTAATTTCTTAAAAAAATTACTAACTCCCAAATAAATCTCAGTGAAGCATGAGAGCATTTATTCAAAAATAACAAAGCACACCGTGCTCAAAAAGATATAACTGAAGCACTACAGCAATTCCATGGCTCTAAAAATTTAAGTGAAGCATAGGAGCAAGCATAACATAATTTTTGGATCTCTCAAAAGGGTGTGTCCAGCAAGGATGCAAGACTTAAAACACAAAGCAGAACTCATAATATGTGACGAATAAAAATATAGTTCCAAGTAAAAGACCGATGGTTGTTAGAAGAAAGAGGGGATGCCACTCGGAGGCATCCCCAAGCTTAGTTGCTTGCTACTTCTTGAATATTATCTTGGGGTGCCTCAGGCATCCCCAAGCTTAGCCTTTTTCTAATCTTTCTTCCTTCATCCATCGTAAGATCACCCAAAACTTGAAAACTTCAATCACACAAAACTCAACAAAACCTTCGTGAGATCCGTTAGTATAAGAAAGCAAACCACTACTATAAGTATTGTTGCAAACCCATTAATTTTCTTATTTTTACACTACTGTATTCCAACTTTTCTATGGCAAAAACTCTTCAAAGAAAACCATAGAATCATCAAAACAAGCACACAACACAAAGAAAACAGAATCTGTCAAAAACAGAACAGTCCGTGGCAATCTGACTACTTCGAATATTTCTATAACTCCAAAAATTCTAAAAAATTAGGATGACATGAATAATTTGTTTATAAATCTGCTGCAAAACAAATCAACTCAAATTCACTCTTCTGATAAAAACAAAAAATAATTTTTTGAGCACAAATTTTCTGTATTTCAGCAAGAACAAATCAACTCTCACCCAAATCATCCCAAAGGCCTTGCTTGGCATAGACACTAATTTAAACCACAAAAACACATATAACCAGAGGCATAATTGTGTATTTTATTGAAAACAGAAAGAAACCAAAAAGCAAAAAGTTACAAGTTGGGTTGCCTCCCAACGAGCGCTATCGTTTTACGCTCCTAGATAGGCATAACGCGTAGGATCTAAGTGTTGTCATCCTTGGTTCTAGATCCATATGATTCCCTCATGATTGATTCATATGGTGGCCTAATTATTGTTCTAGGGAAGTGTTCCATGCCCTTACTTAGTGTAAATTGAAATTTAATATTGCCTTCTTTCATATCAATCACGGCACCAATAGTACGTAAAAACGGTCTACCAAGAATAATTGGACAAGACGGATTGCAATCAGTATCAAGAACAATAAAATCTATGGGCACATAATTCCTATTTGCAAGAATAAGAACATCATTAATTCTTCCCATAGGCTTTTTAATAGTAGAATCCGCCAAGTTCAAATTTAGAGAACATTCTTCAATATCGGTAAGACCAAGCTCAACACATAAAGACTTCGGAATTGTAGAAACACTAGCACCCAAGTCACATAAAGCAAAACACTCATAATTTTTAATATTGACTTTCATGGTAGGTTCCAATTCATCATGTAATTTTCTAGGAATTGAAACTTCTAATTCCAACATTTCTTCAAAAGCTTTCATCATAGCATCAACAATGTGTTTAGTAAAAGCTTTATTTTGTTCATAAGCATGGGGTGAATCTATCATGGATTGAAACAAAGAAATACAATCAACCAAAGAGAACCTATCATAATGAAAATCTTTGTAGTCCAAAATAGTGGGCACATCACTAGTTAAAGTCTTGACCTCTTCAAACCCACTTTTATCAATTTTTTCAACAAGATTTTCACCCTCCGAATCATAAGGACGCCTTCTAGCTAAAGTTGACTCTTCTCCGGTCCCTTTTTTTATCAATCTTAATTTTACTAAACAAAGAATCAATAGAAGAAACTCCAATCATTTTAAGATCTTCATCACTTTTATGAAAGTAATCACTAGAAAACGCTCTTTCTAAAAATTCTCTTTTAGCTCTAAGCATAGCGGTTCTTTTCTTACTTTCATCCATAGAAACATAAAGAGATTTAATTGATTCTTCAACTTTAGGCACAAAAATTTCCATCTTAAGAGTTTCTTCATCACGAGAAATTCTATCAATACTTCTGGACATATCATCGACTTTATTCAACTTTTCTTCTATCAAAGCATTGATTTTTTTAGTATTGATAAATTCTTTAATATTATTATCAAGAGAGGTTTATACTATTATTATAAGTAGTATTACCATGGGAATTACCATAATTATTAGAGGAATTACTAGGAAAAGGCCTAGGATTAGAATTACCTCTATAAGCATTGTTATTGAAATTGTTTCGCGAGATAAAATTCATATCTATGGCATCACTATTTTTCTCAATCAAAGTAGACAAAGGCACATCATTAAAATAAATAGGAGCACTTTTATTAGCAACCAACTTCATAAGAGCATCAACTGTTTCACTCAAAGAATTAATTTCTTCTACCGAATTGACTTTTTTTTACTAGTGGGTGCTCTTTCGGTATGTCATTGTGAGTAATTGGCCATAATATTGTCTAGAAATTTAGTAGCTTCACCCAAGGCAATTTCCATAAAAGTACCCACCGCGGTGGAATCCAAAAGATTACGAGAAAAAAAAATTCAACCCCGCATAATTTTTTTTTATGATCATCCAAAGATTTAACCCATGAGTTGGGCAATTCCTTAGCATTAATTTCATCCTTTCCCAAGATTGTGCAAGATGCTCATGTTCAAGTGGCTTGAAATTCATGATCTGGATTCTAAGGGAAATAATTTTTGCGGGAGGAAAATACTTGGTAATAAAAGCATCCTTGCACTTGTTCCAAGAATCAATACTATTGCGAGGTAAAGAAGAAAACCAAATTTTCGCATGATCTTGCAAAGAAAATGAAAATAATTTCAACTTCACAATATCATTATCCACATCTTTTTATTTTGCATATCGCATAATTCCACGAATGTGTTAAGATGGGACGCGGCATCCTCATTAGGAGTACCGGCAAATTTATCTTTCATAACAAGATTCAGCAAAGCAGTATTAATATCACAAGACAACGCACTAGTGGCAGGTGGAGCAATCGGAGTGCTAATGAAATCATTGTTGTTGGTATTTGATAAATCACACAACTTGGTGTTCTCTTGAGTCATGATGACTTCACAACAAGATTGCACTTAAAAACAGATCTGATGAGAAAACGGCGAACGAAAAAGAGGGCTAATAAAATGGCAATTTTTTGTGAAGTGGGGGAGAGGAAAACGAGAGGCGACTGGAAAATAATGTAAATTGGGAGGATATGAGATTTGTGATTAGGAACCTGGTTGATGTTGAAGATCCTCCCCAGCAACGGTGCCAGAAATTCCTTTTGATGAGTGCTTGAACTACGTCGGTAGTTCCCCAAAGAGGAAGGGATGATGCAGCACTTCGACGGTAGGTATTTACCTCAGTGATGAGACCAAGGTTATCGAACCAGTAGGAGAACCAAGCAACACAACGTAAACAGCCCCTGCACACAAATAACAAATACTCGCAACCCGACGTGTTAAAGGGGTTATCAATCCCTTTCGGGTAACGATGCCTCGAATTGGCGGGAAGACGTGATAAAGTTGTGATAGATAGGATAAATATATCACAAAATAAATAAAGTGCAGCAAGGTATTTTTGTATGTTTGGTTTAATAGATCTGAAAATAAAACACAAGGAAAATAGATCGCAAAAGAAAATATGATGAAAAGAGACCCGGGGGTTGTAGGTTTCACTAGTGGATTCTCTTGAGAAAAATAGCAAACGGTGGGAAAACAATTACTGTTGGGCAATTGATAGAACTTCAAATAATCATGACGATATCCAGGCAATGATCATTATATAGGCATCAATCCAAGATTAGTAGACCGACTCCTGCCTGCATCTACCACTATTACTCCACACATCGACCGCTAAACATGCATCTGGTGTATTAAGTTCATGGATAAACGGAGTAATGCAATAAGAACGATGACATGATGTAGACAAGATCTATTTTTGTAGAAATAAACCCCATCTTGTTATCCTTAACAGCAACGATATATACGCATCGTTTCCCCTTCTGTCACTGGGATCAAGCACCATAAGATCGAACCCATCACAAAGCACCCCTTCCCATTGCAAGATAAATTGATCAAGTTGCAAAAAAAACCAAATATCAAAGAAGAAATACAAGGCTATAATCAATCATGCTTATAAGAGATCAAAGAAGACTCAAATAACTTTCATGGATAAAAACTCAGATCTGACCATAAACTCAAAGTTCATCGGATCTCAACAAACACACCGCAAAAAGACTTACATCATATGAATCTCCAAGAGACCATTGTATTTAGAATCAAGTGAGTGAGAGAGAGAGAGAGAGTGAGAGAGAGAATGAGAGAGAGAGGAAGGAAGCCATTTAGCTACTAACTACGGACCCATAGGTTTACAAAGAATTACTCATGCATCATCGCAGAGGCACCAATGGACATGGTGAAACCCTCCGAGATGGTGTCTAGATTGGATCTAGTGTTTCTGGAACTTGCGGCGGCTGGAATTGATTTTCATCGTCTCCCCTAGGGTTTCTGGAATATTGGGGTATTTATAGAGCAAAGAGGCAGTGCGGGAGGCCACCGAGGTGGGCACAACCCACCTGGGCGCGCCTGGGGCCCCAGGCGCGCCCTGGTGGGTTGTGCTCCCCTCAGAGCTCCT
This sequence comes from Aegilops speltoides, assembly GCA_021437245.1. Taxonomy (NCBI): domain Eukaryota; kingdom Viridiplantae; phylum Streptophyta; class Magnoliopsida; order Poales; family Poaceae; genus Aegilops; species Aegilops speltoides. The sequence continues at coordinate 306,796,024 of CM038142.1, read as the reverse complement.
CTCTGGTACTTTCTAGGCCCACCGGATGTCTTCAGGTCCAAAAAAAATCCACAAAAAGCTTCGCTGCTTTTGGACTCCGTTTGGTATTGATTTCCTGCGAAGTAAAAAACAAGCAGAAAACAGCAACTGGCACTATGCACTATGTCAATAGGTTAGTACCAAAAAAGATATAAAATGACTATAAAATGATTGAAAAACATCCAAAACTGATAATATAACAACATGGAACAATCAAAAATTATAGATACATTGGAGACGTATCGCCTACTCATGTGTTAAGACCAAGACATTCCACTCCAACCACAAGAATTTTGATCTCTAGCCTTCCCCAAGTTGCTTTACACTCAAATCATCTTTCCACCATAGCCAAATCTATGAAAGAGAGTTGAGTGTTGGGGATACTATCTATTGAAGCAAAAGAGCAAGGAGTTCATCATCAACACACCATCTATTACCTTTTGGAGAGTGGTGTCTCCTAGATTGGTTAGGTGTCACTTGGGAGCCGCCGACAAGATTGTGGAGTTGAACCAAGGAGTTTGTAAGGGCAAGGAGATCACCTACTTCGTGAAGACCTACCCTAGTGAGGAAAGTCCTTCGTGGGCGATGTCCATGGTGGGATAGACAAGGTTGCTTCTTCGTGGACCCTTCGTGGGTGGAGCCCTCCGTGGACTCGCTCAACCATTACTCTTCATGGGTTGAAGTCTCCATCAACGTGGATGTACGATAGCACCACCTATCGGAACCACGGCAAAAATCTCCATGTCTACATTGCATTTGCTTTCTCCAAACCCTTCCCTTTAGCTTCATATGCAATGTTGCACTTTTCGCTACTACACTCTTGGAATTGCATGTGTAGGTTGATTGCCTTATTTGTGCTAAGTTGCTAAAATCTACCAAGACTTAAAATTGGAAAAGGCAAGATTTTATTTGGTCAAGTAGTCTAATCACCCCCCTCTAGACCTTCTTTGGATCCTACAAGTGGTATCAGATCTTAGGTCTCCATTTTCCTTGATTTGCATAGCTTTTGGTGAACATAGCCTTGGTTTCACAACCTAGGAGAGTATGGCGTCTAGCGAGAGAAATTACCACCATAGAAGTCCTTACTTTGATGGTACTAATTTTGCTTGTTGGAAGCATAAGATGAAAATGCATAATCTTGCTCATAACCCCGTCGTTTGGGCTATTGTACGTATTGGTTTGCAAGGTGAATGATACGTCTCCAACGTATCTATAAATTATGAAGTATTCATGCCATTATATTATCATTCTTGGATGTTTTACAATCATTTTATAACAAATTTATATATTTTTTTGGGACTAACCTATTGACCCAGTGCCCAGTGCCAGCTGCTGTTTTTTGCTTGTTTTTTACATCACAGGAAATCATTATCAAACGAAGTCCAAACATCGCGAAACTTCTTGTGGATTTTTTTATGGACCAGAAGACATCCAGTGGGCCAAGGAAGCACCTAGGGGGTGCCTCAAGGGGGCAGCACCCACCAGGGCTCACGTGGGGGCCCAGGCGCGCCCATGTGGGTTGTGCCCACCTCGGGTGTCCCCTGAACCGCCTCTTCGCCCTATAAATTCCCAAATATTCCCAAAACCTTCAGGGTAGCCCTAGATCAGAAGTTTCGCTGCTGCAAGGCCTCTATATCCACGAGATCCAATCTAGGCACCGTTCCGGCACCCTGCCAGAGGGGGTAATCATCACCGGTGGCCATCCTCATCATCCAGCGGCCACCATGATGAGGTAGTAGTACACCCTCGGGGCTGAGGGTTTGTACCAGTAGCTATGTGTTTAATCTCTCTCTCTCTCTCTCTCTCTCTCTCTCTCTCTCGTGTTCTTGATATGTCACGATCTTGATGTATCGCGGGCTTTGTTAATATAGTCGGATCATATGGTGTTTTCCCCTCTCTATCTTGTTGTGATGAATTGAGTTTTTCCCTTTGAGATTTCGTTGTTATCAGATTGAATACTTTTATGGATTTGAGAACACTTGATATGTGTCTTGATATTTAATACTCGTGGTGACAATGGGGTATCGTATTGATTCACTTGATATATGTTCTGGCACTCAACTCACGGATTCCCGAGGTGACATTGGGGTAATCTATGCATAGGGGTTGATGCATGTTCTTGTCTTTGTTTCTCCGGTAGAAATCTTGGGGCACTCTTTGAAGTTCTTTGTGTTGGATTGAATATTATAAATTTGAATTTGCTTTGGTGTTATTTTACTGCGAACTCTAGGATAGATCGAATGGAAAGAATAGCTTTGTGTTATTTTAGTACGAACTCTTGAATAGATCGAACGGAAAGAATAGCTTTGAGGTAGTTTCGTACCCTACAAAAAATTCCGTCTTATGTTCTCCGCTAGATAGGAACTTTGGAATGATTCTTCATCACACCTTGAGGGATGGTTATATGATCCAATTATATTAGCACTATTGAGAGATTGCACAAGCGAAAGTACAGATCCTAGGCCTCATTTTCCATCATTGCAATACCGTTTGTGCTCCATTTTACCATTTACTACCTTGTTGTTTTTTATTGTTCATACTACAAAAACTCACCATCTCTTCACCGAACTAGTGCACCTATACAATTTGCCATTGTATTGGGTGTGTTGGGGACACAAGAGATTTATTGTATTTGATTGTAGTGTTGCTTGAGAGAGACTATCTTCATCCTACGCCTCCCACAGATTGATAAACCTTAGGTCATACACTTGAGAGAAAATTGCTACTGTCCTACAATGCGCTTGGAGGCCCAACACATGTCTACAAGAATAAAGTTGCATAGTAGACATCAGTGAATACTTCGAGGATGGAAGAGAACCAGATCATGAAGTGACCGCGGAAGAATTGAAGATGTTGCAATACAACGCTCAAGCTTGTGATATCCTCTTCAACGGACTGTGCCCAAAGAAATCAACAAAATCAGCCGCCTTGAGAATGCAAAGGAAATTTGGGATACTTTGGTTGATATGCACGAAGGTACTGGGTCCATAAAGGAATCCAAATTGGATGTGCTTCAAAGTCAACTTGACAAGTTGAAAATGAAGGATGGTGAAGGAGTCGCTGTGATGTACTCTAGGCTTGCTCTCATCACAAATGAGATTGCCATCTTAGGAAGCGAAGAGATGACCGACAAATTCTTCATCAAGAAGATCCTAAAAGACTTGGATGGAAAATATGATACAGTGTGCACCTTGATCCAAATGATGCCAAACTACAAAGATCTCAAGCAAACGGAAGTCATTGGTAGAATTGTTGCTCATGAGATGTTACTCAAGGATAAGGAAGAGCTTCACAACAAGTCTAGTGGTGCTTATAAAGCTTCATGTGATGCTCTTACAACATCAAGTGAAAAACAAGACTTCAATGAAGAATTGAGCTTAATGGTGAAGAACTTCAACAAGTTCTACAAGAGTAGACACAAAGAGAGAATTTCCAAGTCAAGGTCCTACAGTGACAAAATATCTTCTAGTCGTGATCGCAGTTGCTACAATTGTGGAAGACCCGGACACTAATACAATGAGTGTATGACTCCCTACAAGAGAAGAGAAGACTCACCTAAAAGGAGAAGTAAAAGAGATGAATCACCACCAAGAGGGAGAAGGAGTAGAGATGATCTTTATGAACGAAGACCCTCTCATAGAAGCAAGGATTCAGAAAGGAAGGACAAGTCATCAAGCTCACCTTGGTGAATGGGTATCCGGTTTCGACTCCAACCACTACTCTGAGAGAAGCTATTACTCCGACTCCGAATATACTCAAGATGAAGGTGTGGCCGGTCTTTCACTTGTGTCATCCAACTCCTACGACATATTTGACTCACCAAATGAAGGGATTGGAAGATACTTCATGGTTAAAGGCCCCAAGGTATCACACCCCGAGTATGTCGATTTCAATAGTGATGAAGATGATTTGCTAGGTGATGATGATTTACTTGTCAACAACACTAGTGATGAAAACTATGATGAAAGTGCAATTAATCATGCTAATCAAGAATAAACTAATGACAATGATAAGAAGGAGATTAAGCATCGAACTAAATAACTAAACACTCTTAAGTTAGCTCATGTGACTACCTTAGAGGATCATCGAGAACTTTAAAGACTCATGAGAAGCTATGCTTTGAGAAGCTCAATTTAGAGCAAGAGCATGGGTTCTTAAAATAAATCAATGATGATCTTTGAAAGAAAAGTTCTTCTTACATTACCAAGCGTTTACTCTTGTCTACTTACATGCCGCAAGTAAAATCTAGCAACAAGAGCAAGAAATATTCTTCTTCTAGTAGTAACATTAATCATGCTAAATCCAATATTGTTGCTTCTAGTAGTTCTCTTGATTCCACTAATGATGCTCTTAGCTAAGTTACACTTGAGCAAAAAATAGCCTATTGAAGGGAATTATAGAGAAAGGTGTTTACAAGAGCCTTGCCGGAAGTAAGCAATTTGAGGAAAGGAAGGCACCGGAAGAATCAAGGTATTGGTTTTGAACGAAAGTTCAATGCCAATGGAGTTGAGTGGGAAGAAGATCAATACACCAAGGTGAAGTTTGTTCCTCAATAAGAGAAGTATGACCCAGAACACAAGCTCAAGATGATCTTCCACCACAAAACCACAAGCTAAAAGGCAAGGACAAGCTTCAAGAGGAGATTGATGCATTTGAAGAAGCTCCTAAGGCCTTGGTCAAGTGGGGAGACTACATCAAGTTCTACTTCGTCAAGTATGACTACAACTCCAAGGATTCCCATCAAATTGATGTGGGTCCCAAAGAAGAAGAACTAGAGAGTTGAGGGTGACTCCGCCAACATACTTCACTAATATTCATTTTGGCAAAGACAAGTGCAATCGACTTCCATATCTTGCACTAGTTCAAGGAGTCACAAACCCTCTTGTTGGTAAGTCAAGGGACAAGGTAACCTAATGCTTTCATGTGCATCATCATATGTATACTTCACTCTACGTCTATGGATATCCTTGTTTGTTCCTTGTGGGACTAACCCATGTAGGTATTGAAAGTGCAACTCACTCCAAAAGATTGGTCCAAATGATCTACATCAACATTGAGCATCCACATCTTAAACACCTACGTGAAGTCATCATCAACAAAACGCAAGGTTAGTTCATCCCTCTAAGGGGGATATCACATCTAGGGGGAGCTTTTGCTCTAAGAATTGAGCTAAAGCAACTCTAGTGGTGTGAACAGAACAATGCTTTATCTAAAAGTGGTAACCCCACCTTTGCTTAAATGATGAGTATGACCTATGATCAAATATTCTCATTTGACTCCTAAGTCAATATACTCATACATAGATGACCTCGTCATCACCAATTGCTTGATAGATGCTAGAATGTCTGTGCATGCTTTGCCACATATTTCATTTGCTATCTTATTGTGTGAGCATGTTGGTTGCATAATTTTCTCCATTCAAGAACATCCATTTGTTGCTTTGATTGTCTGGCTTTTTCTTTTTGCCAAATGGAAGGACATGAATGCCTAAGTACTCCCTCTAGCTATCTATGATTTTCTCGTCTCAAACTCTATCCATGCTACATCACAAAGTTTGAACAAGTTGAATCCGGACCCTCTGGGTGGGGAGCACTCGGAGTCACCGATCCGTCAAGGGCTTAAACTTCCAAAACCTCTTAATGCAGCTTGGTCAGACCAACTCATCCCACTCGGTCTCACCGAGTTCATTAAGTTGATCTAGGTTTTCACCTCGGTGAATCCGATTTGAACAATTTGGTCACACCGAGTTGTAGTAACTGCAAGCAGTTTTGCATCTCGGTGCCACTGAGTCGTTCCACTAGGTCACACCGACAGTGACTGGGTATATATTCCATGGGTTGAAAATTTGGAAACTTCTCCAAACCACTCGACCGCGCCTCCCAGCTCTGTCGCCCCCTTGGTCTCTGGATCGTCGCCGTCATCGCCAGTGCCTCCTGCCGCTGGACTCAGTCACTGTCAACATGATTCTCACCGCCGTTGCCGCCTTAGTAAATCTGTCGCCAAGTTAGGGTACGGATTTGACCCAGTTGTGCTTTCCTTAACTCCGATTCTAGCCAAAGTTCACTGCCTAATTTCTTTCCATGAATAAGATAACTCTATCCACCCAAAAATTCCATTAGAATAGATTTGATGCAAAAACTTAGGGTTAGGTTTCCGCCGAATTCATCTTGGACCGACCGATCTGAGGATCTCGGTCTCACCTATTTGGCTTATGCCATTGCACAAGTACAACTCGGTCTGACTAAAGCGTACTAATCGATGTGACTGAAATTACCTACTATGTGAAACCCTAGCATCTCGGTGTCACCGAACTGCATTTCAGTCTCACCGAAATTGTATGTTTGGATTCTGTTAATGCTTCGGTGTCACCGAGTTTGTCAAATCAGTAGTTCTGAAATGCTTTCTACAGAAAACTAAAGTTAAGTTTCTGTCTCAATATTTTTTGCAAAATAGCTGTGCTTTGTGATGCTCATCCACTCCATTTACATCCATCTATTCACAGGGCCAGTTTCAGAGATGTCAGAGGGCAGTGACAGCCAGAACATATCTGAAGAGCAAGTGAATCTCAGTGAGGGCACTAGTCCCTCCAACAGTAGTTATTATGAAGGTAGCAGAAGCACTCCAAGCAATTTGCCTAAGGCTGCTACTAGGCAAAAGGAAGAAGCGAACCTCGGATTTAGAGGATGAGGATTTTTTGTTGAGGAGGAGGTGACCTCCAAGAAGAATGTGCTGAAGAAGGAGTATGTTGCTGCTGCCATAAAGCTTGGTATAAAGAAGAAGGCTTCTGCTAAAAGAGTCCCTATGTCAAAAGTCAGAGCCTCTACTCAAGTTGCTGCTGCTGTACCAAGTGCTGCTAGAGAGAAGAAGAAGGAAAGGAAGAGAGGAAGATGGGGCAAGCTAGTTGATCCTATGGCTGAATTTGAAAAGCACAATTCTAATGATGAAGAATAGGAGGAGGAAGTGACTGGTGCATCTCCACCAAAGACCCATTAGCTCATGGGTGATGCTATAAGGTCTGGGGCTGCTCCATCTAAGACCAAGGCAACCCCAAGCCATCTGCTCAAGCTCCAAAACCTTATGCTCCCAAGAGATCTACCAGAAACATCCCTGCTACTGAGAAGAACAAGTCCCTAGTGCCTGAAGTTCAAGAAGATGAAGAGTCACAGGTGCTTACAAAGTTTAAGCCCAAGATTCTAGATCATGGTGACAATCATCCTGTTGCTGAAAATATGAAGGTGAGAAAGGATGCAAGTCTAAGATTATGGAGATAAACTGATCCCTATGCTATCAGAAGGAGAACTGATGTAGACTATCGTTTCCACACTAAGGAACAACATGACTTCTATGAGACAGTCTTATTGGACAAGAAGCCCATAGTGTCACTACAAAAAAATACACTCCCGTGATGATATGTGTTTGTCATAGTAAGTCACATTTTTTCATGCATGTACATCCATGACGATTTTATGACATAATCAAGATAGTCATACATGTGTTGTCATAGAAGTGTTCCATGACATTACCAACATTATCATCACGGAAGTGTCCACTTCCATGACGATAAATCACGCGTCATAGAACTGCTTTCATCAAGGGTGACCAACACGTGGCATCCACAGTAACGAGTCGCCGTTAAGCTATCAGGTTCCGGTTTGGATCCGATAACCCGTTAACAGGCCGGCCCAATGGGGATTTTCCACGTGTAAAATCATGATTGGCTGGAGGAAAAATGTGTCGGCTCCAAGGTGGGCCAGATGTCGTCCGTCCAATGGAGGAGACATGCCTATGATACGTCAACATGTGGCAGGGCCCAACCGTGGCCCGTATAGGTTAAAAAAGGCTGACCCAGTCAAAGGCCCATAGTATTTACTCAGGTACTAGTGGGCTATCCCAATAACGTCATGTTTAAACATGGCCCCTTTACGGCCCGAAGCCAGATTTGGCCCGTTAATTGTTCGCCGAATATTTGGGCCCAATTACAGCCCAATGACATTACAACATGTTAGAGGCCCGATGTAGACATGGGCCCATTTCAGCCCGGTGTGTCTTTTGGCCTGGGAATGGCCCATGCTGCCCATGGACCATATATGCTCCGGCGTAACATCCGGCCCTCTAGCGGCCCATGATAAAGGTGGCAACAATTCAGCCCAACGTGACTTTGGGGTTGTTAAAGGCCTGCCGTATAATTTGGCCCGTTGATGTCTCTACAAAGCTTTCATCCTGTTAAATGCCATGATATCAGTGGGCCAACTAAGGCCCGAGATATGTTACGGCCTGGTAATGACATGTCATATAACAGGGCCAAAAAAGGCCCGGTCTACAATTCATCCTGCTGAAGGCCCGTTGACGACTAGTGAAAATTGAGGCCCAACATGCATTTCGGCCCGCTAAACGCCCATGGTTACTTCTGGGCCATAACAGGCCAGCACAATATTCAGCCTGTTAATGGCCCAAAGCTACGTAGGCCCAAGTAAGCGCTGGGTCCACTAAAGGCCTAACTAAACTTTGGGCCGAATGTTGGCCCGTGTAAGTTGTGGGCCTGGCGCAAAGTGTGAAGGCCCCAATGGCCTTTTAGGCCCAAGAAAGTTGTAGGCCGGCCCAATTGTGGCCCACTAAAAAGCAGGCCAGTTAGAGGCGAATGTTTTGGCCCGGTCGACTACATCAGATTTTCTCCATTTTTTTCAGATAGAGAATGATGGCAGTAACTAGTAGGAATTAAGAACAAACCTACTCTATACAATAAAGAAATTATGGCATAGTAACATAGAATAAACCTACACTATACAATAAAGGATTTATGGTATATTAGATCCACTGGGCATCGAAGTTTGCCACCAGTGATCATAAAGCGCAATGAAGAAGCAAATTACAAAAGCTGGGCGCCATTGCAGCATAACAAAATAATACTGAACCAATACCAATTCCAGGAAAGTTCAAGAAAGGTTAGCCTTGCGCGGGAACTGTTGCGCAAGCTGCTAAGCAAGGCTATGAGACTGGCCTAGCCTGTCGGTCATAGCTTCCAGGTGTAGCTGTTTAGCAATGAGGTTCTCGTTGGTGTTCTCCGCAATCTTTCTTAGCGATAGGACTTCAAGTCGAAGTTGAGTTGTAGGATGCCTTTCTGCTAGAACTTGGGACTGAAGAAGTCGAACTGATTCAGAAAGCGAATTATGTGAGCTTGTCTAACTGCTAGTCTCAAGTAACTTGAACACTGCATCAAGACAAGACTTTGGGGTTGTCTCTCTATCTTCAAGATGTTTTACCTTCTTTGCTACAATATATGTTGGGTTTGTCTCACAGCCTTTGGCAGACTTGTGCATGCCATCAGGCGTATCACCCAGAAACAAGCATAGAGATGACAGGTTTTGCACATGTACAAACAAATATGATAAATGTGTTGTTAATTCCATCCAATTTCAAATTAGAAAATAAAGAGTAAGTTCAAAATATCAATAGCATAATTTGGCATTGTTCATAATGCGGGGAGCTTCACCACACTACTGGACTACCATGACAACATAACAAGCATAGATGAAGGGCAAAGACAATCATTGTATGCATTTTGGTTCATGTGCATGGCATGTTGTTCATATCATCAGCCACATCAGTAAGATAAAACAGGAGATGACAAGGTGCAAACGTGGGCTGTTCACCACACACTGGATTATAGATCCACAAAAACAAGCATACATATAGGGAGTATTGAGTAATGTGCATGGTATGAATAAGGAATTTGGTTTTACAAGTAAAACTTGGAACTTACGGTTGTTGTGAACATGCATTTTCATAGAAATAGCAAACTAAACAGTAGTTAACAATAGGGAGCATGAGCAAATTAAATAGCAGTTGAGGATAAAGGCTTTAGAAGGATTGACTTACATTAATAGTTCACACCGGCTTTATAATACCCTTCTCCATTTCAAGGGAAGGATAACTCAAGAATTTCAGCACATAATCTTCTTCATAAGCATTTCCTGTACTCTACATTTTGTACAGACTAATTATAGATCTGATAATACTGGAAGGAATAGAGGATAATGAAGATAAGATGCAGATTGATGCTACATAACCAACTACCCAATCCCTGGAAGTACAAGCGTTACAGGAAAAAATGTACTGACAATAGCAATGGGCTACACTTCTGCACTGGCATTGTCTGTGTATTCAAGTTTTTGGTAAGATTAAATATAGATCTGATACTTTTTAGTAAATGGTGGGCGAGGGAGATAAGATGCAGAATGCTACACAATTAACCAACCCCTCTTCCCATAATATAAGTGTTTTGAACACTGGTGTAATTTACAAAACGTTCTTATATTATGGGACGGGGAAGTACCTGTTAATGTAAGTAAAGTGATAGACGACGTTCAGTCCTTACAAGAGGACTGCAGAGCTAAACCTCTTCAAAAGCATTGGGTTGATTCTAAATTTATCTAAGAGTCCATACAGATCTTATAATGTCCACCAAATGGAAGATAACTAGGCTAACATGTGCAGTGATGCTACATAATCAACCGGCTATGAAAGTAAGTATGGTCGTACAGGGCAAGAGGTACTCACAAGAGCAAAGTAGTGTGCAGTATAGTTGAGAGATTCTATGGTCCCTTGAGAATGAATGTTCTTCTGCAAACAGTTTTCGTACAAGTGATACATTAAGGCACATGCAGAAATGTAGTTCAAATTGTGATGTGATATCATAGATTGTACCTTACACTGCAGACGAGACCAATGTGTAACAAGATTATTCAAGTCACTCTCAGATAAATGTAGCACCGGAGACTTTACAGAAATTTCCTTTAGAGGCTTGCCATCGAAGTACGCTTGCCTCAGGTAGGAACGATACTTCATCAACGAGTGCTTCAAAAGCGCAACCAACCCTTGCTCATCTTGACAATCCAGTTTGGTGTGCCTATTTAAAAGAATGAAATCTTGTGTCTTCTGTCAGCAAAAACATATGCAGTAATTACCATGAATAACATTAGTACATTACTTACGCATAATTTGCGGAGGAAGATTGGAAATTGTTCTTTATTTGTGGTATAATCTTTCCATGAAGGAATGATGCGCACAAAGTTCCTGACAATAATATAAGCTTCGTCTTGTAAACTAGGAAGAAGTGGAACAAGAGTCCTATTTGCTGCAATTGGGGCTCTCTCTCGTTCGAAAAGGGATTTGGCAACTTGATTTGGTGTACTCTTTCCTGGAATGGGGGTTTTGCGTCGTAGAGGTGGCGCTATGTCAACTGGCATCATCATACTATTTGCGGCAGTTGGGGCATCAGAGATGGCCAGGGTAGTAGGGGTAGAGTCTGCTAGAGTTGCGGTCGTGTTCTCTGGGTCTGGTGATATTGCAACTACACCTAACGGGCTATTTGATTTATCAGGTGTCAGTACCTCTTCCAAATACTTTGTTCGTGCTCCTCCTCGATCAGCAATGGCCCTCTTCCTTTTGAACGTCTGATACACAAGAACATCATTTGAATGGATAAATATGGTATGATAAAATATGGAATATGTACTAAAATTGGATAGGCAGGGTGTATTAACATACACAAAGTGTAAACTAAGCTAATGGGAGTGCAACAAAGTAGAAGCAATGCAAAGCATCAATTGCAAGATCTGTGCGACCAATATAACCTTGGAAAGTTAGAGCAAGCACTTTGATGGGTGAATAAGATAGGGCATCTGCCTCTGACTCCTCCACTAGGGAGCGACATTAACTTAGGTCTCCCTCTAGCTCAAAATCATTGTTAGGATCATATTCTGAACATGAATCTGTACGTAGGGAGCGTTTGCATTGCATTGCGTCCAGACTTGATTTCAGTCCCTTAATGCCAAGGTTGACAGCCATGGCATTGTTCTGCTTTATTCTTTTCATGTGTGTAAGCTCATAATCATTATGATGATGTTCAATATCTGAGATTCATGAAAACATAAAAAGTAGTCAGATTATCTGTGGAATGCATTGCGGATTCAACTTGAAGAGTGCCTCCCTATAAACCCTTGCATATGCAAAGTTCACGCCCCCAACCATGCCGACCAGACCACACACAGAAATACAAACCTCTTATGTCAATATAAGAGGCATACACACATTTGAAAACTGAAGTAGGAACATTAGAATCATATCAAATTCGTATTTGAATAAATAAACTAAGGAATTTTGACTGGCATAATGTTTAGCTTCAAGGGTGGAGTGTTGGTAGTGTGACACAAAGCAAGTAGGCAGATTGTACTCCATGTAAAAGATCATAGTCTATGTAAAAGGTGGAAATGACACTTTCTTTCTATACAATGTAGTGTTCGTTGCCCACACATGATGGAAGAGATCACACAGAGAAATATTATTCGCTCATGTCTGCAGTTCTAGTATTATGAAACAAGGTGATCCACCCTAGAATAATATTGACAACAAATATGACAAGGCACACATAGATGTAGTGAATCAATCATTACTTGTGAGCTTACTAGGAAAAGTATGCAGAATTATAACTGCAGTAAGAGACCGTCCAAAATCTGAATCAAGAAGTTGGTCTAGCACTTATTGTTTGCACCTAATCGATGTGAATAATTGGATATCATATCAAATAAGTAAGGAAGACAAGTAAAATTGTCAATAAACCTGTCCTGCAGTAGTAATCTGGGTCAATGTCACTATGACCAACAATCCAAAATAACTAGTGTCTGTTCCTAGGGCCAGAATTTTGAAATCCTGTGAACTTTACAGGTACTAAAGACTACTGAAATACATATGAACCATTAAGTGTAGGTAGCACTCAGTACACAACAAACCCTAATACAGTCCTGCCTAATGAGTAATCAATCAAGTAGAATATGGGTGATGAGGAGTGGCTGCTGAGTGTTGAGGACGTATCTTAGGATAAATCGGGTTGGCTTAGTGGTTGTTGCACGCCTAAGCCCTGAACGTACTAGGAAGGTAGGCACAGCGGCGCACCCGGGCAGCGGTGACGCTGTTGGGCGAGCGGCTCCTGACCTCCTGTTAGTCCGGTGTCTCCTCCTAGAGTCATGTCGTCCGGGGACGTCAAGTCACCGCAAGGCAGGCGGCTGGGGTCGAGTAGAGATCGGAAGCGCAGCAGAACATAGGGGAATTGGCCTGGGCCGACCCAAAATCCCAGGATGTGCCGCGGCGCACCATGGGCACCCTATAGATACACACCCGAGCGGCGTACATGCATTTCTGAAACTAAATTAGGAACATTTAGCTGACCAATTAAATGACTCTATTTTAATAATATCATATTCATATTTGAACAACTAAGCTTGTTTAGCTTGATGGGTGGAGCAGTGCTATTATGACACGAAGCACGTATGTTGATCATAAAAGGGGGAAACCCTAAGCATTTTTTTGAGAAAAAGAGGGTTTCCCCTCCGATTTCTATTAAAGACACCACCATGAAACAAACATTATCAATTAAACCCTAAGCATGATCAATTAAACCCTATTATGACTATGTCATGGCAGATTTAAAGCTGCAAACCGCAGAAATGCTATTTACCATCCATTGTTTGCTTCAAACTAAGAACTAAATTCTAAGAGATGAAAAGAAAGTACAGTAACCAAGTTACAATCTATTTTCTGGTTGAGATCAAAAAGTTGAGCAGATATGAAGTACCACTTCTCTTGCGGGGTCGTGTAGGCATCGGGGGTGCGATGGCTATTGGTGGCGTTGAAGCAGATCTGTGATGGTAGGCCTGTGCATTGGGGGATAAGTCCCGTTGCGGTGGACGAGAAGCTCATGTGAGCGGCCCCGACAAAGAGGACGACGGCGCCGATGAAGCGAGAGGACGCGATGCAAGGCTCCTTGTCCGTCGCCGTGGATGAGAAACGTCCATCTCTAGCAGTGGATGACATGGTCTTGGTAGGAGCTCCGGCATGGTGGAGGACAGTGGCGATGGATAGGGTGGAGGACGACAGCGATGGATGGGGTGGCGGACGGAGGAGGCTGGTGTGGGGAATGGTGTTCTAGCGCGGATGGTGTATGAATGGTAAAATTGAGGGAGAGGTATGGGAAACCATGTATTGGGACGCGCCTGTCTGAAATATGGGAAAGTTATGAACATAGCCCCCGTTTAAAATTTGGGCATCACGTCGGTTGGGGATAGGACGGTAGTCTTGCATATCTCCAATATTTTCCAGAGCGATTTCGGGCGACAAGAGGGTGTTTTGGCGCCCACGGTTGGCGCCCACAGTGTATGAATAGGGCTGACAGGTAGGGCGGTTGTTTCACGTCTGAGTGAAGTTACGAACCTTCCTCTATTGAAAATATTTGCCTACATCAATTTCGGCTGAGTCGAGTTTGTTTTGCCGCCCACCGTGTATGAATGGGGAAATGGAGGGAGAGACAGATGTATTTCAGACAAGCTTGAATCAAATGTGTTTTGCCGCCCATGTTTGGCAGCCACCTGTCGGAATGGGCTCAGAGGTGGTCGTGTCACGTCTAGTTGAAGTTACTAACCTACCCCTATTGAGAGCAGTGGAAATCGGGCTGATGGATTGTCCGTGTAAGGGGTAGACTATAATTTCCATCTCCCAAATACTGGCTTCGGGCAGCCGACGTGGGAGTGGACATTTTGCCGCTTCTTTCAAATTTTGGGACTATAAGCATCCACGTTTACCCTGGCAACTAAATTCGAATCCATTCTATATTCCTATACGAATGTTTATAAATCATTCTATGCATTTTTATATATCTTCAAAAGCACAACAAAGATGTATTCCACTATGATATATGAATATGACTTACAAATGCCGATACTCGAATTCAGAAGCTAGAATCCAGTTTAAGGTAAATTCGAATATTTGAAACCACTTTATGTCCATCTCAAGTGTCACATGCAGCATTATGTGTACTCCAATTTAGATATGTACACAAGCGATGTCTCAAGATTCAAAATACCGAGTCAATCAACCAATAATGTACAAAACTAATAGACATATAAACACTTATAAAGTATATGGATCAACAATATCAATTAACATACATAAGCCATGCCGCTGTACTTTTTTTCCAAGAAGAGCATCCTTTTTTAGCGAAGCTAGCTAGTACAACATCTTGGCCCTTTCAGATGCGTGCCACTTAAGGACCATTTATACTACTATTATTACTGAATGCACATTCAGCCTGATTGGCATATTTGTAGGTTGGCACATCAATCAAAATGAAATGTCTCAGAGTCTTATCAACTAATACAGACTTGTGCTAAAAAAATTACAACCCAAAAAACAAAAAACAATTCATGATCTCTAAAACAAATGGTTTGATCGATTACATGAACAAACAACATAAAGGTTATTCAACGACGGAAAGAACATTTCACTTATGATTTACCAAGTGGGAATTTAATTTCCTTTTTTCCTTCGGGACCTTATTAGTGCGGTCAGTCTTAGCTTGCTTCGTTTTGAAATCCACCAAGTATTTAATGGTTGTCTTGAGTACTGCTTGTGATTGTGTTGTTTGCTTCCTCAACATGTTAACTTCATCTCTAAGTGCAGAAGCAGAATCTCTTTCTACGAATAGTGTAGCCTCTAGATCATCAATAGTTGGCGATTCACGATGCATGATTGGGCCGATGCCACTATTGTGAGATGATACAACATCTTGGGCTAACCTGTTTTGCCATTAAAGTTCCGATTGGATTCCGAAAAGTTGAAGTTAGTAAAACATCTCAATTGGGAGTTATAACAACAAACCAGTTAAACAAACAAGGAATTAAAGAGTTTCAATTGGATGCTGAAAAGTAGTTACTAACATAATTGTAACTGGTTGTAGCAGCAAGGCAGTTAAACAAACAAGTTTCGCAAAGGTACCTGTTGTGGCATTGGAGTTTCTCTTGGATCTTGAAAAGTTGAGTAGGCAGTAATGTGATTAGACCAACCGGTTGCAGCAGAAAAGTAGTTAAACAAACAAGTTTTGCAAAAGGAACCTGTTGTGGCATTGGAGTTTCTCTTGGATCCTGAAAAGTTGAGTAGGCGGTAACTTGATTAGAGCAACAAGTTAAAGCAGCAAACCTGTTACACAAATATATTTTTGAAAATATACCTGTTGTGCAATTGGACTTCTGATTGGATCCTGAAAACTTAAAGTTGGTAAGATGGTTACAACAACAAGTTACAGCAGCAAACCAGGTAAACAAGGAAGTTTCTGAAAACATACCTGTTATGCCAACAGAGTTTTAGTTGGATCCTGCAAACTTGAATGTTAGCAATCATAAATAAACTGTTGCAAGAGCCATAAGAAAGTAACATCAAACTAGTAAAACTAACCAGTTTTGGCAACATATTTAATTACACATGACCTAGTAAAGCTAAAAAGTTAAAAAGACGGTGTCCCTCATATAAACCTGACAGTTGTCTATCTATGAACATGCAAACATTACTAGTGCTACAAGTGATAACAGCAAACCATTTAAACAAACATGGTACTAGAACATAAATTACACGTGAATTCTGCTGCACCCTAGAAGTGCATATGACCAGCTATCTACGTGCTTAAGTAGCTATTTAAGTTCAGGCAAACAGGTAATTCTTAAGAGTAAGTATCAAACTCATAGATAGGCGCAGTCTATAATAGGATTAACAGGCTATGGCATTATGTAATCAGTAGCAAAGTAAATTAAGCAAAGCAACGTAATTGAACAAATTTGCAATAAGTGGCTAACTAAAATTCTGAGAAGTAGGTAACTGAACTTATGCTAGCTCTTTGTACATGCACACTGCAACTTCTTTTTCGCTTACAAGGTTCTACGAAGGAGTCCATGGCCTCAATTACTTGGATACGCATCCCAATATTTTTTTTCTTCCAACACTACATTGGTAAGTCGAATGGTTAATCTGATAAGATGGTGCGTCCTTCATATGTTATATGAGGACGGGTTGTCACACTAGTTGTAGCCACACATATCACACTGGCTTTTACTATATATTTCATGCGATTACATTTGGCATATCAAGGTCTAAGCAATCTCCAATAGGATGAAAATACTGGCATCCTTCACATTATTGGCGAACTTAGTTCATAGAAACAAGCAATTCAACCATTTTGTGGGTAAATCAAAAGCGCCACTGGAATATTTTTCACTACCCCAATCATACACGCAAAAAGTGGCCACGCCATCGTAGGGGCTGGTATGGACGGCCGCCTCAGGTAGCTGGAAAGTGTGCACCTAGTTTGAGTTGTCTAGGTTGGCCCATGCTAATTTTGTTCCTCCCAACGCACGAGCAGGCAATGTAAAAAATGAAGAAAAATGTTTTAATTTGGATGGGCCAATAACGTAAGTGCAAGGCAGGCCCTATAGCAGGCTCGCGGCCCAAACGAGCGCCTCCCATATCGATCGACAGCAGGAAAAATCCCAATTCGTTTGCTCCAGCCTCCAGTCTGGTTCGCTCCTAACCTAGCTGCCGCTGGACAGACCGACACAACACTTCCTCGTGCCCTTGTTGGACGCCGGTCTCCAGGCTTCAAGCGAATGGAAGGACAAGAAGATGAAGATCCAACCCTGGGTGTAGCCTGCGTGGGAGGCAGCGGTGGCAGTACGGGCATGTCATCGAGCTTGTGCAAACAGACAGTCACATCTTGCAAGAGCAGGATGCACAACGAGCAGGTACATCACATCCCTAATTATATCTAATTCAACTGTTCAATTTCTGGCCAATAGTTAAACCTGACGGTGTCGTAAAGCTGCTTGTATGTAGGGAATCTATGAGAAAATGAAACCACTTTCTGCTTATTTTATAACTCCCCCAATCAATACTGAACTAACTGAACCTGATGTATCTAATCAAGTTTTTGGTGCGAACATACAAGCTGATGTTGTTCTTGAGCCTGAAGTGTCTAATGAGCACACTGCTAATGAAGGATTTTATGCAAACATTTTACATGCTCATGGTGATGAACATATAGTGTCTAATGAGGGATCTACTGCAAGCATTTTGCAAGCTCCCATTAAAGGATTTAGTGTCTAATGATGATTTGCTATATCGATAGAGACATAGAGATTTGTAGGCATTGATAACAAGCAAATTATAGTACATTTTCATGGCCTGAGGAAACATCGAGGCCATCTGCTAGAAAGTCCCCATATCATGACAACATAGCATAAACACGTTTCTAATCTGTTGTTTGAAACTATTGGCATATTTGTGTGGGATAGATATATTGATATGCAGTTTGCGCACTGGTTATAGGTGCAATTACACTTAGATATTTTCAGCCAGAGAGCGAATAATTCAAGCAGGTACATACCATGTTAGTAGTCCTTGTACACTATGTTGCATTTTGTCTTTTTTGGTGCTTACATCATTTAGTGTCTTATAATCTGGAACTACTTTGGAACATAAGCTGGTTTTCAAAGTGCATGTAGCTTCACATTTTCTCAAGTTATGTTGATTTCCGGAGTGCAAGTGCCTTCATATTTTTTAAGTTAAATTTTCGCCCCTGGTAACTTGTATTCGTGGATCCGCCACTGCACACAAATCATGCACGCAGGCTAGTACGAATTAAATGAAATGCAGAGACTTACGCTAGCTCATTGTACAGGCACACTGCAGCTCTGCTTGCGCTTGGGATGTTCCATGTACAAGTCCATGTTACCACTTGCTTGGATGTGCAGGCCTTGTGCTACTTGCATCCCCCTTTGCATTTTTGACACGGCGAATGGTTGATCTAATAAGAGGAATCGACCTTGCTGTTGTACCGGAGGACAGGTACTTACAAGGTTATACCGGTGAGCTAGATGTGTACCAAATCCCGTAGCACCGTCATGCTTCGCTAAAAAATGGTTTTGCTTGTTTCAGATGATACCTCCAGAAAAAATAAGAGTTAAAGTCAGAGTTGCATTGGCATGTAAGCTAAGAGAGCAGTGAAAGGATATCCAAACATTGTCCGAATAGTGCACGAGGGAGTGATATGTGGATACCTAGTTCGGGCAGGCGTTTGGGCATGCTCGCCTAGCTAGAGTGTGGGTCACTTCAGTGCCGTTGAGGGTGATGCACTAGCGTTGGGTGGCCGCGCACGGATGCAGATCTTGAGTGGAAGCAAAGCCCTACGATGCGGTGGACGAGACCATTGGTGAAGCCCCAGCAGCCTTGGGGGCGGAGGTGCGATGATGTGCTCGGTGAAGTAGCCCCAGTGAGGTGGGAGATGGTGTCGGTGAAGCACATCTGACGCGGTGGAAGTCGGTGTCTATGAGGAACGTCGGTTGCGGCGGCCGACGTTGTCGGAGGACCACCAGGTGCGGTGGACGAGGATGTAGATGAGGTAGCTCCGGTGTAGTGGTGAAGCGTGACCGTCGTCTTTGTCGTCGTCGTCGTCGTCCGACACAGAGGTGGGGAAAGAGTCGAGATGAGGATCGATTCGAACTTTGCTTGGATTGGTGGCGAATTAGGGATTTGATCACTCTGGGCGCGGAAGGGGATGGTGGAGAAGGGAGATTTTGCAAGGTTGGTATTAGGGCCGCCAGATATTTCAATCCGAAATGTGGAAGTGCAAACTTATTTGGTCGTTCTTATATATATTTTGGGGGGGGGGGAGGGAGGGAGGGAGGTGTGGGTGGGTGGCTGGGTGCTAGCGTCTGTACGACACACGCGACCACCATGACACGACTCTGGTCTGCCTAGTGCGCCTACATTCGAGAATGCAAACAAATCTTCTTCCATTTGCAAACGAATCTGTATGTATTACCATGCCCATGTTTTCCTTGCAAATAATTAGTCATTCAAAATGAGATACTATAAATTAATTAATGAGGAGTTATTTGAATCAGAGTGTGTGTCACATAGCGATCTCCAATTCTAACGTTCATTTCGCATTTCACGGTATCCATGCTACTTTTTTAATACAAATTCATATGTGTATGATGAACACCATGGTAGTGAGAAAACTTTGGATGGATTCAAACATATGACCTACAATATAGTACAACAATCAAGTCAATGTCAACTTTTCCAAACCTAGTATGGCACGAATTCGAAACAATTACGGAAGCTATATGCATGGTCCTCAATTCAAATCTTACAATGTACACTAAATTGAAATGTCGATATTAAGTCTCGTACTATCTACATCCAAATGTTATTTTTAGCCCCACCCCTCCTCGGCACAGACACTACATACTTCCTGTATCGATCAATATTCCTCTCCTAACCACCTTAGGAAGCTATTAGTTTTCGACACACGTTCATTATTTCTCTCCATGTTTTGATCTCTAACTCTCTCAACTACACAACCCCCTTTTTCCAATCTGTTACCAAATGTGTCTACCTCACACACCCGCCATTGCACTCCATGCCGAGCTCTCTCTCTCTCTCCCTCCCACCCTCTCTCGCTAGATACATGCATTGCCTATCCTCTCGTGTGCATGCACATAGGTTGTATATCTAGGTCACTCTCTCGAGACTGTCTCACTCTTTCTTCCGCTCGGTCGGCCACACTCGCTCAATCTCGCTCTCTTTATATAAGTCTCAATTAACCTCACTTTATTTCACACACAAATGATATATCTCCCTGTTCAGGCCTCGATCGACACACTCTATACTCTCTCACGTAGATTGTTTATCTAGGCAAGTTCATCCAAGCCGCTCCCACTCTTTCGACTCATGGCGGGCCATGCTCGCTCAATCTCTCTCTCTCCCTCTCTCTCTCTCTCTCTCTCTGTATGTATCTCTCGATTGACCTTGCTGTTTCTCGGACACAAATGATATATCTCCATGTTTGACCCCAATTCAACATACTCTCTCACGCACATTGTCCATCTAGGTCACTCTCTCCATCCCGTCTCACTCTTTCGATCGCACGACGACCCACACTCTCTCAATCTCTCGGCCTTTGTATATGTAATTGATTGACCTTGCTTCCTCCCACACACAAAATATATCTACATGTCTGTGACTAGATCATCTCTCAAGCTGTATCTTACATCCATCACCCTTCCCAAAAGCTCAATCGGACAATAACTCTCCAGAGCATATATATCTTTTCAAATGCCGGATCACACTCACTTTGTCTCTCTATCTATGTGTGTCTCAATTTACCTCGCTTTCTCACGCGGTATCTTCCACACATTGAAGCTACCACTCCATCCCTCGTAGAGCCGGAGCTATTTACATTGCGAGGGGGGCTCCAACCTTGGATTAATTTGTGAAGGCATTTATTTCGGTGGGTTTAGATTATATTTTCGTAGCATTCGGCCCACAACTACTCCAAACACCGTTGCAATCCCCGCACCTCCTCCAATTGATTTCCCTCTGCCTCGGTCATCGCTCTCTCGCACGTCCTTTCTCACCTTCAATGTCGCACCATGGTATTTTTGCAAAAAATTCCGTTGTTCTCTTTACTTATTACAAATAAGCTACGAAACTACACACCGATAGTCCACCTGTAATGGAACGAATTTTGACCCACAAATTAAAGCTACAAACTACACACCGAGGGGCCCACCTATCATGGAACAAATTTGGACCCATATATAAATTAAAAATTAAAAAGGATGAGGATCAAACATGCGACCAGGGCCTTCAAGTCGCACGTCAATAGGCAACATAGCACAACAACGTTTGTTGTATCCCCCTTTGTTGATATAATGTCAACATATTACCACAACCTATTGAATGGATAACATGTTTTATTATTATTTTTAGTACATTAGTGGGACCGGCTCGTTGGCACGTACTATTCACCTTCACTTACTGGTGGGTTCCATGTCCGCTCTCTCTCTCTCTCCTCCCCTTGTACGTTTAGACGCACGGGAAAACACAAAGAACTCGCGGGCGATACTGCCGTTGACCATATCTGGATGCGTTCACAAGTTACGGCACCAGTTTCACATACTAGTAGTACTAGTCAATGTGTACATGCAATGCACGTTAATTTGGAAGTATATTAAGTGCATGTGGATATTAAGTAGGATATTATTTGCGTGTTATTATGTGATTAGCACTATTTTTGGCATGAAATTAACTGCGTGCTAAACGTGTTGAGTGCTCGACATTGAAGCAGTCTAAGTCGTTGGATTGACATGATTTGATGGCCGAGATTAATTGGATCTGCCCCTTTGGTATAGATGCTATAGATATAGCTTATACATGTAACAAGTTTAGGGACAAAAGTGACTGTGACGGACAAGTTATCTAGTACTATATATTTATCTACTACTCCATAATAATTAAATGCGTTGATAAATAGATGTATCTCCTAGTGCTCGAACAAGGGGACTGGTCGCGCCCTACAAGTATTTGGAATTGACTTCCCTAAGAAAATATTTGGAATTGACATGGTATTTAATATGGAATGCTTGTGATTAGAAGGAATACATGTGGCTTGATGACGTTTTATATTTAACTTGATATGGCTCTAGTAGAACATTTAGTCGATCAAACCATAGATTTCATTCAGTCTGACTCCAACTTTACATTCATACGATGATCGATTTAAAATAAATGGAAATGATAAACGTTTGGATTTTAAGCATGGCAATCCGAACATTTTTCATGGCAAATTTAGATTATGCGGCGGCGGCTGGGGCGTCTTGCGGTGGGAAGCGGCTCCTCTGTCGTGCTCTGTGTGTCATCGGGCCACTAACAGAAGGCGACGGCGACGGCGGCATCTTGCGCTGTTGTTGGCGTACTCCTGGACGTTGGCCCTAGGTTCAAGGAAGGCCAGAATGTTCTGGACTTTGGTCTCCAGGAGTGAGTCAACTGGCGGGAGGAGGCGACAGGCGTTGGTGCAAGGAAGCAGTCGACGACGGCCATCCATGCCGCTGAGGGGGGCACTGGCACCTGCGTGGGGACAGGCGCTGGCAATGGCGTGGCGGAGACATTCATGTGCACGGGCACGCGGGTCAGTGCACGCAAAGGCGCATGCGCTAGCAGGTGCACAGACATGTGAAAGTCGGCGGGGACCTCGTGGCATCAAGCTCGGCGACCATGTGCGGCTCCCAGCCCATCAATGCCATGGGGATGGGCGCTGCCGCAGTCGGGGCGACAGGAGCAGGGACAGGCGTGGCGTTTTCCCGCAAGGCCAATTCAAGCTCGTCCCAAAGCGCGGTGTCTTCCTCAGAAAACTGGAAGACTAAGGGCATACCTTCGTGATGCAGCATGGCATACAGTTAGGTCAGGCTGGTTGGAGATAGACGACAGGAGAATCGGATAGGAAGAGAGAAGATTGTAGTGATATCGGGTGGTGCCGGGGTGATTTCAAACTATGGCGTTGGCGCCATTAAAAGTGGGGGCAGTTGAGACGAAGGTGGGCGGTGGAGCCTGTTCAAAGGGCTCGCCTCCCGGTGAGCCTACAGTGGTGTGCTTTCGACGCCCCCCGATCGGCCAAGACACGGTGATGCTTTCGACGCCTCGGTCGACTCACACACTTGCTCGGACGGCACCTGTCAATGAGAAGCAGGACTCGTGGCGGTACGTAAACACTCATGATTTGAATAGTGAAAGCGTTTGCCTTAACGTGACAGGTCTTTGTTCCGAAGTACCTTGGGTCTTCATTTGTGTGACTTCTCATAAGCAGCTTTTCTCAAATTGAACAAAAAAATACAACGACATATTTGTGCCATATCACGGGCCATGCTCAGTTTCATGAATTTCCGGTCACTTTTGGATTTTCTGAAATTTAAAATCCAAGATTCAAAACAATATCATAACCTACATCGTGCAATAAATTTTCAAGCGATACATTTTTACATATGTAAATGTTAATATTTCTTAGGAAAGGATTTGGTCAAACATTTTGCTTAGTTAGACTTCAAACAAGTTATATACAGAGTAAAAGGATAATCCCTCTGTACCAGTGCATTACCTGATATATTAACTCAAGTACTAGGCATGAACAAACGGGCTCAATTCTGTGCTCATCCTGGTGTAGTACTCTATTATTACTACTTGGTAATGGAGTTGACGGGTTACCTTGGGTACCAGCAACCGGGAATTGAACCGTGCTCGGCACTGTAGGTAACATTATCTAGTGACTAAAGCATCCATCCATTGTTCATCGAAATTCATTATGGACCAGGGACATGAGGGGAATTTCCTAGGGCGGGAATTCTGGCCGCCAGATATTTCGATTCGAAACACGGAGGCTCGACTGGTTGAGGTTGGCTAATGTGTGTACCACGCACGCCACCAGAAGGACACGAGCCCAGGTATTTTTTTAAGGATCAACACGGGCCCAGGTCTGGCTGGTACGCCATTGGGTGCTACTCCTACCATTTGAGAATATGATAGGAACCTTTTAAATTGCCGAACAAATCTATATGTATTACAATGCCCGTATTTTCCTTGCAAATAGTAATCTCAACATGGTAATTGATTTATGACGAGTTCTTGAATTAGAGTGAGTTTGTGATATAGTGATCTCAACGTGAATTTCGCATTTCATGGTATCCCTAGTAAGTTTTCATTGCAAATTTAAATCTAAAAGATGAATGGTATGGTGGTGAGAAAACTTTGTATGTATCAAGCATATGACGACACACACACACACACACACGAATACAACAACAATCCAGTAAGTATAGCGCATCTATTTTTCCAAACCATGCATGTATGACACGAATTCAAAAATACTCCCTCTATTCCTAAATATTTATCTTTTAGAGATTTCAACAAAGGACTACATACGGAGCAAAATGAGTGAATCTACACTCTAAAATATGTCTATATACATCCGTATGTGGGAGTCCATTCCAAATCTCTAAAAATAATAATATTTAGGAATGAAGGGAGTAAAATGTAAGACATGCATGGTCTTCAATCCAATATTTAGAATGAACATGAAATTGAAACATGAATATTAAGTCTAGTACTACATACATGCAAATGCTGTGTTTAGGCGGAGCTATGCAGATTGTCGGGGGTTAATCCCTCGACCTTAGATAAAATTGTGAAGCTCTATTTAGGATTGTTTAGATTATATTTTTCGAAAATTATATTTGTCCCCACCCTCCCAAACACCGATTGGCTGTGAACCCCCATCCCTGGGAGAATATCATGTGCCTCCACACCTTAGATGCTATATGCTGATACGAGTTGCTTGGAACTTGTAGATTTGAAATATAGCAGCTCACATGATGTCTTAACATTTTTACAGGAAACATTAATGAGTTTCAGAATTGCACACAATTTGTACAAAAACTACTCAGATGCCCTTGGATCCCATATCCAATGACCTCGAAGCTCGTATCACCATAGCATCTAAGATGAAGGAGGACCTCATATTCTCCTGAATGTAAGAATACCATGCGCTACCACACCTTAGATGCTTTGGTGATACAAGCTCATCGGAGCCGTTGGATCTATGATCCAACAACTCCTTGGTGGTTCGTGTGTTTTTTTGTAGAAAAGCACCCAAAGAGTTCGGCCACTGCTTACAAGCACAAAGACTGCTTAGATGCCATTGGATCTAAGATCGAACGACCTCGAAGCTCATATCACCATAGCATCCAAGCTGCGAGAACCCCTGATGTTTTCTCGCATAGGAGAATATGAGGTGCTCCCGCACTATAGATTCTATGGTGATACGAGTTCCCGGAGATCTAACGGCTCACAGCAGGAGGTTTGAATGTTTTTGCAATATACGCCTGAGAGAGTTTGGGAATTGCGCATAAAGTACAAGTACTACGCATGTGGCATTTGATCACAGATCATATGACCTAGATGCTCGTATCACCGTAGCAGCTAATTAAGCTACGGGGAGCACCTAATGTGAGCAACTGGGAGCCATTGGATCCAAGATGCAGTGGCACACATGAGGCCTGCATGTTTTATTTGCAAAAAAAAACCTTGGAGAGTTTGGAAATTGCGCATAATGACAAAGAGTACTCCCAAGCCATTGGATCTCAGTTCCAACGACGTAAACACTCATATCACCATAGCATCTAAGCTGTGGGGTGGATGTGATATTCTATGCTGTTGTCATGTTTGTTCCTAAACTTGCAAAATAAGTGTAACTCGTGCCGTTACTTGTCTAACCGCGCAAAGTGTTTGCACGAAAGAACCATCCTACACTGAAATATCGGAACAACAGACGGGGGTCCCACTTGTCATTGATCAAATTTGGACCTAAAACTAACCAAATCTGAAAGACAAGATTCGACCTGGCAACCTGGACTACAAAGCATAAGTCGACAGCCTGAAACAACAACGGTTGTTGGCTTTGTCCCATAACTTGATTTCATACAGTATTACGTTGAGTAGAGTAGAGGGAGTGGCTCGTCAACACGTGCTTGACCGTTGACTCACTTACTGGTGGGTCCCATGTCTGTGATCTCTCTCTCCTCTCCATCGTCTCCTTTAGACCCAAGGGCACACAAGAAGAGCGGCACAAGCTTGCCATGGTGTTATTATAACTACAAAAAAGGCTTGGAAAATAGAAGAATCACCTAGAACAAGAGACGTTGTGGCTGGTCGAGACGGAGCTAACCACACCTATCCTACATGCCACATTATCATGATGAAGCTATGTGTCTAGTGGGACATTTTTGACCGACTGGCTGGGTCCTGAGGTCGAACCATAGGTAGTACGTCTGATATAGTATATTTTTACACACACATTTTTCCTCTGTGCTGAGACGTGGCACACCCTAACGTGCGGTTTCGGGGTCATCCCGGGTGGTGCACGCATATTTTCTTCTTTGCCGAGACATGGGACGCCCTACCACACCTTTTTTGGGTCCTCCTCGGTCGTAGCACCGAAGCAAGTAAATGAGTCATCAAATCACAAAAGACCACCTTTCCCACCGAGTACATTAGTGAAGCTTGGTGGCTAGCTAGTTGGGCTAGTGCGACCGATTAGCTAGGCCACCGCCACATTTGTTTTTTCACCCTTTTTTTATCTCCTTGCTGGTAGGTAAATTTAAATATCCACCGCAGCATTGCTCTGGTCTTTGGGTGCGGCAGACGCGGCAAGGATTTTTATTTTTTGATTGACGGGAGCAGGCGCGGCAGCTATTATCACGATGACTCCGCCTGTAAAACCCACAGCTCCCTGATGTGAAATGTCGGCGGCTGGTGTTTTCCCATGGTGAAAACCAAAAGGTTCACCCCGCTCCTCGGCTGGCTCCCTCCGCCTTCCTGTAGATTGCATTGCTTTCCAGCTGTTTCGCCCCCTTTGCTACCTCTCCCCATTGCTTCTACCTGGTTCCATGGCGGCGCACCAGATCACGGAGTCTCGGGTGAGGCGCGTTACATAGGAGCTCCAGGCTAAGGATGCGGAGCTCAGGGCCAAGGACGTGGAGCTTCGGGAGCTCAAGGAGGAGAGGAGTGGCATGCTCCTCCTTTATGTGCGGGAGTCCACGGAGCTTCAGAAGAGGCATGCGGCCACCACAAAGATGCTCGAGGCGTCGGCGGCGTTGCTGCATAAAGCAGGAGATATGATAGGCGGCTAGGCAAGCCGGCTGGGGGCGAGCGGGCCGATCGTGACGAGATCCAGGATCGCCTCAGCCACTTGGTGGACCATGTTGCCATGCATGTGTTGCGGCTGCGTGATGCCTACCGTCGTGCCAGCGCGACCATGCCGGGCATCAGGCTAAACCCGTTCGACCACCCCGTCGACTTCAACGAGCTGCGGCTTCCTAACCTGGTCTCCTTTTTCACCTATATCTCCGAGGAGCTGAGCCATCTCCGTGCGATGGTGGGGGCGGAGCTGGAAAAGGAGGGGTTGCGGGCTGCTGTCCCCGTTGCCGGGTAAATCCTCTCAGGGCTCCATCACCGGAATCCATTCGTGCCATTGGACGCCGTCTTTGACGAGCTGGCTCCCGTCGACCGGAAGCGGGCTCTGCGGGCAGTGGCACCCTGCATCACCAACGTCGTGCTCCTTGAGAAGCAGAGGGACTTTGGTGGTGTTTAGGTGTCCTCTGCATGGGCATGTCCATGTCTCGGCGCAACATGACCGTTGGATCAAACTCAGATGGTACAGATCAGTCACTGTGGCACAAAGCGTGTGGGTGTGTTTGGTTGCATTATCATCTCAATATAGTTGTTCCCTCTTCGTGCATGCTCATCTCAGCACCCCTCTTCATGCATGCTCCTAGTGTATTTGTGTTAACCTACTAGTGTGGACTCATACACCCTTGATGCACTGTGCCAAACACCCAAAGGTAGGTTGAGAAGGGAACTTTTGCTCCCATCCCATGCACCCATCATACACCCTGCCTAACACTGATTCATGCTTCATATGGTTCATGTTTCGTGGAGTACTCTGGCACCGTACTCTACATGCGCTATAAACCTAGTTCTGTTAACATTGATCTCATTGTTCATTCTTGACTGGACAGTCAAAAAAGGGGTACTATGTTGCATTACTGTTCATATAGTTGACATGCGCACAACATCATTTGTTGTCATCATATCTTACTACACTAGCAAGAAGATTATGTAGTACCGACGTATGAACCACCGCACATGCCTTGTAGTAGGAGCACTATGTAAGTTCAAGTGGCTGCCGTGTTTCACACTCCTCCGTCGTAAGAGTGGAAACACTTGTTGTAATCATATTTTTTTCTTCAGAAACAGTGGACACGCTCTACCGTACGATCCTCGGCGGTCGGCGGGATCCATGCACTAAATTACTCCGTACTAGAGTGCCCAACTGCACTGTAGACTACCACAATCAAAGCGCCGTAGTTATGCCCAATGAGCCGTCAAATAACAAAACCCCCACCTTTCCAGCTGTAAGTTGGACGGACGAAGCAACCAACACTTCACTCTTCTCCCTCAGCTTCCTCTCTTGAAGAAAACCCCAACTCGCTTCTCCCTCATCTTGTTAATCATTTCTTCAAGAAAACCCCGACTTGCGTCTGCCATTGTTCTTCTCTCCCAAAGAAGGAACAGTGAGCTCATCAATGGTGTCTATTCTGGTCAAGGCCCAGTCTTGCAACCCCGAAACTGATCCTATAACTCCATCTTTGTTCTTCTTCTCGGTTTGTGATTATGGTTTCTTTTTTTATTTCTATTTGACAGTTTCTTGATGGACCCTGGAGCACGAGCCGAAGTGATGTCTATGGCTCTGGCCAAAACCGTGGCTCTGGCCAAAACCGCCGAGGCTCAGGGTACGAAGAAGCCCAAGCACCCCGTTGAGACTACCGCAGACAAGCTCAAGGCCATCGCCCTGTCCAAGCCCCCCTCGATCTCTCCAGGATACCTCATTAAGCAACTCCAGGTAATATATTTTCTTGACGATATTTTTCTCGATCTTGATCGTGTTTTTTCATCTAACACGCAGTACTACTGCTAGTAGTACAACTTTCTGGGTGATCTTGCATGTGATTTTTGTGTGCCAAATGACGGTTCTAAATTCCTCTTTTGACCAAAACATGCGACAGGTTGACACTGATTTCTTATAGATTACTTTCAACTACTTGATGAACATCAATGCTACCTTTGAAGAGAGTATATTAGCCTCAGTAACTTGTGTTATGGATATTGCAAGTAATCCCTCTGCTCTAATGCCTTCGAAGACATGTTCTAGTGTCTTTGTTCACTCATTTCTATGTGTATATGTAGTCTTATATGGAGTAAAATATCAAAAATTATCTTATATTTCTGAACGGAGGTAGTAACAAAATATTTGGTTTCTATTTTAATTAGAACCGGGTCCGCAGTGGAGATGAAGTTCTCAAAGTCATGCCATGTGAACTGGAAGACCTGGGGATGAGTTCTACTGCTAAACTATCCAGCTGTTGTGTCCTTGTCACCACATGTCCTGAACTAGTGTTTTCTAGTGCTTCGTTCTTTTTTATTTCCATGTTGTTTCACATGATTCACTGTGTTGATCTAACTGTTTGTGTATGTCTTCTTGTTTGCAAATAGAGAATTCCTAGAGCAACGAGGGAGTCGTTTACAATCCGGGTGACCGTGGCCAAGTTTCTCTTACCATGCGCAGCCTTGGTGTGAATGAACCTGCTCAATATACCGTTAGTAAAAAGGATGGTTTCGTGATGATTGATTCTAAAGGATGGTCAAGGTTCAAATCTAAACCAAATTTGCGGTAGGGCATGGTGTCAAAATCACACTTCCTCGATAAGGAGAGCTTGTCCAAATCAACTTTGAAATTCTTCAGTAGTAGCACGTAACTGCTAAACTGATCCGCCCTATGAGAGATTTTGATGTAATAATATGGCATGGTGAAACAAGTGTCATGTGTGTATAAGTAGTACTACAATATTATTTATCACGTAGGATATCGTTGATAGAATTGCAACTCTGATTCCTAGTTAGGAACTGTCGTTCGCTTTCATTCTAACAGCTGTCGTGTTTTATTCAATTTTCTGTATTCGCCTTGTGATAGCATCTAAAACCTATGCCGTGCCTATCGCTTGCAATATGAAATGCGCTGAGGTAGAACACATGGGCCGCCAAACATGCAGGCCCACCGGCCTGTGGCCTGATGCCTGCTTGAACTACGTCGATATTTCCCCAAAGAGGAAGGGATGATGCAGCACAACGACGGTAAGTATTTCCCTCAGTGATGAGACCAAGGTTATCAAACCAGTAATAGAACCAAGCAACACAACGTAAACTTCCCCTGCACACAAATAACAAATACTCGCAACCGGATGTGTTAAAGGGGTTGTCAATCCCTTTCGGGTTATGATGCCTCGAATTGACGAGAAGACTTGATAAAGTTGTGATAGATAAGATAAATAGATCACAAAATATATAATATTCAACAAGGTATTTTTATATTTTTGGTTTAATAGATCTGAAAATAAAAGCAAAGGAAAATAGATCACAAAAGCAAATATGATGAAACGAGACCTGGGGGCCGTAGGTTTCACTAGTGGCTTCTCTCGAGAAAAATAGCAAACGGTGGGAAAACAATTACTATTGGGCAATTGATAGAACATCATATAATCACGAAGACATCCAGGCAATGATAATTACATAGGCATCACGTCCAAGGTTAGTAGGCCGACTTCTGCCTGCATCTATTACTATTACTCCACACATCGACCTCTATCCAGCATGCATCTAGTGTATTAAGTTCATGGAAAACGGAGTAATGCAGTAATGACGATGACATGATGTAGACAAGATCTATTTATGTAGAAATAGACCCCATCTTGTTATCCTTAATAGCAATGATACATACGTGTCGTTTCCCCTTCTGTCACTGGGATCAAGCACCATAAGATTGAACCCATCACAAAGCACCTCTTCCTATTGCAAGATAAATAGATCAAGTTGGCCAAACAAAACCCAAATATCAGAGAAGAAATACGAGGCTATAATCAATCATGCATATAAGAGATCAAAGAAGACTCAAATAACTTTCATGGATAAAAACTCAGATCTGATCATAAACTCAAAGTTCATCAGATCCCAACAAACACATCGCAAAAAGACTTACATCATATGGATCTCCAAGAGACCATTGTATTGAGAATCAAGAGAGAGAGAGAGAGAGAGAGAGAGAGAGAGGGGAAGCCATCTAGCTACTAACTATGGATCTGTAGGTCAACAAAGACTACTCACGCATCATTGGAGAGGCACCAATGGACATGATGACCCCTCCGAGATGGTGTCTAGATTGGATCTTGTGTTTCTAGAACATGCGGCGGCTGGAATTGATTTTCGTCGTCTCCCATAGGGTTTCTGGAATATTGGGGTATTTATAGAGCAAAGAGGCGGTGCGGGAGGCCATCGAGCTGGGCACAACCCACCTGGGCACGCCTGTGCCCTCGAGCACGCCCTTCTGGCTTGTGCTCCCCTCTGAGCTCCCCTCAGGTACTTTCTTGGCCCACTGGATGTCTTCTGGTCCAAAAAAATTCACAAAAAATTTCGCTGCGTTTGGACTCTGTTTGTAATTGATTTCGTGCCCTGTAAAAACAAGCAGAAAATAGGAACTGACACTGGGCACTATGTCAATAGGTTAGTACCAAAAAATGATATAAGATGACTATAAAATGATTGTAAAACATCCAAAAATGATAATATAATAGCATGGAACAATAAGAAGTTATAGATAAGTTGGAGACGTATCAGCATCCCCAAGCTTAATTCCTGCTCGTCCTCGAGTAGGTAAATGATAAAAACAGAATTTTTGATGTGGAATGCTGCCTAGCATGTTCATCACATTTTCTTTTCTTTGTAGCATGGACATTTGGACTTCTATATGGTTCAAAGCAATAGTCTAGTTTTGACAAGAAGACTTTAATACTCTAGCATACCAACAAGCAAACATGTCTTTCAAAATATCAACACTAAACCAAGTTATCCCTAGCCCATTATGCTCAACCGTAGATCCATTCATTAAACACACTCGAATATTAGCTACACCCAATGCTCAAATACAATCATAGTGCCCCTTAGTTGGTGCTTTATAAGAAAAAGATGGAGACTCAAATTCAAAATAAAAATTGCATAAAGTAAAAGAAAGGCCCTTCGCATAGGGAAGTAGGGATTTGTAGAGGTGCTAGAGCTCAAAGCGCAAAATTGAGAGACAAAAACATTTTGGGAGGCATACTTTTCCCACCAACGAAAACGACTTAGAGCTCCCAACGCTTTCCATGCTAGATACATCATAGGCGGTACCCAAACAGAAAATAAAGTTTATTCCTTTTTCCACCATTACTTTAACTTTCCATGGCTAACCGTATCCATGGGTGCCCTCCATACCAACACTTTCCACAAAATTTATTATTTGACAACATAAAGTAAATTCATTTTTCATTTTGGTACTGGGCATCGCTAATACCTTTGCCGTTGTCTTGTGCAATGACAAGTGAATAAGCACTCATCGTGAGAATAACACATCTAGCTTGGAAAATATTGGCCACCACTCACCGCCTCACGAGCAGTACGAGCACATAAAAGAGAATTTTTTTAAAACAATTAGAGATGGCACATGCAAATTTTCTTAGAACGGCACGGAAATACCGCATATAGGTAGGTATAGTGGACTCATATGGCAAAACTGGTTTAAAGGATTTTGGATGCACAAGTAGTGATCATACCTAGTGCAAAATGAAGGCTAGCAAAAAGATGGAGAAGCGACCAACCAAGAAACAAAAAATCTCGTACCCAAGAGTTAAGCATAAGTAACACCGAATAATGCACCACAAGTAGGATATAAATTTCATTGCATAACTATTGACTTTCATGCTTGCATAGGGAATCACAAACCTTAACATAAATATTCTTACTAAAGCACAATTACTCATCAGCATGACTCCATATCATATCATCATATCTCAAAACCATTACTAAGAATCAAGTTTATTTTGTCCAATGATCTTCATGAAAGTTTTTATTATATCCTCCTGGGATATCTATCACTTTGGGACTATTTTCGTATGTTGCTTTTAATAAGCTCCAACACATTTAAGTGAAGAACATGACATAATTTTTTCTTTCTCTCAAAATAATCTAAGTGAAGCAAGAGAGAAATACTTAAAAAATTACTAGCTCCCAAAAAAACCTAAGTGAAGCATGAGAGCATTTCTTCAAAAATAACAAAGCACACCGTGCCCAAAAAGATATAAGTGAAGCTCTAGAGCAATTCCATGGCTCTAAAATTTTAAGTGAAGCATAGGAGGAAGCATAACATAATTTTTGGCTCTCAAAAAGGTGCGTCCAGCAAGGATTCAAGACTTATAACACAAAGAAAAACAAGCAAAGACTCATATCATACAAGACGCTCCAAGCAAAACTCATAATATGTGACGAATAAAAATATAGTTCCAAGTAAAATACCGATGGTTATTAGAAGAATGATGGGATGCCACTCGGGGGCATCCCCATGCTTAGTTGCTTGCTACTTCTTGAATGTTATCTTGGGGTGCCTCGGGCATCCCCAAGCTTAGTCTTTTGCTAATCCTTATTCCTTCATCCATCATAAGATCACCCAAAACATGAAAACTTCAATCACACAAAACTCAACAAAACCTTCGTGAGATCCGTTAGTATAAGAAAGCAAACCACTACTATAAGTATTGTTGAAAACCTATTCATATTTTATTTTTGCATTATATCTACTGTATTCCAACTTTATATGGCAAAAAATCTTCAAAGAAAACCATAGAATCATCAAGACAAGCACACAACGCAAAGAAAACAAAATCTGTCAAAAACAGAACAGTCTGTAGCAATCTGGCTACTTCGAATACTTCTGTAAGTCCAAAAATTCTGCAAAATGAGGACGATGTGAATAATTTGTTAATTAATCTTCTTCAAAAAGAATCAATTCAAAAGCACTCTTCTGATAAAAAAATTCGTGAGCGCAAAAGTTTCTGTTTTTCAACAAGATCAAATCAACTTTCACCCAAATCATCCCAAAGGCCTTGCTTGGCAAAAACACTACTTTAAACCACAAAACACATCTAAACGAAGATATGATTGTGTATTTTATTTAAAACAGCAAGAAAAACAAAAAGCAAAAATGATACAAGTTGGGTTGCCTCCCAACGAGCGCTATCGTTTTACGCCCCTAGCTAGGCACAACGCATACGATCTAAGTGTTGTCATCCTTGGTTCTAGATCCATGTGATGCCCTCATGATTGA
Organism: Aegilops speltoides; assembly: GCA_021437245.1. Lineage (NCBI taxonomy): Eukaryota > Viridiplantae > Streptophyta > Magnoliopsida > Poales > Poaceae > Aegilops > Aegilops speltoides. The sequence goes on along the minus strand of CM038142.1, from coordinate 306,761,493 downwards.
TTCATATGGTGTCCTAATTCTTGTTCTAGGGAAGTGTTCCATACCCTTCCTTAGTGGAAATTGAAATTTAATATTGCCTTCTTTCATATCAATCACGACACCAATAGTATGTAAAAACGGTCTACCAAGAATAATTGGACAAGACGGATTGCAATTAATATCAAGAACAATAAAATCTATGGGAACATAATTCCTATTTGCAAGAATAAGAACATCATTAATTCTTCCCATAGGCTTTTTAATAGTAGAATCCGCCAAGTGCAAATTTAGAGAACATTCTTCAACATCGGTAAGACCAAGCACATCACATAAAGACTTCAGAATTGTAGAAACACTAGCACCCAAGTCACATAATTCAAAACACTCATAATTTTTAATATTCACTTTGATGGTAGGTTCCCATTCATCATGTAATTATCTAGGAATTGAAACTTCTAATTCCAACTTTTCTTCAAAAGCTTTCATCATAGCATCAACAATGTGTTTAGTAAAAGCTTTATTTGTTCATAAGAATGGGTTGAATTTATAATGGATTGCAACAAAGAATGACAATCAACCAAAGAGAAACTATCATAATTAAAGTCTTTGTAATACAAAATAGTGGGCACATCACTAGTTAAAGTCTTGACTTCTTCAAACCCACTTTTATCAAAATTTTCAACAAGATTTCACCCTCCGAATCATAGGGACGCCTTCTAGCTAAAGTTGACTCTTATCCAGTCCCTTTTTCATCAATCTTAATTTTACTAAACAAAGAATCAATAGAAGAAACACCAATCATTTTAAGATCTTCATCACTTTTATGACAGTAATCAATAGAAAACGCTCTTTCTAAAATTTCTCTTTTAGCTCTAAGCATAGCGGTTCTTTTCTTACTTTCATCCATAGAAACATAAAGAGCTTTAATTGATTCTTCGACTTTAGGAACAAAAAATTTCATCTTGATAGTTCTACATCATGAGAAATTTTGTCAATACTTCTAGACATATCATCGACTTTATTCAACTTTTCTTCTATCGGAGCATTGAAAACTTTATGAGTATTATTAAATTCTTCAATATTATTCTCAAGATCAGAGGTGTTTCTACTATTATTATTGTAAGTAGGATTACCATAGGAATTACCATAATTATTAGAGTAATTACTAGGAAAAGGCCCAGGATTAAAATTACCTCTATAAGCATTGTTATTGACATTGTTTCGCGAGATAAAATTCACATCTATGGCATCACTATTTTTCTCAATCAAAGTAGACGAAGGCACATCATTAAAATCAATAGGAGCACTTTTATTAGCAACCAACTTCATAAGAGCATCAACTTTTTCACTCAAATAATTAATTTCTTCTACCGAATTGACTTTTTTTACTAGTAGGCACTCTTTCGATATGCCATTGTGAGTAATTGGCCATAATATTGTCTAGCAATTTAGTAGATTCACCAAAAGTAATTTCCATAAAAGTACCCCCTGCGGAGGAATCCAAAAGATTACGAGAAACAAAATTCAACCCCGCGTAAATTTTTTGTATGATCATCCAAAGATTTAACCCCTGAGTTGGGCAATTCCTTAGCATCAATTTCATCCTTTCCCATAATTGTGCAACATGCTCATGTTCAAGTCGCTTGAATTTCATGAGCTGGGTTCTAAGGGAAATATTTTTTGCGGGCGAAAAATACTTAGTCATAAAGGCATCCTTGCACTTGTTTTAAGAATCGATACTATTGTGAGGAAAATAAGAAAACCAAATTCTCGAACGATCTCGCAAAGAAAACGGAAATAATTTCAACTTCGCAACATCATTGTCCACATCTTTTTTCTTTTGCATATCGCATAATTCCACGAATGTGTTAAGATGGGACGCGAAATCCTCATTAGGAGTACCGGCAATTTGATCTTTGAAAACAAGATTCAACAAAGCAGTATTAATATCACAATACTCCGCAATAGTGGCAGGAGGAGCAATCGGAGTGCTAATAAAATCATTGTTGTTGGTATTTGATAAATCACACAAATTGGTGAAACAGATCTGGCGAGAAAACGATGAACGAAAAAGAGAGCGAATAAAACGGAAAATTTTTGTGAAGTGGGGGAAAGGAAAATGAGAGGAAAATGGCAAATAATGTAAATTCTGAAGAGATGAGATTTGTGATTAGGAACCTGGTTGATGTTGAAGATCTTCCCTGGCAACGGCGCCAGAAATTCCTTTTGATGTCTGCTAGAACTATGTCGATATTTCCCCAAAGAGGAAGGGATGATGCAGCACAGCGACGATAGGTATTTCCCTCAGTGATGAGACCAAGGTTATCGAACCAGTAGGAGAACCAAGAAACACAACTTAAACAGCACCTGCACACAACTAACGAATACTCGCAACCCGGCGTGTTAAAAGGGGTTGTCAATCCCTTTCGGGTAACGATGCCTCGAATTGGCGAGAAGATGTGATAAAGTTGTGATAGATAAGATAAATAGATCACAAAATAAATAAAGTGCAGCAAGGTATTTTTGTATTTTTGGTTTAATAGATCTAAAAATAAAAGCAACGGAAAATAAATCGCAAAAGCAAATATGGTAAAAGAGACCCAGTACCGTAGGTTTCACTAGTGGCTTCTCTCGAGAAAAATAGCAAACGGTGGGAAAATAATTACTATTGGGAAATTGATAGAACTTCAAATAATCACGACGATATCAAGGCAATGATCATTACATAGGCATCACATCCAAGATTAGTAGACCGACTCCTGCCTGCATCTACTACTATTACTCCACACATCGACCGCTATCCAGCATGCATCTAGTGTATTAAGTTCATGGAAAAATGGAGTAATCCAATAAGAACGATGACATGATGTAGACAAGATGTATTTATGTAGAAATAGACCCAATCTTCTTATCCTTAATAGCAACGATACATACGTGTCATTTCCCCTTCTGTCAGTGGGATCAAGCACTGTAAGATCAAACCTATCACAAAACTCCTCTTCCAATTGCAAAATAAATAGACCAAGTTGGCCAAACAAAACCCAAATATCGGAGGAGATATACGAGGCTATAATGAATCATGCATATAAGAGATCAGAGAAGACTCAAATAACTTTCATGGATAAAAACTCAAATATGATGATAAACTCAAAGTTCATCGGATCCCAACAAACACATCGCAAAAAGACTTACATCATATGGATCTCCAAGAGACCATTGTATTGAGAATCAAGAGAGATAGAGGAAGTCATCTAGCTACTAACTCCGGACCCGTAGGTCTACAAAGAACTACTCATGCATCATCGGAGAGGCACCAATGGACATGATGAACCCCTCCGAGATGGTGTCTAGATTGGATCTGGTGTTTCTGGAACTTGTGGCAGCTAGAATTGATTTTCATCGTCTCCCCAAGGGTTTCTAGAATATTAGGGTATTTATAGAGTAAAGAGGCTGTGCGGGAGGCCACCGAGGTAGCACAACCCACCTGGGCGCGCTGGTCCCCCAGGCGTGCCGTGGTCGGTTGTGCTCCCCTCGGAGCTCCCCTCAAGTACTTTCTTGGCCCACTGGATGTCTTCTGGTCCAAAAAAAGTTCATAAGAACTTTCGCTGTGTTTGGACTCCGTTTGGTATTGATTTCCTGCGATGTAAAAAACAATTAGAAAACAACAACTGGCACTAGGCACTACGTTAATAGGTTAGCACTAAAATGATATAAAATGACTATAAAATGATTATAAAACATCCAAGAATGATATTATAACAGCATGGAACAATCAAACATTATAGATACGTTGGAGACGTATCATGCCCCAAAGTCCAGAACCATGAGCATGTCTGAGTATTATATTCTCAGCTGAACCCCATATTATGTTATATGTATCCCCCTTGATTTTTCCTATGTATAAAGTTGTGATATAAAAGATTTTAATATTTCTTCACAGAGGGAGTATCTCTCTGTCAAAAATATATTTATGTGTAAATAGTTACTCCTGCCTTTCTACTTCCTTTCACTGATATGTGGGGCATCCGGCAACGGGGTCCACGTGACATGCACAAAATTAGAGCGCACAACTGCATGGTAGACTCACCCCGGTCGTAGCGCCACAGTAATTCCAATGAGCCATCAAATCAGCAAAACCCCAACCTTTCCAGCTTTAGCAGTAAGCTGGACGAAAGAAGCAGCAATATTTCACTAGGCCTGAATCCCATTCTCCCTCATCTTCTTATTCAAAGAAAACCCCCTCTCTCCCTGGGCCTGAATCCCCTTTTCCCTTGTCTGCTTGTTAAGAAAAAAACTCTCGGCGATTGCATAGGGTTTTCTCATGGAGAACCAAGTACAAATTCTTCATCCATCCCCGATAAATCCAAGTCCCTTGGTCGCGGGTAATCCTAGGATGGCAGCCGCTGTCGTTGATGCATTTTTCTTCCTACTGAAACAAGTAGGTTTCATTTGTAGTGCCCAAAGTGCGAGGACCCTATAGGTTTCTGCGCCCTCGGTGAGATGCCACACTTGTTCCTTCTCATCCTAACACAAGATTTTAGAACGCGCACAATATGTTCCTAGAATCCTCTTTTCAATCAGGGAGGGGGGTTTGAACATGTTGTCGACTAATTTGAAAATTTGGATTGCTATATTTGGATAAAAGGTACTAGTACCATGGTCAACACTGACGTGAAGGAGGAAATTATTTCTAGATTTGGATAGCGAATACATTGTCTTCTCATATTATTTTTCCTGCAATGCATTCCTTACTTTGCCAGAACACATGTACTCAAGATGGTCGGCCTTGCCATAACTGAATACACTAGTTTAATGGTCACTTTGAAGACAAGCCATGGATATAAGTTCTGAGTTGGGTTCATGAACCAAGAAGATCGCTGTTTTTTTATGGCCGAACTTGGATAAACTTTCTCAAGTGTTACGGACTGAAAGTTGGCACACGAATGTTGATGGAAATAGAAGAACATGGTTTTGTCTTCGCTGTGATCTTCCACCCCGACGTTGTTCCAGTAGTTCATCCATGTTAGTTTTGTATCTGGTTCTTGCTTGTTGCCTCGATTACTTCTTAATCCACCTATTCTGTCTATCTAATCACAATTTAACTTCAGAAGTAGAAACGATTTGTGATTCCCTTCTCTCTCAAAGATGCTACTTCTAACAAATATTTCTTATAATTGATGACACATGTAGGTTATTTCAAAGTTAAGCATGCTACTTGTGTGTTATTCTATAAGAACACGACTGTTATTGATGGCATTGTAGTTGACTAGGATGACACCCACAAGTTCCTACACTTTATTGATCGTCTTGATGTCCTTGTGGGGCATTTCAATGGTGGAATGCCACGTGGGATATGTGTGCCACTGCTGCACACGTTGAACAGGTTCAACTGTGTCGAGAAACTTATGGTACGAGCTATTTTATGTTATATATGTTGTTCATAAACTCTTGCTTATACAAAGTTTTACAGCTGTGATCTTCTTGAAACAGAAACTGCCCATTTCTATTGTTCCTATACAGATGCCTGGCCATGGTCGGGTCATACTTGCGCTCGGTCGCAACATGATGTTTATGTCGACCTACTCCATTCCCCTTGGAGGTGAAAAGATATTTATTCATGGGTGGTCTCAAATAATGAAGGCCCGTCCATCTTGGAGAATCGGACAGAAGGTTATGCTCATGCTTTTCCATGGCTCTAAAGCAAATATCCTGTTTATTGGCCACATTGTGAGATGAAGCCGCTTTTAGAAGGTTGTGGATGCACGGGGTGGCGCCTGGGCCTTCTCATGGGGCTTGGTGGCCTCACACTTGGTTAACTGTAGGAAAAGTAGCACTGTTCGAGGCATGCTTTGTATGGTTGAACCTGTATAAGTACTCATACTGCTTTTAGCTGTGGTTGTTAAGTGTCCCCCCTGGTTTCAATTAAGGTTGTTAAGTACTCCTGCTGCTTTTACAGTCTGTCATGTTTCTTCAGTCTCGTCTTCTTCCAGCCGCCAAAACCAAACCAGCACCGGTGAGGACGCTTGCTTCCGCCTCCCACGGATGGCTGCGCCTCAGCGCACGCATCACCGCCCCACCGTCTCCTGATCATTAATGCTGGCGTCCGAGGCCTCGTCCTCATCCTCTGTGCGCTTTGGTGCGCTCTCCACGGCGCTGTCCTCTCGCGTTGTCAACATGGTTAACAAACAAGAGGAATCGGTAGAGGATTGTACGTTGTCAATCGGCGCTGCATAGGATAGAATTTCTGGTGAAATTCCAAATTCAATCGCTTATAATTCCAATATCTCGTATCATCACTTAGCCTATACCATGTCATTGCATCTTCCTTCAAAGATAAAGGGAAGACCTTCCTTTTAACAACATCATTGGGAATACCTGCAAGCTTAAATAATCCACAAACTTCATCCACAAAGATAAGGTGTAAATCAGGATGCAATGTTCCGTCTCCTGCAAAAGGATTAGCTAGCAGTTTTTCTATCATACCAGAAGGAATCTCAAAGTGAATATTTTCATAAAGTTAAGTAGGTTGAGGAGCATCTATTTGCTCTTCTGGTTGGGGTGAAGATACCCCAAACAAGCCCCTCAAAGGATTAGTTTCCATAGTGACAAGTACCAGAAAATTTCATCACACTAAATAAATGTTTCCTTACCAAGTTCCACTCACCAAGAGCACTACGCTCCCCGGCAACGGCGCCAGAAAAGAGTCTTGATGACCCACAAGTATAGGGGATCTATCGTAGTCCTATCGATAAGTAAGAGTGTCGAACCCAACGAGGAGCGAAGAAATGATAAGCGGTTTCGATGAGGTTTTCTCTGCAAGCACTGAAATAGTAGGTGATAGATAGTTTTGTGATAAGATAAATAGTAACAAGCAAAATTAAATAAAGTAAATAAAGTGCAGCAAGGTGGCCAATCCTTTATGTATCAAAGGATAAGCCTGGAAAAATTCTAATAATGAAGGAGCTCCTGAGGACACATTGGGAATTATCGTCAAGCTAGTTTTCATCACGTTCGTAAGATTCGCGTTCGGTACTTTGATAATTTGATATGTGGGTGGACCGGCACTTGGGTACTGCCCTAACATGGACAAGCATCCCTCTTATGATTACCCCTATTGCAAGCATCCGCAACTACAAAAAGGAGTATTAAGGTAAACCTAACCACAGGATTAAACATATGGGTCCATATCAACCCCTAACAAAGCAACGCATAAACTAGGGTTTAAGGTTCTGTCACTCTAGCAACCCATCATCTACTTATTACTTCCCTATGCCTTCATCTAGGCCCAAATAATGGTGAAGTGTCATGTAGTCTACGTTCACATAACACCACTAGAGGAGAGACAACATACATCTCATCAAAATATCGAACGAATACCAAATTCACATGACTACTAATAGCAAGACTTCACCCATGTCCCCAGGAACAAACATAACTACTCACAATGCATATTCATGTTCATAATCAGAGAGGTAATAATATGCATAAAGGATCTGAACATATGATCTTCCACCAAGTAAACACAATAGCATCAACTACAAGGAGTAATCAACACTACTAGCAACCCACAGGTACCAATTTGTGGTTTTGATACAAGATTGGATACAAGAGATGAACTAGGGTTTTGAGAGGAGATGGTGCTGGTGAAGATGTTGATGCAGATTGACCCCCTCCCGATGAGAGGATCGTTGGTGATGACATTGGTGATGATTTTCGCCTCCCGGAGGGAAGTGTCCCCGGCAGAACAGCTCCGCCAGAGCCCTAGATTGATTCCGCCATGGTTCTGCCTCGTGGCGGCGGAGTTTCGTCCCGTAAGCTTGCCCATGATTTTTTCCAGGACAAAACCCTTCATATAGCAGAAGATGGATGCCGGAAGCCCACCAGGGGGCCCAGGAGATAGGGAGCCGCGCCTTGGGGGGGCCCTGTCTCCTGGACAGGGTGTGGGCCCCCTGGCCTATTTCTTTTGCCCAAAAATTCTTAGTAAATCTAAAAAGTTTTTTCGTGGAGTCTCAGGTCTTTTGGAGTTGTGCAGAATAGGTTTCCAACGTTTGCTCCTTTTCCAGCCAAAATTCCAGCTGCCGGCATCCCCCTCTTCATGGTAAACCTTGTGAAATAAGAGAGAATAGCCATAAGTATTGAGATATAATGTGTAATAATAGCCCATAATGCAATAAATAGTGATATAAAAGCATGATGCAAAATGGACGTATCAACTCCCCCAAGCTTAGACCTCGCTTGTCCTCAAGCGGAAGCCGAAATCGAAAAATATGTCCACATGTTTAGAGATAGAGGTGTTGATAAAAATAAAATACGAACATGAGGGCATCATGATCATTCTAATAACAGCAACATATATGGATTTTGTCATATGATTTCCTATGCTCAAGTAATAAGCAATTCACAATGTCAAGTATGGTTCAAAAACTTCATTGGGAACTAACAAACTATAATCTTAGTCATTGAAGCAATTGCAATTTATCGTAACATCAGAAAGATTCAATAATAGAGCTTTTCAGCAAGCTCACATACTCAACCATCTCGTAGTCTCCTATAATTGTTAACACTCACGCAATACTTGTGGTTATAGAGTTTCAGCCGGACACTGAGAAAGATAGGGGCTTATTGTGTTGCCTCCCAACGTATTCACCTTTAGGTGATGTCAACAATAATAGCCTATCCCAACTTACATCCAATTGGATATATGTATCATGATCTTTCCAAACACGAAGAGCTTGCCAAAGGATAAAAATAAAAAGGGAAAGGTGAGTATCACCTTGACTCAAGCATAAAGTAAAAACATAAAGTAAAAGATAGGTCCTTCGCAGAGGGAAGCAGAGGTTGTCATGCGCGTTTAGGGTGGATGCACAAAATCTTAATGCAAAAGAATGTCACTTTATATTGCCCCTTGTATGTGGACCTTTATTATGCAATCCGTCGCTTTTATTACTTCCACAACAAGTTCGTACAAAGCTTATTTTCTCTGCACTAATATGTCATACATATTTAGAGAGCAATTTTTATTGCTAGCACTGATGACAACTTACTTGAAGGCTCTTACTCAATCCATAGGTAGGTATGGTGGACTCTCATGGCAAAACTGGGTTTGAGGATATTTGGAAGCACAATTAGTATCTCTACTTGGTGCAAGGAATTTGGCTAGCATGAGGGGGAAAGGAAAGCTCAACATGTTTGGAAGGTCAATGACAATATACTTTAACTGAGATGTCGGAAAACATAAACCATTACGTTGTCTTCCTTGTCCAACGTCAACTCTTTTAGCATGTCATACTTAATGAGTGCTTCACAATCATAAAAGATGTCCAAGATAATATATTTATATGTGAACCCCTCTTTCCTTATTACTTCCTATTAATTGCAACGATGACCAAGGCAATGTTCATCAACTCTCAACAATTTTATGCCTCATACTTTCTATGTGTGAAGTTATCACTATCCATAAGATCAGTATGAACTCTTTTGTTCTTTCTACTTTCTCAAGATCATAGCAACATAGCAAAGCCCTTGACTCAACACTAATTTTTATTATAGATAGCACACGGACTCGATTACAAAAGAGATCACAAAGCAAAGCTCAAAACTACCTGATATCAAAACTTTGAACTAATAGATCAAGATACTACTAAAAGGATCGGACTAAATAAAGCGGTAAAGATAGGAGTGTGATGGTGATACAATACCGGGGCACCTCCCCCAAGCTTGGCAGTTGCCAAGGGGAGTGCCTATACCCATGTGATTATTTCTTCGGAGGTGGTGAAGTAGGAGTTGTTGATGATGTAGGCTTGTTGTTCGTCTTCCAAGGCATAGGCTCTCCATCATAAAAGGATGATCGAGTCTTCGGGATCCTTAAATCTGCAGCCAAACTCATTCGCTTTAATCTATATTCATACTCACAGTTCTGGTTTTGCAGGTCATAAATCTGGGCTTGGAGGTGCTCGATTTTCTCTTGAACCTTGAAGATGGTCTCCCCAATGACTTTGGCATCCAGCTTGTGGTTGTTCGCGAACTCAGTCATCATCATCTGGTTGGCGTTGAGTCCACGCTCCACCATCCCTTGACACTTGAAAACTTCTTGCTCCATGGCTTCGAGCTTTGTCTCCATGCTCCCGGTACGCCTTGGTCCCTCCACATCGCGGATGTGCAACACCCCCGCATGCATCTCAATGGTTTGAGGGTGATGCAGCACCTCCGCAAGATAGGGGCTGATAACCCTCTCGAAAAACTTGTCCTTGGGAACGCTTGGAGACGACATGATGCTCTAGATCTGAAACAGAAACAGCTCGAAACGAAAACAGAGGATATTTGCGTGATATGGTGGTCAAAACCTTCAGGAGTATATATAATGAATTTTACCCGACCAAAATACGTAACATACAAGAAAACGGAGTCCCGGAGGCACACGAGGTGCCTACGAGACAGGGGGCGCGCCCTACAGGGGGGTGGGGCGCCCTCCTCTCTCGTGGGAGCCTAGTGCCCCTTTCGGACTACTTCTTTGTTCCTAAAATATTTAACTAATCCAAAACTGATAAAAATTGCCATTAGAGTTGTCTTGGAGTCGGTTTACTTACCGTACCACGTACCTATGCTTTTTCGGAGTCTGGAACGTTCTGGAAAGTGTCTCTTATGTATTCCTCAGGGGTTATGGTTTCAATAATATTAGTTTCAACATTGATAGGATTATGTCGTGGGAAAACTGATCCACGGACACCTATGGGACAGGCGGACCGAGCCCCTTTCGGTTCGGCGGGGGGCGGAGATCACGTGAAGAGCAGATCGAGGCGAAGCACACGAGCGGTTTACCCAGCTTCGGAGCTCTCCGGAGAGATAATACTCCTACTGCTGCATGTCTGAATGTATTGAGTTCCTGCTCGAGAGCGCTGAGTGCTACAGTACACGCTAGCTGCTAATCAGACCGAGCATGAGTGTTTTCTGCCTTCGAACCCCCTTCTACGTTGCGCATGGGCCTCCTTTTATATGCTCAAGGGGTCACCGACAGGTGGCAACGTAGACAAGGGTAAAAATGGAAAGGTGTTGCGGTTGGTACAACTACCTGTACAGTGTATCATACCTAACCCTGACGGCAGGGGACAAAGGCATTAAATGCCCGTCTGCGTCGCCCAAATAGTGCGAAAAGGGACCGTCAGGGGCGCCACCGCTTGCCATGATGGCAATCTTGTCAGCGTCGCTTGCCACCGCGCACCGCTGGCTGCACAGCCTCTCGCCACGCGCGCCTGGAAAGGTCCCAGGGCAACACGTTGGTGGATGTGCTAGAGCGCGGGTACAGAGTGGTAGCTTGCCGCGGCAGGCGCCTTGTCGCGGTCGTTGTCTTGTCGCGTCCGGAAGCTTGTCGCTCGCCGGGGCTCGCCGGGACGCGTGGCGCGTCGCGGCAAGTTCCTTGAGATGCCTTGGTTGGCCTTCCCGGCAAGCTCCTCTTGCCGGGGCCTTGTCTCTTTGGCTTGGATACTTTGTTCTTGAATGGCTCCAAAGGAACCACGGAGGGCCTTGGCGGTCACCCGGCAAGCCTTGCCGCGGGGTGCTGCGACTGCCCGTGCCCAAGTTCGGGATATTAGGGTACCCCTACTCTAGTACACCGACAGAGCCCCGGCTGGGCCACACTGCAGTGCCGAAGCGCTGTTGGGCCAGGCCCAAAACAGGGCACGGGCACGCGCGGCCTGGGTTACGCCGTATCTTACTCCGTATCCACCGCGCCCTCCCTGAACGGCACGCGTCGAATGCGGCGTCGTGGGAGAGAACGTGGGCGGTTTCTTTATTCGGAAAGACGGAACGTCCGCCCCCTCCCTCTTTAAAAGCAGGGGAAAAAGGGGCAGTTCGACTATCTCGCCGGTTGCTGTTCCAATCTCAAAAATCTCCGCCGCTCCCCCCTTCTCCCCAAAGCCGAAAGAGAGCAGCGCTCCGCCTCCCATCGCCACCAGCACCACCAACGCTGTCGATCTCCCCCACCACCTCCGCCATGGCTCCGAAAGCTGGCAAGGGGAAGGCCGTGAAGTCGACCGAGGCGCAGCGGCTCGCGGCACTGCGAAAGGATCGGACAACCTTCCCCCCCAAGCTCGCCGCGAAGGAGCTGAGGGAGTACGACTACCTCTTCTGGTCAACGGAGATGCGAGCGCATCTGCGCACGAAGGTACTCTCCGCCGCCGCTTCGGAACGAGCTCCGAATGGATATCCCTTCTTCGCGTTGTTCTTCTACTGCGGGCTCTGCCCGCCTTTCTCTGAATTTTTCTGCGACTTTATGAACACCTACGGGTTCCACCTCCTTAACTTCACCCCCAATGCCGTTCTGACCATGGCAGTTTTCGCACATCTCTGTGAAAACTTTGTCGGAGTCCATCCAAATGTAGCTCTTTTCCGCCACTTCTTTATGCCCCGAGCTGAGAGAGGGGAGACTTTATCCGGCGGAATCGCCTGGATCTCGAGAGCTGGCAAGAAGGAAGCTTATCTAGAGGGAGAGCTTCGCGGCAAGTGGGAGGAATGGAGAGCAGACTGGTGCTGGATTGTCGAGGAGAACCCGCAGCCGTTTACCGCCCAGCGCCAAGCCCCAGTAGCGCGCGGCAACGATTGGAGCAACGTGGCCCCGGAAGACGATAGGCTGAAGATTGCCGTCACCCGGATGCTCTGCCTCAGGCTTGTCGGGCTCACTGTAGGCGCCGTTGGTGCAGATTTTCTTCGCCGCCGCATCGCCCCCCTGCAGGAGAGGAGGAGACCCGCCTGGGAGTTCCAGAATGCGGCGGATATCATGAGGCTGCGGCCGGGCCTCAACTTCAACTTCACTGTCCTGGAACTCGAAGTGATGCTCCAGGAACTGTTCAAGTACGACCGTCAACATCCCGAAGTGTTCAGGTTGCCGAAGGGTGTCATTCTGCTGTGCAACAACTCCTTGCTCGACCCCATCCGTGCAATGATGCCGCTGTGCGACTCGCATGGAATTGTCCCAACTTGGCAAGAGCCTGCAGACGACGTCGTGCAGGAGTTCTTCGACTGCTTGGTAGAAGTGCCGGTCCGCGCCGATGAACAGAAAAGCCTCACTCGCGACACCACCGATGCGGAGATGCAGCGCATCGCCACTAGGCTGGAAGAGGCGGCGGCAGCTGCTGCCGCGGGCGAGTTGGGATTCACCGTGGAGGAGGCAGAGGCAGCAAAGGCGGCAAGCCTTTCCGAGCGAGAGGAGCTTGCCGGCGAGGGAGAGCTTGCCGAGCCTGTAGCCGAGTCGAGCGAGCCCGCCGAGGGTGCGAGCGGCTCGTTGAAGACCGACTCCTCTTCCTCCTCATCTTTAGACAGCTCGCCGCAAGCAGAGCCCCCAGCTCCACCAAGAAGGCATCTCCGCAAGGCTGGGGACGTAGTGGGGCGGCAGACGAGTCAACAGCCGCCGCGCCGCGCGACACTTTCAACCGCGGCAAGCACTGTTGCCGCGGGAGCACCTCACGCTGCTGCGGCAACTAGAGCGGGGTCCTCCCGGACCCCCGCTTCTTTTCCTGCCGCTCCTCATGCCACGGCGGCGGCCGGAGCTGGGTCGTCTCAAACCACCGCCACTGCCACCGCCAAGCGGCTAAGGGAAACTACTCCTCTGCCTTGTCGCGCCGGAGGTGAGCCGGACTTCGACCTCTCCGCGCTCAGCTCCGACGAGGAAGAAGAAGAGTAAGATTCTTTGCTGTACTTGTAGTTCTTCAATTCTTGTTGTTTTGTCTTGTATCTGATTTGCTTTACTCTGAACTCATTCCTTTTCAGGACTCTGGCCCAGAGAGCGGCGAAGAGAGCCAAGGTCCTGGTGATTGTCATCGAGGACGAACCCACCGCGACAGTAGGGGGTGCGCCCAAGACCACTTTGCTGGACCCGACAATCATTCCCCAAAGCAGCTCCCAACGTAAGTATATGGTTTACTTCCCGCTGTTAGGCGCGCATGGGTGCTCTTTCTTTGCTGACATCTGACTATCTGTTTGCATAGGAGCAGAACAGCCTCACTAGGAGCGCTCTGAAGCCGCCCCGACATGCTATCTGCTTCGACTACATCGCCAAGGGGGGGTTCTCCGGCAAGGGAGCGTTCTCCGGCAAGGGACAGCACCAGCGACCCCCCGGTGGCGGAGACCGTGACTGTAGAACCTAGTACAGGTAATCCTCTTGCTTGAAAACTTCCCTTCGGTTCTTCTTCTTCTGATCTTCCTTTTGGATATTTGCTTGACTTTTCTCCCTCTTCTGGCCTTCAGATTCACCTGTCACAGAGCCGATGGAGACCGAGGTTGCCGGCGAGGAGAACGCGCGCGGCAATACCAACGACGCTGCTGTCACCGAAGAAGCAGCTGACGTTGACGATCCCGCCGGCGAAGAGGCCGCCAAAGCTGCCGCCGCAAAAGCTGGCGAGGGGTCTGGCGATCGTACTGACGGCCCCGAGGCCGCAGGAGCGTCAGGCGCTACACCGACCGCCGATCCCCCCGCCGCTACCGCAGCGTCAGGCTCCGAAGAGCCCCAGCTCGGCGCCTATTTGAAGGCCGGCGATGGCATCTTCATCAAGCTCCCCTGGGCGTCAAGCTCCAGGGCGCCGGTCGAAGGAGAAATCTTGGATGGAGAGGTGCTCGCCTCCGCTGGGCTGACGCTGGTTGATGCGCCGAGCAGCAGCAGTGACGAGACTGAGGAGGAGCGGCTGCTGCGGAAGCTGGTGTCACTCTACCGCGCTCGGCAGGCCAAGCTGGAATCCTGAGAAGCGCTTGTCGCGAGGGTGGGAGTGGATATCGAGAAGCACGCGGAGGAGCTCTGGGGTCGTAACCAGGAAGCCCTCCGGTCCCTGGCAGAGGAGCGGGAGCAACTCGCCGAGGCGCGGAAAGCCTTCCTCCTCGAGAAGGCCGAAGTTCAAGAGCAACAGCGGCTTGCCGCCGAGGAGCTGTTTGCGCGGGAAGGCGAATTGGCGCAGCGGAAGGTCAACCTCGACAGCCACGAGGAGGAGCTTGCTGCACGCGAGCAAACATTCGGTGGGGCCCTCAAGGAAGCAGAAGATGCTGCCGCAGCTGCCGAGGCCGCCAAGAAGGAGCTGGAGATGAAGGTGGCGCAGCTGGAGGTTGATCTCAAGGCGAGGGGTGAAGAGCTTGCCACGCTCAAGCGTGAGCGCGAGAAGGACGCCTACACCCTTGGCGAGCTGCAGGGCCGTCTCGTCGAGAAGGGCAAGGAGCTTAGCGCCGCCAAGGACTCCAATGCAGATCTTGAGCTGAAGCTGACTACTTTGACCAAGACGCTGGACGGCGCCAGGGAGCAGGAGGTGGCCTTGAAGAAGAAGATCAAGGCCGACGAGGCGCTGCTGGCGAGTGCTGCTACCACCCAGAACAACTTTAGGGAGAATGTGGAGCACTGGACGGAGGGTCTCGTGGATGTTGCCGCAGCCATCGACAGGGAGCTGGCGCAGCTGGGGATGGAGGATTTCGGGTATCCCTCCGATGAGAACCTCCAACCCAGCGCCAAGCTCAGCTTGTTCTTCAAAGGCGTGGCGACGGCCCTCCAGCGACTCCGGGAGAAGATCCCAAAGCAGCTGGCCGACGAGTCGCGCAAGATCTGCGCGGGAGCTCTTCAAAAGGTGTTGGTGAAGGTGGCCTTCCGCAATCCAGGCCTCAACCTCACCAACGTCCTCAGGACCTTGCCGTCGGAAGCTGATCTGGAAGCGCTCAAGACCCTTGTCGCACCCATTGTGGACAAGGTGAGCGGGATCAAGAGGGTTGAGGGCGATCGCGTAGATTAGGCCGCCCGTTTTCTCCTTTTCTTGTCGCTGCTGGTCATGTTAAGAGAACAATCTATTAGAGCTGCGACAAGCTATCTTGTAATATAAATCTATTTTGGGCATCGATTGCTATGTTATTTCCTTTACTTGATTCCTTCCTTTGTATGTTTCTGCCCTACGCTTTTAGGGAACTTGCCGGTCTGCGCCTTATCCGGAAGGCCGATCAGGACGTCGGCAACTTCTTCAAGGTGCTGCTACCGACAAGAAACCTTGTTGCAACTAGTCACAGCTCACTTAAGTTGTTGAGCAGACTCGAAACAAAGTAAGGGCGCAACTAGCTACGAGTTGGTTCCTCCGCGCACAGGTTTTCCATACAAAGCACGGTCGTTCGAGGAACATAACTTAAAATTTTTAAAACAGATTGCTCAAACTTTGGCAACTTAGTTTTTCTGTTGTTTGCGTCCCGGTAAGGCGAAACTTTCTTGAACGACACCTGGTCCACACCATTATCTTCTCCTTTCACCCCGGCAAACTTGTGGGCGAGGGAACCTTCCTTTCTTTGAGAAAGAGAAAGAAGAGAATATAAAAATATGGAGCCTTA
Source organism: Aegilops speltoides (assembly GCA_021437245.1). NCBI lineage: Eukaryota > Viridiplantae > Streptophyta > Magnoliopsida > Poales > Poaceae > Aegilops > Aegilops speltoides. Next base: position 306,745,179 of record CM038142.1, on the reverse strand, counting down.
CGGCTCGTTATTGCATACCGGGGGTATGCGCTGCACAAAGTGTCAGATAACACGTGCAAAAAATAGGAAGCATGAAATTGACAAGATGTGCGGAGCACATGAGCTTTACTTATGCACGGGGTCTGCGCCCGGCTTTGTACAAAGGATTACATGGAACAGCGACAAGACTTGTACAAAAGGTGATTGCCGGAACAGGTTCTGGCAACCGTGCCTTACGGGTAAAACTTACTAAGATGCTCAATGTTCCAGGAGTTGCTCACCGGAGTGCCATCTTCGGTCTCAAGGTGGACAGCACCAGGCCTAGTGACTCGTTTCACCCGGTAAGGGCCTTCCCACTTTGGCGTCAACTTGTTAGAATTCTTGGCGGATTGAACGCGCCGAAGAACAAGGTCGCCTTCCTCGAGACTTCTGGCATTAACTTTGCGGCTATGGTAGCGGCGCAAAGCTTGCTGGTATCGAGCAGCTCGTCTGTGCCTCAAGACGGTCTTCCTCAAGGAGCAGCGCGTCATCTTGCCGCAGCTGCTCTTGCTCAAGCTCATCATAAGCGAGCACTCGAGGTGACCCATATACGAGTTCCGTGGGGAGAACTGCCTCTGCTCCATAGACTAGAGCGAAAGGTGTCTGGCCAGTGGCTCAATTTGGCGTCGTTCTGATCGACCAAAGAACCATCGGCAGCTCCTCAATCCAGCTTCTTTACGCACTTGCGCAGCTGTCGAAAGTCTGGTCTTGAGCCCGCGCAGCACTTCAAGATTGCCCTCTCCGCTTGACCGTTGCTTCTCGGATGAGCAATGTGAGCGAAATGACCTTGGCGCCAAGATCTTGGACATACTGCATGAAGGTGCGGCTCGTGAATTGCGTGCCGTTGTCGGTGATGATCCTGTTAGGGATCCCGAAGCGGCAAACAATCGACCTAAAGAACTTGACTGCTGACTGTGCTATCACCTTCCTCAATGCTTCCACTTCCGGCCACTTTGTGAACTTGTCGATTACAGCGTACAAGTACTCAAAGCCCCGACAGCTTCGGGGAAAGGGCCGAGGATGTCGAGCCCCCTGCACGAAAATGGCGGGATAAAGGGATCGTGCGGAGAGTTGAGCTGGCTGGTGTATCTGCTTGTTATGGAACCGCACGCTTCACACTTGGTTACTTGTGCGATTGCATCACGGAGGGTGACGGCCAAAAGAAACCTTGCTTGAATGCTTTGCGGCAAGCGCTCTTCGCCAATGTGGTGACCACATATGCCTCCATGTATTTACGCCAACAGCTTTTGTCCATCTTCCCGTGAATACACTTCAATTTCACACCGTTGAGTCTTCTTACATGCAGTGTGTTGTCGACAAACTGGTACATACTTATTGTCGGGCTACTCTTTCCGCTTCTTCTTGCTCTTGGGAAGTTCTCTGTCTCAAGAAGCAGACAATCTCTTGTGCCCATCTTTGGAGCTTGTGGCTCGACAAGAAGGACTAAAGGCACATCTGCTGCTGCGGGAACATCCGCTTCTACGGCGAGAACCTGCGGCTCAGCCGGAGCTTGACGTTCCCCGGCAAGTTTGCCGGAGCAAAACTTTTCGGGAGCGTCTACTTCAACGGAACAAACCCTAGGGCTTGCCGGAGCAGACTGCTCCTCAGCACCCTTGGTGTTGATCTTGGGGACCTTCTTGGCGGCGGCTTCGGGGAGCTCTGCCGGAAAATAGTCACCGGAAATTAACTTCCTCTAATTGCTCTGTCCAGTTGATGGCGTTACAGACGGTTGAGTCAGTTTGAGCACAAAGATCCCTCGTTCCACAGGTAACTTAAGTGCAGCGCACTTTGACAATGTGCTTCTTGATCCCAAGGTCTGCTGCGATCCTGAGACCGGCAAGCAACATACTCTGCGGTATTGTTTGTTGCTTGTTCCTTGGGAAAGTGCATCTGGACTACGTACTTGAGGTGCTCTCCGGTGGGCGCAACAAGTAGCACGCCCGCACCGGCGCCTTGCAGCGAGAAGGCACCATTAAAGTACATCAGCCACTCTTTGCTTGCTTCCTTGACGGGGATGCTTGTTTCTGGAATTTCTTCATCTGGTGTTGGCGTCCACTCTGCTATGAATTCTGCCAATGCTCTGCTCTAGATAGTTGAAGTGCTCTCAAACTTGAGGCCAAAGCTTGACAGTTCCAAAGCCCACCGACAATCCTGCCTTGCTTCGGATTCTGCAGATCCTCTTCAGCGGAAAACGAGTGACAACTGTGATCTCATGTTCTTGGAAGTAATGGCGCAGCTTTCTCGAGGCCATGAGGAGGCCGAAAAGCAATTTTTGCACACCAGAATACCTTGACCTAGCCCCCTGCAGAAGGGAACTGACAAAGTAAACTGGGCGCTGCACCATTCTTTTCTGTATCTCCTCACGCGCCTGCGCAGATCCATCTTTGTCAGGACCAGAGCTTGTCGGTGAAGTTCCCTGCTTGTCGGTGGATGCATCTGCCGTGGTTGCTGGCTCATCATCCGCCTCCCTCTCCGCTACTAACGCAGCACTAACCACTTGATTGGTTGCCGCTATATACAGCAGCAACTTCTCTTGTGGCTTAGGTGTGACAAGTGTTGGAGTGGAGGACAGGTATCTCTTTAAGTCCTGCAGCGTAGCCTCCGCTTCCGGAGTCCATTTCATTGGACCTGCCTTTTTCAATATTTTGAAAAACGGTAGGGCGCGCTTAGCAGACCTAGAGATAAACTTGCTGAGAGCGGCCACGCAACCGGCAAGTCTTCGTACATCCTTGATGCGCTTTGGTGCTTCAATCTGCTCAATGGCCTTGATCTTGTCGGGATGGGCTTCAATTCCCCGCTGAGACACGAAGAACCCGAGAAGCTTGCCGGAGGGGACTCCAAACACACACTTCTCGGGGTTAAGCTTGAGGTTGATCTTGTGCAGATTTGCAAAGGTTTCGTCTAAATCCTGAATCAGAGTTGCCTTGTCCTTGCTCTTGACCACTATGTCATCCATGTAGGCTTCCACATTTCTGTGCATTTGTGGCTAAAAAGCGTCATGGCTTACCCTTGCAAATGTTGAACCAGCATTCTTTAAACCGAAAGGCATCTGTATGAAACAGTATGTGCCACGTGGAGTAATGAATGCAGTCTTCTCCTCATCCTCTTCTACCATGAAGATCTGATGGTATCCTGAATATGCGTCAAGAAATGATAGCAAGTCACATCCAGCCATGGAGTCAACAATCTGGTCAATGCGCGGTAAGGGAAATGGGTCTTTGGGACAAGCTTTATTGACATCAGTAAAGTCGATACAAAGCCTCCATTTCCCGTTTGCCTTGCGCACGACTATAGGATTGGCCAACCACGTAGGATGGAGCACTCCTCTGACATGGCCTGCTGCTTCCAACTTCTTGATTTCTTCTGCGATGAATTCTTGGCGCTCCACTGCTTGTTTCTTGACCTTCTGCTTGACGGGCCGCGCATGAGGGAAGATGGCAAGATGGTGCTCGATTACTTTCCTGGGAACACCGGGGATGTCAGACGGTTGCCACGCAAACACGTCGACATTCGCCCGCAGGAAAGCAACGAGCGTGCTTTCCTATTTAGGGTCGAGAGTGGCACTGATGGTGATGGTACCACCAGTGCCGTCCTCCTTGGCGGACACCTTCTTGGTCTCTGGTGGAGCTGCCATTGTCTTCTTACGCTTGCCAGTGGAGCTCGATGGTGTGTCCTCGACGGTAGCGCAGCACTCCGAAGAGGTGCGCTTGCCGGAGTGGGCATCGAACTCTTGCGGACTTGGTCTTCTTCTTCCCCGGAGCTTCAACGGCAAGTGACTTGCGATCTGTTGCGGCTACTGCTTCCCGGTAGATCTTGTCGGTGCAGATAAGAGCATCCTTCTTGTCGCCAGGGACAGAGATGACACTTATCGGGCCTGGCATCTTCAGTATGTTATATGCGTAGTGAGAGGCTGCCATGAATTTGGCGAGTGTTGGACGGCCGAGTATCCCATTGTAAGGCAATGGAAAGTCAGCAACGTCAAAAGTGACCTTCTCAGTCCTGAAGTTCAACTCGCTGCCAAATGTTACCAGCAACATGATCTTTCCCTTCGGCTTGCTCCTTCCCAGATTGATTCCTTGGAATGTGCCGGTCTCTTCGAGCTCGCTATCAGGGATCTGGAGTTTCTGGAGTACCACGGAGGAGATGAGGTTCAAGCCGGCCCCGCCGTCAACTAGCATCTTAGTGACCTCGAGGTTGCGGATAGTTGGTGAAACCAACATCGGCAAGCACCCGACCGCAGTTATACGATCAGGGTGGTCCTCAATATCAAAGATGATAGGCGTGCTGGACCATTTTAGAGCCTTGCGTGACTCGACGGGTGGTTCTGCCGCATTGACTTCCTGCACCCACTGCTTGAGCTGGCGGTGTGAAGTATGCAGAGAAGCACCGCCATCAACGCACAGGACCTTTGTGGCTTTCTGGAACTCCTGCTCACCGGTCTCGTCATCATCCATATCTTCATCGTCGTCGTCATCTTCATCCTTGTCGCGGCCGCGGGGAGGTCTGTCTCCCTGCCGCTGCTTAGCCTTGCCACGGCGTCCTCCTCGGCCGGGGCCTTTCTTGCCAGATCCTCCAGTACCTTCTTGGGCCTTCTCCTTGTTGCGTAGCTCGTATTCAGCCTTTTGCTGCTCTACAAGCTGCTCGACCTTCTTGCAGCTCTCGAGCTCATGGCCCTTGGTGCGGTGGATCTTGCAGTATTGCTTGTTGGTGCCGTCCTACTTGTCGGCGACCGCCACAGCGTTCTTGGCGCCGCCTTCATTGCCGGACTGCTCAACGACTAGCACATCTTTGCCTTTTTTCTTCCTGTTGTTCCGCCGCCGGTTTTTCTTTGCCGGGGCAACATCCTTGCTGTCAGATCCTCCTACTCCTGTATTCTCTCCGGGGAGTTTCCTCCCTTCCTCAGCACATGCACACTTGTCGGCCAGGGCATATAGCTCACTGACATCCTTGATCTTGCACATCGCCATCTCCTCCCGCATCCTGCGGTTTCGCACGTTCTGATGGAATGCGCTGATGACTGCGGCAGGGTGGACATCTGGGATGTTGTGCTGTACACGGCTGAATCTCTGAATGTACTTGCGCAGGGCTCTCCTTCCTTCCGGCGCGGCGGATGAAGGTCGCTCTCTTAGCCATGAGGCTTGTGGCGCTGTAAAGGCGCCAACAAACCGATGGCATAGGTCTACCCAGGAGGATATGGAGTTAGCGGCAAGTGCATGAGCCAGACGACATTGGGCTTGAGCACCGCCGGAAGTAGTTGGCAAGGATTTTGTCGTCCGCCCCAGCTTGCACGCGATGGTGTAGATCTTTGAGGAACTCCGACGGATGCGACTTGCCGTCGTGCTTCTCTCGAACGCGTCGGCAGAAATTCTTCATCTTGGGCCATTTGGACTTGCGGCAGCTCACGAGTGAACGCAGGGCAACCTACCGCATAAGGCAAGTCACCTGGTTCCCCTGGCGCATGCATGTCGACAGAGGGCCCAGCGCGCTGGTCCGATTGATGCCACGCTTCTCTTCGGCGCTTGATGCGAGTACGAGCGTCTTCTTGCTGTCATTCGTGAAGAACTTGGTGCTGATCGCGACGAGCTCGTGGATCTGATGATGCAGTGGAGTCGCTGTCGAGGTAGATCCGGCGAGTCGGCGATCTTGGCCTTCAGGGTGGAGAGTGCACGGTAGTTGCACCCCCACCGGTTTTGTCGCCATCGGCTCGTGCCTGGCAATCTTGCCGCGACTGCGATGTACTCGGCTGCCGTGGGGTGTCACCGTTGGCGAAGCCGATGAGACTCTGAATGGTGGACCTCCATTCGTCGATCTTGTCTGCCGTTGGAGGGTAATCCAGGAGTAGTTGAGCTCGCGCTAAAGCTTCTGCTGGAGTGGTGGGTGGCAGTGGCGAACGGTGCGAGGAGCAGGATATGCTCGGACTTCTAACTATATTAGAAGGAGCAGTATCCCGTCCAGGCGACCGTATCTCGCTCGTGCCAGCGTGTTGGCGTGCATGCTGGTCTTGAGCACCCCGAGATCCACCAGCTCGATCTTGGTCCAACGATCGTATGGTACCGCGAGTACCATGACGCTGTCGATCCCGCGCCTCCTGAGATCGGCGCGGTGCATGTACGGACGCCGAGGTCTACGCAGCCTTGTCCTTGGACCTGGCAGCACCGTGAGCTCCCTCATCGATGCCCGTTCTTCCGCCGGCGTCTACCCCACCACCCGTTTGCTCCGGTGGTGGTGGGATCGACGTGGACAGAGCAGCCACCTCCGAAGCCTTCTTCTTTGGTGGCATGTCGATGAAGAAGATGAAGATCTAGCTCGTGTGAATGCCGGATCAGGTTCACACAGCCTCGACGCCCCCTACCTAGCGCGCCAAAGATGTCGTGGGAAAACTGATCCACGGACACCTATGGGACCGGCGGACCGAGCCCCTTTCGGTTCGGCGGGGGGCAGAGATCGCGCGAAGAGTAGATCGAGGCGAAGCACACGAGTGGTTTACCCAGCTTCGGAGCTCTCCGGAGAGATAATACTCCTGCTGCTGCATGTCTGAATGTATTGAGTTCTTGCTCGAGAGCGCTGGGTGCTACAGTACATGCTAGCTGCTAACGAGACCGAGCGTGAGTGTTTTCTGCCTTCGAACCCACTTCTACGTTGCGCATGGGCCTCCTTTTATATGCCCAAGGGGTCACCGATAGGTGGCAACGTAGACAAGGGTAAAAATGGAAAGGTGTTGCGGTTGGTACAACTACCTGTACAGTGTATCATACCTAACCCTGACGGCAGGGGACAAAGGCATTAAATGCCCGTCTACGTCGCCCAAATAGTGCGAAAAGGGACCGTCAGCGGCGCCACCGCTTGCCACGATGGCAATCTTGTCGGCGTCGCTTGCCACCACAAGCACCGCCGGCTGCACACCTCTCGCCACGCAGCGCTGAAAGGTCCTGTAGGCGACACGTTGGTGGATGTGCTGGAGCGCGGGTACAGAGTGGTAGCTTGCCGCGGTAGGCGCCTTGCCACGGTTATTGTCTTGTCGCGTCCGGAAGCTTGTCGCTCGCCGGGCCTCGCCGAGACGCGTGGCGCGTCGCGGCAAGTTCCTTGAGATGCCTTGGTTGGCCTTCCCGGCAAGCTCCTCTTGCCGGGGCCTTGTCTCTTTGGCTTGGATACTTTGTTCTTGAATGGCTCCAAAGGAACCACGGAGGGCCTTGGCGGTCACCTGGCAAGCCTTGCCGCGGGGTGCTGCGACTGCCCGTGCCCAAGTTCGGGATACTAGGGTACCCCTACTCTAGTACACCGACAGATTACCTGAAATATAATGCTTAATTCTTTGGCCATTTACCAACCTCGGGCCTGTGCCTTCGAAGTTGTTGATTTTTATAGCACCAGAACGATAGACCTCCTCGATAACGTAGGGACCTTCCCATTTTGAGAGAAGTTTTCCTGAGTTGAACAGTAACACATAATCTCCTACGTTAAACTCACGCTTTTGTATCCTCTTATCATGCCAGCGTTTGACTTTTTCTTTGAAAAGTTTGGCATTCTCATATGCTTGGGCTCTCCATTCATCAAGTGAGCTAATATCAAACAACCTCTTCCCATCGGCAAGTTTGAAGTCATAATTAAGCTCTTTAATAGCCCAATATGCTTTATGTTCAAGTTCAAGAGGTAAATGACAAGTTTTTCCATAAACCATCTTATATGGAGACATACCCATAGGATTTTTGTATGCAGTTCTATAGGCCCATAACGCATCATCAAGTTTTTTGGACCAATTCTTTCTAGATCTATTCACAGTCTTTTGCAAAATTAATTTGAGCTCTCTATTACTCAACTCTACTTGACCACTAGACTGTGGGTGATAAGGAGACGCGATTCTATGATTAACATCATACTTAGCGAGCATCTTACGGAAAGCACCATGAATAAAGTGTGAACCACCATCAATCATAAGATGTCTAGGGACTCCAAACCTCAGAAAAATAACTTCTTTAAGCATTTTAATAGAAGTGTTATGATCAGCACTACTAGTTGGAATAGCTTCTACCCACTTAGTAACGTAATCAACAGCAACTAAAATATGTGTATAACCGTTAGAGGCAGGAAAAGGTCCCATATAATCAAAGCCCCAAATATCAAACGGTTCAATAACAAGAGAATAATTCATAGGCATTTCTTGATGTCTACTAATGTTACCTATTCTTTGACATTCATCACAAGATATGACAAACTTACGAGCATCTTTGAAAAGAGTAGGCCAAGAAAAACCAGATTGTAGTAACTTGTGTGCAGTTCTATCTCCAGCGTGGTGTCCTCCATAGGATTGAGTGACACTTATGTAGGATCTGCTCTGTTCATGCTCGGGCACACAACGTCTAATAATACCATCTACTTCTTCTTTATAAAGGTGTGGATCATCCCAGAAGTAATGTCTTAAATCATAAAAGAACTTTTTCTTTTGCTGGTATGTGAAACTAGGCGGTATATATTTAGCAACAATGTAATTAGCATAATCAGCATACCAAGGAGCGATCGAGAAGCATTGACAACCGCTAATTGTTCATCGGAAAACTATCATTAATAGGCGTTGGGTCATCAAGAACATTCTCTAACCTAGACAAGTTATGCAGAACGGGTTCTCAGCCCCTTTCTATCAATAATATGCAAGTCAAATTCTTGGAGCAAGAGAACCCATCTAATGAGTCTAGGCTTAGCATCTTTCTTTTCCATAAGATATTTAATAGTAGCATGATTAGTGTGAATAGTAACTTTGGAATCAACAATATAAGGTCTAAACTTATCACATGCAAACACAACCGCTAAGAATTCTTTTTTAGTGGTAGCATAATTTCTCCGGCAAGATCAAGAGTCTTGCTAGCATAATGGATAACATTCAATTTCTTATCGACTCTTTGCCCTAAAACAGCACCTACAGCATAATCACTAGCATCGCACATAATTTCAAAAGGTAAATTCCAATCAGGTGGCTGAACAATAGGTGCTGTGATCAAAGTTTTCTTAAGTGTTTCGAATGCTTCTACACAATCATCATCAAAGACAAAAGGAATATCTTTTTGCAATAAATTAGTCAGAGGCCTAGAGATTTTAGAAAAGTCCTTAATGAACCTCCTATAAAAGCCGGCATGACCAAGGAAACTTCTTGTACCTTTTATGTCCTTGGGACATGGCATCTTTTCAATAGCATCAACTTTGGCTTTATCAACTTCAATACCTCTCTCGAAGATCTTGTGCCCCGGGACAATGCCTTCATTCACCATAAAGTGACACTTTTCCCAATTCAGGACAAGAATAGTGTCTTCGCATCTCTGCAAAACACGATCAAGGTTGCTCAAACAATCATCAAAAGAGGATCCATAGACGGAGAAGTCATCCATGAATACCTCACAAATCCTTTCACAAAAATTAGAAAATATAGCCATCATGCATCTTTGAAAGGTAGCAGGTGCATTACATAAACCAAAAGGCATACATCTATAAGCAAAAGTACCAAAAGGGCAAGTAAAAGTAGTTTTAGATTGATCCCCCACTGATACAGGTATCTGAGAGAAGCCAAAATAACCATCTAGAAAGCAAAAATGTGTGTGTTTGGATAGCCTTTCTAGCATTTGATCAATAAAAGGTAAAGGGTAATGATCTTTCTTAGTAGCTTTATCTAACTTACGAAAATCAATTACCATCCTATAGCCTGTAATAATTCTTTGCGGGATCAATTCATCTTTATCATTAGGAACAACGGTAATACCTCCCTTTTTGGGGACACAATGGACATGGCTTACCCATTCACTATCAGCAACAGGATAAATAATACCTGCCTGAAGGAGCTTTAGTATCTCCTTTCTTACCACTTCCTTCATCTTGGGTTTTAATAGTCTTTGAGTATCTCTAACTGGTTTGGCATCTTTCCCCACTGAAATTTTGTGTTGACATAATGTGGGACTAATGCCCTTAAGATCATCCAGAGTATATCCAATAGCTGCTCGGTGCTTCTTCAGAGTTTTCAATAATCTTTCTTCTTCTTTCTATGAAAGGTTAGCACTAATAATAACAGGATATATTTCTTTTTCATCAAGATAAGCATACTTAAGATTATCAGGTAAGGGTTTGAATTCATAAACGGGATCACCCTTGGGTGGAGGGGGGTCCCCAAGAATTTCAACGGGAATGTTATGTTTCAGCATAGGTTCTTGTTTAAGGAACACTTCATCTATCTCTTCCCTTTCCTTCATAAACATATCGTTTTCATGGTCTAGCAAATATTGTTCTAACGGATCAGTTGGTGGAACAACAATGGAAGCAAGACCAAGAATTTCATCCTTACTAGGTGGTTCCCTTTCACGAGGTTGTCTACTAAATTTAGCAAAATTAAACTCATGAGACATACCATCTATGCCAACAGTGACAATATTCTATTCACAATTAATCTTAGCACTAGCAGTATTCAAGAAGGGTCTACCAAAAATAATGGGACAAAAATCATCTTGTGGGGAACCAAGAACAAGAAAATCAGCAGGGTATTTAATCTTCCCACACAAGACTTCAACATCTCTAACACTCCCAATAGGTTTAATGGTATCCCTATTAGCAAGCTTAATAGTAACATCAATGTCTTCTAATTCAACAGGTGCAATATCGTGCATAATTTCTTTATAAAGATCATAAGGTATCGCATTAGCACTAGCACCCATATCACATAAACCATGGTAACAATGATCTCCTATTTTAACAGAAATAACAGGCGTGCCTACAACAGGTCTACTGTCTTAGTATCGGGTCTAGCAATATTAGCAGTTTCACCCAAGAAAGAGATAACATGCCCATCTAAGTCCTCATACAAGAGATCTTTAATCATAGCAATACCACGTTCAACATTAATTTTCTCAGAAAGTGTATAGGTCCTAGTATTGCTCTTACGGACAACAGTCGAAGCTTTAACATGATCTTTTATCCTAACAGGAAAAGGAGGTTTTTCAACATAAGCAGTAGGAATAATGGGATCACTATATGTAATAGTCTTTTCTTCAACTGTAATAGGTGCAACTACTTTAACTTCAACAGGAGGATTATATTTAAACCACTTCTCTTTAGGGAGATCAACGTGAGTAGCAAAAATTCACAAAAATTAGCTACTATCTCAGAGTCAAGCCCATACTTAGAGCTAAATCCACGGAAAGAATCGGTATCCATAAAAGATTTAACACAATCGAACTTAGGTGTCATACCTGACTCCTTACCATCGTCGGAACCCCAATATTCAGAGTTGCGTTTAATTCTTCCCAATAAGTCCCATTTGAAATCAATAGTCTTCAGCATATAGGAACCAGCATAGGAAGTATCGAGCAAGTTGCGATTATCAAGAGAAAGCCGAGCATAAAAGTTCTGAATAATCATTTCCCGAGAGAGCTCATGATTGGGGCATGAATATAACATTGACTTAAGCCTCCCCCAAGCTTGAGCGATGCTTTCTCCTTCGCGAGGCCAGAAATTATATATGTAATCACGATCACGATGAACAAGATGCATAGGATAGAATTTCTGGTGAAATTCCAACTTCAGTCGCTTATAATTCCAATATCTTGTATCATCACATAGCCTATACCATGTCATTGCATCTCCCTTCAAAGATAAAGAGAAGACCTTCCTTTTAACAACATCATTGGGAATACCTGCAAGCTTAAATAAACCACAACCTTCATCCACAAAGATAAGGTGTAAATCAGGATGCAATGTTCTCTCTCCTGCAAAAGGATTAGCTAGCAGTTTTTCTATCATACCCGAAGGAATCTCAAAGTGAATATTTTCATAAAGTTAAGTAGGTTGAGGAGCATCTATTTGCTCTTCTGGTTGGGGTGAACATACCCCAAACAAGCCCCTCAAAGGATTAGTTTCCATAGTGACAAGTAACAGAAAATTTCAGCACACTAAATAAATGTTTCCTTACCAAGTTCCACTCACCAAGAGCGCTACGCTCCCCGGCAACGGCGCCAGAAAAGAGTCTTGATGACCCACAAATATAGGGGATCTGTCGTAGTCCTTTCAATAAGTAATAGTGTCGAACCCAACGAGGAGCAGAAGGAAATGATAAGCGGTTTTCAGTAAGGTTTTCTCTTCAAGCACTGAAATAGTAGGTGATAGATAGTTTTGTGATAAGATAAATAGTAATGAGCAAAAGTAAATAAAGTATATAAAGTGCGTCAAGGTGGCCCAATCCTTTATGTAGCAAAGGATAAGCCTGGACAAATTCTAATAATGAAGAAGGAGCTCCCGCGGACACATTGGGAATTATCGCCAAGCTAGTTTTCATCACGTTCGTAAGATTCGCGTTCGGTACTTTGATAATTTGATATGTGGGTGGACCGGCACTTGGGTACTGCCCTTACATGGACAAGCATCCCACTTATGATTAACCCCTATTGCAAGCATCCGCAAATACAAAAAGGAGTATAAAGGTAAACCTAACCACAACATTAAACATATGGGTCCATATCAACCCCTAACGAAGCAACGCATAAACTAGGGTTTAAGGTTCTGTCACTCTAGCAATCCATCATCTACTAATTACTTCCCTATGCCTTCCTCTAGGCCCAAATAATGGTGAAGTGTCATGTAGTCGACGTTCACATAACACCACTAGAGGAGAGACAACATACATCTCATCAAAATATTGAACGAATACCAAATTCACATGACTACTAATAGCAAGACTTCACCCATGTGCTCAGGAACAAACGTAACTACTCACAAAGCATATTCATGTTCATAATCAGAGAGGTAATAATATGCATAAAGGATCTGAACATATGATCTTCCACCAAGTAAACCAAATAGCATCAACTACAAGGAGTAATCAACACTACTAGCAACCCACAGGTACCAATTTGTGGTTTTGATACAAGATTGGATACATGAGATGAACTAGGGTTTTGAGAGGAGATGGTGCTGGTGAAGATGTTGATGGACGTTGACCCCCTCCCGATGAGAGGATTGTTGGTGATGACGTTGGTGATGATTTCCCACTCCCGGAGGGAAGTGTCCCCAGCAGAACAGCTCCGCCAGAGCCCTAGATTGATTCCGCCAAGGTTCTGCCTCGGGGCGGCGGAGTTTCATCCCGTAAGCTTGCCCACGATTTTTTCCAGGACAAAACCCTTCATATAGCAATAGATGGACGCCAGAAGCCCATGAGGGGGCCCAGGAGATAGGGGGCGCGCACTAGGGGGGGCGCCCCCTGTCTCCTGGACAAGGTGTGGGCCCCCTGGCCTATTTCTTTTGCCCAAAAATTCTTATTAAATCTAAAAAGTTCCTTCGTGGAGTCTCGGGTCTTTTGGAGTTGTGCAGAATAGGTTTCCAACGTTTGCTCCTTTTCCAGCCAGAATTCCAGCTGCCGGCATTCCCCCTCTTCATGGTAAACCTTGTAAAATAAGAGAGAATAGCCATAAGTATTGAGATATAATGTGTAATAACAGCCCATAATGCAATAAATATTGATATAAAAGCATGATGCCAAATGGACGTATCAGGGCCCACTAGATTTGGAGGTTGACTTGTGGCCCTACTAAGTTGACGCGCACGGAGGGCTTTGCCAACTTAGTCAACAAACGATTCTATCACAAGTGACCGTTGAATTGTTAACATCCAACGGTCCTCCTGCTTCTTCAACCTCTGATTTTCTTGCTTCAGCCGTCCAAACCACCGCATGCTCCTGCCTCACGTGGTTGGCTGTGCTGTCGCGGAGGCCTCACCGCCCCCTACTACTCCCACCACTGGCCAGGCCATCCCTCTACTCACCCACACCCCCCTGTTATTCCGCAGCGACGACAACCTAATACCGCTGCCGAACCAGTGAACCCTCGTACTACCCTCTACATGTTCCCAGGCTCCACGTCCTTCCCTCCCTCACCGTCATCCACCGCCTGGTGCTGTCCGCGCGGCATGGTCAACATGGTTAACGAGCGACAACCATCGGAAGAGGACTGTACACGGTGAGTGTCGGTGTCAAAACCGGCGGATCTCGGGTAGGGGGTCCCGATCTGTGCGTCTAAGGCTAATGGTAATAGGAGGCAAGGGACACGATGTTTTACCCAGGTTCAGGCCATGAGGTAAAACTCTACTTCCTGCTTGATTGATCTTGATGATATGAGTATTACAAGAGTTGATCTACCAAGAGATCGTAGAGGCTAAACCCTAGAAGCTTGCCTATGATGATTATTATTGTGTCTCTGAGGACTAAACCCTCTGGTTTATATAGACACCGGAGGGGGCTAGGGTTTACACAGAGTTGGTTACAAAGAAGGAAATCTATTATCCGGATCGCCAAGCTTGTCTTCCATGCAAAGGAGAGTCCCATCCGGACACGGGATGAAGTCTGGAGTCTTGTATCTTCACGCTCCAATAGTCCGGACAAAGTGTATAGTCCGGCTGTCTGGATACCCCCTAATCCAGGACTCCCTCAGTAGCCCCTGAACCAGGCTTCAATGACGATGAGTCCGGCGCGCAGTTTGTCTTCGGCATTGCAAGGCGGGTTCCATCTCCGAGTACTCCAAAGTACCTAGCGCAACGAACAGTGTCCAGCTTCCCATCAACGTTGTAGTCCTCTCCTTCTGTGCTTCAATAATGGCCATCTTCATGTGTCAAGCGAATACGAGGAGCCAGGGCATTTTTGAACTTGCCACCCCGGCCCCGCAAGCAAACCGTCTATTTGAAGGGACGGGGATCCTCAGATCCAAGCCTCACCTTCTTCCCTTGAGCAAGCATCCAACAGAGCGCTCCGGAAAAAACCATTCCAACATGGCCGGTCACTGCAGCTCCTCTTCTCGTTCCCTTCGCTCCAAGCTAGGCGACTGGGAAGAGTGTTCAGTTCCTCAATGCCGTTTGATAGAGTTACAGACCCAAGGGTTTCTTCCACCGGCGTTCATGGTTCCCATCCGAGCCGGACTAGCCACCTATAGTGGCGGGGAGCAAGCGGAGAGATCTCCTAATCCATCCCCGGGGGAACGAATATGCCTCATCCCACATCTGTTAAGAGGCATCGGGTTTCCAATCCACCCATTCCTTCACGGGCTCCTAGAGTTCTATGGCCTCCAGCTGCACAACTTCACCCCTGCCTCTGTGCTGCACATAGCGGGATACATTGCCCTTTGTGAACTATTTCTGGGCTGCGAGACTCACTTTTTTTTACTATAAATAGTAGGGTAAAACCCCACTGTAATTTTTATATTATAGAACAAAGAAACAAGTAGTCTTGCAGGCTTGAGGTAAGCCCACAGAAAGAAAGAAAAGAAGAAAAGAAAAACTAAGAAAAGAAAAAGAAAAAGAAAAAGAAATTATAAACTATAACTAAGAAAAGAAATAATAAAAAATTACAGCAGGGCCTCTAGCCACAGGTTGAAATGATTCACATGTTTCCTCTTCATTCTGAACCTTAAAAGCTTTAGCTCCTCCAGGAAAATGAACTTCCAGCCTTGAAAAGATGGTGTAATGTTTTCAAATATTTTATTTTTTCTGATTATCCATATGGCCCATGCTCCAAGAATGATGATCTCCATGTAAAAAGGTAATTTAGTTTGTCCTTTAGATCTTGGAATGCTTCCAGTACTGACAGATTTGGTGTTCTTGTTGGACAAATGAAGTCCCAGCATTGTTGCACAAATGGGCATCCCCCGAAAAGATGATGAAGTGTTTCTTCCTATTGACAATCATTGACTGCACAGTTGTATGCTTCTAGAACAAAATTCTTCCTTCTAAGCAGGTTTCTTTTGTTAACTCTGTCATGAAGTAGTTGCCAGAAGAAAACTTTATGTTTTGGCTGACATGAGCTTTGCCAGATCCAATTGAAATGGGAGGTGTTTGCTTGTGACCTATTAACACTTTATATGCTTTGATGGAAGAGTATATTTCATTACCCCAGATATAACTCCAAGTATATAAAGATCCCAGAAATTCAGATTGCCTCAAAGAGATGCAAATGTCCTCCATTTCAATGAATTCCTCATATGCCTCTGTTGTCAATGGTAGGAAGAAAAGGTCTTGAAGGTACTCTGTCTTCAATACCTGTTGTATGTTCAACTGTGGGTTTCTCACAAAAGAGTACAGGTGGTGGAATTTGTGTTTGAGTACAGCCTGTTGCCAAAGATCATCCCAAAAATAAGCACTGATCCCATCTCCCACATTGCATCTAGCAATAGCTTTGTAATGATCCAGAAGTGCCAAGTTTGATTTACACCAAAAAGAACCTACCATGTTGTCTCCTGGTAACTGCCCATCATTGTAGTATGTTTCCCAAATCAAGTTGACCCATGGTATATCATGTCTGTTGAAAAATTTATGCAAATTCTTCATTAGCAAGGTTTTGTTGTGGGTATATATATCCAATACTCCTAGTCCACCCTGATCTTTGGGTCTGCACACAGTAGTCCAAGCAAGATCAGATACCTGTCCCTCGCTTCGGGTTATGGAAGAAGTTGTTCTGCCTCGTCCCTCGCAACCAAGGGGAATCCATATGTCAAGTGGGTAGAGCCGAAGTATGGCGCGTCGCCGAGACCAGATACCTGTCCGGTACTCCCAAGAAGGCACCTGAAAATTGGCCCTCGGAGTGGTTTTATGTTGATGACGTTCCCCTTACGGATCCATTCCGGACGGGTCTCCCTGAGTTCAGTAATGCTCCGCCGAAGGCACGCTGAAGCTGGCGCCCTTAGGGCCCCCAAGAGGAGGATACTAGAGAAGTACACTTCCTGATGAGCAGGATAAAGATACTGGCCAAATCAGGGCTGACAATAGTCGAGGTTATAGCAATATGCATAATGCGGGGAGTGCAGCCGCTTCAATATCGGGGGAAGCCCATGTGGCATTACAACGGGGAAGATGATGCCACCCGTTGCGGTCGTAAAGGTCCGGACTCCGCCACTGCTCTGCCGAGGATATTGTCCAATTTGTATAAAGGAGGAGAAGAAGAATTTCTTCATATTAAACCGTGGGATGGGTTTTCTATGTACAACCCCCCAAGATGGGTAAGTTGTCACTGTTTCCCCCACTCCATTCATTCTGGCGTCCTTCGTCACGATTATTTACCTTGATATTTCTAAGCAGGAACTAAGGAGGGCTGTAGAAGGATTCAACAGCCCCTCCCCGCAGCCAGAGGACCCCGGAAGGGCCTTCGATCCCGGACTTGAAGAAGATCCGGATATTACTGTGGAGCTTGTCAACAGGACATTTTATCAGGCCAGCTGCGATGTCGCCTCGGTGGCTATTGTCGCCGACTATCCTGGACTGCTACCTACATCGCGTGTAAGCAAAGCCGAAAACTTGTCCTCTGAAGAGGACTCCTTTTTGATACCATGCCTTATGCCTAAAGTATTGTATTTTTGTAGAGACGACCATCGAAACGCGGTGCCGAGCCCCTGGGGGCTCGTCGGCAAAGGGCGTATGGATCGGGCAGGCTTAAGAGGAAGGCGGTTAGGGCCAAAACGCCGTTACAGAGGTATGGTAAAAACCTGCTCTGTGATTATTGTGTTTGAAATGTAATAGCGTCCTTTGTGTTCTAGCAGAAAGAGGAGTTGCTGGACTATATCCGGAGATCCTGCCAATCACGCCTCCACCAGCCGGATTCTAGAACCGGCTTCGAGAGAGGAGGCCAATGCGGGGCCGATGCCGGATTGTCCTCCGACAAAGGATGCGGATATGCTTTCCGCCATGAATTCCGAAGTAGATAGTGCCATGAATCATTGGCGCCGACGGGCCGTACTTCGCAATAACATCTTTTCCGAAGAGGCATTTAATTCTTTCAATTCGGGAGACGCATACATCCGAGCTGCTCAAGGCGGGCTCGCCCGGGCGATGGACCAGTATGCCAAAGATATATGGGTAAGAAAATTTGATAAGCATGTATAGCAGTAGCCCCTGAGACTTGAAACGGTTGGATAAACTGTTTTAAGGATCAATGTGTGCACAGGTCCTTGTAGATAAGAATGCCCAATTGTCTCAAGAGCTGGAGGAGTGCAAGACCCAGCTGTGGGTCGCGGTTGCCAAACTAGAGGAATCCTATAAGGCCTCATCTGGTAACATTTGTCTCAATAGAGAAATTTTATGGAAATGTACCAGTTAGTAATTGGCTTGTTTGATAAGTCTAACAGAATATTCTGCAGACAAACCCGGGGAGAATCCGGAGATCATAAGAGAGAGCGATCACATCTCCAGAGGCAGCTAAAAGCTGGCGAGTGTGTTCTTATGCAAGTTAGGCGGGAGAAGAATGATCTTCAAGATGCCAATGTCCGGCTGGGCGTCAAATTAGGAGATGTTCGCGCTCAACTGGCGGACTCCGTGAAGGAGAATAGAAGGCTTCGTCGCGGCATTTATAGAAAGTGCCTAGATGAACTGTAGTACAGCTCGGCGAGGAAGCATATTGAAAGAGTTTATATCTGTAGGTATGTTGACGGGCCGCCCTGAAGAGGAGATGCCCGCGTCCACAGGTGATTTACTGCAAGACCTCTCACAGCTGCACGAGCGAGCTCAACAGGTGATGCAGGGTATTGCCCAGGCCTTGTGTCCATCCACCTCCCTACCAAAAGGCATGGGGGAGCTCGTGGATATGCTCCACGGAGCACGGTGGCTCTTCCGATTGTGGAAGATGTCAGCCTGCCGACAAGGTGCAAGAGAAGACTGGGCCATGGTGAAGACGCGCTACACCAAGCTTGACCTGAACCATATGGCCAAAGTTGGACCGGCGGGGCCAGATGGGCAAGAAATTCCTGTGAGTCTAGTGTATGACCAGGTAGCGTTAGCCGCAAAGTATTCCCAACAGGATTGGACGGTATAGAGGAAGAATATAGTCAGTCCAAGTGACTATGTAATTTAATGGACATATGTAGCCCCTAGCCGGATTAACAATCATTTGTCATGGCTGACCTTTTCGCTTCAGCCCCCAGATCCGACAGTCAGGGGTGTATCTGAATACCCGCTCAGTTACGAAGAACTAGGGTATGCGTGGAAACCAGGCGTAGGGGTCATAAGTGCTTGAAGAGACAAGTACCCAACTAGTTATGTTATATTACATGGATAGTAAGAAACATCTTCCAGGGAGAATAGTTCCGTTAGGGGTTCCTTTCCCTGGGTATGCAAGCATCGATGTACACGTCCGGACTGCGAACAGAGACGCGTGATACAAAACTTCTAGGGATTCATGTTGTAATAAATGAAAAGACATCTTTTGTTCACCGACCGAATATTCCCTTAAGAACGCTAGCTTTCTGCTTCACCCAGTCTAAGGTACACATCCAGCTGAACCGGCAGTAACAATCACAGAGGTGCTCCCCTTATGCCCTAGCCGAATTAACGGGAACGTAGGGCATAAACACAAGAGCCAGGCAACCTAGCATGGCCACATCTTAAGTCATGTCGATGCATATAATGGTGAAGAAAAGGCACATATGGAAAAAGAACGCATATGTGATAGGCAAGAAGCCATGAAAGTAATTATATTTAGCTTCCGTATAGGAAGCCCCCAGGTATGGTTTACACACATAGTGCGGCCGGAGTGATCCGAGTATCCATACTGTATTGAGTACTTTGTGTGAATAAGGTAAAAGGGCGAGAAAGGAAAAAAGGGGAGGAGCATAATTAAAAGGGCGGGGTTAAGGAGGCGAACACTGAGTTCAGCGCTAGGCGTAGAATCTCCGGAGTCTGGCCGCGTTCCATGGGCTCGGCTCGAGTCTGTTATCGGATGCATTACGCAGGCGGTACGCTCCTCCGATGAGAACTTTATCAATAATGAAGGGACCCTCCCACTTAGGTTTCAGCTTGTCCTTCTTCTTCTCTGGTAGGCATAGAACAAGTTCGCCAATATTATAAGTTTTGGCCCGCACTTCTCTGCTTTGGTACCGTCTAGCCTGCTGCTGATAGAATGTGGAACGGGCTTTTGCGACGTCACGGTCCTCCTCCAGGGCATTTAAGTTGTCCTGCCGATCTAACTCGGCTTCCTTCTCTTCGTACATGCGCACGCGAGGTGAGTCATGGATTATGTCACAAGGTAGTACTGCTTCTGCGCCGTACACCATAAAAAATGGTGTGTATCTGGTGGTGCGATTCGGCGTGGTACGCAGCCCCGAGAGTACGGAGTCGAGCTCCTCGACCCAGTGCGTGTCCGATTCTATCAAGGACTGCACTAGTCTGGGTTTGATGCCGCTCATGATGAGACCGTTTGCATGTTCCACCTAGCCGTTTGTTTGGGGATGGTAGACGGAGGCGTACTCGAGCTTAATGCCCATGTTGCCGCACCAAGTTTTCACTTCATTGGCAGAGAAATTTGAGCCATTGTCAGTGATGATGTTGTGGGGGACGCCGTAACGGTGTACAACCCCGGATATGAAGTCTATCACCAGTCCGGATTCGGCCGTTTTAACTGGTTTGGCCTCTATCCATTTGGTGAACTGATGACCCACAAGTGTAGGGGATCTATCGTAGTCCTTTCAATAAGAGTGTCGAACCCAACGAGGAGCAGAAGGAAATGATAAGCGGTTTTTAGTAAGGTTTTCTCTGCAAGCACTGAAATTGTAGGTAATAGATAGTTTCATGATAAGATAAATAGTAACGAGCAAAAAGTAAATAAAGTAAACAAAGTGCAGCAAGGTGGCCCAATCCTTTATGTAGCAAAGGATAAGCCTGGACAAATTCTAATGATGAAGAAGGAGCTCCCAAGGACACATTGGGAATTATCGTCAAGCTAGTTTTCATCACGTTCATAAGATTCGTGTTTGGTACTTTGATAATTTGATATGCGGGTGGACCGAAACTTGGGTACTGCCCTAACTTGGACAAGCATCCCACTTATGATTAACCCCTATTGCAAGCATCCGCAACTACAAAAAGGAGTATTAAGGTAAACCTAACCACAACATTAAACATATGGGTCCATATCAACCCCTAACGAAGCAACGCATAAACTAGGGTTTAAGCTTCTGTCACTCTAGCAACCCATCATCTACTTATTACTTCCCCATGCCTTCCTCTAGGCCCAAATAATGGTGAAGTGTCATGTAGTCGACGTTCACATGACACCACTAGAGGAAAGACAACATACATCTCATGAAAATATCGAACGAATACCAAATTTACATGACTACAAATAGCAAGACTTCACCCATGTCCTTAGGAACAAACGTAACTACTCACAAAGCATATTCATGTTCATAATCAGAGGAGTAATAATATGCTTAAAGGATCTGAACATATGATCTTCCACCAAGTAAACCAATTAGCATCAACTACAAGGAGTAATCAACACTACTAGCAACCCACAGGTACCAATTTGTGGTTTTGATACAAGATTGGATACAAGAGATGAACTAGGGTTTTGAGAGGAGATGGTGCTGGTGAAGATGTTGATGGACATTGACCCCCTCCCGATGAGAGGATCGTTGGTGATGACGTTGGTTATGATTTCCCCCTCCCGGAGGGAAGTGTCCCCGACAGAATAGCTCTGCGAGAGCCCTAGATTGATTCTGCCAAGGTTCCGCCTCGTGGCGGCGGAGTTTCGTCCCGTAAGCTTGCCCCCGATTTTTTCCAGGGTAAAAGTGATGATATAGCAGAAGATGGACGCCGAAGGCCAACCAGGGGGCACAGGAGATAGGGGGCCGCGCCCTATAGGGGCGCCTGCCTCTCTGGACAGGTGTGGGCCCCTGGCCTATTTCTTTCGCTCATAAATTCTTATTAAATCCAAAAGTTGTTTCGTGGAGTTTCGGGACTTTTGGAGTTGTGCGAAATAGGTTTCAACATTTGCTCCTTTTCGGCCTGAATTCCAACTGCAAGCATCCCCCTCTTCATGGTAAACCTTGTAAAATAAGAGAGAATAGCCATAAGTATTGAGATATAATGTGTAATAACAGCCCATAATGCAATAAATGTTGATATAAAAGCATGATGCAAAATGGATGTATCAACTCCCCCAATCTTAGACCTCGCTTGTCCTCAAGCGGAAGCCAAAATCGAAAAATATGTCCACATGTTTAGATATAGAGGTGTCGATAATAATACAATACGGACATGAGGGCATCATGATCATTCTAATAATAGCAACATATATAGATTTTGTCATATGGTTTCCTATGCTCAAGTAACAAGCAATTCACAATGTCAAGTATGGTTCAAAAACTTCATTGGGAACTAACAAACTATAATCTCGGTCATTAAAGCAATTGCAATTTATCGTAACATCAGAAAGAGTCAATAATAGAGCTTTTCAACAAGCTCACATACTCAACTATCTCGTAGTCTCCTATAATTGCTAACACTCACGCAATACTTGTGGCTATAGAGTTTCAGCCGGACACTGAGAAAGATAGGGGCTTATTGTGTTGCCTCCCAACGTATTCACCTTTAGGTGATCTCAACAATAATAGCCCATGCTAACTTACATCCAAATTGATATATATATATATATATATATATATATATATATATATATCTTGATCTTTCAAACACGAGGAGCTTGGCAAAGGATAAAATAAAAAAGGAAAGGTGAGGATCACCTTGACTCAAGCATAAATTAAAAACATAAAGTAAAAGATAGGCCCTTCGCAGAGGGAAGCAGAGGTTGTCATGCGCGTTTAGGGTTGATGCACGAAATCTTAATGCAAAAGAATGTCACTTTATATTGCCCCTTGTATGTGGACCTGTATTATGCAGTCCGTCGCTTTTATTACTTCTGCAACAAGTTCGTACAAAGTTTATTTTCTCTGCACTAATAAGTCATACATATTTAGAGAGCAATTTTTATTGCTTGCACCGATGACAACTTACTTCAAGGATCTTACTCAATCCATAGGTAGGTATGGTGGACTCTCATGGCAAAACTGCGTTTAAGGATACTTGGAAGCACAAGTAGTATCACTACTTGGTGCAAGGAATTTGGCTAGCAAGAGGGGGAAAGGCAATCTCAACATGTTTGGAAGGTCAATGACAATATACTTTAACTGAAATGTCGGAAAACATAAACCATTACATTGTCTTCCTTGTCCAACATCAACTCTTTTAGCATGTCATACTAAATGAGTGCTTCACAATCATAAAAAAATGTCCAAGATAATATATTTATATGTGAACCCCTCTTTCCCTGTCACTTCCTTTTAATTGCAACAATGACCAAGGCTACGTTCATCAACTCTCAACAATTTTTATGCCTCATACTTTCTATGTGTGAAGTTATCACTATCCATAAGATCAATATGAACTCTTTTGTTATTTCTACTTTCTCAAGATCATAGCAACAAAGCAAAACCCTTGACTCAACACTAATCTTTACTATAGATAGCACACTGACTCGATTACATAAAGAGATCACAATGCAAAACTCAAAACTACTTGATATCAAAACTTCAAACTACTAGATCAAGATACTACTAAAAGGATCGAACTAAATAAAGCGGTAAAGATAGGAGTGTGATGGTGATACGATACCGGGGCACCTCCCCCAAGCTTGGAAGTTGCCAAGGTGAGTGCCCATACCCATGTGATTATGTCCTCGGAGGTGATGGAGGTGGTGATGATGACGGTGGATAATCGCACATTGAGCGTAAAAGCTCCTCGAACTTGCGGATAATGCCCTTGAGTCCAACGATATGATCCTTCAACAGAATATTCTCTTGTCTGAGATACTTGTTCTATATGCGAGCTAACTCAATCATCTTGAAAGCTTCAATCATTGTTGGAGTGAAAAGGTTAGGTAAACGTTAAGGGATATCTTCTTCTTTCACAGTCGGAGCTTGAACCTTCATGGCCTTCTTGATCCCTTCATCCTTGTTGATCTCTTCTGGTTCTTCTCTTTTCAGCTCCATCTTCAATATCCAAGCATCCTTGTCTTCATTGTTGAAGGAGGGCGATGTCATGGTGCTCTAGTCTACAACAGAAATAGCTCGAAACGAAAACAGAGGATATTTGCGTGATACGGTGGTCAAAACCTTCGGGAGAATATATAATGAATTTTTACCGACCAAAATACGTAACATACCAGAAAACGGAGTCCGGGAGGCACACGAGGTGCCCACGAGACAGGGGGCGCGCCCTAAAGGGGGGCGCACCCTCCTCTCTCGTGGGAGCCTCATGTCCCTTTCGGACTACTTCTTTCTTCCTAAAATTCTTAAATATTCCAAAACTTATAAAAATTGCCATTAAAGTTGTTTTGGAGTCGGTTTACTTACCGTACCACATACCTATTCCTTTTCGGAGTCTGGAGCGTTCTGGAAAGTGTCCCTTATGTATTCCTCAGGGGTTACGGTTTCAATAATATTAGTTTCAACATTGATAGGATTACCTGAAATATAGTGTTTAATTCTTTGACCGTTTACCACCCTCGGATTTGTACCTTCGAAGTTGTTGATTTTTATAGCACCAGAATCATAGAGCTCCTCGATAACATAAGGACCTTCCCATTTTGAGAGAAGTTTTCCTGCAAAAAATCTTAAACGAGGGTTGAATAATAACACATAATCTCCTACGTTAAACTCACGCTTTTGTATCCACTTATCATGCCAGCGTTTGACTTTTTCTTTGAAAAGCTTGGCATTCTCATAGGCTTGGGTTCTCCATTCATCAAGTGAGCTAATATCAAACAACCTCTTCTCACCGACAAGTTTGAAGTCATAATTGAGCTCTTTAATAGCCCAATATGCCTTATGTTCAAGTTCAAGAGGTAAATGACATGCTTTCCCATAAACCATCTTATAAGGAGACATACCCATAGGATTTTTGTATGCAGTTCTATAGGCCCATAATGCATCATCAAGTTTTTTGGACCAATTCTTTCTAGATCTATTCACAGTCTTTTGCAAAATTAATTTGAGCTCTCTATTGCTCAACTTTACTTGACCACTGGACTGTGGATGATAAGGAGATGTTATTCTATGATTAACATCATACTTAGCGAGCATCTTACGGAAAGCACCATGAATAAAATGTGAACCACCATCAGTCATAAGATATCTAAGGACTCCAAACCTCAAAAAAATAACTTCTTTAAGCCTTTTAATAGAAGTGTTATGAACCGCACTACTAGTTGGAATAGCTTCTACCCACTTAGGAGCATAATCAACAGCAACTAAAATATGTGTATAACCATTGGAGGCAGGAAAAGGTCCCATATAATCAAAGCCCCAAACATCAAATGGTTCAATAACAAGAGAATAATTCATAGGCATTTCTTGACGTCTACTAATGTTACCTATTCTTTGACATTCATCACAAGATAAGACAAACTTACGAGCATCTTTGAACAGAGTAGGCCAATAAAAACCAGATTGTAGTACCTTGTGTGCAGTTCTATCTCCAGTGTGGTGTCCTCCATAGGATTCAGAGTGACACTTGCATAGGATCTACTCATGTTCATGCTCAGGCACACAACGTCTAATAACACCATCTACTCCTACTTTATAAAGGTGTGGATCATCCCAGAAGTAATGTCTTAAATCATAAAAGAACTTTTTCTTTTGCTGGTATGTGAAACTAGGCGGTATATATTTAGCAAAAATGTAATTAGCATAGTCAGCATACCAAGGAGCAGTACGAGAAGCATTGACGATCGCTAATTGTTCATCAGGAAAGCTATCATTAATAGGCAGTGGGTCATCAAGCATATTCTCTAACCTAGACAAGTTGTCTGCAACGGGGTTCTCAGCTCCCTTTCTATCAATAATATGCAATTAAAATTCTTGGAGCAAGAGAACCCATCTAATGAGTCTAGGCTTAGCATCTTTCTTTTCCATAAGATATTTAATAGCAGCATGATCAGTGTGAATAGTAACTTTGGAATCAACAATATAAGGTCTAAACTTATCACCTGCAAACACAACTGCTAAGAACTCTTTTTCAGTAGTAGCAAAATTTCTCTGGGCAGTATCAATAGTCTTACTAGCATACTGGATAACATTCAATTTCTTATCGACTCTTTGCCCCCAACACAGCACCTACATCATAATCACTAGCATCACACATAATTTCAAAAGGTAAATTCCAATGAGGCGGCTGAACAATAGGTGCAGTGATCAAAGCTTTCTTAAGTGTTTTAAATGCTTCTACACAATCATCATCAAAGACAAAAGGAATATCTTTTGGCAATAAATTAGTCAGACACCTAGATATTTTAGAAAAGTTCTTAATGAACCTCCTATAAAAGCTGTTGTGACCAAGGAAACTTCTTATACCTTTTATGTCCTTGGGACATGGCATCTTTTCAATGGCATCAACTTTGGCTTTATCAACTTCAATACCTCTCTGGAATATCTTGTGCCCCGAGACAATGCCTTCATTAACCATAAAGTGACACTTTT
This sequence comes from Aegilops speltoides, assembly GCA_021437245.1. Taxonomy (NCBI): domain Eukaryota; kingdom Viridiplantae; phylum Streptophyta; class Magnoliopsida; order Poales; family Poaceae; genus Aegilops; species Aegilops speltoides. The sequence continues at coordinate 306,718,855 of CM038142.1, read as the reverse complement.
CCCAATTCAGGACGAGACTAGTGTCTTCGCATCTCTGCAAAACTCGATCAAGGTTGCTCAAACAATCATCAAAAAAGGATCCATAGACGGAGTAGTCATCCATGAATACCTCACAAATCTTTTCACAAAAATCAGAAAATATAGCCATCATCCATCTTTGAAAGGTAGCAGGTGCATTACATAAACCAAAAGGCATACGTCTATAAGCAAAAGTACCAAAAGGGCAAGTAAAAGTAGTTTTAGATTGATCCTTCGCTGACACAAGTATTTGAGAGAAGCCAGAATAACCATCTAGAAAGCAAAAATGTGTGTGTTTGGATAGCCTTTCTAGCATTTGATCAATAAAAGGTAAAGGGTAATGATCTTTCTTAGTAGCTTTATTTAACTTACGGAAATCAACTACCATCCTATAACCTGTAATAATTCTTTGCGGGATCAGTTCATCTTTATCGTTAGGAACAACGGTAATACCTCCCTTTTTAGGGACATAATGGACAGGGCTTACCCATTCACTATCAGCAACGGGATAAATAATACCGGCCTCAAGGAGCTGTAGAATCTCCTTTCCTACCACTTCCTTCATTTTGGGATTTAATCATCTTTGAGGATCTCTACCTAGCTTGGCTTCTTTCTCTACTGAAATTTTGTGTTGACATAATGTGGGACTAATGCCCTTAAGATCATCCAAAGTATGTCCAATAGCAGCTCGGTGCTTCTTTAGAGTTTTCAATAATCTTTCTTCTTCTTTCTCTGGAAGGTTAGCACTAATAATAACAGGATATATTTCTTTTTCATCAAGATAAGCATACTTAAGATTATCAGGTAAGGGTTTGAGTTCAAACACGGGATCACCCTTGGGTGGAGGGGGATCCCCAAGAATTTCAACGGGAAGGTTATGTTTCAGCATAGTTCCTGTTTAAGAAACACTTCATCTATTTCCTCCCTTTCCTTCATAAACATATCGTTTTCATGGTCTAACAAATATTGTTCTAACGGATCAGTTGGAGGAACAGCAATGGAAGGAAGACCAATAATTTCATCCTTACTAGGTGGTTCCCTTTCACGAGGTTGTCTACTAAACTTAGCAAAATTAAACTCATGAGACATACCATCTATGCCAACAGTGACAATATGCCTTTCACAATTAATCTTAGCACTAATAGTATTCAAGAAGGGTCTACCAAAAATAATGGGACAAAAATCATCTGGTGGGGAAGCAAGAACAAGAAAATCAGCAGGGTTTAATGGTAACCTAATAGGTTTAATGGTATCCCTATTAGCAAGCTTAATAGTGACATCAATGTCTTCTAATTCAACGGGTGCAATGTCGTGCATAATTTCTTTATAAAGATCATAAGGTATCGCAATAGCACTAGCACCCATATCACATAAGTCGTGATAACAATGATCTCTTATTTTAACAGAAATAACAGGCAAGCCTATAACAGGTCTACGTGTCTTAGGATCAGGTCTAGCAATATTAGCAGTCTCACCCAAGAAATAAATAACATGCCCATCTAAGTCCTCATCCAAGAGATCTTTAATCATAGCAATACCAGATTCAACATTAATTTGCTCAGGAGGTGTATAAGTCCTAGTATTACTCTTACGAACAACAGTCGAAGCTTTAGCATGATCTTTTATCCTAACAGGAAAAGGAGGTTTTTCAACATAAGCAGTAGGAACAATAGGATCACTATAGGTAATAGTCTTTTCTTCGACTGTAATAGGTGCAACTACTTTCACTTCAACATGAGGATTATATTTAAACCACTTCTCCTTAGGGAGATCAACGTGAGTAGCAAAAGTTTCACAAAAAGTAGCTACTATCTCAGAGTCAAGTCCATACTTAGCGCTAAATCCACGAAAACCATCGGTATCCATAAAAGATTTAACACAATCGAACTTAGGTGTCATACCTGACTCCTTACCATCGTCAGAACCCCAATCTTCATAGTTGCATTCAATTCTTTCCAATAAGTCCCATTTGAAATCAATAGTATTCAGCATGTAAGAACCAGCACTGGAAGTATCGAGCAGGTTGCGATTATCAAGATAAAGCCGAACATAAAAATTCTGAATAATCATTTCCTGAGAGAGCTCATGATTGGGGCATGAATATAACATTGACTTAAGCCTCGCCCAAGCTTGAGCGACGCTTTCTCCTTCGCGAGGCCAGAAATTATATATGTAATTACGATCACGATGAACAAGATGCATAGGATAGAACTTCTGGTGAAATTCCAACTTGAATCGCTTATAATTCCAAGTTCTCGTATCATCACATAGCCTATACCATGTCAATGCATCTCCCTTCAAAGATAAAGGGAAGACCTTCCTTTTAACAACATCATCAGGAATACCTGCAAGCTTAAATAATCCACAAACTTCATCCACAAAGATAAGGTGTAAATTGGGATGCAATTTTCCGTCTCCTGCAAAAGGATTAGCTAACAGTTTTCTACCATACCCGAAGGAATCTCAAAGTGAATATTTTCATCAAGTTCAGTAGGTTGAGGAGCATCCCTTTGCTCTTCTGGTTGGGGTGAAGATACCTCAAACAAGCCCCTCAAAGGATTAGTTTCCATAGTGACAAGTAACAGAAAATTTCAGCACACTATATAAATGTTTCCTTACCAAGTTCCACTCACCAAAAGCGCTACACTCCCCGGCAATGGCGCCAGAAAAGAGTCTTGATGACCCACAAGTGTAGGAGATCTATCGTAGTCCTTTCGATAAGTAAGAGTGTCGAACCCAATGAGGAGCAGAAGCAAATGATAAGCGGTTTCTAGTAAGGTTTTCTCTGCAAGCACTGAAATTGTAGGTAATTGATAGTTTCGTGATAAGATAAATAGTTACGAGCAAAAAGTAAATAAAGTAAACAAAGTGCAGCAAGGTGGCCCAATCCTTTATGTAGCAAAGGATAAGCCTGGACAAATTCTAATAATGAAGAAGGAGCTCCCGAGGACACATTGGGAATTATCGTCAAGCTAGTTTTCATCACGTTCATAAGATGCGCGTTTGGTACTTTGATAACTTGATATGTGGGTGGACCGATACTTGGGTACTGCCCTAACTTGGACAAGCATCCCACTTATGATTAACCCCTATTGCAAGCATCCACAACTACAAAAAGGAGTATTAAGGTAAACCTAACCACAGCATTAAACATATGGGTCCATATCAACCCCTAACGAAGCAACGCATAAACTAGGCTTTAAGTTTCTGTCATTCTAGCAACCCATCATCTACTTATTACTTCCCCATGCCTTCCTCTAGGCCCAAATAATGGTGAAGTGTCATGTAGTCGACGTTCACACAACACCACTAGAGGAAAGACAACATACATCTCATCAAAATATCGAACGAATACCAAATTTACATGACTACTAATAGCAAGACTTCACCCATGTCCTCAGGAACAAACGTAACTACTCACAAAGCATATTCATGTTCATAATCAGAGGAGTAATAATATTCATAAAGGATCTGAACATATAATCTTCCAACAAGTAAACCAATTAGCATCGACTACAAGGAGTAATCAACACTACTAGCAACCCACAGGTACCAATTTGTGGTTTTGATACAAGATTGGATACAAGATATGAACTAGGGTTTTGAGAGGAGATGGTGGTGGTGAAGATGTTGATGGACATTGAGCCGCTCCTGATGAGAGGATTGTTGGTGATGACGTTGGTGATGATTTCCCCCTCCCGGAGGGAAGTGACCCCGGCAGAACAGCTCTGCCAGAGCCCTAGATTGATTCCGCCAAGGTTCCGCCTCGTGGCGGCAAGTTTCGTACCGTAAGCTTGCCCTCGATTATTTCCAGGGTAAAAGTGATGATATAGCAGAAGATGGACGCCGGAGGCCCGCCAAGGGGCCCAGGAGATAAGGGCCGCGCCCTATAGGGGGGCGCCCCCTGTCTCCTGGACAGGGTGTGGGCCCCCTGGCCTATTTCTTTCGCTCATAAATTCTTATTAAATCCAAAAAGTTGTTTCGTGGAGTTTCAGGACTTTTGGAGTTGTGCAGAATAGGTTTCCAACGTTTGCTCCTTTTCCAGCCAGAATTCCAGCTGCCGGCATCCCCCCTCTTCATGGTAAACCTTGTAAAATAAGAGAGAATAGCCATAAGTATTGAGATATAATGTGTAATAACAGCCCATAATGCAATAAATATTGATATAAAAGCATGATGCTAAATGGACGTATCATGAACTTGTCCACCATGACCAATAACTTTTTTTTCTTATGCCTTCCCCCTTTAAGAGGTCCGACCATATCCAGCCCCAAGACCGTGAAGGGCCAAGTGATGGGGATTGTTTGGAGAGTGGTAGGGGGCATATGACTCTGATTGGCAAAGAGCTGGCAACCGACGCAGTGTTCGACAAGGTCCTGTGCGTCTGCTCGGGCTGTTGGCCAATAGAACCAGTACGGAAGTCCTTGCTGACAAGTGTCCGAGCCGTAGCATGGTGCCCGCCGAGTCCGACATGGATTTTAGCCAAGAGCTGCCGCCCTTCCTCTTCGGAAATGCATATTTGGAGCACTCTGGTCGCACTTTTCTTATAGAGTTCTCCCTCATGGACTTTGTTGGCCTTGGAACGCCGCACAATACAACGTGCTTCATTTTGGTCCTCGGGGAGCTCCTGCATATTTAGGTAGGCCAGGAAAGGCTCAGTCCACGAGGCGATTACAACCATGATTTCGCGGGCCAAAGGTGTTATTTCGGTGGCGGAGCCTCCGATTACGTTAGATGGTTCGGAATCTGTGGCTGTGTTCGGATCTGGTCTAGTGTTGCCGGACTCCCCTTCCCATACCACGGATGGCTTGAACAGCCTTTCCAGGAATATGTTAGGTGGGACAGGGTCGCGCTTAGTGCCGATGCGGGCGAGGATATCCGCCGCTTGATTGTTTTCTCAAGCCACATGGTGGAATTCGAGCCCTCGAACCAGGCTGACATTTTGAGGATGGCATTACGGTAGGCTGCCATTTTCGAATCCTTGGCATCAAAGTCTCCGTTTATTTGTGATATTGCGAGGTTTGAATCCCCGCGCACTTCCATGCGTTGAATGCCCATAGAGACTGCCATCCGAATACCATGCAACAAAGCCTCGTATTCGGCTGCGTTGTTGGAGTCTGTGTATAATATTTGGAGTACGTATTGGACTGTGTCTCCGGTGGGAGAAGTTAGGACTACACCTGCCCCGAATCCAGCCAGCATTTTAGAGCCATCTATGTGCATGATCCAATTAGAGTACGCGCTGTACTCTTTAGGGGGTTCGGCTTCTGTCCGTTCGGCGACGAAGTCAGCCAATACTTGCGACTTAATGGCCCGCCGTGGTTTGTATGTTATGTCAAACAGGAGGAGCTCGATGGCCCATTTAGCAATCCGTTCCGTAGCATCGCGGTTGTTTATTATGTCGTTGAGTGGTACTTCGGAGGCCACCAAAATCGAACACTCTTGGTAGTAGTGTCGTAGCTTCCGGGATGCCATGAAGACCGCGTATGCTATCTTTTGATAGTGCGGGTATCAGGATTTGCATGGGCTGAGGACTGTGGACACATAATATACCGGCTTTTGGAGCAGGAATTTGTATCCGTCTGCTTCTCGTTCGACGACGAGCACTGCGCTTACAACTTGATGTGTTGCAGCTATGTACAATAGCAAAGGCTCGCCGATATTTGGCGCTGTCAGGACTGGATTACTGGCCAATAAGGTCTTTATTTCATCCAGTCCGGCCACGGCTGCATCCGTCCACACGAAGTGTTCGGTGCATCAAAGAAGGCGCTAAAGGGGTAGTGCCTTTTCTCCTAATCGGGAGATAAAGCGGCTTAAGTCAGCCACGCATCCAGCTAGTTTCTGGATATGCTTGAGGTCTGTTGTGATAGCCAACTGCGACAGAGCTCGGATTTTGGTCGGGTTTGCTTCAATTCCTCTATTGGAAATAATGAAGCCGGGCAACTTCCCGGAGGGTACGCCGAAAACACACTTTTCCGGGTTTAGCTTGATGTCGTATGTTCGGAGGTTATCGAACATAAGCCTCAAGTCATCTATTAGGGTTTCGACGTGTCTTGTTTTTATGACCACGTCGTCCACATATGCCTCCACTGTTTTGCCTATTTGCTTTTCCAGGCATGTTTGAATCCTGCGTTGATAGGTTGCGCCAACATTTTTAAGCCCGAAAGGCATTGTGTTGAAGCAGAAAGGACCATATGGCGATATGAAGGCCGTTGCAGCTTGGTCGGACTCTGCCATCTTTATTTGATGGTATCCGAAGTATGCATCGAGGAAACACAATGAGTCGTGTCCTGCGGTGGCGTCGATGATTTGGTCGATGCAAGGTAAGGGGAAGGGATCCTTGGGGCAAGCCTTGTTGAGGTCTTTGAAATCAATGCATAGGCGCCAGGATTTGTCCTTCTTCGGTACCATTACCAGATTTGCCTGCCAATCCGGACGCTTGATATCTCTGATGAATCCGGCCTCAAGTAGCTTGGCTAGCTCTTCTCCCATGGCCTGCTGTTTAGGCTCTGAAAAGCGCCTAAGAGTCTGTTTGACTGGCTTGTATCCTTTGAGTATATTGAGGCTGTGTTCGGCCAGTCTGCGTGGGATGCCCGGCATGTCCGAAGGATGTGATACGTCTCCGTCGTATCTATAATTTTTGATTGTTCCATTCCAATATTCTTCAACTTTTATATAGTTTTGGCAACTTTTTATATTATTTTTGGGACTAACATTTTGATCCAGTGCCCAGTGCCAGTTCCTGCCTGTTGCATGTTTTTTGTTTCACAAAAATCCAATATCAAATGGAGTCCAAACGGGATAAAAACGGACGGAGATTTTTTTTTGGAATATTTATGATTTTTGGGAAGTAAAATCAACGCGAAACGGTGTCCGGGGTGGCCACGAGACGAGTGCGCCCTCCCGGGGCGCCCTGACTCTCGTGGGCCACCCGTAAGGCGATTGACGCTCTTCTTTTAGGCGCAAGAAAGCTAATTTTATGAGAAAGATCTGGTGAAAGATTCACCCCAATCGGATTCTGGATCTCGGCTATTTAAGAAACGGTGAAGGGTAGAATCTCGGAACGAAAGCAGAGATAGATCCAATCTCGGAGGGGCTCTCGCCCCTCCCAAGCCATGGGAGCAAAGGACCAGAGGGGAAACCCTTCTCCCATCTAGGGAGTATGTCAAGGAAGAAGAAGAATAAGGTAGCCCTCTCCCCCTTGCTTCCGGTAGTGCCGGAACGCTGCCGGGGGCCATCATCATCACCGTGATCTTCACCAACACCTCTGCCATCTTCACCAACATCTCCATCACCTCCCCCCTTCTATATTCAGCGGTCGACTCTCCCGCAACCCGCTGTACCCTCTACTTGAACATGGTGCTTTATGCTTCATATTATTTTCCAATGATGTGTTGCCATCCTATGATGTCTGAGTAGATTTTCGTTGTCCTATCGGTGATTGATGAATTGCTATGATTGGTTTGAGTTGCATGTTTTATTATTGGTGTTATCCTATTGTGCCCTCCGTGTCGTGCAAGCGTGAGGGATTCCCGCTGTAGGGTTTGCAATATGTTTATGATTTGCTTATGGTTGGTGGCGTGAGTGACAGAAGCACAGGCTCGAGTAAGTAGGTTGTTTGCGTATGGTATAAAAGGGGACTTGATACTTTAATGCTATGGTTGGGTTTTACCTTAATGAATCTTTAGTAGTTGCGGATGCTTGCTAGAGTTCCAGTCATAAGTGCATATGATCCAAGTAGAGAAAGTATGTTAGCTTATGCCTCTCCCTCAAATAAAATTGCAATAGTGATTACCGGTCTAGTAACGTAGTCAATTTCTTAGGGACAATCTCACGACTCCTACCGCCACTTTTCCACACTCGCTATATTTACTTTATTGCATCTTTATCTAAACAGCCCTTAGTTTATGTTTACGTGCTCTTTATTATCTTGCAAGTCTATCGAACAACACCTACAAAGTACTTCTAGTTTGATACTTGTTCTAGGTAAAGCGAACTTCAAGCGTGCGTAGAGTTGTATCGGTGGTCGATAGAACTTGAGGGAATATTTATTCTACCTTTAGCTCCTCGTTGGGTTCGACACTCTTACTTATCGAAAACTATTGCGATCCCCTACACTTGTGGGTTATCAAGACCTTTTTCTGGCGCCGTTGCCAGGGAGTCATAGTGTGGGGTGAATATTCTCATGTGTGCTTGTTTGCTTTATCACTAAGTAATTTTTATTTGCTATTCTTAGTTGTACTTTATCATTAGTTATGGATATGGAACACGAAATACCAAAAAAATTAGGTGTACTTGCTACTCATGGAGATGGGGTAACTCATAAAACCCTCGATTCTCATTATGCGAGAGATATTATATACTACTTTGATAATCTTGAGAAAACCCCATTCAACTTTATAATGGGAGACACATTGGATCAACATGAATACTTTAGGGATTATCGCTCGACACAAAAAAGGAAACTATTATGGGATCAATTTATTATGTTGCATTGGTATGCCTGGGCTCTATGCTTGAGATATGATATTACTTGTTGCTGTAGGATGGAGGCTCCACACCTTCCCTTTTCATGCAAATTTAACGATAATGAAACCTTAGCTTCTTATGCTAATGGTATATATGATTACTATGATGTGGAACACATAGAAGAATTTGTTGCTTTTAAGGCTGCTTATGAAATTGAATCTTTGTTTGAAAAGTATGAAGCTTTAGATGATGATGTTTATAGGCCTGAAAATCTTGCTATACTTAGATATTGCTATGAAAATTATGAATACAATTATTATATTAATGCATTTATGAAGAAATTCTCCGCTGTCCAAGAAGAGATTAATATTTTGCAGTAAGCTATGGAAGAAGAAATTGATGAAACAGTGAACTCATTGGATGAAAAAGATGATGAGGAGAGCGAAAAACAAAAGGAGGAAGAGCGGATTAGCTACCCGTGCCCACATTCTAATGAGAGTAACCCTCCAACTCATACATTATTTAATTCTGAAAGTGCATTATATCGACTAGAGGGGGGGGGTGAATAGGCGACTTTTATGAATTCTTCACTGAGGAATTTGCTGGTGAGGAAATTCCTAAACGAAGAACTACTTGCAGCGAAATAAGTACTCAGAGGTAAACATAACAGAACACACGCATAGTCATCATGATGAAATGAAGACAAGCACAGAGTACAAAAAGCGTAAACACAGGATAACACAAGAAAGAAGACGGACAAACTGAAGAAATTGAACTGAGAAAATTGAGAAAGTCTTCAGTCAAAGTCTTCAAACAGATATGAACAGGTACACAACAACAGACATGAGGAAATGAAAGAGTTGAGGAAATAGAACCAGTAAGCTTGGTGAAGACAATGATTTGGTAGACCAGTTCCATCTGCTGTCTCAGTTGTACATATGGTTGGAGCGGCTGAGTATTTAAACTCGAGGACACCCAGTCCCGGACACACAGTCCTCATTGTATTCTCCTTGAGCTAAGGTCACACAGACCTCGCCCAATCACTCGTGGTAAGTCTTCAGGTGACTTCCAAACCTTCACAAACTCGGTCACTCGGCGATCCACAATTCCTCTTGGATGCTCTAGACCATGAAGCCTAACCGTCTTGAAGAAGCACAGTCTTCAAAGGAAACAAGCGTCGGATCCACGCAGGATCAATCTCTTCAGTGATGCTCAATCACTTTGCGTTTGTAGGTGTTGGGTTTGGGTTTTCCTCACTTGATGATTTTCGCTCAAAGTCCTCGGAGGATGGTATGCTCTCAATTGACAAGTGTCAGTTTCTCTTAGAGAAGCCAACCAGCTAGTGGTTGAAGGGGGCGGCTATTTATAGCCTAGGGAGCAGCCCGACATGATAAGACATAAATGCCCTTGTCTGATATGACTGTTAGGTGGGTAGATATTTTGGAACCTCTGGCGCATAGCACAGCAACGGTCAGAATTTTGACTATCAAAAATCCTCAGGGCTATCATGATCCTCACTGTGTAGGCAATTCACACTGGTGAATTCCTAACTCCTCAGTCAGAACAAATTCCTTAGACACCAGAAGAACTTCGTCTCATCCTTCAAGAATATGGTGAACTGTATGAGATTTCCAATGGCTTCACTCGAAGGGATTGGTAGGTGTAGGATTTTGAGTTGAGCATCACATGGAAATTTTTCCTTAGTATTTCTTCGGCCCCCTTTAATAGTACGGTGTTTCCTATGACCAAGAAAGAGCAAATGAAACTATGAATACAAAAGTCTTCACGCTTCATGTTCCTCGAATGATTGCCAAGTCTTCAAGATCACACCAATTTCTTCACTTTCAAAGTCTTCAGAAAGTCTTCAGAAAACCAAAATCTTCAGTTGAAGAACTTCATTTTTAGGGGTCGACTTTCTCTGTAAATATCAAACTCCTCATAGACTTATAGTCCTGTGTACACTCACAAACGCATCAGTAGCTTAACCTATAAGTCTTCAATACACCAAAATCACTAAGGGGCACTAGATGCACTTACAATCTCCCCCTTTTTGGTGATTGATGACAATATAGGTTAAGTTTTCAACGGGGATAAACATATGAAGTGTAAATACTGAAATTGAGGAATTTGATTGCAAGATTTAGAAGAACTCCCCCTGAAGATGTGCATAGTGAGGAATTTTCTTTTGAAGAAATGCACACTTCAAGAGTATTATCATGGAGATCTCCCCCTATATCTTGTAATTCATACACGCATTTGATATATAATATGAAGAATTTGAAATGCATGATGAAATATGGTGACTGATGTAATTCAGCATGCGTGCATTAACATTAATGAGGAATAAGCATGCAGAAGAACACAGCAAAAGTATCAGGTCACCATAGAGTTTAAGATTAGAACTCATTCCAGCAAAGTCATTAGAAGAACGAGAGTTGTAACTTAGCAAAAAAAGCCCATATAAGATCGACCCGCTTGAAGACTAACTCAAATTTCTCCCCCTTTGTCATCGAATGACCAAAAGTGTTGAAACTAAGGACTAACGCCCCTGTAGAATATCATGAAGATGGAGGAGCACTAGCGTTGTCAGGGTCTTGAGTCGTTGTAGGGCCAGCTGCAGTGTCGTCCAAGTCTTCATGCTCGTCCGTGGCACGTGATGAAGAATATGAGCTGGCCACCAAGGAAGGAACCTTGACCTTCTTGAATCTCTTCGGTGGAGGTGCAAACTAGTCAAAGTCTTCCTTGAAGCCCATTTGCTTTAGATCTTCTTCACCATATAGATGTGACAGAATAGCCCAGGTGCGATCAAACACTTCATGGAGGTAGTAGTGGTTTTTCATCACTTCATAATGTGTAGAAGTCATGTTGTGAAGAATAGAGCCAAACTGACGCTTAACCCACTTGCGGTTTCGATCCACCTTCTGGTGAAGACTTATCGAAGATTTCACGATCGGTCGACTACGAGGAGCAGTAGCTTGAGGACTTGTCTTGGTAGCATTGGCAGCAGTATCATGAGTGGGAGAGTCATCATTGGTGGAGTAAGATGCAGCTTTGCGGGCGACCATCAATGGATGAATGCCTTCATCGATAACGGTGGTGACTTGCCCTTCTCATCGGATGAGGAAATTGTCCGCTTGAGGACTTCAATAGGGGCAAGTACCGAGGTGATTCGAAAATCAGCCTTGTAGTTGAGTGAAGACCTTGTTCTGAGGAATCTCATGATCCACGGTGCATAAGGCTTCAGCTCAAATGGAGAAAGTGCAACATTCGCCAGAGTCCTCATGAAGAAATCATGATAATTTATGGGGATGCCATGCATGATGTTGAAAAGCATATTCTTCATCATTCCGATAATTTCTTCATCGGATGAGTCATGGCCTTTGATGGGACTCATGGTCTTTGTCAGAATGCGGTAGATTGTTCTTGGCACATAGAGCAATTCCTTCACGAGGAATTTGGTCCTTGGAGCTTGACCCGGCTTCAGCGGCTTCATGAGCACTTGCATATAGTAATTAGTTAGTTCAGGCTCATCATACAGACAACGAGCATCGTCAGGTGGAGGACTGATTGGTAAGGCACGAAGCAATTCAGAGGCTGGTTCCTTGTAATTTGTGTTTGCAGTCATCCAGTCCAACACCCACGAGTTGACGTCAGTAGCATCGCCTGTGATCTGCAAAGTTGCGTAGAACTGAAGAATAAGCTCTTCATTCCAATCAACTATGTTAGAGCAGAAATTGAGCAAGCCAGCGTCATGAATCATGCTGAGGACTTGAGAGAAGCAAGGCATGGATTCCATGTCCACATGAGGAATATGCTCATGATCGAAGACTTTGTCCTTGTTGAAGAGCACTGAGGAATAGAAGTTGGCCTGGCTGGCAGTCTAGAACCGCTTCCTTCTAAGACGAGAATTTTCATAGGGGTTGAATTCTGTGAAGAATACGTGCTCGCCGAAGAAATCATCAGCCTTGAATTTTTGCTTCTTGGAGAAAGGATCCTTTGGCTTGGGCTGAGGAGTGTCAGTCAATTGCAGCACCACTTCAGGAATCGCAATCTCAGGTTCCTCAAGATGAGGAATTTCAGGCTCTTCAGTAGCTTTAGCCTGGGTCTTCAATTCTTCATTGACAATTTCTTCAGCACTAGTGGCTGGAATTTCTTCATGAACACTTGGGGTTGCATGAGGTTCTTCAGATCCCATTTACACTTCAGTGGCAGCAGGGGACTGAGGAATAGCTTGGAGTGGAGTGAACATTGGAGAGTTTGGATGTTGACTGTCCCAAAATTCATCGTTGAGCACAGGAGTAGTACACCCAATGTCCACATCTTCATCTTCAATTTCTTCAACACCTGCCTCTTCAGCAGTAAACTGAGGCATATGTGAGGAAATGACTGGGGTTGAAGGGATCTTATCCACTTCAATTTCTTCATCCAACTGCACTGACGAAGCAGCAGAAGGAGTTTCTTCATCAGATTCATCAGGAATCACATAATCTTCACCGAAAGGAACAAGGTCCTTTGATGGCATTGATGAGACTGGAACGGCATCAATTGGATTGTCAATTGAACTGATTGGAGTCTTCATCTTCTTCGGAGCTGAAGATTTGATGAAGTTGATGCCTTCCTTTTCTTCACAGCTGCATGTTCTGCAGCCTTGGTCTTCTTCGCATCTGATGCAGATGGAAGGATCGGAGTTGGTGTAGGCGCAGGAGGTGCAAAGGACTTTGGTTCATTTTCCTCAGGCACAACTGATGCAGCTGTCCTGATTTGTTCACTTTCCTCAGGCGCATCACTAGCGGATGCCCTGGCAATATCTTCAGCGGCTGGAATGGAGTCATCAGCCCTGGCACGTTCTTCAGTAGCCTGATTGTCATCAGCGGTGCTGGCATGTTCTTCAGTAGGCTGAGCAGATGCCTCAGCCTGAGTAACTTCAATGTGCACAGGTGGAGCAGCACTTGAAGTGAATTTTTTTCGTCAGATTGACGAAACGCACCTTGGCGCCCTTCCAATCAGCATGGTAGCGATGAAATTCATCGCTGAGCTGTTTGATTTCAACTTGCAAGGCAAGGAGTTCATCAGGAGTGAGAGTGAGGACATTGTCCTTGAGGTAGCATTGTTTCTTGTACTGCACTTTCTTCAAACTTCTGCCTTGTTCAAATTTCCATTTTTCTTCCTCAATGAAGGCAGTAAGAACATGACTTTGACCAGGAGTGAGGTTCATCTCCGGCAAAGGCGTGTTAGGATCCTTGTGCCACAGGTCAATGTAGTCGAGGATCAACTTTGGATCCAGCATCAGCGGCACATTGCTGCCTTTGGCTCTAGCGGCCCTGGCTTGCCTATCTCTGATGATTTCGGCAAGTTCTTCATCATAGGGGTATTAATATGCATTAAGGATCTGAACATATGATCTTCCACCGAATAAACCAACTAGCATTGACTACAAGGAGTAATCAACACTACTAGCAACCCACATGTACAAATATGAGGTTTTGAGACAAAGATCGGATACAAGAGATGAACTAGGGTTTGAGAGGAGATGGTGCTTGTGAAGATGTTGATGGGGATTGACCCCCTCTCCATGAGAGGATCGATGGTGATGACGATGGTGGCCCACGAGGCAGGGGGCGCGCCCAGGGGGTAGGGCGCGCCCTCCACCCTCGTGGACAGTGGGTGGCCCCCTCTGGTGCGTTCTTCGCCCGATATTTTTAATATATTCCAAAACTGACTTTCGTGGAGTTTCAGGACTTTTGGAGTTGTGCAGAATATGTCTCTAATATTTGCTCCTTTTCCAGCCCAGAATTCCAGCTGCGGGCATTCTCCCTCTTCATGTAAGCCTTGCAAAATATGAGATAAAAGGCATAAGTATTGTGAAATAATGTGTAGCAACAGCCCATAATGTAATAAATATCGATATAAAAGCATGATGTAAAATGGGCGTATCACACTTCTCCTTAGGGAGATCAACATGAGTAGCAAAAGATTCACAAAAGGAAGCTACTATCTCAGAGTCAAGTCCATATTTAGTGCTAAACTTTTGAAAAGCATCAGTACTCATAAAAGTTTAACACAATCAAACTTAGGTTCAATAGCTGACTCTTTACCTTCGTCGAGTTCCCAATCTTCAGAGTTGCATTTAATTCTTTCTAAAAGATCCCACCGGGATTCAATAGTCTTCTTCATAAAAGAACGAGTGCAAGAAGTATCGAGCATGGATTGATCACTACGAGAAAGTCGAGCATAAAAATTCTGAATAATAATTTCTCTTGAGAGCTCATGATTGGGACGTGAATATAACATTGACTTAAGCCTCCCCCAAGCTATAGCGATACTTTCTCCTTCGCAAGGCCAAAAATTATATATATAATTCCGATCACGATGAACTAGATGCATAGGATATTTTTTTGATGAAATTCCAATTTCAACCGATTCCAGTTCCAAGATCCAATATCATCACAAAGAATACACCATGTCAATGCTTTTCCCTTCAAATTTAAAGGTAAAACCTTTTTCTTATCTTCATCATTGGGTAAACCTGCAAGCTTAAACAATCCACAAATTTCATCCACATATATCAAGTGCATATCCGGATGTTCGGTTCCATCTCCTGCATAAGGATTAGCTAGCAGTTGTTCTAACATACCCGAAGGAATATCATATTCAATATTTGTAGTAGCTGCAGTAGGTAGAGGGGCAACTAATTGTGGTTCCGGTCAAGGTGAAGATACCCCCAACAAACCCCTCAAAGGATTGTTTTCCATAGTAGCAAGTGACAATAAATTTCAGCATGTAGTAATAATGTTTCCTTACCAATTTCCACTTACCAAGAGTGCTTCACTCCCCGGCAACGGCACTAGAAAATAGCCTTGATGACCCACAAGTATATGGGTTCAATTGTAGCCTTTTCGATAAGAGTGTCAAACCCAACGAGGAGTAGAAGGAAATGACAAGTGGTTTTCAGCAAGGTAATGTCTACAAGTCCTAAAATTGTAAGTAGCGGAGTAGTTTGATAGCAAGATAATTTGTAATGAGCACGTAATGATAGTAGTAACAATAGTGCATAGCCCAATCCTTTTGAGGCAAAGGACAGGACAAAACGGTCTCTTATGATAAGCAAGGTGTTCTTGAGGGTACACGGGAATTTCATCTAGTCACTTTCATCATGTTGGCTTAATTCGTGTTCACTACTTTCATAACTTGATGTGTGGGTGGACCGGTGCTTAGGTGTTGTTCTTACTTGAACAAACCTCCTACTTATGATTAACCCTCTCGCAAGCATCCGCAACTACGAGAAAAGTATTAAGAATAAATTCTAACCATAGCATTAAACTTTCGGATCCAATCGGTCCCTTACGGAATAGCGCATAAACTGGGGTTTAAGCATCTGTCACTCTTGCAACCCACCATCTAATAACTACTCCACAATGCATTCCCTTAGGCCAAAATATGGTGAAGTGTCATGTAGCCGACATTCACATGACACCACTAAGAGAATGACAACATACATATCATCAAAATATCGAACACATATCAAGTTCACATGATTACTTGCAACATGATTTCTCCCATGACCTCAAGAACGAAAGTAACTACTCACAAATGATAATCATGCTCAAGATCAGATGGGTATTAAATAGCATAATGGATCTGAACATATAATCTTCCACCAAATAAACCATATAGTAATCAACTACAAGATGTAATCAACACTACTAGTCACCCACAAGCACCAATCTATAGTTTTGGTACAAAGATTGAACACAAGAGATGAACTAGGGTTTGAGAGGAGTTGGTGTTGTTGAAGATGTTGATGAAGATAGCCCTCCCCGAGATGAGATAGTTGTTGGTGATGATGATGATGATGATGACTTCCCCCTCCGGGAATGTAACACCCACGATGCGGCTATATCTCCCACGTGTCGAGGCACGACTTAGAGGCATAACCGCATGGTGGTTTTGTCGCAAGAAGGGTCATCTTCACACAATCCCATGTAATGAATAAGAATGGTATAAATAGTTGGCTTACAATCGCCACTTCACACAATGAACATATAATTCATACATCATTTAGAGCACACACATAGTCCGACTACAGACAAAGCCAAATGAAAAGAAGATAACCAACTACTAGATCCCCGATCATCCCAACTAGGCTCCACTACCAATCAACATGAAACGAAACATAGCAATGACCAAGATCTTCCTTGAGCGCCCATCTAAGCTCGGTTACACCTGCACTGGTATCATCGGCACCGACAACTGTTGTGATAGTATCTGGTGAGTCACGAGGACTCAGCAATCTCAAAACTCGTGAGATCAAGACTATTTAAGCTTATGGGTAGGAAGGGGTAATGAGGTGGAGTTGCAGCAAGCACTAAGCAAATATGGTGGCTAACTGTCACGCCCTCGATGCGGCTATATCTCCCACGTGTCGAAGCACGACTTAGAGGCATAACCGCATTGAAAGCAATGTCGCAAGTGAGGTAATCTTCACACAACCCAAGTAATACATAAGGGAAAGAGATACTTAGTTGGCTTACAATCGCCACTTCACACAAATACATGAATAAAGTATTACATCATCCAGGTACAATCAAGGTCCGACTACGGAACCAAAATAAAAGAAGAACCCCAAATGCGACAAAGGTCCCCGATCGACCCCAGCTGGGCTCCACTACTGATCAACTAGAATGAAACAACACAAAAGGGCAAGATCGTCATCGAGCTCCTCCTTGAGCTTGGTTGCGTCACCTGCTCGGTAACATAGGCACCTGCAAACTGGTTTTGGAAGTATCTGGTGAGCCACGAGGACTCAGCAATCCCATTACCATGGGTATCAAGACTAGCAAAGCTTAATGGGAAAAGAAGGGGTAAAGTGGTGAGGTTGCAGCAGCAGCTAAGCAAGTATGGTGGCTAACCAACGCAAATAAGAGCGAGAAGAGAACAAGCGGAACGGTCGTCAACTAGCAATGATCAAGAGGTGATCCTGAACACCTACTTACGTCAAACATAACACAAAAACCGTGTTCACTTCCCGGACTCCGCCGAGAAGAGACCATCACGGCTACACACGCGGTTGATGCATTTTAATTCGGATCAAGTGTCAAGTTGTCTACAACCGACATTAACAAATTCCCATCGCCACATAACCGCAGGCACGGCTCTCGAAAGTTTATACCTGCAGGGGTGTCCCAACAGCCCATGACAACCTCTCGCGATCATCGAAGAATAGACCTTCACCGGGAAGACCCGATCGGTCTCGGAATCTGGTACATCAAGACATTTCGACAATGGTAAAACAAGACCAGCAAAGCCGCCCGATGCGCCGACAATCCCGATAGGAGCTGCACATATCTCGTTCTCAGGGCAACACCGGATGAGACATCCTATGAGTAAAACCAGACCTCGAGTTGCCCCGAGGGGGCCCCGCAGTCTACTCGGTTCGAACCAGCACTTAGACAAGCACTGGCCCGGGGGGGCTGAAATAAAGATGACCCTCGAGAGAGCGACTCCCAAGGGAAAAATAGGTGGTGGTGAGGCAAATGGTAAAAGTCAATGTTGGGCCTTGCTGGACAAGTTTTATTCAAAGCGAACTGTCAGGGGGGTCCCATAAATCACCCGACCGCGTAAGGGACGCAAAATCCGGGAACATAACACCGGTATGACGGAAACTAGGGCGGCAAGAGTGGAACAAAACACCAGGCATAAGGTCGAGCCTTCCACCCTTTACCAAGTATATAGATGCATTAATAATATAAGAGATATTGTGATATCCCAACATAAACCCTGTCCACCATGGAGAAATCTTCAACTTCACCTGCAACTAGCAACGCTATAAGAGGGCTGAGCAAAAGCGGTAACATAGCCAAACAACGGTTTGCATAGGAAAGGTGTCAAAGGTTAGAGGTTCATGGCAATATGGGATGGCTGGACAAACAGGTAATAGGTAGCGCAGCATAGCGAAAGAACGAGGCAACTAGCATATCAATGATAGTAGTGAGATCCAGGGTAGCGGTCATCTTGCCTGAAATCCCGCAAGGAAGAAGAGCGAGTCCATGAAGAAGACGAACGGGAGTAGTCGAACGAGTCCTCACAACTCCGGAACGAAACCGAAGCTAACGAGAGAGGCAACCCGGAAAGAAGCAGACAACATAGGTAAACACACCACACATGAACAAGGCATGATGCACAACAAGCATGATGCATGACCAAGCTACATGAAGCTACTCATGGCAAGAGATGATGCAAACAAGAACAACACATCAAGGCAAGTTTAAATGAGGCCGGAAACAACATATAACAATTCCGGTAAGTCCTCATATGCATATTTCGAAATTGGTTCAGAACTGAATAAACATTATGTTCAAGTAGTTAAACAGCAAGTGAAGATGCACCAAGATGATCTACACGAAATTCTAGTCAAGTTACATATAAAGTTCATTAGATTCGGAGCTACGGGCAAGAAGATATGAGCAAAACAAGTTAAGCATGGCATTGATGCAAAATGCACCCAAACATAAAGCAAACACACCAAAACAAGGATGCAACATGATAATATGAAGCTACATGCAAAAACAAGCAAGTTTCATATAGAGCACACTCAAAACGGAGCAACGGGGCAACACATGCACACTATACGTCATAGCAACAATCTGTCCAAAACAGCAACTAGGCATCTTACAAGCATCAAAACAATATGCTACAGCACCCCAACATAATAACAAAAGGCATGGGCATGAAGTACACGTAAAGCATAACAAAACATGAACACTGAGCTATCTCCAGAAACAACTAGAACATGCTCAAAATGACATGGAGATATTGCAAGTAATAACAATTTCAGACTTTAGCAGAAATAACATCAGGTTGCAATGTTTAGAGCTATCAAACAACATGTTACAGGAACATATCATGGCAAACAAAGGCATGGCATGATTCTACTCAAAGCATATATCAATAGTCCCTTAATGACCATGAGCCAAAAAGGCACGAAAAATATGATGGCACCCATGTAAACATGGCAAGTTATATTACAGATTTGAACATGCCAGAAACAACGATTAGTAGGCATGTTCGTGAGCTCGAACCACTCACTACAGAGCAATACATGGCATCGCAAGGCAACCAACAGTAAGAAGGCATGTTTATGAAGCTAAGCATGGCAAGAGCAAGGTCATAGCATACGGATCAACTACAACGACCTCGTGAAAATTGAATCTCATGCAAACAATCTGTCAGGAAACATTTTCAAGCAACTTTAGAGCAAGCTATGAACATGTTCCAGCAGGCTATAATTGCAAAAAAGGGCATGAATGGATAGATCATGACATGTATATCAAAACATATTTATAGAGCATCTCCAGATTATGCATAGATTGATTAGTGGAAGCATGTTAACATAGCAACAAATTATAACAGAATCTGCCGGAAAAGCGATAAACAACTACCCTACTTTACAAGCTTGATACCCTCAGCACACAACTCACAAAAATACAAGGTCAACACCCCTGGAAAGATGGCATGGCATAGTCCAACATTCATGTAGAGCTCATACTCATAGGATGCACACATAAATCATGGCAAAAATGACAAAAGAGCTCAAGCTGATAAGATTCTGGAACTAACGATCTGAAGCCCTCTTCCAACAGCATTTCGGGCATCAAGATGAGCTCAAATTAAAATAATGCAATGGAACGAAATGATGTAATCGTCGAGGCGAACAATTTGACATATTATACGCGCGAAACGGAGCTACGGATGCAGAGATGTGATGCGATGAAAATGCATGAAAATAATCACAGATCTGGGGACTTAGTCATTTACTGGAAAAAATGGACGAGCGCAAAATAACTAAACTGTGACCGGGGCGGCATCTAGTGGGCGCTCACCTAGCGGGCTTCGGCCCAGGAAGGAGGAGGAGGCAGGCCGGGGCTGGGCCGTGGGAGGCTGGCGGATGGGCCGGACGGGGCCCACGAGCGGACGCTCGTCCTCCCGATCCCGCCTGGATAGGGGCAAGGTGGCGGCGGTGGCTCCGGGAAGAAGTCCGGCGAGCTGCGGAGGTGCTTGGGCGCTGCCGCCGCGGCGCGCGGAGCCGAGGCGGAGGGCGGCGGCGGCGATCAGTCTGGCGGCGGGACGAGGCGCACCGGCGCTGGGCGGGGCCAGAGCTCGGCGGAGCCACGAAGCGCGCTGTCGCCGGCGGCGATGCTAAGCGGCGGGGACCGCGAGAGAAGGACGGCAGGAGGCGAAGCGCTTGGCGGCGCCGGTGAAGGCGGCGGAGCGGGCTGGCGGCGCAGGCGCCCGGCAGGGCAAGCGAAGCTCGGCGACGGCTCGCGGCGACGGGCGAGGCCGGAGGCCTTGGCGACTGCAGGCGGGCTCTGGCGGGCGACGGGCCTCATGAGGCCAGCTGCGGGCTCATGGCGGCGGCGGCCTTGTGGTGGCAGGGTGGCCATGTGGCGCAGCGGAGTGGGTGCGGACGGCTGCAGGGTGGCGTGGCGCGATCTGATTCGCCGGGCGGCGTGGTCGGCGGACGTGTCCGGCGCGGGCGGACACGTCCGTCGGCGCGGGGAGGAATTTTTAGGGTTTCGGGGGAAACATCCGGGATTCGGAATGGGGGTGTATATATAGGCATAGAGGGAGCTAGGAGAGTCCAAATGAGGTGCGGTTTTCGGCCACGCGATCGTGATCGAACGACCGATAGCATGGAGAGGCGTTTGGTGGGTTTTGGGCCACTTTGGAAGGGGTGTTGGGCTGAAACAAAAGAGGGCTTTACGGTTACCCGGTTAACCGTTGGAGTATCAAACGACCTCCAAATGGCACGAAACTTGACAGGCGGTCTACCGGTGCTATACCAAGGCCGCTTGGCAAACCTCGGTCCATTCCGAGAAAGTTTAATACCCGCACACAAAAAGAGAGAAGAGGGGACGCCGGATGACATAGGAGCGCCGGATTGCAAAACGGACAACGGGGAAAATGCTCGGATGCACGAGACGAACATGTATGCAAAATGAAATGCACATGATGACATGATAAAATGCAGATGATGACATGGCAAAGTGCAACACGCAAGCAAATGACATGGCAATGGCGGCGAATAACTGGCGGACACCTGGCGCATCGGATCCGGGGCGTTACACTAACATACGCAAATAAGAGCGAGAAGAGAAGCAACGGAACGGTCGAGAAGCTAGAAGTGATCATGAAGTGATCCTGAAACTACTTACGCACAATCATAACATAAAGACCGTGTTCACTTCCCGGACTCCACCGAAAAGAGACCATCACGGCTACACACGCGGTTGATGCGTTTTAGTTAAGTCAAGTGTCAAGTTCTCTACAACCAGACATTAACAAATTCCCATCTGCCACATAACCGCAGGCATGGCTTTCAAAAGTTTATACCCTGCAGGGGTGTCCCAACTTAGCCCATTATAAGCTCTCACGACCAACGAAGGATATTCCTTCTCCCGGGAAGACCCGATCAGTCTCGGAACCCCGATTAGAAGACATTTCGACAATGGTAAAACAAGACCAGCAAGACCGCCTGAATGTGCCAACAAATCCCATAGGAGCTGCACATATCTCGGTCTCAGGGCACACTGGATGAGTCAAGCTACGAGTAAAACTAACCCTCAAGTTTCCCCGAGGTGGCCCCGCAGGCTGCTCAGTTCGGACCAACACTTAGAGAAGCACTGGCCCGGGGGGGTAAAATAAAGATGATCCTTGGGTTGGCCTGCCCAAGGGAGGGCTATAGGTTATTAGGCAAATGTAAAACCAAAGTTGGGCCTTGCTGGAGGAGTTTTATTCAAAGCGAACTTTCAAGGGGTTCCCATACACCCGGCCGCGTAAGGAACGCAAAATCAAGGAACATAACACCGGTATGACGGAAACTAAGGCGGTAAGAGTGGCGCAAAACACCAGGCATAAGGCCGAGCCTTCCACTCTTTACCAAGTATATAGATGCATTAATTAAATAAGAGATACTGTGATATCCCAACATAATCATAGTCCAACATGGAGCAATCTTCAACTTCACCTGCAACTAACAACGCTATAAGAGGAGTTGAGCAAAAGCGGTAACATAGCCAAACAATGGTTTGCTAGGAAAGGTGGGTTAGAGGCTTGACATGGCAATATGGGAGGCATGGTAAACAAGTGATAGGTAGCGCAACATAGCGATAGAACGAAGCAACTAGCAAGCAAAGATAGAAGTGATATCGAGGGTAATGATCATCTTGCCTGAAATCCCGCAAGGAAGAAGAGCAAGTCCATGAAGAAGACAAACGGACGTAGTCGAACGAATCCTCACACTCCGGAACCAAACCAAAGCTAACGAGAGAAGCAAACAGGAAAGAAGCAAACATCATGGTAAACACACAAGCATAAACATGGCATGATTCACAAACAAGTATAATGCATGTCCGGTTTAATGAGGCATGGCATGGCAAAGTGCAACAAACAATACTACAAGTTAAGTGGAGCTCAATATGCAACGAGTTGCATATTGACAAACACCACATTGACATATTTAGTTTAATCTCGTTTAAGCTACCCACAATATTAAATGTTGTTAAACATGGCAAGAGGTGAAACGTAAGTAAACTAACTATTTAGGCAAGTTTAAATGAGGCCGGAAACAACAAACAACAATTCCTGAAAATCCTCATGTCCATATTTTGAATTTGGTGCTGTTCAGCCTATTACATAATTTTAGAGTTGTTAAACATGCAAAGTAAGTGCACCAAGTTAAACTAGGCATTTCTCCACCCCATTTACATATAAAGTTTATTAAAATTGGAGCTACGGTTATTTAGTTATGAAATAAATCATTTTAACATGGCATTTAAGCAAAATTAAACAGACAACAAGTTTAAACATTTTAAACATGGATAAAAGTGGCCAATTATGAAACTAGATGAAAAACTAAGCATTTTACATATATAAAGTTTTTACATATGATGCATAGATCATGAGTTATTATATGCATGAAGTGCAAGGGGTTTTCTACAAAACTATAAATCCTGGATGATTGGACAAATTCGCAACACAGGGAAAAAACATGCACGGGCCGAAACTGCCTGGCCCAACAGTGCACAAGAGAGGGGCTTGATCTGAAGCTCACCAGGCCTCAAGGGCCGGCTCGGTGGGGAGGCTGGACGCAGGCTGGGCCTGAGTGATCTGGCGCTGGGCCGACTGGTCGCTGGCTGCGGTCAACGGGGATGAGCGGACGAGCTGCTGCAGCTCGTTTCTGAAGAACAGAAACAGCAGCAGATGATGCAGAAGACGATGGCAGGGGACCTGGCGGCGGGGCGGCAGGAACCGGCCAGAACGGGCGGAATGGAGCGCGGGGAGGCGCCGGGGTCTAAATCTGGTGAGGGGAGGCGCGGATCAGGGCTCGGACTTGAGGCAGGGCTGGCAGGCGCGGGAAGCGGTAGGTCGACGAGCTCGAGCAGAGGCTTGCGAGGCGTTCGTCTCCTCCAACACGAGGAGGAGGAGGCGGGGAAAAGGCGACTTGCAGGCAGGGTTGAGGAAGGGGCGCCGGGAATGGGAAGTCAGCGTCCATGGCAGCAACCATGGCGAGGCAGGGGCGCGGACGACGTAGAGACGGCCGGATCCGGGCGGCGTCGCTCCCGGCAAGAACTTGGCAGCGGCGGTTCCTTGCTGCGGCAAGTACAGGGAGAGAGAGATGTGAGAGAGAGCGTTAGGGAAGGGAGAGAGACAGGGGAGGAGAGGAGCAGGACGAGGCCGGTCCTGGTCGGCTGGCGACGAGGCTGTCGGGGTGGCCGTCAAGGAGCGGCTGTAGCGGGTACGGGGACGAGAAGGAGCTGCTGGTTGGGTGCTCGGGTAGGAGGTTGGAGGGGGGATCGATGGATTTGGTCACAGGTGAGATCGAGCAGAGGAGGAACTCCACTCCTCTAGATCGAACGCGCGAGGCAGAGGGAGGAGGCTGCGGTGGTTGGTCGATGGGATCTGGGAGGATCCCGAGGGAGATTTTGGAGAGAGTGGCGGCGGCGAGGGACAAACCTCCTCGAATTTAGGGTTTGGTCCGGTGTATATATAGCAGGTGGAATAGGCTTAGGGGCTACCTCGTCCCTCCGATCGCAATCGGACGGTCGCAAATAAATAGGCTAGTGAGTCCAAATAAGAAAACAGAGATATTTTATAGATATTTGGGGATGATCCGAACTCATTGGTAACGACAGAGCAGGTTGGCTTCGGGACAACTTTTGGACGCACGCGAGGGGTCTGAGCAAAGTGTAGAGAGGGTCAAACGGCCAGACAAGAGGGAATCGAAAACACGGTAGGACTCGGAACGGTCAATGAACGCAATGGAGAGAAACGAGGAGCGGCAACTACGAGCGGATGCAAGTTTTAAGAAAACAATGTCGATGTAATGCGAAAGATGACATGAGAAGAAATGCATGACATGAACAAAATGCAAAACGAAAGACAAAAACCCAACCACGAAGGAAATATCACAGCACATAGCCGGAAATTGCAAGAGTTGAAGTTACAATTATGGAAAGTTACATTCGGGGTGTTACAGGGAAGGAAGTTCCCCCAGCGGAATCGCTCCATCGGATGGCAAAAGTGCTCCTGCCCAAGTTCCTCCTCGAGGCGGCGGCGCTTCGTCTCAAAAGTCCTCCCCTTAATTTTTCTAGGTCAAAATGACTTATATACTATAAGATGGGCACCGGAGGTGGGCCGAGGAGGGCAGCACCCACCAGGGCACGCCTGGGCCTTCTGGCACGCCCAGGTGGGTTGTGCCCACCTGGTGGCCCCTCTCTGGTACTTATTTGCCCCAATAATTCTTAAATATTCCATAAAAAATCCTCGGGAAGTTTCAACTCATTTGGAGTTGTGCAAAATAGGTAGCTTGATGTAGCTTTTTCAGGTCCAGATTTCCAGCTGCCAGAATTCTCCCTCTTTGTGTATACCTTGCATATTATGAGAGAAAATGCATTGAATTACTCCAAAAAGCATTATTATACAATAAAACATCATAAATAACAGTAGGAAAACATGATGCAAAATGGACGTATCAACGGCCCAATGAAGCCACGGCCCAACGGTCGAACAGCGACACCGCCCAACGCGGCCCCACTTGTCAGGTCCAACGAATGACACAGAGTCCAGCGCGGCCTTACTCATCAGAGTTAATGGTCAAGCCATTGACCCGATGGAAACGTCTGTTGTAACATCCCAAATTTTCAATTTGGAATGTTATACACTAGATCATCATTGCCTCTCATATTTTATTTGCTTTTGGTTTGATCCTAGAAATTTTACGCAACTCAAGGACCCTCGGAGAGAGTTGGGGATTTCGTTATTTTCATATTTGAGTTTTCTCAAATTTTGAAAATAGGATCATTTGATTTTATTTATTTTATCTTCAATTATTTCTATTATAAAAATATAAGAGAGGGAATAAAATAACTTTCCCAAAATAAAGAAATATTGTTCGCTATTTTATTTGAATTTAGGAAAAATTGCACGATTTTTTCAAAACTGCATTTTAGGGCCAAGAAAATGTTTATCTCATTCTAAATATTTTATTTAGACGGTGAAAATTTGTTTTGGCATTTTTAGATTTTTATTTATTTTTCTAGGATTTATTTTCTGTTCGGCGTAATTGTTTTAAAAAAAACTCGCGCGCGCCCGACTAGGCCGAAGCCCAGCCGAGCCGACCCGCCTCCCCGCCGTCGTCTCCCGAGCGGAGACCGCGCCGCCGCCGACGACGACCCGGACATGGAGTCCGAGCCGGACTCCTCTCCGCCGCCTTGCCCCTTCCCCAAGCCACCACCCCCCCTCTTTATATACCGCCGCCGCCCCTCCCCACCTTGCCACCCAACCCGCCCCGCCACCGACAGCAATAGCAAGAATTGCCGCCGCCGTCGCTTAGCCGCCGCCGCCGCCGTGTGTCGCGCCTCCGCCGCCACCGCCGCCAAGAGCCAACCATAGCCCCGCCGCCCGCCGAGCCTCGCCTGAGCCTCGCGAGCCAAGCCGAGGTAGCTGCCCCGCCGCCCCGGTTTTCTAAAGAAAACCCGATCCGTTTTTTTAGAAAACCCTAGTTTTCGTTTTTTTAGAATAGATCGGTTTATTTTATTTTATTTTCCGATTTATTTATTTAGCGAGCGCTCGCTCGTTCATTCGTTTTAACGGGCGAATTCATAGTTTAGTTTCAGTTAATGAACGTTCGTTCATTCGTCAATTTTTCTTTTACTCGGATTTCCCGCGATTATTTTTTATTGTGATTTCTGATCCGATTTTCATTTTAGTATAACTTTCCGCTCGTTTATCGGAATCAGGTGATTCAAGCGCCTTGAGTTTCGTCTCGAAACTCTCTTTCTGTTTAACCAACTCAAACAAGTTTTTGCTTCTGTAAAATTTGACTTAGGTCCAGATTAGTAAACGAAGCTTGTTTCTTTCGCCGTTTGACTTTCGTTGCTTCGTTCGATTTGATTATTTTTGCAAACCGAAGTTCTTAAGTTGAACCTTCTGGTTAGATCTATTATTTGAGTTTTACCCATGCATTAGATGAGTACTTATTGTATGCTTGTTTGTTTGCGATAGAGTACCCGGAGTGCGCCGCTTGCTACTTCGAATCTCTAGGTTTCACGGATCATCAGCAAGGCAAGTAACACTTTGATCATACCTCTTTACTACCCAGTTTTATTGCATTAGATCAATCCTCAAATAATTGCATGATTAGGATCTGATTAGTATGTGGGTTTCGGGGAGTAGATGAGGTAGTACCTATTGCCTATTTTATTATCAAACCCTTGGGAGTTACTTCTACGTTTGCTTATTATGCCATGCTATGCGAGTAGACATGGATTGGGTGAGTGTATCCATGACAGATGTGAGATTGTTATTTAATGGTTTATTTAAGGTGGCAATTTAAACACACATCTGGGTGGATTGTGGCACCTGGGTATTCCAGCGATTGCCTGTTTTTCTTTATGGACCGCCACCCAGGCTCAAAGAGATCATGAGATTCTTCATGCTAGAAACTTCCATGTGTAGCCACAAGCTACTGTGGGCTCTAGCATAGTTGATTAAGTTGTGTGAACTCTTACAGTGGTAGACTAGAAGATGTAGGGGATGTAGGTTGGTACTGTCTACCCGATCGTAAGGTGCAAACGCTTCTGAAAGACTATGTCTCGGTCATCCGTTTCTCAAACACCATGTAGTGCGAGATATCCAATGGAGGAGATCGAGTCTTGTGGGGAAAAGTTCGCAAACCTCTGCAGAGTATATAAACTAATCATGGTTAGTCGTGTCCCTGGTTATGGATGTTTTGAGTATCTAGTACTTGGATTATCATGTGAATCTCATCATGTTACTTTAATTAAGTTTGTTGGGTTTAATGATGATGCTTATTGGGATTGAGAGGATGTCTATCTTCTCAATGTTTAACAACCACCATGATAGTTAAATAAAATTTATTCCTTTGGAGTAGGGAAAATTTGGCTTTATGCAAAACTATAACCATAGAGCTTTACACCAGCATGTAGTATATCATATTTCTATTCATTACTCTCTATGTGTTACATTGCCAGCATATTCCATGTGCTGACCTGTTTTTGGGCTGCAACGTTCATGTTGTAGACTTTTCAGACGACGAGTAAGGTGCCTTAGGTCGTGGTTCTATACTCAGTGATGCCATTGGAGTTGATGGACTCACTTATCTTCCAAGCCTTCCGCTGTTTTCGTTATTAGATGGCCTTAAGCCATATTTGTTGTAATAAGTTCTCTTTTGAGACATTCGATGTAATAAGTGTGTGATTGCTACTCTGTTATAAATCCTTCAAGTACTGTGTGTGTCAGCATTACTGATCCAGGGATGACACTAAAGCACAGAGATCAGACTGTTTGAGGTCTAGTCGCTACATCTGTTGTGACCAGTTCTGAGGGTTTAAGGCAAGGGAGTGGGGAAAATTGAGCAAAAGTTAAGAGCGCGGGGATGAATGAGTAGAGCCAAGGAACCAAGGGCACAGATGTAAAAAGCCTTTTAAGTATAGGAGTGTTGGGAACCGTTGCATGGAAGACAAAAAAATACTATGCACACGCAAGATCTATTTAGTAGATGCATAGAAACGAGAGGGGGAGAGCATCTAAATACCCTTGTAGATCGCTAAGCAAAAGCATATATAATGCGGTTGATGTAGTTGTACTATTCGTGATCCGATCACGATCCAACCGATCTAGTACCGAATGGATGGCACCTCCGAGTTTAGCACATGTGCGGCTCGATTAGGTCTCCTCCTTCTTGATCCAGCAAGCGGGAGAGGAGAAGTAGATGGGATGACAATTAACATGATGGTGTGGTGGTGATGGTGGTGGTGAAGCACCAACTTCGCTTCGCTAAGCGTCGTCGGGACAAGGCGGTGGAACTACGGAGTAATGGGAGAGAGAGGGGTACCAAGGTCTTGGTGTGTCTTCTTGGGGCGCCCCTCCCTTCTATATATAGGTGGAGGGGCGTGGCAACAGCCCCTCCAAAGTCCAAGGCGCACCCAAGGGGGGAGAGGACTTGGACTACAAGTGCAATCCTATTCCTACTAGGACTCCTTCATATTTTCCTTCTCTAGCCACATGGGCTTTTGAGGACTTGGTGCGCCTAGCCCTGTAAGGCCAGGGCGCCTCCCCGCAGCCCATGCTAGCCCATGGGTCGTGGTGAACCCACTTCTGGACTTCCGGAATCCTCCGGAAGCTTCACGGTACAATACCGAAAAAACTGCACCTTTTTTCGGAACCCAAAATATGACTTCCTATATATAAATCTTTAGCTCTCGACCATTCTGAGACTCCTCGTGACATCCGGGATCTCATCCGGGACTCCGAACAACATTTGGTTACAACTCATCAAATATCCAAATACTACTCTAGCATCAACAAACGTTCAGCATGCGACCCTGCGGGTTCGAGAATCGTGTAGTAATGACGGAGACACCTCTCCGGTCAATAACTAATAGCAGGACTTAGATGCCCATATTGTTCCTACATATTCCACAAAGATCTTTATCAGTCGAACCTTTATGACAACATATGTAGTTCCCTTTGTTTGTCGGTATGTTACTTGCCCGAGATTCGATCATCGGTATCTCTATACCTAGTTCAATCTTGTTACCGGCAAGTCTCTTTACTCGTTCCGTAATACATCGCCTTGTTGACTAACTCCTTAGTCATTTCCTTGCAAGCTTATGATGTGTATTACCAAGAGGGCCCAGAGATACCTCTTCGATACTCAGAGTAACAAATCCTAATCTCGATCTATGCCAACTCAACATACACCTTCGAAGATACCTGTAGAGCATCTTTATGATCACCCAGTTACATTGTGATGTTGGATAGCACACAAGGTATTCCTCCGGTATCAGGGAGTTGCGTAATCTCATAGTCGAAGAAATATGTATTTGACATGATGAAAGCAATAGCAATAAACTGAACCATCATAAAGCTAATGGATGGGTCTTTTCCATCACATCATTCTCCTAATGATGTGATCCTGTTATCAAACGACAACACATGTCTATGGTTAGGAAACCTTAACCATCTTTGATCAACGAGCTAGTCTAGTAGAGGCTTACTAGGGACACGATATTTGTTTATGTATTCCACATGTATTTAAGTTTCCGATCAATACAATTCTAGCATGAATAATAAACCTTTATCATGAATAAGTAAATATAAAATAACAACTTCATTATTGTCGGGAATATTTCCTTCAGCCTCCCACTTGCACTAGAGTCAATAATCTAGTTCACATCACCATGTGATTAACACCCATAGTTCACATTGCCATGTGACCAACACCCAAAGAGTTTACTAGAGTCAATAATCTAGTTCACGTCGTCATATGATTAATACTCAAAGAGTACTAAGGTGTGATCATGTTTTGCTTGTGAGAGAGGTTTAGTCAACGGGTCTAACACATTCAGATCCATATGTATTTTTGCAAATCTCTATGTCTACAATGCTCTGCATGGAGCTATTCTAGTTAATTGCTCCCACTTTCAATATGTTTCCAGATTGAGACTTAGAGTCATTCGGATCGGTGTTAAAGCTTGCATCGACGTAACTCTTTACGAAGAGATCTTTATCACTTCCATAACCAAGAAACATTTCCTTAGTCCTCTTAGGTAACTAAGGATAATTTTGACCGTTGTCCAATGATCTATACCTAGATCACTATTGTAACCCCTTGCCGAAAAATATGGCAACGTACACAATAGGTCTAGTACACAGTATGGCATACTTTATAGAACCTATGGCTAAGGCATAGGGAATGACTTCCATTCTCTCTCTATCTTCTGCAATGGTCGGGCTTTGAGTCTTACTCAACTTTACACCTTACAGGCTAGAACTCCTTTGACTAATCCATCTTGAACTCCTTCAAAATCTTGTCAAGGTATGTACTCATTGAAAATCTTATCAAGCGTCTTGATCTATCTCTATAGATCTTGATGCTTAATATGTAAGTAGATTCACCGAGGTCTTCCATTGAAAAATTCTTATTCAAGTATCCTTATATGCTATCCAGAAATTATATATAATTTCCAATCAACAATATGTCATCCACATATAATATGAGAAATGCTACAGAGCTCCCACTCACTTTCTTGTAAATACAAGCTTCACGGTAAGTCTGTATAAAACCATATGCTTTGATCACCTCATCAAAGTGTATATTCCAACTCCGAGATGCTTGCACCAGTCCATAGATGGATCGCTGGAGCTTGTACACTTTGTTAGCACCTTTAGGATCAACAAAACCTTCTGGTTGCATCATACAGAACTCTTATTTAAGAAATCCATTAAGGAATGCAGTTTTGACGTCTATTTGCCAGATTTCATAATTATTAAATGTGGCAATTGCTAACATGATTCGGACTGACTTAAGCATCGCTAAAGGTGAGAAGGTCTCATCGTAGTCAACCCCTTGAACTTGTCAAAAACCTTTGGCGACAAGTCGATCTTTGTAGATGGTGACATTACCATCAGCGTCTGTCTTCTTCTTGAACATCCATTTATTCTCAATGGCTTGCCGATCATTAGGCAAGTCCACCAAAGTCCATACTTTGTTCTCATACATGGATCCTATCTCAGATTTAATGGCCTCAAGCCATTTATTGGAATCCGGTCTCATCATAGCTTCTTCATAGTTCGTAGGTTCACCTTGGTCTAGTAACATGACTTCCAGAACAAGATTACCGTACCACTCTGGTGCGGATCGTGATCTGGTCGACCTACGAAGTTCAGTAGTAACTTGATCTGAAGTTTCATGATCATCATCATTAGCTTCCTCTCTATTTGGTGTAGGCATCACAGGAACCGTTTTCTCTGATGTACTAATTTCCAATTCGAGAGAAGGTACAATAACCTCATCAAGTTCTACTTTCCTCCCACTAACTTCTTTCGAGAGAAACTCCTTCTCTAGAAAGGTTCCATTCTTGGCAACAAAGATCTTGCCTTCGGATCTGTGGTAGAAGGTGTACCAAATTGTTTCCTTAGGGTATCATATGAAGACGCGCTTCTCCGATTTGGGTTCGAGCTTATTAGGCTAATGCCTTTTGACATAAGTGTCGCAACTCTAAACTTTAAGAAACGACAGCTTAGGTTTCTTGCCAAACCATAGTTCATAGGGTGTCCTCTTAACGGATTTAGACGGTGCCCTATGTAACGTGAATGCAGCTGTCTCTAATGCATAACCCCAAAACAATAGTGGTAGATCGGTAAGAGACATCACAGATGGCACCATATCTAATAAAGTACGGTTACGACGTTTGGACACACCATTAAGCTGTGGTGTTCCAGGTGGCGTGAGTTGTGAAACAATTCCACATTGCTTTAAATGAAGGCCAAACTTGTTACTCAAATATTCGCCTCCACGATCAGATCGTAGAAACTTTATTTTCTTGTTACGATGATTCTCAACTTCACTCTTAAATTATTTGAACTTTTCAAATGTTTCAGACTTGTGTTTCATCAAATAGATATACACATATCTACTCAAATCATCTATGAAGGTCAGAAATAAACGATACCTGCTGCGTGCCTCAACACTCATCGGACCGCATACATCGGTATGTATTATTTCCAGTAAGTCATTAGCTCACTCCATTGTTCCAGAGAACGGAGTTTTAGTCATCTTGCCCATGAGGCATGGTTTGCAAGTATCAAATGATTCATAATGAAGTGAATCCAAGAGCCCATCCGCATGGAATTTCTTCATGCGCTTTACACTAATATGACCTAAACAGCAGTGTTACAAGTATGTTGCACTATCATTATCAACTTTGCATCTTTTGGCATCAATATTATGAATAGGTGTATCACTAAGATTGAGATTCAATAAACCATTCATATTGGGTGAGGGAGTCCTGGACTAGGGGGTGTCCGGACAGCCGGACTATCATCATCCACCGGACTCCAAGACTACGAAGATACAAGATTGAAGACTCCGTCCCGTGTCCGGATGGGACTTTCCTTGGCGTGGAAGGCAAGCTTGGCGATATGGATATGTAGATCTCCTACCATTGTAATCCACTCTGTGTAACCCTAGCCCTCTCCGGTGTCTATATAAACCGGAGGGCTTTAGTCCGTAGGACATAACCTCCATGACAACAATCATACCATAGGCTAGCTTCTAGGGTTTAGCCTCCTTGATCTCGTGGTAGATCCACTCTTGTAATACACATCATCAATATTAATCAAGCAGGACATAGGGTTTTACCTCCATCAAGAGGGCCGAACACAGGTAAAACATCGTGTCCCTTGTCTCCTGTTACCATCCGCCTAGACGCATAGTTCGGGACCCCCTACCCGAGATCCGCCGGTTTTGACACCGACATTGGTGATTTCATTGAGAGTTCCTCTGTGTCGTCGTCAATAGGCTCGATGGCTTCTTCAACCAACAACGCCGTCCAGGGTGAGACTTTTCTCCTCGGACAGATCTTCGTATTCGGCGGCTTCGCACTGCGGGCCAACTCACTTGGCCATCTGGAGTAGATCGAAAGCTACGCCCTTGGCCATCAGGTCAGGTTTGGGAGCCTAAACTTCACGGCCGACATCCGCGGGGACTTGATCTTTGACGGACTCGAGCCATAGCCGAGCGTGCCGCGCTGTCACGATGGGCATGATTTAGCTCTGCCGCCGGACAGTGCCTTGGTGGCCGCACACGAATCCGCTCCGACCTTCAGTCCGGAGCCGATCGCCCAGATCAAGGACCGGTGGCTGGACACCGCCTCGGGGGCTGCAACTTCCGCGGCGATGGAGCCAAACTCTAACCTCGTCCCTTGTAAAGCTCGTGACTCCGAGGTGCCGGACTCCCTACCGGACTCCGAACCTCCTGCGCCCTGCCAATCGAATCCGATTGGGCGCCAATCATGGAGTTCACCGCGGCGGACATCTTTCAGCACTCGCCTTTTGGCGACATCCTAAATTCGCTAAAACATCTCTCGCTATCCGGAGAGACCTGGCCGGACTATGGCCAGGATGGTTGGGATGCGGATGACGAAGAAATTCAGAGCCCACCCACCACCCACTTTGTAGCCACTGTCGACGATCTAACCGACATGCTAGACTACGACTCCGAAGACATCGACGGTATGGACGACGATGCCGGAGACGAATAGGAACCAGCGCCTACAGGGCACTGGAAAACCACCTCGTCACATGACATATATATGGTGGATACCCCAAAAGGAAGCAACGACAAGGAACAACGGGATGCGGCTAAGGATAATCCTGCCGATAAACAACTAAAGCGGCGACGCAAACTCCGCCCTAAGCCCCGCCTCGACAAAGACAGCACCCCTAATGACCCGGCGTTAGAGCAGGGCAAACCAGTGGACGACGAACATGCAACCAAGCAGCCATCCGAACAGGGCGAACCAGATAATCAATCCAATCCCGGTGAAACCAACAGTCCGGACGACCTCACGCCGGACATACCACTGAAGCATAAAAACCCTCACGGAAGATTCGTCGCCACCGCAAGAAGCTTGAAGAAGGAAAAACGGAAGCTCAAAACAGCGGAAGACATACTCAGAATGAGGTGGAGCAAAGTACTCAAGACCGCAGACAAATATGGCAATGACCACCAATCAAAGAGCTATCCGAGCGCAAGTTGCTGCGAATTGACGAGGAAGCCATAGAGCCCTCACAGTCAAAAAACAAAGAGGCCGCCTGGCCGGATAGACGACCAGATGCCCGGACAAAATCTACAAGCGGCGCTGCACATAAGCCGACTAATGACCCTGGGAAAATAGATGGCCCAGCCAGGTCCATTTACGGGCCAAAAAAGAGGGCCCCAGGAAGCAGCATAACACGTCAAGTGTTCGAAGACAACGGCACACCCAAATACAGGGGCGCCGCACACCCACTATGTTTCACCAATGAGGTGCTGGATCATGAATTCCCAGCAGGGTTTAAACCCATAAACATAGAGGCTTACGACAAAACAACAAACCACAGATGCGGATGAGGATTATATACTACACATACACATGGATAGAGGAGATGATCTCCATGCCATAAAATATTTACCCTCAAGCTCAAAGGGCCAGCCGTCATTGGCTCAAAAGCCTCCCGAAAACACTATTGGAAGTTGGGAAGAGCTTGAGGGCGCGTAGAAACAAATTTTCAAGGGACTTATGTCCACCCTCCGGATCACGAGATGATCTAAGTCATATAACTCAACAGCCCGAGAGTCGGCCGCAAATTCGGAACAGGTTCCTTACTAAAAAGAACCAAATAGTCATTGTCCGGACGCCGAAGCCTTAGCAGCTTTTAAACACAACGTCCGAGACGAATGGCTTGCCAGACACCTCGGCCAAGAGAAGCCAAGGACGATGTCCGCGCTAACAAGCCTCATGACCCGCTTTTGCGCGGGGGAGGACAGCTGGCTAGCAAGATGCAGCACCAGCGACCCGAGTACATCCGAAAGTAGAGATGGAAACGGAAAATCACGGCGCAAAAAGGATCAGCGCCGGAATAAAGAAAAAAGCCCAAAGAATACGGCGGTCAACGCCGGATTCAAAAGCTCGCGGCCAAACAACAAAACACTACCTCTTAAGGATAACAGTGATGAGCTATCCAACTTACACAAAATTTTGGATCGGATATGTCAAATCCACAGTACCCCCGGAAGGCCTGCAAACCACACCCACCGAGATTGTTGGGTTTTCAAACAGTCTGGCCGAATAAATGCCGAACACAAGGGCTCGACGCATCAAGCGAGGATGATGATAAACCCCACAAGCAGAGCATAGGAAAACAAAAGACTTCCCACAAGAAGTCAAAGCAGTAAACTCACTTCATGTGATAACACGGAAAAACAATGCGGCACCCGCTAAGACGGGTCTCGCCTTTATCTACCCAATGACACCTCGAGATTGGATGTCAAAACCAATCACTTTCGACCGCCTGGACTACTCCAGAAGTATTCGGAATGCAGGGTGGACTGCTCTGATATTGGATCCCATAATCGACGAACTACAATTTACACAAGTCCTGATGGACGGAGGCAGTGATTTAAACCTGCTATATCCAAACACAATCCGCAAATTGGGGATAGACCTTACCAAAATTTGACATAGCCGCACTTCCTTTAAAGGAGTGACGCCAGGCCCTTACGCCAAGTGCACATGCTCCTTATTACTAGAAGTTGTGTTCGGGTCACCGAACAACTTCCAACGCGAAAAGCTCATCTTTCATGTCGCCCCATTCAAAAGTGGCTATCAAGCACTATTGGGGCGTGAAGCCTTTGTCCTCTTCAACGCCATACCACATTATGCGTCTCTTACACTTAAAATGCCCGGTCCACGTGGCATCATTTCATTTGAGGTCATGTAAAGACCCGAACACGGCTAAACGAGTCCGGCACAAATAAGCTAGGGGCTCCCTAGCCGCACGCCCCTTCACAAGGGGCTGAGCGTATAAGCAACAACGAGCTAATATAGACTCCACTCTACTTATTAATATTTTTCATATACCTTTTTTTTTTCTTTACGCGATTTTCTTACAAACTAAGTTCCTCTCTGTTTACAGATGAACAACGTGCATACCCGTCCAGGATAACGGCAGAACGGAGACACAGGCGCAGACGTGCAGTAGGGACCCGTGGCAAGGATTATTTTTAGATTAAGACCCTGCGTAAACCTTTTTTACTGTCTCTTGTTGCTATAATCCCCTGGCTTCTCATTATAACCAGAGTGGAGCCTTACGTTTTGGCATCGGCTGCGTCAGAAGACCTTGCCCGTACCTGGACACTAGGGGCTTAGGGCATTATTCTGCCCATTATTATAAAGACCAAACACCTTAGGGAGTGTTCGGCGTCTCGAGTTAGGCATTATAAGCATCAGCTCCGAATCATGTCTTTGGTCAAATGTTGGGTTTGCCCGGCTCCTGTGTTTTGCTGCCTTACGTTCCGTATCATCGGCTAACGTGGCACCGGAGAACTCTGCGATTGTGCCCGGTTAATTGGGCGAGCACCTCGATGAAAGCCGAAACCGATGTCATGATAGAGCGAGAGACTGGTCAACCACTCGATCGACCACCGGAATGTTTAGAATTCCTCCGCTTTGACGAAGGGCCGTTTCCCGGTCAGGCACATACACGCCCCGAATTCGGAGAGCGCGGTGCCCCCAGGGGCTATATCGTAGCCCCACCCTCGAACTCCAATGGCTAAGTGAAAGTGATAAAGCATCATAGTCTGGATTGCCTCGCTTGCTACGCTACCACCTCCTCAACAGGACCGAGACGTCGGATTAAGTGTGAAAATGCGCTATTATTGCGAACACCCCCGCACCTTGTGCGTGGGGGCTGAAGCCGAAGACTGCCATCCTTCAGGTTATACACATGTATAAATCAACAGCCGCAGAGGAGATATTTCAATACTTGGAACGCACAAGTATAAAAAGCGATTGCATCATAACCATTGTTTTACAAACGTTCAGTTGAACGTGACATTTTTCGAGCACTGCGACTCTATTACACGAGCACCATGCATAACTTCACCAAAATAGTGCTCGGCGGGTAACCGGCTTTCATCCGAACCCTGGGTTGCCACAGCAGCGGCATCCATCTCTGTCCAATGTGTCTTCACACGGGCAAGGGCCATCCACGCACCCTCTATGCAGGCCGACCGCTTCATCTCCTTGATATGCGGCACCGCCCCAAGAAATTGCTGCAATAAGCCAAAATAGCTCGTCGCCTTGGGCCTCTCTGGCCAGACATGAGCCACGATATCCGTCATGGCAAGTCCGGACAGCTGTTCAGCTCAGCCCATTCGCCAACCGATCGGTCGTGAAGTGAGCGATCCGGACTATGGAATTGAGACCAAAACAGCTCTTAGTCTTGTGATCCTTCCGACTCGGAAGTGCTGGCGGCATCCGCCGCACTTGCCGCTAAGTCCATATATGGATCCTCCGGACCCCTGGCTGGCCAGCTGAGCATACTATGAATCCGTAAACCTGCGACGCAGCAGAAAAGGCTTGCTAGCCACAATGTCTCCGGCCTGGCGCAGCTCCTCCTTCATAGCCCGCATTGCAGAACGGGCATCCTTGGCTTCGGCGGTGGCCTTCACCAGGTCTTCTCGCTTCGATAGGCGCTCCTTTTCAAGAGCCTCATTGCGGTCGGTAGCATCCTTCAATTTAGCGGCCAATTCGGCCACCTCTTCCCTGCTTCGGCAGTGTGCAACCCTTTCGGCTTCTAACTCCTCGGCCGCCCTCGAGGCAGCCGCGTTGCTTCTTCTGGCCTGCTCCTTGGCTTGAGAAAGTTCTTCCCGAAGGCTCTCCACAGCAGTAGCACCATCTGCGTCAAGCATAAATATTGAAAGAGGTGAGCTTTTGCTCCCTTAATAGGTGACTGCGGAGAATTAATTTACCTTGCGACTCGTCAAGTCGCCTGTTGACTAGCGCGATGTGTGCATCCGCCACATCGAGCTGCCACATTAATTCGGCAACTCCATTAGTCTGGCTAGCCCCCGGACTATCCGCCACCTGCATAGGAAAGGCGACACTCAAACACCTGCGATTTTGATCCTCGGCACGCTGTCGCTTTCGACAACCTACCGAGTCTTAGGGGCTACTATCTATACAGGGCGCACTTTTATGTGCAAAACTGTCAAAAAGGCGCGTCATTTCTACGTACCTCAAACCCCGCGAGCAAACTCCTGACGGCATTGTGCAATCCGCTTTCGGCGGACGAAATCCTTCCGATCACCTGTTCATCAACGCACGGTGATATTCTGAGACAGACGCCCTCCAAGCAGATCCTTCAGCTCCCCCGGCCGAACACTAGTCGGCGCCGAACTCTTCGGCCCTGCCGGGCTCGGGGATGCCCTCCGGGACGACACCTCAGGCTCGTCCTCCCTATCCGAGCAGCAAGATAGATGGGCGTTTAGCTCTCCATCATCTCGAGACGAAGATCCCCGAGACGAGCTCATCGAGAAGGTTGCAGATCCGAACTACAAGGTAAAATTTTCGGTTATCCTCAGAAGCACAAATAGGGATGTTTTTCATTAATGAATTCCCCTTTTCCTACTCACGGCTCGCTAGAGGGCTGATTCTTTAGAGAAGACTGTGCGGCGGGGCCTCCCAGACGCAGGACCCTCCGCGAAGATTCTTACCCGCTTAGGGGCTTTGGCCTCCGGGTCTTCGGAGGCGGTCCTCTTCTCCCCCTGGAGGGAGGGATTCTCGATCCCCCCTCTTCAAGCGCCCCCCTTTGGTGGGGCTGCAGCTCCTTTGTTCTCCCCCTCGCCTCCTTCTGAAGGCGCAACCTCCAACATTCTGACCAGCATGGGCTCCGGTGCGGTCTCTGGGAGTGGGGCCGGACACCTTATCAGCTTTGCTTGCGCAATCCACTCCTGTTGGAGGATATCGGGTTAAAAGCGAATTATGAAAATCAAACAAATGGTGCGTCCAACATGGAGCTACTTACTTGGGTATCCGGCGATTGCAGCTTAGGCGGCATCCTCGGTCAATTCGGACCGCCACTTGTGGTCGAAGAACAATTTGTACATCTCCACGGGTGTCGTACCCATGAAGTGTTGGAGAATCATGGTCCATCCGGTTGAACTCCCATAGCCGGAGAGGGCGGCGTTTGCGAGGCAGGAGACGCCTAATTAGCATCACCTGCATCACCACGACCAGATCGATCTCCCTCGCTTGGAGGTCTCGACTCCGGCCCTGCAATAGGGGCACGTCTTTTGACGGCCCCCAATTGAGCCCTCGGTTGACCCACGACATCAACCGCTGTGGAGGTCCCGAGCGGAACGGAGGCGGCGGCTTCTGCCTGCTGCCCCTCGGAGCGGTGATATAGAACCACTCCCGCTGCCATAAGCCGAGCTCCTCTTGGAAGGAGCCCACAGGCCACGGGGCATCGGCCCTCCTGCTTACGGCCGCCCCGCCACACTCAGCTTGACGCCCCCCGACCATCTTCGGCTCCACATTGAAGGTCTTCAGCCACAGGCCGAAGTGGGGGGTGACGCGGAGGAAGGCTTCGCAGACAACGATGAATGCGGTGATATGGAGGATGGACTCCGGAGCCAAGTCATGGAATTCCAAACCGTAGTAGAACACGAGCCCTCTCACAAAAGGATCCGTCGGGAAGCCTAAACCCCGACGGAGGTGGGATACAAAGACGACATACTCGCCGGGCTCGGGGGTGGGGATGGCCTGCCCTTCGGCAGGCAGCCTGTGCGAAATCTCATAGGACAGGTACTTGGCCTCTCGCACCCTTAGCACGTCCTCCTCCGTAACGGAGGAAGGCATCCACCGGCCCTGAAGGTCGGAGCCGGACATTGTTGAAGGTCCGAAGCACTCGAATCTGGGGCTCTGGGTGTTGGAACTTGGAGCAAGGAGAAGATTCAGTGGAAGATTGAAGAAAAGAACGAGCCTTGGTCCTGTTATAAAGAAGGGGAATACCAAGAGCCATCTCCGTGACCGTTCGGGATTCGCCTTCGACAGAGGAGGCGTGGCGACGGGCGCGGTTGGGTTACCCACGTCCGTATTGATGAGAATCCCGGAATAAGGGGAACACGATCTCTGCTTCGACAAGACGTGCCAAGGAAACCACTTCACAAAACGCGCTGAGGTGGTATAATAAAAAACGATTCAAGTAAAGGCATGGTAGTGGTGTGACGTCATGCCACAGAAAACGTCAGCAGATTGAACTTGTGTATATATTATTCTCTCTACGGTGGAATGTGGAATTTATTTTGCAGAGCTGGACACTATCCTGGTGTTCACAATCTTCTCTGGATTATTCAAAGGAGGAACCCGCCTTGCAATGCCGAACATTATGCGCGCCGGACTTATCGTCATTGAAGCAAGGTTTAGGGACTACTGAGGGAGTCCTGGACTAGGGGGTGTCCGGACAGCCGGACTATCATCGTCCGCCGAACTCCAAGACTACGAAGATACAAGATTGAAGACTCCGTCACGTGTCCGGATGGGACTTTCCTTGGCGTGGAAGGCAAGCTTGGCGATACGGATATGTAGATCTCCTACCATTGTAACCCACTCTGTGTAACCCTAGCCCTCTCCGGTGTCTATATAAACCGGAGGGCTTTAGTCCGTAGGACATAACCTCCATGACAACAATCATACCATAGGCTAGCTTCTAGGGTTTAGCCTCCTTGATCTCGTGGTAGATCCACTCTTGTAATACACATCATCAATATTAATCAAGCGGGGCGTGGGTTTTACCTCCATCAAGAGGGCCCGAACCTGGGTAAAACATCGTGTCCCTTGTCTCCTATTACCATCCGCCTAGACGCATAGTTCGGGACCCCCTACCCGAGATCCGCCGGTTTTGACACCGACATTGGGTG
This sequence comes from Aegilops speltoides, assembly GCA_021437245.1. Classification (NCBI taxonomy): domain Eukaryota; kingdom Viridiplantae; phylum Streptophyta; class Magnoliopsida; order Poales; family Poaceae; genus Aegilops; species Aegilops speltoides. The sequence goes on along the minus strand of CM038142.1, from coordinate 306,677,541 downwards.
TATGACCATAGAAGGTTTTATTCATGTAAGTAGAACAACAATTATTCTCTGACTTAAATGAATAACTGTTGCAATAAAAGATGATCTAATCATATTCACGCTCAAAGCAAACACCAAATAACATTTATTTAGGTTCAACACTAATCCCAAATGTAGAGGGAATGTGCGATTGTGATCGTATCAACCTTGGAATCACTTACAACACACATCATCACCTCTTCCTTAACTAGTTTCACCTCATTCTGCAACTCCTGTTTTGAGTGACTAATCTTAGCAACTGAACCAGTACCAAATACCCAAGGGTTGCTATGAACACTAGTAAAGTACACATCAATAACATGTATATCAAATATACCTTTGTTCACTTTGCCATCCTTCTTATCGGCCAATTAGTTGGGGAAGTTCCGCTTTTAGTGACCATTTCCTTTGTAGTAGAAGCACTCAGTTTCGAGCTTTGGTCCAGCTTTAGGCTTCTTCACGGGAGTGGCAACTTGCTTGCCATTCTTCTTGAAGTTCCCTTTCTTTCCCTTGCAGTTTTTCTTGAAACTAGTTGTCTTGTTAACCATCAACACTTTATGCTCTTTCTTGATTTCCGCTGATCTCAGCATCGCAAAGAGCTCGGGAATCGTTTTCGTCATCCCTTGCATATTTATAGTTCATCACGAAGTTCTAGTAGCTTGGTGATAGTGACTGGAGAACTCTGTCAATCACTATCTTATCTGGAAGATTAACTCCCACTTGATTCAAGTGATTGTAGTATTTAGACATTTTGAGCACATGCTCACTGGCTGAGATATTCTCTTCCATCTTGTAGGCAAAGTACTTGTTAGAGGTCTCATACCTCACAATATGGGCATGAGCCTGAAATACCAATTTCAGCTCTTGGAACATGTCATATGCTCTGTGGCGTTCAAAACGTTTTTGAAGTCCCGGTTCTAAGCCGTAAAGCATGGCGCACTAAATTATCAAGTAGTCATCATATCACGCTTGCCAAATGTTCATAACGTCTGCATCTGCTCCTGCAACAGGTCTGTCACCTAGTGGTGCATCAAGGACATAATTCTTCTGTGCAGCAATGAGGATAATCCTCAGATCATGGACCTAGTCCACATCATTGCTACTATCATCTTTCAACTTAGTTTTCTCTAGAAACATATCAAAAATAGGGGAGCTATATCGCGAGCTTATTGATCTACCACATAGATATGCAAAACTATCAAGACTAAGTTCATGATAAATTAAGTTCAATTAATCAAATTACTAATGAACTCCCAGTTAAATAGACATCCCTCAAGTCATCTAAGTGATAACGTGATCCATATCAACTAACCCATGTCCGATCATCACATGAGATGGGGTAGTCATCAACGGTGAACATCTCTATGTTCATCATATCTACTATATGATTCACAGTCGACCTTTCGGTCTCCAGTGTACCAAGACCATGTCTGTGTTGGGGAATGCGGTAATTTCAAAAAAAAAATCCTACGATAATGCAAAATCTATCTAGGAGATGCATAGAAACGAGAGGGGGGAGTGTGTCCATGTACCCTCGTAGGGCGAAAGTGGAAGCATTTAGTAACGCAGTTGATGTAGTCCAACTTCTTTGCGATCCAACCGATCCAAGTACCGAACGTACGGCACCTCCGTGTTCAGCACACGTTCAGCTCGATGATGTCCCTCGTGTTCTTGATCCATTTGAGGACGAGGGTGAGTTCCGTCAGCACGACGACGTGGCGACGGTGATGATGATGCTATCGGCGCAGGGCTTCGCCTAAGCACTATGTGTAACTATGGATGGGGGCACCGCACACGGTTAAAAGAAGACTTGGTGTGTTCTAGGGTGCACCCCTGCCCCCGTATATAAAGGAGTGAGGCGGGGCTGCTACCTCTTGAGCGCTATATTGGTTTTCCCTTGAAGAGGAAAGGGTGATGCAGCAAAGTAGCGTAAGTATTTCCCTTCATTTTTTAGAACCAAGGTATCAATCCAGTAGGAGGCTCCACGCAAGTCCCTCGTACCTACACAAACAAACAAGAACCTCGCAACCAACGTGATAAAGGGGTTGTCAATCCCTTCATGGACACCGGGGGCCATAGGTTTCACTAGTGGCTTCTCTCAAGATAGCATAAGTATTACGGTGGGTGAACAAATTACTGTCGAGCAATTGATAGAAAAGTGCATAGTTATGAGAATATCTAGGCATGATCATGTATATAGGCATCACGTCCGCGACAAGTAGACCGACTCCTGCTTGCATCTACTACTATTACTCCACACATCGACCGCTATCCAGCATGCATCTAGAGTATTAAGTTCATAAGAACAGAGTAACGCATTAGGCAAGATGACATGATGTAGAGGGATAAACTCAAGCAATACGATATAAACCCCATCTTTTTATCCTCGATGGCAGCAATACAATACGTGCCTTGCTGCCCCTGCTGTCATTGGGAAAGGACACTTCAAGATTGAACCCAAAGCTAAGCACTTCTCCCATTGCAAGAAAGATCAATCTAGTATGCCAAACCAAACTAATAATTTGAAGAGACTTGCAAAGATAACTAATCATACATAAAAGAATTCAAAGGAGATTCAAATATTTCTCATAGATAAACTTGATAATAAACCCACAATTCATCGGATCTCAACAAACACACCGCAAAAAGAGTTAAATCGAATAGATCTCCAAGAAGATCGAGGAGAACATTGTATTGAGATTCAAAGAGAGAGAAGCCATCTAGCTAATAACTATGGACCCGAAGGTCTGTGGTAAACTACTCACAACTCATCGGAGAGGCTATGGTGTTGATGTAGAAGCCCTCCGTGATTGATTCCCCCTCCGGCGGAGCGCCGGAAAAGGCCCCAAGATGGGATCCCGCGGATACAGATGGTTGAGGCAGTGAAAATAGGGTTTCGTGGTGCTCCTGGATGTTTTAGGGTATGCAAGTATATATAGGCGAAGGAGGTTGGTCAGGGGAGCCACGAGGGTGGGGGACACACCCACCCCCCTAGGGCGCGCCCTGCACCCTCGCGGCCGCCTCGGCTGCTTCTTGATGTCCACTCCAAGTCTCCTGGATTGCGTTTGTTCCAAAAAGATCGCTCCAGAAGGTTTCATTCCGTTTGGAATCCGTTTGATATTCCTTTTCTTTGAAACACTGAAATAGGCAAAAAAAACAGCAATTCGAGCTGGGCCTCCGGTTAGTAGGTTAGTCCCAAAAATGATATAAAAGTGTATAATAAAGCCCATAAACATCCAAAACAGGTAATATAATAGCATGGAACAATAAAAAATTATAGATACGTTGGAGACATATCAAGCATCCCCAAGCTTAATTCCTGCTCGTCCTCGAGTAGGTAAATGATAAAAACAGACTTTTTGATGTGGAATGCTACCTAGCATATTTCTCAATGTAATTTTCTTTATTGTGGCATGAATGTTCAGATCCAAATGATTCACGACAAAAGTTCATATTAACATAAAAGTAATAATACTTCAAGCATACTAACAAAGCAATCATGTCTTCTCAAAATAACATGGCTAAAGAAAGCTTATCCCTACAAAGTCATATAGTTAGGCTATGTTTCATTTTTGTCACACAAAGTACTCCCATCATGCACAACCCCGGTTTCGGCCAAGCAATTGGTTCATACTTTTTAACGCGCTTCAGCCTTTTCAACTCTCACGCAATAAATGAGCGTGAGCCATGGATATAGCACTATGGGTGGAATAGAATATGATGATGGAGGTTGACAAAAAAAGGAGAAAGTATCACATTGACGAGGCTAATCAATGGGCTATGGAGATGCCCATCAATTGATGTCAACATGAGGAGTAGGGATTTCCATGCAACGGATGCACTAGAGCTATAAATGTATGAAACTCAACAAAAGAAACTAAGTGGGTGTGCATCCAACTTGCTTGCTCACGAAAACCTAGGGTATTTTGAGGAAGCCCATCGTTGGAATATACGAGCGAAGTTCTATAATGAAAAATTCCCACTAGTATATGAAAGTGACAACATAAGAGACTCTCTATCATAAAGATCATGGTGCTACTTTGAAGCACAAGTGTGGAAAAGGATAGTAACATTGTCCCCCCTTTTTTGGGCCTTTATTTTTTTTATTTGGCCTTTCTTTTTTTTGGCCTTTCTCTTTTTTTTGGCCTTTCTATCTTTTTTTTTAAGTTACAATGCTCTAATAATGATGATCATCACACTTCTATTTACTTACAACTCATGGATTACAACTCGATACTAGAACAATATATGACTCTATATGAATGCCTCCGACGGTTTACCGGAATGGGCAATGTATCAAGAGTGACATGTATGAAAAATTATGCATGGTGGCTTTGCCACAAATACGATGTCAACTACGTGATCATGCAAGGCAATATGACAATGATGAAACGTGTCATAATAAACGGAACGGTGGAAAGTTGCATGGCAATATATCTCGGAATGGCTATGGAAATGCCATAATAGGTAGGTATGGTGGCTGTTTTGAGGAAGATATAAGGAGGTTTATGTGTGATAGAGCGTATCGTATCATGGGGTTTGGATGCACTAGCGAAGTTTGCACCAACTCTCAAGGTGAGAAAGGGCAATGCATGGTACCGTAGAGGCTAGCAATGATGGAAGGGTAAGAGTGCATATAATCCATGGACTCACATTAGTCATAAAGAACTCATATACTTATTGCAAAAGTTTATTAGCCCTCGAAGCAAAGTACTACAATGCATGCTCCTAGGGTAAGGGTTGGTAGAAGTTAACCATCACGCAATCTTGACCTCCACTCATAAGGAAGGCAATCAAGAGAGCACCCCATGCTACAAATTTGTTACACAACTTTTACCATACGTGCATGCTACGGGACATGCCAACTTCAACACAAGTATTTCTCAATTTCATAATTACCCAACTAGAATGACTCTAACATTACCACCTTTATATCTCAAAACAATTATCAAGCATCAAATTGATCATAGTATTCAATTCACTTTCTATGATAGTTTTTATTATACCCAACTTGGATGCCCATCATTCTAGGACCAATTTTATAACCATAGAAAATACCATGATGTTCTAAAAGACTCTCAAAATAATCTAAGTGAATCATGAGAGACCAATAATTTCTACAAAATAAAACCACCGACGTGCTCTAAAAAGATATAAGTGAAGCACTAGAGAAAAACTGTCTAGCTCAAAAGATATAAGTGAAGCACATAGAGTATCCTAATAAATTCCGAATCATGTGTGTCTCTCCCAAAAGGTGTGTACAGAAAGGATGATTGTGGTAAACTAAAAAGCAAAGACTCATATCATACAAGACGCTCCAAGCAAAACACATATCATGTGGTGAATAAAAATATAGCTCCAAGTAAAGGTACCGATAGACGAAGACGAAAGAGAGGATGCCTTCCAGGCCATCCCCAAGCTTAGGATTTTGGTTTTCATTGAGTTATCTTAGGGTGCCATGGGCATCCCCAAGCTTAGGCTCTTGCCACTCCTTATTCCATAATCCATCAAATTTTTATCCAAAACTTGAAAACTTCACAACACAAAACTCAACAGGAAATCTCATGAGCTCCGTTAGTGCAAGAAAGAAAAACCACCACTTAAGGTAATGTAATGAACTCATTATTTATTTATATTGGTGTTAAACCTACTGTATTCCAACTTCTCTATGGTTCATACCCCCCGATACGAGCCATAGATTCATCAAAATAAGCGAACAACACACGAAAAACAGAATCTGTCAAAAACAGAATAGTTTGTAGTAATCTGTAACTTTCGAATACTTATGAACTCTAAAAATCCTACCAAAATAGGAAGCCCTAGTAAATTTGTCTATTGATATACTTCAAAAATAATCAACTTAAAATCACGTTTCTGTGATTTATTAAAATTATTCTTGTGCGTGAAAAAGTTTCTGTTTTTCAGCAAGATCAAATTAACTTTCACCCAATATGATCCTATAGGTTCTACTTGGCACAAATACTAATTAAAACATAAAACCACATCTAAACAGAGGCTAGATGAATTACTTATTTCTAAACATGAACAAAAAGCAAGGAACAAAAATAAAATTGGGTTGCCTCCCAACAAGCGCTATTGTTTAATGCCCCTAGCTAGGCATAAAAGCGAGAATAGATCTAAGTATTGCCATCTTTGGTATTGGGAAAGAAAAGAGAAAATTTCTTATCTATAGCATTTACCTTCTATTTTGAGAAAGCACATTGCCATTAATGGAGGAAGAAATATTAAGCATGTTACGGAAATTTGCATCTAAGCTAGCCTTCATCTCTTTGATAATTTTGTTTTGATAAAAGCATAAGAGAGTGGTGGATTCAACCTTATCATTTATGGGGTGCCCAAATATAGTTTTCATTTTTTTCATAGGTGTCTATAGCATCCCCTTCAAGAAAACCTTCTTCAAAAATAGAATCTATAACTTGCTTGAAAGAAGCGGGTAAGCCAATATAAAAGCTCTTTAAGTATATCTCAAATTGATATTGTGGAACATAGCTAGCTCGAATCCTTAATAGCCTATCCCAAGCATCTTTTAAAGACTCATAAAGTAAATAACAAAAAATTCCGGAGTCATCTTCATCAAAATTATTCAAACTCTCATGGGTAACACTGGTAGGTCTTTTCTTAACATCATTATTTATGAGCTTAGAGAGGACAGAGGGACCATCCAAAGTACTAAAACTTGGGAGAGAACCCTTAGCTCTTTTCGACTTAGCCAGTGGCGAAGCCACACTTGGGCTGGGTAGTCAAATGACTACACGGCTTTTTGCAAAAACTACATGCGTCAAGTAGAAATCGTGCCAAAAAAATCTTATAAATGCATATATCTGACTACACAACATTCAGTTGACTACACACGATTAGATTCCTGGCACCAACACTGGACTCAGCCATGGAAAAGGGAAGACAAACGGTAAACAGAGGGCGAATAAAACGGCAAGGGTGAAGTGGGGGAGAGAAAAACGATATGCAAATGGCAAATAATGTAATGCGAGGGAGATGAGTTTGTGATGGGTACTTGGTATGTCTTGACTTGTGCGAAGACCTCCCCGGCAACGGCGCCAGAAATCCTTCTTGCTACCACTTGAGCACTGCGTTGGTTTTCCCTGAAGAGGAAAGGAGGGTGATGCAGCAAAGTAGCGTAAGTATTTCCCTTAGTTTTTTATAACCAAGATATCAATCCAGTAGGAGGCTCCATGCAAGTCCCTCGTACCTACACAAACAAACAAGAACCTTGCAACCAACGCGATAAAGGGGTTGTCAATCCTTTCACGGCCACTGGGGGCCATAGGTTTCACTAGTGGCTTCTCTCAAGATAGCATAAGTATTAGAGTGGGTGAACAAATTACTGTCGAGCAATTGATAGAAAAGTGCATAGTTATGAGAATATCTAGGAATGATCATGTATATAGGCATCACGTCCGCGACAAGTAGACCGACTCCTGCCTGCATCTACTACTATTACTCCACACATCGACCGCTATCCAGCATGCATCTACAGTATTAAGTTCATAAGAACAGAGTAACGCATTAGGGAAGATGACATGATGTAGAGGGATAAACTCAAGCAATATGATATAAACCCCATATTTTTATCCTCGATGGCAACAATACAATACGTGCCTTGCTGCCCCTGCTATCACTGGGAAAGGACACCGCAAGATTGAACCCAAAGCTAAGCACTTCTCCCATTGCAAGAAAGATCAATCTAGTAGGCCAAACCAAACTAATAATTCGAAGAGACTTGCAAAGATAACCAATCATACATAAAATAATTCAGAGGAGATTCAAATATTTCTCATACATAAACTTGATCATAAACCCACAATCCACCGGATCTCGACAAACACACCGCAAAAAGAGTTACATCTCCAAGAAGATCGAGGAGAACATTGTATTGAGATTCAAAGAGAGAGAAGAAGCCATCTAGCTAATAACTATGAACCCGAAGGTCTGTCGTAAACTACTCACAACTCATCAGAGAGGCTATGGTGTTGATGTAGAAGCCCTCCGTTATCGATTCCCCCTCCGGTGGAGCGCCAGAAAAGGCCCCAAGATGGGATCTCGCGGATACAGAAGGTTGCGGCGGTGGAAATAGGCTTTCATGGTGCTCCTGGATGTTTTCAGGGTATGCAAGTATATATAGGCGAAGGAGGTCGGTCAGGGGAGCCACGAGGGGCCCACGAGGGTGGGGGGCACGCCCACTGAAGGAGTCTTGGATTAGGGGGAATCCGGACAGCTGGACTATGTACATCATCCGGACTATTGAAGCGTGAAGATACAAGACTCAAGACTCCGTCCCGTGTCCAGATGGGACGCTCCTTTGCGTGGAAGGCAAGCTTGGCGGTCCAGATATTGTATTTCCTTCCTTCTAACCGACTCCATGTAAACCCTAGCCCTCTCCGGTGTCTATATAAACTGGAGAGGTTGGTCCTGAGAAGGCCGATCACAATTACCATCATAATCACCATAGGCTAGCTTCTAGGGTTTAGCCTCTACGATCTCGTGGTAGATCTACTCTTGTACTACTCATATCGTCAATATTAATCAGGCAGGAAGTAGGGTTTTACCTCCATCGAGAGGGCCCGAACCTGGGTAAACATTGTGTCCCTTGCTTCCTATTACCATCAGCCTAAGACGCACAGATCGGGACCCCCTACCCGAGATCCGCCGATTTTGACACCGACATTGGTGTTTTCATTGAGAGTTCCTCTGTGTCATCGCTGCAAGGCTCGATGGCTCCTTCAATTATCGTCAACAACACGGTCCAGGGCAAAAAAATTCTTCCGGGACAGATCTTTGTGTTCGGCGGCTTCGCACTGCGGGCTAATTCGCTTGGCCATCTGGAGCAGATCGACAGCTATGCCCCTGGCCACCAGATCAGGTTCGGAAACCTGAACTACATGGCGGATATTCGCGGAGACTTGATCTTTGACGGATTCGGCCATGTGCCGGGAGCGCCGGACAGTCACGATGAGCACGGCTTAGACCCGCTGTCGGACATTGCTCGGGATATTACCCCTGCAGTAGTCCCGGACCTAAATCCGGAGCAGACTGCGTGGCCCAAGGGCGGGTGGATGGACCCCGTCCCGCAGGCCGCACACTCATCGGCCGTAGAGCGGAACACAGGCCTCACTTCTAAGGAAGCTCGTGACTCGCACTTCGGACTCAGATCCGGTTGCGAGTTCTGTCCGCGCTCCGGAGCCCGTCGAGCCTGGTTGGGCTCCGGTAATGGAGTTTACCGCTGTGGATATCTTCCAGCACTCGCCCTTTGGCAACATTCTGAACTCATTAAAGTCTCTCTCTTTGTCAGGAGGCTCTTGGCCGAACTATGTCCGGCTCGAGTGGGAAGCAGGCGATGAAGGAATTCGTTGCCCACCCACCACCCACTTCATTGCCACAGTTGATGATTTAACCGACGTTCTTGACTTCGACTCCGAAGGCATCGACGGTATGGACAATGATGCAAGAGAAGATTCAGAATCTCTGGGGCGCTGGAGTACCACCTCGTCACACGATATATACAAGGTGGACACGCCCAAGGAGGACGACCGTGACAATCCGGAAGATAAAACCCCCGGGCAAAAGCCAAAACAACGGCGCAGACACCGCTCAAAGTCCAGCAACAGTAAAAATAGCGACAAGACCGCCAGAAAGATCGACACCCCAGTCAACTCCGAAGGCAACAATGACCATACGGACCCAGCGATGGAGCAGGACGAGCCAGGTCATGCCGAACACAGTTCGGAGCGGACGCCCGATCACAATGATCCCGAGGGACGAGTTCATCAAACTGCCCCAGGACAAGAACAAAGTCCGGAAGACGACGCATTCATCATCCTGGAAACATGCGTGGAACGAGATAGCCTCCACAGAAAGCTTATGGCCATCGCAAGAAGTCTAAAGAAGCAGAAGCAACGGCTAAAGGCCACACAGGAAACGCTCAGTCGCAGATGGAACAAAGTGCTAGACACTGAAGAAAGGTACGGCGACGATCACCATACAAAGAGCTATCCGAAACGCAAGCTACTACGAGAATTCGACGACGAGGCAGTTCCACCAAAGAATAACATGACCAGGAGGCCAGACATACTGCTCCATAACCGCGACAGAGCAGCTACCGACGCCGCGCACGATTTGCGTGAGCACCTGGATAAGAAAGCCGGCGCGGCCAGGTCCATCTACAGATCTAAAGGACACACCCCGGCGAGGGACTATGGTCACCAAAACGATCATACCAACCAAATGCTAGTTCGGAATAAGCACCGGACACAACAACAGCCGACGGGATGCCACAGCTCGTCCAGATACAGAGGGGCTTCCCACCCCCTGTGCTTCACCGGAGAACTACTGGACCATGAATTTCCACAAGGCTTTAAACCTGTGAACATAGAGGCATACGACGGAACGACAGACCCAGGGGTCTGGATCGAGGATTTTATCCTGCATATTCACATGGCTCATGGGGATTACCTCCACGCCATCAAATACCTTCCCCTCAAGTTGAAGGGACCAGCTCGACACTGGTTGAAAAGCCTCCCCGAAAATTCAATTGGGTGTTGGGAGGAACTCGAGGACGCTTTTAGGGTCAATTTTCAAGGGACTTATGTCCAACCTCCGGATACGGACGATTTAAGTCACATAATCCAACAGCTCGGAGAGTCCACCCGCAAGCTTTGGAACAGATTCCTCACTAAGAAGAATCAAATTGTCGATTGTCCAGATGCCGAAGCCTTAGCGGCATTCAAACACAGCATCCGCGACAAGCGGCTCGCCAGACACCTCGGCCAAGAAAAGCCAAGGACAATGGCAGCCTTAACAAGCCTTATGACCCGCTTTTGCGCAGGTGAAGATAGTTGGCTAGCCTATAAAGGCACCAGTGATCCCAGCACATCCAAAATAAGGGATGGCAACGGGAAGCCACGGCGTAATAAAAACAAACGCCAAAACAAGGAAGAGAGCCCGGACAACACAACAGTAAATGCCGGATTCAGGGGCTCTCGACTCGATCAGCAAAAGAAGCCACTTAAAGGCAGTAAAGAGGGACCATCCGATCTGAACAGAGTCCTGGACAGACTGTGCCAAATTCATGGCACCCCCGACAAACCTGCAAACCACACGCATAGAGAGTGTTGGGTCTTCAAGCAGGCCGGCAAATTAAATGCCGAACACAAGGGAATGAAAACACCAAGTGAAGACGGGGATGAACCTTGCCAGCCGAACACTGGGGGATAGAAAAAATTCCCACCAGAGGTTAAAACAATAAACATGATCCACGCGACTCACACATCCACGAACGCGCGCTCAAAGACGCGTACGCTATAGATCCCATCGTACCCTCACCTAACTACTGGATGGCTTGTCCGATCACCTTCGATCACACGGACCGCCTGACTAGTATTCGGCGCGGAGGATCAGAGGCCTTGGTGCTTTACCCAATAATCGATGGATACCATCTCACCCACGTCCTTATCGACGGCGGCAGTAGTCTCAATTTAATATACCAGGACACTATCCGCAGAATGGGGATAGACCCATCCAGAATCAGCCAAAGCAACACCACCTTTGAAGGGGTGCTACCAGGCATTGAAGCCTACGGCAGGGGCTCCGTCGTGCTGGAGGTAACATTCGCTCCCGAGCAACTCGAGCGAAGAACTACTCTTCACCATCGCACCCTTCCAAAGCAGCTATCACGCATTGCTTGGAAGAGCGGCCTTCGTCCGCTTCAACGTAATACCGCACTATGCCTACCTTACACTCAAGATGCCCGGTCCACGTGGCATCATCACCGTTAACGGAAACATAGAGCGCTCTTCACGTGCAGAGGAACACGCGACGGCCTCAGCTGCCGGACTATAAGCGGCCTCCAATATCAGAAATTATGACTGGTCGTTAAGACCACAGACACGGTTAGACAAGTCCGGCAGCCCGGATAAAACTGAACCAGGGCACCGTATATGTAATCCCATAGAGGACACCATGGGCTATAAATATTTAATATAGCCCCACACTTGGCTCAACCTTATTGGCAGGCCAACGTCTTACACTTTTACTGTCCATCGCATCCTTACGTTGTACTCTCCTACATGAGTTTTCTTTCTTATAGACAACATTCGCGCGATACCCTTCCAGGAAACGGCACAACGGAGACAAAGGCGCAGACGTGCAGCAGGGCCCCGCTCAGACGTTTCTCTTTAGATTAAGCCCCAGTGTAAACCTTTTATATTGCCTCTTGTTGTTCACACATCCCATGGGTACTGCACCCACAGAGGATACTACCGTTATTGGCATTTCGCCATGACAGATTAACGCACGTACCTGGAAATATAGGGTTTATAATGAAAGGGCATTCTTCAGCCCATTTTCTGCTACAAAGTCCAAATACCTTCCGGAGTGTTCGGCGTCACGAGTTTGGCCTTATATGCATCAGCTCCGAATCATGTCTTTGGTCAAATGTTGGGTTTGCCCGGCTCCTGAGTTTGCCGCCTTTACGCCCGTTCTTATCTGCTAAAGCGCCAAAGGAGAACTATCGCGATTGTGCCTGTTATTCGGATGAGCACCTTAGTAGAGAAAGCCGGCCGATCATGATACAGCGAGACGGTTCAACCACTCGAAGACCTATCGGAATCTTTAGGATCCCTCAGCATTAACGAAGGACCGTTCCCGGTCATGTACACACGCGCCCGTATTCCGATGCATGTGAAGGTACCAGGGGCTACATAGTAGCCCCACCGTTGGACTCCCATGGCTAAGCGAAAGTGTTACAGCTATATAGTCTTGCCTAGTTCGACGTGCGATCACCTCCTTAATGGACCAAGACGTTGGATCAATTGTGATTATGCATATTTTTCGCGAACACCCCCGCATTGTATGCGTGGGGGCTGAAGCCAATGACTGCTAACTTTCGGATTACATATATATATATAACGGCCGCACAGGAGACACAATAATACTTTCAGGCAAAAAGTATAAATATAACCTTATAACCAAAATAACATTGTTTTTACAATGATTCGATTTGTCACTCGAACAAGACATTCTTCGAGCACTGTGCCTCTATCAAGCGGGCACCTTCTATTACCTGCGCCAAGTAGTGCTCGGCCAGATATTGGCCTCCCTCCGGACTCTGGGTCGCCACAATGGTGGCCTCCATATCTGTCCAATACACTTTAACGCGGGCAAGAGCCATTCGCGCACCCTCTATGCATGTCGACCTTCTCATGGCGTCGATCTAATGTACGGCCCCGAGGAACTGTTGCACCAAGCCAAAGTAACTATTCGGCTTAGGCCCCTTTGGCAAAAGATGGTCTATTACAGACCGCATTGCAAGGCCGGACAACCTGTGAAGTTCCGCCACAGCAGCCATCTTCTCACTTAACGGCAGCGGGCGCGTGGGAGCATTGAATTGCGACCAGAAAAGCTTCTCCACTTCTTTATCACCTTCATCCTCGAAAACCTTGGCTGCATCAGTTGTACTCTTCGCCAAGTCCGCATACGCATTTGCAGGACTCCAGCGTCCATCCAGGGGAGCATACTTCGGATCCAAAAACTTCGTCCGCAGTAAGTAGGAGCCCCCAGCCGCGATTTTTCCGGCCTGTTGAAGCTCCTCCCACACACCCCTGACCTCGGTCCGCATCTCCTTGGTGGCATTAAGTGCCTTGTTCAGGTCGGCCAAACTAGCCTTATGCTCCTTTTCAATGAGCGCATACCGGTCGGTGGCATTTTTCAACTCCACAGCCATTTCGGCTATCTTTTCCTCACTTTGGCGATGAGCAGCCTGTTCGGCTCTCAATTCTTCGGCCGCCTTTAGGGCAGCCGCACTGCTAACCCGAGCTTGTTCCTCAGGGCCTCCATGGTAGCAGCACCATCTGCAGCCCAAAGCATATTGCATTAATATTATGCCCCTCTCATATTTTCCTATACAACATAATAAGGAAAGTAGAGCACATACCTTGTGACTCGTCCAGCCGCTTGTTCACCAGTGTGATATCGGCATCAATCGATCTGATCTGCCTCCTTAGCTCGGCAACTTCAACGGACTGGTCGACTGCCGGACCCTTAGATACCTGCGCATATGCAGAAATACAATCATTACTATATGATCCCCCATTTGCCGCCTAGGGCGGGCAACCAGAGTCTCAGGGGCTACTATCCATATGGAGCACACCTAGCATGTGCCTCACAGCGAAAAAATAGTGTATTTTTCACTACATACCTCAAAGCCTCTGAGCAGGCTCGTAAATGCTTCATTCAAACCGCTTGTGGCGGACGAAATCTTCTTGAGCACCGCGATCATTAATTAGCGGTGCTCCTCCGAGAGCGCAGCTCGCTCCAGAAGGCCTGTCAGTATGTCCGGCCGGGCATCGAACCGCGCCGGACCCTTCTCATCGCCCCCCGTGGGAGCCAAACAATCCGGGCTCGGGGCGGCTGACGAATTGGCTTCCAGCTTCGGCAGATCTGGACTCCTCCGTGATGACACCTCGGTGTCGCCCGCTTCATGAGGCGGAGAGGTGGGTGGGGTCTCGCTCTCCATCATCTCCGGAGGTAGATCCCCCGAAGACGAACTCTCTTGAGAAGAGCTTCTAGCCGGACTGCAAAAGACGAATCCTGGTTATTGATATCGGAGAAACGCAGTACCTTCAAATTAACGATTAACTTACAGCTCGGTGGAGGGCTGGCCCATTGGCGGGCATGACGCGGTAAGGGTGCCCGTCGGGGCAGAGCCCCCTGGTGATACCTTTTTCCCTGGCTTGGGCATCTCCGTCTCCAAGTCTTTGGAGGCGACCCTTTTCTTCCCGCGCGGGGAGGAGGCGTTGGCCTCCCCTTCCCGACTATCCTCCTCAGGGTAGGTGACAATTCCCCCGGTTCGGATGCGCAGCGTGTGAAGTTCGGTTTCTTTGTCCTTCCCCTTGTCTTTCCCTGAGGGCATTTTGCTTAGCACCCGGTCAAGCATCTTGGCAATGGTGGGATTAGGCGAGCCTTCGGGAAGTGGTGCTGGACAGCTGATTCTCTCTGCCTTGCTGAGCCATTCCTGGCCACGGATGATTTTCAGAATAACAACTATGGCAAATATAAAACAAAGTGCCCAGTATCAAGGTTACTTACTTGGGTATCCAGGCGATTGCAGCTTAGGCCCGCATCCTCGGTGGTGTCCGGACACTCTACTTGTGGTCCGAAGAATAACTTGCACATCCCTTCGAGCTTCAGGCTGAAGAAGTGCTTAACAGTCCGCGGACCCTCTGGATTGAACTCCCACATCCGGAGAGGCCGGCGTTGGCACGACAACATCCATCGGATTCGCATCACTTGAATTATGCTGACAAGGTTAATGTCCCTCTCAAGAAGCTCCCTGATGCAGCTCTGCAGTACTGGTACATCGCCAACGGGCCCCCAATTCCGTCCTACATCGGTCCAAGACGCTAATTGCGACGGAGGGCCCGAGCAGAACTCTGGGGCAGCTACCCACTTTGTGCCTCTGGGAGCTGTGACATAAAACCACCTCCGTTACCATACATCGGATACTTCTAGGAAAGAACCCTCTGGCCATGGGGCATCAGCGTTCCTGCTTATTATGGCACCTCCGCACTCCACATGTCGCCCCTCAATCATCTTCGCCTTCACATTAACGGTCTTGAGCCATAAGCCGAAGTGTGGAGTGACGTGGAGAAAAGCCTCACACACAATAATGAACGACGAGATATGGCGGATAGCGTCTAGAGCTACATCATGAAAATCCAACCCGTAATAGAACATGAGCCCCCTCACAAAGGGATAGAGGGTGAGGCCCAAGCCGCGAAGGAAGTGAGGAACAAACACGACGCTCTCATTGGGCTCCACGTAGGGATGACCTGCCCTGGAGCAGGAAGCCTGTGCTGGATGTCGGCGGTCAGATATCCGACCTTCCTAAGCCTCGCAATGTCCTCCTCTTGGATCGAGGAGGCCACCCACCGGCCTTGAGGGTTGGATCCGGACATATTGGAGGATCTGGGGTGTCGAAGCTTAGGTCTCGGGTGTTAGAACTCGAGGTGTGAAAACGCGCGAGGGAGGTGGAAACGAGGCATAGGCCTCGGCCCCTTTATAAAGGGGGTGAATATCAAGAGTCCTCAGCGTGACCGCTTGAGGCTTATCTAAAACACACGGAGTCATGCCAACGATCGTCAGGGGGTTACGCACGCCCATATTGATGGAAGATCCCGTAATAAGAGGAACACGATCTCTGCTTTGGCAGGACGTGCCAATAAAACCGCCTCGCAACGCGAGTCGAGGTGGAGCGAGAAACGTCGGTTCGTGTTGGACCAGGCCACGATGCAAAGGCACGACATACGAAGATTGCCAGCAGATCTGAAAGTGCAACTATCCCTAGGTGGTTTTGGTAATTCATAACAACATATAGCTCATTGAGCTAATGCTATTCCAAGACTATTATTTCAGGAAAGCTCAATGAATGGCATGGCATGGATGATGAAAGTGGATCCCTCAAAATACTAAGGACAAAGGATTGGCTCAAGCTCAAAAGCTCAAGACTCTTCATTTTATATTTTAGTGATCCAAGATCACATTGAGTCTATAGGAAAAGCCAATACTATCAAGGAGGGATGAGGTGTTGCTTAATGAGCCTCTTGCTTCATGTGCTTAGTGATATGCTCCAAAACCCTCAGCTACTTTTCCACATCCACAAATGACCTAAACCCAAAGCCAAAATTGGTCACACCGATTCTTCCTATCCGGCGCCACCGATTCCAAAAGTCATAGCCACTGCCACAAACCCTAAGCAAATCGGTCTTACCGATAGGGATCTCGGTCTCACCGAGATGGGATTGTAATCTCTCTGTTTCCCTTCGTAACGCTTCGGTCTAACCGAAGTGAGCGATCGGTCCCACCGAGATTGCAATGTAAACTCTTTGTTTCCTTTTTGTAACATTTCGGTCTCACCGAAAAGAGCAAATCGGTCCCACCAAGTTTACCTGACCAACTCTCTGGAAAGCTTATTACCAAAATCGGTCTCACCAAGTTTGTGTAATCGGTCTTACCGAGATTACGTTATGCCCTAACCCTAACCGAATCGATCTCACCGAGTTGCATGTCAGTCCCATCGAAAATCACTAACGGTCACTAGGTTTATTAAATTGGTCCGACCGAGTCTGTTGAATCGGCCCCATCGAGTTTGGTAAATTGTGTGTAATGGTTAGATTTTGTGTGGAGGCTATAAATACCCCTCCACCTCCTCTTTATTCGTGGAGAGAGCCATCAGAACGAACCTACACTTCCAACTTACCATTTCTGAGAGAGAACCACCTACTCATGTGTTGAGGCCAAGATATTCCATTCCTACCATATGAATCTTGATCTCTAGCCTTCCCCAAGTTGCTTTCCACTCAAATCTTCTTTCCACCAGATCCAAAACCTATGAGAGAGAGTTGAGTGTTGGGGAGACTATCATTTGAAGCACAAGAGCAAGGAGTTCATCATCAACGCACCATTTGTTACTTCTTGGAGAGTGGTGTCTCCTAGATTGGCTAGGTGTCACTTGGGAGCCTCGACAAGATTGTGGAGTTGAACCAAGGAGTTTGTAAGGGCAAGGAGATCGCCTACTTCGTGAAGATCTACCGCTAGTGAGGCAAGTCCTTCGTGGGCGACGGCCATGGTGGGATAGACAAGGTTGCTTCTTGGTGGACCCTTCATGGGTGGAGCCTCCGTGGACTCACAAGAACTGCTACCCTTCATGGGTTGAAGTCTCCATCAACGTGGATGTACGATAGCACCACCTATCGGAACCACGCCAAAAACATCCGTGTCTCCAATTGCGTTTGAATCCTCCAAACCCTTCCCTTTACTTTCTTGCAAGTTGCATGCTTTAATTTCCGCTGCCTATATACTCTTTGCATGCTTGCTTGAATAGTGTGATGATTGCTTGACTTGTCCTAAAGTAGCTAAAATCTGCCAAACTCTAAAATTGGGAAAAGGTTAAGTTTTTCTTGGTCAAGTAGTCTAATCACCCCCCCCCCCTCTAGACATACTTCAAGGTCCTACAAGTGGTATCAGAGCTTTGGTCTCCATTTGCTTTGATTTCTATAGCTTTTGGTGGTCATAGCCTTGGTTTCACAACCTAGGAGAGTATGGCGTCTAGCGAGGAAATTATCACCGTGAGGTCCTTACTTTGATGGTACTAATTTTGCTAGTTGGAAGCATAAGATGAAAATGCATATTCTTGGACATAACCCCGCCGTTTGGGCAATTATTTGTATTGGCTTGCAAGGTGAATTCTTTGATGGGAGAGAGCCGAACCGTGAAGCTAATGCGGAAGAATTGAAGATGTTGCAATATAACGCTCAAGCTTGTGATATCATCTTCAATAGATTGTGCCCCGAAGAATTCAACAAAATCAGCCGTCTTGAGAATGCAAAGGAAATTTGGGATACTTTGATTGATATGCATGAAGGTACCGAATCCGTCAAGGAATCCAAGTTGGATGTGCTCCAAAGTCAGCTTGACAAGTTCAAAATGAAGGATGGTGAAGGTGTCACTGAAATGTACTCCAGGCTTGTACTTATCACAAATGAGATTGCCGGCTTAGGGAGTGAAGAGATGACTGACAAATTCATCATCAAGAAAATCCTAAGAGCATTGGATGGAAAGTATGATACTGTGTGCACATTGATTCAAATGATGCCAAACTACAAAGATCTCAAGCAAACGGAAGTCATTGGAAGAATTGTTGCTCATGAGATGTCACTCAAGGATAAGGAGGAACTTCACAACAAGTCAAGTGGTGCTTACAAAGCCTCAAGTGAAGCTCCCACATCATCAAGTGAGAAACAAACCTTCAATGAAGAATTGAGCTTAATGGTGAAGAACTTCAACAAATTCTACAAGAGTAGAAGCAAAGAAAGAAGCTCCAAGTCAAGGTCTTACAATGACAAAAGATCTTCTAGTCGAGAGCGCAATTGCTACAATTGTGGGAGACCCGGACACTATTCCAATGAGTGTACGGCACCCTACAAAAGAAGAGAAGATTCTCCAAGAAGAAGAAGCAAAAGAGAAGAATCACCACCAAGAGAGAGGAGGAGTAGAGATGATCTTTATGAACGAAGACCCTCACAGAGAAGCAAGGATTCGGAAAGGAAGGACAAGTCATCAAGGAGCTACACAAAACGAAGACATCAAGCTCATGTTGGTGAATGGGTATCCGGCTCCGACTCCGACAATCACTCCGAGAGAAACTATCACTCCGACTCCGAATATACTCAAGATGAAGGTGTTGCCGGTCTTGCACTTGTGTCAACCAACTCCTACGACATATTTGATTCACCAAATGAAGGAATAGGAAGATGCTTCATGGCCAAAGGTCCAAAGGTAACACATCCTGAGTATGTTGATTTCAATAGTGATGAAGATGACTTGCTTGTGGATGATGCTTTACTTGTTGACAACTCTAGTGATGAATACTATGATGAAACGTCAATTAATCATGCTAATCAAGATAAAATGAATGACAATGATAAGGCGAAGATTGAGCTTCTAACTAAAGAACTAAACACTCTTAAGTTGGCTCACGAAACTATCTTCAAAGATCATCGAGAACTTTTAAGGGCTCATGAGAAGTTACGCTTTGAAAAGCTCAATCTTGAGCAAGAGCATGAGTTCTTAAAGGCAATCAATGATGATCTCCGTAAGAAAAGTTCTTCTTACATTGCCAAGTGTTTACTCTTGTCTACTTACATGCCTCAAGTCAAGTCTAGTAACAAGTACAAGAAAGATACTTCCTCTAGTAGTAACAATAATAATGTCAAAACTAATATTGTTGCTTCTAGTAGTTCTCTTGATTCCACTAATGATTCTCTTAGCCAAGTTACACTTGAGCAAGAAAATAGCTTATTGAAGGGAATTATAGAGAAAGGTGTTTACAAGAGCCTTGCCGGGAGTAAGCAATTCGAGGAAATTGTACGCAAGCAAGGAAAGCACCGGAACAATCAAGGTGTTGGTTTTGAACAAAAGTTCAATGCCAATGGAGTTGAGTGGGAAGAAGATCAATACCCCAAGACGAAGTTTGTTCCTCAACAAGAGAAGTATGATCCTACTTCCTTCAAGGGAAAACAAGCACAAGATGATTTTCCACCACAAGACCAAAAGAACAAAGGCAAGGACAAGCTTCAAGAAGAGATTGATGCATTTGAAGAAGCACCTAAAGCCTCGTCCAAGTGGGTTCCCAAGACTACGTCAAGTTCTACTTCATCAAGTACAACTACAACTCCAAGGATTCCCATCAAGATGATGAGGATCCCGAAGAAGAAGAACTAGAGAGTTCTTGAGGGTGACTCCGCCAATATTCTTCACTCATATCATTATGGAAAGAACAAGTGCAATCAACTTCCACATCTTGCACTAGTTCAAGGAGTCACAATCCCTCATGTTGGTAAGGCAAGGGACAAGGTAACCTAATGATTTCATGGACATCATCTTGTGTGTGCATCACTCTATGTCTATGGATATTCTTGTTTGTTCCTTGTGGGACTAACCCATGTAGGTAAGTTGAAAGTGCAACTCACTCCAAAGGATTGCTCCAAATGATCTACATCAACACTGAGCATCCACATCTTCAACACCTACATGAAGTCATCATCGACAAAACCCAAGGTTAGTTCATCCCTCTAAGGGGGATCTCACATCTAGGGGGAGCTTAACTCTAAGAATTGAGTCAAAGCAACTCTAATGGTGTGAACACATCAATGCATTATGTAAAAGTGGTAACCCCACTTGAGCTTAAACGATGAGTATGACCTATGATCAAATGTTCTCATTTGACTCCTAAGTCAATATACTCATATATAGATGACCTAGTCATCGCAAATTGTTTGATAGATGCTAGAATTGGTTGTGCATGCTTTGCCACATATTTCATTTGCCATCTTATTGTGTGAGCATGTTGGTGCATATTTTACTCATTCAAGGACATCCACTTGTTGTTTTGATTGATTGGCTTCTTTTCTTTTTGCCAAGTGGATGGACAAGAATGCCTAAGAACTTTCTCTAGCTATCTATGCTTTTCTCATCTCAAACTCTATTCATGCTACATCACAAAATTTGATCAAGTCAGATTCGAACCACTCTGTGTGAGGAGCACTCGGAGTCCCTGATTCGTCATAGACTTAAACTTCCAAAACCTCTTTGTGACTCTCGGTCTGACCGATTCCTCCATTTCGGTCCTACCGAGATCATTAAGTTGATCTGAGTTTTCAATCTCGGTGCAACCGATTTGAACTTTTCGGTCACACCGATTTGTCAGAATCAGACACAAGATGCATCTCGGTGCCACCGAGTTGTTTCACTCGGTCACACCGGCTGTGGTTGGGCTATATATAGTCACGGGCAAAATTTGAAATTCCTACAAACCCCTTCGCCACAAGAATAGCTCGCTCTGCCATCGAAGGTCTCCGGATCGTCTCCTCATCGCCAGCCGCCTCCAGTAGCTGGTCTCCGCCGCCGTCAACGGATTTCGCCCCCGCCGTTGCCGCCATAGCAAGTTCATCACCAAGCTAGGGTATGGACTCGATCATTGTGCTATCCTCGTCTGATTCCTAGCACATTGTGTTCTTATAGATTCTTGCCACGATTGAAACAATCCTATCCACTCAATATAGTCTGTAGATTAGATGAGATTCAAAATTTTAGGGTTAGGTTTCCGCCGAAACCATCTCGGACCCACCGAGTTGAAAAACTCGGTCCCACCGATTTGGCTTATGCCATTGCACAAGTAACTCTCGGTCTGACCGAGAATTACTAATCGGTGCGACTGATTTTAGGACTTTGTGAAACCCTAGCAGTCTCAGTGCCACCGAACTGTGACTCGGTCCAACCAAGTTCATCAGTTTAGGTTCCAAAACTGCTTTGGTATCACCGAGTTTGAAAATCAGTTGATCCGAAATGCTTTCTGTGGAAAACTAAAACTGAATTTTTGAATCATTCTTTTGCGAAAATCTCTGCATTTTGTGATGCTCATCTATTCTATCTCATCTACAACTCTTCACAGGGTCAGCAGTCAGTGTTTGCAGCATGTCAGACCAGAGTGACAGCCAGAACAGGTCAGAAGAGCAGATTGACATGAGCATGGGCACTAGTCCCTCAAGT
Source organism: Aegilops speltoides (assembly GCA_021437245.1). NCBI lineage: Eukaryota > Viridiplantae > Streptophyta > Magnoliopsida > Poales > Poaceae > Aegilops > Aegilops speltoides. Next base: position 306,655,383 of record CM038142.1, on the reverse strand, counting down.
TCTACAGATGAAGGGAGTAGAAGCACTCCTAGCAACCTGCCTAAGGCTGCTACCAGGCAAAGGAGGAAGAGAACTTCAGACTCAGAGGATGAGGACTAGAAAGCTGAGGAAGATGAGGCTACTTCCAAGAAAGTAGTGCTCAAGAAGGAATATGGCTCAGCACATAGCACAAAGCCTGGACTGAAAAAGAAAGTTCCTGCCAAGAGGACACCAATGCCCAAGGCCAGAAGGTCCACTCAAGTGCCAGAATAGACTGAACCCAAAGAGGCACCTGAAAAGAAAGTCACATCTTCCAAACCCAAGAAAGTTCCCACTGGAGAGACAATGAAGTTTACCATTGAATCAGAGGATGAAGGTGCTCAGGACAAGAAGAAGAAGAGAGCAAGAACCACAACTGCCAAGGTCCTTGGAAAGCCTTCTATGAGAAGAGATTCTGAAGAGGAAGAAGAGGATGCTGCACCAGCACCTAAGGCACCAAAGCTTATGGGTGATGCTACAAGATCAGGGGCTGCAACATCTAAGCCCAAGGAAGCACCCAAAGCTGCCTCCAAGGCCAAGCAAATACCAAAGAGGAATACTAGGAGTATTCCAGCTGCTGAGAAGAACAAGGCCCTAGTGCCAAATGTTGCTGATGAAGAAGATGAAGAAGGACAGGTCCTAAGGAAGCTCAAGCCCAAGATACTGACCACAATGATGCCCATCCTGTGGCCGAGGACATGAGGATCGTGAAGGACTGGGGTTGAGGCTGTGGAGGATGGAAGATCCATATGCCTCAAGGAGAAGAACTGCTGTTGACTGCAGGTTCCATACAAAGGAACAGCAGGACTTCTATGAGACAATTCTGTTGGATAAGAAGCCCATAGTTTGTGACATGAGGTGGGTCAACTGGACCCACATCAAGGAAAATGAAGAGCACTATCCTGGAGTGCAAGACAGCTTTGTTGCTTGTGGAGTTGCTGATTTTGTTGGGCAAAATCTCACCCACTGGAATGATGAACTTATCATGCAATTCTACTCCACAGCACACTTTTATCCAGATGGAAGAATTGTTTGGATGTCTAAAGGTACAAGGTACCAGTCAACTGTTGAAGAATGGGCAAGTCTGATAAATGCCCCAAAGGAAAATGAGGATGACCTGGACATTTATGCAAAGAAGAAAATGGATCACAATTCCATGGCACACATGTACAAGGAGATCCCAGACAAGGTTGTTGAGACACATAAGTTTGGATCAGTCCACTTTCTGCTGTCAGGGCTACCAACAATCAATTGGATTCTGAGGCACACTCTGTTCCCTAAGTCTGGTGATCATAAAATGATCAGAGGGCATGCCATCAACATGTTGCATGTGTTTGGTGTGCCACGGAAGTTCAAAGTCATGAGCCTTATGATTGAAACCATTAAGAGGACTGCAGCAGATCAGAAGAGGAGTTGTGGATATGCCCCTCAGATTCAGGAGTTGATAAACTCAAAGATGGGCACAGGGAAATATCAATTGGATAAGGAACATTTTCCACTTTATCCAGATTTTGAGGACAATGAGGTTGTCATGAATGAGAATGATCCATCATCAGTTCAAGCTCAAGAGAAGAAGGAGAAGGCAAGGAAGGAGAAGGCTGCCAAGATGCCAACTCAAGAGGAGGCATCTGAGTATTTCTTGAAGAACAAGCAGGAGCAGCTTGGTTACTTAATAGCATCAACACTGAGGATTGAGAAGGGACTGGCCACCCTCACTCAGAATCAGGAGAGCCTGAAGAGAATCATGGAACTCAAATTCCATCACCTTGATGTCAAAGTAACTGAGATTCAGTCAGTGGTAGAGCAGCTGCAGGATGACATGCAGGAGAGGCAGGGCAAGACTACAACTAATGTGTTTGCCAGAGTGCCCAGAGCCCAGAGGTCAGTTGCAGTGCCTGTGACAGACACTAGAGCAACATCATCTGCACCAGCTACAGCCCCTTCAGCTCCAGTGCAACCAGCTCTAGCATCAACTCCAGCACCCTCTACTTCAACTAAAGCCTTCGTCCTTGGAGTTATCCGGACACCACCACCTGAAGATCAAGCCTGAGAGTCGATCTAGCACTATGCATTCTCTATGAACTTTTTGGTAACTTGTTGCCAAAGGGGGAGAAAAATGTATAGATCATAGACTTCGAGAGAGAGTGTTGCTTTTGTTCTCTCTTGCTTTATTTGGTGGTTAAACTTGTTTGCTTTTGATTGCTTGAGATACTATGCTTGTGAGACATTGATGATCAAGTGTTTGATCATAAGCTACACTTATGCATGTTTGATGATATTATCTTATCTATCCCATGTGATCATTCACTTTACTTGGTGATGAGTGCATGTTCAATGTTTATTATTTTGAGCGCTCCACCAAGATGTATGTGACATGGAAGAGTAACCCATGAGCCTAATTCATTGTGCATTTGCAGTCCAAAGCAAATCTTAAACTATGCACAAATTTAGGGGGAGCTCTTGCTTATCGCATACTTCTCAAAGCGCGATGTTATTCAATCTTATTATCATTTGTCGAAGCTTTGATCTATATGTTGTCATCAATTACCAAAAAGGGGGAGATTGAAAGTGCAACTATCCCTAGGTGGTTTTGGTAATTCATAACAACATATAGCTCATTGAGCTAATGCTATTCCAAGACTATTATTTCAGGAAAGCTCAATGAATGGCATGGCATGGATGATGAAAGTGGATCCCTCAAAATACTAAGGACAAAGGATTGGCTCAAGCTCAAAAGCTCAAGACTCTTCATTTTATATTTTAGTGATCCAAGATCACATTGAGTCTATAGGAAAAGCCAATACTATCAAGGAGGGATGAGGTGTTGCTTAATGAGCCTCTTGCTTCTTGTACTTAGTGATACGCTCCAAAACCCTCAGCTACTTTTCCACATACACAAATGACCTAAACCCAAAGCCAAAATCGGTCACACCGATTCTTCCTATCCGGCGCCACCGATTCCAAAAGTCATAGCCACTGCCACAAACCCTAAGCAAATCGGTCTTACCGATAGGAATCTCGGTCTCACCGAGATGGGATTGTAATCTCTCTGTTTCCCTTCGTAACGTTTCGGTCTAACCGAAGTGAGCGATCGGTCCCACCGAGATTGCAATGTAAACTCTCTGTTTCCTTTTTGTAACATTTCGGTCTCACCGAAAAGAGCAAATCGGTCCCACCAAGTTTACCTGACCAACTCTCTGGAAAGCTTATTACCAAAATCGGTCTCACCGAGTTTGTGTAATCGGTCTTACCGAGATTACGTTATGCCCTAACCCTAACCGAATCGATCTCACCGAGTTGCATGTCAGTCCCATCGAAAATCACTAACGGTCACTAGGTTTATTAAATTGGTCCGACCGAGTCTGTTGAATCGGCCCCATCGAGTTTGGTAAATTGTGTGTAACGGTTAGATTTTGTGTGGAGGCTATAAATACCCCTCCACCTCCTCTTCATTCGTGGAGAGAGCCATCAGAACGAACCTACACTTCCAACTTACCATTTCTGAGAGAGAACCACCTACTCATGTGTTGAGGCCAAGATATTCCATTCCTACCATATGAATCTTGATCTCTAGCCTTCCCCAAGTTGCTTTCCACTCAAATCTTCTTTCCACCAGATCCAAAACCTATGAGAGAGAGTTGAGTGTTGGGGAGACTATCATTTGAAGCACAAGAGCAAGGAGTTCATGATCAACGCACCATTTGTTACTTCTTGGAGAGTGGTGTCTCCTAGATTGGCTAGGTGTCACTTGGGAGCCTCCGACAAGATTGTGGAGTTGAACCAAGGAGTTTGTAAGGGCAAGGAGATCGCCTACTTCATGAAGATCTACCGCTAGTGAGGCAAGTCCTTCGTGGGCGACGACCATGGTGGGATAGACAAGGTTGCTTCTTCGTGGACCCTTCGTGGGTGGAGCCCTCCGTGGACTCGCGCAACCGTTACCCTTCGTGGGTTGAAGTCTCCATCAACATGGATGTACGATAGCACCACCTATCGGAACCACGCCAAAAACATCCGTGTCTCCAATTGCGTTTGAATCCTCCAAACCCTTCCCTTTACTTTCTTGCAAGTTGCATGCTTTAATTTCCGCTGCCTATATACTCTTTGCTTGCTTGCTTGAATAGTGTGATGATTGCTTGACTTGTCCTAAAGTAGCTAAAATCTGCCAAACTCTAAAATTGGGAAAAGGTTAAGTTTTTATTGGTCAAGTAGTCTAGTCACCCCCCCTCTAGACATATTCAAGGTACTACAAGATCAGATTTATGCCTTGTTCCCTACGATGGTATGTGAGAATCATCTCGCAGATCCGGACACGTTTTAAGTGTTCGATAATTACTTTGGAGTATTCGGAGAAGGAACCCGCCTTGCAATGCCGAAGACAAGACTGCGCGCCGGACTCATCGTCATTGAAGCCTGGTTTAGGGGCTACTGAGGGAGTCCTGGATTAGGGGGTATCTGGACAGCCAAACTATGTACATCGTTCGGACTATCGAAGCGGATGGGACGCTCCTTTGCGTGGAAGGCAAGCTTGGCGATCCGGATATTGTATTTCCTTCCCTGTAACCGACTCCATGTAAACCCTAGCTCTCTCTGATGTCTATATAAACCGGAGAGGTTGGTCCTTAGAAGGCCGATCACAATTACAATCATAATCAGCATAGGCTAGCTTCTAGGGTTTAGCCTCTATGATCTCGTGGTAGATCTACTCTTGTACTACTCATATCATCAATATTAATCAAGCAGGAAGTAGGGTTTTACCTCCATCGAGAGGGCCCGAACATGGGTAAACATTGTGTCCCTTGGTTCCTGTTACCTTCAGCCGACGCACAGATCGGGACCCCCTACCCGAGATCCGCCGGTTTTGACACCGACACCCACCCCCTAGGGCGCGCCTTGCAACCTCGTGGCCGCCTCGGCTGCTTCTTGACGTCCACTCCAAGTCTCCTGGATTGCGTTTGTTCCAAAAAGATCGCTCCCAAAGGTTTCATTCCGTTTGGACTCCGTTTGATATTCCTTTTCTTCGAAACACTGAAATAGGCAAAAAAAACAGCAATTCGGGTTGGGCCTCCGGTTAGTAGGTTAGTCCCAAAAATGATATAAAAGTGAATAGTAAAGCCCATAAACATGCAAAACAGGTAATATAATAGCATGGAACAATCACAAATTATAGATACGTTGGAGACGTATCAGGGGCCGGCCTGCCCTAGGGGCGCGCCCAGGAGAGGGAGTCCTACTAGGACTACTAGTCCTAGTAGGGTTCCTCTACAAGGAAGAGAGGGGGAAGGAAGGAGAGGGAGAGGGAGTAGGAAAGGGGGGCGTCGCCCCCCCTTCCCTTGTCTAATTCGGACTGCTAGGGGAGGCACGGCCTACCCTGGTGGCCCTCCTCTCTCTCCACTAAGGCCCATGGTCGCCCATTAGTTCCCCCAGGGTTTCCAGTAACCCCTCCGGCACTCCGTTTTTACCCAAAATCACCCGGAACACTTCCAGTGTCCGGATAACATGGTCCAATATATCAATCTTTATGTCTCGACCATTTCGAGACTCCTCGTCACATCCGTGATCTCATCCGAGACTCCGAACAAACTTCAGTCATCAAAACACATAACTCATAATACAAATCATCATCGAACGTTAAGTGTGCGGACCCTACGAGTTTGAGAACTACGTAGACATGAACGAGACACATCTCCGATCAATAACCAATAATGGAACCTGGATGCTCATATTGGCTCCTACATATTCTATGAAGATCTTTATCGGTCAAACCGCATAACAACATACGTTGTTCCATTTGTCATCAGTATGTTACTTGCCCGAGATACGATCGTCGGTATCATCATACCTAGTTCAATCTCGTTACCAACAAGTCTCTTTACTCGTTCTGTAATACTTCATCCTGCAACTAACTCATTAGTCACATTACTTGCAAGGCTTATAGTGACGAGCATTATCGAGAGCGCCCAAAGATACCTCTCCAAAACACGGAGTGATAAATCCTAATCTTGATCTATGCCAACCCAACAAACACCTTCGAAGACACTTGTAGAGCATCTTTATAATCACCCATTTACGTTGTGACATTTGATAGCACACAAGGTGTTCCTCTGGTATTCGGGAGTTGCATAATCTCATAGTCTGAGGAACATGTATAAGTCATGAAGAAAGCAGTAGCAATGAAACTATAACGATCATAATGCTAAGCTAACGGATGGGTCATGTCCATCACATCATTCTCCTAATGATGTGATCGCGTTTATCAAATGACAACACATGTCTATGGTTAGGAAACATAACCATCTTTGATTAACGAGCTATTCAAGTAGAGGCATACTAGGGACACTATGTTTTGTCTATGTATTCACACATGTACTAAGCTTCTGGTTAATACAATTCTAGCATGAATAATAAACATTTATCATGAAATAAGGAAATAAATAATAACTTTACTATTGCCTCTAGGGCATATTTCCTTCAGTCTCCCACTTGCACTAGAGTCAATAATCTAGATTACAAAGTAATGATTCTAACACCCATGGAGTTTTCGTGTTGATCATGTTTTGCTCGTGGGAGAGGCTTAGTCAACGGGTCTGCAACATTCAAATCCATATGTATCTTGCAAATCTCTATGTCTCCCTCCGACACTTGATGACGGATGGAATTGAAGCGTCTCTTGATGTGCTTGGTTCTCTTGTGAAATCTGGATTCCTTCGCCAAGGCAATTGCACCAGTATTGTCAGAAAAGATTTTAATTGGACCCGGTGCACTAGGTATGACACCTAGATTGGATATGAACTCCTTCATCCATACTCCTTCATTTGTTGCTTCCGAAGCAGCTATGTACTCCGCTTCACACATAGATCCTGCCACGACGCTTTGCTTGGAACTGCACCAACTGACAGCTCCACCATTCAATAAAAATACGTATCTAGATTGCGACTTAGAGTCATCCGGATCTGTGTCAAAGCTTGCATCGACGTAACCGTTTACGCCGAGCTCTTTGTCACCTCCATGAACGAGAAACATATCCTTAGTCCTTTTCAGGTATTTCAGGATGTTCTTGACCGTTGTCCAGTGCTCCACTCCGGGATTAATTTGGTACCTCCTTGCTATGCTTATAGCAAGGCACACATCAGGTCTGGTACAAAGCATTGCATACATTATAGGACCTATGGCTGAAGCATAGGGAATGACTTTCATTTTCTCTCTTTCTTTTGGAGTGGTCGGGCATTGAGTCGGACTCAACTTCACACCTTGTAACACAAGCAAGAACCCTTTCTTTGACTGACCCATTTTGAACTTCTTCAAAACTTTATCAAGGTATGTGCTTTGTGAAAGTCCAATTAAGCACCTTGATCTATCTCTATATATCTTTATGCCCAATATGTAAGCAGCTTCACCAAGGTCTTTCATTGAAAAACTCTGATTCAAGTATCCATTTATGCTATCCAGAAATTCTATATCATTTCCAATCAACAATATGTCATCAACATACAATATTAGAAATGCTACAGAGCTCCCACTCACTTTCTTGTAAATACAGGCTTCTCCAAAATTCTGTATAAAACCATATGCTTTGATCACACTATCAAAATGTTTATTCCAACTCCGAGAGGCTTGCACCAGTCCATAAATGGATCGCTGGAGCTTCCACACTTTGTTAGTACCCTTTGGATTGACAAAACCTTCTGGTTGCATCATATATAACTCTTCTTCCAGAAATCCATTCGGAAATGCAGTTTTGACATCCATCTGCCAAATTTCATAATCATAAAATGTGGCAATTGCTAACATGATTCGGACGGACTTAAGCATCGCTACAGGTGAGAAAGTCTCACCATAGTCAACTCCTTGAACTTGTCGAAAACCTTTCACAAACAGTCGAGTTTTATAGACAGTAACATTACTGTCAGCGTTAGTCTTCTTCTTGAAGATCCATCTATTTTCTATGGCTTGTCGATCATCGGGAAAATCCACCAAAGTCCACACTTTGTTCTCATACATGGATTCCATCTCAGATTCCATGGCCTCAAGCCATTTCGCGGAATCTGGGCTCATCATCGCTTCCTCATAGTTCGTAGGTTCACCATGGTCTGGTAACATGACTTCCAGAACAGGATTACCGTACCACTCTGGTGCGGATCGTACTCTGGAAGACCTATGAGGTTCTGTAGTAACTTGATCTGAAGTTTCACGATCATCATCATTAGCTTCCTCACTAATTGATGTAGGAATCCCTGGAACTAGTTTCTGTGATGAACTACTTTCCAATTCAGGAGAAGGTACAATTACCTCATCAAGTTCTACTTTCCTCCCACTTACTTATTTCGAGAGAAACTCCTTCTCTAGAAAGGATCCATTCTTAGCAACGAATATCTTGCTTTCGGATCTATGATAGAAGGTGTACCCAACAGTTTCATTTGGGTATCCTATGAACACGCACTTCTTCGATTTGGGTTCGAGCTTATCAGGTTGAAGTTTTTTCACATAAGCATCGCAGCCCCAAACTTTAAGAAACGACAATTTTGGTTTCTTGCCAAACAACAGTTCATAAGGTGTCATCTCAACGGATTTTGATGGTGCCCTATTTAAAGTGAATGCAGCCGTCCCTAAAGCATAACCCCAAAACAATAGCGGTAAATCAGTAAGAGACATCATAGATCACACCATATCCAATAAAGTACGGTTACGACGTTCGGACACACCATTTCGCTGTGGTGTTCCAGGTGGCGTAAGTTGTGAAACTATTCCACATTGTTTCAAATGAATACCAAAATCGTAACTCAAATATTCTCCTCCACAATTAGATCATAGAAACTTTATTTTCTTGTTATGATGATTTTCCACTTCACTCTAAAATTCTTTGAACTTTTCTAATGTTTCAGACTTATGCTTCATTAAGTAGACATACCCATATCTGCTCAAATCATCTGTGAAGGTAAGAAAATAATGATACCCGCCACGAGCCTCAACACTCATTGGACTGCATACATTGGTATGTATTATTTCCAATAAGTCAGTAGCTCGTTGCATTGATCCGTAGAAAGGAGTTTTAGTCATCTTGCCCATGAGGCACGGTTCGCAAGCACCAAGTGATTCATAATCAAGTGATTCCAAAAGCCCATCAACATGGAGTTTTTTCATGCGCTTTACACCGATATGACCTAAAGGGCAGTGCCACAAATAAGTTGCACTATCATTATCAACTTTGCATCTTTTGGCTTCAATATAATGAACATGTGTATCATCACGATCGAGGTTCAACAAAAATAGACCACTCAGCAAGGGTGCATGACCATAAAAGATATTACTCATATAAATAGAACAACCATTATTCTCTGATTTAAATGAATAACTGTCTCGCATCAAACAAGATCCATATATAATGTTCATGCTCAACGCTGGCACCCAATAAAATTTATTTAGGTCTAAAACTAATCCCGAAGGTAGATGTAGAGGTAGCATGCCGACGGCGATCACATCGACCTTGGAACCATTTCCCACGCGCATCATCACCTCATCCTTAGCCAGCTTCGTTTAATTCATAGCCCCTGTTTCGAGTTGCAAATATGAGCAATAGAACCAGTATCAAATACCCAGGCGCTACTACGAGCATTAGTAAGGTACACATCAATAACATGTATATCAAATTTACCTTTCACTTTGCCATCCTTCTTATCCGCCAAATACTTGGGGCAGTTCCGCTTCTAGTGACCAGTCCCTTTGCAGTAGAGGCACTCAGTTTCAGGCTTAGGTCAAGACTTGGGTTTCTTCTCCTGAGCAGCTACTTTCTTGCCGTTCTTATTGAAGTTCCCCTTCTTCCCTTTGCCCTTTATCTTGAAACTAGTGATCTTGTTGACCATCAACATTGGATGCTCCTTTTTGATTTCTACCTCCGCGGCCTTTAGCATCGCGAAGAGCTTGGGAATTGTCTTGTTCATCCATTGCATATTATAGTTCATCATGAAGCCTTTATAGCTTGGTGGCAGTGATTGAAGAACTCTGTCAATGACACTATCATCAGGAAGATTAACTCCCAGCTGAGTCAAGTGGTTATGGTACCCAGACATTCTGAGTATGTGTTCACTGACAGAACTATTTTCCTCCATTTTGCAGCTATAGAACTTGTTGGAGACTTCATATCTCTCAACTTGGGCATTTGCTTGAAATATTAATCTTCAACTCTTGGAACATCTCATATGCTCCATGATGTTCAAAACGTCTTTGAAGTCCCGATTCTAAGCAATAAAGCATGTCACACTGAACTATGGAGTAATCATCAAAACGCGTCTGCCAGGCATTCACAATGTCTACGGTTGCTCGCGCGGGTGGTACACCTAGAGGTGCTTTCGGGACGTAATTCTTCTGTGCAGCAATGAGGATAATCCTCAAATTACGGACCCAGTCCGTGTAATTGCTAACATCATCTTTCAACTTAGCTTTCTCTAGGAACGCATTAAAATTCGAAGGAACAGTAGCACGGGCCATTGATCTACAATAACATAGACATGCAAAATAACTATCAGGACTAAGTTCATGGTAAATTAAAGTTCAATTAATCATATTACTTAAGAACTCCCACTTAGATAGACATCCCTCTAGTCATCTAAATGATCGCGTGATCCAAATCAACTAAACCATGTCCGATCATCACGTGAGATGCAGTAGTTTTCAATGGTGAACATCACTATGTTGATCATATCTACTATATGATTCATGTTCGGCCTTTCGGTCTCAGTGTTCTGAGGCCATATCTGCATATGCTAGGCTCGTCAAGTTTAACCCAAGTATTCTACATGTGCAAAACTGGCTTGCACCCATTGTATGTGAACATAGAGCTTATCACACCCGATCATCATGTGGTGTCTTGGCACAACGAACTATAGCAACGGTGCATACTCAGGGAGAACACTTATACCTTGAAATTTAGTAAGGGATCATCTTATAATGCAACCACCATACTAAGCAAAATAAGATGCATAAAAGATAAACATCACATGCAATAAAATATGTGACATATATGGCCATCATCATCTTGTGATCATGATCTCCATCACCGAAGCATCGTCATGATCTCCGTTGTCACCGGCGCGACACCTTTGATCTCCATCGTAGCATCGTTGTCGTCTAACCAACTATTGTTTCTACGACTATCGCTATCGCTTAGTGATAAAGTAAAACAATTACATGGCGATTGCATTGCATACAATAAAGCGACAACCATATGGCTCCAGCCAGTTGCCGTAACTTTGTTACAAAACATGATCATCTCATACAACAATTTATATCACATCATGTCTTGACCATATCACGTCACAACAAGCCCTGCAAAAACAAGTTAGACGTCCTCTACTTTGTTGTTGCAAGTTTTACATGGCTGCTACGGGCTTCTAGCAAGAATCGTTCTTACCTACGCATCAAAACCACAACAATTTTTTGTCAAGTGTGTTGTTTTAACCTTCAAAAAGGATCGGCCGTAGTCAAACTCGATGCAACTAAAGTTGGAGAAACAGACACCCGCCAGCCACCTATGGGCAAAAGCACGTCGGTAGACCCAGCCTCATGAACGCGGTCATGTAATGTCGGTCTGGGCCGCTTCATTCAACAATACCGCAGAATCAAAGTAAGATGTTGGTGGTAAGCAGTATGATTATTATCGCCCACAACTCTTTGTGTTCTACTCGCGCATAAAACATCTACGCATAGACCTGGCTCTGATACCACTGTTGGGGAACGCAGTAATTTCAAAAAAATTCCTACGATCACGCAAGATCTATCTAGGAGATGCATAGCAACAAGAGGGGAGAGTGTGTCCATGTACCCTCGTAGACCGAAAATGGAAGCGTTTAGTAAGGCGGTTGATGTAGTCGAACTTCTTCGCGATCCAACCGATCCAAGTACCAAACGTACGGCACCTCCGCCTTCAGCACACGTTCAGCTCGATGACGTCCCTCATGCTCTTGATCCAGTTGAGGACGAGGCTGAGTTCTGTCTGCATGATGGTGTGGCGATGGTGATGACGATGCTACCGGCGCAGGGCTTCGGCTAAGCACTATGGTGATATGATCGAGGTGTGTAACTGTGGAGGGGGGGGCACCGCACATGGTTAAGAGAAGACTTGTTGTGTTCTAGGGTGCCCCCCTGCCCCCGTATATAAAGGAGGGAGGGGAGGCCGGCTGGCCCTAGGGGCGTTCCCAAGGAGAGAGAGTCCTACTAGGACTACTAATCCTAGTAGGATTCCTCTACAAGGAAGAGAGGGGGAAGGAAGGAGAGGGAGAGGGAGTAGGAAAGGGGGCGCCGCGCGCCCTTCCCTTGTCCAATTCGGACTGCTAAGGGGGGGAGGCCTGCCCTGTCGACCCTCCTCTCTCTCCACTAAGACCCATGGTGGCCCATAAGTTCCCCCGGGGTTTCCGGTAACCCCTCCGGCACTCCGTTTTTCCTGAAATCACCCGGAACACTTCTAGTGTCCGAATAACATGGTCCAATATATCAATCTTTATGTCTTGACCATTTAGAGACTCCTTGAGGGAGTCCTGGACTAGGGGGTGTCCGGATAGCCGAACTATCATCATCGGCCGGACTCCAAGACTATGAAGATACAAGATTGAAGACTTTGTCCCGTATTCGGATGGGACTTTCCTTGGCGTGGAAGGCAAGCTTTGCGATACGGATATGTAGATCTCCTACCATTGTAATCGACTCTGTGTAACCCTAGCCCTCTCCGGTGTCTATATAAACCGGAGGGTTTTAGTCCATAGGACGAACAACAATCATACCATAGGCTATCTTCTAGGGTTTAGCCTCCTTGATCTCATGGTAAATCCACTCTTGTACTACCCATATCATCAATATCAATCAAGCAGGAGTAGGGTTTTACCTCCATCGAGAGGGCCCAAACACAGGTAAAACATCGTGTCCCTTGTCTCCTGTTACCATCCGCCTAGACGCACAGTTCGGGACCCCCTACCCGAGATCCGCCGGTTTTGACACCGACATTGGTGCTTTCATTGAGAGTTCCTCTGTGCCATCACATATAGGCTTGATGGCTCCTTCGATCAACAACAACGACGCGGTCCAGGGTGAGACTTTTCTCCCCGGACAGATCTTCATATTCGGCGGCTTTGCATCAAGGGCAATTCGCTGGCCATCCGGAGCAGATTGAAAGCTACGCCCACAGCCATCGGGTCGATTTGAAGTCTGAACTTCACGGTGACATCCGCGAAGACTTGATCTTCGGCGATTCGAGCCACAGCCAGCCGCCCCGCCTTTATCACGATGGGCATGATTTAGCTCTGCTGCCGGACAGTGTCCTGGAGGCCACACACGAGTCCGCTCCGATCCTCAATTCGGAGCCGACTGCACAGATCGAGGACGGGTGGCTAGACACCGCCTCGGGGGCTGCTACCTCTACGGCGATGGAGCCGAATACTGGCCTTGTCCCTTGTGATGCTCGTGACTCCGAACCTCCTGCGCCCTCTCCAATCGAATCCGATTGGGCGCCGATCATGGAGTTCACCGCCGTGGACATCTTTCAACACTCACCTTTCAGCAACATCCTGAATTCGCTAAAGTATCTCTCGTTATCAGGAGAGCCCTGGCCGAACTGCGGTCAGGATGGTTGGGATACGGACGACGAAGAAATTCAAAGCCCACCCACCACCCACTTGGTAGCCATTGCCGACGATCTAACCGACATGCTAGACTTCGACTCCGAAGACATCGATGATATGGACGATGATGCCGGAGATGACCAAGAACCAGCGCCTACTGGGCACTGGAAAGCCACCTCGTCATATGACAAATACATGGTGGATATCCCAAAAGATGGGAATGGCGAGGGAACAGCGGAGGAAGACCCCTCCAAGAAACAGCCCAAGCGCCAGCGTCAGCGGCGCCGCTCTAAATCCCGCCACAGCAAGAATGGAGATTCCGGCACCGGAGACAATAACACCCCGACAAGGTTGAAGACAACCCTCCAAAGAAGATTCAGACAGAGGAGGACGGAGAAGCCAGCCCTCGTGAGAGAGCGGCAGACGAAGAGGTAGAGGATGATAATTACATGCCTCCCTCTGGAGACGAGGCAAGCCTCGACGACGACGAATTCGTCGTGCCCGAGGATCCCGTCGAACAAGAGCATTGTAAACGCAGGCTTATGGCCACGGCAAACAGCCTAAAGAAAAAGCAGCAACAGCTTAGAGCTGATCAGGATCTGCTAGCCGACAGATGGACTGAAGTCCTTGCGGCCGAAGAGCATAAACTCGAACGCCCCTCCAAAAGCTACCCCAAACGCAAGCTGCTCCCCCAATTAGAGGAGGAGGCATATAAACCTGCATCACCAAAGCACAATACGGCTGACCGGCCACCTCGTGGCCGCGACAGAGAGGCCTTTAGGCCCTCCACTAGAACCGTACCCCGGCATCGCTCGAAAAGCACAAAGCCACAGGGGAATGCTCCGGACTTGCGAGATATATTGGAGGATAAGGCAAGACAATCAAGATCAATCTACGGATCGCGTGGGCACCCCACGACGCGCGACGACGATCGTCGCGCCGGATACAGCAACTACGGCCGGGCCGAACACAATAGACAAAGCTCGCTTGAGCTACATCGTGATATAGCCCAATATAGAGGCGCCGCACACCCACTATGCTTCACAGATGAAGTAATGGATCATCAAATCCCCGAAGGGTTCAAACCCGTGAATATTGAATCCTATGATGGCATAAGACCCGCGGTTTGGATCAAGACTATCTCCTTCATATCCACATGGCCCATGGTGATGATCTTCACGCCATCAAATATCTCCCACTCAAGCTCAAAGGACCAGCTCGGCATTGGCTTAACAGCTTGCCAAATAATCAATTGGGTGTTGGGAGGACCCGGAAGCCGCATTCCTTGACAACTTCCGGGGCACATATGTGCGACCACCGACGCCGATGACCTAAGCCACATAATTCAGCAGCCGATTTAATCGCCAAACAGTTCGGACACGGTTCTTAACAAAGAAAAATCAAATCGCCGACCGTCCGGATGCAGAGGCCCTCGCAGCCTTCAAACATAACATCCATGACGAGTGGCTTGCCCAAAGACCTAGGACAGAAAAGCCAAAATCCATGGCAGCCCTCGCATCACTCATGACCCGCTTCTCGCTGGAGAGGACAGCTGGCTAGCCCGCAAGAATAACAACCTCAAAGAAAATTCGGCAGTCCGGATACCAAGGACCGCAATGGCAGGTCGCGTCGCAACAAAAACAAACGCCGTGTTAACGGCGATAACACTGAGGATACGGCAGTCAATGCCGGATTTAGAGGCTCCAAACCCGGTCAGCGGAAAAAGCCATTCAAAAAAACTACCCCGGGTCCGTCCAATTTGGACCGAATACTCGACCGCTCTTGCCAGATACACGGCACCCCCGAAAAGCCAGCTAATCACACCAACAGGGATTGTTGGGTATTCAAGCAGGTAGGCAAGTTCATTGCCAAAAACAATGACAAGGGCCTCCATAGCAATGACGAGGAAGAGACCCGGTCGCCGAACAATAGAGGACAGAAGGGTTCCCCCCCACAAGTGCGGACGGTGAACATGATATACGCAACCCACATACCCAAAAGGGAGCGGAAGCGTGCACTCAGGGACGTATACGCGATGGAGCCAGTCGCCCCAAAGTTCAATCCATGGTCCTCTTGCCCGATCACTTTCGATCGAAGGGACCACCCCACCAGCATCCGCCACGGCGGGTTCGCCGCATTGGTCCTAGACCCAATCGTCGATGGGTTTCACCTCACTAGAGTCCTGATGGACGGCGGCAGCAGCCTGAACCTGCTTTATCAGGACACAGTGCGCAAGATGGGCATAGACCCCTCAAGGATTAAACCAACAAAGACGACCTTCAAAGGCGTCATACCAGATGTAGAGGCCAATTGTACAGGCTTAGTTACACTGGAAGTGGTCTTCGGATCCCCGGATAACTTCCGAAGCGAGGAGTTAATCTTCGACATAGTTCCGTTCCGCAGCGGCTATCATGCTCTGGTCGGACGGACCACGTTTGCAAAGTTCAACACGGTGCCGCACTACGCATACCTCAAGCTCAAGCAACCAGGTCCTCGAGGAGTCATCACGGTCAACGGAAACACTGAACGCTCTCTTCGAACAGAGGAACACACAGCGGCTCTCGCGGCAGAAGTACAGAGAAGCCTCTTAAGGCAATTCTCGAGTCCGGCCGTTAAGCGGTCGGACACTGCTAAACGCGCCCGGAGTAACCTACAACAAGACCACCTGGCATGTACCGAGCACGCGTAGCAGTGCGGCCCCAACCCCAGCCCTTGCACAATATCAAGACCGGTACTTCGCGTACATCATTATGCTCTGGAGATACCATGGGCATAGGGGGAGGGGCACGACCACGACAGGCCCAGGGTGCGGCTCAACCACACCAGGGGCTCCCAAGTGTGTCATTCTTTTTCCTTTTTCTTTTTTTACCCACAGGACTCCGTTCACCAGAGGCCCTGTCCGCAATGAACCCGCCAACTCATGATGCAACAGCCAGGGAAGGAGAAAGGCTACGACGAGTATCCAGGTGGTCTCCATTACGAGCATTAAATCTGTTTTATATACCATTCCGCAGCCTACCCCTGGAGGGGGACATGTTTAATAGTCCCATCCCTTGCTTACCGCACTATTTGTATCATTCTGCATTCATGGCAGTATTTCTTGAATAAACAATGCATCGCTTTTTGCTTATAATTGCATTTCTTTCTTATACATATGTTCATTTATGACATGTTGCACCAGTACACTTTGGTACGGCTAAATACACAAGGGGCTTAAGTTCCCCACGTTATGGTGTGATAAGTCCGAACACTTTCACAAGTGCGGCACCCCGAACTCATAGCACTATATGCATCGGCTCCGAATCATGTCTTGGGTCAATAGTTGGGTTTGCCCGGCTCCCATGTTTTGGTACCTTACGCTCGTTGTATCGGCTAAGGTAGCCTGGGAGAACCATCGCGATTGCGCCCAGCTTGATCTGGGCGGCGCCTCGATGGAGAAAGCTAAAACTGACCGTCATGATGAGGCGAGAGTCGGTCGCTGTTCGAGAGGTTTTTCGAGTACCTAAAGACTTATGCCGCTTAGAGCGAGGAACCGGCTTTGTCCGCCCAGCGTGGATAGCGCCCGAACTCGGTCTTCAAACACTAGGGGCTTCACGAAATTTAAAATTATAGAATTCTATGGCTAAGTGAGAGTATTCAAGCATTATAAGTCTGGTTGCCTCGTTCGTTGTGTTGAGCGCCTCCTAGATGGACCCAAAATGGGAACAAGAGCGCCAAGTTTATCCCAACACCCCAAAGACTCATGGCATGGGGGCTAAAGCCGACGACTTGCCATCTCTCGATTGGATAAACGGCCGCACGTAAGGTAATATTTTAAATTAAGAAGCGTTGCTTAGCGATATGAACAAAGTTTTCAGCGCGCAGATAACAAAATGCGAGTCTACTCAAATATTACATCTTTGAGCACTCACCCGCAATCATGCGGGCACCCTTCAGACACTCTTATAATACATCTCGGGCATACGATACTCCTTGCCCGTCGGCTGGCGCGTCCGTCACAAGCTTCTCGGCGTCCATCCTGCCCAGTCAAAGCACCTTTGCACGGGCAAGGCCCGACGGGCACCTTCAATGCAAAGTAGTGCTTGATGACTTCAACCCATGGACACGCATCCACTAGCCGCTGCACCAGGCGAAGTAGCTCCTGCATGGCCTCCTTGGGCCACAACCGAACTATGAGGCCCTTCATGGCCTGTTCGCCACCTTGTGGAGCTTCGCTTCACCTGGTCGCTAAGGGCGCTGGATGTCCGCCTCGAAGATACCGAGACCGAAGACCTTCTCCGTCAAGCTCCCTCCTCGGCCGGTAGAAAGCGGCAGATCGGACACGCCACGGGGCAGATCTGTGAACGCTCCTGGAGAGCTCTGAATTCGGGTAAGTAATAGGTAATTCACATTCACATGCTTGCTTTGCATGAAAAATGCTTTACGCGCCGCTATTTTCTTCAACGCCTCAATTTCCTGGAGGGCCTTGTGGGCTTCGGCCTTAGCGGCTTTGGCACTCTCAAGAGCCGACGCAGCTCGGACTCTCGAGTCTTGAGTCACGCTCCAAACTCGTGCTTTTCCACGAGCACCTGAGCTCTTGTTGTACCTCCGCCACCGCGCCTCCGCGCTTCTCTCGCTCGGCTCATTCTCATGGCTGCATTATGCGTCGACCGGACACCGCCTCCTTCAAGTTGCCACCTCGTTCAGAGCCCCTAGAGTACCCACGTTATCCTCGTTATTTCTCTTGCAACCAAATCCTTTTCAGAAGGTACAACTTTAATACGGTGTTACTCACCTTCCTTGTCCTCGAGCTGCTTCTTGCACGGCCGAGCTCGCTCTCGGACCGCCGAGGCTCGACTCAAGGTATTGACCTCCGCAATCAAGTCTGGCAGAGGTCAAGGCAGCGCAGCCTGCAATCCCATATTGACATATTTTTTCAGACTCCTGCGTATATATTTTTAGATCCTCGGTCCGCTTTTGTTTCCAACAACGAACCGAGCATCGGGGCTCTTGTCTATGCGGTACTATATTACATATCTTAAAGTTCTTACCTCAAAGCCTGTTAGAAGGCTGTTGCGAGCTTCAGTCAGCCCGCTCTTGGCGAAGCTAAACCTTTCAATCACCGCACTCATGATAAGGCGGTGTTCTTCTTGATGGAAGCGCCATTGAGCGCCTCCAGCAAGTTATCCGGCACCTCCGGTTGGACGGAGGCTGCCGGCGTCACAGTCTTGCCCTTCTTACGAAGGGGCCGCCTGCCGGACTCCGGAACCACTGCAGGTTCCGGTGCGGAGTCCGGTGCAAAGTCCGGGAGGTTGCCCTGTGGCACCTCCAGAGCCTCCACCTCCTGGTGGGTCCCTTCCTGGGATCCCACCTCGGCGTCGTCAGCGTCACGGGGGGTGGAGGCGGTCGGAAGAGAATCCATATCCGATGTTCCCAAGGACCCGCTCGACGAAGCAGGAAGATCATTCTTGGGCGGACTACGGGGTTGTATGCGGCATTAGAAAGACACCATGCGACAAAAAGAAAAATTATAAATCATCTAGGAGTCCGGATACTTACGATCTCGCCAGGGGCTTGGCCCTTGAGGGCCACTCCTCGTCGCCGTCGCCGACGTTGGCGGAACAGTCCGGGGGAAGGGTCCTTCCCTTCTTGGACCCTTCGGCCTCCCTCGTTGGGGAGGCCTTCCTCTTCTTCTCTCTCCCTACTGGGGGAGAGGCCTCTTTCTTCTCCTCCTCGTCCTTGTGGGAGGAGTCCGCCTCGGAGTCATCGGACGATGAGTCCGATACCACCTGACGCCGGGAACTCCTTCGGGTTCCCGTGGCCTTCTTCTTGGCCTTCTTCTCTGGCACCACGTAAAGTGTCGGGACCAGCAGCCCCGTCAAAAGGGTGTCTGTTGGGTCTTCTGGAAGGGGAGCCGGACAGTTAACCTGTCCGGACGTCTTCTGCCAGTCCTGTTAAAGGTATTGGGAGTTTAAATCCCGCATAAAGTCAAAACATGAAAATCAAGTGTCCCATAAAGGATAACATGGCTTACCTCGCCAGCTGGACGCTGCGAGCTGAATCCGCGATCTTCAGTAGCGGATGCGGGGGCCTCGCCGCCCTTGAACAGCACCCTCCAGGCATCTTCGTACATAGTATCGAAGAGGCCGCTCAGGGTTTGGTGCTGTGCCGGATCGAACTCCCACAAATTGAAGTCCCGCTGTTGGCAGGGGAGAATCCGGTGGATGAGCATGACCTGGATTACGTTGACAAGCTTGAGCTTCTTGTTCACCAGGGTTTGGAGACAGGATTGGAGTCCGGTCAGCTCTTCCGAATCACCCCACTGCAGGCCCTTCTCTTTCCAGGAAGTAAGCCGCATGGTGATGCCAGATCTGAATTCGGGGGCCGCTGCCCATTCAGGGTTACGCGGCTCGGTGATGTAGAACCACCCCGATGCCACCCTTTGATGGTTTCCACGAAGGCGCCCTCGAGCCAGGTGACGTTGGGCATTTTGCCCACCATGGCGCCTCCGCACTCCGCTTGGCTGCCCTTCACAACCTTCGGCTTGACATTGAAGGTCTTTAGCCACAAGCCGAAGTGGGGCTGGATGCAGAGGAAGGCCTCGCACACGACGATAAATGCCGAGATGTTGAGTATGAAATTCGGGGCCAGATCGTGGAAATCCAGGCCATAGTAGAACATGAGTCCTCGGACAAAGCGGTGGAGTGGGAAGCCTAGTCCGCGGAGGAAATGGGGAAGGAATACCACCCTCTCATGGGGCCTGGGGGTGGGGATGAGCTGCCCCTCGTCGGGGAGCCAATGCGCGATGTCGCTGGACAGATATCCGGCGCTGCGCAACTTCTCGATGTGCCCCTCCATAACGGAGGAGGCCATCCACTTGCCTCCCACTCCGGACATGGCTGGAGAAGGTCGAGGTGAGATGTGCGGACTTGGGCATTGGAGCTTGAGTGCGCGGAGATGGATAAGCAAAGGAGGAAGAAGGCGTAGGTAAAAAGGTGGATCCTTATCCCCTTATATATGGGCGGACGAAACTATACGTCCCCACCGGCCTAGTAAAACTCGCTTATCTCCCAAGCGCCACAATCAATGGCGCGGTTGGGTTACCCACGTCCGTATTGATGGGAATCCCGAAATAAGGGGAACACGATCTCTGCTTCGACAAGACGTGCCAAGGAAACTGCTTCGCTAAACGCGCTGAGGTGGTATAATAAAAACGATTCAAGTAAAGGCTTGGTTGTGGTGTGACGTCACGCCATATAATACATCAGCAGATTGAACTTGTGTCAATATTATTCTCTCTACGGTGGTATGTAGAATTTATTTTACTGAGCCGGACACTATCCAGGTGTTCACTATCTTCTATGAATTATTCGGAGGAGGAACCCGCCCTGCAATGCCGAAGACAATATGCGCGCGGGACTCGTCATCATTGAAGCCCGGTTCGAGGGCTACCGAGGAGTCTGGACTAGGGGTGTCCAGATAGCGAACTATCATCATCGGCCGGACTCCAAGACTATGAAGATACAAGATTGAAGACTTCGTCCCGTGTCCGGATGGGACTTTCCTTGGTGTGGAAGGCAAGCTTGGCGATACGGATATGTAGATCTCCTACCATTGTAACCGACTCTGTGTAACCCTAGCCCTCTCCGGTGTCTATATAAACCGGAGGGTTCTAGTCCATAGGACGAACAACAATCATACCATAGGCTAGCTTCTAGGGTTTAGCCTCCTTGATCTCGTGGTAGATCCTCTCTTGTACTACCCATATCATCAATATCAATCAAACAGGAGTAGGGTTTTACCTCCATCGATAGGGCCCGAACCTGGGTAAAAACATCGTGTACCTTGTCTCCTGTTACCATCCGCCTAGACGCACAGTTCGGGACCCCCTACCCGAGATCCGCCGGTTTTGACACCGACACTCCTCGTCACGTTCGTGATCTCATCCGGGACTCCGAACAAACTTCAGTCATCAAAACACATAACTCATAATACAAATCATCATCGAACATTAAGCGTGCGGACCCTATGGATTTGAGAACTATGTAGACATGACTGAGACACATCTTTGACCAATAAACAATAGCGGAACCTGGATTCTCATATTGACTCCTACATATTCTACGAAGATCTTTATCGGTCAAACCGCATAACAACATACGTTGTTCCCTTTGTCATCGGTATGTTACTTGCCCGAGATTCGATCGTCGGTACCATCATACCTAGTTCAATCTCTTTACCGGCAAGTCTCTTTACTCCTTGTGTAATACTTCATCATGCAACTAACTTATTAGTCACAATGTTTGCAAGGCTTATAGTGATGTGCATTACCGAGAGGGCCCAGAGATACCTCTCCGAAACACGGAGTGACAAATCCTAATGTTGATCTATGCCAACCCAACAAACACCTTCGGAGACACCTATAGAGCATCTTTATAATCACCCATTTACGTTGTGACGTTTGATAGCACATAAGGTGTTCCTGCAGTATTCGGGAGTTGCATAATCCCATAGTCTGAAAGCAGTAGTAATGAAACTGTAATGATCATAATGCTAAGCTAACGGACGGGTCATGTCCATCACATCATTCTCCTAATGATGTGATCCCGTTTATCAAATGACAACACATGTCTATGGTTAGGAAACATAACCATCTTTGATTAACAAGCTATTCAAGTAGAGGCATACTAGGGACACTATGTTTTGTCTATGTATTCACACATGTACTAAGTTTCCGGTTAATACAATTCTAGCATGAATAATAAACATTTATCATGAAATAATGAAATAAATAATAACTTTATTATTGCCTCTAGGGCATATTTCCTTCAGTCTGTACATGCTAGGCTCGTCAAGTTTAACCCAAGTATTTTGCATGTGCAAAACTGTCTTACACTCGTTGTATGTGAACGTAGAGTCTATCACACCCGATCATCATGTGGTGCTTCATAACGACTAATTGTAGCAACGGTGCATACTTAGGGAGAACACTTTTTTCTTGAAATTAGTGAAGGAATCATCTTATAATGCTACCGCTATTCTAAGCAAAATAAGATGCATAAAAGATAAACATCACATGCAATCAAAATATGTGACATGATATGGCCATCATCATCTTGTGCTTTTGATCTCCACCTCCAAAGCATCATCATGATCTCCATCCTCACCGGCTTGACAGCTTATCCTCATCGTTGCGTCGTTGCGTCAAGGTCATCACGCCAACTATTGCTTCTACAACTATCGCTAACGCATAGTGATAAAGTAAAGCAATTACAGGGCGTTTGCAATTCATACAATAAAGAGACAACCCTAAGGCTCCTGCCAGTTGTCGATATTACAAAACATGATCCTCTCATACATCAACATATATCACATCATATCTTGACCATATTACATCCCAACATGCCCTGCAAAAAAAAAATTAGACGTCCCCTACTTTGCTGTTGCAAGTTTTACGTGGCTGCTACGGGCTTCTAGCAAGAACCGTTCTTACCTACGGCAAAAACCACAATGGTGTTTCATCAAGTTTTTTTTAACTGTCTTCAAGAACCAGCCATAGTCAAATTCGATTCAACTAAAGTAGGAGAAACAGACACCCGCTAGCCACCTTTATGCAAAACTAGTTGCATGTCAGCTGGTGGAACCGGTCTCATCTGCGTGGACATGTAAGGTTGGTCCGAGCGACTACATATTACAATACCACCAAATCAAAATAAGACGTTGGTGGTAAGAAGTATGACTATCACCGCCCACAACTTTTTGTGTTCTACTCGTGCAAATCATCTACGCATAGACCTGGCTTAGATGCCACTGTTGGGAAACATAGCATGGAAAACAAAAAAATTATATGCACACGCAAGATCTATCCAGGAGATGCATAGAAACAAGACGGGGAGAGCATGTGCATACCCTTGTAGATCGCTAAGCGGAAGCGTATATAACGCGATTGATGTAATCGTACTCTTCGCGATCCGATCACGATCCAACCGATCTAGTATCGAACGGGCGGCACCTTCGAGTTTAGCACACGTGCGGCTCGATGACGTCTCCTCCTTCTTGATACAACAAGCAGGAGAGGAGAAGTAGATGGGATGACAACCAACACGACGGCGTGGTAGTGATGGTGGTGGTGGAGCACCGACAGCGCTTCGCTAAGCGTTGTCGGGACGAGGCGGTGGAACTACGGAGTAACGGGAAAGAGAGGGGCGCCAAGGGCTTGGTGTGTCTTCTTGGGGCGCCCCCTCCCTTATATATATTGGTGGAGGTGTGTGGCAACAGCCCCTCCGAAGTCCAAGGCACAGCCAAGGGGGAGAGGACTTGGACTCCAAGTCCAATCCAATTCCTACTAGGACTCCTTCCTTTTTTTTCCTTCCCTAGCCACATGGGCTTTTGAGGACTTGGTGCGCCTAGACCTATAAGTCTACGGCGCCTCCCCATAGCCCATGCTAGCCCTTGGGTCGTGGTGAACCCACTTGTGGACTTCCGGAATCCTCCGGAATGGAAGCTTCCCAATACAATACCCAAAAAACTGCACCTTTTTCCGGAACCCAAAATATGACCTCCTATATATAAATCTTTACCTCTCGACCATTCCGAGACTCCTCGTGACATCTGGGTTCTCATCCGGGACTCCGAAAAACCTTTGGTTACCACTCATCAAATATCCCAATACTACTCTAGCATCAACGAACGTTAAGCGTGCGACCCTGCAGGTTCGGGAATCATGTAGTCATGACCGAGACACCTCTCCGATCAATAACCAATAGCGGGACCTCGATGCCCATATTAATTCCTACATATTCCATGAAAAATTTCTCGGTCGAACCTTTATGACAACATATGTAGTTCCCTTTGTCTGTCGGTATGTTACTTTCCCGATATTCGATCGTCGGTATATCTATACCTAGTTCAATCTCGTTACCGACAAGTCTCTTTACTCGTTCCGTAATACATCACCTCATTGACTAACTCCTTAGTCATTTGCTTGCAAGCTTATGATGTGTATTACCGAGAGGGCCCAGAGATACCTCTCCGATACTCAGAGTGGAAAATCCTAATCTCGATCTATGCCAACTCAACAAACACCTTCGAAGATACCTGTAGAGCATCTTTATGATCACCCAGTTACATTGTGATGTTTGATAGCACCAAGGTATTCCTCCGGTCATGGTCAAAAAAAGGTATTCCTCCGGTGTCTGGGAGTTAAATAATCGCATAGTCGAAGGAATATGTATTTGACACGATGAAAGCAATAGCAATAAACTGAATGATCATAATGCTAAGCTAACGAATGGGTCTTGTCCATCACATCATTCTCCTAATGATGTGATCCCGTTGTCAAATGACATCACATGTCTATGGTTAGGAAACCTTAACCATCTTTGATCAACGAGCTAGTCTAGTAGAGGCTTACAAGGGACACAGTATTTGTTTATGTATTCACACATGTATTTAAGTTTCCGATCAATACAATTTTAGCATGAATAATAAACCTTTATCATAAATAAGGAAATATAAAATAACAACTTTGTTATTGCCTTTAGGTCATATTTCCTTCAGGAGCATCATCACAAGTCAAAGTTCCAACACAATTGAAGAATTCTTGGATAGTTTCCTTTCCTATAATGTTCCCTTGCCCCAAAACAAAAAATTTAGCAACCAGATTGCCAGATCGTCCAATTTTAGGAGTTCGGCCATAATCTATTTTTGCCATACCAAAGTCACTCATGATGACAAGTTCAACCAAACAAGAGATCTGACAAGAAAAGGAAGGCGGATAAAACGGCAAATTTTTGTGAAGTGGGGGAGATGAAAACGAGAGGCAAATGGCAATAATGTAAATTGCAAGGAGATGTGATTTGTGATTAGGAACCTGAGAGATGTTGATGATGTCTCCTCGGCAACGGCGCCAGAAATTCCTTTTGATGCGACTTGAAACAGCGTCGGTATTTCCCTAAAGAGGAAGGGATGATGAAGTACAAGTACAGTAGGTATTTCCTTCAGTTATGAAACCAAGGTTATCAATCCAATAGGAGAACCAAACAACACTATGTAAACGGTACCTGCACACAAAGAACAAATACGGATAAGAGGGGTTGTCAATCCCTCCACGGTAAAAAGACAGATTAAATTGTATGAGATTGGATAAATAGATCTAGCAAGAACATTGAATAAAATAAGTAAATAAAAAGTGCAGCATGGTATATCTAGGTTTTTGGAAAGATAAACCTGGGGGTCGTAGATTCCACTAGTGGCTTCTGTCAAGAAAAAAGCATACGGTCGGTAAACAAATTACTGTTTGGCAATTGATAGAAGAATAAATAATTATGACGATATCCAAGGCAATGATCATGAATATAGGCATTACGTCCAAGATTAGTAGACTGACTCCTGCCTGCATCTACTACTATTACTCCACACATCGACCGCTATCCAGCATGCATCTAGTGTATTAAGTTCATGGAGAAACAGAGTAATGCAATAAGAACAATGACATGATGTAGACAAGATATATTCATGTAGGAATATACCCAATCTTTTTATCCTTCATAGCAACGAACATACGTGCCTCGCAACCCCTTCTGTCACTGGGTGAGTGAAAGTGCTGGTATTCGACTAGAGGGGGACGAATAGGTGATTTTTATGAAAGTCTTCAAAACATGGATGTTTCAAAGACAAACAATAGAAATGAACCTATTGATATGCAACGGAAGGTAGACTACACTAGATAAGCCATACTCAAGTAAGCAATGAAGTGAAAGCACGAAGACTATAAGCAGCTAGGTAGATCGGATCACGATGGAAGATAGTATGAAGCCAAACAGACAACAGTCTTCACTCAATGAAATCAAAAAGATAAAGCAAATAGGCAAAGAATTCGCGAAGACAAGCTGTAAGTAAGGCAAGAGAGGTAGGATAGAACTACTGGGGAACACAGTAATTTCAAAAAAAATCCTACGCACACGCAAGATAATGGTGATGCATAGCAACGAGAGGGGAATGTGTTGTCCACGTACCCTCATAGACCGTAAGTGGAAGCGTTATGACAACGCGGTTGATGTAGTCGTACGTCTTCATGATCAACCGATCCAAGTACCGAACGTACAACACCTCCGCGATCTGAACACGTTCAGCTCGGAGACGTCCCACGAACTCACGATCCAATAGAGCTTCGAGGAGAGTTCCATCAGCACGACAGCGTGATAACGATGTTGATGAAGCTATCGATGCAGGGCTTCGCCTAAGCACCTTTACGATATGAGCGAGGTGGATTATGGTAGAGGGGGGCACCGAACACGGCTAAAGATCAATGATCAACTTGTGTGTCTTGGGTGCCCCCCCCCCCCCGCCCCCGTATATAAAGGAGCTAGGGGGCAGGCGACCGGCCAGGAGGAGGGCGCGCCATGGGGGGAGTCCTACTCCCACTAGAGCAGGACTCCTCCTTTCCTAGTAGGAGTAGGAGAAGGGGGAAGGAGGAGAGGGGGGGAAGGAAAGGGGGGCGCCCCTCCTTGTCCAATTCGGACTAGAGGAGGAGGGGGCATGCGGCCCTGCCTTGGCCGCCCCTCCACTTCTCCACTAAGGCCCATATGGCCCATTATACTCCCCGGGGGGTCCCGGTAACCCCCCGGTACTCCAGTATATGCCCGAACTTTCCCGGAACACTTTCGAAGTCCAAACATAGTCATCCAATATATCGATCTTTATGTCTCGACCATTTCAAGACACCTCTTCATGTCCGTGATCATATCCGGGACTCCGAACTACCTTCGGTACATCAAAACACATAAACTCATAATACCGATCGTCACCGAACGTTAAGTGTACAGACCCTGTGGGTTCAAGAACTATGTAGACATGACCGAGACATGTCTCCGGTCAATAACGAATAGCGGAACCTGGATGCTCATATTGGCTCCTACATATTCTACGAAGATCTTTATCGGTCAAACCGCATAACAGCATACGTTGTTCCCTTTGTCATTGGTATGTTACTTGCCCGAGATTCGATCATCGGTATCTCAATATCTAGCTCAATCTCGTTACCGGAAAGTCTCTTTACTCATTCTGTAATGCATCATCCCGCAACTAACTTATTAGTCACATTGTTTGCAAGGCTTATAGTGATGTGCATTACCGAGAGGGCCCAGAGATACCTCTCCGACAATCGGAGTGACAAATCCTAATCTCGATCTATGCCAACTCAACAAGTACCATCGGAAACACCTGTAGAGCACCTTTATAATCACCCAGTAACGTTGTGACATTTGGTAGCACACAAAGTGGTCCTCTGGTAATCGGGAGTTGCATAGTCTCATAGTCATAGGAACATGTATAAGTCATGAAGAAAGCAATAGCAGTAAACTAAAATGATCAAGTGCTAAGCTAACAGAATGGGTCAAGTCAATCACATCATTCTCCTAATGATGTGATCCCGTTTATCAAATGACAACTCATGTCTATGGTTAGGAAACCTTAACCATCTTTGATTAACGAGCTAGTCAAGTAGAGGCATACTAGTGACACTATTTTGTCTATGTATTCACACATGTATTATGTTTCCGGTTAATACAATTCTAGCATGAATAATAAACATTTATCATGAAATAAGGAAATAAATAATAACTTTATTATTGCCTCTAGGGCATATTTCCTTCAGTCTCCCACTTGCACTAGAGTCAATAATCTAGATTAGATAGTAATGATTCTAACACCCATGGTGTCTTGGTACTGATCATGTTTTGCTCGTGAAAGAGGCTTAGTCAACGGGTCTGCAACATTCAGGTCCGTATGTATCTTGCTAATCTCTATGTCTCCCACCTGGACTTGGTCACGGATGGAATTGGAGTGTTTCTTGATGTGCTTGCTTCTCTTGTGAAATCGGATTCCTTTGCCAAGGCAATTGCACCAGTATTGTCACAAAAGATTTTCATTGGACCCAATGCACTATGTATGACACCTAGATCGGATATGAACTCCTTCATCCATACTCCTTCATTTGCTGCTTCTAAAGCAGCTATGTACTCCGCTTCACACGTAGATCCCGCCACGACGCTTTGCTTAGAACTATACCAACTGACAGCTCCATCATTCAATATAAACACGTATCCGGTTTGTGATTTAGAATCGTCCGGGTCAGTATCAAAGCTTGCATCGACGTAACCATTTACGACAAGATCTTTGTCACCTCCATAAATGAGAAACATATCCTTAGTCCTTTTCAGGTATTTTCAGGATGTTCTTGACCGTTGTCCAGTGATCCACTCCTATCTTACTTTGGTACCTCCCTGCTAAACTAATAGCAAGGCACACATCAGGTCTGGTACACAGCATTGCATACATGATACAGCCTATGGCTGAAGCATAGGGAACATTTTTCATTTTCTCTCTATCTTCTGCAGTGGTCGGGCATTGAGTCTGACTCAACTTCACACCTTGTAACATAGGCAAGAACCCTTTCTTTGCTTGATCCATTTTGAACTTTGTCAAAACTTTGTCAAGGTATGTGCTTTGTGAAAGTCCAATTAAGCGTCTTCATCTATTTCTATAGATCTTGATGCCCAATATGTAAGCAGCTTCACCGAGGTCTTTCATTGAAAACTCTTATTCAAGTATCCTTTTATGCTATCCAGAAATTCTATGTCATTTCCAATCAACAATATGTCATCCACATATAGTATTAGAAATGCTACAGAGCTCCCACTCACTTTCTTGTAAATACAGGCTTCTCCAAAAGTCTGTATAAAACCATATGCTTTGATCACACTATCAAAACGTTTATTCCAACTCCGAGAGGCTTGCACCAGTCCATAAATGGATCACTGGAGCTTGCACACTTTGTAAGCACCATTCGGATCGACAAAACCTTCTGGTTGCATCATATACAACTCTTCTTCCAGAAATCCATTCAGGAATGCAGTTTTGACATCCATTTGCCAAATTTCATAATCATAAAATGCGGCAATTACTAACATGATTCGGACAGACTTAAGCATCGCTACGGGTGAGAAAGTCTTATCGTAGTCAACTCCTTGAACTTATCAAAAACCTTTCACAACAAGTCGAGCTCTGTAGATAGTAACATTACCATCAGCGTCAGTCTTCTTCTTGAAGATCCATTTCTTCTCGATGGCTTGCCGATCATCGGGCAAGTCAACCGAAGTCCACACTTTGTTCTCATACATGGATCCCATCTCAGATTTCATGGCCTCAAGCCATTTTGCGGAATCTAGGCTCACCATCGGTTCCTCATAGTTCGTAGGTTCGCCATGGTAAAGTAACATGACCTCCAGAATAGGATTACCGTACCACTCTGGTGCGGATCTTACTCTAGTTGACCTATGAGGTTCGGTAGTAACTTGATCTGAAGTTTCATGATCAATATCATTAGC
This sequence comes from Aegilops speltoides, assembly GCA_021437245.1. Classification (NCBI taxonomy): domain Eukaryota; kingdom Viridiplantae; phylum Streptophyta; class Magnoliopsida; order Poales; family Poaceae; genus Aegilops; species Aegilops speltoides. The sequence continues at coordinate 306,625,394 of CM038142.1, read as the reverse complement.
TTCCTCACTAATTGGTGTAGGCGTCACAGGAACTGGTTTCTGTGATGAACTACTTTCCAATAAGGGAGCAGGTACAGTTACCTCATCAAGTTCTACTTTCCTCCCACTCACTTCTTTCAAGAGAAACTCCTTCTCTAGAAAGGATCCATTCTTAGCAACAAATGTTTTGCCTTCGGATCTGTGATAGAAGGTGTACCCAACAGTCTCCATTGGGTATCCTATGAAGACGCACTTCTCCGATTTGGGTTCGAGCTTATCAGGTTGAAGTTTATTCACATAAGCATCGCAGCCCCAAACTTTAAGAAACAACAAGTTTGGTTTCTTGCCAAACCATAGTTCATAAGGCGTCGTCTCAACAGATTTCGATGGTGCCCTATTTAACGTGAAAGCATAACCCCAAAACGATAGCGGTAAATCAGTAAGAGACATCATAGATCGCACCATATCTAGTGAAGTACGATTACGATGTTCGAACACACCATTACGTTGTGGTGTTCTGGGTGGCATGAGTTGCAAAACTATTCCGCATTGTTTCAAATGTAGACCAAACTGTAACTCAAATATTCTCCTCCACGATCAGATCGCAAAAACTTTATTTTCCTGTTACGATGATTTTCAACTTCACTCTGAAATTCTTTGAACTTTCCAAATGTTTCAGACTTATGTTTCATTAAGTAGATATACCCATATCTGCTTAAATCATCTATGAAGGTGAGAAAATAACGATACCCGCCGCGAGCCTCAATATTCATTGGACCACATATATCAATATGTATGATTTCCAACAAATTTGTTGCTCGCTCCATTGTCCCGAAAAGCGGCATTTTAGTCATCTTGCCCATAAGGCATGGTTCGCAAGTAGCAAGTGATTCATAATCAAGTGATTCCAGAAGTCCATCAGTATGAAGTTTCTTCATGCGCTTTACACCAATATGACCTAAACGGCAGTGCCACAAATAATTTGCCTATCATTATCAACTCTGCATCTTTTGGCTTCAACATTATGAATATGTGTATCACTACTATCGAGATTCAAAATAAATAGACCACTCCTTAAGGGTGCATGACCATAAAAGATATTACTCATATAAATAGAACAACCATTATTCTCATATTTAAATGAATAACCGTCTCGCATCAAACAAGATCCAGATATAATGTTCGTGCTTAACGCTGGCACCAAATAACAATTATTCAGGTCTAAAACTAATCCCGAAGGTAGATGTAGAGGTAGCGTGCCGACGGCGATCACATCGACTTTAGAACCATTTCCCACGCGCATCGTCACCTCGTCCTTAGCCAATCTTCGCTCAATCCGTAGTCCCTATTTCGAGTTGCAAATATTAGCAACAGAACCAGTATCAAATACCCCAGGTGCTACTGCAAGCTCTAGTAAGGTACACATCAATAACATGTATATCACATCTACCTTTGTTCACCTTGCCATCCTTCTTATCCGCCCAATACTTGGGCAGTTCCGCTTCCAGTGACCAGTCCCTTTGCAGTAGAAGCACTCAGTCTTGGGCTTAGGTCCAGATTTAGGTTTCTTCTCTTGAGCAACAACTTGTTTGTCGTTCTTCTTGAAGTTCCCCTTCTTCTTCCCTTTACCCTTTTCTTGAAACTGGTGGTCTTATTGACCATCAACACTTGATCCTCCTTCTTGATTTCTACCTCGGCAGCCTTTAGCATTGCGAAGAGCTCGGGAATTGTCTTGTTCATCCCTTGCATATTATAGTTCATCACGAAGCTCTTGTAGCTTGGTGGCAGTGATTGAAGAATTCTGTCAATGACACTATAATCAGGAAGATTAACTCCCAGTTGAATCAAGTGATTGCAATACCCAGACATTCTGAGTATATGTTCACTGATAGAACTATTCTCTTCCATTTTGCAGCTGTAGAACTTATTAGAGACTTCATATCTCTCAATCCGGGCATTTTCTTGAAATATTAACTTCAACTCCTAGAACATCTCATATGCTCCATGATGTTCAAAACGTTGTTGATGTCCCGGTTCTAAGCCGTAAAGCATGGCACACTGAACTATCGAGTAGTCATCAACACGCGACTGCCAGACATTCACAATGTCTGCAATTGCCGGTGCGGGTGGTACACCTAGCGGTGCTTCCAGGACGTAATTCTTCTGTGCAGCAATGAGAATAATCCTCAAGTTATGGACCCAGTACGTGTAATTGCTACCATCATCTTTCAACTTAGCTTTCTCAAGGAACGCATTAAAATTCAACGGAACAATAGCAGGGGCCATCCATCTACAACAACATAGACAAGCAAAATACTATCAGGTACTAAGTTCATGATAAATTTAAGTTCAATTAATCATATTACTTAAGAACTCCACTTAGATAGACATCCCTCTAATCATCGAAGTGATCACGTGATCCAAATCAACTAAACCAAATCCGATCATCACGTGAGATGGAGTAGTTTTCAATGGTGAACATCACTATGTTGATCATATCTACTATATGATTCACTTTCGACCTTTCGGTCTCAGTGTTATGAGGCCATATCTGCATATGCTAGGCTCGTCAAGTTTAACCCGAGTATTTCTGCGTGTGCAAAACTGGCTTGCACCCGTTGTATGTGAACGTTGAGCTTATCACACCCGATCACCACGTGGTGTCTCGGCACGATGAACTTTGGCAACGGTGCATACTCGGGAGAACACTTATACCTTGAAATTTAGTGAGAGATCATCTTATAATGCTACCGCCAATCAAGCAAAATAAGATGCAAAGATAAACATCACATGCAATCAATATAAGTGATATGATATGGCCATCATCATCTTGTGCCTTTGATCTCCATCTTCAAAGCACCGTCATGATCACCATCGTCACCGGCGCGACACCTTGATCTTCATCGTAGCATCGTTGTCGTCTCGCCAACTATTGCTTCTACAACTATCGCTACCGCTTAGTGATAAAGTAAAGCAATTACAGGGCGATTGCATTGCATACAATAAAGCGACAACCATATGGCTCCTGCCAGTTGCCGATAACTCTGTTACAAAACATGATCATCTCATACAATAAAATTTAGCATCATGTCTTGACCATATCACATCACAACATGCCCTGCAAAAACAAGTTAGACGTCCTCTACTTTGTTGTTGCAAGCTTTACGTGGCTGCTACGGGTTGAGCAAGAACCGTTCTTACCTACGCATCAAAACCACAACGATATTTCGTCAAGTTAGTGTTGTTTTAACATTCTCAAGGACCGGGCGTAGCCACACTCGGTTCAACTAAAGTTGGAGAAACTGACACCCGCCAGCCACCTATGTGCAAAGCACGTTGGTAGAACCAGTCTCGCGTAAGCGTACGCGTAATGTCGGTCCGGGACGCTTCATCCAACAATACCGCCGAACCAAAGTATGACATGCTGGTAAGCAGTATGACTTGTATCGCCCACAACTCACTTGTGTTCTACTCGTGCATATAACATCTACGCATAAACCTGGCTCGGATGCCACTGTTGGAGAACACAGTAATTTCAAAAAAAAAATCCTATGCACACGCAAGATCATGGTGATGCATAGCAACGAGAGGGGAGAGTGCCGTCCACGTACCCTCGTAGACCGTAAGCGGAAGTGTTATGACAACGCGGTTGATGTAGTCGTACGTCTTCACGATCGACCGATCCAATTACCGAACGTACGGCACCTCCGCGATCTGCACATGTTCAGCTCGGAGACGTCCCATGAACTCATGATACAGTAGAGCTTCGAGGGAGAGTTCCATCAGCACGACGGCGTGATGACGATGTTGATGAAGCTACCGACGCAGGGCTTCGCCTAAGCACCACTACGATATGACCGAGGTGGATTATGGTGGAGGGGGCACCGCACACGGCTAAAGATCAATGATCAACTTGTGTGTCTTGGGGTGCCCCCCCCCACCCCCGTATATAAAGGATCTAGGGGGAAGGCAGCCAGCCAGGAGGAGGGCGCGCCAAGGGGGGAGTCCTACTCCACTGGGAGTAGGACTCCTCCTTTCCTAGTAGGAGTAGTAGAAGGGGGAAGGAGGAGAGAGGGGGGAAGGAAAGCCCCCCCCCCTCCTTGTCCAATTCGGACTAGAGGGGGAGGGGCCTGCAGCCCTGCCTTGGCCGCCCCTCCTCTTCTCCACTAAGGCCCATATGGCCCATTATACTCCCCGGGGGGTTCCGGTAACCCACTAGTACTCCGGTATATGCCCGAACTTGCCCGGAACACTTCCGAAGTCCAAACATAGTCATCCAATATATAGATCTTTATGTCTCGACCATTTCGAGACTCCTCGTCATGTCCGTGATCATATCCGGGACTCAGAACTACCTTAGGTACATCAAAACACATAAACTCATAATACCGATCGTCACCAAACGATAAGCGTGCGGACCCTACGGGTTCGAGAACTATGTAGACATGACCGAGACATGTCTCCAGTCAATAACCAATAGCGGAACCTGGATGCTCATATTGGCTCCTACACATTCTACGAAGATCTTTATCGGTCAAACCGCATAACAACATACGTTGTTCCCTTTGTCATTGGTATGTTACTTGCCCGAGATTCGATCGTTGGTATCTCAATACCTAGCTCAATCTCATTACCGGCAAGTCTCTTTACTTGTTCTGTAATGCATCATCCCGCAACTAACTTATTAGTCACATTGCTTGCAAGGCTTATAGTGATGTGCATTACCAAGAGGGCCCAGAGATACCTCTCCGACAATCGGAGTGACAAATCCTAATCTTGGTCTATGCCAACTCAACAAGTACCATCGGAAACACCTGTAGAGCACCTTTATAATCACCCAGTTATGTTGTGATGTTTGGTAGCACACAAAGTGTTCCTCCGGTAATTGGGAGTTGCATAGTCTCATAGTCATAGGAACATGTATAAGTCATGAAGAAAGCAATAGCAGTAAACTAAAACGATCAAGTGCTAAGCTAACAGAATGGGTCAAGTCAATCACATCATTCTCCTAACGATGTGATCCCATTTATAAAATGACAACTCATGTCTATGGTTAGGAAACCTTAACCATCTTTGATTAACGAGCTAGTCAAGTAGAGGCATACTAGTGACACTGTTTTGTCTATGTATTCACACATGTATTATGTTTCCGGTTAATACAATTCTAGCATGAATAATAAACATTTATCATGAAATAAGGAAATAAATAATAACTTTATTATTGCCTCTAGGGCATATTTCCTTCAAGAACCAGTTGCTCGGAGAGGACAAGGGATTTGTTCGACCAGTTCCAGTTGCTGTGACAACTGTACGTCTGATTAGGGATGTTGAGATTCAACTCAGAAGACCGCGTCTTCACCTTATTCCCCTTGAGCTAAGAACACTTAGTCCTCGCCCAATCACTCTAGTAATTCTTCAACGGAGACTTCCAAACCTTCACAGACTTCGTTCACCGGCAATCCACAATGACTCTTGGATGCTTAGAACGTGACGCCTAACCGGCTGGAGGATTCATAGTCCTCAAGTGTAATAAGTCTTCAGATCACGCAGACAGAAAGACTTCAGTGATGCCTAACACTCTTTGGCTCTGGGTGTTTTGGGCTTTGTCCTCGCAAGGATTCTCTCTCAAAGGGTTCAGAGGTGGGTTGCTCTCAAAGGACAAAAGTCGTGCACTAACTCTGAGCAGCCACCAATTTATGGTGTAGGGGGTGGGCTATTTATAGCTAGGAGGCAACCCGACCTGATTTGTCCAAAATGACCCTAGGTCACTAAGGAACTGACATGTGTCCAACGGTCAGATTTTGAACACACGCGGCAGCTTGACTTGGGCTACAAGTAAAGCTGACTCATCCAGCTCTGGATAAGATTTGCTCTCATTGTCTTCGCTCGAAGACATAGGATTTGGTTGAGCATCACATCAGTCACTCTGACTTTGTTCACTTGGACCCCACTTAACAGTACGATGGTTCCTATGACTCAATAAAGAAGAAAAGGAAACTATGAAACCACTATGTCTTCGCATTCCATAGTCTTCACGCGATGTTTTCTCCTGTCATAGTCTTCAATGTGAATGTCTTCACAGACCACCATTGTCTTCAATGTCTTCACACATTTTAGGGGTCATCTCTGGTAGGTAAACTGAATCAATATGGGACTACTACCTGTGTTATCCTGCAATTCTCACAAACACATTAGTCCCTCAACCAAGTTTGTCATCAATACTCCAAAACCAACTAGGGGTGGCACTAGATGCACTTACAGTGAGGACACCGCAAGATCAAACCCATCACAAAGCACCTCTTCCCATTACAAGAAAAATCGATCTAGTCGGCCTAACTAAACCAAAGATTCAGACAAGAAATACAAGGCTATAAATAATCATGCATATAAGAGATCAAAGAAAACTCAAATAGTATTCATGGATATAGATCTGATCATAAACACGAACTTCATCAGATCCCAACAAACACACCGCAAACGTCATTACATCAAATAGATCTCCAAGAACAACAAGGAGAACATTGTACTACGAATCAAAAAGAGAGAAGAAGCCATCTAGCTATTGCCTATGGACCCGTAAGTCTATGGTGAACTACTCACGCATCATCGGAGGAGCACCAATGAGGTTGATGAACCCCTCTGTGATCGTGTTCCCCTCCGGCAGAGCGCTGGAATAGGGCTCTAGATTGGACCTCGTGGTTCTTGAACTTGCGGCGGCTGGAATTGTGTTTCTTCGAATATTTGGGAATTTATAGAGCTGAGAGGAGGTGGAGGAGATCCCCATGGGCCCCACAACCCATTAGGGCGCGCTTGGGCCTCCTGGCGCACCATGGTGTCTTGTGAGGCCCACGGGCCTCCTCTTTGTTGTTTCCTTGGCTCCCAAGTTGTCTTCTGGTCCAAAAAATCTCCAAAAAGTTTCACTATGTTTGGACTCCATTTGGTACTGATATTTTGTGAAGTAAAAAACATGCAAAAAAACTGCAGCTAGCACTGGGCACCCTGTCAATAGGTTAGTTCCAAAAAATGATATAAATTTGCTATAAAATGATAATATAACAGCATGGAACAATCAAAAATTATAGATACGTTGGAGACGTATCAGCAAGCATCTACAACTACTAAAGCTCATAAAGGTAAAACCCAACAATAGCATTACATATATTGGTCCCCCTTCAATCCAGTATGAATCCATTTCTATGGTAGGAAGAAGCTTCTATCACTCTTGCCCTCCAATGCATAGTCCTATCAACATGCAACTAACCCTATGGTGGGATCCACACGCACGCTCATGTGATGGGCACCAAAGGACAGCAACATAAACACAAGCAAATTAAACCAATCATAGCAATTCACCAATTACTCCAAAGGACAACAAAAATCTACTCAAACATCATATGATGGCATCATCATTGGATAATAATATGAAGCATAAAGCACCATGTTCAAGTAGAGGGTACAGCGGGTTGCGGGAGAGTGGACCGTTGAATGTAGATGAGGGGAGGTATCTCCATCACACGATGATTGCCCCGGCAGCCTTCCCCCTTCCTTCTTCTTCCTTGGCCTCCCCCCTAGATGGGAGGAGGGTTTCCCCTCTGGTCCTTGGTCTCCATGCCTCCCGTTGGGCAGGAGCCCCTTCGAGATTGGATCTCTCTCTCTCTCTCTCTCTCTCTCTCTCTCTCTCTCTCTCTCTCTCTCTCTCTCTCTCTCTCTCTCTCTCTCTCTCTCTCTCTCTCTCTCTCTCTCTCTCTCTCTCTCTCTCTCTCTCTCTCTCTCTCTCTCTCTCTCTCTCTCTCTCTCTCTCTCTCTCTCTCTCTCTCTCTCTCTCTCTCTCTCTCTCTCTCTCTCTCTCTCTCTCTCTCTCTCTCTCTCTCTCTCTCTCTCTCTCTCTCTCTCTCTCTCTCTCTCTCTCTCTCTCTCTCTCTCTCTCTCTCTCTCTCTCTCTCTCTCTCTCTCTCTCTCTCTCTCTCTCTCTCTCTCTCCTCCCTCCTCCCTCCCTCCCTCTCTCTCTCTCTCTCTTTTCTTCTATTTCACGTTTACATTTCTGGCCGAAAACCATTTCTTAAATTCCCGGAGATCCGTAACTCAGATTGGGCTGAAATTTTGAGGGGATTCTTATCCGAATATTGGATTTCTTGCGGCCAAAGGATACCTCCAACCGACTACAGGGGACCCATAAGCCTGCCAGGCGTGCCCTGGGTAGGGGGCGCGCCCTCTAGGCTTGTGGCCCCCTCAGGCATCGTCTCGCGTTGATTCTTCTTCCCAAAAATCACATATATTCCAAAATAAATCTCTGTAAATTTTTATCGCGTTTGGACTTCGTTTGATATGGATATTTGGCAAAACAAAAAACTTGCAACAAACATGAACTGGCACTGGCACTAGATCAATATGTTAGTCCCAAAAATAATATAAAATGTTGCCAAAAGTATGTGAAAGTTATAGAATGTTGGCATGAAACAATAAAAATTATAGATACGACGGAGACGTATCAGCATCCCCAAGCTTAAATCATGCTCGTCCTCGAGTAGGTAAATGGTAAAAAGATAAAAAAAAAATATGTGGAATGGTGCCTAGCATAATCTTGATCATATAATCTGATCATGGCATGAATATTAAGACACGAGTGACTCGAAGCAATAGTCTATAATTTGACATAAATACATCAATACTCAGGCATACCAACAAACAATCATGCCTTTCAGAAAATACTAAAGAACGCTATCCCTACAAAATCATATAGCCTTGTCATGCTCCATCTTCTTAACAGAAAATATAAATCATGTACAATCCCAATGTCAGCCAAGCAATTGGTTCATACTTTTTAGCGCGCTTCATCTTTTTCAACCCCCAGGCAATACATGAGCATGAGCCATGGACATATCACTATGGGTGGAATAGAATGCAGTGGTAGGTATTAATAAGGAGAAAAAAAGGAAGATAGTCTCACTTTGACGCGGCTAATCATCGGGCTATGGAGATGCCCATCAATTGATGTCAATGCGAGGAGTAGGGATTGCCATGCAACAGGTGCACTAAGAGCTATAAGTGTATGAAAGCTCAAACTGAAAAGTAATTGGGTGTGCATCCAGCTTTCTTGCTCTAGAAGACCTCGGGCATTTGAGGAAGCACATCATCGTAATATACAAGCCAAGTTCTATAATGAAAAATTCCCACTAGTATATGAAATGACAACATAGGAGACTTTCTATATGAAAAACATGGTGCTACTTTGAAGCACAAGTGTGGAAAAGGGTAGTAACATTGCCCCTTCTCTTTTTTTCTCTTGTTTTTCCTTTTTTTATTTTTTTGTTGGGCTCTTTTTGGCCTCCTTTTCTTAATTTTTACCCGTCCGGGGTCAAATCCCGACTTGTGGGGGAATCATAGTGTCCATCATCCTTTCCTCATTGGGACAATGCTCTAATAATGATGATCATCACACTTCTATTTACTTACAACTTGATATCTAGAACAATATGACTATATGAATGCCTCTGGCAGTGTACTAGGATGTGCAATGATCTAGCATAGCAAAGATATAAAAAAACAGACTTGCCGTGAAAATAGCATGCTAGCTATCTTACGGTCATGCAAAGCAATATGGCAATGAATGCTCAAGTTATGTATATGATGATGATGGAAGTTGCATGGCAATATATCTTGAAGTGGCTATGGAAATGCCATAATAGGTAGGTATGGTTGTTGTTTTGAGGAAGATATAAGGAGGCTTATGTGTGATATATAATATCATATCATGGGGTTTGGATGCACTCGCAAAGTTTTCTCTAACTCTCAAGGTGAGAAAGGGCAATGCACGGTACCGAAGAGGCTAGCAAATTGCAGAAAGGTGAGAGTGCGTATAATTCATGGACTCACATTAGTCATAAAGAACTCACATACTTATTGCGAAAGTTTATTAACCCTTGAAGCAAAGTACTACGATGCATGCCCCTAGGGAGAGGTTGGTAGGAGTTAACCATCGCGCGCCCCCTACCACCATGCAAAGGAAGACACTCAATTATAAATCGTGCTCCAACTTCTTAGCATAACGAGAGACTATACGTGCATGCTTCAGGAATCACAAACCTTAACACCAATATTCTTACTAAACCACAATCATTCACTAGTACCTCCCACATATTACCATCTTAATATCGCAAAACTATTGCAAGGAATCAAACATATCATATTCAATGGTCTACAAGTTTTATGTAGGATTTTATGACTAACCATGTGAATGACCAATTCATGTTGACTCTCTAAATAGATATAAGTGAAGCATGAGAGTTTAATTCTTTCTACAAAAGACTTGGCCACGCTCTAGTAAATATAAGTGAAGCAAAAGAGCATTCTACAAATAATGGTTTTCTATATGTAGAGAGACAGGCATCCGAACTTCAAATGATATAAGTGAAGCACATGAAGCATTATATAAAACCATAAACTTCAAATGATATAAGTGAAGCACATGAAGCATTATATAAAGCCATACTCAAAAGATATAAGTGAAGTACAAAGAGCATTATATAAATCAACCAAGGACTATCTCATACCAGCATGGTGCGTCATTAAAAGGAAAATAAAAATCACACAACGCTCCAAGAATTTACGCATAGCATGTGAACAAAACAAAAACTGAAACATACCGATAATTGTCGAAGAAAGGTGGGATGCCTTCCGGGGCATCCCCAAGCTTAGACACTTGAGTCTCCTTGAATATTTACTTGGGGTGCCTTGGGCATCCCCAAGCTTGAACTCTTGCCTCTCCTTATTCTCCTCATACCGATACCTCCTCAATCTTCAAACACTTCATCCACACAAAGCTTAGCCAAACTTTTTATTAGGGGGTTAGTACATATAACATCAAACCCCATCATGTCCTGCTGTAACATTATTGTATAATTATAATCAAACATTGCCCACTGTATTCTATCACAATTCTATGGCTTCAGAGTTAGTAGGGCTCAACAAGATTTCAAACATAAGCAAATGAAGAAACTATAATAGCAATTTTTGAAAACAGGACAGTCTATAAAGATATAAATGGTACGTATACTTTTGTAACTCAAACAATTCTAGAAAAATAGGAAAAAAACAATTTGCATAGAAGTACTTTGTAAAAATTTCAGAATTTTTGGACGTTCCAGTAAATTATCAAAATTTACGCATTGCAACCAAAGTTTTTTGTTTTTGCACTGCACATACCAAACAAGCAATTCAAACACCCTAAAAGTAAATCTTGGCACATTATCTTTATAATACAATGGATTTGTACAAGGGGATAATTATTTTTGCATGAAATTTCCATGAAAAAATCTACATTGTTTCCATGAGCATGAACACAAGTGTTCAAGGTCGACCCTCACTTCTCCAATGCATAACCTTCCAGTCGCTTCTCTTTTTGAAAAAAAATAGGTTCCCCTCTATATTTTTTTGTTTTAGAAGTTTTTAAAAAGCACAGAGAAGAAATAAATGACTCTCTAAAGCTTCCGGGTTGTCTCCCGAGTAGCGCTTTCTTTAAAGCCATTAACTTAGGCATATGGTGCTCAAGTAATTGATCCACCCAAATCCCAAGGTATATCAAAGCCAATTTTAATTAGCAATGATTTGTAATTTAGTAGTGAGAACGAATCAATATATATCATGCAACGGATTCTAACTTTCTTCCTATGCATCGACATGTCATAAAAGAACAATTCATGCACACATAATAAAGGTCGATACATAGCATAAACAGTTTCTTGCAATTCTATTGTGTTGGAGACATAGAGAGGTGGAGATGTAGTTACTCTCTCATAATAATTGCAATTAGGAGCAGCAAGCACATGCATATTATATCCATCAAAATCATCATGTGTAGTAGTAAAACGCAACTCATCAATATAATCCTTAATAAGCGCAAACTTCCCCAATATAGTGTAGTTGGGAGAATTCAAAAGGATAATAGGACTATCATGCATGGGTGCAATAGCAACGATTTCATTCGTAACATAAGAAACTATATCAAGTTCTTCTCCATAAGCATAATTCATATTGGCATCATGGACACAAGCATAGCAAGCATCAATTTCATCAAAAAGGGATATTTCAAACGAATCCAAGGGATCATAGCATTCATCCTTCAGTAAGCATGAAGGGAAATTAGACACTGTCTAAGTTGAAATATTCATCATTAGGAGGTGGGCACGGGTAGCTAGTCCGCTCTTCCTCCTTTTGTTCTTCGCTCTCTTCATCATCTTTTTCATCTAATGAACTCACGGTTTCATCAATTTCTTTTTCCATAGACTCCTACAAAATGTTATTTTCCTCTTGGACAGCGGGGACTTCCTCAATCTATTATTTAACATAAGCATTAGAAGCATAGTTTTCATAGAAATATTTAAGTATGGCAAAATTTTCATATTTGTAAAGAGTAGCATCATATTTTCAATCAAAGAAGCAATTTCATAGGCACCCTTAAAAGAAACAAGTTCTTCAATTTGTTCAATATCATAGTAATTATAAACACCCTTGGCATAAGAAGATAAGATTCCATTATCCTTAAACTCACATTGGAAGAAAAGGTGTTTTAGGGTTTTCAGAACAACAAGTAAAATCATGTATTTCGCATAAATTCCCACCATAGCAATGCAAACTATTAATATGATGCCATAAGAGTTTCCCTTTTTGAGATAAGCGGTGTTGCACAAAATAAACATGCTCATCTAATGTTTTACCCTCAACTAAGCTAGTTGGGTTTTCAGCACGAGCACAAAGAGATCGAAGATGATCCAAATAGAAAGCTTCAGCAGTATGATAGATTTTGGGTGGTTCTTCAACCATTGGGTTAGCAAGCACAACTAATTTTTATTGGTATTTTACATTTCCTACTCATAACTAAAGATAGAAAACAAGAACAACTTATAACATAAAATAAAATCTACTTAGTCATAAAGCAAACAAGCACACACAGAATATTCACCCCACGCTATTGCTCCCCGACAATGGCGCCAGAAAAAGGTCTTGATAACCCACAAGTATAGGGGATCAATTGTAGCCTTTCTCGATAAGAGTGTCAAACCCAACGAGGAGCTAAAGGTAGAATTAATATTCCCTTCAAGTTCTATCAACCACCAATACAACTCTACGCACACTTAACGTTCGCTTTACCTAGAACAAGAATAAAACTAGAAGTACTTTGTAGGTGTAAAGGGATAGGTTTGCAAGATAATAAAGAACGTGGAAATGAAAGTTAGGTGTTGTTTTACTAAAAGAACAATTAAGTTAGTATAGCGAGTGTGTAAAAGTGGTGGTAGGATTTGCGGAATTGTCCCTAAGCAATTGGCTAAGTTACTAGACCGATAGCAAGTTTTTATGTGGGAGAGGCCACTGCTAGCATGTCATCCCTTACTTGGAATTAAATGCACTTATGATTGGAACTATTAGCAAGCATCTGCAGCTACTAAAGCTCATTAAGGTAAAACCCAACCATAGCATTAAGATATATTGGTCCCCCTTCAATCTCGTATGAATAAATTTCCATGGTAGGAAGAAGCTTCTGTCACTCTTGCCTTCCAATGCATAGTCCTATCAACATACAACTAACCCTATGATGTGATCCACATGCATGCTCATATGATGGGCACCAAAGTACAGCAACATAAACCTAAGCAAATTAAACCAATCATAGCAATTCACCAATTACCCCAAAGGACAACAAAAATCTACTCAAACATCATAGGATGGCAACACATCATTGGATAATAATATAAAGCATAAAGCACCATGTTCAAGTAGAGGGTACAACGGGTTGCGGGAGAGTGGACCGCTGAATATAGATGAGGGAAGGTGATGGAGGTGTTGGTGAAGATGACGGAATTGTTGGAGTAGATCACCGTCACAAGATGATTTCCCCGGCGGCGTTCCGGTGCCACCGGGAGAGAGGGGGGGAGCCCCTTCCTTCTTCTTCTTCCTTGGCCTCCCTCCTAAATGGGAGGAGGGTTTAACCTCCGGTCCTTGGTCTCCGTGGCTCCCAAAGGGCAGGAGCCCCTCCGAGATTGGATCTCTCTTTGTTCTCTTCTGTTTCACGTTTCTGTTTTCTGGCCGAAAATCGTTTCTTTAATACCCGGAGATCCGTAACTACGATTGGGATAAAAATTTGAGGGGATTTTTATCTGAATATTAGCTTTCTTGTGGCCAAAGGTTATCTCCAACCGACCGACAAAGGTCCCACAAGCCTGCAAGGCACGCGCTGGGTAGGGGGCGCCCTCTTGGCTTATGGACCCTTCGGGCATCATCTCGTGTTGATTTGTCTTCCCAAAAATCACATATATTCCAAAATAAATCTCCATAAATTTTTACCGCGTTTGGACTTCGTTTGATATGGATATTCTGCGAAACAAAAAACATGCAACAAACAAGAACTGGCACTGGGCCCTGGATCAATATGTTAGTCCCAAAAATAATATAAAATGTTACCAAAAGTACATGAAAGTTGTAGAATATTGGCGTGAAACAATAAAAAATTATAGATACGTCAGAGACGTATCAACTGTAGTTTCAAATAGTTTGCTTAACTTCTGGTTTGTGGTTGGTCTACATAATGATGTTAGGAACATATGACATAGGCCCCTACTTTCAGTTCTATTAGAGCATCTCCACTCGTTCCCCCCCCCCCAGCGCACCCGGCGATTGCGTTTTGGCCTAAGCGTAGGCCGTTTTTTCACCCTGGGGGCGATCCAGTTTCCAGTCGCGCCCCTAGGTTTCGGCCCCAAGACGCACATAAATTCAAACTTGTCTTTCCCGCTGCCAAAAAAATGCCACAAGTTCGGCGATCATCATGCCACGGTTCGGCGATCACCATGCCATAGTTTGGCGATCAAACATACACGAAAGTTCAGCGTTGAAAAGGAAGGACGTGTAGGTAAAGGGATGCATCAAAGGACGGGCTCCTCCAGCGTGGGAAAGGCCGGCATCGGCGTGGCTTCTATGCTCGTGCTGGTCGGCGTCAGCGCGGCTTCTGTGCTCGGGCTGGTCGGCGTTGGCGTGGCTTCTGTGCTTGGGCTGGGCGTCGGCGTTGGTGTCGGCGTGACCGGGTCGATGCTAATGGTCTTCCATGCTTCGGCGAGGCACTCGTCTTCTTTGGACGTCCACTTGACGCGTGGCTCACCCGGCCTGGCATTGGTCCACCGCTTCTTCTTTTTCCCTTTCCTCGACGGCGTCGACGCCGGCTCCATCTCGTCCTCCTCTTCTCCTCCTCCTCGGCGTCGTCGAGCCTGTTGTCCATGTCGGCGGGGGTGTCCATTGTGTCGTCTTGTGCGTGGAACCCTGGGTAGGAGGCGGCAGCGACCGAGCCGCTCGTGATGATCTCGTCCATGTTGGCATCAGTTGTGTCGGGGTTGCCAAAATGTGACGCCGAGGCTTGTGAGAAGGGCAGGGCACCACGACGTAGTGGCGGCGTCAGCGAGGCTGTGTACGTCGGCGGGGAGTAGATGTACTAAGTGTGGAGGCCGACGAACGCGGGTGAGGGATTGCGCTGGTCGGGGTTCAGACTGGAGGGTGAGGCACGTGGTGGCGCACCCTGTGGGAAGGTGATGTTGGGGTTGAATCCACCATGCGCGTCGCCGTTGGAGTAGCCAGGCGAGGGTGTGTACCCCCAGGGCGGCGGCGGCGAGAAGTTGGTCGGTGATGTGACGCTCTGTTGGCTCCACGTAGCTTGCGGGCAGTGGCCGCCGGGCGGATTCATCATGCCCGCGCGTGACGCCTCTACCTGCTCCGCGGCCGCGTCCTAGGTCTTCTTATCATTGAGCCTGTTCCGCCGGTCGGTGGTGACAGCCTCCCGATGTTGAACCTCTGCCCTCCACTCGGCATTCGACATGCCCGGTGATTTTGCCATCGGCGCTCTCGGCTTCCTTTGCTTCGGCTGGGTGGAATCGGCAGCGGCAGCAGAGCGAGGGGCCGAATACTTCTTCGGTGGCATGGCGGCATGGCGACCCGGATAGCAGGGTCTGGGAGGAGAATAGCAGGAGTGGCGGGGCAGAAGGGCGGAGCAATGAGAAAATGGAGAGAAAGGGGGGAAACAGCGGGAAAGGCTTGTCTGTCGCTGACAGAGCGAACCCACGCGCCTTTTCGCTTCGGCCGGCGCCCCAGGCGACCCCTGGGGGGCTGGGTTTGGCTCGGGTTCGCCGGCTGTTATTTCGGCCCAAACCGACGATAAACAAGTACCTGGGGGCGTGACTGGCTGATTTTTTGCCATCAGCGCTAAAAAGGCGCCCTGGGGGAATGTTGAGGGGCGAGTGGAGATGCTCTTAGTTGCTTCTCTTTTAGGCTGCAATTGGTCTATGCGTCGATGGCTATAGTTGGTCACTTCAAATAGTTCACTTAACTTATATTCTATATTTCCGATAGTTCACTTAACTTCCGAATTGTAGGTACATTGTGGAAGGGAAATAGAAACGGGGACAAACAGGTCGATGCCTTCGGTCGGGTTCGTCCCCCAATTGACTGAGTTTGTAAGTAAGGATGCTAATAATGGTACTATTAAGGGCAGGAGTTGGATCATGACCACGTAGCGTTCAACTTTTCTTTTAACCTGGCTGGAGCATGACGGAGGCGTGTACTGGACACCCTAAGCGGATCAGCGACTGACCATCGCCCATAGCTTGCTTAACTTCAAGTTTTATTTGGTCGTTGCGCAGTTCTCGAAAAAATTGGGCAGTGATCAGGTAGTTAGGAGGATCATTCAAATAGTTCCCTTTAACTTCACTGGCTTGCAATTGGTTTGTGTGCCAACTCTTCAAATAGACTTCCATTTTATGTTTCACATAGTTCGCTTAACTTCCTATCTGCAGTTGGTCTCTGTGCCAATTGGCACAATGGGTCATCTAGTATGTTAACTTGAGATCGAAATCAACAGCAGCAAGCATATTATGGCTTGTGTAGTGCTTTCTACCCCTATATGATGCAGCATGTGACCTCAACACTCTAGTAGTCACAGGAGTACCATCAGCTACGAAGTACAATCATGTGATAGCATGAACAAACTTTATGATTCACAACAATACAATCATGTCATGAACTAACAATTAGTACTGCTCAACTTGAAATATGGATACCATCTGTAGCAAGTTCGTATCTTTGAAGAAGTTTGACCAATAGGTGCCTTGATCATCTCTCCTATTAGCTCTCAAACCGCATACAAGACTTGCTTGAAATACTAGGAAATTGTCTCATTGAATTTCCTGAATGTGTTGTGATTCACTCTGAACCTCTGGTTATGACCTACAACATGAAGGAACATTGTTATTTGCTCTTCCACGGAGGTGTGGATGTTATCTTTTAGCAACTCCCTCTCCCTACCTGTCTTCACAAGCTTAACAAAGTGGGCTCTCCTCATTCGAAGCATGTTCATGGTTTGTACATCGTTACGGTTATAAGATGTAGTTTAGATTCATCATCACCCTATCTCAAAGAGCCATAGGAGCCATGCATGAATTACAACTATGAATGTGATGCCTGAATCGTAATCTTCATAGGAGCCATGCATGAATTACAACTATGAATGTGATGCCTGAATCGTAATCTTCATTTGTTTGTCCTAGTGAAATCAGGGTTGCGGTAAGTAACCTTGAAATCAATCACACACCTTACCAACCAACTTAAAAGTGAAGGATGGGGGGTGGTTGTACGGATGCTTACCATCATGGGAGACGGCGGCGACGGCCTGCCTGTGCCAGAGACTAGACGGACGAGACATGCCAGAGACAAGGCGGACGAGACAGAGGCGGTACCAGGATATCTGCTTTTAGTATCGTGTGTCTACGGGCCAACGCATCATGTGTCTACATGCCAATGCATCAAAAGGCTACTTTTACACTTAGGCTCCCCTTGGTTCCTTGGTTTGGGGCCCAATACAGCTGTAAAATATACCCATGTGAAATAAAAATGAATGGGCCTCACTTTGGTACTTGGCATGTTGTTTTTGGCTGTAAATTTTACACCGATTTTCACGCTTACACCCATATTAGGCTCGTATTCGATACAGACCATCGCCCGTCCTTTTTCCCCACCTCGCCTCTCGCTCGAGGCTTAGATAGAGGTTGCGCCGCCGGGAGGCGCCGGTGTCGGTGTCCACGATGGGGTGAAGCAATGGCGACGTAGTGAGGTGCCAAAGACGTTGGCCACGACAGGGTTAGGCGCGCCGACGGCGGTGACTCGCTCATGGCCGCGACGGCAATGACAACTCGCT
The DNA here is from genome assembly GCA_021437245.1 of Aegilops speltoides. Lineage (NCBI taxonomy): Eukaryota > Viridiplantae > Streptophyta > Magnoliopsida > Poales > Poaceae > Aegilops > Aegilops speltoides. The sequence continues at coordinate 306,607,192 of CM038142.1, read as the reverse complement.
CCTAGCCGTGATGGCGACGTTGGCCGTCGTGACGGTGAATCACTCCTCCAAGCGGCCTCCTCTGTTAAGCCCCGCTTGGAAAGTTTCGTGTTGCAACCTGCGCGACATGTACAAGTGGATTGAAACTCGCAACCAAGCACAGATTACAACCGGATTGAAAAACCACCCTGCGGAATGATTTGGTTGGAGGCTAGTATAATACAAGTGTAAAATATTACAAGGTGGCAGAAAAACTGCATTCCAAGCGGGGCCTTAGTGGACCTGTTTGGAGTGGGCGCGAACAACCAAACACACCCATGACATACCGCTCAAAAAAAAACATGACATAGCCCATAGTCTAGGACAATCATGCAAGTGTGAGTCTAGTGGGTTATCGAGTCGATGCCTTCCTACGCATCAGCCTCGCTCGAGCGTGATTGTATGAGCGTTAGAACATCTCCAGCCGCGCCCCCAACAGGCCCTCCCCAGGCGTTTTTGCGGTGCCGGCGCCGAAAAAATGGCCCAGACGCCCGAAGCCCGTTTTTGCGGCTCGGGCGGCGGTGCCAGCGACCCAGCGAACCCGGCGCCACAGGGCGCTGGGCGCCAGACAAGCGAAAAGGGCGCGTGGGTCCACCCTGTCGGCGAGTCGAGCGCCTCTTCCCGTCGTTTCTTCCCGCTTTTCCCCACTTTCCTCTCATTCTCTCCTTTCCTCCCGCCAGTCTCCCTCCCGCTCGCCTCCCAGCCGGCCGCCATGCCACCGAAGAAGTATGTCGTCCCCCGCGCCGTGGCGAGCGCGACCGCCTCCGCCGCCTAGCCGAAGCAGAGGAAGCCGAGGGCGCCGTCGTCCAAGCCACCGGGCATGACAAACGCCGATTGGAGGGTGGAAGTGCAGTGCAAGGAGGCCGTCACGGCCGAACGGCGGACTAGGTCGAGGCCGAGGCGACTCGCGCGGGGTTGATGAATCCACCCGGCAACCATGCGCAGTACGCGCCCTGGGGCCAGCAAGGCGTCGGGTCTCCGTCGCCGCAGCCATGGGGATCGTCTTCGCCGGGCTACGCCGACGGGGACGCGCACGGCGCACAGTGGGTTCAACCCAAAAGTCACTTTCCCCCATGGACACCCGGCCCAGCGCACGCCCTCGCCCGCCTTCGTCGGCGTGCAGTACCCTCCATACAACTACTCGCCGCCCACGTACGCGTCCTCCCCGATGCCCCCTCTCCGTCGTTGCGGGCTGCCCTTCTCGCACCTCGGCGATGCCCGACGAGACCGAGGCCAACATGGACGACATCATCACAGAAGGTTCGGCCGCGGCCGCCGCGTCTCCCGGGTTCACCGCGGATGAGACGGTAGATCTCAGCGGCGGCATGGACGGCGAGCTCGGCTACGTCTACGGCGACGAGGAGCAGGAGGAGCAGGAGGAGGAGGAGGAGCCGGCGACTGCTCCGGCGAGGAGGCGCAAGAAGAAGAAGCGGGCGGCCAGGTCAGGCGAGCTGTGCATCAAGTGGGCGTCCAAGGAGGAGGAATGCCTCGCCGAAGCATGGAAAATCGTCTGCCTCGAACCGACCACCGGCACGAACCAGAGCATCGAGACGTACTGGGAGCGCATCAAGGCCGAGTTCGACGAGCGCAAGCTCGTCGACCCCTACTTCAAAGGCGTCTACATGCAGCGCGGGGCGAAGGCGATGGCGAAGCATTGGGGGTGTATCCAGGGGGCGTGCAACAAATGGCATGGGGTCGTCGAGGAGGTCGTCGCTCGCCCGGAGAGTGGCGCCAGCGTCGAGGATCAGGTATGCCACGCCGGGCTCCCGCCTCTCTTCAGCCTGTGCGCCCGCCAACTATTTGTTCGTCCGCGCAGTTGTTGCGCATGTTCGGCTTGTATCGGCAGAGCAACAACGACGCCGAGTTCAAGTACCTCCACGTTTACAAGCGCATCGACAAGTGCGAGAAGTGGGCGGAAGTCCGACGCACCCTTGACAAGGCCAAGGAGACCTACAAGCCGGACGCGCCGACTCCGGGCGCGTCGGAAGGGGAAACACGCTGACGCTGCGCCGCCGCGAGAGTCCATCCAAAGATTTGCCTCGCCGACGACAGTCCGGCCGCCTTCCGTGAAGAGAAGACCGAGGCGCGGTGGTCGGCGTTGATGTCGAGCAGCGCCGTCAAGCTCGACCTGCTCCGGACCAATGTCGCCGCGAAGAGGAACACCGACCTGGCTTTTCTGCTGGGCAGGGCGGACATGCTCCAGAGCACCGACGAGGCGGTCAAGGCGTGGTACTTGGCGAAGCGTGGCCTCATCCTGAACCAGCTTCCCACGACGACGCTGCCCACGCCCACGCACACGCCAACGCCGCCGCCAAGCCCGAGCGATGATGCCGCTGAGACTGCCCGCAGCGCAGAAGCCACGCCGATGCCGCCAAGCACAGAGACCCCGTAGAGCCCTCGCACGCCGACTCCGCCGACGCCGGAGGCCGACCTCGCCGCCTGATGCGCGCTTCCGGCCTTTCTGGGTTTTTTTCATACGCCAAACTTTTCATCTAATCGCCGACCGACTGGCCGCTTGATGGCCAGATTGTGGCGTCTATTTTGTGCTCGGGAATGGACTATGTTTGAATTTGCCGTGGCTGGGGGGCGGCGCCTGGGGCATGGCTAGGAGCTAGGCCGCCCCGAGGGGCCGATCTAGCGCCGGTTCGCCCCCAAGCCGCTCTTTTTCGGCGCCCTGGGGGGCTGTACGGCTGGAGATGCTCTTATTACCCTTCTTCAAAGATATTCATAGTAGAAAAAAATACTGAAGGTTTATGGTGAATGTAATAAAACTTAGTGTGTAGTAGATGTTACATATATCTTTCTATGGGCTAGTTCAGAGTAAGAAGTTTGATTTAGTTCAAAACTAGAAAGTTTACTGATTTAGTACACATTATTGATACAATATACACATTATTGGTACAATGACCAACCGGAAAGTAAAAGAGATCCTTTCTATCTATCTTTTTCCATTGAATTAAACATGGAGCACAACCTGTTTGAAGTTTTGCAAAAGCCCAGCACAAAAATACAAAAATATAATAAAATGGGCACAGCAAGAAAAGGAGTTCTCCAAGTTAATGGCTCTAAGTAGGTAAAGCTATCTCCCTTCCCTTTCTGCTTCTATATACTAGAATCTGGACTACCACTACCGAATAGTGATGGTATCAGTGATGGTATGAGCCCTAAACGATGACCTATGTCCCCTGCGTGTCAGTCACCTATAAACTTCCCTACAATGTACAGAGCACCAATCACCAGTCATACTTGGACCCTTTGTCTCGTTACTCGGCCACCAGTCACTGCCTGAGCGCCGAACTCTAGCACCCTCGGCCCGCCAATCCAGTCATCATCATCAGTGTCATCATCATCATCACCGCCGCCACGACCACCACGACCACGACCACCACCACGTCCTCTTGTAACAGCCACTGGCCTTCTAACTTTCGACGAACTTCTTGGAGTCAGACGCTTCTTCTGGACCGTGGCAGAAGTATACAGTACGTAGTCCATGGAATCTTCTCGCAGCAATGTCTTGAAATCCTGTGCATCACAAGTCCCATCAGATGTTAAAGAGTTGTAGGATCATCAAGCCCAGGCCCAATGCAATTACATTTTCAGAAATGCTACCTGGTACACGAGCGCTACATCCTGCAGGCAGCTCGGCAAACTGATGTTAGTGTTGTTAATGTTAAGCGGGATATTCTGCTTGGAGATTGCTTCACCAGGTTTTGGTGGATCCTTCAGAGAAAATGCCTGTATTGAAATTGGAAATAAATCTATCATGCAACATGTCTTCCGAGGACTAATTTCCAAACAAGGGAAAACACACACCTGACAGCGAGCATCAGTTAAACTGTAGACCATTTTCAAATGTCTCTTCAGTTTGAGAAGGAGCTGCAGAGCTATCGCATCATGGCAATCTTCCTGAAAACAAAGGCCTATTTAGTTGAAGAAGATGAGATGCAAACATGCAAGGATTGCAACCATCTCCGCATCAATTATATTCTACCAAAATCCCTCAACCCAAAACATATCAAGCTCACCTGAAGTTTGGCCATGTCAACATCTGACGTGCTGCATGAATTATTAAGCATCTTTTGAGGACTATCTGCCAGATTCTGGTCAGGATATCCCCCAGGTTCATGCATAACATTATCCACCATATCTTGCTGACCCACCACATCTTGCTGACCCACCACACCTTGCTGACCCACCATATCTTGCTGACCCACCACATCTTGCTGACCCACCACATCTTGCTGCTGATCCATGGAAGTCCAATTCTTCAAATTAGCCTCGATTGCTCCGGCTCTAATTTGAATAACTCGGTTTATATCATAGACCAAGTAAAGTGGTTCATCAGGAGATGTGAAAGGGAGAGATGCAAGAACTTCTACACAGTAACTGCAATATTCACACAACTTGGAGAGTCAGATACCAAATTTTAAGAATAAGAGGATCAACGGGCACATAACTAAATAACTTACACAAGAAAACCAATTGCGGGGTAACTCCGGCTGTCAGATATAAATTTTCGGACTATTGAGTGTACAAATTTGTTTCTTGAATTTCGATTTGCACGGATAAGACGATATATTCTGGATATGCCAGGTTTAACAAATGCAATCGGATTTGATTTCATGTTGGTTGCCACTACGTTATGGTTGCTGACTATGGTCTCGAAGAATCTGAACGACATTTGTAGGCCATCACCTAGGCGGCTTTCAAAAAATGAAGGATACCTGCAAAATAACACCAATAGGTCAGATCATTTTATCCAATAAAGAAATGGAGAAATGAGAAGTTGAATCATCATACTTTTCATTCATATTCATCAGCAAATGATGAGCCAACTTTGAGTTCCCCTCCACAGGGTCAGTTTCAAGTGCTATAAGGTGTGGAACACAGGTAATTGGATGAACTAAACCCTGGCGAAGAACAATTTCAACAATCTGCAAAAAAAAAAATATCACTGTTTTCTACTCTGAAATGAAAAGCAGGAAAGTGCAGAAATCAGTTGAACTAATTCACCTTTAGTGCAGCATGGCGAACTTGATCGTTCATATCCAAGGATCTCTCAAGAATAGAATTCCAATACAACTGGATAATACCACCACAGATGTTGGTGTCTCCCGCTCCAGCAGCAACAGGCACTTCACTCCCACCATTAGTTTCATAGGGTACAGTAGGCTTGCCAGTACTGTCAGCCGTGAGTTGGCTTTCCGCATCACGGAGATACTCATAAAGGTTTTGCAATCCTTGAATCTGGACAAGTAGGTCCAATTATATACAGAAAAAACTACGCGGAGCAGAACCCATTACAGGAAAATGTCTATACCTTTAACCTATAATCAACATCAGAAGATAGTGATGCCTCTATCAGATTCAAAATATCTTTCTGTAGCATAAAATCAGGCTTTGCAATAAGTATGTATCCCAAAGCCTGCATGCACACATGAAAATTGTCATTTAATAAGGAAAATTTCATATAAAAATATCCAAGCACCCTAAAGAACTAAAGCAACAGTCAAATAGACAGGTTAAGCTTGAGTCGTTGCATGTTTCTAGCTACGAGTATCATCAAGTCAAATATTGAGTGTAATAATGATGAGCGCACACACCTGCATAGCCCGAACCTTCAAGCTGAAATCATCCTTGCGGAGATACCTTTTCTTGAGCAATTCAAGAATCTTTGGAAAATCAAGTTGGTTTTCCGATGCTGCCAACAGTTTATAACCATATCTAAGGAGCAGGCCGAGACAGAATAATGATCGACCCAACACCTGAGTTTCAACAAGGCAAACTGTCAGCTCATCATAACTAAGCTACATGATAATTTTAAAAAAGCACCAACCTACATGATATTGCAAGTAAAAGAAAGTAGATAAAAGCAAGCAACATATGCAAATGTACTCAATAATCACATGTTCATCAAATTACTGCCACATAACACCATACAACTATGCCAATTGCTCAAAACTACTTCCAAAAGAATGTCCTAAACTATATTTCTAGAAGCTCCCACACCAGGTGGGCCCTGGGGAGGATTATACGAGGCAAGCCTACTTACCCCTGCACAGTGCAATGCAGAGAGGCTGCGTTGAATCTAGGACCTCTTGGCACAAGTGAGTACTTCACCACTCCATCAAACCCATCCTAAACTATGCTTGCATAGAATATTTCTATGCAATTCACCAAAAATGGAAATTAAAATAAGTGGAGTTATCATAAAGAGAAGCTTATATGATGTTACATGTTATGATGTAAAATCTGTTTTGACTTTTGAGACATACAGGGCACTAGAAAGGATTAAATGATGTAAATGAAGAGAACAATATAAGATTCAAATGTAGCATGCATAGTACATTTCAGATTGCAGTTCACTCAATCAATACAATACCTGACCATCAGAATTAGGACCTGACAGATGCTTGTAGAAAAGGTTAACGAGGTACTCCAACAACCTCGGACCTCTGCCTGCTGCATTGCTAAGGGCAGAAAGACACCTGTTCATGAAAATGAGCAATAGAGATAAGTAAACATGATCCACAGAAAAGCAAGCAAGCTCAACTATTCATGCAAGAATTAAATGAGATTTGCAGTATTGCATCTAATGTGAGATTTTCATTAGATAATAACCACGATGCAGATTGTGATGATGCATGCATGGAAAAGGTATGGATTACTTCACTTCTAGATATTATGTGTAACTACTCATACTTGAAAAAGGTACAGACTACAGCATTTTGTGAGTGCTTAACCATGACAAGGGAGATAAGTAAATGTTATTAACCTTTGTTGATTCGCAACAGTGTAACTTGAGTAGGTTAAGAGTCTGAACACTGACTTGCCATGGAAGACAGGCTCTGAGGCTTAACTTCTAAATTGTCATTGCTTGATCAAAGAACTATATATAGGACAACTGACTTGCTCCGCAAGACCCAAACCTCTATCTGTAATTTCCTAACAAAGCTTATCCCTGTCTTTAAATTGATAACCAAAAAAATATCTTTCCGACCGGATAGAATTCTAACTTCATTTGATTTGTTCCTAGTTTCCTACTAACTAATCCAATCGCCATTTTACAGCTACTGCCAGGCTGTAGGGCCCAGAGCCACGCCCATAAAAATTTATTTGAACTTTGCGATATTTACGACAGTCAGATCTGCATCTTTATTCGCTTTTTATATATTCATACAAATTTAGCTAAACATCATATCTGATTTTCCATGGCTATAGAAACTACTCCCTCCATTCCCGAATATAAGGGGGTGTTTGGTTCAAAAGTCCTAGGACTTTTTCTAGTCCCAGGGACTAATTAAAAAAGACTCTCCAGTAGAGTCTTTTTCTAGTCCCTGTAGAAAAAGTCCCTCCCGTTTGGTTCCTAGGGACTTTTTAGGGACTTTTTCTAGTCTGTGGGACTAAAAAGTCCCTGAACCAAACACCCCCTAAGTCTTTTTAGACAATCCAACGAGTGACTAAATACGGAGCAAAATGAGTGAATCTATACTCTAAAATATGTCTACATACATCTGTATGTTGTAGTCCATTTGAAATGTCTAAAAAGACTTATATTTAGAAACGGAGGGAGTATAACCCAATTTTTTAGTAAATGGATATCGGATATGGTTTTGCCAGGATAAGTATGGTGCCAGTCCATTTCTGTCCTATTTAGATTTTAAAAATGATGAATTTTTGGAGTAATGATGTGGCAGTTGCAAGATGAAACAATGTAAGGTAGACACTGTCAAAGTTCATGATAAAAAAACTAAAAGCAATGGAATGAATAAAATTACTTGATACAGGCATGTACAACAGTCAAAAAAGAGTGGCGAATTATCATCTGCTTCAGGTCCTGCTCGAGTTCCTCAACCACAGTTTGTGGTGGCTTCCGTATGAGTGGGATAACAGCATCAATCACAAAAATTATACTTTCAAGTAACTGGGCAGTTGATTTACTGTCGACCTGCAGATACAGAAGAGGCAGACTGTAATGTATTCGCATAGCCCTTTACATTCACTTCCACAAAAGATATATTTCGGAATTCATCGCAGTAAGAAAATGAAAGGAAAAACTTGAGAATCTTCTTGTTTCTAGTAGAAAAGGACATTCAAACTCACAATGCATAAATTATTACTTGCTCACATGAACAACAATATCATTTTTAAGAAGCATAATCAAAACCAAGGCTCTACCATTTTCAGTAAAGTTATGTACCTATTAGGCTGTTACACGTGACATTACAACTTGCCAATATAGACATTTATGCTCTACTGACTACTGCTCATGTCTGCAGCACAACTAGTAGGGGAACGTGAAACAAAAATACAATTCGGAAGGCATGTGCATTTGTGCAGCAACAGAGCATGGGTGAACCCTGGCCATCGGAAAGAACAGGCAGGAATAACCCATGCATCACAATAGCATGTGAGGAGCTAAAATATAGGGTGTGTTTCATTTGAGCCCAAGGCAACCCCAACAAAAAATTGACTAGCAATGTTTTGGACAGGGGTGCATGGAAGCTTGCTATCCATGTGCCAGAGCCATGAGTTGGTTGCGAGATCTTATGGGTTTCACCTCTAGCCTACCCCAACTTGCTTGGGACTAAAGGCTTTGTTGTTGCTGTTGTTGTTGTTTTGGTTGCCCCTGTTTTGGCCAATTTTGGCAAAAAAAAAAAAAAAAAGAGCTGCAGTTGTTAAACTGGTAACATGGCTTTCAGGTCCAAAGCTATGGTAAGAAATATCGATGGCTTTCAGATCCAACAGTCAAAAATCATAAAACCTCATGGTCATGTGCACGCCTGATCCCCATGCAAGTGACATAAGAGGGCTGCAACAGACTGGAATAAGAATAGTTCGGCTGTGATATTTCATCATCTATAAGTTAGCCAGTAGTTTAGATTAGATTCCTCCCTTCGTATTAGAGATAAATTGCTAGGCTAACATCCATAAAAGAAGAGACATAAGCTACCAGTGGTATTAAGCAAAAACAACGAATTGTTCTTTCTCCATCTACTTTTCAGCATCTCAGTCTATAATGTATAACCCCATCTTTCTAACAAAAACGTACTCCCTCCGTTTCTTTTTAGTCCGCATATAAGGTTTGGTCAAAGTCAATCTTTGTTGAGTTTGACTAACTTTATATTAAAAAATATAAACATTCACAATATGTAATCAATATTATGAGATGCATTATGAAACGTATTTTCATATATATAGTTTTAATATTGTAGATGTTTATATATTTTTATATATATTTAGTCAAACTTTGTGTAGTTTGACTTTGACCAAATCTTATATGCGGAGTAAAAAGAAACGGAGGGAGTATCCCACTTCAGATGTCACCACTCAGCACTCCTTTGTGAGGACATGACAAACATAGCCAGAAATCTCAACTTTTTTTTCTTAATGCTAACTGAAATTTGCTATAAGTTCATGTAATAAGCACAAATTACTTTTACAGGAGACGGCACATAGTTCAAGAGAAGGAAACCCATGCTCACCTTATTCTTAAGATACGGTTGAAGCGTCACAACAAACTGAGAGGGATCGGTAACTGGAGTGCAGAGGGTGGGATCCACGATACAAAATGCTTGCAAGACAAGAACATAAGGAAGCGTGTGGATTTTGGTCTCATTATCAGCTCCCTCCTCAACCTTGACAACAAACATGATTAAGAACCAAACTCAATTATGCAAGATCTAGCTAGTGCAAAAAAATTGTCAGACAAATACCTGCAATATCCTTTCCAATAAGCGCCTGCATATCAATTCACATCGTTTCCGGAGCGATGTCATCATGGATGAGTTAATGCCTGCAGCCTTACTTGACTGCGGGAGGAACTCGAGAGTCAAACTGCGTTTTATAATGGTAATAAGGGGTTGATGATTGGGCATCTTTCTCAACATGTCAACAATTTGCTCTGTCTTTGTTGCGATCTCCATAGGAACTGAACTACCATCAGCAACCAAGTGTTTATGACTCCCAGATGGTTCATCGAACCACAGCTCATAAAATGTTTTGCATACAAGATCCTACAGAGAAAAAATGAAGATATCTATGTTCAACATTAACTAACATGGACAGTGAAAAGGAACTCAAAGCTTGCAGGTTCAAAGATGTTGCATAGCACTTTTTGTGTCACATGCTTAACCCCTAATATCAGATTTACTTTTAAAGACATCATTGTTAAGGACACAATAAAAGACATTTTGCAAGAGAGATTTCATGTGTAAAGAATTCCAGTCATTTACTTTATGTAATAAATATACAATTTTCCTGGTGAGGATAATTTCGATTTTGCAAATGTAAGGAAATTTCACATGTAAGAGGGACTAGCTATCTGCTCATGCACCAACATACGTCTCACTGAAGTATGAAAATAACAATAAACGGAACATCCATAGTACAATATCAACTCTGGTATCATAACGTGCTGCCATGACTCAGGAGCACCAGTCAATGGTTTCGTACATAAACTTACCTGTACACTTGATTCCTCGTCATTAACACGCGAAATAATCTCCACAAAGGCATGACTTGTATCCGCATTCGGATTTGAAGCACAAAGATCACGGATAATTTTGATCGCACGTTTGCGAACACTTACTCCAGTGTCCTTTATCCGTTCAGCGACTTTTTCAATATACTGTTAATGGAAAGATAAAAGCTTAGTTGCAGAAAAGCAATAACAGCACTCAAGAACATGTCATAACTCATAACTTCATAAGTCCACCAACCTTAAGACCCACATCAGGGTGTGAAGCAATATGTCTTCCAACAAGCTCAAGTGCAGCTTCACGAACAGAAATAGCTGAATCACAAAACCTTCCTTCAACAGCAGATTGGACACGTTTGTCACCCAATACCTCAGGATCAGCTTCAACTATACTGCTGACCTACACAGAATTAAGGCTAACTAGTGATGTCTAATGTCCAAATGAAAATGATGTACATCATATATAGTTTTAAAAGTTTGCGTATACTCACCGCTCTTAAGGCCTTTGCTCTTATCACAGGAGAATTTTCTCTCAAGCTAGCCTGATAAAACATTGGGTATTAATGCCGCGACATCTAACTAAAATCAAACATCGCGAAGCAATACATACCAAAAGGAGGGAAAGAATTTTGTCGAAACCCCGAGAGAACGAGTTCTTCTGGCCAAGTGCCAAGCAAATTTTCTTAGCCCAGTCTCTGGATAATGCCAAGCCACTTCCAGAATCTCGCAGAATCTCCTTAGATTTCAATCTGGCAAGATAGTAGATAATCTTCTCCTGAGAAGATATGTCTTCTTTGTACCACATGCAGAGATAGAACCTGCATACAAAATAGGAATCAATTTCCAGTGACATTTGGACAACAAAAACAAAGGTATCACACTACATACCATCTAGAAAACAGGTTCCCATCATCTTGTGGCCCAGCTTCCTGGAGATAATTCAAAAGTATTTGTTGAACAGTATCCACTGCTGTCACCTCATCAGGTATAGCAGTTTTTTTCTTATGTGCGGTAGATGCTCTTTTGCCCTTTTCTTTATTTTCTAGCTCATAGTATGACTGTAGCACACTGAGCTGTTGCTTGCAAAAGCATAAGGGGCAAACAGAATCACGCTGTAAGTTTTCCTGACTGCCAGCCCCCATACAATCTGAATGGAAACATCTCCCACATACATCACATGCCATATTTATACCTCTTCCACCAAGGCAAACACAACATTTATTTTTCAAGATTTGTGAGCTATCATTCTCTGCATCAGTGAGCTCTTGCAGTATCCAAAGCTTCTCCTTGCTACAGATGACAGAATCACGCTTCAATCTTGATGCAATACCACCAAGAAGATCAATAGCAAAGCAGCGAGCAGAAGTGTCCTTTGATTTCAATCCAGCATTTTGAAGCAGCAACACACAGAGAACCTATACATAAGAATAGTACTTGTAGGCATTATGAAATTGACTACTTGAACTAGAATATTCCAATTGTGAGTTTTGATTACAAAAATGCATTAATGCTAAAGCAGCCCATAAACGACATTTACTATCTCAACAATAGCACTGTCAGTGCACAGTTTACCTCAAGTATAGGGGCAGCAGCTGGATACTCGGGCAAGTTTAGTACTGTTAGCAAGTCCTGAACAAGATTTTCTATAATCCCTTTGGCTTCTGACACATCTTGAGATTTAGCAGCAGTGAAACGTTGAAGCACATTGGTCCAGAAAAGGCAACAAGCCTCCGTTGCTGCTTCATGGCAGTTAATTGGATAATTAGCATCGACTGAGGCATCAATGATAGTGCTCCAATTTACTGTTCCCTTTAAGCTATCAGGAACATTTGCACTGAACTGAACCAAGTGAACTAGGAGGGCTGTTATCATCTGGATTTGCTTTTGTTCTTCGTCAGCTAGATGGTAAGTTCTAATAGCATTTTTTGAGAACTGTAACTTGCGGACAAGATTAAGTGTTTCATCAACCAAGTAACTCCTGTGTTGTGTGTATGATGAAAAAACCTGTGCAAGAGTTGAAAGGTAAGGAAGGAAATTATTTGGACAACTGAAAGGGTGGGAAATTGTGAGTCAATAAGCAAAGAGCTACCATGCAAATAACACCGATCGCCTTCAATTGTAAAAGCTGCATATTGTCCACCAAGAATGTAGTAAAGCAGGTTTTTGCTAACTGCAGGATACAACTATCTGATAAGCGCACCGTTGTGAGGAGTTCTTTAAGAAAGCCCAATATCAAGCATAGCTTCTGCACAGCAGAATATATAGAAGCAGAAACTCTGACAAAGAAAAGGACAACTGAACTGTATTAGTTCCCCACAAACACTTCATAAAAAACTAGAGAAGGGAAAAATCAAGCATAGATTAATCACATACTTGTTTGCAGAAGATTTCCTCGCACTTAAATTAGAAGCAGTGCGCCTCTTTTTGCTAGCTGGTCCATTTTCCATGTCGTCCTCATCTTCATCTCCTAGATTTGACCAAAAGAGAATTTATTAAATGCTATAATCTGTGATGTACACACATAATTTAATCATGACATATAAGTTTAGTAACCACCAAATGGTCACAACTAAAGCACTAAATTAGTACATGCAGGTATTAAATGCTAATCTGTGGTGTGAACACATAATTTAATCATGGCAGGCTTCCATTTTCTAAATTAAAAAATATATAAGTTCAGTAACCACCAAATGGTCACCATGAAGCACTAAATTAGTACATACACGTAAGCAGGGATAATAAATTTTCGCCAAAATTAAACAATCTTGTTTTGAAGGAAATGACAATGTACGATATATGCCCCGAGTCCCCAAGAACATGGATGTATATATCCAACTTAGAGAAATGTGAGTGCAGAACCATGAAAAGCCAACGATAGTACTTGCAGAACTCCACAAGTAAATGTAGAATTGTGTATTTTTCAATGTTCAAAAGATGGTATAACAACTACCATCATTAGTGACGTTTCCAGCTGGCTTGTAAAGAGCTCGGAAGGTTGGGTTACTTGCAGCCATACAATCCATTATCTGATGTCTTGAGAAATCAATAATTCGCTCAATAAGCTGATTCAACCAGAGTTCTTATAGTCAGAAACCTCAACAATATGATTCATAACAAGATAGGAAGGAATTCAGAATGTGTGAACCTCTTCTCGATACAGCTGCTTTGGCATATCAGGGTTGGTCATGATTGCTAACGCCGCATGAATGGACTCCAAAGCAGAGAAGACTGAGTGTTCAGCATCTGCAGCATCAGGCTGAAGTCACCCAAGCACTAGTCAGACTACAATATGCAGCATCTTTTATTCAAAGAATACGGAGGGAAGGGCTATAGTGAATAGCTCACATTTTCTTTCACATCTATTGACAATCCTTGAGAACACCGGATCTGCCGGTCTATCACATGTAAGAGACAAGTAAGCGTATCCATGGGAATCTCATGCAACATCCCCTTTGATCGAACATATGTAATTTCATTTACAAGAACCTTCACATCATTCAGTGCAATTGATAGCCAATCATCACCATCTGCATTATCAGGGATTTCTGCTTTTCCACAGAAGTCCTCCACCAGCTCACGGAAGTTGGCAATGACTTCTAGAATTCATAATCCAAACTCAAATTAGCTGAATGTTTGAAGTAAAACAAGAGGAAGATGGGACATACATGAATTAAAAAAATAAACCTTGACTACTAGGAATGCTGGGGCCAGAACTTGAAGCAGAGTTATCTTTCTTCCTCACTTTTGGTTTCCTTGAAGCAACTGAATCTGGTGAGAGTTCATTCTGCAACAGAAAGCATGTTAGCACAAAGACAAAGTGGTCACAAGGAACTGAACATTGGCAAGACGCAAAACCATTGGTATCTAACATACATGAAGATCCTCTCGGTGTGAGCTGGTGTCATCTGGAGGAAATGCATGATCCTTCCGTGCTTTAGTCAGATTAGGTGCAAGATCCTCGAATTGCTTCTCGCGTTCTCGATTATGATATTCCTGACCATCAAGCAGACCTGAAAAACTTGACCAACGTAAGACGGAATTACATAGTGAGACAAGAAAGCTTAATATAGAAATAATATGCAACGCATTAAAAATCCATATGTAAGCTACATTATTTTGTTAGGACAACAAATTGTGGGCTTGAATGTTAGGTTCAACAGAAGTTGCAACGCATTAAAAATCCATATGTAAGCTACATTATTTTGTTAGGACAACAAATTGTGGGCTTGAATGTTAGGTTCAACAGAAGTTGCACCGGGGTAGAACAAGCAGAGTATATACATTAGCATTGCGCTAAAAATGTTTTTAAGTTGACATGACAATATTGAGGGCCAAACTAGCAAATTAGTACTCCTATAATATTGCCAGTATAAGAAGAGACAAAATGGAGAAAACTTGAAATTTTCTACTTCACAGTTCACATGCGATACACCAGGAACAGTTCACATAGAAGTGCCCAAAAATAACTTACAACAATAGCACACCATCCAATCTATCGACTTCTATAGAGCCATGTACCATCGATGTTATTAACAGAAAGCAAATTTCCAAAAAGAATCGACCATTTACTTTAGAAAGAGCTTCTTCACCCCAACTGCTCGGGAATCGAACCCTGGTCAGGAGCCACAATCTAGCTCATTACCACCAACGTAATTCTTGGGTTCAACTCTGGATAATAATTATTAATTAGCTTTCTTTTTTCTTTTCTACAAACTCGGTGATCTGAGTATACTAGTTAGATTATATTATTTGTGTGTTTCCTGAAGACAAGGATCACCCAGGAGGACTAAAAAGGGCAGCCCGGTGTACTTAGCTCCCGCTGGCGCAGGGTCCAGGGAAGGGTCCGACCACTTTGGGTCTTTTGTATGCAGCCTTTCCTTACATTTCTGCAAGAGGCTGTTTCCAGGACTTGAACCTGTGACCTCATGGTCACAAGGCAACAGCTTTACCGCTGCGCTAAGGTTCAGGAGAACTGCTGAAATATAAGGTAAGTAGCTGGAGCATAAAATATTTTTAGTGCATATGTATAAACATTTGCATTGAAAACCTACTAGCCTACAACGAATTGGCTCCATATAGACATCCTGCTGTTGCCACGTGGAATTGGCCATGCTTAAACATTTATCCGACACACTGCAGCAAACGCTCACAAGGCAAAGTAGGAACTTTAGAATCTAGATAATTCTCGGTATAATATTTTTGTATCTGCTGGTACAGTAATAGAAGGACTAGAATTGTTCTGAGGATATGATAAATAAACCATAAATGGCACATTAAGCCGGTAAAGGCCTGTTTGGTCATGCTACTTGATTATAACTCGAGGCTTTAACTCTATTTGCAAATGGTCAACTATTTGGGATCCCCATTGACAGGACGTTGACATAGCAGGCCAAAATACTGATGCTGCATTCCCATTTTGAGCAGCAAACAAACATGCTCAAATAGATTTAAAAGCGTGACTGCAACGTTACCATATTAATCTAGAAAATAAGGCCGCTCCTTTTGTGCCTTTGTTATGGATGCAACTTACCTCTATTGCACGGGGCATATATATGTGTACTTTGGGTGAAAAGTAGACTAATACGAACTCCTAGACCAATACTAATACTCCTTAACACTATTATCTATCAAAAGCTTCATAGAGCCTGAATTAATAACCATAGTTTTAACAAGTTGCCGCGACCTAAGTATCTATGAAAGATAGGTGACTAACGCCCAGCCAACAACTGGAAAAACTCACTAAAAAGGAGACGATAATTAGTCGAAAACTGGTGATGGCCACTGGCCAGAGCTTCTGCACAAAGAGAGAGGGTAGAAATGGAGCCAACATAGAATGGAGCATGGAGCTGTGTGGTGCTGCCGTGGTCAGATGACAGAAGCCGTGAAGTGTGATGTTTGTGCATAAATGTTTGAGGAAGGCAAGAGTAAAGCGGGCATCAAATGGTTGGGCAAAATTTGATCTCTCCACTTGTGCTACCATTAGTCTACTGAGGCCTAATCTGGGGACTTCAGTTACTATCCAAGCCATCAAAAGACATCGTTTAAACAAGTCCAAAGAGCTAGGTACCAGCTAATGCCAACCATTAATTGAAACATATATAGTCAGACTATGCATCACCCAGGATGAAGAATAACCTTTTTACGTCCTGTAAATTTTGTCTTACGTCGGAAGTGAAAAGAGAAGGTAAGAAAATGTATGCCGGTTGAAAAGGATATTTTACGTGACGTAAAATTACGAATGTAAAATATAGTATAAAATATACATATAAATGTAAATTTTGTGGTTTTATGACTCGTATCTTACTTTCTTATACCAATTTTTGTGTAGTTAATCAATATGAACGTAATCATTCGTATACAAAATGTAATGACGTAAGTAAACCTTGGGTGTAAAAAAACTTATTCAACACCCTGGGTGATGAATAGCATTACTATATATGTGTGTGTGTGTGTAGTTAAAATATAGCTTAAATTAGTGTTCATTCCACTTGTCGGTGTATAATTCCAGAATTCCAGCATGTTGCCTTCTATACGGTTCAAAAACTGTTAGAAAGAAACAGACATATTTTATAGCAGTAGTGCTAGGTATAGGTCATATATGCATCAAAATAACAAAAAATAAAGGTTTTAAACAATAAAACTTACCTGCATATGCACTAAGTTACATAAATGAACAGGAAAGCCTTTGAATTAGTTCTGTTCCGGGAAGGAAACCCACTGCATAATGAATAAGTGAGCAATGCCAACACATGAGCGTGTCAAGGCGGCTAAGTGCAACAGTGGAGTGGTGGAACTACCACTAATACTTTAAGCTAGGACTTTGGCTTGATTTATCGTGAAGAGAACTATTTATATTAAATGGGCCACTGCCAAAATAATATGGACCACTGGATACTATTTCACCAAGCCCTGCAAATCAGACACCATAGTCCACATTCGAAAATGTTTGGGCAATATTAGGTCAAAGCGCTGTCTACCGTGCCAGTTAATTCATGGAACTATAAGTATTTGAGGTACTACTATAGAGACATGTCCAATAAGAAAGATGAGGAAGCAGCAAATTCTGTACTGCATCACCTCATTAACGACCATACATCATCAAGGGGCTAAACAGAAGCTCAGCACTGTGACATTCGGAAACCCTGTCCCCGACAAGGAACCACTGACATATTTCAACTCCTAGCGTTACACGAAATGGCTTCTGACTAAATTCTGTTCAGTATGGACTCGAAAGCCACTAAATTCTGCTCTGCTTAGCTACATTACATACGAAAAACAAAATGATACACCACACTAGGTTTACCAAATAGTGGAATGGCGTGGCATAGCAGTTATTTTTCCCAACCAAATTCCATGGGACGAAACTGAGCTTGCTCAAAGAAATTTGACATCTACCAGAGCAGCAACTCCAACACGAGCAACCACCATGCTACCTACCATGAAAATTCACACCAGCGCTCGGGCAGCATGATAGAGATACAGCAGCATATAAGTCCAGTCCAAGTAAAGTGATATCGAAGTACAGTTCATACAGGAGTTCGAGAGTTGAAGCTGGTAAGCTAGTACAGTAGCTATCAAGTCAACCACAGAAGCTAGTAACCTGAAGAGTCCAGAAAAGTACCCTGTCCATTTCAATGGGCGGAAACATAACGAGCATTGTGTTACATGGGTAGCTAGCTAGCCGGAGCGGCCTAAGGAAGGCTGCGTTTACCTTGTGAAGGAAGAGGTTGGGGAGTGCGGGGCTTGAACTTGAAGGCGTCGGGGTTGTGCTTGAGCACCTCCCTCCAGAGCAAGGAGCACTCGCTGGGATCCACCGCGACGTGATCGGCTTCCGTGAAGCCCCTGCGTTGTTTACATGAAAATGGAACTCAGTGGGGCGAAATTCCCGGCGGGAGCAGCGAGCGAGAAGGGAAGGGGAGGGAAGGGAAGGGTGACTAACAGGTGGGAGATGTCGGTGCTGGCGAGTATGCGGGCGATGGCAGCCGCCTGCATGATCATGTCGGGGCGGTCGGGCTCGGCGAGGGGCTCGTCGTGGTCGTGGAGGTCCGTGCCGAGCGTAGCGGGGAGGGTGGGGAGCGGCAGAACGGCGGCGATCTCGGAGTGGACGGTGTTGGGCAGGCGGCAGGCGCGCTCGAAGCCGGCCCTCCCAGGCTCCCTCCCGTCGCCGTCGCCGGCGCCGGCCGGAAGGTCCATGGCCGGCGGACAGGCGGGCGAAACCCTAGATCGATTTCGAACGGGAGAGGCTCCCAGCGAGCAAGGACTTGGAGGGCGCGTCGCTTACTCGGACGGAAAGGGGATTTTGTGTAGTTGCTTAGCTAAGCGTTTAGTAGTTGGGCGGTGCTGCAAATTAGGAAGTTACGGTGGGGTGGCCGGACCGGAGAGAGGGCTCCGACGACCAATCTTGTGGGGGAAGGATAGAAGCAGCCAGCGATTGAAGTCACGACGGCAGTAACATAGATGTGGTGGGGTGGTAGGCACAGTAAAGAAATGTTTTGATGGGTTGGATTGGGTTGGGTGGGCCCAAACAAATTCAAAAGCTTTTTTGTCGTGGGTTTTGAGATGTTTTTTGATCGCTTACCACGTATGTCACTCTAAACGAACAAAAACGCGTGTGTTTGGGTCGGTCGGATTGTTCGCTTTTTAGTTTGGGTCGGCTGCGTCGCCCAACGGATGGCTGACGCATTTTTTCCGCGTCCAAAAAACAAATTCAAAAATATGTGCCGAATTAAACATAACTAAACATTAAACGGTCAGTCAACCGCCGGCCAAAGTCCATTTAAACATTAAAAAAACTGAAAACGTGACCGCACGCTACCCTAGGCCTTGTCGTCGTTGTCGTCGTTGTCGATGAGGTCGGCGAAGGCTAGAGGCGCCCAGCCCACGGGAAGGCGGTCTCCCCCGCCAGCCATGCCAACTCCTCCGGCGTCTGCTCCGACGGTGGCATTGCTGCGTGATACGTCTCCAACATATATATAATTTTTTATTGTCTCATGCTATTATAATATCAATCTTGGATGTTTTATATTACTTTCTGTGGTGATTTATATCATTTTTGGGACTAACCTATTAACCAAGTGCCAAGTGTCAGTTGTTGTTTTCTACTTGTTTTTGGTTTTCCACGAAATCAGTATCAAACGGACTCCAGGCGCTACGAAACTTTTTGACGATTTTTTTTCTGGACAAGAGAGATCCTAGAAGCTTCGAGAGGAGACCAGACAGCAAGGCAACAGGGCACGCCTATGGGCCCCACGGGGCTCCGTCTGGCCTAATTCCACTCTATAAATTCTTAAATATTTGAAAACCAACATAGCCGCCCGGAACACTTTTCCCGTCGCTGCAAGTTTCTATTCTTCCGCAATCTCATCTAGAGGCCTTTTCCGGTACTCTACCGGAGGGGGAATCGATCGCGAAGGGCTTCTACATCATCTTCTTGTCTTCCGATGATGCATGAATAGTTCACCACAAACCTATAGGTCCATAGCTAGTAGCTAGATGGCTTCTTCTCTCTCTTTGATCTTCAATACAATGTTATCATCAGTGTTCTTGGAGTTATATTCGATGTAATCTTCTTTTTGTGGTGTGTTTGTTGGTATCCAATAAATTGTGGATTTATTATCTAAATATTAATGAAGTCTTTTCTGAACTTTATTATGCATGATTGTTATAGCTTTGTATTTCTCTTCAATCTATCTGTTTGGTTTGGCCAACTAGAATGATTTATCTTTAGCGGGTGAGGTGCTTTGTGATGGGTTCAATCTTGTGGTGCTCTATCACAGTGACAGAAAGGCAAGACAAGTATTTGTATTGTTCTCATTAAGGGTAAAATAACGAGGTTTACTCATATTGATTGGGTTTACTTTGTCTATATCATGTCATATTGCTTTAAGGTGTTACTTTGTTTTTATTAACTTATAATACCCTAGATGCATGTTGGATAGCGGTCGATGGGAGGAGTAATAGTAGTAGATGCAGGCAGGAGTCGGTCTATTTGTCTTGGACGTGATGCCTATATATATGACCAAAATATTCTCTGCTGCAATTTTCATCTTTTATTTTGTTTTGCAATTTATCTGTCTACCTATACAAGATTTGATCCTTGCAAGTAACGAGTTCAAGGGGATTGACAACCCTCTTGCCCGCGTTGGGTGCAAGTATTTGCTTTTATATGTGCAGGTGTTGTTCACGAGGCTTTGTGTGATTCTCCTACTGGATTGATACATTGGTTCTCACTGAGTGAAATACTTATCCCTACTGTGTTGCATCTCCTCTCCTCTTCGGGGAAAATCCCAACGTAGCTCACAAGTAGCACTATGCCGCGGGCATGCGCCTCCTCCTGCTGCTCACTGCGCTCCTTCTCCTTCTCCTCCTATGCCCAGTGGGTGCGGCGCTCCTCCTCCTCACGCTCAGCCTGCATTTGGTGCACCGTTGGCCCACTCCTCCGCCAGCCGGTCCTGCCTCCATCGCTCGAGGTAAGCCACCTCCTCCTCCGGTGACATGTCCATGTAGACGGCTAGCCCGCTCACCCACTCGCGGACAATGCTAGTCTACACGTACATCTCCGACGCGGGCTTCGTGGGTGTTGTGGCCATGCGCTTAGGCTCAGCCTTGGGCTCGAGGGTAGGCGGCGGTGGTGGGGGTGGACACAGTCCCTGCCGTCGACAGCGCGCGTCCTCCTTGCATTGGCTCTCCTCCAGGGTGCGCTGCAGCGCGGCCTCCAATGCGGCATGGTAGGCCTCCTCCTCCTCCGGCGTGACCTCTAGGAGCGGCGGCACGAAGCCGGGGTTGAGCTGCACACCACCACAGCGGGCCATTGCATGCTCTAGTGCGGATCGGTGTAGGATCAAGAGTATGTCTAGAGAGGGGTGATTAGACTACTTGACCAAATAAAACCTAACTGAAAGTGCAACTAATCCCCAGGTGGCTTTGGTAATTCATAACAACATATAGCTCATTGAACTAATATCTACTCAAGTTCAATATTTCAGAAAGTTCAATGAATGGCATGGCATGGACTATAGATGTGGACCCCTCAAAATGCTAAGGACACATATTAGCAAAAGCTCAAGACTCTTCATTTCTAATTTAGTGATCCAAGATCACATTGAGTTCATAGGAAAACCAATAATATTAGAAGGGGATAAGGTGATGCTTAATGGCTTGCTTGCTCAAATGCTTAGTGATATTGCTCCAAAATCCCTCAACCACTTTCTTATTTCAAATATGTCAAAATCCTAAACTCAAACTCGTGCCCCACCGATTCTTTCTACCCGTAGCCACCGAGTTCATATGACATAGCCATTGCCAAAAACCCTAACAATTCGGTCACACCGATACGGATCTCAATCTCACCGAGATGGCCTTGCCAACGCTTTGTGACTTGTTGCATTTATTTCAGTCTCACTGAGTTATGCAATCGGTCTCACTGAGTTGGCTTGACATTCACTCTGTTGCCTTATTACTTCACTTCGGTCTCACCGAGTTGATGCAATCGGCGCCACCAAGTTGATGTTTGCCCTAAGCCCTAGCACATCGGTCCCACCGAGTTGTTCCAGTCAGTCCCACCATGATTCCTAATGTTCACATTTTGAACTAAATCGGTCTCACCGAGTTCATCTATTCGGTCTCACCGAGTTGGGTCAAATGTGTGTAACGGTTGGATTTTGTGTGGAGGCTATATATACCCCTCCACCCCCTTCTCCATATGTGAGAGAGCCAGCAGAACGTGCCTACACTTCCACCATACATTTTCTGAGAGAGAACCACCTACTCATGTGTTGAGATCAAGATATTCCAATCCTACCACACGAATCATGATTTATAGCCTTCCCCAGGTTGCTTTCCACTCAAATCATCTTTCCACCATAGCCAAATCTGTGAGAGAGAGTTGAGTGTTGGGAGACTATTATTTGAAGCACAAGAGCAAGGAGTTCATCATCAATACAGCATCTATTACCTTTTGAAGAGTGGTGTCTCCTAGATTGGTTAGGTGTTGCTTGGGAGCCTCCGTCAAGATTGTGGAGTTGAACCAATAAGTTTGTAAGGGCAACGAGATCGCCTACTTCGTGAAGATCTACCCAAGTGAGGCAAGTCCTTCGTGGGTGATGGCCATGGTGGGATAGACAAGGTTGCTTCTTCGTGGGCCCTTTGTGAGTGGAGCCCTCCATGGACTCGCGCAACCATTACACTTCGTGGGTTGAAGTCTCCATAAACGTGGACGTACGATAGCACCACCTATCGGAACAACGCCAAAAATCTCTGTGTCTCCATTGTGTTTGCACTCTCCAAACCCTTCTGAAAGATCGAGGATGTCGCCTAGAGGGGGGTGAATAGGCGCTTTAAAATAATTACGGTTTAGGCTTGAACAAATGCGGAATAAACCTAACAGTTAATTTGTCAAGCACAAAACCTAAAACAACTAGGCTCACCTATGTGCACCAACAACTTATGCTAAGCAAAATAAGCAACTATGTGATAGCAAGATATATGACACAGAACAATATGGCTATCACAAAGTAAAGTGCATAAGTAAAGGGATCGGGTAAGAGATAACCGAGGCATGCGGAGACGACGATGTATCCCGAAGTTCACACCCTTGCGGATGCTAATCTCCGTTTGGAGCGGTGTGGAGGCACAATGCTCCCCAAGAAGCCACTAGGGCCACCGTAATCTCCTCACGCCCTCGCACAATGCAAGATGCCGTGATTCCACTAAGGGACCCTTGAGGGCGATCACCGAACCCGTACAAATGGCAACCCTTGGGGGCGGTCATCGAACCCGTACACTTTGGCAACCCTTGGGGGCGGTCACCGGAACCCGTCAAGATGCTCGGGGCGATCTCCACAACCTAATTGGAGACCCCGACACTTGCCCGGAGCTTTACACCACAATGATTGAGCTCCGAACACAACCAACCTTCTAGGGTGCCCAAGCACCCAAGAGGAACAAGCTCAAGGGCACCAAGCACCCAAGAGTAATAAGCTTCTCAAACTTCACTTCCACGTATCACCGTGGAGAATTCAAACCGATGCACCAAATGCAATGGCAAGGGCACACGGAGTGCCCAAGTCCTTCTCTCTCAAATCCCACCAAAGCAACTAATGCTAGGGAGGAAAATGAGAGGAAGAACAAGAAGGAGAACACCAAGAACTCCAAGATCAAGATCCAAGGGGTTCCCCTCACATAAAGGAGAAAGTGATTGGTGGAAATTTGGATCTAGATCTCCTCTCTCTTTTCCCTCAAAAACTAGCAAGAATCCATGGAGGGATTGAGAGTTAGCAAGCTCGAAGAAGGTCGACAATGGGGAAGAACACGAGCTCAAAGGATAAGGTTCAATGGGAAGAAGACCCCTTTTATAGGACCTCCGAATCCAACCGTTATGTGCTCGGGTCATGCACAAGCGGTACTACCGCTTGGAGGAGCGGTACTACCGCTTAGCACGCTCAAAACAGCCCAATCGAGAGAAAAACACGAGTTTTTGGTCCGGGGCGGTACTACCGCTTAGGAGCCACGGTAGTACTGCTCTGGCGGTACTACCGCTCAGAGAGCATGGTAGTACCGCTCTAGAGCGGTAGTAAAAATTACATCCGCTCTAATCGCGGTAGTACCGCTGCAGCCTTCACCAAAACAGCCACAACTTTTGCAAACGGACTCCGAATTCAACGAAACCAAGTTTGTTGGAAAGCTAACGACAAGGGCTAACACAATCTTGATAGAAATACCAATAATAAGCAAATGAGAAAAGGCCCAAAAGAAAATGGTGAGAACCCTTCCGCGGAGAAGACCGGTAAAACCTCCAACACCAAAAACATCATAGAAGACGCATGCAAACTCCGTTTTCGATGAACTCAAGCTTGTCATCAAGATGACCATAAGATCTAAGACTCACAAAGAGAATCAAACAAGAACCAAGAAACATGATGCAAGGATGCAATGGTATGATCAAGCAACTCATCGAGAGCCCCCCTTGATAGTACGGCAATCGATCCTATAACCCGGTCTCCCACAACTACCATGAGACCGGTAGAAAACCTATCAAGGGCAAACCTTTGCCTTGCACATGGTCCACTTGAGCTAGATGATGACGATCTTCACTCCCTCAAGTTGGACCACCTTTCTTGATTGTGTTGGCTCGATGAAGACTAGATGATTGCTCCCCCATAGTCCACTATGGGTGAGCCACTCTTCGGCTCATCTTCACAAGTCCATTGACACCACAATGGATGGAAAGATTCAAGAACTTGATCTCTTCGTGATGCTCCACTTGAACTTGCACACGGCAATCTTGATGACGATCACCACTTGATGTCATCCTTTCCATGGGTTGTATGATATCTTCCTCTTGATGCAAGCCCATGGATACGTACCTAACCCCACATAGAACTCTCACATAGACCATGGGTTAGTACACAAAGTGCAATGGACAATGCTTACCATACCATGGGATCACTTGATCCCTCTCGGTACATCTTCTACGCTTTGTGAGTTAATCAACTTGATTCACTATTGGCTTAGTCTTGATCAACCTTGAATCTTTGAAACTCTCTTCATTTGGATGACGTATTGAAGGTAAACATGAATGATCACACAACCTTCTTCTTCAAGACATGCTTGCAATAAGCTCAACACTCGCATGACCAATCTTTGGATAATTCCTTAATAGCACCTTGGTCAACTCATAAACTCCTTGAAACCAACACATGGACTTTAAGAAAAGCCTATGGACAAATCCTTCAAATATAACTCAAGACAACCATTAGTCCATAGAGATTGTCATCAATTACCAAAACCAAACATGGGGGCACCGCATGTTCTTTCACCTTCCATTTACCTCCATATGCAATGTTTTTACTTGCCGCTCCTACACTCTTAGAATTGCATGTGTGTGTTGATTACTTGACTTGTGCTAGTTGCTAAAATCTGCCCACAACTAAAATTGGGAAAAGGTTAGATTTTTATTTGGTCAAGTAGTCTAATCACCCCCACCTCTAGACCTACTTTCGATCCTACAAGTGGTATCAAAGCTTTGGTCTCCATTTTCCTTGATTTCCATAGCTTTGGTGATCATAGCCTTGGTTTCACAACCTAGGAGAGTATGGCGTCTAGCGAGGGAAATTACCACCGTAGAGGTCCTTACTTTGATGGTACTAATTTTGCTAGTTGGAAGCATAAGATGAAAATGCATATTCTTGGTCATAACCCCGCCGTTTGGGCTATTCTTCGAGGATGGAAAAGAATCGTATCATGAAGCGTCCGCGGAAGAAATTAAGATGTTGCAATACAATGCTCAAGCTTGCGATATTCTCTTTAATGGATTGTGCCCCGAAGAATTCAACAAAATCAGCTGCCTTGAGAATGCAAAGGAAATTTGGGATACTTTGTTGATATGCACGAAGGTACCGAGTCCGTCAAGGAATCCAAATTTGATGTGCTTTAAAGTCAACTTGACAAGTTCAAGATGAAGGATGGTGAAGGAGTCGCCGAGATGTACTCTAGGCTTGCTCTCATCACCAATGAGATTGTCGGCTTAGGAAGCGAAGAGATGACTAACAAATTCATCATCAAGAAGATCCTAAGAGCCTTGGATGGAAAATATGATACCGTGTGCACCTTGATCCAAATGATGCCCAATTACAAAGATCTCAAGCCCACGGAAGTCATTGGTAGAATTTTTGCTCATGAGATGTCACTCAAGTATAAGGAAGATCTCCACAACAAGTCAAGTGGTGTTTACAAAGCTTCAAGTGATGCTCCTACAACATCAAGTGAGAAACAAGTCTTCAATGAAGAATTGAGTCTAATGGTGAAGAACTTCAACAAATTCTACAAGAATAGAAGCAAAGAAAGAAGGTCCAAGTCAAGGTCCTACAAATGACAAAAGGTCTTCTAGTCGTGATCGTAATTGCTACAATTGTGGAAGACCCAACATTACTCCAATGAGTGTACGACTCCCTACAATAAAAGAGAAGATTCACCAAAAAGGAGAAGTAGAAGAGATGAATCACCTCCAAGAGACAGAAGGAGTATAGATGATCGCTATGAATGAAGACCCTCTCGCAGAAGCAAGGATTCAGGGAAAGGAAGGACAAGTCATCAAAGAGCTACACAAGATGAAGACATCAAGCTCATGTTGGTGAATGGGTATCCGGTTCCAACTCCAACAACTACTCCGAGAGAAGCTATCACTCCGACTCCGAAGGTACTCAAGATGAAGGTGTTGCCGGTCTTGCACTTGTGTCATCCAACTCCTACGACATATTTTGACTCACCAAATGAACGAATTGGAAGATGCTTCATGGCTAAAGGCCCTAAGGTATCACACCCCGAGTATGTTGATTTCAATAGTGATGAAGATGATTTGCTAGGTGATGATGACTTACTTGTTGACAACACTAGTGATGAAAACTATGATGAAATTGCTAATGATCATGCTAATCAAGATGAAACGAATGACAATGATAAGAAGGAGATTGAGCGTCTAACTAAAGAACTAGACACTCTTAAGTTGGCTCATGAAACAACTCTAGAGGATCATAGAGAGCTCCGAAGGACTCATGAGAAGCTATGCTTCGAGAAGCTAAATTTAGAGCAAGAGCATGAGTTCCTAAAAGTTATCAATGATGATCTTCGGAAGAAGAGTTCTTCTTATCTTGCCAAACGTCTCCTCTTGTCTACTTTCATGCCACAAGTAAAATCTAGCAACAAGAACAAGAAAGATTCTTCCTCTAGTAGTAACAATAACCATGTTAAATCCAATATTGTTGCTTCTAGCAGTTCTCTTGGTTCCACTAATGATTCTCTTAGACAAGTTACACTTGAGCAAGAAAATATCTTATCAAAGGGAATTATTGAGAAAGGTGTTTACAAGAGCCTTGCTGGCAGTAAGCAATTTGAGGAAATTGTACGCAAGCAAGGAAGGCACCAGAAGAATCAAGGTGTTGGTTTTGAACGAAAGTTCAATGCCAATGGAGTTGAGTGGGAAGAAGATCAATACCCCAAGACGAAGTTTGTTCCTCAACAAGAGAAGTATGACCCCACTTCTTTCAAGGGAACACAAGCACAAGATGATCTTCCTCCACAAGACCACAAGATAAAAGGCCAATTAGAGATTGATTCATTTGAAGAAGTTCCTAAGGCCATGGTCAAGTGGGTTCCTAAGACTACGTCAAGTTCTACTTCGTCAAGTACGACTACAACACCAAGGATTCCCATCAAGTCGATGTGGATCCCAAAGAAGAAGAACTAGAGTGTTCTTGAGTGTGACTCCGCCAACATACTTCACTCACATTCACTTTGGCAAGGACATGTGCAATCAACTTTCATATCTTGCACTAGTTCAAGGAGTCACAACCCCTCTTGTTGGTAAGACAAGGGACAAGGTAACCTAATGCTTTCATGGACATCATCATATTTGTGTTTCACTCTATGTCTATGGATATCCTTGCATGTTCCTTGTGGCACTAACCCATGTAGGTATTGAAAGTGCAACACTACAATGGATTGATCCAAAATATCCACATCAACATTGAGCATGCACATCTTCAACATCCACATGAAGCCATCATAGACAAAACCCAAGGTTAGTTCATCCCTCTTAGGGGGGGATATCACATCTAGGTGGAGCTTTGCTCTAAGATTTGAGCTAAAGTAACTCTAATGGTGTGAACACAGCAATGCTTTATGTAAAAGTGGTAACCCCACTTGAGCTTAAACGATGAGTATGACCTATGATCAAATGTTCTCATTTGACTCTAAAGGAAATATGCCCTAGAGGCAATAATAAAATTGTTATTTTATCTTTCCTTATTTCATGATAAATGTTTAATATTCATGCTAGAATTGTATTAATCGGAAACTTGATACATGTGTGGATACATAGACAAAATACTTTGTCCCTAGTAAGCCTCTACTAGACTAGCTCGTTGATCAAAGATGGTTAAGTTTCCTAACCATAGACATGTGTTGTCATTTGATAAACGGGATCACATCATTAGGAGAATGATTTGATGGACAAGACCCATTCGTTAGCTTAGCATTATGATCGTTCAGTTTTATTGCTATTGCTTTCTTCATGTCAAATACATATTCCTTCGACTATGAGATTATGCAACTCCCGGATACCGGAGGAATGCCTTGTGTGCTATCAAACGTCACAACATAACAGAGTGATTATAAATATGCTCTACAAGTATCTCCGAAGGTGTTTGTTGGGTTGGCATAGATCGAGATTAGGATTTGTCACTTCAAGTATCGGAGAGGTATCCCTGGGCCCTCTCGATAATACACATCATAAGAAGCCTTGCAAGCAAAGTGACTAATGAGTTAGTTGCAGGATGATGTATTACGAAACGAGTAAAGAGACTTGTTGGTAACGAGATTGAATTAGGTATGAAGATTCCGATGATCGAATCTCGGGCAAGTAACATACCGATGACAAAGGGAATAACGTATGTTGTCATAACGGTTTGACCGATAAAGATCTTTGTAGAATATGTGGGAGCCAATATGAGCATCTAGGTTTCTCTATTGGTTATTAACCAGAGAGGTGTCTTGGTCATGTCTACATAGTTCTCAAACTCGTAGGGTCCGCACGCTTAATGTTCGATGATGATTTTGTATTATATGAGTTATGTGATTTGGTGACCGAATGTTTTTCGGATTCCTGGATGAGATCACGAACATGACGAGGAGTCTCTAAATGGTTGAGAGATAAAGATTGATATATAGGATGATAGTATTCGGACACTGGAAGTGTTCCAGGTAGTATCGGGTATTTATGGGACTACCGGGGGGTACCGGAACCCCCCGGGCGAATAATGGGCCTTATGGGACATAAGAGGGGAGCACACCAGCCCACAAGGGGTGGCGCCCCCCTTAAGGAAGGAGGTCAAATAGGAGAAGGAAGAGGGGGCTCACCCCCCCTTCCTTCCTCCATTCCCTCTTCCCTTTTCCCCCTTCCAGTAATAAGGAAGGGGGGGGGGCGAATCAGACTAGGGCCCCAAGTAGGATTCCTCCTACTTGGGGCACCCCAAGTCTGCTCCCCTCCCCCTCCCACCTATATATACATGGGGAGGGGGCGCCTAGAACACACACCAACAATCGTTAGCCGTGTGCGGCGCCTCCCTCCACAGATTACACCCTCGGTCATATTCTCGTAGTGCTTAGTCGAAGCCCTGCACATCACCGACACCACACCGCCGTTCTGACGGAACTTACCTACTTCCTCGACACTTTGCTGGATCAAGAGTTCGAAGGACGTGTTGGGGAATGTAGCAATAATTCAAAAAAATTCTTACGTGTCACCAAGATCATTATAGGAGATGCTAGCAACGAGAGAGAGAAGGGAGTGCATCTTCATACCCTTGAAGATCGCTAAGAGGAAGCGTTACAAGAACATGGTTGATTCATACTCGCGGCCATTCAAATCGTGGAAGATCCGATCTAGCGCTGAACGGACGGCGCCTCCGCGTTCAACAGACATACAGCTCGGGGACGTCTCCTCCTTCTTGATCCAGCAAGGGGAGAGGAGAAGTTGAGGGAGAGCTCCGGCAGCACGACGGCGTGGTGGTGGAGCTTGTGGTATTCCTACAGGGCTTCGCCAAGCACTACAGAGGAGAAGGAAGAGTTGGAGGAGGGAGGGGCTGCGCCAGGGAAGGGGTGCGGCTGCCCTCTCTCTCCCTCACTATATATAGGGGGAAGGGGGAGGAGGAGGCGCCCTAGGGTTTCCCTAGGGGAGGGGCGACGGCCACAGGGGAAACCCTAGATGGGTTTGGGCGCCCCCACCCCTAGGAAACTTGCCCCCCAAGCCGGGAGGGGTGGCTGCCCTAGGGGAGGCACCCCCACCTCTCCAAGTTATGTGAGAAGGGGTGGGAGGGGCGCTCAGCCCCTTAGTGGGCTGATCTGCCCCTCCCCTTGGCCCATAAGCCCCCCCAACGCTTGCCAGGGCCTCCGAAACCCCTTTCGGACACGCTGGTTGTCATCCGGTACCCCCGGAACAATTCCGGACTCCAATACCCTTCGTCCAATATATCGATCTTCACCTCCGGACCATTCCGTAGTTCCTCGTCATGTCTGGGATCTCATCCGGGACTCCGAACAACCTTCAGTAACCACATATTATTTCCCATAACAACTCTAGCATCACCGAACCTTAAGTGTGTAGACCCTACGGGTTCGGGAACCATGCAGACATGACCGAGACACCTCTCCGGCCAATAACCAATAGCGGGATCTGGATACCCATATTGGCTCCCACATGTTCCACAATGATCTCATCGGATGAACCACAATGTCGGGGATTCAATCAATCCCGTATTCAATTCCCTTTGTCTATCGCAATGTTACTTGCCCGAGATTTGTCGTCGGTATCCCTATACCTTGTTCAATCTCGTTACTGGCAAGTCTCTTTACTCGTTCCATAACGCATGATCCTATGACTAACTCCTTAGTCACACTAAGCTCATTATGATGATGCATCACCGAGTGGGCCCAAAGATACCTCTCCGTCATACGGAGTGACAAATCCCAGTCTCGATTCGTGCCAACCCAACAAACACTTTCAGAGCTACCTGTAGTGCACCTTTATAGCCACCCAGTTACGTTGTGACGTTTGGTACACCCAAAGCATTCCTACGGTACCCGGGAGTTGCACAATCTCATAGTCTAAGGAAATGATACTTGACATTAGAAAAGCTCTTAGCAAACGAACTACACAATCTTGTGCTATGCTTAGGATTGGGTCTTGTTGAAGGAAATATGCCCTAGAGGCAATAATAAAGTTATTTTTTATTTCCTCATATCATGATAAATGTTTATTATTCATGCTAGAATTGTATTAACCGGAAACATGTTACATGTGTGAATACATAGACAAACTTAACGTCACTAGTATGCCTCTACTTGACTAGCTCATTAATCAAAGATGGTTATGTTTACTAACCATAGACATGTGTTGTCATTTGATTAACGGGATCACATCAGTAAGAGAATGACGTGATTGACTTGACCCATTCTGTTAGCTTAGCACTTGATCGTTTAGTATGTTGTTATTGCTTTCTTCTGACTTATACAAGTTCCTACAACTATGAGATTATGCAACTCCCGTTTATCGGAGGAACACTTTGTGTGCTACCAAACGTCATAACGTAACTGGGTGATTATAAAGGAGCTCTACAGGTGTCTCCAAAGATACATGTTGAGTTGGCGTATTTCGAGATTAGGTTTTGTCACTCCGATTGTCGGAGAGGTATCTCTGGGCCCTCTCGGTAATGCACATCACTATAAGCCTTGCAAGTAATGTAGCTAATGAGTTAGTTACGGAATGATGCATTACGTAATGAGTAAAGAGACTTGCCAGTAATGAGATTGAACTAGGTATTGAGATACCGACGATCGAATCTCGGGCAAGTAACATACCGATGACAAAGAGAACAATGTATGTTGTTGTGCGGTTTGACCGATAAAGATCTTCGTAGAATATGTTGGAGCCAATATGAGCATCCAGGTTCCGCTATTGGTTATTGACCGGAAACAGTTCTGGGTCATGTCTACATAGTTCTCGAACCCGTAGGGTCCGCACGCTTAAAGTTTCTTTGACAGTTTTATTATGAGTTTATGAGTTTTGATGTACCGAAGGTTGTTTAGAGTCCTAGATGTGATCACGGACATGACGAGGAGTCTCGAAATGGTCGAGACATAAAGATCGATATATTGGACGACTAAATTTGGACACCGAAAAGGTTCCGGGTGAGATTGGGATATCTGGGATCTCCGGAGGTTATCGGAACCCCGGGAGGTATATGGGCCTTATTGGGCCTTAGTGGAAAGGAGGAGAAGGAGCAAGGAGGCGCCCCCCAAGCCCAATCCGAATTGGGAGGGGGGGCCCCTTTCCTTCTTCCTCCCCTCTTCCTTCCCTCTCCTACTCCTAGTAGGAAAGGGGAGTCCTACTCCGGTTGGGGTTGGACTCCCCCTAGGGCGCCACCACCCCTTGACAGCCCCTCTCCTCCACTCCTTTATATACGGGGAGGGGCACCCCATAGACACAACAATTGATCTCTTGATTTCTTAGCCGTGTGCGTGCCCCTCCACCAAAGTCCTCGATAATATAGTAGCGGTGCTTAGGCGAAGCCCTGCGACGGTAGAACATCAAGATCGTCACCATGCCATTGTCTTGTGGAACTCTTCCCGACATTCTGCTGGATCGAATCCGGGATCGTCATCGAGCTGAGCGTGTGCTAGAACTTCGAGGTACCGTAGTTTGATTGCTTGATCGGTCGGGCCGTGAAGGCGTCGACTACATCAACCGCGTTGTTCTAACGCTTCGCTTTCGGTCTCACGAGTGCGTGGACAACACTCTCCCTCTCGTTGGTATGCATCACCATGATCTTGCGTGTGTGTAGGAATTTTTTTGAAATTACTACGTTCCCCAACAGTGGTATTCGAGCCTGGTTTTATGCGTAGATGTCATATGCACAAGTAGAACACAAGTGAGTTGTGGGCGATACAAGTCATACTGCTACCAGCATGTCATACTTTGGTTCAGCAGCATTGTGAGATGAAGCGGCCCGGACCAACATTACGCGTACGCTTACGCGAGACTGGTTTCACCGTTACGAGCACTTGTTACTTAAAGGTGACCGGCGGTGTCTGTCATCTCACTTTAGTTGAGCAAGAGTGTGGCTCGCCCGGTCCTTGTGAAGGTTAAAACAGCACTAACTTGACGAACTATCGTTGTGGTTTTGATGCGTAGGTAAGAGCAATTCTTGCTCAGCCCGTAGCAACCACGTAAAATTTGCAATAACAAAGTAGAGGACATCTAACTTGTTTTTGTAGGGCATGTTGTGATGTGATATGGTCAAGACGTGATGCTATATTTTATTGTATGAGATGATCATGTTTTGTAACCGAGTTATCGACAATGGCGAGAGCCATATAGTTGTCGCTTTATTGTATGAAATGCAAGCATACATAATTGCTTTACTTTATCACTAAGCGGTAGCGATAGTCGTAGAAGCAATAGATGGCGTAACGACAACGATGCTATGATGGAGATCAAGGTGTCGCGCCCGGTGGCGATGGTGATCACGACGGTGCTTGGAGATGGAGATCACAAGCACAAGATGATGATGGCCATATCATATCACTTATATTGATTGCATGTGATGTTTATCCTTTATGCATCTTATCTTGCTTTGATTGGCGGTAGCATTTTAAGAAGATCTCTCACTAAATTATCAAGAAGTGTTTTCCACAGTATGCACCGTTGCGAAAGTTCTTCGTCTTTGAGACACCACGTGATGATCGGGTGTGATAGGCTCTACGTTCAAATACAATGGGTGCAAAACAGTTGCACACGCGAATACTCGAGTTAAACTTGACGAGCCTAGCATATCTGAGATATGGCCTCGGAACACGGAGACCGAAGGTCGAGCGTGAATCATATAGTAGATATGATCAACGTAGTGATGTTCACCATTGAAACTACTCCATCTCACGTGATGATCGGACATGGTTTAGTTGATTTAGATCACGTGATCACTTAGATGACTAGAGAGATGTCATCTAAGTGGGGTTCTTTAGTAATATGATTAATTGAACTTAAATTTATCATGAACTTAGTACTGATAGTATTTTGCTTGTCTATGTTTGTTGTAGATAGATGGCTCATGTTGTTGTTTCGTTGAATTTTAATGCGTTCCTTGAGAAAGCTAAGTTGAAAGATGATGTAGCAATTACACGGATTTGGGTCCGTAACTCGAGGGTTATCCTCATTGCTGCCTGGAAGAATTACGTCGTGGAAGCACCGTTGGGTGCGAACTGCTGCAGATGCAACTAACGACGTTAAGAACGTCTGGCAGAGCAAAGCTGATGACTACTCGATAGTTCAGTGTGCCATGCTTTACGACTTGGAACCGGGTCTTCAACGATGTTTTGAACGTCATGGAGAAAATGAGATGGTCTAGGAGTTGAAGTTAATATTTCAAGCAAATGCCCGGATTGAGAGATATGAAGTCTCCAATAAGTTCTATAGCTGTAAGATGGAGGAGAATAGTTCTGTCAGTGAACATATACTGAAAATGTCTGGGTATAATAATCACTTGATTCAACTGGGAGTTAATCTTCCTGATGATAGTGTCATTGACAGAATTCTTCAATCACTACCACCAAGCTACAGGAGCCTCATGATGAACTATAATATGCAAGGGATAGACAAGACTATCCCGAGCTCTTCGCAATGCTAAAAGCTGCGGGGGTAGAAATCAAGAAGGAGCATCAAGTGTTGATGGTCAATAAGACCACCAGCTTCAAGAAAAAGGGCAAAGGGAAGAAGAAGGAACTTCAAGAAGAACAACAAGCAAGTTGTTGCTCAAGAGAAGAAACCCAAGTCGGACCTAAGCACGAGGCTGAGTGCTTCTCTTGCAAGCGGTGGACCTTTGAAGCGGAACGCCCCAAGTATTTGGCGGATAAGAAGGATGGCAAAGTGAACAAAGGTACATGTGATATACATGTTATTGATGTGTACCTTACTAAAGCTCGCAGATAGCACACAGGTATTTGATCTTGGTTACATTGCTAATATTTGCAACTCAAAGCAGGGACTACAGATTAAGCGAAGATTGGCTAAGGACAAGGTGACGATGCGCGTGGGAAATGGTTCCAAAGTCGATGTGATTGCGGTCGGCACGCTACCTCTACATCTACCATCGGGATTAGTTTTAGACCTAAATAATTGTTATTTGGTGCCAGCGTTAAGCATGAACATTATATCTGGATCTTGTTTGATGCGAGATGGTTATTCATTTAAATCAGAGATAATGCTTGTTCTATTTATATGAGTAATATCTTTTATAGTCATGCACCCTTGAAGAGTGGTCTATTTTTATTGAATCTCGATAGTAGTGATACAAATATTCATAATGTTGAAGCCAAAAGATGCAGAGTTGATAATGATAGTGCAAATTATTTGTGGCACTGCCGTTTGGGTCATATCGGTGTAAAGCGCATGAAGAAACTCCATACTGATGGACTTCTGGAATCACTTGATTATGAATCACTTGGTACTTGTGAACCGTGCCTCATGGGCAAGATGACTGAAACGCCGTTCTCCGGAACTATGGAGCGAGCAACTGATTTGTTAGAAATCATACATACTGATGTATGTGGTCCAATGAATATTGAGGCTCGTGGCGGGTATCGTTATTTTCTCACCTTCACAGATGATTTGAGCATACATGGGTATATCTACTTGATGAAACATAAGTCTGAAACATTTGAAAAGTTCAAAGAATTTCAGAGTGAAGTGGAAAATCATCGTAACAAGAAAATAAAATTTCTATGATCTGATCGTGGAGGAGAATATTTAAGTTACGAGATTGGTTTACATTTGAAGCAATGCGGAATAGTTTCGCAACTCACGCCACCCGGAACACCACAATGAAATGGTGTGTCCGAACGTCGTAATCGTACTTTACTAGATATGGTGCGATCTGTGATGTCTCTTACTGATTTTCCGCTATCATTTGGGGTTATGCTTTAGAGACGGCTGCATTCACGTTAAATAGAGCACCATCAAAATCCGTTGAGACGACGCCTTATGAACTATGGTTTGGCAAGAAACTAAACTTGTCGTTTCTTAAAGTTTGGGGCTGCGATGCTTATGTGAAAAAACTTCAACCAGATAAGCTCGAACCCAAATCGGAGAAATGTGTCTTCATAGGTTACCCAAAAGAGACTATTGGGTACACCTTCTATCACAGATCTGAGGGCAAGATTTTTGTTGCTAAATTCGGATCCTTTCTAGAGAAGGAGTTTCTCTCGAAAGAAGTGAGTGGGAGGAAAGTAGAACTTGATGAGGTAACTGTACCTGCTCCTTTATTGGAAAGTAGTTCATCACAAGAACCAGTTCCTATGACAACTACACCAATCAGTGAGGAAGCTAATGATATTGATCATGAAACTTCAGATCAAGTTACTCTTGAACCTCGTGGTCTACGAGTAAGATCCGCACAGTGGTATGGTAATCCTATTCTGGAAGTCATGTTACTTGACCATGGCGAACCTACGAACTATGAGGAAGCGATGACGAGCCCAGATTCCGCAAAATGGCTTGAAGCCATGAAATCTGAGATGGGATCCATGTATGAGAACAAAGTATGGACTTTGGTTGACTTGCCCTATGATCGGCAAGCCATCGAGAATAAATGGATCTTCAAGAAGAAGACTAACACTGATGGTAATGTAACTATCTACAAAGCTCGACTTGTTGCGAAAGGTTTTCGAAAAGTTCAAGGGGTTGACTACGATGAGACTTTCTCGCCTGTAGTGATGCTTAAGTCTGTCCGAATCATGTTAGCAATTGTCGCATTTATGATTATGAAATTTGGCAAATGGACGTCAAAACGCATTCTGAATGGATTTACGGAAGAAGAGTTGTATATGATGTAGCCGGAAGGTTTTGTCGATCCAAAAAGGTGCTAACAAAGTATGTAAGCTCCAGCGATCCATTTATGGACTGGTGCAAGCCTCTCGGAGTTGGAATAAACACTTTGATAGTGTGATCAAAGCATATGGTTTTATCTGAGACTTTTGGAGAAGCTTTGTATTTACAAGAAAGTGAGTGGGAGCTCTGTAGCATTTACGATATTATATGTAGATGACTTATTGTTAATTGGAAATGATATAGAATTTCTGGATAGCATAAAGGGATACTTGAATAAAAGTTTTTCGATGAAAGACCTCGGTGAAGCTGCTTACATATTGGGCATCAAGATCTATAGAGATAGATCAAGACGGTTAATTGGACTTTCACAAAGCACATACCTTGATAAAGTTTTGAAAAATTTCAAAATGGATCAGGCAAAGAAAGGGTTCTTGCCTATATTACAAGGTGTGAAGTTGAGTCAGACTCAATGCCCGACCACATCAGAAGATAGAGAGAAAATGAAAGATGTTCCTATGCTTGACCATAGGCTCTATCATGTATGCAATGTTGTGTACCGGACTGGACGTATGCTTAGCAATAAGCTTGGCGGTAGGTACCAAAGTAATCGAGTGGATCATTTGGACAGCGGTCAAGAATATCTGAAATACGAAAAGGACTAAGGATATGTTTCTCGTTTATGGAGGTGACAAAGAGCTAGTCGTAAATGGTTACGTCGATGCAAGCTTTGACACTGATCCGGATGATTCTAAATCGCAAACCGGATACGTGTTTTTATTAAACGGTGGAGCTGTCAGTTGGTGCAGTTCTAAACAAAGCATTGTGGTGGGATCTACATGCAAAGCGAAGTACATAGCTGCTTCGGAAGCAGCAAATGAAGGAGTCTGGATGAATAAGTTCATTTCCGATCTAGGTGTCATAAGGACCAATGAAGATCTTCTGTGACAATACTCGTGCAATTGCCTTGGCAAAGGAATCCAGATTTCACAAGAGGACCAAGCACATCAAGAGATGCTTCAATTCCATCCAGGACCAAGTCCAGGTGGGAGACATAGAGATTTGCAAGATACATACGGATCTGAATGTTGTAGACCCGTTGACTAAGCCTCTTCCACGAGCAAAACATGATCAGCACCAAGACTCCTTGGGTGTTAGAATAATTACTGTGTAATCTAGATTATTGACTCTAGTGCAAGTGGGAGACTGAAGGAAATATGCCCTAGAGGCAATAATAAAGTTATTATTTATTTCCTCATATCATGATAAATGTTTATTATTCATGCTAGAATTGTATTAGCCGGAAACATGATACATGTGTGAATACATAGACAAACTTAACGTCACTAGTATGCCTCTACTTGACTAGCTGATTAATCAAAGATGGTTATGTTTCCTAACCATAGACATGTGTTGTCATTTGATTAACGGGATCACATCATTAGGAGAATGATGTGATTGACTTGACCCATTCCGTTAGCTTAGCACTTGATCGTTTAGTATGTTGCTATTGCTTTCTTCATGACTTCTACAAGTTCCTACAACTATGAGATTATGCAACTCCCGTTTATCGGAGGAAC
Organism: Aegilops speltoides; assembly: GCA_021437245.1. NCBI lineage: Eukaryota > Viridiplantae > Streptophyta > Magnoliopsida > Poales > Poaceae > Aegilops > Aegilops speltoides. Next base: position 306,568,683 of record CM038142.1, on the reverse strand, counting down.
ACTTTGTGTGCTACCAAACATCACAACGTAACTGGGTGATTATAAAGGAGCTTTACAGGTGTCTCCAAAGATAAATGTTGAGTTAGCGTATTTCGAGATTAGGTTTTGTCACTTCGATTGTCGGAGAGGTATCTCTGGGCCCTCTCAGTAATGCACATCACTATAAGCCTTGCAAGCAATGTAGCTAATGAGTTAGTTATGGAATGATGCATTATGTAACGAGTAAAGAGACTTGCCGGTAACGAGATTGAACTAGGTATTGAGATACCGACGATCGAATCTCGGGCAAGTAACATACCGATGACAAAGGGAACAATGTATGTTGTTGTGCGGTTTGTCCAATAAAGATCTTCGTAGAATATGTAGGAGCCAATATGAGCATCCAGGTTCTGCTATTGGTTATTGACCGGAAACAGTTCTAGGTCATGTCTACATAGTTCTCGAACCCGTAGGGTCCGCACACTTAAAGTTCCATTGACAGTTTTATTATGAGTTTATGAGTTTTGATGTACCGAAGGTTGTTCGGAGTCCCGAATTTGATCACGGACATGACTAGGAGTCTCGAAATGGTCGGGGCATAAAGATCGATATATTGGACGACTAAATTTGGACACCGGAAAGGTTCCGGGTGAGATTGGGACAATACCGGATCTCTGAGAGGTTATCGGAACCCCCGGGAGGTATATGGGCCTTATTGGGCCTTAGTGGAAAGGAGAGAGAAGGAGAAAAGGAGGGGGCGCTCCCCCCCAAGCCTAATCGAATTGGGAGGGGGGCCGGCCCCCATTTCCTTCTTCCCTCCCCCCTCTTCCTTCCCTCTCCTACTCCTAATAGGTAAGGGGGGAGTCCTACTCCCGGTTAGGGTTGGACTCCCCCTAGTGCGCGCCGCCCCCTTGGTCGGCCCCCTCTCCTCCCCTCCTTTATATACGGGGGAGGGGGGCACCCCATAGACACAACAACTCATGTCTTGATCTCTTAGCCGTGTGCGGTGCCTCCCTCCACCAAAGTCCTCGATAATATTGTAGCGGTGCTTAGGCGAAGCCCTGCGACGGTAGAACATCAAGATCAACACGACGCCATCGTGCTGACGGAACTCTTCCCCGACATTCTGCTGGATCGAAATTCGGGGATCGTCATCGAGCTGGACGTGTGCTAGAACTCGGAGGTGCCGTAGTTTCGGTGCTTGATCGGTCGGGCCGTGAAGACGTACGACTACATCAACCACGTTGTTCTAACGCTTCGCTTTGGTCTCACGAGTGCGTGGACAACACTCTCCCCTCTCGTTGCTATGCATCACCATGATCTTGCGTGTGCGTAGGAATTTTTTTGAAATTACTACGTTCCCCAACACTTGTCAATAACATCATTCTTCTAATGATGTGATCCCGTTATCAATGACATCCAATGTCCATGGTTAGGAAACCATAACCACCTATTGATCAACGAGCTAGTCAACTAGAGGCTCACTAGGGACATGTTGTGGTCTATGTATTCACACATGTATTACGGTTTCCGATTAATACAATTATAGCACGAACAATAGACAATTATCATGAATAAGGAAATATAATAATAACCATTTTATCATTGCCTCGGGGCATATTTCCAACAGATCTCCACTTGCACTAGAGTCAATAATCTAGTTCACATCACTATGTGATTGTAATGAATCGAACACCCATGGGGTTTGATCATATCTCGCTTGAGAGAGGTTATTAGTCAGCGGTGCGAACCTTTCGGATCCATGTGTGCTTTACAAATCTCCGTGTCATCTTGTAGATGCAGCTACCACGCTATTTGGAACTATTCGGATAAGCTGTTCTACTATATGAATTTGGTTTACTACTCGAGTCATCCAGTTAGTGTCAAAGTTTGCATCGGCGTAACCCTTTACGACAAATTCTTTTACCACCTCCATAATCGAGAAAATTCCTTAGTCCACTAGTTACTAAGGACAACTTTAACATTGTCACCGTGATCCATTCTGGATCACTCTTGTACCCCTACCGACTCATGGCAAGGCACACTTGAGCGCGGTACAACGGCATAACATCTTGTAGAGCCCTCGCCTAAAGCATAGGGGCGACCTTCATCCTTTCTCTCTCTTCTGCGTGGTCGGTCTTGAGTCTTACTCAATACTCACACCTTATAACACAACCAAGAACTCCTTTGCCGATCTATTTTGAACTCCTTCAAAATCTTGTCACGGTATGTATTCATTTGAAAGTACTATTAAGCGTTTTTGATCTATCCTTATAGATCATGATGCTCAATGATCAAGTAGCTTAATCCAGGTTTTTATTGAAAAACACCTTTCAAACAACCCTATATGCTTTCCAGAAATTCTACATCATTTCTGATCAACAATATGTCAACGACATATATTCATCAGAAATTCTATAGTGCTCCCACTCACTTCTTTGGAAATACAAGTTTCTCATAAACTTTGTATAAACCCAAAATCTTTGATCATCTCATCAAAGCGTATATTCCAACTCCGAGATGCTTACTCCAGTCCTTAGAAGGATCGTTGGAGCTTTGCATACTTGTTAGCATCTTTTAGGATTGACAAAACCTTCTGGTTGTATCATATACAACCTTTCCTCAAGAAAATCATCGAGGAAACAATGTTTTGACATCTTATCTGCAAGATTTCATAAATAATTCAATAACTGCTAATATAATTCGAACAGGCTCTTAGCATCGCTACGAGTGAGAAAGTCTCATCATAGTAAACTCCTTGAACTTGTCAGAAAACATCTTAGCGACAAGTCGGGCTTTCTTAATGGTGACACTTACCATCATTGTCCGTCTTCCTTTTAAAATCCATCTGTACCCAACAGCCTTACTGTCACACCCTGATTTTCATGGCACAGCACTTAAGCTCTTATCATGCTAAAATGTGGTTTGACAAAAACTTTTGAGTGTTTTGGACTTTGCTTGATTTGATTTTTTGTCTGCTTTTTTGCAAGTGCTCTAAAAATAAAATAAATCCTCCAACTCCTATACTTCATCTCCTTGATCCAAACTCTTGAAACAATGATCATGCCATGTGTATAGGACATAAAAATATTTTCTTACAAAATAATTTGGCCAAATAGTATTTTCAAAATTAGTTTTTCCAAAAACCCTGAATTGAGGTTTGCCTTGCAAGTACTTAATTAAGGGCAGTAAAAATCTTTCAAAAATATATTTGACTCCTATTAGATATAGGATTCCCGAAACCACAAAATATAATTTTAAAGGTTATTTTCCTATTTTATTTATAAGCTTTTTCTTAAGTCCAGAAATGGTCTTTAATAAGGAAAAATTATTTTATTGCTTCAAAAATATTTGGCAAAATTTAGGGAAACTCATAGGACATATATTGTCCATATATAAGAGTTTCAACACATGGTCATGTTCAAAATGTTGGTCAAATCCTCAAAACCCTTTACGGATATTTCAAGCTTTTGAAATATTTACAAAGAAATGTTCTCCAAAATTCCATGAAAATTCTATCATGTCACATATGACATATTTGGTGATATTGCCAAGTCTCATGACTTGGAGAACAAGGTAGCATCATCAAAACCTCTCAAAACCATTTCTGTCCATTTTGAAGTTTGAGCAACTTTACATTGCCAAACATGTCCAAATGTTCTCAAACCTTGTGAACTTGCTCAAATGGTCTAATAATTCATCTAGACCAAATGGCACAAGTTGGAGAGCAATTTAACTTGATCATAGTGCCCCAAAACTCTTTCTGTCCAGAACCATGTTTGAACAACTTTGCATTACCAACTTTCTCTCCTTGACCCCAACTTTTGTGAGCATGATCACATGACCAAATGAGGCCACCACACCAAGTGGTGCATCAAGGAGAAGTGATTTGCTCAACTTAACCTACACAAGTTCATTTCTGCTAAATTCTAGGGTTTACCAAAGTTGCATTGTCAACTTTCTTCAAATGATCTCCAAATTGGTGGAAGGCCCTAATTATATGTGTCATTTCACCCTATGGAGTCTCATGGCAAATGGGAATCATATTCTTGCCCAAACCAACATCAAACACCTTCTGGCATTTTGCAAAAATCACTGTTTTAACCCCTTCCACTAATCTCCATGACTTCTCCTTGTTACCACAGCCCCACCTAGTCCCCTTGCACGTCCAGTAGCAATGGCTGATCCACAGCTCAATTATTTGGAGGTGAAACCCTCACTTTCCCCCTCTGGACAACAGTTTTCCTTCCATTCTCTCACCTCTCTCTCACTCCTGGCAAGCCCCAGGGCATCCAATGCCTTTCCCACATTGTTTACTCCCCTGAGCAGCCGCTAGACACAAGTGGGCGCGTGAGGACGCGAGGAAAAGCTGCGGGTGCCGGCCATTTGCGCGCTCTGGAGCACGACAGCGTGCTCCCGACCGTTGACACGGCACTCCCGACCACCTCGAGCCTCCCCTCGCGCGATGGATGCTCCTCGGCGTCCATAACACGACACCAAGCTGGCCCCTCCTCCTTCTCCCTCCTGCTGCCTCCTTTCGCCTGCCTTGCCGCCGCCCGAGAGCTCAATGGGCATGCTCACACCAGCGCCCCGACACTCCCGCTCCTTCTCTTCCCTCCCCTAGCCCTGGACCAACCCCACGAACGCCCCAGACATACCCACGCGCGCCCCCGTGACCTCCAGCAACGGCTAGGAGCTCGTCGGCGCACGAGTCCACGGCACCTCTCGGCCGCGCCCGTATAGGGCCACCCCGAAACCTTATCATGTCTCAAATTGCTCTCTCTCCCCTCTCGCATCCTCGACCGACCCACGGCTCTTCCGTGCTCTCCTTGCACCTCCATGGCCGGGCAGTGCAGCGCCGCCGCTTAAATCGTGGGCCTCGACCCTCTCACTTCCCAGGAGCACTCCGCACCCTCTCGTCACCATCACCAACTCACCCCGCTCCATCCCTCCTCCTCGTGCCTTCCTTGCTGGGCGAACCCGCCACCACTTTGTCCTGCCTTGGCGAGGCCTCGCTTCGCTCAGCGCCTCCCGTAAACCGGGTCCCAGTGGGTGCGGCCCGTCCTCCAGAGCTCTCCGGAGTCAGGCGGTCGCCGGAGGTGGCCGGAGCCACCGAGCAGGCGCCGGCAAGCGCTCGGCCCGCCTCCTCTGTTTTCTCTGTCATGGGCGGGAGGAGGCGGCGACCACCTGTGGGTGGACCCCTGGTCGGCCGACCGCCAGTGGGCCCCTCCGTTTAAGTGAAGGCGTGCAGCCTCTTCCCGCTTCCCATGCAAGGCGCCTGGAGAAATCGCGCCGACGTCGCCCACAGCTCCCGTGCAGCCGAGGCAGCTGGGCGGCCCATGCTATCCTTCGCTGTGCGCGAGGATAAGGGTAATGCCTACAATTCTTTTATTCTTTTCTGTGGGATTGTAAAATCCATAGGTTATTTATTCTAAGTCCAAATCTGATGATTTTAATTTCTATAAGTTCATAAAATCATGATCTATCACATGGTGCAACTTGCACATTTTCCGAAACTTTTCTTCACAAACATTTATCAAATCTTGTTTTCTTAATTACGTGGTAATCTTTAGAAAATCACAGAGGGCTCAATATTGGTCCAAATGCCATGATTCAAATTCCTAGATGCATCAAAGTTCAAAACTTAGTTTTTGAACATTTTACTAATACTTTCGTGTCACCTCAACAAATGGTCTATTTCTTTGTATATAGCCAACTTTACAAATCATAGGATATTCATTTGAACTCCAAATCCAGTGAAACCAATTCCTAGATGCTTCTAAAATCATCCTTTGTTAAATGGGTGCCTTTGCTCATTTTTCAAAAATGTATTTCTGTACACTTCTTGCAAATCCATAAATCTCTTGATTCCATCATATTGAAATGTTAGGAGGTGTTCATTGATCCACTTCAATGAAATCACCTTGGTCATCCCTCATATGACCAGTGGTATCCAATAAAAGTCAACTTCACATTTTTAGAGCACATTTATTCTTGCCTTGTTGTGTTGCTTATTGTGTTTGTTTTCCGGCGTTAGTTGGCGAGGTAGACGGAGTACTTGGAGAAGGACTAGAAGACTTGAAGACTCGAGGAGCAGGCAAGCAGCCCTTTGACCATGACTATGATACCTTTATATGCATGTCATTTTAGCTCTTTATTAATGATGCATCGGAATCATGATGAGATGGTGAACCACGTGGGTTGGTTGCCACGATTACATTCCTCGTTGATACTTGCATTGTGCATGGCCCTACCTTCTTATGAGGGTTATGCCGGTGGGAGTGGATAGGGTGCAAATGTAGATGCTACGCAAATGGGGTGGGTTTGTGCATGGTGAAGGAGGCAAAGTGATTTCAAAGGTATTTTCGAAAACCCGTCGGTGCCACTCATGCCCGAGGGAGATGATGAGATGGGTGACCACTTGATGACGAAGTGGTGTGCCAAGCAAAAAGGGTGTGTTGTTTTCAAAACGGATTGGTCGGAGTTGCGACCGTTATTCCAACCTTACATGCGCGACCACTCTACCCTTATATGGGAAAGGGCATTGTTGAGTACCTAGACCGATACTAGCTTGGAGCCCGCATTACTAGTGACGGGGGAGAGTTGGTGCTCTCTCTTGGGACGGGGTCGTGCCAGGTAGGGCGGCCATGACTGTTTTCACAGGGCACCGGACACACCGTTGGTACCCCGTGCTTGTGGTATGTGATGAATATGGGAGCGAGGCTCCGCGATTTTATGATGTGAAATGTTTGGCACGGGGGTTACTACCAATCGAGTGGACTCCATGTTAGTGTCGTCTAGGGAAAGGTAGTGATCGGGTGCTTACCCCGGGTACTTGAGGTACCGCGGGTCGTGGATGACACGGAAGTTCCCCGGTTCTAGTGGGTAAAGTGTGCAACCTCTGCAGAGTGTAAAACTATTCGAATAGCCGTGTCCACGGTCATGGACAGTTGGGTAACCGCTCTTGGGCTACGTCCACTTGTTTTCAAACCCAGTGTGTGTGTGATGATGGAGAGGACTTGGACCAAGTCAAAAGACTTGACACGATGGAGATGGGTTGGTGCCCACTCTGTTTATGATAAATGGGTTGGTGCCCATTCTATTTATGTTGATATCTGTGACCAGTTCTTATGGTTACTTGAATTCTCTTGATGCATGCTTTATAGGATGTTGAACATGTCTTGCACACAAAACTAGCTTTATGCAAACCTTTACCTATGACATGCATTTCTGTACCTTGAACCAAATCATGGGTTGCTTGCGAGTACATTCAAAGTACTCATTGGCTTGCCACTGGTTATTTAATTGACCAGGCATGGAAGGACCGGAGTTGGAAGAAGAGTTCTTCGGAGACGATCATGCGAACTAGGACGTTTCCCAAATGAATGCTGTAGGGTTAAGGCAGATGGCATGGGTTCTACTTATCAATGACGTTTTCCGCTGCTGTGTTTCATTTGATGTTCAGCCCTTAAGGCTTTATCGATGTAAGACTTGACCAGGTTGGTCACTATTTGTGTAAGACGGTATGTATGGATGTAAGACTCTTGTTATTCAGCTTACGTGTGTTCGGTGAGCATTGATCTCGGGATCCTTTGTACCGTGCATTCGGTGATCACGACTTATGAGTCGGGGTCCCCACAGAGCTGGTATCGAGCCATCTGTTGTAGGAAGCCTTAGTTAGCATGGTCGTTAGTGAGGGAAAAACTATTTCCAAAACTATTACTAGTTTTCAAAACTATCTATGCTTCTCTTCCCCTTCTGAGTTTTTCGAAAGCTAAGATATACTTTCCTCTTCCCCTTCAAAATTTAATGGTCGCTAGAACCCTTATGTCCCTAGCCCTTTGGGTTCCTTGAAATCCTCGTGGTTAATCAAGAAGGAAGTTGCCTTGCGAGACATTCACCCACATCTCCTGAACACAAGATTGGCGACATCACAACAAGAAGATACCAACAGAAGATGCGTCCTCAAGGGATGAGGACCCGAAGACCCAGGAAATGGAGACACCCTTGACCTTTGCTCCAAGATGATGCAACCTTAGCCTCGACGACCGGGGCATAGGTTATGCAAGAGCATGATATGCATCGCTAATAGAGTAACCTGTCACTACCGTTGTTGTATCGGCAACCACCGGTGGATGAGAACCTAGCCATTTGGTCCGCCTCACTATTGTGAGCAGGAAGCAGTTCTCCTCATCCCCGCTCTTGGTGTCGATGTTATCATCAACGTAACCGACATGATGGACCTCTATTATGCCTTGATAATGTCATTGCATAAAGGATTGCCTACAGGTACCATCGATGGCTTAGAAGACAAGAAGGATCATCATGATTAAGAAGACAACGAAGGCCGAGTCAATGCACGCTATGAAAGCCACCTTCACCCCATCACTTCAACAGGCAAGAAGTTGTTAAAGGCTCTTCAAGCTCAACCGGGATCATCCCATGAAACAACTACAAGAGACATAGCAACACCTGAGGAGAACCCGGGAGACTGCATGAGGCACAAGGCACGACTATGGGTCAAGAACCCCTAGGGTAGGATGAGTCGTGTACCCCTATCTTGTGATCGAGTCCGTATGATGGTTCGAGTAGAACCATGATTGTGTGTTGCTTGTTTTTATTTGTTTATGTTTTGATATAAGTCGCACTTTTGCCCTAGGCGACAAGTATGCGACTATATCACCTTCCTTACCTTGTTTCTTTTGTTTGGCCCTTTTTGCATCTATTTGTTTGCACTTGCACTATAGAACCCCCCCCCTTTTTTGGCATTCCCCCTTCTCTATGCTACTTTTCCCTCTCGTCTCTCTCTCCTCAACTGAAGACCAGCAAAACAAGATGCACCAAGGAATCTGCTTCGGCAACCAACTAGCAATGAAGACTTTTGTTGCAGCCTCCTCGACCAAGTGCAACCCCGTAGAATCATGTTTAACCCTCAAGATTAGAGACCAATTCCTAGACCCTTTGAGGCTCCACGAGATACCCCAGCCCGAAACCTTAACCATGAGCTTAACCAACGGAACTGCAAGAGAACCGGTTAAGCCTTCGTAACCTGCTTATCCTTTGGGTTCATTATGGAACTAGTGGACATAGTGAACGAGCACATTATCATCCTAATATAGCACGGATCGGCGATGCCATAGGAAGACCAGTTTGAGGATATAGGATTAGAGGGCAAAGGACTCGATGAGTTTATATCAATGACCTTGGGGAATTATCTGAGATTCTTTGGTGGATTATAAGGCTTCCATGTTGGTGATGAACTTGGTGGGATCATAGAGTAGCGTAGCTCTCACTACCCATGGGTGAATTGGATTTATAGGACGAATTTGATCGCAAGCTAAAAATTCTTGGAAGTATTTGGATTTAACTTAGCCATGGGATATTGATAGGAGGCAGTTAAGGTTACGTAAGTGACTTGGGGCAAACATGTAGGAATCCTCGTTGGACGCAAGATTTGGATTTAGGTAAGTGATTCTAGTTGAATATGGATGTTGAGTATGTCTACATGGTTGAAGTAATAGGATTTAGGCGATGATGCGGATCGTGATACCATGTTTCTCGGTGGACAATAAACTAGGAGATTGGGTGTATTGTCAGAGTTTAACTAGGTATCTATATAAGCTTGACCTTGGAATATTACTTGACCATGATAATGGGAATTGGTGGACTTACTCTAGTGGAAATAGCCTTTTCAAGTATTGGGGATTATAGGAACATTAGGAGATCATGTGGAACACCATCGACATTCGATTTGAGTAATTAATGGATTGGGTAGTGATCGATGGGAGTTGATTAATGGGCTTTTGGAGATGATTCATAGAAAGGAAACAAGATCTTGGGTGGCTTCGACGTGTTTCCTTAGGGTAGAGATGCTTTATCGTAGACCTTGGGAGACCGGGCCGAAACCTTTGGGATTGTCACGTTCAAGCTTAGCAACTTATATGTTCTACCCATGGATTTTTAGGGGTAGACATACATATGAGTTCGGGGATTATAGACATGTATGATTTTGTTAGACCTCCTCTGGGAGTCATGAGGATACGAGTGGCATGAAGTGATGATTGGAGTTGGCCTATTCGAGATGATGCTATCAGTGATATGATGTGATTGGTGTAAAGGACGAGATAGACTACTGGCATCTCAGAAGCCGTGCTTAAAGATAGAATGATAAATGTTCATTCGCACACTAGAATCCTTGGAACCCTTATGCCCTACCAAGCCACACACAGTTGGATCGTGACCTTGGGCCTTGGCTCTAGATCAATAAGATTTTGACCAATGCTCAACCAGGACCCTCACCAGTACCTCAACCCACTCTACGTACCCCAAATACTTCATAGAGTACTTGGGCAAGTGATCATCATCCTTACTTGAGGACATGAATGTCCGCACGAAGACGGAAGAAGAGTTGATCAGCTGGTTAGGGAACATCCGAAGACCGCCATGTCAAGGAGGAAGAACTATACCAACCACCATCGTCAAGGAGTGAGCTTCCGCATTGAAGGCTGTGCACATCGCAAGCCACTCCTCCCAAAGGCAACTTCTGGCCTCATGAAGAAAACTATGCTACTCATGACCTTGAGCTAGCAGCGGTGGTTCATGCCACGAAGACATGGCGACATTATCTCTTCTGGAAGGGATGTGAGATATACATGGATCGCGAAGGTCTCAAGTATATTTTCACTCAAAAGGGATTGAACACGAGGCAAAGAAGATGGCTAGACTTAATCAAAGTATATGACCTCAGTGTTCAATACCACCCTGGAAAGGCTAATGTGGTAGCAGATGCATTAAGCGAAAGGCTTGTTCCTTGAATGCTATGCTCAAGGACAGTTGCCATACTGTATGAAGAACTTGAAAGCTTGGGTTGGAACTGGTTGCACCAGATTCTTAACTAACCTTGAAGTCAAGCCTTGGTGGCACCATTTGAAGTGTTATCTGGTGGAAGTGCCGCACACCCTCAATTGGTCGAGATCAAGGACTTGTCTTTGGGCCCGACATTCCCGTGAAACCGAAGAGCAAGTCCAGCTTGTCGGGGCGTTTGAAGACTACCAAGCCAAGACCAAAGAGCTCTGCTGACCCACATCGTCAAGACATGACCTTCCGGGTTGGAGACCATGTTTATCTCCGGTCACCCTCTCAAAGGAACCTAGCACTTCCATGTCAAAGGAAAGCTCGCCCAAGATCCATCGGCCTTCTTGAGATCACTCCAAGATTTAACAACCCCTCAGAGATCTCTACAAGGCGTAGAATAGACGGCTACCAGTGGAGTTGCCACAGAGCTACCTCGGGTGCGCAGCGCTTTCCATGCATCCCAACCCGGAAGTGTTTTCCAACTCCCTAACCTGCCCGATCTCTATAAGGACGTTGACCACCGAGCCACCGACCCTAGTCCAACCAGACCTAGCAAGAGACCCTCGGCAACTGGATCAACCGAGGCGTCATACACGGCCACACCATCAAGTACTTCAATCTCAAGGGAGCACTACATGGAAGCGAAGCAACATGAAGACTTGAAGACTACCCAGGATACAAGTTTACGCATCCCTTTCGCGCCTAGTCTAGGAATCTCGGGGCGAGATTCTTGTAAGAGGTAGGTCTGTCACACCCTGATTTTCATGGCACAGCACTTAAGCTCTTATCATGCTAAAATGTGGTTTGACAAAAACTTTTGAGTGTTTTGGACTTTGCTTGATTTGATTTTTGTCTGCTGTTTGCAAGTGCTCTAAAAATAAAATAAATCCTCCAACTCCTATACTTCATCTCCTTGATCCAAACTCTTGAAACAATGATCATGCCATGTGTATAGGACATAAAATATTTTCTTACAAAATAATTTGGCCAAATAGTATTTTCAAAAATTAGTTTTTCCAAAAACCCCTGAATTGAGGTTTGCACTGCAAGTACTTAATTAAGGGCAGTAAAAATCTTTCCAAAAATATATTTGACTCCTATTAGATATAGGATTCCCGAAACCACAAAATATAATTTTAAAGGTTATTTTCCTATTTTATTTATAAGCTTTTCTTAAGTCCAGAAATGGTCTTTAATAAGGAAAAATTATTTTATTGCTTCAAAATATTTGGCAAAATTTAGGGAAACTCATAGGACATATATTGTCCATATATAAGAGTTTCAACACATGGTCATGTTCAAAATGTTGGTCAAATCCTCAAAACCCTTTCTGGATATTTCAAGCTTTTGAAATATTTACAAAGAAATGTTCTCCAAAAATTCCATGAAAATTCTATCATGTCACATATGACATATTTGGTGATATTGCCAAGTCTCATGACTTGGAGAACAAGGTAGCATCATCAAAACCTCTCAAAACCATTTCTGTCCATTTTGAAGTTTGAGCAACTTTACATTGCCAAACATGTCCAAATGTTCTCAAACCTTGTGAACTTGCTCAAATGGTCTAATAATTCATCTAGACCAAATGGCACAAGTTGGAGAGCAATTTAACTTGATCATAGTGCCCCAAAACTCTTTCTGTCCAGAACCATGTTTGAACAACTTTGCATTACCAACTTTCTCTCCTTGACCCCAACTTTTGTGAGCATGATCACATGACCAAATGAGGCCACCACACCAAGTGGTGCATCAAGGAGAAGTGATTTGCTCAACTTAACCTACACAAGTTCATTTCTGCTAAATTCTAGGGTTTACCAAAGTTGCATTGTCAACTTTCTTCAAATGATCTCCAAATTGGTGGAAGGCCCTAATTATATGTGTCATTTCACCCTATGGAGTCTCATGGCAAATGGGAATCATATTCTTGCCCAAACCAACATCAAACACCTTCTGGCATTTTGCAAAAATCACTGTTTTAACCCCTTCCACTAATCTCCATGACTTCTCCTTGTTACCACAGCCCCACCTAGTCCCCTTGCCGTCCAAAGCAATGGCTGATCCACACTCAATTATTTGGAGGTGAAACCCTCACTTTCCCCTCTGGACAACAGTTTTCCTTCCATTCTCTCACCTCTCTCTCCTCTGGCAAGCCCAGGGCATCCAATGCCTTTCCCACATTGTTTACTCCCCAGCAGCCGCTAGACACAAGTGGGCGCGTGAGGGCGCGAGGAAAAGCTGCGGGTGCCGGCCATTTCAGCTTCTGGAGCACGACAGCGTGCTCCCGACCGTTGACACGGCACTCCCGACCACCTCGAGCCTCCCCTCGCGCGATGGATGCTCCTCGACGTCCGCAACACGACACCAAGCTGGCCCCTCCTCCTTCTCCCTCCTGCTGCCTCCTTTTTACGCACCTTGCGCCGCCCAAGAGCTCCAATGGGCATGCTCACCTTGGCGCCCGACACTCCCGCTCCTTCTCTTCCCTCCCCTAGCCCTGGACCAACCCCACGAACGCCCCAGACATACCCACGCGCGCCCCCGTGACCTCCAGCAACGGCTAGGAGCTCGCCGGCGCACGAGTCCACGGCACCTCTCGGCCGCGCCCGTATAGGGCCACCCACGAGCCTTATCATGTCTCAAATTGCTCTCTCTCCCCCTCTCGCATCCTCTGACCGACCCACGGCTCTTCCGTGCTCTCCTTGCACCTCCATGGCGGAGCAGTGCAGCCCGCCCCCGCTTAAATCGTGGGCCTCGACCCTCTCACTTCCCAGGAGCACTCCCGCACCCTCTCGTCACCATCACCAACTCACCCGCGCTCCATCCCTCCTCCTCGTGCCTTCCTTGCTGGGCGAACCCCGCCACCGCTTTGTCCCTGCCTGTGGCGAGGCCTCGCTTCGCTCAGGCGCTCCCAGCAGCCGGGTCCCAGTGGGTGCGGCCCGTCCTCCCGAGCTCTCGGGTCAGGCGGTCGCCGAGGTGGCGGAGCCACCGGGCAGGCGCCGGCAAGCGCTCGGCCCGCCTCCTCTGTTTTCTCTGTCGCGGGCGGGAGGAGGCGGCGACCACCTGGGTGGACCCATGGTCGTGACCGGCCAGTGGGCCCCTCCCGTTTAAGTGAAGGCGTGCCAGCCTCTTCCCGCTTCCCAGCGGCGCCTGGAGAATCGCCTTGACGTCGCCCTGGCTCCCGTGCAGCCGAGCATTGGGCGGCCCTGCTATCCTTCGCTTTGGTGCGCAGGATAAGGGTAATGCCTACAATTCTTTTTATTCTTTTCCTGTGGGATTGTAAAATCCATAGGTTATTTATTCTAAGTCCAAATCTGATGATTTTAATTTCTATAAGTTCATAAAATCATGATCTATCACATGGTGCAACTTGCACATTTTTCCAGAAACTTTTCTTCACAAACATTTATCAAATCTTGTTTTTCTTAATTCTGTGGTAATCTTTAGAAAATCACAGAGGGCTCAATATTGGTCCAAATGCCATGATTCAAATTCCTAGATGCATCAAAGTTCAAAACTTAGTTTTTGAACATTTTTACTAATACTTTCTGTGTCACCTCAACAAATGGTCTATTTCTTTGTATATAGCCAACTTTACAAATCATAGGATATTCATTTGAACTCCAAATCCAGTGAAACCAATTCCTAGATGCTTCTAAAATCATCCTTTGTTAAATGGGTGCCTTTGCTCATTTTTCAAAAATGTATTTCTGTACACTTCTTGCAAATCCATAAATCTCTTGATTCCATCATATTGAAATGTTCGGAGGTGTTCATTGATCCACTTCCAATGAAATCACCTTGGTCATCCCTCATATGACCAGTGGTATCCAATAAAAGTCAACTTCACATTTTTAGAGCACATTTATTCTTGCCTTGTTGTGTTGCTTATTGTGTTTGTTTTCCGACGTTAGTTGACGAGGTAGACGGAGTACTTGGAGAAGGACTAGAAGACTTGAAGACTCCGAGGAACAGGCAAGCAGCCCTTTGACCATGACTATGATACCCCTTTATATGCATGTCATTTTTAGCTCTTTATTAATGATGCATCGGAATCATGATGAGATGGTGAACCACGTGGGTTGGTTGCCACGATTACATTCCTCGTTGATACTTGCATTGTGCATGGCCCTACCTTCTTATGAGGGTTATGCCGGTGGGAGTGTATAGGGTGCAAATGTAGATGCTACGCAAATGGGGTGGGTTTGTGCATGGTGAAGGAGGCAAAGTGATTTCAAAGGTATTTTCGAAAACCCCGTCGGGTGCCACTCATGCCCGAGGGAGATGATGAGATGGGTGACCACTTGATGACGAAGTGGTGTGCCAAGCAAAAAGGGTGTGTTGTTTTCAAAACGGATTGGTCGGAGTTGCGACCGTTATTCCAACCTTACATGCGCGACCACTCTACCCTTATATGGGAAAGGGCATTGTTGAGTACCTAGACCGATACTAGCTTGGAGCCCGCATTACTAGTGACGGGGGAGAGTTGGTGCTCTCTCTTGGGACGGGGTCGTGCCAGGTAGGGCGGCCATGACTGTTTTCACGGGCACGGACACACCGTTGGTACCCGTGCTTGTGGTATGTGATGAATATGGGAGGCGAGGCTCATGATTTTATGATGTGAAATGTTTGGCACGGGGTTACTACCAATCGAGTGGACTCCATGTTAGTGTCGTCTAGGGAAAGGTAGTGATCGGTGCTTACCCCGGTACTTGAGGTACCATGGTCGTGGATGACACGGAAGTTCCCGGTTCTAGTGGGTAAAGTGTGCAACCTCTGCAGAGTGTAAAACTATTCGAATAGCCGTGTCCACGGTCATGGACAGTTGGGTAACCGCTCTTGGGCTACGTCCACTTGTTTTCAAACCCAGTGTGTGTGTGATGATGGAGAGGACTTGGACCAAGTCAAAAGACTTGACACGATGGAGATGGGTTGGTGCCCACTCTGTTTATGATAAATGGGTTGGTGCCCATTCTATTTATGTTGATATCTGTGACCAGTTCTTATGGTTACTTGAATTCTCTTGATGCATGCTTTATAGGATGTTGAACATGTCTTGCACACAAAACTAGCTTTATGCAAACCTTTACCTATGACATGCATTTCTGTACCTTGAACCAAATCATGGGTTGCTTGCGAGTACATTCAAAGTACTCATTGGCTTGCCACTGGTTATTTAATTGACCAGGCATGGAAGGACCGGAGTTGGAAGAAGAGTTCTTCGGAGACGATCATGCGAACTAGGGCGTTTCGGTCGAGAATGCTGTAGGGTTAAGGCGGATGGCATGGGTTCTACTTATCAATAGCGTTTTCATTGCTGTGTTTCATTTGATGTTCAGCCCTTAAGGCTTTATCGATGTAAGACTTGACCAGGTTGGTCACTATTTGTGTAAGACGGTATGTATGGATGTAAGACTCTTGTTATTCAGCTTCTGTGTGTTCAGTGAGCATTGATCTCTGGGATCACTGTACACGTGCATTCGGTGATCACGACTTATGAGTCGGGGTCCCCACACTTACGACCATCAAGTAGTTCTTCCAAAGTCTACACTTTGTTTTCATACATGGATCCTCTCTTGAATTTTATGGCCTCGAGCCATTCGTTGGAATCCGGGCCCACCATCGCTTCTCCATAGCTCGTAGGTTCATTGTTGTCTAGCAACATGACCTCCAAGACAGGATTACGTACCACTCTAAAGTAGTACGCATCCTTGTCGACCTACAAGGTTTGGTAGTGACTTGATCTGAAGTTTCATGATCATTATCATAAGCTTCCACTTCAATTGGTGTAGGCGCCATAGGAACAACTTCCCATGCCCTGCTACACACTAGTTGAAGTGATGTTTCAATAACCTCATCAAGTCTCCACCATCCTCCCACTCAATTATTTCGAGAGAAACTTTTCCTCGAGAAAGGACCCGTTTCTAGAAACAGTCGCTTTTGCTTCCGGATCCGAAATAGGAGGTATACCCAACTATTTTGGGTGTCCTATGAAGATGCATTTATCCGCTTTGGGTTCGAGCTTATTAGGCTAAAACTTTTCCACATAAGCGACGCAGCCCCAAACTTTTAAGAAATGACAGCTTAGGTTTCTCTAAACCATAGTTCATACGTGTCACCAAGATCATTATAGGAGATGCTAGCAACGAGAGAGAGAAGGGAGTGCATCTTCACACCCTTGAAGATCGCTAAGAGGAAGCGTTACAAGAACATGGTTGATTCGTACTCGCGGCCATTCAAATCGTGGAAGATCCGATCTAGCGCTGAACGGACGGCGCCTCCGCGTTCAACAGACATACAGCTCGGGGACGTCTCCTCCTTGTTGATCCAGCAAGGGGAGAGGAGAAGTTGAGGGAGAGCTCCGGCAGCACGACGGCGTGGTGGTGGAGCTTGTGGTATTCCTGCGGGGCTTCGCCAAGCACTCTGAGAGGAGAAGGAAGAGTTGGAGGAGGAGGGGCTGCGCCCGGAAGGGGTGCGGCTGCCCTCTCTCTCCTCACTATATATAGGGGAAGGGGAGGAGGAGGCGCCTAGGGTTTCCCTAGGGGAGGCGGCGGCCACCAGGGGAAACCCTAGATGGGTTTGGGCGCCCCACCCTAGGAAACTTGCCCCCCAAGCCGGGAGGGGTGGCTGCCCTAGGGGAGGCACCCCCACCTATCCAAGTTATGTGAGAAGGGGTGGGAGGGGCGCTCAGCCCCTTAGTGGACTGATCTGCCCCTCCCCTTGGCCCATAAGCCCCCCCAACGCTTGCAGGGGCCTCAAAACCCCTTTCGGACACTGAGTCGTCACCCGTACCCGGAACAATTCCGGACTCCAATACCCTTCGTCCAATATATCGATCTTCACCTCCAGACCATTAGTAGTTCCTCGTTATATGCAGGATCTCATCCGACTCGAACAACCTTCAAGAACCACATATTATTTCCCATAACAACTCTAGCGTCATGAACCTTAAGTGTGTAGACCCTACGGGTTCGGGAACCATCTGAACATGACCGAGACACCTCTCGGCCAATAACCAATAGCGGGATCTGGATACCCATATTGGCTCCCACATGTTCCACAATGATCTCATCGGATGAACCACAATGTCGGGGATTCAATCAATCCCGTATTCAATTCCCTTTGTCTATCGCAATGTTACTTGCCCGAGATTTGTCGTCGGTATCCATATACCTTGTTCAATCTCGTTACTGGCAAGTCTCTTTACTCGTTCCATAACGCATGATCCTGTGACTAACTCCTTAGTCACACTAAGCTCATTATGATGATGCATTACCGAGTGGGCCCAAAGATACCTCTCCGTCATACGGAGTGACAAATCCCATTCTCGATTCGTGCCAACCCAACAAACACTTTCAGAGATCCCTGTAGTGCACCTTTATAGCCACCCAGTTACGTTGTGACGTTTGGTACACCCAAAGCATTCCTACAGTATCCGGGAGTTGCACAATCTCATGGTCTAAGGAAATGATACTTGACATTAGAAAAGCTCTTAGCAAACGAACTACACAATCTTGTGCTATGCTTAGGATTGGGTCTTGTTGAAGGAAATATGCCCTAGAGGCAATAATAAAGTTATTTTTTATTTCCTCATATCATGATAAATGTTTATTATTCATGCTAGAATTGTATTAACCGGAAACATGATACATGTGTGAATACATAGACAAACTTAACGTCACTAGTATGCCTCTACTTGACTAGCTCATTAATCAAAGCTGGTTATGTTTACTAACCATAGACATGTGTTGTCATTTGATTAACGGGATCACATCAGTAAGAGAATGACGTGATTGACTTGACCCATTCTGTTAGCTTAGCACTTGATCGTTTAGTATGTTGTTATTGCTTTCTTCATGACTTATACAAGTTCCTACAACTATGAGATTATGCAACTCCCGTTTATCGGAGGAACACTTGGTGTGCTACCAAACGTCATAACGTAACTGGGTGATTATAAAGGAGCTCTACAGGTGTCTCCAAAGATACAGTTGAGTTGGCATATTTCGAGATTAGGTTTTGTCACTCCGATTGTCGGAGAGGTATCTCTGGGCCCTCTCGGTAATGCACATCACTATAAGCCTTGCAAGCAATGTAGCTAATGAGTTAGTTACGGAATGATGCATTACGTAGCGAGTAAAGAGACTTGCGATGTGAGATTGAACTAGGTATTGAGATACCGACGATCGAATCTCGGGCAAGTAACATACCGATGACAAAGGAACAATGTATGTTGTTGTGCGGTTTGACCGATAAAGATCTTCGTAGAATATGTAGGAGCCAATATGAGCATCGGGTTCCGCTATTGGTTATTGACGGAAACAGTTACGGGTCATGTCTACATAGTTCTCGAACCCGTAGGGTCCTTGCACGCTTAAAGTTTCTTTGCAGTTTTATTATGAGTTTATGAGTTTTGATGTACCGAAGGTTGTTCAGAGTCCTAGATGTGATCACGGACATGACGAGGAGTCTCAAAATGGTCGAGACATAAAGATCGATATATTGGACGACTAAATTTGGACACCGGAAAGGTTCCAGGTGAGATTGGGACAATCTGGGATCTCAGGAGGTTATCGGAACCCCGGGAGGTATATGGGCCTTATTGGGCCTTAATGGAAAGGAGGAGAAGGAGCAAGGAGGCGCCCCCAAGCCCAATCCGGGTGGGAGGGGGGCCCCCTTTCCTTCTTCCTCCCCTCTTCCTTCCCTCTCCTACTCCTAGTAGGAAGGGGGAGTCCTACTCCCGGTTGGGGTTGGACTCCCCCCTAGGGCGCGCCACCCCCTTGACCGGCCCCCTCTCCTCCACTCCTTTATATACGGGGGAGGGGGCACCCCATAGACACAACAATTGATCTCTTGATTTCTTAGCCGTGTGCGGTGCCCCCCTCCACCAAAGTCCTCGATAATATAGTAGCAGTGCTTAGGCGAAGCCCTGCGACGGTAGAACATCAAGATCGTCACCATTCCATTGTGCTGACGGAACTCTTCCCCGACATTCTGCTGGATCGGAATCCGGGGATCGTCATCGAGCTGAACGTGTGCTAGAACTCGAAGGTGCCGTAGTTTCGGTGCTTGATCGGTCGGGCCATGAAGACGTACGACTACATCAACCGCGTTGTTCTAACGCTTCCGCTTTCGGTCTACGAGGGTACGTGGACAACACTCTCCCCTCTCGTTGATATGCATCACCATGATCTTGCGTGTGTGTAGGAATTTTTTTGAAATTACTACGTTCCCCAACAGTGGTACTCGAGCCTGGTTTTATGCGTAGATGTCATATGCACAAGTAGAACACAAGTGAGTTGTGGGCGATACAAGTCATACTGCTACCAGCATGTCATACTTTGGTTCAACAGCATTGTGAGATGAAGCGGCCCGGACCAACATTACGCGTACGCTTACGCGAGACTGGTTTCACCGTTACGAGCACTTGTTACTTAAAGGTGACCGGCGGGTGTCTGTCTGTCTCACTTTAGTTGAACCGAGTGTGGCTACGCCCGGTCCTTGTGAAGGTTAAAACAGCACTAACTTGACGAACTATCGTTGTGGTTTTGATGCGTAGGTAAGAGCAATTCTTGCTCAGCCCGTAGCAACCACGTAAAATTTGCAATAACAAAGTAGAGGACATCTAACTTGTTTTTGTAGGGCATGTTGTGATGTGATATGGTCAAGACGTGATGTTATATTTTATTGTATGCGATGATCATGTTTTGTAACCGAGTTATCGGCAACTGGCAGGAGCCATATAGTTGTCGCTTTATTGTATGAAATGCAAACGCCCTGTAATTGCTTTACTTTATCACTAAGCGGTAGCGATAGTCGTAGAAGCAATAGATGGCGTAACGACAACGATGCTATGATGGAGATCAAGGTGTCGCGCGGTGACGATGGTGATCACGGCGGTGCTTGGAGATGGAGATCACAAGCACAAGATGATGATAGCCATATCATATCACTTATATTGATTGCATGTGATGTTTATCCTTTATGCATCTTATCTTGCTTTGATTGACGGTAGCATTTTAAGATGATCTCTCACTAAATTATCAAGAAGTGTTCTCCTGAGTATGCACCGTTGCGAAAGTTCTTCGTCTTTGAGACACCACGTGATGATCGGGTGTGATAGGCTCTACGTTCAAATACAACGGGTGCAAAACAGTTGCACACGCGAATACTCGAGTTAAACTTGGCGAGCCTAGCATATACAGATATGGCCTCGGAACACGGAGACCGAAAGGTCGAACGTGAATCATATAGTAGATATGATCAACGTAGTGATGTTCACCATTGAAACTACTCCATCTCACGTGATGATCGGACATGGTTTAGTTGATTTAGATCACGTGATCACTTAGATGACTAGAGAGATGTCTGTCTAAGTGGGGGTTCTTTAGTAATATGATTAATTGAACTTAAATTTATCATGAACTTAGTACCTGATAGTATTTTGCTTGTCTATGTTTGTTGTAGATAGATGGCTCATGTTGTTGTTTCATTGAATTTTAATGCGTTCCTTGAGAAAGCTAAGTTGAAAGATGATGTAGCAATTACACGGACTGGGTCCGTAACCTGAGGATTATCCTCATTGCTGCACAGAAGAATTACGTCGTGGAAGCACCGTTGGGTGCCAGGCCTGCTGCAGATGCAACTAATGACATTAAGAACGTCTGGCAGAGCAAAGCTGATGACTACTCGATAGTTCGATTGTGCCATGCTTTACGGCTTGGAACCGGGTCTTCAACGGCGTTTTGAGCGTCATGGAGCATATGAGATGTTCCAGAGTTGAAGTTAATATTTCAAGCAAATGCCGGATTGAGAGATATGAAGTCTCCAATAAGTTCTATAGCTGTAAGATGGAGGAGAATAGTTACGTCGGTGAACATATCTTGAAAATGTGCAGGTATAATAATCACTTGATTCAACTGGGAGTTAATCTTCACGATGATAGTGTCATTGATGAAATTCTTCAATCACTACCACCAAGCTACAGGAGCCTCATGATGAACTATAATATGCAAGGGATGGACAAGACTATCCCGAGCTCTTACGCAATGCTAAAAGCTGCGGGGTAGAAATCAGAAGGAGCATCAAGTGTTGATGGTCAATAAGACCACCAGTTTCAAGAAAAGGGCAAAGGGAAGAAGAAGGGAACTTCAAGAAGAACACAAGCAAGTTGCTGCTCAAGAGAAGAAACCCAAGTCTGGACCTAAGCACGAGGCCGAGTGCTTCTCTTAAGCAAGGTATTTGGACCTTTGAGCGGAACGCCCCAAGTATTTGGCGGATAAGAAGGATGGCAAAGTGAACAAAGGTATATGTGACATACATGTTATTGATGTGTACCTTACTAATGCTCGCATAGCACTTTGGGTATTTGATCTTGGTTACATTGCTAATATTTGCAACTCAAAATAGGGACTACGGATTAGCGAAGATTGGCTAAGGACGAGGTGACGATGCGCGTGGGAAATGGTTCCAAAGTCGATGTGATTGCGGTCGGCACGCTACCTCTACATCTACCATCGGGATTAGTTTTAGACCTAAATAATTGTTATATGGTGCCAGCGTTAAGCATGAACATTATATCTGGATCTTGTTTGATGCGAGATGGTTATTCATTTAAATCAGAGATAATGCTTGTTCTATTTATATGAGTAATATCTTTTATAGTCATGCACCCTTAAAGAGTGTTCTATTTTTATTGAATCTCGATAGTAGTGATACAAATATTCATAATGTTGAAGCCAAAAGATGCAGAGTTGATAATGATAGTGCAAATTATTTGTGGCACTGCCGTTTGGGTCATATCGGTGTAAAGCGCATGAAGAAACTCCATACTGATGGACTTCTGGAATCACTTGATTATGAATCACTTGGTACTTGTGAACCGTGCCTCATGGGCAAGATGACTGAAACGCCGTTCTCCGGAACTATGGAGCGAGCAACTGATTTGTTAGAAATCATACATACTGATGTATGTGGTCCAATGAATATTGAGGCTCGTGGCGGGTATCGTTATTTTCTCACCTTCACAGATGATTTGAGCATATATGGGTATATCTACTTGATGAAACACAAGTCTGAAACATTTGAAAAGTTCAAAGAATTTCAGAGTGAAGTGGAAAATCATCGTAACAAGAAAATAAAATTTCTATGATCGATCGTGGAGGAGAATATTTAAGTTCTGAGATTGGTTTACATTTGAAGCAATGCGGAATAGTTTAGCAACTCCGCCACCGGAACACCACAATGAAATGGTGTGTCGAGCGTCGTGTCGTACTTTACTAGATATGGTGCGATCTGCGATGTCTCTTACTGATTTTCCGCTATCGTTTGGGGTTATGCTTTAGAGACGGCTGCATTCACGTTAAATAGAGTACCATCAAAATCCGTTGAGATGACGCCTTATGAACTATGGTTTGGCAAGAAACCAAACTTGTCGTTTCTTAAAGTTTGGGGTTGCGATGCTTATGTGAACAAACTTCAACCAGATAAGCTCGAACCCAAATCGGAGAAATGTGTCTTCATAGGTTACCCAAAAGAGACTATTGGGTACACCTTCTATCACAGATCTGAGGGCAAGATTTTTGTTGCTAAATTCGGATCCTTTCTAGAGAAGGAGTTTCTCTCGAAAGAAGTGAGTGGGAGGAAAGTAGAACTTGATGAGGTAACTGTACCTGCTCCTTTATTGGAAAGTAGTTCATCACAAGAACCAGTTCCTATGACAACTACACCAATCAGTGAGGAAGCTAATGATATTGATAATGAAACTTCAGATCAAGTTACTACCGAACCTCGTAGGTCTACCAGAGTAAGATCCGCACCAGAGTGGTATGGTAATCCTATTCTGGAAGTCATGTTACTTGACCATGGCGAACCTACGAACTATGAGGAAGCGATGACGAGCCTAGATTCCACAAAATGGCTTGAAGCCATGAAATCTGAGATGGGATCCATGTATGAGAACAAAGTATGGACTTTGGTTGACTTGCCCTATGATCGGCAAGCCATCGAGAATAAATGGATCTTCAAGAAGAAGACTAACACTGATGGTAATGTAACTATCTACAAAGCTCGACTTGTTGCGAAAGGTTTTCGAAAAGTTCAAGGGGTTGACTACGATGAGACTTTCTCGCCTGTAGCGATGCTTAAGTCTGTCCGAATCATGTTAGCAATTGTCGCATTTTATGATTATGAAATTTGGCAAATGGACGTCAAAACTGCATTCCTGAATGGATTTCTGGAAGAAGAGTTGTATATGATGTAACCGGAAGGTTTTGTCAATCCAAAAAGGTGCTAACAAAGTATGTAAGCTCCAGCGATCCATTTATGGACTGGTGCAAGCCTCTCGGAGTTGGAATAAACACTTTGACAGTGTGATCAAAGCATATGGTTTTATACAGACTTTTGGAGAAGCCTGTATTTACAAGAAAGTGAGTGGGAGCTCTGTAGCATTTCTGATATTATACGTAGATGACTTATTGTTAATTGGAAATGATATAGAATTTCTGGATAGCATAAAGGGATACTTGAATAAAAGTTTTTCGATGAAAGACCTCGGTGAAGCTGCTTACATATTGGGCATCAAGATCTATAGAGATAGATCAAGACGCTTAATTGGACTTTCACAAAGCACATACCTTGATAAAGTTTTGAAAAAGTTCAAAATGGATCGAGCAAAGAAAGGGTTCTTGCTGTATTACAAGGTGTGAAGTTGAGTCGGACTCAATGCCCGACCACAATGCAGAAGATAGAGAAAATGAAAGATGTTCCTATGCTTGACCATAGGCTCTATCATGTATGCAATGTTGTGTACGGACCGGCGTATGTAGCAATAAGCTTGGCGGTAGGTACCAAAGTAATCGAGTGGATCATTTGGACAGCGGTCAAGAATATCCTGAAATACCTGAAAAGGACTAAGGATATGTTTCTCGTTTATGGAGGTGACAAAGAGCTAGTCGTAAATGGTTACGTCGATGCAAGCTTTGACACTGATCCGGATGATTCTAAATCGCAAACCGGATACGTGTTTTTATTAAACGGTGGAGCTGTCAGTTGGTGCAGTTCTAAACAAAGCGTTGTGGTGGGATCTACATGCAAAGCGGAGTACATAGCTGCTTCGGAAGCAGCAAATGAAGGAGTCTGGATGAATAAGTTCATTTCCGATCTAGGTGTCATAAGGACCAATGAAGATCTTCTGTGACAATATTGGTGCAATTGCCTTGGCAAAGGAATCCAGATTTCACAAGAGGACCAAGCACATCAAGAGATTCTTCAATTCCATCCGGGACCAAGTCCAGGTGGGAGACATAGAGATTTGCAAGATACATACGGATCTGAATGTTGTAGACCCGTTGACTAAGCCTCTTCCACGAGCAAAACATGATCAGCACCAAGACTCCATGGGTGTTAGAATAATTACTGTGTAATCTAGATTATTGACTCTAGTGCAAGTGGGAGACTGAAGGAAATATGCCCTAGAGGCAATAATAAAGTTATTATTTATTTCCTCATATCATGATAAATGTTTATTATTCATGCTAGAATTGTATTAGCCGGAAACATGATACATGTGTGAATACATAGACAAACTTAACGTCACTAGTATGCCTCTACTTGACTAGCTCATTAATCAAAGATGGTTATGTTTCCTAACCATAGACATGTGTTGTCATTTGATTAATGGGATCACATCATTAGGAGAATGATGTGATTGACTTGACCCATTCCGTTAGCTTAGCACTTGATCGTTTAGTATGTTGCTATTGCTTTCTTCATGACTTCTACAAGTTCCTACAACTATGAGATTATGCAACTCCCGTTTATCGGAGGAACACTTTGTGTGCTACCAAACGTCTAACGTAATCGGGTGATTATAAAGGAGCTCTGGTGTCTCCAAAGATAAATGTTGAGTTAGCGTATTTCGAGATTAGGTTTTGTCACTTCGATTGTCGGAGAGGTATCTCTGGGCCCTCTCAGTAATGCACATCACTATAAGCCTTGCAAGCAATGTAGCTAATGAGTTAGTTATGGAATGATGCATTATGTAACGAGTAAAGAGACTTGCCGGTAACGAGATTGAACTAGGTATTGAGATACCGACGATCGAATCTCGGGCAAGTAACATACCGATGACAAAGGGAACAATGTATGTTGTTGTGCGGTTTGTCCGATAAAGATCTTCGTAGAATATGTAGGAGCCAATATGAGCATCCAGGTTCTGCTATTGGTTATTGACCGGAAACAGTT
Source organism: Aegilops speltoides (assembly GCA_021437245.1). Taxonomy (NCBI): domain Eukaryota; kingdom Viridiplantae; phylum Streptophyta; class Magnoliopsida; order Poales; family Poaceae; genus Aegilops; species Aegilops speltoides. The sequence continues at coordinate 306,542,610 of CM038142.1, read as the reverse complement.
CTAGGTCATGTCTACATAGTTCTCGAACCCGTAGGGTCCGCACACTTAAAGTTCCATTGATAGTTTTATTATGAGTTTATGAGTTTTGATGTACCGAAGGTTGTTCGGAGTCCCGAATTTGATCACGGACATGACGAGGAGTCTCGAAATGGTCGGGACATAAAGATCGATATATTGGACGACTAAATTTGGACATCGGAAAGGTTCCGGGTGAGATTGGGACAATACCGGATCTCCGAGAGGTTATCGGAACCCCCGGGAGGTATATGGGCCTTATTGGGCCTTAGTGGAAAGGAGAGAGAGGAGGAGAAAGGAGGCGCTCCCCAAGCCCTAATCGAATTGGGAGGGGGGCCGGCCCCCATTTCCTTCTTCCCTCCCCCCTCTTCCTTCCCTCTCCTACTCCTAATAGGAAAGGGGGGAGTCCTACTCCCGGTTGGGGTTGACCTCCCCCTAGGGCGCGCCGCCCCCTTGGTCGGCCCCCTCTCCTCCCCTCCTTTATATACGGGGGAGGGGGGCACCCCATAGACACAACAACTGATCTCTTGATCTCTTAGCCGTGTGCGGTGCCTCCCTCCACCAAAGTCCTCGATAATATTGTAGCGGTGCTTAGGCGAAGCCCTGCGACGGTAGAACATCAAGATCGTCACGACGCCATCGTGCTGACGGAACTCTTCCCCGACATTCTGCTGGATCGAAATTCGGGGATCGTCATCGAGCTGAACGTGTGCTAGAACTCGGAGGTGCCGTAGTTTCGGTGCTTGATCGGTCGGGCCGTGAAGACGTACGACTACATCAACCACGTTGTTCTAACGCTTCCGCTTTCGGTCTACGAGGGTACGTGGACAACACTCTCCCCTCTCGTTGCTATGCATCACCATGATCTTGCGTGTGCGTAGGAATTTTTTTGAAATTACTACGTTCCCCAACACTTGTCCATAACATCATTCTTCTAATGATGTGATCCCGTTATCAATGACATCCAATGTCCATGGTTAGGAAACCATAACCACCTATTGATCAACGAGCTAGTCAACTAGAGGCTCACTAGGGACATGTTGTGGTCTATGTATTCACACATGTATTACGGTTTCCAGTTAATACAATTATAGCCTGAACAATAGACAATTATCATGAATAAGGAAATATAATAATAACCATTTTATCATTGCCTCCAGGGCATATTTCCAACAGTCTCCCACTTGCACTAGAGTCAATAATCTAGTTCACATCACTATGTGATTGTAATGAATCGAACACCCATGGGGTTTGATCATATCTCGCTTGTGAGAGAGGTTATTAGTCAATGGGTCTGAACCTTTCAGATCCATGTGTGCTTTACAAATCTCCGTGTCATCTTGTAGATGCAGCTACCACGCGCTATTTGGAACTATTCCAGATAACTGTTCTACTATATGAATTTGGTTTACTACTCAGAGTCATCCAGATTAGTGTCAAAGTTTGCATCGACGTAACCCTTTACGACGAATTCTTTTACCACCTCCATAATCGAGAAAATTCCTTAGTCCACTAGTTACTAAGGACAACTTTAACCGCTGTCCTGTGATCCATTCCTGGATCACTCTTGTACCCCTTGACTGACTCATGGCAAGGCACACTTCAGGCGCGGTACACAGCATAGCATACTGTAGAGCCTACGCCTAAAGCATAGGGGACGACCTTCATCCTTTCTCTCTCTTCTGCGTGGTCAGGTCTTGAGTCTTACTCAATACTCACACCTTATAACACAACCAAGAACTCCTTTGCCGATCTATTTTGAACTCCTTCAAAATCTTGTCATGGTATGTATTCATTTGAAAGTACTATTAAGCGTTTTTGATCTATCCTTATAGATCATGATGCTCAATGATCAAGTAGCTTAATCCAGGTTTTTATTGAAAAACACCTTTCAAACAACCCTATATGCTTTCCAGAAATTCTACATCATTTCTGATCAACAATATGTCAACGACATATATTCATCAGAAATTCTATAGTGCTCCCACTCACTTCTTTGGAAATACAAGTTTCTCATAAACTTTGTATAAACCCAAAATCTTTGATCATCTCATCAGAGCGTATATTCCAACTCCGAGATGCTTACTCCAGTCGTTAGAAGGATCGCTGGAGCTTTGCATACTTGTTAGCATCTTTTAGGATTGACAAAACCTTCTGGTTGTATCATATACAACCTTTCCTCAAGAAAATCATCGAGGAAACAATGTTTTGACATCTTATCTGCAAGATTTCATAAATAATTCAATAACTGCTAATATAATTCGAACAGGCTCTTAGCATCGCTACGAGTGAGAAAGTCTCATCATAGTAAACTCCTTGAACTTGTCAGAAAACATCTTAGCGACAAGTCGGGCTTTCTTAATGGTGACACTTACCATCATTGTCCGTCTTCCTTTTAAAATCCATCTGTACCCAACAGCCTTACGACCATCAAGTAGTTCTTCCAAAGTCTACACTTTGTTTTCATACATGGATCCTCTCTTGAATTTTATGGCCTCGAGCCATTCATTGGAATCCGGGCCCACCATCGCTTCTCCATAGCTCGTAGGTTCATTGTTGTCTAGCAACATGACCTCCAAGACAGGATTACGTACCACTCTAAAGTAGTACGCATCCTTGTCGACCTACAAGGTTTGGTAGTGACTTGATCTGAAGTTTCATGATCATTATCATAAGCTTCCACTTCAATTGGTGTAGGCACCATAGGAACAACTTCCCATGCCCTGCTACACACTAGTTGAAGTGATGGTTCAATAACCTCATCAAGTCTCCACCATCCTCCCACTCAATTATTTCGAGAGAAACTTTTCCTCGAGAAAGGACCCGTTTCTAGAAACAGTCGCTTTTGCTTCCGGATCCGAAATAGGAGGTATACCCAACTATTTTGGGTGTCCTATGAAGATGCATTTATCCGCTTTGGGTTCGAGCTTATTAGGCTAAAACTTTTCCACATAAGCGACGCAGCCCCAAACTTTTAAGAAATGACAGCTTAGGTTTCTCTAAACCATAGTTCATACGGTGTCATCTCAACGGAATTACGTGGTGCCCTATTTAAAGTGAATGTGGTTGTCTCTAATGCCCAACCCATAAATGATAGTGGTAATTCGATAAGAGACATCATGGTATGCACCATATCCAATAGGGTGCAGCTATGATGTTCGGACACCACATCACACTATGGTGTTCCAGGCGGTATTAGTTGTGAAACAATTTCCACAATGTCTTAATTGTGTGCCAAACTCGTAACTCAGATATTCATCACTATGATCATATCATAGACATTTTATCCTCTTATCACGACGATCTTCAACTTCACTCTGAAATTACTTGAACCTTTCAATAATTCAGACTTGTGTTTCATCAAGTAAATATACTTAGCATCTACTCAAATCATCTGTGAAGTAAGAACATAATGATATCCACTGCATGTCTCAGCACTCATTGGACTGCACACATCAAAATGTATTACTTCCAACAAGTTGCTTTCTTGTTCCATCTCACTGAAAACGAGGTCTTTCAGTCATCTTGCCCATGTGGTATGATTTGTATGCCTCAAGTGATTCAAAATCAAATGAGTCCAAACGATCCATCTGCATGGAGTTTCTTCATGCGTATATACCAATAGACATGGTTCACATGTCTCGAACTTTTCAAAAATGAGTGAGTCCAAAGATCCATCAACATGGAGCTTCTTCATGCGTTTTATACCAATATGACTCAAATGGCAGTGCCACAAGTAGGTGGTACTATCGTTACTATCTTATATCTTTTGGCATGAACATGTGTATCACTACGATCGAGATTCAATAAACCATTCATTTTAGGTGCAAGACCCTTGAAGGTATTATTCAAATAAACAGAGTAACCATTATTCTCCTTAAATGAATAGCCGTATTGCGATAAACATAATCCAATCATGTCTATGCTCGACTCAAACACCAAATAACAATTATTTAGGTTTAGCACCAATCTCGATGGTAGAGGGAGCGTATGATGTTTGATCACATCAACCTTGGAAACACTTCCAACACATATCATCATCTCACCTTTGGCTAGTCTCCATTTATTCCGTAGCCTTTTATTTCGAGTTACTAACACTTAGCAACCGAACCGATATCTAATACCCTGGTGCTACTAGGAGTACCAGTAAAGTACACATTAATATAATATATATCCAATATATACATCGACCTTGCCACCTTCTCATCTACCAAGTATCTAGGGTAGTTACCTTGATGTTCGTTCCCCTTATTACAGAAGCACTTAGTCTCGGGTTTGGGTTCAACCTTGGGCTTCTTCACTAGAGCAGCAACTGATTCACCGTTTCATGAAGTATCCCTTTCTTGCCCTTGCCCTTCTTGAAACTAGTGGTTTTACTAACCATCAACAATTGATGCTCCTACTTGATTTCTACTTTCGCAGTGTCAAACATCGCGAATAGCTCAAGGATTATCATGTCTATCCCTGATATGTTATAGTTCATCACGAAGCTCTAGTAGATTGGTGGAAGTGACTTTGGAGAACCATCACTATCTCATATGGAAGATTAACTCCCACTCGATTCAAGCGATTGTAGTACTTCAGACAATCTGGGCACATGCTCAACGATTGAGCTTTTCTCCCTTAGTTTGCAGGCTAAGAAACTTGTCGGAGGTCTCATACCTCTTGACGTGGGCACGAGCCTGAAATCCCAATTTCAGTTCTTGGAACATCTCATATGTTCTGCGACGTTTCAAAAAATGTCTTCGGCGCCTCAATTCTAAACCGTTTAACATTACGCACTGAACTATCATGTAGTCATCAAAATGTGTATGTCAGATGTTCACAACATCCACAGACGACGCTCGAGGTTTAGCACACCGAGCGGTGCATTAAGGACATAATCCTTCTGCGTAGCAATGAGGACAATCCTTAGTTTACGGACCCAGTCCACATAATTGTTACTGTCAACTTTCAACTAAAATTTTCTCTAGGAACATATCTAAAATAGTAGAACTAAAGCGCAAGCCACGACATAATTTGCAAAGACCTTTTGACTATGTTCATGATAATTAAGTTCATCTAATCAATTACTTAGTGAACTCCCACTCAGACAGACATCCCTCTAGTCATCTAAGTGATACATGATCCGAGTCAACTAGGCTGTGTCCGATCATTACGTGAGACGGACTAGTCATCATCGGTGAACATCTTCATGTTGATCATATCCACTATATGACTCATGTTCGACCTTTAGGTCTCTTGTGTTCCGAGGCCATGTCTGTACATGCTAGGCTCTTCAAGTCAACCTAAGTGTTTTGCATGTGTAAATCTGGCTTACACCCGTTGTATGCGAACATTAGAATATATCACACCCGATCATCATGTGATGCTTCGAAACAACAAACTTTCGCAGCGGTGCACAGTTAGGGGAAACACTTTCTTGATATTTTAGTGAGGGATCATCTTATTTATGCTACAGTCGTTCTAAGCAAATAAGATGTAAACATGACAAACATCACATGCAAATCATAAAGTGACATGATATGGCCAATATCATCTTGCGCCTTTGATCTCCATCTTTGAGGCGCGGCATGATCACCTTCGTCACCGGCATGACATTGTGATCTCCATCATCGTGTCTACATGAAGTTGTCTTGCCAACTATTACTTCTACTAATATGGCTAACAGTTAGCAATAAAGTAAAGTAATTACATGGCGTTTTCAATGACACGCAGGTCATACAATAAATTAAGACAACTCCTATGGCTCCTGCCGGTTGTCATACTCGTCGACATGCAAGTCGTGATTCCTATTACAAGAACATGATCAATCTCATACATCACATGCTTTGGCCATATCACATCACATAGCATACCCTGCAAAAACAAGTTAGACGTCCTCTAATTGTTGTTGCATGTTTTACGTGGTTGCTATGGGTTTCTAGCAAGAACGTTTCTTACCTACGCAAAAGCCACAACGGTGATATGCCAATTGCTATTTACCCTTTTCATCGAATCTGATCCGACTAAAGTGCGAGAGACAGACACCCGCTAGCCACCTTATGCAACAAGTGCATGTCAGTCGGTGGAACCTGTCTCACGTAAGCGTACGTGTAAGGTCGGTCCGGGCCGCCTCATCCCACAATGCCGCCAAATCAAGATAATACTAGTAACAGTAAGCATATTGAACAAACCAATGCCCACAACTACTTGTGTTCTACTCGTGCATAGAATCTACGCATAGACCTAGCTCATGATGCCACTGTTGGGGAACGTAGCAATAATTTAAAAAATTTCCTAGATGTCACCAAGATCATTCTAGGAGATGCTAGCAACGAGAGAGAGAAGGGTTACAAGAACGCGGTTTATGGAGTCGTACTCGTGGCGATTCAAATCGTGGAAGATCCGATCTAGCGCTGAACGGACGGCGCCTCCGTGTTCAACACACGTACAGCTCGGGGACGTCTCCTCCTTCTTGATCCAGCAAGGGGAGAGGAGAAGTTGAGGGAGAGCTCCGGCAGCACGACGGTGTGACGCCCCCGATTCAATCGTACACTAATCATGCACGCAAACGTGTACGATCAATATCAGGGACTCACGGGAAGATATCACAACACAACTCTAAAAGTAAATTAAGTCATACAAGCATCATATTACAAGCCAGGGGCCTCGAGGGCTCGAATACAAGTGCTCGACATAAACGAGTCAGCAGAAGCAACAATATTTGAGTACATATATAAGTTAAACAAGTTGCCATAAGATGGCTAACACAAAGCCGGGGATCTGAGATCGAAAGAAGCGCGGGCCTCACGCTGGATCCCCTAACTACTCTGGTCATCGTCGTGCCTTTGCACGTAGTAGTAGGCACCTCCAGTGTAGTAGGAGTAAATAAATCGGCAGTGGCGTCTCGCTCCTGGGCTCCAGCATCTGGTTGCGACAACCAGGTAGAATGGAAAGGGGGAAAAGAGGGAGAAAAGCAACCGTGAGTACTCACCCAAAGTACTCGCAAGCAAGGATTTACACTACATATGCATGGGTATATGTGTAAAGAGGCAATATCGGTGGGCTGAACTGCAGAATGCCAGAATAAGAGGGGGATAGCTAATCCTATCAAAGACTACGCTTCTGCAGCCTCCATCTTGCAGCATGTAGAAGAGAGTAGATTGAAGTCCTCCAAGTAGCATCGCATAGCATAATCCTACCCGGCGATCCTCCCCTCGTCGCCCTGTGGGAAAACGATCACTGGGTTGTCTCTGGAACTTGTCTAGGTGTGTTTTATTAAGTATCCGGTTCTAGTTGTCATAAGGTCAAGGTACAACACTGGGTCGTCCTTTTACCGAGGGACACGGTTATTCGGATAGATAAACTTCCCTGCAGGGGTGCACCACATAACCCAACACGCTTGATCCCATTTGGCCGGACACACTTTCCTGGGTCATGCCCGGCCTCGGGAGATCAACACGTCGCAGCCCCACCTAGGCACAACAGAGAGGTCAGCACGCCGGTCTAAATCCTATGGCGCAGGGGTCTGGGCCCATCGCCCTTTGCTCACCTGCATGTTGCGAATGCGGCCGGAAGCAGACCTAGCCTCCCTAATACAAGAGCAGGCGTTCCAGTCCAATCCGGCGCATGCCGCTCAGTCGCTGATGTCACGAAGGCTTCGGCTGATACCACGACGTCAAGTGCCCATAATTGTTCCTGTGTAGTTGGTTTTTTGCGTATAGGCCAGTGGCCAGACTCAGATCAAATACCAAGATCTCGTTAAGCGTGTTATTATGAAGTAACATGACACGCCCGACGAGGCCAGGCCACCTCTCGCCTAGGTCGTCTCAACCTGCCCTGTCGCTCCGCCACAAAGTAACAGTTGGGGACCGTCGGGAACCCAGGCCCACCTCTACCGGGATGGAGCCACCTGTCCTTCCCGCCCCCACATCGGAATCACTTGCGGGTACTCAACGAGCTGACCCAACTTTAGTCACTACCTGTATAGTATGTATATTTGTATAGTATATACCCGTGATCACCTCCCGAGTGATCACGACCCGATAGCTTAGCAAGGCAAACTGACAAGAATGTAGGGCCACTAATGATAAACTAGCATCCTATACTAAGCATTTAGGATTGCGGGTAAGGTATCAACAACTGTAGCAACAATGATAGGATATGCAACAAAATAGGAGTAAGCGGAACAATAACATGCTATACTACTCTAATGCAAGCAGTAGAGGGAAGAATAGGCGATATCTGGTGATCAAGGGGGGCTTGCCTGGTTGCTCAAGCAAGGAGGGGTCGTCAACACCGTAGTCGAACTGGGGGCCGCCGGCAGTCTTGGGGTCTACCGGAAAGAAGTAACGGAGGGGGAACACAATAAATAACAGAGCAATCAAAGCATCACAAAGCGTAACATGGCAATACTCGGTGCTAGAGGTGACCTACCACAGTACTAGGTGCTACTGGCGAAGGGGGAAAACATCCGGGAAAGTATTCCCGGTGTTTGACGTTTTCAGACAGATGAACCGAAGGTGGATTGTTGCATGTTCGCTATGCCAGGGACATGTGGCGGACAAACGGACTGCGTATTCAGATTTGTCTTGTCGTTCTTAGCAACTTTCATGTACAAAGTATTTTCATCTGAGTTACGAATTATTTAATATTAATTTTCAAATTTTAATCAATTTTTGACATTACTATATTTAATTAAATTCGAAATATTGAATATCTATTTGGTTAAGTGCACCCAAGATATTACACCCGATCGAGATCGATTGGTGGTCGATCGACTATTGACTCGGCGAATAAAGTGGACCCGGTCGTGATGAAACAGTGCGGGTGGGGGCCATCTGTCATTGGCTAGGTGATACATAGTCAGCACTTTGACTGGTCAAACCAGTCAAGGTGGGGCCACACGTCATAGATAGTGGCAATATTAAAACAGTTTATTTAAACTAATTAACTTAATTAGTCAGGGTGGGTGTCGGTGTCAAAACCGGCGGATCTCGGGTAGGGGGTCCCAATCTGTGCGTCTTAGGCTGATGGTAACATGAAGCAAGGGACACAATGTTTACCCAGGTTCGGGCCCTCTCGATGGAGGTAAAACCCTACTTCCTGCTTGATTAGTATTGATGATATGAGTAGTACAAGAGTACATCTACCACGAGATCATAGAGGCTAAACCCTAGAAGCTAGCCTATGATGATTATGATTGTGATCGTGATCGGCCTTCTAAGGACCAACCTCTCTGGTTTATATAGACACCGGAGAGGGCCAGGGTTTACACAGAGTCGGTTACAAGGAAGGAAATACAATATCCGGATCACCAAGCTTGTCTTCCACGCAAAGGAGAGTCCCATCCGGACACAGGACAGAGCCTTGAGTCCTGTAACTTCACGCTCCAATAGTCTGGACGAAGTATATAGTCCGGCCATCCGGATACCCCCTAATCCAGGATTCCCTCAGTAGCCCCTGAACCAGACTTCAATGACGATGAGTCTGCTGCGCAGTCTTGTCTTCGGCATTGCAAGGCGGGTTCCATCTCCGAATATTCCAAAGTAATAATCGAACACTTAGACCATGTCCGGATCTGCAAGATGATCTTCACATACCATCGTAAGGAGCATAGAATAAATCTGATCCACTAGCAGTCTTCGTACGTCGTGCCCCTGCATCATGGCCTGGCCCCACACGAACCGGTGTTTCTTGGCCCACCTCGACTTGCGTTGCGAGGCGGTTTTATTGGCACGCCCTGCCGAAGCAGAGATTGTGTTCCCCTTATTACGGGATATTTCATCAATACGGGCGCGTGCAACCCCACGATGACTGTTGATATGACTCCGTGTGTTATTAGATAAGTCTCAAGCGGTCACGCTAAGGACTCTCGATATTCACCCCCTTTATAAAGGGGCCAAGGCCTATACCTCTTTTCCACCACCCTTGCGCCTTTTCGCATCTCGAGTTCTAACACCCGAGGCCCAAGCTCAAACACCCCAGATCCTCAATATGTCCGGACCCAACCCTCAAGGTCGATGGGTGGCCTCCTCGATCAAAGAGGAGGACATTGCGAGGCTTAGGGAGGTCGGATACCTGACTGCCGACATCCAGCACAGGCTTCCTGCTCCAGGGCAGGTCATCCCTACTCCCGAGCCTAACGAGAGCGTTGTATTTGTCCTCACTCCCTCCGGGGCTTGGGCCTCACCCTTGATCCCTTTGTGAGGGGGCTCATGTTCTATTACGGGTTAGACTTTCATGATCTAGCTCCGGATGCTATTCTCCATATCTCGTCGTTCATCATTGTGTGCGAGGCTTTTCTCCACGTCACTCCACACTTCGGCTTATGGCTCAAGACCTTCAATGTGAAGCCGAAGATGATCGAGGGGCGACTTGCAGAGTGCAGAGGTGCCATAATAAGCAGGAACACCGATGCCCCATGGCCGGAGGGCTCTTTTCCAGAGGTATCCGATGTATGGCAGCGGAGGTGGTTTTATGTCACAGCTCCCAGAGGCACAAATTGGGTGGCCGCCCCCGAGTTCCGCTCGGGCCCTCCGTCACAATTGGTGTCGTGGACCTACGTAGGGCAGAATTGGGGGCCCGCTAGTGATGTACCAATACTGCAGAGTCGTATCCGGGAGCTTCTTGAGAAGGACATTAACCTTGTCAGCATAATCCAAGTATTGCTAACCCGACGGATGTTGCCGTGCAAACGCCGGCCTCTCCGGATGTGGGAGTTCAATCCAGAGGGTCCGCGGACTATTAAGCACTTCTTCGGCCTGAAGCTCGAAGAGATGTGTAAATTATTCTTCGGGCCACAAGTAAACTGTCCGGACACCACCGAGGATGCGGGCCTAAGCTGCAATCACCTGGATACCCAAGTAAGTAATCTTGAAACCGGATACTTCGTTTACATTTGTCAGAGTCATTATTATGAGAATCCTCCATGGCCAGGAATGGCTCAACAAGGCGGAGAGAATCAGGTGTCCGGCGCCACTTCCCGAAGGCTCGCCTAGTCTAACAATAGCCAAGATGCTTGGCCGGGTGCTCAGCAAAATGCCCTCAGGGAAAGACGAAGGGAAGAACCGAGAAGCCGAACTTCACACACAGCGCATCCAAACCGGGGGAATTGCCACCTCCCCTAAGGAGGGTAGTCAGGAAGGGGAGTCTAAAGCCTACTCCCCGCGCGGGAAGAAGACGGCCGCCTCCAAAAACTTGGAGATGGAGGTGCCCAAGCAGGGGAAGAAAGCGTCACCAAGGGGCCCTGCCCCGAAGGGCGTCCTTACCGCGTCATGCCCGCCAACGAGCCTGCCCTCCACAGAGCTGTAAGTTAACCGCAAATTTTGAAGGTACTACTTTTCTCCGAGTACACTAACCAGGATCGATTCTTTGCCGTCCAGCTAGCAGCTCTTCTCAACAGAGTTCGTCTTTGGGGGATCTTCCTCCGGAGATGATGGAGAGTGAGACCCCACCAGCCTCTCCGCCTCATGAGGCGGGCGACACCGAGGTGTCGTCTGATGACCCACAAGTATAGGGGATCTATCGTAGTCCTTTCGATAAGTAAGAGTGTCGAACCCAACGAGGAGCAGAAGGAAATGATAAGCGGTTTTCGATAAGGTTTTCTCTGCAAGCATTGAAATAGTAGGTAATAGATAGTTTTGTGATAAGATAAATAGTAACGAGCAAAAAGTAAATAAAGTAAATAAAGTGCAGCAAGGTGGCCCAATCCTTTAGGTAGCAAAGGATAAGCCTGGACAAATTCTAATAATGAAGAAGGAGCTCCCGAGGACACATTGGGAATTATCGTCAAGCTAGTTTTCATCACGTTCATATGATTCGCGTTCGGTACTTTGATAATTTGATATGTGGGTGGACTGGTACTTGGTTACTGCCCTAACTTGGACAAGCATCCCACTTATGATTAACCCCTATTGCAAGCATCCGCAACTACAAAAGAAGGTATTAAGGTAAACCTAACCACAACATTAAGCCTATGGATCCATATCAACCCCTAACGAAGCAACGCATAAACTAGGGTTTAAGCTTCTGTCACTCTAGCAACCCATCATATACTTATTACTTCCCCATGCCTTCCTCTAGTCCCAAATAATGGTGAAGTGTCATGTAGTCGATGTTCACATAACACCACTAGAGTAAAGACAACATACATCTCATCAAAATATCGAACGAATACCAAATTCACATGACTACTAATAGCAATACTTCACCCATGTCCTCAGGAACAAACGTAACTACTCACAAAGCATATTCATGTTCATAATCAGAGGGGTGATAATATGCATAAAGTATCTGAACATATGATCTTCCACCAAGTAAACCAATTAGCATCAACTACAAGGAGTAATCAACACTACTAGCAACCCACAGGTACCAATTTGTGGTTTTGATACAAGATTGGATACAAGAGATGAACTAGGGTTTTGAGAGGAGATGGTGCTGGTGAAGATGTTGATGGAGATTGACCCCCTCTCAATGAGAGGATCGTTGGTGATGACGTTGGTGATGATTTCCCCCTCCCGGAGGGAAGTGTCCCCGGCAAAACAGCTCCGCTAGAGCCCTAGATTGATTCCGCCAAGGTTCCGCCTCGTGGCGGCGGAGTTTCGTCCCGTAAGCTTACCCACGATTTTTTCCAGAGTAAGAGTGATGATATAGCAGAAGATGGACGCCGGAGGCCCACCAGGGGGCCCAGGAGATAGGGGGCCGCGCCCTATAGGGGGGCGCGCCCTCCTGTCTCCTGGGCAGGGTGTGGGCCCCCTGGCCTATTTCTTTCGCTCATAAATTCCTATTAAATCCGAAAAGTTGTTTCGTGGAGTTTTAGGACTTTTGGAGTTGTGCAGAATAGGTTTCCAACGTTTGCTCCTTTTCCAGCCAGAATTCCAGCTGCCGGTATTCCCCCTCTTCATGGTAAACCTTGTAAAATAAGAGAGAATAGCCATAAGTATTGAGATATAATGTGTAATAACATCCCATAATGCAATAAATATTGATATAAAAGCATGATGCAAAATGGACATATCATCGTCATGGAGGGGTACGGATCTGCCGAAGCCAGAAGCTAATCCTTGATCTCCACGAGCACAGCGTTCGGCTCGAGGCGATGAGAAGGTGCAGCATGATTTGGTGTCCGGCCGAACATACTGACGGGCCTTCTGGAGTGAGTTGAGCTCTCGGAGGAGCACCGCTCATTAATGAGCACGGTGCTTAGGAGGATTTCATCCGCCACAAGCGGTTTGAATGATGCATTTATAAGCCTGCTTAGAGGCTTTGAGGTATGTAATGAAAAATACATAAATTCTGGCTGTGAAGCCCGCGCTGGGTGTGCCCCATATGGATAGTAGCCCCTGAGACTCTGGTTGCCCGCCCTGGGCGGCAAACAGAGGATCATATTGTGTAAGTAATGATTGCACTATATATATGCGCAGGTGTCTAAGGATCCGGCAGCTGGCGAGTCTGTTGAAGTTGCCAAACTGAGGAGGCAGATTGGAGTTATTGATGCCGATATCACGCTGGTGAACGAGCGGCTAAACGAGTGCTCTGCTTTCCTTATTATGTTGTGTAGGAAAATTTGAGAGGGGCATAATATTAATGCGACATACTTGGACTGCAGATGGTGCTGTTGCCATGGAAGCCCTGAGGGCGGAGCTTGCCCAGGCCAAGGAACAAGCTCGGGCTAGCAATGTGGCTGCCCTAAAGGCAGCCGAAGAGTTGAGAGCCGAACATGCTTCTCATCACCGAAGCAAAGACAAGATAGCCAAAATGGCTGTGGAGTTGAAAAATGCCGCCGACCGGTATGAGCTCCTTGAAAAAGAGAATCAGGTTAATTTGGCTGATCTGAACAAGGCACTTAATGCGGCCAAGGAGATGTGGACCGAAGTCAGGGATGTGCGGGAGGAGCTTCGACAGGCCGGAAAAATCGCGGCTGGGAGCCCCTACTTGTTGCGGATGAAGTTTTTGGATCCAAAGTATGCTCTCCTGGATCGATGCTGGAGTCCTGGAGATGCTTATGCGGACTTGGCAAAGAGTACAACTGATGCCGCCAAGTTTTTCAAGGATCAAGGTGATAAAGAAGTGGAGAAGCTGTTCTGGTCCCAATTCAATGCTCCCGCGCGTCCATTGCGGTTGAGTGAGAAGATGGCTGCTTTGGCGGACCTTCATAGGTTGTCTGGGCTTGCCATGCAGTCTGTAATAGACCATCTTTGGCCGAAGGAGCCGAAGCCGGACAATTATTTTGGTTTGGTGCAACAATTCCTCGGTGCCGTATCTCAAATCGATGCCATGAGGAGGTCGGCGTGTATAGAGGGTGCACGGATGGCACTTTCCCGTGTTAAAGCATATTGGACAGATATGGAGGACACCCTCATTGCGACCCAGAATCCGGCGGGAGGCGAGGATCCGGCGAGCACTACTTGGAAGCGAGTAGCGAAGGTGCTCGCTTAATAGAGGCTCAGTGCTCGAAGAATGTCATGTTTGAGTGACAACTCGTGTCATTGTAAAAACAATGTTATTTTGATTATGAGGCTATATTTATACTTATTGCCCGAAAGTATTATTTGTGCCTCCTGTGCGGCCGTTTTTATGTATATGTGTAATTCTGAAAGTTAGCGATCGTTGGCTTATTTACGCATACAATGCGGGGTGTTCACGAAAAATATGCATAATCACACTTGATCCAACGTCTTGGTCCATTAAGGAGGTGATCGCACGTCGAACTAGGCAACCGGACTATATAGTTGTAACACTTTCACTTAGCCATAGGAGTTTGATGGTGGGGCTACTATGTATCCCCTAGTACTTTTCGTGCATCCGAATCTGGTAGCGTGTGTACATGACCGAAAGCGGTCCTTCGTTAATGCGGAGGAATCCTAAAGATTACAGTAAGTCTTCGTGTGGTTGAGCAGTCTCTCATTTGTATCATGACGATCGGTTTTCGGCTTTCTCTCTTGAGCTGCTCATCCGGAATAACGAGAACACAATCGCAGATAGTTCTCCTTTGGTTGCCTTAGCCGATAAGAACGGGCGTAAGGCGGCAAACCGAGAGCGAAGCAAACCCAACATTTGACCAAAGACATGATTCTGAGCTGATGCATATAAGGCCAAACTCGTGACGCCGAACACTCTCGAAGGTATTCAGACTTTGTAACAGAAAATGGGCTAAAGGACGCCCTTTCATTATAAACCCTGTATTTCCAGGTACGTGCATTAGTCTGTCATGGCGAGATGCTAATAATGACAGTATCCTCTGTGGGTATAGTACCCATGGGATGTGTAAACAACAAGAGGTAATAGAAAAGGTTTACACATGGGCTTAATCTAAAGAGAAACCTTTGAGCGGGGTCCTGCTGCACATCTGCGCCTTTGTCTCTGTTGTGCCATTTCCTGGAAGGGTATCGCACGCATTGCGTGTGTAAAAAAAAAGAAAAACTCGTGTAGAAGAGTACGACGTAAGTGTGCGATGGATGGTAAAAGTGTAAGGCATTGGCCTGTAAATAAGGTCAGGCCAACGGTGGGGTTTTATTAAATATTTATAGCCCCTGGTGTCCTCTATGGGATTACATATACGGCGCCTTGGCTCATTTTTATCCGGGCTGCCGGACTCGTCTAACCGTGTCCGTGGTCTTAACGACTAGTCATGCTTTATGGTATCGGAGGCCGCTTAGAGTCCGGCTGCGAGAGCCGTCGCGTATTCCTCCGTGCGTGAAGAGCGCTCTGTGTTTCTGTTAATTATGCCCATGATTAATTAGGTGTGGGTCTCGTTGGTCATTTGGCCCAGTTGGCCAGGGGGGGTCTCTCTCTCCTGTTATTATTTTTCTTGATTTCTTTTCTGTTTCTTTTAGTTTTTTTATTCTAGTGTTAAAAATATCCCAAAGTGGCACCTAAATTGATGTTACCAATTGTGCCATTGCCACATAATTTTGTTACCCAAACTAAAATAGTTTTGTAGTTCTTTAATATTTAAAAGTATTTGAATAATAATTTTCACCATTGTTTTATTCATCTTATACTTTTTAGCATTCTATAAAAGTTTGGTTTCTCCGCCATAATTACCTATGCATTATTTGGCTCACTTTGAACATTTTAGTTTTAATGTTTGAAACTTTTGTTCTTTAGCTTGATTTTAAATTTGAATTTGAATCGGTTTTGAACTAACGCGAGATTAACAACAGTAATCATGGTGACGTGGCATCATTAGTAAGGAATTACTGTAGCTTAATTATCTGGGTGTCACAATTCTCCCCCACTATAAGAAATCTCGTCCTGAGATTTAAGAGGTGAGTAAGGGAGAAAGTTCTGGTTGCAAAATTCTAACGAATCTCTTCGGTCTTGCTTGCTCTTCTTGAAGAGGTTGATCCTTCTCGCTGATGTCTTCATTTCTCTATCTCAGGTCATCATGATGAAGTCGACATCCTTTCTTCGGCAACTCCATCGTTCTTTCAAAAGGATAAGGGGGTATTAGGGAAGAACAGACCGCTACAATGTTTGCTTATCTAGTAGATAACTTCAGGGAAGGTGGCAGAAAGTAACTCTTGAATTGAAACTTAATACATTATCGAGAGCAAAGTGAGGAGGTATTATGGGAAGTTTCGAGCGGGCAGGCAATCGTTCGATGCCTGAAAGAGGGCGTGAAAGGGGTTCAAAGCAACGGGAATAAGTGTTGCGTCTGATACTAGAATAGAGCACTAGGAAGGTGGCCCGTGAATTAAATACGAAGCCAAGCATGGGGAATAACCATTAGAAACAGGGTTATACAGGAGAGTCAGGTTTTGATCATGTGGAACTGTGGGTTATGGGCCCACCATGTGGGTCAAAAGTTGGAAGGGTGGAGACGTCTTGCGCGATCATGCAAGCAAAGCATGTTAGAGGGTAGTCTATCGATTATGTCGGCAATAACCTCGGTACCAAGGGCGAGGGACAAAGAGAACCATTTTCCTGCTCGTTGAACGAGGCGGACCAATAGGCAAAGTTCTCATCCATTGGTGGTTACCGGAATGCTATCGACAAATGCAACAGGGTCTTACTAGCACGGTTGTACACCAAGGTGTTTACATAAGCAGAAGAATATTACTGCTTAGATCATATTGATCACAAGGAAGATTAAACAAATCAATGGAAAGGAAAATGTGATCATCAGATCAAATAGAACAATGGAAAGGACAATGTGTTTGACACATATGCCAGGGGTATACCCTTCCCAAGGACAGCAGAGCAGGATATCCATGGCAGGATATAAAGTAGAAAACCTTTCAGGAAAGGGGAAAGAAATTTCATGACATTACCCATACAACGGTGTTTGGATAATTTGATTAAGAAAATTTAGCATTGTGCTTCATTGTTCTTATTGATGATAGGAGTACCACAAACATGCTTCGAGATAGCATTGACATGGTCTTCAAGCAAAGGTCGGACTTCAGATACACGAAGGATCCATCAGGATAACTTATTAAACAAGGCATCCAATTTCCTCATGGAAAACTGGTTAACCTTATTAAAAGGAAATTCTAACACTAGGTCCTCCGGTCAGGTGTGCTAGGCATGACATCACCTTACTGGGTTATATAAAGATCAATGCTATGACTCTTGGAAAATGTTCCAACCATCATATCTGACAGGCTTCAAATCTGAATGGTGTCAGGACACCTTAAACTCAGGATGCCTGAGAAGAAGAGGTGCAACACAATTGACGAGACGACATTATATGATTCTCGGGAAGTGAACTATGGAAGCAAGTTTCGAACAGGGGTTCACCATTAAATCAAGGAGAGGTTAGGAGGTGACTGATTGACTCAGCGACAATCCATTAAGATTTCCAAAAAGATGGATTTCCACAACTATGTGAACAAGGAGATAACATTAGCTAGATCAAATGGCTTAATGATGTATGCTCGAGGAAAACATACACAGTTAAGCATTGGTTGAAATGTGCACCCAAAATATGGGCTAGGTAGCACGATCAATGTTCGAATGATGATTCAATAAGCCATAGACGTAAAATGAAACTATAGACCAATAACTTCAAAGCAATAGGGTTGCTAGAAGTTTAGAATTTACACATCACAGACCATTTGCCAGTATTTAGGTTAGAAACAACACGGGGACCAAGAAAAGAATGGTGATGTTAATAAGTATCACTTGTATTAAAAATTCTTAAGGGTGGTGAATTTCCCATGACATTCTTGACATAAAAGATAGCAATACTCCAAGGTAGAACATAACATAAGTTGGATAGCAAGGATCTCAAGGTACAACACAAAACATGAACAAGTTTGTGTTGAAGGGAAAGCAAGAATGTTGCCGATGATAACACAAATCATCAAGGGGCAAGGATGTATTTCTCATCATGAATACAATTGATATCTTAGAGGAACTCAGAATGTTAATGATGATCATGACAAATTTTGCCAAGAGGTTTCATGGAGATGTAATTGGTCGGCGATGACATCAAGTCAAAGGAATGATGGAGCGAAATGTTCTTGGGACCATGAGTACGACACAAACTCGAATTAAAGCTTGTCGTTCAAGGTGGAACGATAATACGAGCAAATCAGCATAAGCTTAGCTCATCATCGAAAGTTGCGCTCCGGAATTAAGGGCCCGGTAGCCCAGTTAAAATTAGCACGATAATGATGTAGCCGATCAGGCTAGGAATGACTTGAAGGATTGATAAACTCATAAGCAACGAAGATTATTTAGAGTTATTGAATCAAAGTGCGGAAGTGATTCACTTATCAGTGTTCTCAGTTGACGACAACCTAGAACCTAGGAAAATTGGAATCAATGAGAAATAACAGTTGATGAAGAACCCATAAGAAGTTATGCAGTAGATAAAAGTAAAGGTTGGACAAGTGCAATGATCTGCAGAAGACAAGTACTTCAACTTGTCCGAGAAATTGTATTTAAAAGGAGAACATGGCCAGAACCACAGTTGCAAAATGCCAGATCCCAGATATAAGATAAACTTATACCAAGGGAATATTTAATTGAAGAGAAGTTTTAATGATACGATCTACATCGTGTCCATGGGCATGAACACAAAGTTCAAGGTCGACTCCCACTTCTCCAATGCATAACCTTTCATTCACTTCTCATTTTCGAAGAAGTTGTAGTGCTGAAATTTATCTGGCGAAGCACCAGAAGAGTATGACTCGTGAAAACTTTCGAGTTCACACATATTAAGGAAGGCATAGGTTCAACCCATCAGGATATCGTGGAAACATACCACAAGCTTCAATAGTAAATACCACCCGCTCGAAAGCAGCGCATGGCTAAGAAAGCAGAGGATACAATTTACCAAAGGCATTATGTATCCAAGGGAAGGCTCAGAAGGTTATTGAATATGAAGGACGCTGTTGGATAAAATCCAACAAAGGATCTGACGGTCGATAGCGAGCTGATGTGAGCATCGGCACACAACCAGTTGAAGAAAGAATGCAAGGGCATCAGATTATAGAACATCTGAATGATTTGATGTTTAGATATCAAAGGAATTATGATTTCCAAATCGAGGGATCATAAGAGGACGCTCTGATCAAGGGTGGATAAGTTCAATAGACCTAAGGGTACATTTGACGGCAAATAGATTGGTCGAGAACAAGCTCATGTTTAAAATGATGTCTGAGCCGGAAGGATGAGTTCTAAGATCTGATTGAGTATTGCGAGCATTCGTAACAAATTGCATCAACGGACTCACAATGATTATGACAAGGGATGCCAATAAGATTACGAGACTTATTCGATTAACCATAATGCAAGCAAGCAAGAATATCAAGAGCAATAGGCTGCTCGGGATTTTCGGAAGATCGAATGGTCTTTCGAAGACTTTTGTGAAATACACGAATCAACTGGGGATGAGCGGATACTCGATAAGTGCAAGAATTATTCGTAGGGATATTCAGGTGGCAAAGAAAACTGCAAGGCAGTTGGCACAAGTATTCTCAAAATAACGGAGAGCAGTTCAGGGCATCTTGCAATAACAAGATCAATGGGATTGAATGTAAGAATGGCAGGTGTATGCAGTTATCAATAAGGATATAACAATGGTAGGGAGTTGCAAAGGCGGTGGGTACAAGTGTCTCGGGAGAACATCGTAGAGTAACCTCGGAAACTTCTGGTGCAGCAGACGATCATCGGTAATAAGGTGCTCTCCGGTTGAAGTGATCACGAGATCCTAATGTTAAAATTTAGCAAAATTCATTTAACCCGAATAGAAGAAAGATCGGAGCCCCAGAGTATAGACGAGTAATAAAAGACCCTAATACCACCCAATGGCGACGTGGGCCCGTAAGACACACAGCCATGTTAGTAAAAGTTTTTGCAATGTCTAGACTTGACTTCGGCCA
Organism: Aegilops speltoides; assembly: GCA_021437245.1. NCBI lineage: Eukaryota > Viridiplantae > Streptophyta > Magnoliopsida > Poales > Poaceae > Aegilops > Aegilops speltoides. The sequence continues at coordinate 306,522,274 of CM038142.1, read as the reverse complement.
AGGAGTGTGGAAGGGGGATTCCTACAGGCAGTTGATGACCTGCAAGTATACGGGATAGTTGTAGCCTCTTTCGATAAGTAAGAGTGTCGAACCCAACGAGAAGCTAAAGGTAGAACAAATACTCTCTCAAGTCCTATCGGCCACTGATACGACTCTACGCAAGTTTGATGTTCGCTTTACCTAGAACAAGTATGAAACTAGAAGTACTTTGTAGGTGTTGTTGGATAGGTTTTCAAGATAATAAAGAACGCGTAAATAAAAACTAGGGGCTGTTTAGATAAAGATGCAATAAAATAAATATAGCGAGTGTGGAAAAGTGGTGGTAGGAGTTGTGAAAGTGTCCCTAAGCAATTGACTACTTTACTAGACCGATAGCAAGTTTTATGTGGGAGAGGTATAAGCTAACATACTTTCTCTTCTTGGATCATATGCACTTATGATTGGAACTCTAGCAAGCGTCTGCAACTACTAAAGATTCATTAAGGTAAAACCCAACCATAGCATTAAAGCATCAAGTCCCGTTTATCCCGTACGCAACAATCCCCTTACTCGGGTTTATGCTTCTGTCACTCAAGCAACCCACCATAAAAGAATCATGAATGTATTGCAACACCCTACAAAAGGAATCCCTCACGCTTGCGCGACACGGAGGGCACAATAGGACAGCAACATAACCACAAGCAAATTAAATAAATCATAGCAATTCATCAACCACCAATAGGACAACAAAATCTACTCACACATCATAGGATGGCAACACATCATTGGATAATAATATGAAGCACAAAGCACCATGTTCAAGTAGAGGGTACAGTGGGTTGCGGGAGAGTGGACTGCTGGATATAGATGGGGGAAGGTGATGGAGATTTTGGTGAAGATGATGGAGGTGTTGGTGAAGATCGCGGTGATGATGATGGCCCCCGGCGGTGTTCCGGCGCCACCGAAAGCAAGGGGGAGAGAGCCCCCCTTCTTCTTCTTCTTCCTTGACCTTCTCCCTAGATGGGAGAAGGGTTTCCCTCTGGTCCTTGGCTCCCATGGTATGGGAGGGGCGAGAGCCCCTCCGAGATTGGATCTATCTCTCTATTTCTGCGTTCTGGAATTCTGCCCTGGCACCGTTTCTTTTATATCTGGTGATCCGTAACTCCGATTGGATTGAAACCTTCGCCCAAATCGTTTTCCAAAAATTAGCTTTCTTGCGGCCAAAGAAGGGCATCAACCACCTTAAGAGTGGCCCACGAGGGTGGGGGGCGCGCCCACTTTAAGTGGGCGTGGGCGCCTATCTCGTGGCCACCTCGAGCATCGTATCGCTTAGATTCTTCCTCCAAAAAATCACAAATATTCCAAAATAATTCTCCGTCCGTTTTTATCCCGTTTGGACTCCGTTTGATATGGGGTTTCTGCGATACATAAAACATGCAATGAGCGAGGCGGCACTTGAGCCTTTGGATCAATATGTTAGTCCCAAAAAATAGTATAAAAAGTTGCCAAAAGTATACGGAAGTTGTAGAATATTGGCATGGAACAATAAAAAATTATAATTACGATGGAGACGTATCAGCAGTCGGCTCTGATACCAACTTGTGACGCCCCCGATTCAATCGTACACTAATTATGCACGCAAACGTGTACGATCAAGATCAGGGACTCACGGGAAGATATCACAACACAACTCTAAAAGTAAATTAAGTCATACAAGCATCATATTACAAGCCAAGGGCCTCGAGGTCTCGAATACAAGTGCTCGACATAAACAAGTCAGCGGAAGCAACAATATCTATGTACAGATATAAGTTAAACAAGTTGCCATAAGATGGCTAGCACAAACTGGGATACAGATCGAAAGAGGCGCAGGCCTCCTGCCTGGGATCCACCTAACTACTCACAGTCGCCGCGTCGTGACTCGCACGTAGTAGTAGGCACCTCCGATGTAGTAGGAGTAAATAAATGTCGATAGTGGCGTCTGGCTCTTGGGCTCCAGCATCTGGTTGTGACAACCAGGTAGAATGGAAAGGGGGAAAAGAGGGAGAAAAGCAACCGTGAGTACTCATCCAAAGTACTCGCAAGCAAGGATCTACACTACATATGCATGGGTATATGTGTAAAGAGGCAATATCGGTGGACTGAACTGCAGAATGCAAAAATAAGAGGGGGATAGCTAGTCCTATCGAAGACTATGCTTCTGGCAGCCTCCATCTTGCAGCATGTAGAAGAGAGTAGATTGAAGTCCTCCAAGTAGCATCGCATAGCATAATCCTACCTGGTGATCCTCCCCTCGTCACCCTGTGGGAAAGCGATCACCGGGTTGTCTCTGGAACTTGTCTGGGTGTGTTTTATTAAGTATCCGGTTCTAGTTGTCATAAGGCCAAGGTACAACTCCGGCTCGTCCTTTTACCGAGGGACACGGCTATTCTAATAGATAAACTTCCCTGCAGGGGTGCACCACATAACCCAACACGCTCGATCCCATTTGGCCGGACACACTTTCCTGGGTCATGCCCGGCCTCGGAAGATCAACACGTCGCAGCCACACCTAGGCACAACAGAGAGGTTAGCACGCCAGTCTAAATCCTATGGCACAGGGGTCTGGGCCCATCGCCCTTTGCTCACCTGCATTGTAACGCCCCGGATCTGATGCGCCAGGTGTCCGCCAGTTATTTACCGTTGTTGCCATGTCATTGCTTGCGTGTTGCATTTCACCATGTCATCATCCTTATTGCATCTGCATGTTTTTCAAAACTTGCATCCATTCGGGTTCCGTCGCTTCTCTCCATTGTCCGTTACGAGCCCTTTCACACTCGCACGCGCCCGCGGCACCTCCGAAATATATTTTATAAGTGGCATAAAAATGTTCTCGGAATGGGTTGCAACTTGTCGTGCGGTCTTATTATAGTGTAGACAGGCCGCCTGCCAAATTTAAATGCATTCGAGTTCGTTTGACTGCCCAACCGTTAAATATATAACATGATATATAGTCGGTATATTAAATCGGGTGTTTTCGGTCTTCGAAAACCGTTGCCGGGCCGCACCTGTTATCTCTCTTCTCAGCCCACTAACCCCTCCTAGGCCCAGCCTACCTCCCCTCGCGTCCGGAACCGTCTGATCGCAATCCGAGGGTCCGAAAACCCCTCCTAACTCCCTAACCCTAGCCCCTTCTAGATATATACACCTCCCCTTCCATTTTGGGCAGCTACCTACCCCCTCCTCCTAAATTTCCGTGCCTCAATCATCTCCCAGCCGCCTCCCACCTCCATTTCCGTGCCGGACGAGCCCCTCTCCGCCACTTGGCGCATGCCGTTCGCCAATGCCCGCTAGCGCCGGCGCCCGACCAACAGGCGTTGCCACGTCGCCCTCGGCCTCTTCCACTTGCCCATGCCTGTTGGGCCCATCTGGGGCCCGCCAGGAGCCCGAGCCCCTCGCCCGCAGCTGCCAGGGCTGCTTCTCCTCGATCCGATCTGGATCGGGAGGGAGCCCGAGCGCTGCTCTCTCCCGCAGCCCCGGCGAGTCCGCCTGCCTGCTGTCGTCACCGGAGCCGCCGTCTCCGCCGAACCCAGGTCGCCGCCCCTCTCCGTCGCGCCCTCTTTTTCTCTCTCTCTCACCCGAGCCCCTTGCTGCCCCAGGGACCCGTCGCCGCCGCCTTGGGATCCGCCGCCGCCCGTGGAGCTCGCCGTCGACGCCACCTTCATCGGATCCGGCCGGGAACCACCGGATCCGGTTGCCCCCGCACCAATCTGTCCGTTCCCGGCCTCCTCGCCATCCCTCCGTCGCCGGAGCTTCGCCGGCCGCCCCGCCGGAATCCGCCACCGGTCGGCCTCCCTCTTCCAGGCGCGCGTGCGGGCACACGCGTAGCCGGCCTCAGCAGCCAAGGCCCAGCCGCGGCTAGATCCGGCCCAGCCGGCCTTCCCAAGGCCCAGAGCCGAAGCCAGCCTCAGCCTCCCTCCTCCTCGCCATCTCGGGCCAAGGCCCACTGGGTGAGAAGCCCCAGCCCCTCCTCTCTACTGGCCTAGCAGATTCGGCCCGTGTACCTTTTTTTTCAGATCTGCGCATTTGTCTATTTATCCGGTGAATTACTGTTTTATAGAAAACCCCCTAAGCATCATGCATATAATAACTAATTAATGGTGCATCGGATTAAAATAAACTTTATATGTAAATGGAGTGGAAAAATGTCTAGTTTAACATGGTGCACTTTATTTTGCTGCTTAACAACATTAAAATTGTGTTTAGGGCAGAACAATAGCTAATTCAAAATATGCATATGAGGATTTTTCCGGACTTGTTGTTTATTGTTTCCGGCCTCATTTAAACTTGCCTAGGTAGGTAGTTTTGTCATGCTTCACCTCTTGCCATGTTAATCAACATTTAATTTTGTTGGGGTACATAAAAGAGATCAAACTAAATTAACTTGTCGTGGTGTATCGTCAATATGCAACTCGTTCCATATTGAGCTCCACTTAACTGTAGTATTGTGTGTTGCACTTTGCCATGCCATGCCTCATTAAACCGGACATGCATCATACTGGGTTGTGCATCATGCCATGTTTATGCTTGTGTGTTTACCATATTGTTTGCTTCTTTCCGGTTTGCTTCTCTCGTTAGCTTCGGTTTCGTTCCGGAGTTGTGAGGATTCGTTCGACTATGTCCGTTTGTCTTCTTCATGGACTCGTTCTTCTTCCTTGCGGGATTTCAGGCAAGATGATCATACCCTCGAAATCACTACTATCTTTGCTATGCTAGTTTGCTCGCTCTTTTGCTATGCCAATGCTACGATGCCTACCATTTGCTTGTCAGCCTCCCAAATTGCCATGTCAAACCTCTAACCTTTGACACCATTCCTAGCAAACCGTTGTTTGGCTATGTTACCGCTTTGCTCAGCCCCTCTTATAGCGTTGTTAGTTGCAGGTGAAGATGAAGTTTGTTCCTTGTTGGTACATGGAGATGTTGTTCCTTGTTGGAACATGTTTACTTGTTGGGATATCACAATATCTCTTATATTATAAATGCATCTATATATTTGGTAAAGGGTGGAAGGCTCGGCCTTATGCCTGGTGTTTTGTTCCACTCTTGCCGCCCTAGTTTCCTTCATACCGGTGTTATGTTCCCGGATTTTGCGTTCCTTCTGCGGTCGGGTGATTTATGGGACCCCGACGAGTTCGCTTTGAATAAAACTTGTCGAAGAAGGCCCAACCTTGGTTTTACCATTTGCCTCACCTAGCCCTTTTTTCCCTTTGGTTTCGGAGCCCAAGGGTCATCTTTATTTAACCCCCGGTCCAAAGGTGCTCCTTGAGTGTTGGTCCAACTGAGCGATGTCCGGCGCCCCGGGCAACTAGGGTCTATGCCAACCCGACGTCTGCTCATCCGGTGTGCCACGAGAACGAGATATGTGCAGCTCCTATCGGGATTTGTCGGCCTGTGGGAGGTCTTGCTGGTCTTGTTTTACCATTGTCGAAATGTCTTGATGTACCGGGATACCGAGTCTGATCGGAGTGTCTTGGGTGAAGGTCTATTCCTTCGTTGATCGCGAGAGCTTGTCATGGGCTAAGTTGGGACACCCCTGCAGGGTATAAACTTTCGAGAGCCGTGCCCGCGGTTATGTGGCAGATGGGAATTTGTTAATGTCTGGTTGTAGAAAACCCGAAGTTGACCTTAATTAAAATACATCAACCATGTGTGTAACCGTGATGGTCTCTTTCCGTGGTCCGGAAGTGAACACTGATGTTGGAGTTATGCTTGACGTGGGTTGCTATAGGATCACTTCTTGATCATACTTTTATCGACCGTGCCTTGCTTCTCTTCTCGCTCTCTTTTGCGATTGTTAGCCACCATATATGCTAGTCGCTTGCTGCAGCTCCACCTCATGCCTTTACCTTACCCATAAGCTTAAATAGTCTTGATCTCGCGGTGCGAGATTGCTGAGTCCCGTGGCTCACGAGATACTTCAAAACCAGTTTGCGGTGCCTATGTTACCGAAAGGTGGCGCAAGCAAGCTCAAGGAGGAGCTCGATGAAGATCTTGCCCTTTGTGTTGTTTCATTCTAGTTGATCGAGAGTGGAGCCCAGTTGGGGTTGATCGGGGACCTTTGTCGCATTTGGGGTTCTTCTTTTATTTTGGTTCCGTAGTCGGACCTTGATTGTATCTGGATGATGTAATGCTTTATTCATGTAATTGTGTGAAGTGGCGATTGTAAGCCAACTATGTAACTCTTTCCCTTATGTATTACATGGGTTGTGTGAAGATTACCTCACTTGAGACATTGCTTTCAATGCGGTTATGCCTCTAAGTCGTGCTTGACACGTGGGAGATATAGCCGCATCGAGGGCGCAAGTTGGTAATCGAGCCTTCCCGACCTTAGGAGCCCCACCGCTTGATCGTTTTTAGCGGCCGAGTTGTGTCTAGAAAAATGTTTCGAGTCTTTTAGGATTATATATATCGGAGAGTTAGGAGTTCTTTTTACTCCCCAGTCTCTTCATCGCTCTGGTAAGGCATCCTAACGTAGAGTTTTGACTCTTCTCTTCTCAAATTTCACCAAATTTTTTTTAGGATCACGCGGGTATCTTAGAATCGTTCCGATGGTTTTATGATGACAACATTGTCTTGGTTGCCTCCCGTCAGCAGGTTTTTTTTTACTGGAGGTGTCCCAGGGAGTTGAGCTCCGAGGTGTTGTCGTCATAATTTTATCGTTGCGATTCGAATACCGAGTTTAATACGCCGACATCGAAAATCTCTTTTATGCAGTTGTTGGTGAGATAACCCCGATAACCCAATACTGAGGTGAGTACGGGAGTATTGCCATGACTCGTATAACGGATGCTTTTCGAAGGTTGAGGTACACGATTTCCGAAGGTTTCTTGGTTATGTGTTGACGTATGGATACAGCTTGGATGTAAGTATTGTTAGTTTGGGTGAGATATATTGCTTCCCCTGTATCCCCAACACCTGATTGCATAACCGGAGAATTTCGGGAGTTTTATAGGTGGGAATTCAAGTAGCTCCTAGTATATCTTTTCGACAGATGCATGATATGGGATTGGGTAAATCTCTATCATATGTTTGTTCCGCTTATTCTGCAAGCCACCCTTTGTTTTGTTTTTGAGTTGTGGTATTCGAGTTGCTTCAATGTCAAGTGTTGATTCCATACCTTTCCGAAATGGTGTTCTCATACTCCGATGTGAATACCAATCCTTCTTGATCAATCGAGATTGTCATGTCAATCCTTTTCAACCGGCGTGTTTCTCTTCAAGTGGATCCGATCACTTCAACATCAGCAAGACCAATTATCATTTCTTCTCAACGGTGTTTGTTTCATCCGTCTCCAAGTTGCCTTTGTTTTTTCCCGCCCACCCACCCTTTTTCCTCAAGGACTAAGATTTCTTTACCAAGTATCCTTTTATTTTTGGTGAAGTTTCTCCATTCTTTTCGTCAATGTTCTTACCGGTGGTTCTCAAGAAGATGTTCTACTAGTTCGTCACTCCTCATTCCTTTCTCTTCTCCGGTGGATTCAAGTCAAGTTTTGTTGATCATACCTTTTCCTCATTTCAATGTTTTCTCATACCGTGCACCTCATTATCATTCTACTTCTCGCTATTTGTTATTCCGAGTGCTCAAGATATCTCAAGATTCGTGTTTCCACTCGCATTCGTTCAAACTATTTCAAGATTGGTATCTCATTCTAGTCATTTAATTCAACCGTGCAACATCTCTTTTAAATCTTTTCAACGGTGTTCTTTTGAGTGGGCCCTAACCCACGTGTCTTTTCCTGAGGATCTTACGACTCTTCTATTTTCCCGAGCTATCCTATATTCTTCTCCAAGTTTGGCGTAAGAATGAGTTATCATCAGTCAAATGCTTTTCTCCAAGATCTTTCAAATTCTTTTCATAGTTGGCTCAACCTCTTCGCTTTTGATTCTTCCGGTGTGCCTCAATAATTCTTGATGGTGTTTCTCGTTGTCATTCTCATCATTTGAAGACCGAAGAAGAGTTTCTCTTTAATCTTGCTCTATTCTCTTCAAGATTCATGGTGCTAGCTTGTTGCCATCCTCTCATAATTGTTTTCGATTGTGAGAATCTTTTTCACCCATCAGGAGATATTCAAGAGTCTTCTCAGTTTGTCATCCGGAGCCCATCATAAGTATTATTCATTCAAGCTTTCAGCTCTCGTTCTCCAAATCATACCGGTGCATCAATCGAATATCCTCTAATCTGTTCATGATCTCTTCGTTCTCAGGTATCTAAATCCCCTCAAGTATCTTCATTCGTTTTCCAATTCTTCTCGGTGAATTGTGCCTTTGCTACTTTCATTTTCAATTCTTACGGTGGTTCTTTCAAGATCTCTCTTCCTTGTTCATCATATCAATTCATTTGTTGTTCCAATCCTACCGGTCGTTTGTTGAATACCTTCTCAAGTTTGCGCTATATCTCTCTTAATCCTTTCTACGAGAATAAGTAGTATGCCAAATCCGTTGCTTGTCATCAATTTAATTTGATGAAGGATAAGCATACAATAAATCTTATTCTTATTTCATCGAGTAAATTCAATTCTTTTCTTCCGGAGATTATTCATGACGAATAAATTCTTGATTACAAGTGATTCATCTTTCTTTCCGGAGTTGGTCATCATATCACATTCTCGGTTTAAGAGGCTTCATCTTTCTTTTCGGAGTTCCAAGCTCTCTCAATTATCTCGTTACGAAGCTCCATCTAAATCATTACAAGGGTTCACCTTGTGTTTTCAGCTTCTCTTTCTTTTCATCATCCTTCTATTACCGGAGTTCTTCATGGAGGCTCTAAATGGTGGGTCGTCAAGGATTCTTTTCATTCTTCAATTGTTCTTCAAGATTTCGCTTGAAGTTATGATCCGCCAAGCTACACTCAAAATTAAACAGGGTGCCCAACACTTGTTTTGTTTTGAGAAGCTCAAGTATTCTCCATCTTGCATTCCAAAGTGCAATTCCTTCTATCTTATCTTTTGAGATGGTGTTATGTCACTCTTGACAATTTCCTTCATGTTTCATGATTCATTTTATTGTCAAGAATGAGGTATTTTAAATCCATCAGTCTCTTCATTGGAGTTATCTTGGTATAGATTTCACCTAAAGCCTTCCCTAAGGAATGTTGCTAGTTGTGGTGCTTATCAATGATCCAAGTTTTCTCCTATCCTCTCGGCGAAAGCAGTTTTCATCTCTTCGTTAATCTCAAGCAAGCAATTGTTTCCGTTAGTGGCCGGTTGTCACCTCATAATGTTGAGATGTTTCCATAAGCCCACTACAAACTTATTCTTTTCGTTCTCGGTCTTCCAACAACTCTATTCTAACCTTCTTGCAATGATGCCTTCCAAATTCAATTGTGGTAGAAGTTGTCATTTTCTTCTCCGTCCCTTTATTCCAATGATCTACTTCTATTCTTTCTTACGGTGGCATTGTGATGTTGCTCTTTTCACACATCATCTCGAATTGTGAGGATAATGTTTTCCTTGCTTATCCGTCTAGTCGGAGTGTCGTGTTTCATTCGAGTTCTCTCATCTTATCAAGTTTTGCCTCCCTTCTCAACCGGAGTGCGGTTTGTAATGTTTCTTACCCCTTGTGCCATTCTTTCAATTCCGGAGGCAGTGTGTTGTTGATTTCATCAAGTATCCTCTCATCTTGTCAAGTTCATGTTCAATTCCTTCCATTTACAGTCGGAGTGCTGCCCAGATTATATCACTCTTCCTCTCTCATCTTGTTTTAACCGGAGTGGTTATGAATTCTATCTTGTCCATTAAACTCTTGATTCATGTCTTTGCAACCTTCAAGTTCTCGTAATACTCCTTGTTCCTCTATCCTAACGGATTGTTTGCAATCACGTTCATCTTTGTTGTACTCTTTCTTTTAAATTGCTCAACCTCTAAAGGTTTGTGGTTTCACTCGTTGGTCAAAGAAGCAACTTAGTTTTACCTCTTCTCTTCCTCTTCCGTTTTCCCCCGGTGCCATCCTAGATCTCGGGACGAGATACTCTCATAGTGGTGGAGTGTTGTAACGCCCCGGATCCGATGTGCCAGGTGTCCGCCAGTTATTTGCCGTTGTTGCCATGTCGTTGCTTGCGTGTTGCATTTCACCATGTCATCATCCGCATTTCATCTGCATGTTTTTCAAAACTTGCATCCGTTCGGGTTCCGTCGCTTCTCTCCGTTGTCCGTTCCGAGCCCTTTCACACTCGCACGCGCCCGCGGCACCTCCGAAATATATTTTATAAGTGGCATAAAAATGTTCTCGGAATGGGTTGCAACTTGTCGTGCGGTCTTATTATAGTGTAGACATGCCGCCTGCCAAATTTCGTCGCATTCGGAGTTCGTTTGACTGCCCAACCGTTAAATATATAACCGCGATATAGTCGGTATATTCGTCGGGTGTTTTCGGTCTCCGAAAACCGTTGCCGGGCCGCACCTCTTCTCTCTCTTCTCAGCCCACTAACCCCTCCTAGGCCCAGCCTACCTCCCCTTGCGTCCGAAACCGTCTGATCGCAATCCGAGGGTCCGAAAACCCCTCCTAACTCCCTAACCCTAGCCCCTTCTATATATACACCTCCCCTTCCATTTTGGGCAGCTACCTACCCCCTCAACCTAAATTTCCGTGCCTCAATCATCTCCCAGCCGCCTCCCACCTCCATTTCCGTGCCGGACGAGCCCCTCTCCGCCACTTGGCCTTGCTGTCGTTCGCCGCCGCCGCTAAGCCGGCGCCCGACCAACCAGGCGTCGCCACGTCGCCTCAAATTTCTTCCTCGCTGCCCTTGTTGTTGGGCCCATCTGGGGCCCGCCAGGAGCCCGAGCCCCTCGCCCGCAGCCGCCAGGGCTGCTCCTCCTCAATCCAATCTGGATCGGGAGGGAGCCCGAGCGCTGCTCTCTCCTTGCAGCCGACAAGTCTGCACTTCGCTTTGTCGTCGCCGAGCCGCCGTCTCTCGCTGAACCAGTCGCCGCCTCTCCGTCGCGCCCTCTTTTCTCTCTCTCACCCGAGCCCTTGCTGCCCGAGGACCTGTCGCCGCCGCCTTGGGATCCGCCGCCGCCCGTGGAGCTCGCCGTCGACGCCACCTTCATCGGATCCGGCCGGAACCACCGGATCCGGTTGCCCCAGACCGATCTGTCTGTTCGGCCTCCTCGCCATCCCTCCGTCGCCGAAGCTTCACGGGCCGCCCGCGGAATCCGCCACCGGTCGGCCTCCCTCTTCGGTAGCGTCTTGGCGCAAGACGCGAGCCGGGCCTCGGCAGCCAAGGCCCGGCAAGCGGCGAGATCCGCCCACCGCCTTCCCAAGGCCCAGAGCCGCCGACCTCGGCCTCCCTCCTCCTCGCCATCTCGGGCCAAGGCCCACTGGGTGAGAAGCCCCAGCCCCTCCTCTCTACTGGCCTAGCAGATTCGGCCCGTGTACCTTTTTTTCAGATCTGCGCATTTGTCTATTTATCCGGTGAATTACTGTTTTACAGAAAACCCCCTAAGCATCATGCATATAATAACTAATTAACGGTGCATCGGATTAAAATAAACTTTATATGTAAATGGAGTGGAAAAATGTCTAGTTTAACATGGTGCACTTTATTTTGCTGCTTAACAACATTAAAATTGTGTTTAGGGCAGAACAATAGCTAATTCAAAATATGCATATGAGGATTTTTCCGGACTTGTTGTTTATTGTTTCCGGCCACATTTAAACTTGCCTAGATAGGTAGTTTTGTCATGCTTCACCTCTTGCCATGTTAATCAACATTTAATTTTGTTGGGGTACATAAACGAGATCGAACTAAATTAACTTGTCGTGGTGTTTCGTCAATATGCAACTCATTGCATATTGAGCTCCACTTAACTGTAGTATTGTGTGTTGCACTTTGCCATGCCATGCCTCATTAAACCGGACATGCATCATACTGGGTTGTGCATCATGCCATGTTTATGCTTGTGTGTTTACCATATTGTTTGCTTCTTTCCGGTTTGCTTCTCTCGTTAGCTTCGGTTTCGTTCCGGAGTTGTGAGGATTCGTTCGACTATGTCCGTTTGTCTTCTTCATGGACTCGTTCTTCTTCCTTGCGGGATTTCAGGCAAGATGATCATACCCTCGAAATCACTACTATCTTTGCTATGCTAGTTTGCTCGCTCTTTTGCTATGCCAATGCTACGATGCCTACCATTTGCTTGTCGACCTCCCAAATTGCCATGTCAAACCTCTAACCTTTGACACCATTCCTAGCAAACCGTTGTTTGGCTATGTTACCGCTTTGCTCAGCCCCTCTTATAGCGTTGTTAGTTGCGGTGAAGATGAAGTTTGTTCCTTGTTGGAACATGGAGATGTTGTTCCTTGTTGGAACATGTTTACTTGTTGGGATATCACAATATCTCTTATATTATAAATGCATCTATATATTTGGTAAAGGGTGGAAGGCTCGGCCTTATGCAGTGTTTTGTTCCACTCTTGCCGCCCTAGTTTCCGTCATACCGGTGTTATGTTCCCGGATTTTGCGTTGCTTCGCGGTCGGGTGATTTATGGGACCCCCGATAGTTCGCTTTGAATAAAACTTGTCCAAGAAGGCCCAACCTTGGTTTTACCATTTGCCTCACCTAGCCCTTTTTCCCTTGGGTTTAGGAGCCCAAGGGTCATCTTTATTTTAACCCCGGGCGGTGCTCCTTCGAGTGTTGGTCCAACTCGAGCGATGTCCGGCACCCCACAGGCAACTAGGGTCTATGCCAACCCGACGTCTGGCTCATCCGGTGTGCCCTTAGAGCGAGATATGTGCAGCTCCTATCGGGATTTGTCGGCCAAATGGGAGGTCTTGCTGGTCTTGTTTTACCATTGTCGAAATGTCTTGATGTCTGGGGATACCGAGTCGATCGAGTGTCTTGGGTGAAGGTCTATTCTTCGTTGATCGCGAGAGCTTGTCATGGGCTAAGTTGGGACACCCTGCGGTATAAACTTTTGAGAGCCGTGCCATGGTTATGTGGCAGATGGGAATTTGTTAATGTCGGTTGTAGAAAACCCGAAGTTGACCTTAATTAAAATACATCAACCGTGTGTGTAACCGTGATGGTCTCTTTCCGTGAGTCCGGAAGTGAACACTGATGTTGGAGTTATGCTTGACGTGGTTGCTATAGGATCACTTCTTGATCATACTTTTATCGACCGTGCCTTGCTTCTCTTCTCGCTCTCTTTTGCGATTGTTAGCCACCATATATGCTAGTCGCTTGCTGCAGCTCCACCTCATGCCTTTACCTTACCCATAAGCTTAAATAGTCTTGATCTCGCGGTGCGAGATTGCTGAGTCCCGTGGCTCACGGATACTTCAAAACCAGTTTGCGGTGCCTATGTTACCGAAAGCGGTGGCGAAAGCAAGCTCAAGGAGGAGCTCGATGAAGATCTTGCCCTTTGTGTTGTTTCATTCTAGTTGATCAGTAGTGGAGCCCAGTTGGGGTTGATCGGGGACCTTTGTCGCATTTGGAGTTCTTCTTTTATTTTGGTTCCGTAGTCGGACCTTGATTGTATCTGGATGATGTAATGCTTTATTCATGTAATTGTGTGAAGTGGCGATTGTAAGCCAACTATGTAACTCTTTCCCTTATGTATTACATGGGTTGTGTGAGGATTACCTCACTTGCAACATTGCTTTCAATGCGGTTATGTCTCTAAGTCGTGCTTCGACACGTGGGAGATATAGCCGCATCGAGGGCGTTACATGCATGTTGCGAACGCGGCCGGAAGCAGACCTAGCCTCCCTAATACAAGAGCAGGCATTCTAGTCCAATCCGGCGCACGCCGCTCACTCGCTGACATCATGAAGGCTTCGGCTGATACCACGACTTCGAGTGCCCATAACTGTTCCAGCGTAGTTGGTTAGTGCATATAGGCCAGTGGCCAGACTCAGATCAAATACCAAGATCTCGTTAAGCGTGTTATTATGAAGTAACCGTGAACGCCGACCAGGGCCAGGCCCACCTCTCGCCAAGGTGGTCTCAACCTGCCCTGTCGCTCCGCCATAAAGTAACAGTCGGGGGCCGTCGGGAACCCAGGCCGATCTCTACCAGGATGGAGCCACCTGTCCTTCCAGCCCCCACATCGGAATCACTTGTGGGTACTCAACGAGCTGACCCGACTTTAGTCACCACTTGTATAGTATGTATATATGTATAGTATATACCCGTGATCACCTCCCGAGTGATCACGGCCCGATAGTATAGCAAGGCAGACTGACAAGAATGTAGGGCCACTGATGATAAACTAGCATCTTATACTAAGCATTTAGGATTGCGGGTAAGGTATCAACAACTGTAGCAACAATGATAGGCTATGCAACAAAATAGGAGTAAGCGGAACAGTAACATGCTATACTACTCTAATGCTAGCAGTAGAGGGAAGAATAGGCGATATCTGGTGATCAAGAGGGGGGGCTTGCACAGGTTGCTCGAGCAAGGAGGGTCGTCGACACCGTAGTCGAATCTGGGGCCGCCCGGCGTCTTGGGGTCTCTAGGAAAGAAGTAACGGAGGGGGAACACAATAAATAACAGAGCAATTAAAGCATCACAAAGCGTAACATGGCAATACTCGGTGCTAGAGGTGACCTACCGCAGTATAGGTGCTACTGGCGAAGGGGGAAAACATCTGGGAAAGTATTCCCGGTGTTTGACATTTTCAGACAGATGAACCGAAGGTGGATTGTTGCATGTTCGCTATGCTAGGAATACGTGGCGGACGAACGGACTGCGTATTCGGATTCGTCTCGTCGTTCTGAGCAACTTTCATGTACGAAGTATTTTCATGTGAGTTACGAATTGTTTAATATTAATTTTCAAAGTTTTAATAAATTTGTGACATTACTATATTTAATTAAATTCGAAATATTAAATAGCTATTTGGTTAAGTGCACCCAGTATTACACCCAGTCAGAGACTGATTGGTGGGTCCAGTCAACTGTTGACTCAGCAGTCAAAGTGGACCAGGTCAGCAGCAAACAGTGCAGGTGGGGGCCATCTGTCATTGGCTAGGTGATACATAGTCAGCACTTTGACTTGTCAAACCAGTCAAGGTGGGGCCACATGTCATAGATAGTGGCAATATTAAAAGAGTTTATTTAAACTAATTAACTTAATTAGTTAGGGTGGGGCCTAGTGGTCAGTCGGTCAAATTGCTAACAGATTTTATTAGGGTTAAACCTGATCGTTGCAGTTGCATGGCCCGTTAGTGGCTGTCAGGATTAGTTTAACTAGTATTTTAATTATGCCCATGATTAATTAGGTGTGGGTCCCATTGGTCAGGGACACATGGTGCCATTAGGAGCTGAGTTAATGGTGCCACGCCAGCGCATCAGCATTTAGCCGCCGGCGAGCACAGTACACGGTGGAGGCCCACCCAAGTTGAGCATCAGTAGATCGAGCGTGTTGGCGCGCATCGAGTAGGGCTAGTGGTTGGTGCTGGAGGTGCCGGGATGGACGCCGGCGACGAGATCTAGCGACAGCCGAACAAGAGCTCGACGGATCCGGTGAAACAAGAGGAGAATGAGGTAGGAAAAGGGTCAGGCGACATCTGTACAACTCCTAGAGTTCGTGCACACCAACAGAACGCAACGGGGAGCACGGCAGCGATGCATTCATCGGCCATGGCGGATGACAGCTTTGGGGTCGCAGGGGACGATGCCACTATGGTTGATTCACGCGAGAGAGAGGGGAAGCAGGTGGGAGCTCACATTGAAGCTTGTGGGGGACTCGGTGGAGCCGGAGCGGTTCAGGGCGATGCAGATCGCTGATCAGCCATGGCGGATCCAGTCGGGGAGAAACGAAGAAGGCGACGATGGTGTGGCGTCCCGGCTAGGTTCGGTGGTTGCGGTCGATGAAGATGATCCCCGGAGAGCTCTTGAACATGGAGAGGCAGCAATGGGAGGGCGCTGGTTGCGCGTGTGGTGGCGGCGGGCGCTGGGCAGCGGTAGCTGGGTAGAAGCGAGCGGCGAGCAGCGGGGCAACAGAGGCAGGCGGCGTGGGCGGTTGCCAGCGAGCTAGCGCGGCCAACGTGGGCGGGGAGCGCGGCCATAGGGGAGGTAGGGCGCCGGGCGCCGGCGACGTGGCCCGAGGCGAGGGCGCGTGCGGGGGACCGCGGGGGTTCTTGCTCCTCTCTATGTCTCCTCCTGGCGGCGCGAGGAGGGAGGATGGGATCGAACGGGAGGAGTGGGGTAGTGCGGTCGGGCTAGGGTTTTCCCAGGGGGTTATGGAGAGTGGGGTGGGCCGGTTAGAACAGTGGGTTGGCTGGCTGGGTCATTTGGCCCAGTTGGCCAGGGGGGTTTCTCTCTCCTGTTATTATTTTTCTTTATTTCTTTTCTGTTTCTTTTAGTTGTTTTTTTATTCTAGTGTTAAAAATATCCCAAAGTGGCACCTACATTGATGTTACCAATTGTGCCATTGCCACATAATTTTGCTACCCAAACTAAAATAGTTTTGTAGTTCTTTAATATTTAAAAGTATTTGAATAATAGTTTTCACTATTGTTTTATTCATCTTATAGTTTTTAGCATTCTATAAAAGTTTGGTTTCTCCGCCATAATTACCTATGCATTATTTGGCTCACTTTGAACATTTTAGTTTTAATGTTTGAAACTTTTGTTGTTTAACTTGATTTTAAATTTGAATTTGGATCGTTTTTGAACTAACGCGAGATTAACAATAGTAATCATGGTGACATGGCATTATTAGTAAGGAATTACTGTAGCTTAATTATCCGGGTGTCACAATTCTCCTCCACTACAAGAAATCTCGTCCCGAGTAAGGGAGAAAGTTCTGGTTGCAAAATTCTAATGAATCTCTTCGGTCTTGCTTGCTCTTCTTGAATAGGTCGATCCTTCTCGCTGATGTCTTCATTTCTCTATCTTAGGTCATCATGATGAAGTCGGCATCCTTTCTTCGACAACTCCATCATTCTTATGAAAGGATAAGAGGGTATTACGGAAGAACGGACCACTACAATGTTTGCTTATCTAGTAGATAACTTCAGGGAAGGTGGCAGGAAGTAACTCTTGAATTGAAACTTAAGACATTATCAAGAGCAAAGTGAGGAGGTATTATGGGAAGTTTCGAGCGGGCATGCAATTGTTCGATGCCTGAAACAGGGCGTGAAAGGGGTTCAAAGCAACGAGAATAAGTGTTGCGTCTGATACCAGAATAGAGCACTAGGAAGGTGGCCCGTGAATTAAATACGAAGCCAAGCATGGGGAATAACCATTAGAAACAGGGTTGTACAGGAGAGTCAGGTTTTGATCATGTGGAACTGTGGGTTATGGGCCCACCATGTGGGTCAAAAGTTGGAAGGATGGAGACGTCTTGCGTGATCATGCAAGCAAGGCATGTTAGAGGGTAGTCGATTATGTCGGCAACAACGTCGGTACCAAGGGCGAGGGACGAAGAGAACCATTTTCCTGCTCGTTGAATGAGGCGGACCAATAGGCAAAGTTCTCATCCATCGGTGGTTACCGGAATGCTATCGACTAATGCAACATGGTCTTACTGGCACGGTTGTACACCAAGGTGTTTACATAAGCAGAAGAATATTAGTGCTTAGATCATATTGATCACAAGGAAGATTAAGCAAATCAATGGAAAGGAAAATGTGATCATCAGATCAAACAGAACAATGGAAAGGAAAATGTGTTTGATACATATGCCAGGGGTATACCCTTCCCAAGGACAACAGAGCATGATATCCATGGCAGGATATAAAGTAGAAAACCTTTCAGGAAAGGGGAAAGAAATTTCATGACATTACCCATACAATGGTGTTTGGATAATTTGATTAAGAAAATTTAGCATTGTGCTTTGATTGTTCTTATTGATGATAGGAGTACCACATACATGCTTCGAGATAGCATTGACATGGTCTTCAAGCAAAGGTCGGACTTCGGATATACGAAGGATCCATCAGGATAACTTATTAAACAAGGCGTTCAATTTCCTCATGGAAAACTGGTTAACCTTGCTAAAAAGGAAACTATAACACTAGGTCCTCCGGTCAGGTGTGCTAGGCATCACATCACCTTACTGGGTTATATAAAGATCAATGCTATGACTCTTGGAAAATGTTCCAACCATCATATCGGACAAGCTTCAAATCGGAATGGTGTCAGGACACCTTAAACTCAGGATGCCTGAGAAGAAGAGGTGCAACACAATTGACGAGACGACATTATATGATTCTCGGGAAATGAACTATGGAAGCGAGTTCCGAACAGGGGTTCACCATTAAATCAAGGAGAGGTGAGGAGGTGACTGATTGACTTAGCGACAATCCATTGACATTTCCAAAAAGATGGATTTCCACAACTATGTGAACAAGGAGATAACATTAGCTAGATCAAATGGCTTAATGATGTATGCTCGAGGAAAACATACACAGTTAAACATTGGTTGAAATGTGCACCCAAAATATGGGCTAGGTAGCTAGATCGGTGTGACTTAGGATCGGGGTCCTGACAACATGACCGAGACACCTCTCCGGCCAATAACCAATAGCGGGATCTGGATACCCATATTGGCCCCCACATGTTCCATTATGATCTCATCGGATGAACCACAATGTCGGGGAATCAATCAGTCCTATATTCAATTCCCTTTGTCTATCGGTATATTACTTGCCCGAGATTCGATCGTCGTTATCCCTATACCTTGTTCAATCTCATTTCCGGCAAGTCTCTTTACTCGTTCCATAACGCATGATCCCGTGACTAACTCCTTAGTCACACTAAGCTCATTATGATGATGCATTACCGAGTGGGCCCAGAGATACCTCTTCGTCATACGGAGTGACAAATCCTAGTCTCGATTCGTGCCAACCCAACAGACACTTTCGGAGATACCTGTAGTGCACCTTTATAGCCACCCAGTTACGTTGTGACGTTTGGTACACCCAAAGCATTCCTACGATATCCAGGAGTTGCACATTCTCATGGTCTAAGGAAATGATACTTGACATTAGAAAAGCTCTTAGCAAATGAACTACACGATCTTGTGCTATGCTTAGGATTGGGTCTTGTCCATCACATCATTCTTCTCATGATGTGATCCTGTTATCAATGACATCCAATATCCATGGTTAGGAAACCATAACCATCTATTGATCAACGAGCTAGTCAACTAGAGGCTCACTAGGGGCATGTTGTGGTCTATCTATTCACACATGTATTACGGTTTCCAGTTAATACAATTATAGCATGAACAATAGACAATTATCATGAACAAGGAAATATAATAATAACCATTTTATTATTGCCTCTAGGGCATATTTCCAACAGGACGTCATCGAGCTGAACGTGTGCAGAACTCGGAGGTGCCGTACGTTCGATGCTTGATCAGTCAGAGTGAGTAGAAGTTCGATTACATCAACCGCGTTATCAAATGCTTCGGCTTTCTGTCTACGAATGTACGTAGACACACTATCCCCCTCTCATTGATATGCATCTCCTAGATAGATCTTGCGTGAGCGTAGGATTTTTTTTGATATTCCATGCTACGTTCCCCAACAGACTCCTCAGTCAATATACTCATATATAGATGACCTAGTCATTGCCCATTGCTTGATAGATGCTAGAGTGTATGTGCATGCTTTGTCACGTGGTTCATTTGTTATCTCATTGTGTGAGCATGTTAGTTGCATAATTTTCTCCATTCGAGAACATCCATCTGTAGTTTTGATTGTTTGATTTTTATTGGCCAATGGATGGACAAGAATGCCTAAGTACTCCGTCTAGCTATCTATGCTTTTTCTTTTCTCAAATTCTATTCATGCTATATCACAAAATTTGAACAAGTCTTTTTCGAACCCTCCGAGTGAGGAGCACTCGGAGTCACCGATCCTTCAAGGTCTTACTTCCAAAACCTCTTAGTGAATTTCGGCCAAACCAACTCATTCATATTTGGTCCCACCGAAACCACTAGGTTGATCTAGGTTTCACCTCGTTGCCACCAATTAGAACAATTTGGTCTCACCGAGTTGCAGCAACTGCAAGTAGTTTTGCATCTCGGTGCCACCGAAACGTTCCACTCGGCACCACCGACAGCTAATGGGTATTTATACTCCGCGGCCCGACATTTGGAAAATTCTTCAAACACTTGAGCCTGCGCCCCCCATTGTTGCCGCTCTTGGTCTCCGGATCGTCGCCGTCTCCACCTGTGCACTGTCGTTGTAGGTCTCTGCCGCCGTCAACGGGAATCTCCTCCGCTGTTGCCGCCGTAGCGAGCCATCACCAAGTTAGGGTATGGTTCGTCCCCTTTGTGCAATTTCCTTTTTCTAATTCAATGCATAAAGCTATTGCCTGCATTCTTACCACGATTGAAAGCTTCCTATCCACAACAAAACTCTATTAGAATATATTCGATGCAAAATCTTAGGGTTAGGTTTCCGCATAACTCATCACGGACCGACCGAATTGAAGTTTTTGGTCCCACCGATTGGCCCAGACCATTGCACTAAGTATAACTCGGTCTGACAGAAACATACTGATCGGTGAGACCGAAAGCAATTTCTCAGTGAAACCCTAGCATCTCGGAGTCACCGAACTGCAACTCGATCTGACCGAAACTACATGTTTAGACTCTGTTAAGTGCTTCCGTGTCACTGAGATTATCAAATCGGTAGCTCTGAAATGCTTTCTGCGGAAAACTAAAGTTAAGATTTTGAACAATTTTGCAAAAACCAGCTGTATTTTGTGATGCACATCCTACTCTACCTATATACTGAAGGAAATATGCCCTAGAGGCATAATGAACTTGTTATTTTATATTTCCTTATTCATGATAAATGTTTATTATTCATGCTAGAATTGTATTGATCGGAAACCTAAATACATGTGTGAATACATAGACAAACACTATGTCCCTAGTGAGCCTCTACTTGACTAGCTCGTTGATCAAAGATGGTTAAGGTTTCCTAACCATGGACATGAGTTGTCATTTGATAGCAGGATCACATCATTAAGAGAATGATGTGATGGACAAGACCCATCCGTTAGCTTAGCATATTGATCGTTCATTTTTATTGCTATTGATTTCATCATGTCAAATACCTATTCCTTTGACTATGAGATTATGGAACTCCCGGATGTCAGAGGAATGCCTTGTGTGCTATCAAACGTCACAATGTAACTGGGTGATTATAAATATGCTCTACAGGTATCTCCGAAGGTGTTTATTGAGTTGGAATAGATTGAGATTAGGATTTGTCACTCCGAGTATCGGAGAGGTATCTCTGGGCCCTCTCGGTAATAAACATCATAAGAAGCCTTGCAAGCAAAGTAACTAATGAGTTAGTTGCAGGATGATGTATTAAGGAATGAGTAAAGAGACTTGCCGGTAACGAGATTGAACTAGGTATGAAGATACCAACGATCGAATCTCGGGCAAGTAACATACCGATGGACAAATAGAATTATGTATGTTGTCATTACGGTTTGACCGATCAATATCTTCGTAGAGTATGTGGGAGCCAATATGAGCATCAGGTTCCTCTATTGGTTATTGACCGGAGAGGTGTCTCGGTCATGTCTACATAGTTCTCGAACCCGTAGGGTCTGCACGCTTAACATTCGATGATGATATAGTGTTATATGAGTTATGTGATTTGGTGACCGAATGTTGTTCGGAGTCCCGGATGAGATCACGGGACATGACGAGGAGTCTCGAAATGGTCGAGAGGTAAATATTGATATATAGGATGATAGTATTCGGACACAAGAAGTGTTCCGGGTACATATCGGGTCACCGAAAGGGGTTCCGAGCACCCCTGGCAAAAGATATGGGCCTAATGGGCCAAGAGGGGAAACACACCAGCCACCTGGGGCTGGTGCGCCTCCCATATGGGACAAACCAGGGGAGAAAGAAAGAGGGGAAGGGATAAGGAAAGGGGGGAATTCGGCCTCCCCCTTTCTTCCCTCTTCCCTCCTATTTCCTTTCTCCTCCAGTAAATAAGGAAGGGGGGCGGCCTAGGAGGAACCCAAGTAGGATTCGGTCCTACTTGGGGCACCTCCTGGCCTCTCCCCTCTCCCTCCCACCTATATATATGTGGGGACGTCCCCTAGTACACGTCAGACAATTGTTAGCCGTGTGCGGCGCCCCCCTCCACCGTTTACTCCCACGGTCATATCTTCATAGTGCTTAGGTGAAGCCCTTCATGGATCACTTCACCATCACCGTCACCACGCCGTTGTGTTGACGGAACTCATCTACTACCTCGATATCTTGCTGGATCAAGAAGGGGAGGGACATCATTGAGCTGAACGTGTGCAGAACTCGGAGGTGCCGTATGTTCGATACTCGATCGGTGCTCGATCAGTGCATCGCAAAGAAAGTTCGACTACATCAACCATGTTGTGAAACGCTTACGGTCTACGAGGGTACGTAGACACACTCTCCCCCTCATTGCTATGCATGTCCTAGATAGATCTTGCGTGAGCGTAGGAAACTTTTTGAAATTGCATGCTACGTTTCCCAACAGTGGTATCAGAGCCAGGTCTATGCGTAGATGATATGCACAAGTAGAACACGAAGAGTTGTGGGCAGTGATCGTCATACTACTTACCACCAATGTCTTATTTTGATTCAGCGGTATGGTTGGATGAAGCGGCCTGGACCAACCTTACATGACCACGTTCATGAGACCAGTTCCACCGATAGTCATGCAACTAGTTTTGCATAAAGGTGGCTGGCGGGTGTCTGTTTCTCCTACTTTAGTTTAATCGAATTTGACCACGGCCGGTCCTTGTTGAAGGTTAAAACAGAAAACTTGATAAATCACCATTGTGGTTTTTGTGCTGTAGGTAAGAACGGTTCTTGCTAGAAGCCCGTAGCAGCCACGTACAACTTGCAACAACAAAGTAGAGGACGTCTAACTTGTTTTTGCAGGGCATGTTGTAATGTGATATGGTCAAGACATGATGTGATATACGTTATTGTATGAGATGATCATGTTTTGTAAAAGTTATCGGCAACCGACACGAGCCTTATGGTTGTCTCTTTATTGTATGAAATGCAAACGCCATGTAATTGCTTTACTTTATCACTATGCGTTAGCGATAGTTGTAGAAACAATAGTTGGTGAGACGACCACAACGCAATGATGAAGATCAAGGTGTCGACCCGGTGACGATGGAGATGATGGCGATGCTTTGGAAATGGAGATCAAAAGCACAAGATGATTATGGCCATATCATGTCACATATTTTGATTGCATGTGATGTTTATATTTTATGCATCTTATTTTGCTTAGTACGACGATAGCATTATAAGATGATCCCTTAACTAAATTTCAAGGTATAAGTGTTCCCCCTGAGTATGCACCATTGTAACAGTTCGTCGTGCTGAGACACCACGTGATGGTCAGGTGTGATAGGCTCTATGTTCACATACAACGGGTGCAAGATAGTTTTGCACATGCAGAATACTCGGGTTAAACTTGACGAGCCTAGCATGTACAGACATGGCCTCGGAACACTGGAGACCGAAGGTCGAACATGAATCATATAGTAGATATGATCAACATAGAGATGTTCACCATTTATAACTACTCCATCTCACGTGATGATCGAACATGGGTTAGTTGATTTGGATCACATATCATTTAGATGACTTGAGGGATGTCTATCTAAGTGGGAGTTCTTAAGTAATTTGATTAATTGAACTTAATTTATCATGAACTTAGTCCTGATAGTATTTGCATATCTATGTTGTAGATCTATGGCACGTGCTACCGTTCCCCTCAATTTTAATGCGTTCCTAGAGAAAGCTAAGTTGAAAGATAATGGTAGCAACTACATGGACTGGGTCCGTAACTTGAGGATTATCCTCATTGGTGCACAGAAGAATTATGTCCTTGATGCACCGCTAGGTGTGCCACCCCTTCCAGCAACCACGGACGTTGTGAATGCCTGACAGTCGCATGTTGATGACTACTTGATGTTTAGTATTCCATGCTTTACGGCTTATAATCAGGACTTCAAAGACGTTTTGAATGTCATGGAGCATATGCGATGTTCCAAGAGTTGAAGTTAGTATTTCAAGCAAATACCCGAGTTGAGAGATATGAAATCTCCAACAAGTTCTATAGCTGCAAGATGGAGGAGAATAGTTCTGTCAGTGAACACATACTCAGAATGTCTGGATTCATAATCACTTGACTCGGCTGGGAGTTAATCTTCCAGATGATTGTGTTATTGACAAAATTCTCCAATCACTACCACCAAACTACAAAGGCTTCGCGATGAACTATAATATGCAAGGGATGGATAAAACAATTCCCGAGCTCTTCGCAATGCTCAAAGCTGCGGAGGTCGAAATCAAGAAGGAGCATCAAGTGTTGATAGTTAATAAGACAACTAGTTTCAAGAAAAAAGGCAAGGGAAAGAAAGGGAACTTCAAGGAGAATGGCAAGCAAGTTGCCACTCCCGGGAAGAAACCCAAAACTGGACCCAAGCTTGAAACTGAGTGCTTCTACTACAAAGGGACTGGTCACTAGAAATAGAACTGCCCCAAGTATTTGGCGATAAGAAGGATGACAAAGTGAACAAAGGTATATTTGAT
This sequence comes from Aegilops speltoides, assembly GCA_021437245.1. Lineage (NCBI taxonomy): Eukaryota > Viridiplantae > Streptophyta > Magnoliopsida > Poales > Poaceae > Aegilops > Aegilops speltoides. The sequence goes on along the minus strand of CM038142.1, from coordinate 306,497,727 downwards.
ATACATGTTATTGATGTGTACCTTACTAATGCTTGTAGTAGCGTGTGGGTATTTGATACTGGTTCAGTTGCTCATATTTGTAACTCGAAACAGGAGCTACGGATCAAATGAAGGTTGTCTAAGGACAAGGTGATGATGCGTGTCAGGAATGGTTCCAAAGTAGATGTGATCGCCGTCGGCACGCTACCTCTACATCTACCTTCGGGATTAGTTTTAGACCTGAATAATTGTTATTTGGTGCCAGCGTTGAGCATGAACATTATATCTGGATCTTGTTTAGTGCGAGACGATTATTCATTTAAATATGAGAATAATGGTTGTTCTATTTATATGAGTAATATCTTTTATGGTCGTGCACCCTTGAAGAGTGTTCTATTTCTATTGAATCTCGATTGTGGTGATACACATATTCATAATATTGATGCCAAAAGATGCAAAGTTGATAATGATAGTGCAACATATTTGTGGCACTGCTGTTTAGGTCATATTGGTGTAAAGCGCATGAATAAACTCCATGCAGATAGACTTTTGGAATCACTTGATTATGAATCATTTGATACTTGTGAACCATACCTCATGGGCAAGATGACTAAAACTTCATTCTCCGGAACAATGGAGCGAGCCAATGACTTATTGGAAATAATACATACCGATGTATGCGGTCCGGTGAGTGTTAAGGAATGCAGCGGGTATCGTTATTTTCGAACATTCACAAATGATTTGAGCAGATATGGGTATATCTACTTAATGAAACTCAAGTCTGAAACTTTCAAAAAGTTCAAAGAATTTCAGAGAGAAGTGGAGAATCATCGTAAAAAGAAAATAAAGTTTCTGCGATCTAATCGCAGAGGCGAATATTTGAGTTACGAGTTTGGCCTTCATTTAAAACAATGTGGAATTGTTTCACAACTCATGCCACCTAGAACACCATAGCATAATGGTGTGTCCAAACGTCGTAACTGTACTTTATTAGATATGGTGCGATCTATGATAAAATGGCAAGAAACTGCTTATGCTATGTATTGGCCTTTACTTTATGTGCATTAATTGTTGTTGTATGACATGCCGATGCATAGGAAAAGGGTTAGACTTCGTCATTGCATGATATATGTTGCTTTGTGCTCACTACTAAATGCCAAATCATTGCTAATTAAAATTGGCTTTGATATACCTTAGGATTCGGGTGGATCCATTACTTGAGCACTTCATGCCTAGCTTAATGGCTTTAAAGAAAGTGTTGCCAAGGAGACAAGCCGAAAGTTTTAGAGAGCCATTTATTTCTATTGAGTGCTTTTATAAAGTTTAAAAACAAAAAAAAATATAGGGGAACTTAAAACTTCACAAGAAGAAAAGTGAAAGTGAGAAAGATGAGCATTGTTGAAGTTGTGGAGCTCCTTGAACTTTGTTCATGCCCATGAAAACTTTGTGAATCTGAATTACAAAAACAATTCAACAAAAATAATTATTCCCTTGTACAAATCCTTTGTATTGTAAAATTATCGTGCCAAGGTTTGCCTTTAGGATGATTAGATTGCTTGTTGGTATGTGCGGTGAAAAAACAGAAACTTTGGTTGTAGTGTGTGAATTTTAAATTTTTACTGGAATGTCAAAAGGTTCTGAAACTTTCTGCACATTATTTATATACAATTTTTTTATTTCATCGTAATTTTTTATATTTTTTGAAGTACCATAAGTATGGTAGATGTTCAGATTACTACAGACTGTCATGTTTCAGACAGATTCTATATTTTTTGATGCATTGTTTTGCTTGTTTTGATGAAACTATTGATTCTATCGGTGGTATAAGCCATGGAAAAGTTACATTACAGTAGATACAATGCAAAAACGAAATATGAATTGGTTTGCAATGATACTTAGAGTAGTGATTTGCTTTATTATACTAACGGATCTTACCGAGCTTTCTGTTGAGTTTTGTGTGGATGAAGTGATCAAAGATCAAGGAGGTCTCGATATGAAGAGAAGGAGGAGAGGCAAGAGCTCAAGCTTGGGGATTCCCAAGGCACCCCAAGTAAATATTCAAGGAGACTCGAGCGTCTAAGCTTGGGGATGCCCCGGAAGGCATCCCATCTTTCTTCAACAAGTATCGGTATGTTCCCGTCTTTATTTCGCTCACGTGATATGTCTAAATCTTGGAGCATCTTTTGCATTTAGTTTTCACTTTTATTTCATGCACCATGCTGGTATGATATAGTTCATGGTTGGTTTATAGAATGCTCATTGCACTTCACTTATATCTTTTGAGTATGGCTTTATAGAATGCTTCATATGCTTCACTTATATCATTTGAAGCTTGGATTTCCTATTTCTCTTCACATAGAAAGCCGTTATTTGTAGAATGCTCTTTTGCTTCACTTATATTTGTTAGAGCATGGTCTTTTGTAGAAAGAATTAAACTCTCTTGCTTCACTTATATCTGTTTAGAGAGTCAATACGAATTGGTCAATTGCATGGTTAGTCATAAAATCCTACATAAAACTTATGGATCACTGAATATGATATGTCACTACTGGAATTAGCTTATTTGCCGTTTGCCAACTCTTTGCCGCCTGCTGGCTGACGGCAAAGAAGGTCTTTGCCGTCAGACACAAGAAAACGGACGACAAAGAACTGGCTGATGGCAAACAAGGTCTTTGCCATCTGCCAATTCTTTGCCATCTGCTAGCAGACGACAAAGAGGTGGGTGGGTCCAGTTATTGTTTAACCAACTACAGCCCACCGTCCCCACCTCTTTGCTGACCGCCAGCGGGCGGCAAAGAGGCGGGTATGTTAACGACCTTCCCGTCCCATCCTCTCTCTCTTCTCTCACTCTCTCATTCCCTCCCCACCCACACCCGTGCCGCCGCCGCCGAACCTGTCTGCCGTAGCCGGTCGGCCCGCCGCCCCGCACCCCTACCCTGCGGCACCCCGACCTCCACCGTACCCCTGCTGCCCCTTCCACGTCGCCCCGCCTCCCGCCCCCTCCCCTCTGTCGCCATCCCCCACACCACCGGCCCGCGCTGCCGCCACCGACCCCGTTCGGCGTAGCCGGCCGCTGTGGCACCCCGGCTCAGAGCAACCGGTTTACCCTGCATTGCCCGCCCAGAGACCTTGTCTTCTGGTAACACACAACAACTTGGTACAGAAAAACAGCCGCTTTATTCATGCTAGCAGAGCATAGTTCATATTATAACAGTTAGCGAGGCCAAGCGGCACACACGGTGCGGCTGAACAATATGTACATTATTTAGTAAACATAAAGGGCCTCGATCATGACAACTACGTGGCAGCGGAACAACGTCATGGCGGCACTCCATAGCATAGGGACACCGATGTGGACACGATCTAGACTCAGACAGCTCTCCTTTCCAATGAGACTTTCCTGAAATCTGGCATGACACGCCAGGTTAGTACATTGAATGTACTTGCAAGCTCACGACAAGCATAAGCATAATGACAAACAATATCATGATATTTAACCAATTAATAACAATGCAACAATATATCCAACATGCTGTGATTAAACTCAAGTGCTACTCGTCCCATGGACTGGCTTACCGAACGTGATCCTTTCCAGACCACAAACGTGAAGAACTCACAGACAATCTTGTGATCCTACGACGATCACAACCACGACCAACACTTGGTCTCAAACCGTGATCCTTACGGCGATCACTACCCGACCACACCTGGTCCAACTCAACACGATGGCCTCACTGCCATTCCTCAGTGCAATCTTAGTGTGCAAATTTATTAAGTGTTGACCCATGGTGTACCCTACTTTCGAGCGTGTCCGTAACCGTGGACTCGGCTATCGATAGATTAATACACTCTGCGGAGGTAGCGCACTGGACCCACACTATGGAACCCATGGCCTCGCACTCCCATTCGGGTGGACCAATGGCATTCCGATGAAACCACTTCATTGTCATGACACTCTCCCGGCCACTCCGACTCAATCCCCATCGGGCCAGTCCTGGGTGGCCCCGTGTCTACCTCAAGACACCTCAAACCACCGTCGTGGCAACGATCCACTCTAGGACCCAAAAACTGAACTCATCAACGGGCTCACAAGGTTATACCTGCTTAGCGGGCCAGGGTATAGCACGCCCATAACCTTCCCTAGATGGAGGCACCGACCAGAGGCACGACAATGAAACACATTAAGGCCGCCCCATACCGGCAAATGTGGTTGCACTGGGAAAAACTCATTTCAGCGGCACCACGACCCGGTCAACAACATATTCAAGTTGAGTTATTTACCAGGTTCAACTTAAAGTGAAAGTAACCGGTGTCATAATGACATGCTATGCATCACCTAACATATGCATCACGTATCCATGAAAATAACTAAGTCAACTACGCTCCCATGGAGCCATCATCAACTCATGATACTTCTCTGGCTAAGATCCAACCTCACTTAAACCAGAGTCATTTCTAGCAATCTCATCATTTTTCATCATGCAAGATTAATAATTAAACTGATTATTAATCTCTATGACCATATCATTTTATCATTACTCATAACTAAATTCTTGTTAGCTTATCAACAAGATTCATTTCAAACTTCTTGTAAATCAAGCATATTTAACATGACAAGCATCTACAGAATATAATTATCATAATAATTATTTAAATGCATGAATAATCATAAGTTCAAGTAGGAAAATCACAAATATTGAAGTGGCACTATGAAAAAGTTGTTGTGGCTTGCCTTAGTGCTGATGAGGTTCACAAACCTCCTGGTGATCCTCAAGACAAGCTTGCTCTTCTGAAAATAAATAAAACCACAAAAAGAAAACATCAAGAAACCTTCTGAACATTACCAGAAAATCTAGACAGCAAGGAAAAATCCCATCTTTTGGGTGCTGCTAGAACTTTGGACAAAGAACACAATGCAAAAAGAATCAATGCATTTATACTTATAGATAAAAAGTTATGGCTATTTGAAGTTTCCTGGATTTAAATGAATTTGAAATAGAAATAAAAATAAAACAGACTGGGGGGGGTGATGTCAAAGGCGTAAAAGCCTAGTGCGCCACCACTCGTACTACTTCGCGCGCGTACTGAGTGGCTGACTAGCGGGCCCCGCTAGTGAGGTCAGAAGGAGGGGGAGAGGGAAACAGAGGGAGGCGGAGCTTCGCCGGAGCACATGCCGGCGGCGAGGGATCTTGGGGCCAAACGAGAGGGGGGAATCGAAGGAGAACAAGATGGCACACCTGCCCATACCCAAAGCGCGGCTAGAGGTGACCGGACAGTGTCGGAAACGGCCTCTCCAGCGGAGGCAAAGGGCAGCGGTCGCCGGAGACGAAGACCATGACGGCTTGGGGCGGCTCCAAGGGCTCCAACAGGGCGGAACGGCTTCACTGAAGAGTGGCGGAGGCCCTGGAAGGGTCGCCCTAGCCTGGGAGGGGTTGGAGGTGCGGTGACGATCCGAAGGGGATCACCAGCGAGCTCGGGCTTCGGCACGCAGCCCGTGGCCTGCTCGGCCGGGCCGCGGCTTCTACTAGGTTGTGGAGGGTGTGGGAGTAGCTGCGGGTGCTCAAGGAGGCTGGGGGTGGCGGCATTTTTAGGCGAGCGGTGAGAGGGGTTCGGGCTCCGCCAGAGGACACCTGTCCATGGTGCCCGGCGACGAACGGCGCCAGTGAGAGAGGGGGAAGAGGACGGAGGTCACGCGGGAACTATTGGCGGGCGCGGACGAGCACATGGGCGAGGGGGAAGACGACGAGCACAGTGCACCGCGCACTGTGTCGTTGGCCAGACCATGCCTGTGCCTTCTGCGGAGAGCTCCAGCTTCGGCGAGTGCCAGGGGGGAGTTAAGGGAGTGGGGACGGGGATGGTGGTGAGGTTTGGCATGCTCGAGTAGGCTGGGCAGCGAGCACGCAGTCAACAGAGCGCTAGGCGGCACATAGAGCGCGTGTTTTGCATGCCAACACGCTCGGACGAACACGGTCACCGCGTGAACTATGACATTAGGCCACCCTAAGCGCTAACTTGATGTCTGGCGTGTAGGCCTTGGTAGTTTGGAGTGTTACCACGGTTGGGCTTGGATCCAGGTGCAGTAGAAATGGATTTGTACTACAAGCAAGTTTATGGACAGTAACTTCGGAGGTTTACTGTGGTCAAACCACTGAGAGTTAGGGTCTGAGCTTTGGAGGCTTGCTTACACTTACTAAGGTAAATAGGCACAAGAAAAACCAGCTACAATGGAGCTAGTAAAATGGTAGTTGCTATAGAAACTACCATTTCCTTCCAGAAATGAAATTATTTTCTATAGCCAAAATATTCAAAAGGGTGATGAAATATTTTTGCTCAGAAAGGTGCCCTAGGGTTCAAAGAATAATTGGGATTTTTCTCAGGATTTTTGGAGCAAGAAAAATTAGGGTTGCTTTGGAGCACAAAGGGCTAGCTAGGGTTTTGGAGGGCAAAATGAATATTTTTCATTTAAGAAAAATATTCAAGCAATATTTTGAGTTGATCCAGAGGTTAAATGATGGTTTGAGGAGGAGAAGAGGCACTTGGGTGAAAGTCAAGGGGTACCCAAGTGGTTAAGTCCAAATGAAATGATTCAAAAACTCCAAATTCAAAACCAACTCAACTGGAAACCATGCAAAGAAAAAGAGGGCAAAAACCAGGCTGTCACAAACCTCCCCCACTTAGAAAGAATCTCGTCCTCGAGATTCGGTTGCTTGGGAAAACCATTCTGTATAACATGCCCTTAGAAATTCTTCTGATTCCCATGTTGATTCTGACTCTGTGTGATGCTTCCATTGGACTTTGTAAAACTTCGGTGCTTTACTGTGAGTGACTCTTTCCATCTGATCCAAAAATTTTACCAGCCCCTCTTCACATGTTAAGTCCTTTGCCATCTCTATTTATATCAAATTAGTCTTTTTCTCAGGCGGTGATATGCACCGTCGCAATTGTGAAACATGGAACACATTGTGCACGTCTAACAATTCAGGGGGCAACTCCAACTGATATGCCACAGCACCCACTCGTGTCATAACAGGAAATGGACCAATGAATCCGGGTGCCAATTTTCCACAAGTCTGAAACCTCCTGATACCTTTCATAGGCGTGACTCGAAGATAGACATGTTCTCTGGGTTCAAAGCTGATCTGTCGGTGCTTTGCATCATAATAACTTTTCTGTCGTGATTTGGCCAACTGCAGTCTATCTCTAATTTCCTTGACTTGCTTCTCGGCTTCCAGCATGAGATCTGTTCCGAAAATATGGCTATCTCCGGTTTGAGACCAATTCAATGGAGTGCGGCACTTACGGCCGTACAAAGCTTCATACAATGACATCTTTAAACTGGTCTAGAAGCTATTGTTATACAAGAACTCGGCTTACGGCAATCAATCTTCCCATTTTGGGCCTTGGGCCAAAACACAGGCTCGCAGCATATCCTCGAGTATTTGGTTTACTCGTTACATCATCCATCGATCGAGGATGATAAGCGATCTCAGTACTTCAACTCCGTCCCTAAGGCTTGATGGAGACGGGACCAAAAAGCGGAGGTAAAAAGTGAACCTCGATCAGAAGTAATGGTTAGGGGGACTCCATGCAGACTGACTATTCTGGACACATACAATTGTGCAAGCTCATCTGCTCTATATGAGATACTGATCGGGAGGAAGTGGGCTACCTTGGTTAATGTGTCCACTATGACCCAGATCGCATCATTGCCCCGTCGGGTCTTACGTAGTCCTGTGATGAAATCCATACAGACATCATCCCATTTCCATTGTGACACTGGCAGCGGTTGGAGAAGTCCGGCTGGCTTCTGATGTTCTGCCTTTACTTTGTTACATATGTCGCAACAGACCACGAAATAAGCAATGTCTTTCTTCATTCCATCCCACCAGAATATTTGTCGAAGGTCTTTGTACATTTTTGTACCTCCAGGGTGAATGGAATATGAGGATTCATGGGCTTCTGACAGGATCTTCTGCTTTAAATCCGCTTGATTGGGCACACAAATCCTTCCCCTAAATCGGAGGGAACCGTACTGATCCTTCCAGAAATCGGAATGCTTGACACGATTTTGCAGATCAGCGTCGCCTGGCCGGGCCTTGTAGATTTTCTTCCTCAAGAGTAGGGGTAACTTCCAGAATATTGGCAAGGCCAGCCTCAACTATGACCAGGTTAAGCAAAGTAATCTCTTCTTTAAGTTCAGGAGGCAAGGATTCCAATAGGACATTTAAACTGATTGGCTTTCGACTGAGCGCATCGGCAACCACGTTGGCCTTACCAATATTCGGATGATAGTAAATATTCATGTATAGGACGATAGCATTCAGACACCGAAAGTGTTCCGATGGGTACCGGGTACATATCGGGTCACCGGAAGGGGTTTCGGGCACCCCCGGAAAAAGATATGGGCCTAATGGGCCAAGAGGGGAAACACACCAGCCACTAGGGGCTGGTGCGCCCCCCATATCGGTCGAACTAGAGGATAAGGAAAGAGGGGAATGGAGAAGGAAAGGGGCAATTCGGCCTCCCCCTTCCTTCCCTCCTCCCTCCTCTTTCCTCCCCCCTCCGGTAAATAAGGAAGGGCGGGGGGGGGGGGGCCTAGGAGGAACCCAAGTAGGATTCGGTCCTACTTGGGGTGGCTCCTAGCCTCTTCCCTCTCCCTCCCACCTATATATATGTGAGGGCGCCCCTAGCACACGCCAGACAATTGTTAGCCGTGTGCGGCGCCCCCCTCCACCGTTTACTCCCACAATCATATATTCATAGTGCTTAGGCGAAGCCCTGCGCAGGTCACTTCACCGTCACCGTTACCATCCCGCCGTGCTGACGGAACTCATCTACCACCTCTACGTCTTGCTGGATCAAGTAGGAAGGGATGTCACCAAACTGAACGTGTGCAGAACTAGAAGGTGCCGTACGTTCGGTACTCGATCGGTGGATCCCGAAGAAAGTTTGACTACATCGACCGCATTGTGAAACACTTCCACTTACGGTCTATGAGGGTACGTAGATACACTCTCCCCCTCATTGCTATGCATCCCCTAGATAGATCTTGCGTGAGCGTAGGATTTTTTTTTGAAATTGCATGCTATGTTTCCCAACATATCCATCTATTCACAGAGATGTCAGAGGCCAGTGATAGTCAGAATAGGTCAGAGGAGCAAGTCAACCTCAGTCAGGGCACTAGTCCTAGCAGAAAAACTATGATGATGGCGGTAGAAGCACTCCTAGCAACTTGCCAAAAGCTGCTACCAGACAGATGAAGAAGAGAAATTCTGACAGTGAAGATGAGGTTTTTGTGATTGTGGAAGAAGTGACTTCCAAGAAGAAAGTTGTCAAGAAAGAATATGTTGGTGTTGCTGCCATCACCAAGCCAGGTCTGCAAAAGAAAGCTCCTGCCAGGAGAGCTCCAATGTCCAAAATCAGCGCTTCAACTCGAGAAACTATGCAGTTCACACTTGAACAATCTGATATGATGAGGCTGCTGGAGGAAAGAAGAAGAAGGTAAGAACAACTACTGCAAGAGTGCTTGGGAAACCATCTATGAGGAGAGATGAAGATGAGGAGGCGGAAGAAGAACCAGCTGCACCCCCTACCAAGACTCAAAAGCTCATGAGTAATGCTATCAAGTTTGTTGCTGCACCCTCAGAGACCAAGCCCAAGCCCAGAGCTCCAGCTCAAGCACCCAAGTCAACTGATCCAAAGAGATCCACAAGAAATATCCTAGCTGCAGAGAAAAAGAAGGCCCAGTCCCTGAGGTCCAAGAGGATGACGAGCCACTAGTGCTCAGGAATTTGAAGCCAAAGATTCCAGACCATAATGATGATCATCTAGTGGCTGAGAACATGAAGCTAAGAAAGGATGCATGTCTGAGACAATGGAGAAAGACTGATCCATATGCCACAAGGAGGAGGACTGTTGTGGACTATCGTTTTCATACCATAGAACAACAGGACTTCTATGAGACTGTGTTGCTGGACAAGAAGCCCATAGTATGTGGCATGAAACGGATTGATTGGGAATATATTGATGAAAATGAATATTACTTTCCCCATGGGCATGAGAGATTCAGGCTGAATGGAGTTGATACTTTTGTTGGAAAAGAACTGACTAAGTGGAATGATGAGATTATTATGCAGTTCTACTCCACTGCCCATTTCTATCAAAATGGAAAGATTCTCTGGATGACTGAGGGAACCAGGTACCAGTCATCAATCTCTGAATGGGCCGAGCTCATCAATGCTCCAAAGGAAGAAGAAGATGATCTGGATGTTAATGGCAAACCCAGGAAGGATCACAACTCCGTGGCTAACATGTATAAGCCCATTCCTGATGCAGCTCTGGAGACTCACAAGCTTGGATCAATCTACTATCTACTTGCTGGATTGACCACCATGGACACCATCTTGAGGCATACTTTCTTGCCTAAGTCTGGAGATGACAGGATGAAGCATGGTCATTCTATCAACTCGCTACACTTGTTTGATATTCTCCAGAAATTCGAAGTCATGAGCTTGATAGTTGAGACAATCAAGAGGATAGCACCCGACCAGAAGAGGTCATGTGGATATGCCCCACACATTCAGATGTTGATCAACTCCAAGGTTGGAAAGTGACATATCTCCTTGACAAAGAGCATCTACCTCCTAGGCCTAAGTTTGAGGACAATGAAGTTGTCATGGACGCATCACATCCTACTTTTGCAGAGGCCCAAGAGAAGATTGAGAAGGCAAAGGCTGCAAAAGCAGCAAGTGCTCTCGATGCTTCAATAGTGAATCTCAAGTCTAAGCAAGATCATCTCACATATCTGCTAGAGGCTACCGTGAGGATTGAGAAGAGCTTGGCCACCTTAACTCGGAATCAGGAGAGCCTAGAGAGGATTTTTGAGAGCAAGATGTATGACCTTGATGTGAAGGTAACAATTTTTTAGACCATAGTGGAGAAGCTCAGAGATGATGTTGATGACAATCATGACAGGCCAACTACACACATATTCCAGAGTGCCAAGGGCACATAGGTCTGCTACTAAGCTAGTTCTAGATTTTAGGCTTGCTCATTCTGCTCCTCCCACCACAACTACAGTTGCTCCTCCAGTATCTACTCCACTAGCTCCATCGACTTCAGCTGAGGCATTTGCAGATGGACTCCTTTCAACACCTCTACGCACACTGGAGCTACAAGCCAGAAGACCCCTTCAGGAGCTCCCGAAGATTGTGCCTAGAGTGTCGTATAGCACTATATGTTTTCGAGCTTTTTGGTAACTTGTTGCCAAAGGGGGAAAAAGTGTATAGATCATAGGCTTCGAGAGAGAGTGTCCTTCTTTTGTTAATTTTACTAGTGGACCCGTTGCGCTAAATGGCACAGAGGCACGCTAAAGCCATGTCCGCGATGAAAATAAATTCCATGGTTTAATCCCGTCTAATAGGAAAATGTTAGATTGCTGTGTACAATGAGATGAATATACACATTTTAACTTGATAGCATAGAGTCTCAATTTAAACAAAATATATGCCTGGGAAAGCACTTCTGATAATAAATGAAGTATCCTTTGGCCAAAAAAATTGATTTGTTGTTGTGTACAATGATATCACATATTCTTATTTGATTGTATAAAGTCTCAAATGGCGCAGAGACCCGTTAAATTCATGAGCACATTGAAAAGAAAATCTATGGTTTGTTGCTTTAGTTGAGGGCAAGCACATATGACAACAAATTTAATCTCTTTTTAAGAAAAAAAGCAGTGGCTTGTTGTCTACAATGAGATGTATATACAAATTTTAATTTGGCAGCACAGAGTTGCATTTAGAACAAAATCCATGACTCAGTTGGTTTATTAGTTGTGGGCAAGCACATATGACAGCAAATTTAATTTTCTTTAATAGGAAAAACGATGGCTTGTTGTCTACATGAGATGTATATACACATTATAATTTGGTAGCATAGAGCCCCATTCAAAATTAGATATCCTTGAAAATATGTGTACTTTTTTAGTAATCTTCTGTTTGAGCAAATACATATGCTAAGACGTTAGATCCTTATGCACAAAAAATACTTTGGTGTGTGTTAAAAAAAGGTGTTTATAAAACACATATTCTGGTTCTAAAAATATACGTATACCTAACAGCATGTGTAAACTAGTAAATGAGGCCTTTAAATTTTTTTGAAGTAGTGTTTCTATCAACTTTTTATTGTGCCTACGTGCGAAAAAACATAGGAAGTTGTTGAAAAGTTTGGAGGATTACCGTCTTGGTTCCTAATGAATGCCAATTGCAGAACGTGATAAACCCTTGAACTCTTCTATTATCAGTTAGTTATTTATAATATATCGACAATCTTAAGGACTCTTCAGATTATAAGAGAAAACTCACATTGGTCAGAAATGCATAGGAATTCCAAAAAAGGCACAAAAATGAGCTAGACGGTATGTATAAATTCATGTGAAACTGATACATAGCCAATGATACATAGGAATTTTGCACGATCATTCCTAAGATCTAGAAGGTGTCGGATAATGGTTCTCTATGGTTGGGTTTCTTTAATGAAATTGGAGGAAACTCCCTCTTTTGATATATAAAAAAAATCGGTGGCACTAGCAATGCCAAAACTTTGCCTCAAATTAATAGTGCCACTAGATTAAGGTGCAAAATAATAACATTACTGCTTTATCATGGCAGTGCGAAAATAGTAGCACAAGAGCAGACTCAACATGCAGGATCTTTGGCAAACGGTCAGACCAAAAAGGAACATACCTAGTGATGGGAACCATATCTGCAGTCAACACCATCTTAGAAGGTATGACACCAGTCACCAACATGGATGATTCAATTCATGGGACCTTTTGGTGTAGTTCACCTAAAATGAAGCAATGTCCCATGAGATAGCAGCTTCTTTTTTTTAAGAAAAGGGCTCCAGCCCCGGCTCCATTTCCATCAGAAAACGAAACCCATAGAGCTTCTTCTTCATTAGTTGCAATAAAATTGAGCAACATCAAGGTTGGTTGTGAAGCTCCTGGAATGTTCAACTATAATTTGGATATCATTTGTGCAGTTCAACTGAGATCAAGCGTGAAATGTAGATCTCTGTTTGCACAAAAAAGGTGGAAAGGAGGGTGACTAACAAGTGATGAAACATACATCAAATGAAAAGAAGCATGTTCCTTATCTGAATGGCAATCCTACAAGGGCAGTAGCAATTTCTAAAGCGGCAACATTGCTAGATGTTAGTGTGGGCATTAGGATTAACTATGATAACCGTTAAATATGACATTAATATAATGGTGCCATTGCTTCATTTTACCAGCAACATTACATTAACAACTACTACAGAGTCGGTTTTTTGGCACAGGAGAGTAGGCGGACCAGGACAGTTGCATTTCTAACGAAAAGAAGCAACTTATCTTAATTGGAAATTTAGCAGGACATGAAAAAAAGTGCCATTGATTCATATAACTGGAGGTATTACATTGAAAACAACATTGGTTTAACACGTCCTTACCATTTACAATGCGACTGCTACATTTTACAAGTGGCATTACATAAGAGTCGCTCGGGGCAACAAACATCAGAACAGGATATCTGGGCTGGTCCCATTTTTGTTTGGTATAGCCACCTTATATTGCGTGAGGCTAGCAAATCTAGTGCTGGACTTACTCTGTTGACTTGTCCCCCAGTCCCCACTTTCTTTCCCTTTTCAACCAATAGATTGGGTTTATATTGAGTTTGTATTGTGTTTCCCTTTATTTCCCTATTAGACCTAGAGACTAGTTGGATAGCCAGTCTCTGCTACTTTTCGCCCCCATTATTTCCTCTTTTGACCAAGTCCTAAATTCAGGTAACAAATCTTCCTCCACCCCCTTTCTTCCTTGTTTGAACCAAGTAGTACTAGATTCGAGTGCATGAACTAGTTTTACCTCTTAATAGTAAAAATTTAGGTGGTTTTCGAACAGCCAATCAATCCTATCTATGAGGGGGCCTGAGAAATAGTAAAAGATACAAATGCAACAACGTTAGGAGCTCGGGAAGTAGAGCAAGGCCGGTTTCGAAGGAAGTTATACCTGAGGGTCGCTGGGATGTCGCTAGGTGGGCAGTGGGAGGCCGGATCTGTCCACACTACACCAGCGAGGAAGAAGGGGTCGGAGGCCCTCCCTAGCAAGCGGTGCTTGGGAGAGGACGGCAAGGCACGCTGATCGGGACGCGCCGGCAGTGGGTAAGAGCCGTCATCGAGGACGACCGCGTGAACGTTGCACCTTCTCGCCTTCCCAGCAGAGAGGATGCGGCTGGATCTATGACCAGCGGTGAGAAGAGAGAGAGTGTGGCCACCGCTGTCGTGTTTAGATCTAGAGAGGACGAGACAGTGTGAAGAGAGCAACACTAGCGAGCAAGCGCGGAGGCTACTGCCTATATAGTGGAGTACTAGTTTTCTTTTGTCTACGGAGCCGGCTTGACCTCATCAATGACTGTCGAGAAGTCTTCATGCGCATGCCCCGGAGGCGCAGTTGTGGTCATTTTGATCTGAAGCACCGGATTATAACATATAACACGAAAAAATGCCACATGACAAGAAACCATAACCTCATTGCCCAAAGGAGACAACATGAATCCCGACGGACAAACTAGACGAGGATCAAAGCTCAAATTAAAGATAAACTCGTAGAAAAGGGGTCCATCTATAGATGTCCTAATTAACATAGCTAGCTTGACCTAGATGGTAGCCGAGTAGTCTTTGTGCATGTGCCCCCAATGACTAGCCCCTTGGAGGAACTCAGTTGTTGCTATTTAACCCTTGCAGTGATCCGAAGCACATGATACCTAATTTTGCGAGATGACAAGAAACCTTTTTTTAGATTTCTGACCAGAACTACAACCCTGTACAACACAACCTGCACGATATGTAGACGATAGCCAATCCAGGCGTGTCTGCTGGAGTCTGGTCACATGCATGGATGAACTGATCTTCCGTGTCTTGCAGGGATCGTCCATGCACCAACGTTTGTACAACACTTCTCTAGTACTATCACTCGTCTCTCTCTTCTATTAACTCACCCGACTTGCGGGGCCGGGGAGTGTGCTTATGGTCGATTCTCAATTGCGGTCCCACATGTGTGTGCAAACGTAATATGACGCGTGTTCCATTTGGAGAGCGGCGTGCCAGACCGACCGACCATCTGGGGTGCGATGCAAACGCGACGGGCATGCTGTATACTTTGTACATGTGTACCGCCGTTTTCTTGAGGCTTTGCTCCATGGTGCAATCCATGGATGCAAAATTAGTATATTGTACTATTTAAAAGTCGAGGGCGGGGCTTTTCCCGCGTGGTAGGTGGGGCAGTTCCACCTAGTCGGTTCGACAAAGACGCGAGAAGATGAGGGAGTAGGCTCTTTGCAAGCGTGAGGGTCGTGTGATTTGACAATGATTCTTGCTAGACAGCTGGGGCCCTGTGATTTGACTTTCCATTATCATTTTAACTGCGGCGCTACGACCAGCGTGAGTCTCCCGATTCCTGACCACCTCCATACAGGTGCCTCTCCCAATGCTACACCATGTAGAGGTTGGCTCTTGCATGAGAGCCCACTCCTCCACTTTTTCCTTGCCTCTTTCCTCCACATATGCAAAAATGCCATGTAAAGCGAGCTGATAGCCCACTATTGTACTTGCTCCTACAGGTGCTAAGCCTGCCACATAGGCATAAAGGCTGATGTGGCAGGTTAATTAAGAAGAGGGTGCCTAGTTTGGTGACCCAAGGAAGAAACGATGCTAAGCGCGTGTACCTAGGTGAAAAGACAATTTTGAGTCTATAGCTAATTAAATCAAGCAAACTTAGCAACAAAAAAACTAAGCACATATGCATTGGGGACTTCAGTTGCTAAGCCATTTAATGCCCTTAGCACCTCATCTAAGCACCATTTCATTGGAAGAGGTCACTCCTTGGCAAATGCAATAAATACTACGAAGAAAGAGATAGAGAGAAGTAAAAAAAAATACTCTTATAGCCAACCTTATAGCTAACCTTGTTGTAGTATGAGTGACTAAGTGATGACTATGTAGACATGCCAACATCAGATAGCCTAATGCACCATGTTAAATCTCCAAGGGCACGACCGCGCGAGTGAGGCGACGGTCGTGGTAGGCGTGACCATGATATGGGCTGCTGGCAGCCCTTGGATTTGAGATCGAACGGTCACATGCTAAGTTGCTGAAAATTTGCAGAATAAGCCTCTAGTATAGGATATTCACCCATAGGTCTAGAATCACGCCATGCAACCGTTGGATCTCAGATCGCTCTCGGAAGCCCGTATCATGGGAGAATGGAAAGCTTCATATCACATGTAATTTTCCCGACGCTTGACATGACATCAAAAGCCATTTAATTGGGCGTCAAGTAGACATGACATCTAGTTGGGCCCCCATAGTACTGTCCATGAATCCATTTATCCACCAAGCAAGCCACTACCCTGCCGTTCGCACGCTCCACTCAGGATTTTTACAATCGAAAAACTGCTGGCAGTTCGCTCCTACTCGTCCCCGGACGTCCTTTAACATTACGACAGTTCGCTCCTAGTCGTCTCGTCCTTTCACATTACGACAATTCCACTAATCCTAACCCTCCTCCCAAATCCATGGTGTCCCAAATCTCCATGATCAGTGGTGAGTACATGGTTAGAACCATCGCCGGCGACGAGTTTGACATCATCTACACCCGTTCTTCCGTGACGGTGAAAGGATGCCTTGCTCGCTTCAGACGCATGTTCGAAAACTCAAATGATGAGTGGGTCACTGGGCTAGATGTTGAGTACACCACAACCCTGGACAAAGAGAAGAATCTAAACGAGGAAGAGAAGATGAAGCCCGCCATGATCCAGGTTTGCGTGCATGACTTATGCTTGGTCTACCACATATTCCATGCCGACGTTGAGTGCGAGGAATTTAAGAACTTCTCAAGGGCGGCCTAGTCAAATTCGTTACTGTAGACTTTACGAACGATAGAACAGTCCTGGGTCAGATAGGACTTGTTGTACGCAAGTCCTTCGACCTCCAGAAGAATGGGCTGGTGCCCTCCCGTGATCTGCCTTCAATGCTGACCCTGGCAGGAGCCATGGTTCATCCTTCGTATGATAAACTGAAGAAACCTCCACACACGTTTCATTGTGGATGGCAGTGGAATGTACTATAGATCACATCCACTATGCTACAATGGATGGCTACCTTTGTTTCAATATCTACAAGGGTTGGATGAAGAGCAAGAGCCAAGTGTGCGATTCAAGCAAAGAAGTATCGGCCAAGAGGAAGAGGGACAAGGACGAAGTCAAGGACGTGGACGAGGACTCTGAGTAAGGTGGCAGTGTCGTTGCTCATGGTGGTTCTAATGCAGTGTCTACTGGACTAGTTACTTAGTTTAATTTCAGGTGTGCTTAGTTTTATTTGAGGTGTGTGTTGTGCTAAGCCCCCAGCAGAACTATGTTATGTTTCTTCTCGTTACTTTAACTCTTCAGTATGTACATACTAGTATTTCTTATAGTTCATCTTTTAGTTGGTATAGTACTACCACTCGTTTCTTCACATTATATACGTACAATATATATGGCCAACATCATATAGCCAGCAGTTTAGTTGTCAAAGAATTTCGGGGTGCTTAGTTTTGTCAAAGAATTTCAGGGTGCTTAGTTTTATTTGAGGGGTCTGTTGTGCTTGACACCATTATTATGACTCAAATCTCTTTTGCCATGTTATAATGACATAAATACCGATGGACCAACATGCCATCTCTCCCTCTATCTCACTACAGTAAAATAAAGTGTGGGGCCTACTTGATCCCAACAGCGTTCTTATTTTCCTATAAAATTATTCGCTTGGTTACTCTTGACAAGCGGGGCCACACTTATCATTGTGAGAATCGGCTTATTTTTGTCATGTAACATGGTCAACGGGTTTGACGTGAAAATAACAATGTCTAATGGCATTTTGAGCAAACATCTAACTTAACGATGGCATTTTTGAGATATCTAATTGCATTTTTGACCAGGCATCTCACGGCTCGATGGCATTTTTGAGTAGTTGTAACTTCTAATGGCAAAACTGAGTAGTGATACACAATTAGTGGCATAAATAATAAGAACCTAAGAATTAAATAGGTATGCTAATTTCTTTAATAGAATTTAGCACCCCATTTAAGCACGTACTAGCTTTTTTAATAGTACTATATGCATAATTTGGCGACGAGCGCTCTCTATATGTGCCACCTTTTTTCTTTAATTTCATCTTGTTAGTTTTGCTCCAAGGCGCAATCCATCGATACTACTACCGTACAAAAGTATACATTTTTTAGAAGTCTAGAGGGCGGGGCAGTCTAGCTTGGTCGGTTTCACGAGAGGCGAGGGCCTTTGTGATTTGACGGCTCATTACTGCTAGAAGGCGGGGCCTTGTGATTTGACTGCTCATATAAATGTGCCGATGACCTGAGGAGGAGCAAAGAACCATGCGGTATACTCAAGTTTTCCACTGGAGTAGTACTACAATGGAGGAGCACGAAACACAGCAGCCCAGTGCCATATGGCGATAAAAATGATCAAATTTGCTAGTCATCTCATTCTTAGCATTGTTCTATTCATGCCTCGTAGAGAACGTGACACGTGCGGCGAAACACCCAAAGCAAAAGAAGAAACACTGGAGCAAAAAAAGAAGGAAGATTATCACCCCCAAAAAAGAAGGAAGACGCACACACAAGTCTGGGGCGCTGCTCTCACTACATGAAGGATTGCTGGCCGCGCAGTCGTAACTGCTTCTGCATTGCCTCCACGACCTCCATCTCCTTGCGCATCTCCTCCGCCATCTTCTTCATTCTGTCCATGACGCAGGATTTCTTGACGCGAGCCTTCATCATCATTCCCACGGCCACATTACGTACCTTGGCAAAGCGGGGGGTGCTCGATCACGAGCTTCGCCAACTCCTCTTTCTGTTCCATGATGAGGGCCTGCAACATCTTCATCGAGGAACTACTATTCTCATGCAGCTTCTTCCAGCCGGCGTTCTCGTCCTTCAGCAGGTCGAGCTCGTGGCAGAGCTTCGCCTTGTCCGCCTAAAGTTGCAGGATTTTGCCGGTTGCCTTCTTCTCTGAGGCAATGCTCTTCTCCAGCAGCATCACCAAGCTGGCGGTCAACTCCCCCTGCTCATTGGGCTCAGCGGGCATGTCGTCGAGGCTCTCCTTCAGCAGCTCCACCAAGCCGTGGATGAAATCCTTCTGCTTATTGAGGTTCTTACTAAGCTGATCGAGCATGCCGTCAAGGGATAACGACTCCAGCACCGCCAGCTCGGCATGTTCGCCTCCACGGCTAGGGTGCTCCCGGGAGCCATCGCCTGCCT
This sequence comes from Aegilops speltoides, assembly GCA_021437245.1. Lineage (NCBI taxonomy): Eukaryota > Viridiplantae > Streptophyta > Magnoliopsida > Poales > Poaceae > Aegilops > Aegilops speltoides. Next base: position 306,478,394 of record CM038142.1, on the reverse strand, counting down.
GTGAGAGATCTTTCGAGGCCTCTGCGTGGCGGCGAGCCCTTTCTTTTTTTCCACAGCCTTGGTTGTCGCTCCCTTGTTATGAGTAGTTCTCGACCTAGAGCTCTGCACACCGGCCATGGCAAGGACGGACGAAGAAGAAGGACTTATGAGGAGGAAGGTAGAGAAATTTTCGGTTAACCAAAACTCCAAAAGATGGTTCTCCTCCTCCCCCCTCCCTCCTCCTCCCCCCTCCCACCTGCTTCCTCTCTACCATGGGTCTAACCACGAATTCTCACCATGGAAGGCCTATTGCATTGTGATTTCAAGCCCGGTCTTGCAGTAGCAGATCAGGTACGTCGACGGTTTGGAGAAACGGTCCACTTTTCTCCTTCTCGCAGCACCAAGGAGTTTTTCTTGGTGGTTTCATTCTCTTCGGCCTCTTTTCCTCTCTCTGAAGATTCTATGAGTGTGGCCTTACAATGCTGTATTGGTGGGCATCCTAAGGGGTTTAAGGTTTCTAAGCTCAGTGACAGATCTTTTCATTTCTCTCTGGCCGGTAACAAAGTGGGTCATTTCATACATGGCCTCAAAGATCGTATTCGGCCGGATTTTGTCTGTCATTTTCATTTTATCAATGGTCGTTTCAGTGGGTACAAGCATTTTGATCATCAATGGCACGCCGATGAGCATTTGGAGCCCATCGCTGCTCGAAGCCCTATGGCCATCAGATACAACAAACCAGTCTTTCAGGAAACATCGATCAGTTCTGCTTCTACTAAGGAGCTTAGCAAGTTCGATCTAATTCCCCTTGCCTCCATGGATTTTCATGACAAGAACAACAAGGAAGCCTCGTGTTCTTCCTCATCACCCTCGTGCATGGATCCCATGCATGCGGATATTCATTGCGCCTCAGACATTTCGGGATCCTCTGAGCATTCAATTGTGATTGGCAGTTTTCGGTTCTCAAATATTATGGATTATCCACAATTGCCGCAAAGCTTCCTAACCTCTGCTCTAAGGTATGCCCCACCGCATTCATCCTGGCCCCCGACACTATCTAAATCTCATATTGTTGATTTGTCGCGGGCGGGATATTCTCAAAAGGAAGTTTTGGATATTGCCAAAAACTGGGGCATGATATGTGCTAAATGCTTACAATGGGTCATCACAAGAATCTTTGCCATGCACGACTTATTTTCCTTACGTGCTCCAAGCCGGGACATAAATGCTTTAATTGTCCTACCAAAACAAGGCATATGAATTCACATAGCTCACTTATGGATGCTAATCTTCAAAATCCGGTTGCGCCTGACAAGCCGAGGCATCAAATGAACAACCCCCCTTCAACCACTCGAACTCCCCCCCTCGCCCGATCAGCCGCCCAACCTCAACCATTCGATGCAGCATCTGTGGTTACTATGGACACCTGGCCACCTCTTGTTGGTGGCGTCGGTGGGCCCAGCGGTGGCAATGGAGACCAAAAACCCTCCCCTCCGTCCCGGACTACTCGCATTCCACCTCCCAGCCCGCCTGCTTCCCAATGAAGCAGAGCCCTATGCTCTAGCTGCTCCACCACCAACCACCGCTCTCATCGCCCACACCATGCCCTCCACCGTCCCCGTGACCATGGCCAACTATCCGGTGAACCCCATGCCCTTTCTGCCGGCTGGCTGGTCGGTAGAACCAGGGCCGGCTGACCGAAAGGTGCGCGCCAACATGGCCGTCAACCCCATCCCACCGCTCAACAACAGCTTCCTCGCCATTGCGAAAGTAAGCACATTCGTGCCGCTGCATCTCCGGGAGGGTCTCCGCGAAACCATTGAAGGGCTTCTACATGAATCTGGTCTGCACACTACTGAAGCTTCTGACCACCCATTGGGTATCGGTATGTTTGCGTTTGCCAACTCCTTCATCAGAGATACTGCGGTCAATACTACTTTCCAGCTAGACAATGAGGATTTGGTAGTCTCCTTTGTTAGACATAATGTTGCTATGAATATGCGCAATACCACCTATGGGCCAGAGGTCTGGTTGATGTACATTGGATTTCCTGATGATTATCAGACAGATTTTTATCTGCAACGTTCTGTGGATGATTATGGTCGCCTTGTTTCCTGGAACAATCCCAATATTTATCGTAGTGTGGTGCTGATCAAAGTTAGAGTTATCCATATGCGTTTGATGAGCATTGTGGTTCATCAGTTAGGTGGTGATCGTGCTTGCTGGACGGTTGTTGTGTTTATCCTTAGGGGAGAAGATTGGAATGCCCATGATCCCGAAGTCCCCGCTGCAGATGAGGAACCACCGCCCGCCAGTGGCGTTCCCCACCCCATGTTTGGAGAGGGCCTCACTGCAGAACAGCTCTACCATCAGCAACTACAGAATTGGCTGATACAGAATGGTATTGGTAATGAGAATGGACCTCATAATGCTGCTCATCAAGATGCACTGCATCATGCTCAGCGGGATGCATGGCCTGAACCTCCTGTTGCTCAAATGCCCGCAACATTGGTTAACTTTCAGGCATGGTTAGCAGCTCAGGGCCTGCGTGTTCAAGATGGTATTCTGCCTAAGGACAATATTTCTGACAGTCTTAACTCTGCCTGGGACTCTAGCTCCACTGGCAGCATAAATGCTTCCACACAAGTTGTTGCTGCTCCTATCAGTACCATGTTTGTGGTTCCTGCTAGACATGAAGTGGTTTATGTGAACATGGCTATTTCTGCTGACAATCTGCATGTAAGCATATCTGTGCAAGGTAATGATCTGGCTAATATCTTACCAATGACATGATTCCTCGAAACACTTTTACGGCTTATCTCTCAAGCTCCATCATGAGTGTGATTGCTGCTTATGGGCCTTGGAGTTTTGGCTATGGTCTGCCGCCGCTTGATCTGCAAATTGCGGCCCCTGTCACTAGGTTTCAGGTGGGTAATGCTGAGAATGTGCTTTCAGTGTGTTTCTCCCCATGCATTCTGAATTTGCCTCCTAGGACATCCTCTTTCCGGATTACTGAAATTTTGACTAAAGATGCCACACTACCTGATGATACTGATGATGCTGTTGCGGAGGGATCTATTGAACTTTCCACTAAAGATGTTACTTCTCCTGCTCTGCCAGTCCTGCCTAACTGTAACACCCCGGATCCGATACGCCAGGTGTCTTCCAGTTATTCGCCATCATTGCCATGTCATGTGCTTGCGTGTTGCATTTTTCCATGTCATCATCTGCATTTCATACCATGTCATCATGTGCATCTTGTTTTGCATACGTGTTCGTTTCTTGCATCCGAGCATTTTCCCGTTGTCCGTTTTGCAATCCGGCACTCCTATGTCATCCGGCGTCCCCTTCTTGACTCTTTTCGTGAGCGGGTGTTAAACATTCTTGGAATGGAGCGAGGTTTGCCAAGCGGCCTTGGTACACCACCGGTAGACCGCCTGTCAAGTTTCGTGCCATTTGGAGTCCGTTTGATACTCCAACGGTTAACCGGGGAACCGTAAAGCCCTCTTTGTGTGCAGCCCAACACCCCTCCAAAGTGGCCCAATAACCCATCCTAAACCCCTTCATGCTCTCGGTCCTTCGATCACGATCGTGTGGGCGAAAACCGCACTCCATTTGGAGTCTCCTAGCTCCCTCTACCTATAAATATGTGCCCCTCCCGGATTTTTCGCGCAGTCCAAACCCTAACCCTTCTCCCCTCGTGCCGCCGGACACGTCCAACCCGTCCGGACATGTTCGCCCGTCCCCGCGCCGCCGCTCCCAGACTCTCCCGGGCCGCCGCGGCACTGCGAACCCGCGAGGCTGAGGCCTGCCCGCCCGAGAAAAGCGCCGGGCCCGAGCGCCTGCTCGCCCGCCCCCTCCCAGGCTGAGTCCGGCCACTGCCATGGCCGCCGCCGCCGCCCCCGCCGTCGCCCCGCCCTGCCCGGTCGCTGGCCCCACAGCCATCTCCGCTGCCCCTGCGCCTCCTCGCGTCCACCCCGCTGCCACAGCACCGCCCGGCCATGCATCCATCCCCGGCGCCGTCCGCTCGCGCCGCCGCGCCGCGTCACCTCGCCAGCTCCGGCCGGGTCCGGCCCGGCCTCGCCGGCATCCTCCCCGTCCTCCTCTCCGGCGAGCCCAGCCGGCCATCCTCGTCAACCGCGCCCCGATCCAGATCTGAGATCCGAAGAGGTTGACCCCGATTTTTTTCCTCAAGTCCCCGAATATTTGCATATTTTTAGCTCCTGTTCATCACATCATAACTCCATGCATACTGCTCCGTTTCGTGCGTGTGATATGTCAAAATGTTCATTGTGAGATGCTCTACATTTCGTTCCATTGCACCATGTTCATTTGAGCTCATCTTGATGCCTGAATCATCGTTGTAATAGTGCTATATAATGTTGTCTGCTGTCTGTTAACAGAACATGCTCATTTGTCATTTTTTCCATGTTTGATGTGTGCATCCTATGAGCATGAGGTCTACATGTGTTTTGAACGACATCATGCCATCTTTACATAGGTGCAATCCATGTATTTTTATGAGTTGTGTAGTGAGTGCATCAAGCTTGTTAAGTGGGGTACTTGCTGTTGCTGTTTTGCTTTTCTGAATCTGTTATTTTGTGATGCTATGTAAACCTGCTCCTACAAGTCATTCCATGCATAATCTGGAGATGTTCACTAAGGATGTTTTGTTATACATGTCATGCTTTATCCATCCATGCCTCTGGTTGCATTTATAGCTTGTTGTAGCTTGTTGTAATCTTGCTCTCAATTTGCTAAATAATGTTGCTGTCAGCCTATTAACATTAAGTTCAGTTTTGCCATGAGTGTTGATAGTGATCCATGCACCCTATGAACATGCTCTTGCCATGCTTAGCTTCAAAAACATGTCTTCTTACTGTTGTTTACCTTTCCATGCCATGTATTTCTTTGTGGTGAGAGGTTCAAGCTCACCAACATGCCTACTTATTGTTGTTCCTGCCATGTATGAATCTGTCATATAACTTGCTATGTTTACATGGGCGCCATCATATTTTCTGTTCCTTTTTGGCTCATGGTCAGTAAAGGACTTTTGTTCTATGAATATGGTAGGTTCATGCCATGCCTTTGTTTGCCATGATAAGTTCCTGTAACATGTTGTTTGACAGCTCTAAACATTGCAACCTGATGTTATTTCTGCTAAGTCTGAAACTGTTATTATTTGCAATCTTGTCATGTCCTTTTGAGCATGTTCTAGTGATTTCTGGAGATAGCTCAGTGATCATCTTTTGTAATGCTTTACCTGTACTTCATGCCCATTCCTTTTGTTATTATGTTGAGGTGCTGTAGCATGTTGTTTTGATGCTTGCAAGATGCCTAGTTGCTATTTTGGACAGATTGTTGTTATACCTTGTATAGAGTGTATGTGTTGAACCGTTGCTCCGTTTTTGAGTGTGCTCTATATGAAACTTGCTTGAATTTGCATGTAGTTTCATATTATCATGTTGCATCCTTATTTTGAGGTGTTTGCTTGATGTTTGTACGCATTTTGCATCAATGCCATGTTTGACTTGTTTTGCTCATATCTTCTAGGTCATAGCTCCGAATCTAATGAACTTTATATGTAACTTGACTAGAATTTCCTGTAGTTCATCGTGGTGTATCTTAACTTCCTGTTTAACAACTTGAACATAAGGTTTATTCAGATCTGGACCAACTATGAAACTTGCATATGAGGACTTAACGGAATTGTTATATGTTGTTTCCGGCCTCATTTAGACTTGCTTTGATGTGTTGCTCTTGTATGCATCATCTCTTGCCATGAGTAGCTTCATGTAGCCTTGTCATGCATCATACTTTGTTGTGCATCATTTCATGTATATGTGTGGTGTGTTTACCATGTTGTGTGCTTCTTCTCGATAGTTCCCATTTCGTTGCGATCGTGAGGATTCGTTCGTCTACGCTTGGTTCGGCTTCATCCGTTCGTCTTCTTCATGGACTCGTTCTTCTTCCTTGCAGGATTTCAGGCAAGATGACCATCACCTTGGATCTCACTACTATCATTGCTATGCTAGTTGCTTCGTTCTATCGCTATGCTGCGCTACCTATCACTTGTTCTTCAAGCCTCCCAGTTTGCCATGTCAGCCTCTAACCTTTTTCACCCTTCCTAGCAAACCATTGCTTGGCTATGTTACCGCTTTGCTCAGCCCCTCTTATAGCATTGTTAGTTGCAGGTGAAGTTGAAGATTGCTCCATGGTGGACATGATTATGTTGGGATATTACAATATCTCTTATTTAATTAATGCATCTATATACTTGGTAAAGGGTGGAAGGCTCGGCCTTATGCCTGGTGTTTTGTTCCGCTCTTGCCGCGCTAGTTTTCGTCATATCGGTATTATGTTCCCGGATTTTGCGTTCCTAACGCGGTTGGGTGATTTATGGGACCCCCTTGACAGTTCTCTTTGAATAAAACTTGTCCAGCAAGGCCCAACCTTGGTTTTACCATTTGCCTCACCACCACCTATACCTTTCCCTTGGGTCGGCCAACCCGAGGGTCATCTTTATTTTAGCCCCCCGGGCCATTGCTTCTCTAAGTGTTGGTCCGAACTGAGCTGCCTGCGGGGCCACCTCGGGGAAACTCGAGGTTTGGTTTTATCGTAGGTTGACTTATCCGTTGTTGTCCTGAGAACGAGATATGTGCAGCTCCTATCGGGATTGTCGGCGCATCGGGCGGCTTTGCTGGTCTTGTTTTACCATTGTCGAAATGTCTTGTAACCGGGATTCCGAGACTGATTGGGTCTTCCTGGGAGAAGGAATATCCTTCGTTGATCGCGAGAGCTTATCATGGGCTAAGTTGGGACACCCCTGCAGGGTATAAACTTTGGAGAGCCGTGCCCATGGTTATGTGGCAGATGGGAATTTGTTAATGTCCGGTTGTAGATAACTTGACACCAGATTCAAATTAAAATGCATCAACCGCGTGTGTAGCCGTGATGGTCTCTTCTCGGCGGAGTCCGGGAAATGAACACAGTTTTGGGTTATGTTTGACGTAAGTAGGAGTTCAGGATCACCTCTTGATCATTGCTAGCTTCACGACCGTTTCGTTTCCTCTCTTCTCGCTCTTATTTGTGTATGTTAGCCACCATATATGCTTAGTCACTGCTGTAACCTCACCACTTTACCCCTTCCTTACCCGTTAAGCTTTGCTAGTCTTGATACCCATGGTAATGGGATTGCTGAGTCCTCGTGGCTCACAGATTACTACAACAACAGTTGCAGGTACAGGTTATGCGATGATCATGACGCGAGAGCGATGTTTGCTTGTTTTGGAGTTCTTCTTACGCTTCTTCTTGATCGGGGATAGGTTCGGTCGGCCTTTGGGCTAGCAGGGTGGATGTCGTTCGAGTTTCTGTTTGTGTTTCATTCGTAGTCGGATGTTGCTCTTATGTTTTGTGAAGTTGTATTCGTGTGGCATTGTATGTCTTATGTATGTATCCCTACCTATTATGTAATGTTGATGTAATGATATCCACCTTGCAGAAGTGTTTCAATATGCGGGTCTATCCTTGGTGTGACCTTCGAGTTCCTTTTGGATAGTGTCGCATATTGGGCGTGACAAGTTGGTATCAGAGCCTCGACCAACCCTAGGAGCCCCCTTGTTTGATCGTGTAGTTGGCCGTTGTTGAGTCTAGAAGAAAACTGATTTCGGAGTCTTGTTATATCGGAGAGTAGGAATTCTTTTTACTCCTCAGCCCCTTCATCGCTCTGGTGAGGAATCTTGACGTAGGTGTTTTGTATTACGACTCTTCCCATTCAAATTTTTCTTTAGGTTCACGCAGTTGGTTTTCTGATCGTTGGTTCTATCTCTTTTCATCCGGTGCATTTCTCGTCCAGTTGACTCGAGCCTCTTCATCTTTGCCAAGTTCAATCCTTAGTTGTCTTCTTTTCCCACCCACCCACCCTTTTCATCTGGGAGTCGGAGTCCGTAATCGAGTATCCATCCTACTCGCGAGAAATCTTTGCTTTCTTTCCTCAATGATTTCAACTGGTGTTTTCTCTTTAAGATATTTGTCGGTTCCCCCTTCCAAGTTGCCTTTGTTTTCCCGCCCTCCCAGCCTCTTCTTCCCGGAGTTTGAGTCTGTTTCGTCCATCAATTTCATTCGTGTGGAGCCTCTTCAGTCTTCCCTCAATTATTTCAACCGGTGAATTCTCATCTCGTTTGACATTCTTCATCTCTTTTTCTTTCCAGTGGTTTCAATTCTAGTTTTTCGGGTTGATCATATTCTTTTCCTCAGATCAAGTGTTCTCCTTGCTCGTTTGCCTCTCCCCATTCAATCATTCTGGAGTTCTAGACATCTCAGGAGATTCATCTGTGTTCGAATTAATTCGAGGTTATCACCTCATTCAAATATTTCAATCATTCCGGTGCATCATCTACCTGTTCAACAATCCTTTCCAACGGTGTTTTCTTTCAGTGGGCCCTAACCCACAGGTCTTTTCCCAGGATCTTACTTGACTCTTCTAATTCCTTGGAGTTATTCTCAATTCTTTTCAAGTGTGACGTAAGAATGGATCCCATCAGTCAGATGCCTTTCCTAGATTGATTTCAAATCATTTTCATTGTTGCCTCAACCTCTTCGCTTTTGATTCTCCCAGAGTATCTCAACAAATTTTGGTGGTGTTTCTCGTCGTCATTTGAAGATCGAAGAAGAGTTTTTCCTCTCAATCTTGCCTGTTCTCTCGAAGTTTCGTGGTGCTAGCTTGATGTTATCCTCTCAAATTTTTTTCCAGTCGTGCAAATTCTTTTCATCCATCCGGAGCATTTCTGGAGTTGCTTTCTCTCTAGATCATCCGGAGGCCATCTTTTCGGAATATTTCTTCGCTCTAAGTTGTCAAATTCTTTCTCTAATTATTCTAGATCCGTGCCCCTTCGCTCGTCTCAATATTCTTCCGGTGCTTCGTTTAAGTATTCTTCAATCAGTTCGCGATCTCTACGTTCTCGTCTCTCTAAATTCCCTCAAGTGCCTTCGTGCTTTTCTAATTCTTCACGGTGATTCATTCTCCTTCGTCATTCAATTTTGTGTTCTTACGGTGGTTCGTTGAAGATTCCTTTTCCGTTCTCATCATATCATTTCATTCGCTCTTTTCAATCCTACCGGTGGTTCATGAAGACTTTCTCAAGTTTTGTGCCTTACCCCTTAATCCTTTTCAAGAAGAATAAGTAGTATGCAAAATCCACTGCTTCTCATCAATTTAATTTGATGAAGGATAAGCATACAATAAATCTTATTCTTATTTCATCCAAGCGAGTAATCCCTTCCTTCGAAGTTTGTTCTCGATGAATAAATTCTAGTTCCAAGTGTTTTCGTCTTTTCTTTTCCGGAGTTTAAATTCCCTCGGCCATTTCATCGGAATCTCCATCTAAATCATCGCAAGGCTTTAATCTTATACTTTCATCCTTCATTCTATCTGATCATCTTTTTTTTGTCACCTGAGTTCTTCATGGTGGTTCGTCATGATTTAATTTATTCTTCAAGAGTTCATCAAGATTTTGTTGGTGGAGTTCAAGTATCTTTTCTTCTTGCATCTCGAAGTGCAATTAATTCTTCGTATTATTTTGAAATGGAGTTTTGTATTTCTTCGTTCTTCTTAGCTATCCAATCATTTCCGTTTGTGGCTGGTTATCACCTTATGATCTTGAGATGTTACCTATAAGACCACAATAAGCTATTTCTTTCATTGTTGATTTTCTCAACAACTCCGTTCAATCCTTCCTTCTAAGTTCTTTCATTCAACTCTTTCAATTCTTTCCGGAGGTTTTGTGTCATGTCTCCATCAAGTATCATTCCATCCTCTCAAGCTCGTGTTCTATTCCTCCATGTTTTAGCCGGAGTGCTGCCTAAATCCTTTCAGTCTTATTCGTTTCTTATCTCGTTCTAACCGGAGTGGTTTCATAGTCTATCTGATTCCGGGAGCTTTCGATTCTCGTCATTCTCGTTGTTCCTCTCTTATTCTCGAGGGCTCTCGATTCTTTGCTTCTTCTCTTGAGTTCTTGTTTCACCTCATCCCTTTTCCCCTCCGTCTAGGTCCTAAGATCTCGGGACGAGATCTCTTGATAGTGGAGGAGTGTTGTAACGCCCCGGATCCAATGCGCCAGGTGCCTTCCAGTTATTCGCCATCATTGCCATGTCATGTGCTTGCGTGTTGCATTTTGCCATGTCATCATCTGCATTTCATACCATGTCATCATGTGCATCTCATTTTGCATACGTGTTCGTTTCTTGCATCCGAGCATTTTTCCCGTTGTCCGTTTTGCAATCCGGCACTCCTATGTCATCCGACGTCCCCTTCTTGACTCTTTTCGTGAGCGGGTGTTAAACATTCTCGGAATGGACCGAGGTTTGCCAAGCGGCCTTGGTACACCACCGGTAGACCGCCTGTCAAGTTTCGTGCCATTTGGAGTTCGTTTGATACTCCAACGGTTAACCGGGGAACCGTAAAGCCCTCTTTGTGTGCAGCCCAACACCCCTCCAAAGTGGCCCAATAACCCATCCTAAACCCCTTCATGCTCTCGGCCGTTTGATCACGATCGTGTGGGCGAAAACCGCACTCTATTTGGAGTCTCCTAGCTCCCTCTACCTATAAATATGTGCCCCTCCCGGATTTTTCGCGCAGTCCAAACCCTATCCCTTCTCCCCTCGCGCCGCCGAACACGTCCAACCCGTCCGGGCATGTCCGCCCGTCCCCGCGCCGCCGCTCGCAGCCTCTCCCGGGCCGCCGCGTGGCAGCACCACCGCCGCCGCCAAGGTTCGCGAGGCCAAGTCCGCCCGCCGAGCCACGCTGCCCCAGCGCCTCAGCTCGCCCGCCTCCAGCAGCAGCCTGCCCGCCTGCGCCGACCGCCGCCCGCGCGCGCCGCCCGCGCCGTCGCCCTCGCCCCTGCGGATTCGCTCGGCCCGCAGCCATCTCGCCGCCGCCTGCGCCTCCTCGCGTCCGCCGCCGCCACAGCGCGCCACCGGCCATGACCATCCCATTGGCGCTGGCTCCTTGCCCGCCGCCACCAGCATGTCGCCCGTGCCAGCTCCGGCCGGGTACGGCCAGATCCGGACCAGCCCGGCCTCGTGGGCATCCTCCCCGTCCTCCTCTCCGACGAGCCCAGCCGACCATCCTCGTCAACCGTGCCCCGATCCAGATCTGAGATCCAAAGAGGTTGACCCCGATTTTTTTCCTGAAGTCCCCGAATATTTGCATATTTTTAGCTCCTGTTCATCACGTCATAACTCCATGCATACTGCTCCGTTTCGTGCGTGTGATACGTCAAAATGTTCGTTGTGAGATGCTCTTCATTTCATTCCATTACACTATGTTCATTTGAGGTCATCTTGATGCCTGAATCATCGTTGCAAGAGTGCTATATAATGTTGTCTGCTGTCTGTTAACAGAACATGGTCATTTGTCATTTTTGCCATGTTTGATGTGTGCATCCTATGAGCATGAGCTCTACTTGTGTTTTGAACTACATCATGCCATTTTACATAGGTGCAATTCATGTATTTTTGTGAGTTGTGTAGTGAGTGCATCAAGCTTGTTAAGTGGGGTACTTGTTGTTGCTGTTTTGCTTTTCTGAATCTGTTATTTTGTGATGCTATGTAAACCTGCTGCTACAAGTCATTCCATGCGTAATCTGGAGATGTTCACTAAGGATGTTTTGTTATACATGTCATGCTTTATCCATCCATGCCCCTGGTTGCATTTATAGCTTGCTGTAGCTTGTTGTAATCTTGCTCTCAAGTTGCTAAATAATGTTGCTGTCAGCCTGTTAACATTAAGTTCAGTTTTGCCATGAGTTTTGATAGTGATCCATGCACCCTATGAACTTGATCTTGCCATGCTTAGCTTCAAAAACATGTCTTATTACTGTTGGTTACCTTGACATGCCATGTATTGCTCTGTGGTGAGTGGTTCAAGCTCACCAACATGCCTACTTATTGTTGTTCCTGCCATGTATGAATCTGTCATATAACTTGCTATGTTTACATGGGTGCCATCATATTTTCTGTTCCTTTTTGGCTCATAGTCAGTAAAGGACTTCTGTTCTATGAAATTAGTAGGTTCATTCCATGTCTTTGTTTGCCATGATAAGTTCCTGTAACATGTTGTTTGATAGCTCTAAACATTGCAACCTGATGTTATTTCTGCTAAGTCTGAAACTGTTATTATTTGCAATCTTGCCATGTCCTTTTGAGCATGTTCTATTGATTTCTGGAGATAGCTCAGTGTTCATCTTTTGTAATGATTTACCTGTACTTGATGCCCATGCCTTTTGTTATTATGTTGAGATGCTGTAGCATGTTGTTTTGATGCCTGCAAGATGCCTAGTTGCTATTTTGGACAGATTGTTGTTATACCTTGTATAGTGTATGTGTTTAACCGTTGCTCCGTTTTGAGTGTGCTCTATATGAAACTTGCTTGAATTTGCTTGTAGTTTCATATTATCATGTTGCATCCTTGTTCTGAGGTGTTTGCTTGATGTTTGTACGCATTTTGCATCAATGCCATGTTTGACTTGTTTTGCTCATATCTTCTAGGCCGTAGCTCCGAATCTAATGAACTTTATATGTAACTTGACTAGAATTTCCTGTAGTTCATCGTGGTGTATCTTAACTTGTTGTTTAACAACTTGAACATAAGGTTTATTCAGATCTGGACCAACTTTGAAACTTGCATACGAGGACTTACCGGAATTGTTATATGTTGTTTCCGGCCTCATTTAGACTTGCTTTGATGTGTTGCTCTTGTATGCATCATCTCTTGCCATGAGTAGCTTCATGTAGCCTTGTCATGCATCATACTTGGTTGTGCATCATGTCATGTATATGTGTGTTGTGTTTACCATGTTGTGCGCTTCTTCTCGATAGTTCCCGTTTCGTTGCGATCGTGAGGATTCGTTCGTCTACGCTTGGTTCGACTTCATCCGTTCGTCTTCTTCATGGACTCGTTCTTCTTCCTTGCGGGATTTCAGGCAAGATGACCATCACCTTGGATCTCACTTCTACCATTGCTATGCTAGTTGCTTGTTCTATCGCTATGCTGCGCTACCTATCACTTGTTCTTCAAGCCTCCCAGTTTGCCATGTCAGCCTCTAACCTTTTTCACCCTTCCTAGAAAACTATTGCTTGGCTATGTTACTGCTTTGCTCAGCCCCTCTTATAGCGTTGTTAGTTGTAGGTGAAGTTGAAGATTGCTCCATGGTGGACATGATTATGTTGGGATATCACAATATCTCTTATTTAATTAATGCATCTATATACTTGGTAAAGGGTGGAAGGCTCGGCCTTATGCCTGGTGTTTTGTTCCACTCTTGCCACCCTAGTTTCCGTCATATCGGTATTATGTTCCCGGATTTTGCGTTCCTAATGCGGTTGGGTGATTTATGGGACCCCCTTGACAGTTCGCTTTGAATAAAACTTGTCCAGCAAGGCCCAACCTTGGTTTTACCATTTGCCTCACCACCACCTATACCTTTCCTTGGGTCGGCCAACCCGAGGGTCATGTTTATTCTAGACCCCGGGCGGTGCTTCTCTAAGTCTTTGGTCCGAACCGAAAGCAACTGCATGGGGCCACCTCGGGAAACTCGAGGTCTGGTTTTACTCGTAGCTTGACTTATCCGGTGTTGCCCTGAGAACGAGATATGTGCAGCTCCTATCGGGATTGTCGGTGCATCGGGCGGCTTTGCTGGTCTTGTTTTACCATTGTCGAAATGTCTTGTAACCGGGATTCCGAGACTGATCGGGTCTTCCCGGGAGAAGGAATAACCTTCGTTGATCGCGAGAGCTTATCATGGGCTAAGTTGGGACACCCCTGCAGGGTATAAACTTTCGAGAGCCGTGCCCGCGGTTATGTGGCAAATGGGAATTTGTTAATGTCCGGTTGTAGATAACTTGACACCAGATTCGAACTAAAACGCATCAACCGCGTGTGTAGGCGTGATGGTCTCTTCTCGGCGGAGTCCGGGAAGTGAACACGGTTTTGGGTTATGTCTGACGTAAGTAGGAGTTCAGGATCACCTCTTGATCATTGATGTAAGTTGCAGGTACAGGTTATGCGATGATCATGACGTGAGAGCAATGTTTGCTTGTTTTGGATTTCTTCTTCTGCTTCTTCTTCGATCAGGGGATAGGTTTCAGATCAGCAGCCTGGGCTAGCAGGGTGGATGTCGTTCGAGTTTCTGTTTGTGTTTCATCCGTAGTCTATGTTGCTCTTATGTTTTGTGAAGTTGTATTCGTGTGGCATTGTATGTCTTATGTATGTATCCCTACCTATTATGTAATGTTGATGTAATGATATCTACCTTGCAAAAGCGTTTCAATATGCGGGTCTATCATTGGTGGGACCTTCGAGTTCCTTTTGGATAGGGTCGCATATTGGGCATGACACTAACCAACAGGAACCTGATGGCTCTCTTGCTGTTGCCTCTGTTGATGTTGGAAATGTTGGCAATCTTGATCAGTAGGAGGAGGGAACTGGTTTGGCGCCAAATGATGTTTCAAACTTTGGTCCTCATGCTCTGCCCTAGCTTGGTGAGGCGTCTGATTTGGGCCTGGCCCAGGTGTTACCCATGGCCCCAAACCCGTCTCCTGCTTGCACACGCCGCTCCAAGTTTCAGGTGCCCCTGGTTACTACTGAAGTTCGACGCAGTACCCACTCCACTTGCTATGACGGTTTCAGAGTCCCGCAGATTTCAGATGTTCGCGCTCCTACCTCCAAAGTTAAGCAAAGACAGACTCCATCTGCTGTACCAAGCTCCTCTGCTTCTGCAGCTGATCAGGCTCCACCACCTACACCTCTCCACATCATGCAGGATATTGGCATCAACCACTGCGCTATCCCTCCATCCGAGCTAACTGATGATGCGCTCCTGGATGCTACAGCCCTAACGATCTCACCGGGGCTGAGGGGGAGGGCTCTTCCTCCTTGGAGTAATTTTCTATTTTTTATTATGCCTCTTTTGCGTAACTGGAATGTTCTATGATGGAATATTTGCGGCTTAAATTCAGACAAAAAACTCCTGGCTCTTTCCAATGCCATCTTCATTAGTGGATGCGCCATAGTTTGCCTACAGGAAACTAAGAAACCTCTTATCAATCTGGCTTTTATTAAAACTTGTTGCCCTAAGAGATTCTATAAATTTGCTTTTATTCCTTCTCGAGGTGCTTCGGGTGGTATCCTTACTATTTGGAATAGCTCTGTTTTTACTGGTGATGTGGCCATCTCTAATGACTTTGTTTTAGGTATCAAGTTCACTAGTATGCTCTCAACACAGTCATGGACCTTATATAACATTTATGGCCCATGCACGGGTCCGGCTCGTGATGATTTCACCCAATGGTTGTATCACATGGATATTCATTCCACTGACGATTGCTTGTTCCTTGGTGACTTTAATTTCATCCGTGGCCCTGAGAACCGCAATAAGCCTGGAGATGATCTTAATGACGTGTGCACTTTCAATGACATTATACACAAGCACAACCTAATTGAACTACCACTCAAGGGTCGTCTGTATACTTGGAGCAATATGCAACAAGATCCTTTACTCGAGCAACTCTACTGGTTCTTCGCCTCGCTGCACTGGACTCATGTTTACCCCAACACAATTGTTAAACCTCTTTGCAAGCCTGTTTCAGACCATACTCCTTGTGTGATTAGCATTGAAACAAAAATTCCATGTGCCAAACTATTCAGATTTGAAGCTTATTGGTTGCTTCACCCTGGCTTCATGGGTGTTGTCAAAAAAATTTGGGCTTGGCCAATCAACTCTTCCAATGCGGCCACGACGCTGTGCTGCAAATTCAAGTTGCTATGTCAAGAGTTAAAGGTGTGGAGCAAGAATATCTCTAGGCTCTCGGTGGCAATTGAAAACACAAACAAAACTCTCGCTGAGCTGGATGATCTCGAAAACCTAAGACCTCTAACTATTCCTGAATGCAACTTCCGTAAGATCATCAAAAATCATCTCCTCATATTGTTGGATAATCAGAGGCAGTATTGGAAGAAGAGATGCACCATCCGCTGGGTCAAGTTTGGAGACGAAAACACTAAATTCTTCCAAGCAGTTGCCACAGAACGTTACAGAAAAAACAATGTGGCTGTCCTCCAAACCACTGACGGTCTAATGGCGGAGGATCATACGGGCAAAGAAGCTCTCCTGTTCCATGCATACACTAAGAGACTTGGCACTTCCAACCCAACGTAGATGTGTTTTGATCTTCCTACCCTAATTCAGCCGACTATCAACCTTGACCACCTCACGGCTCCATTCATAAAGGAAGAGATTGACTTGGTAGTTAAATAAATGCCCGCTGATCATGCTCCAGGCCCTGATGGTTTTAGCGGATTATTTATCAAAGCTTGCTGGCAAATTATCAAGGAAGACTTCTATACACTTTGCGCTCAATTCCATGTAGGTGATCTTAATCTACAAAGCATAAATGATGGCCTAATCACTCTCATTCCCAAGAATGGATCCCCCACCACAGTCAATGACTACCGCCCGATCACTTTCCTCAATTGCTGCCTTAAGCTAATCACAAAGCTCCTGGCCAATCGTCTACAAAAACTTAATCTGCACATCATTCATTGCAACCAATATGGTTTCATCAAAGGACGCTCCATCCAAGACTGCTTGGCTTGGGCATTTCAATATATTCATCAATGCCAAACCTCCAAGAGGCAGATTGTTCCGCTAAAGTTAGACTTTGCTAAAGCCTTCGACACAATTGAGCATGAAGCAATGATCAACATTATGAAACATATGGGCTTCAATGATAAATGGATGTCTTGGATTAGGACGATTTTCTCTTCGGGACGTTCCTCCATTCTTCTCAATGGTGTGACGGGCCATCAATTTCACTGCCGCTGTGGTGTCCGACAAGGGGACCCCCTCTCCCCTCTCATCTTCGTCCTCGCTGCTAACCTTCAACAATCAACTATTAATGATGCCTTCAGGAGAAGTCTGATAAACCTGCCCTTCACCTCCAATGGGAATATGGATTACCCTATCATCCAATACACCGATGACATGATCCTTCTCATGCCTGTCTGCCCTCGCCAAGCTGCGATCATCAAAAACATACTGTCTGACTATGCTCAGTCCATTGGCTTGAAGATAAACTTCCACAAGTCCACATTAATCCCCATCAACTTGGATTCTGAAATGGCTTCTAATATTGCTGCGATTTTTGGATGCTCAATTGGTCCTATGCCCTTCACTTACCTTGGTCTGCCACTCGGCACCACCCGACCAACGCTTCATGATTTCATGCCGCTGGTCAGCAATGTGGAACAGAACCTATCATCCATGCTCTCGTTTATGTCTTATGCGGGGAAACTTACACTGCTCAACACCACAGTCACGTCTCTGCTCATTTATGCAATGTGCATGCTCAAGTTCCCACCAAAACTCATTGAAATACTGGATAAAATCAGAAGGAGATGTCTTTGGGTCAAAACGACCGACCAAGGCGAGAAGAGCAACTCCCTTGCTGCTTGGGACATGGTTTGTAAGCCCAAAAACAAAGGAGGGCTAGGAGTGATAAACCTCAAGATCCAGAATGAAGCTGTCCTCATGAAGTTCCTACACAAATTCTATAACAAGCTGACATTCCATTGGTGCAGCTCACTTGGCACACATACTATGATCAAAAAATCCCGCATGCTATGGACCCGGTTGGATCTTTCTGGTGGCGTGACGTACTCAAGCTCACCCCTACATTTCGTGGAATATCTCATGTCAATATTGTCTGTGGCTCCACAACCCTCTTTTGGAAAGATCTTTGGGCTCATTGACAACCCACAAGTATAGGGGATCACAATAGTTTTCGAGGGTAGACTATTCAACCCAAACTTATTGATTCGACACAAGGGGAGCCAAAGAATATTCTCAAGTATCAGCAGTTGAGTTGTCAATTCAACCACACCTGGATAACTTAGTATCTGCAGCAAAGTATTTAGTAGCAAAGTAGTATGGAAGTAACAGTAACAGTGGCAAAAGTAACGGTAGCAGTTTTGTAGTAATTGTAACAGTAGCAATGGTGAAGTAAATAAGCAAAGCATAATATGTAAAAAGCTCATAGGCATTGGATCAGTGATGAATAATTATGTCGGATGCGATTCCTCATGTAATAGTTATAACATAGGCTGACACAGAACTAGATCTAGTTCATCAATGTAATGTAGGCATGTATTCCGAATATAGTCATACATGCTTATGGAAAAGAACTCCTGTGGCAGCGGGGTCCTAATGGAAACTAAGGGATATTAAGGCTTCCTTTTAATAGAGTACCAGACGAAAGCATTAACACATAGTGAATACATGAACTCGTCAAACTACGGTCATCACCGAGAAGTATCCCGATTATTGTCACTTCGGGGTTGTCGGATCATAACACATAATAGGTGACTATAGACTTGCAAGATAGGATCAAGAACTCACATATATTCATGAAAACATAATAGGTTCAGATCTGAAATCATGGCACTCGGGCCCTAATGACAAGCATTAAGCATAGCAAAGTCATAGCAACATCAACCTCAGAACATAGTGGATACTAGGGATCAAACCCTAACAAAACTAACTTGATTACATGGTAAATCTCATCCAACCCATCACCGTACAGCAAGCCTACGATGGAATTACTCACGCACGACGGTGAGCATCAGGAAATTGGTGATGGAGGATGGTTGATGATGATGACAGCGACGAATCCCCCTCTCTGGAGCCCCGAACAGACTCCAGATCAGCCCTCCAGAGAGAGATTAGGGCTTGGCTGCGGCTCCGTATCGTAAAACGCGATGAAACTTTCTCTCTGATTTTTCTCTCCGTGAAAGCCAATATACAGAGTTGGAGTTGAGGTCGGTGGACGTCCAGGGGGCCCACGAGGAAGGGGGCGCGCCCAGGGGGAGGGGCACGCCCCCACCCTTGTGGACAGGGTGTGGGCCCCCTGACGCTATTTCTTTCGCTAGTATTTTTTATTAATTCTGAAAAGTTGCTCCGTGGATTTGCAGGTTATTCGGAGAACTTTTATTTCTGCACAAAAATAACACCATGTCAGTTCTGCTGAAAACAACGTCAGTCTGGGTTAGTTCCGTTCGAATCATGCAAGTTAGAGTCCAAAACAAGGGCAAAAGTGTTTGGAAAAAGTAGATACGACGGAGACGTTTCAACTCGCCCAAGCTTAAACCTTTGCTTGTCCTCAAGCAATTCAGTTGAAAAACTGAAAGTGATAAAGAAAAACTTCTACAAAATCTGTTTGCTCTTGTTGTTGTAAATATGTAAAGCCCGCATTCAAGGTTTCAGCAAAGATTATAAACTAACCATATTCACAATAACACTTAGGTCTCATGTTTACTCATATCAATGGCATAATCAACTAGCGAGCAATAATAATAAAACTCGGATGACAACACTTTCTCAAAACAATCATAATATGATATAACAAGATGGTATCTCGCTAGCCCTTTCTGAGACCGCAAAACATAAATGCAGAGCACCTTTAAAGATCATGGGCTGACTAAACATTGTAATTCATGGTAAAAGAGATCCAGTCATAGTCATACCCAATATAAACTAATAGTAATGCATGCAAATGACAGCGGTGCTCTCCTGCGGGTGCTTTATAATAAGAGGGTGATGACACAACATAAAAGTAAATAGATAGGCCCTTCGCAGAGGGAAGTAGGGATTTGTATAGGTGCCAGAGCTCGATTTTGAAATAGAGATGAATAACAGTTTGAGCGGTATACTTTCACTGTCAACATAACAACTATGAGATCTCGATATCTTCCATGCTACACACATTATAGGCGGTTCCCAAACATAATGGTAAAGTTTATACTCCCCCACCACCAACAAGCATCAATCCATGGCTTGCCCAAAATAATGGGTGCCCCTCCAACTAGCAACAATCCTGGGGGAGTTTTGTTTAATTATTTTGATTTGATTTGAGCATGGGACGGGCATCCCGGTTACCAGCCATTTTCTCATGAATGAGGAGCGGAGTCCACTCCTCTTGAGAATAACCCACCTAGCATGGAAGATCCAGATAGCCCCAGTTGATACATGAGCTGCTCGAGCATACAAAACAGAATTTCATTTGAAGGTTTGGAGTTTGGCACATACAAATTTACTTGGAACGGCAGGTAAATACCGCATATAGGAAGGTATGGTGGACTCATATGGAATAACTTTGGGGTTTATGGAGTTTGATGCACAAGCAGTATTCCCACTTAGTACAGGTGAAGGCTAGCAAAATACTGGGAAGCGACCAACTGAGAGAGCGACAACAATCATGAACATGCATTAAAACTAATCAACACTGAGTGCAAGCATGAGTAGGATATAATCCACCATGAACATAAATATCGTGAAGGCTATGTTGATTTTGTTTCAACTACATGCGTGAACATGTGCCAAGTCAAGTCACTCGAATCATTCAAAGGAGGATACCATCCTATCATACCACATCACAACCATTTTAATAGCATGTTGGCACGCAAGGTAAACCATTATAAGCTCCTAGCTAATTAAGCATGGCATAAGCAACTATAATCTCTAATTTTCATTGCAAACATGTTTATTCATAATAGGCTGAATCAGGAACGATGAACTAATCATATTTACAAAAACAAGAGAGGTCGAGTTCATACCAGCTTCTCTCATCTCAATCAGTCCATCATATATCGTCATTATTGCCTTTCACTTGCACGACCGAACGGTGTGGATAATAATAATAGTGCACGTGCATTGGACTAAGCTGGAATCTGCAAGCATGCAATTCAAGGGAGAAGACAAGGTAATATGGCCTCTTGGTTAAATCAACAATCATGCATATGAGAGCCACTAAACATTTTCATTATGGTCTTCTCCACTCGACCCCCAAAGGAAAGAAAAGAAATTAAACTATTTACACGGGAAAGCTCCCAATAGGCAAAAGAAGAACGAGAAATGTTTTTGGGTTTTCTTTTAATTACTACTACAAGCATGGAAAGTAAACTAACTAATTTTTGGTTTTTCTTAATGTTTATCAAACACACAAGAAAAAAGCTAGAAAAAGAAATTAAACTAGCATGGATAGTACAATGAAAAAGTATGAGCACCGACAACTAGAATGAGTGTGTGGACATGAATGTAATGTTGGTGGGAAATACGTACTCCCCCAAGCTTAGGCTTTTGTCCTAAGTTGGTCTATGGCCATGGGTAGCCTGACTGATATCCGAAGTTGTAACTGGGGTCGTACCGAGATGCAGCAGCCATTGCCTCCTGGGCTGCGGTATGGCGGCGAGCTGCCTCCGTCCTCCTCTCGTACTCGGTTGCCTCCTCCCTGGTTATAACATATCTTCTTTTTGCCTGTTAATCAAAAAGGGCAGGAGCAGGGAGAGTAATATGGACAGCTCGACGTCTGTCAAAGATTAGTCGATACTGGAGGAATTGTTTATTCCTCTCAAGAGAGTGATGACTAACCATGGCATTATAATCTAAATAAGCAGGAGGCAACTCCCTATCATCTTCATGTGGAGGTATACCAAGATAATTAGCCACACGGGTCGCA
The DNA here is from genome assembly GCA_021437245.1 of Aegilops speltoides. Taxonomy (NCBI): domain Eukaryota; kingdom Viridiplantae; phylum Streptophyta; class Magnoliopsida; order Poales; family Poaceae; genus Aegilops; species Aegilops speltoides. Next base: position 306,456,848 of record CM038142.1, on the reverse strand, counting down.
TAAATCCCTCCAAACAAATCTCCGACTAAACCATTATTATGCAACCTACGTGCAACAATTACCCCCAAGTTGTATTATTTGTCACCTAATACAACATTCTTGAGAACACAAAGATCAGGAACACACATGTGACATGCTTCATCTTTACTATTAATGCATCTACCAATGAAGAGAGCAAAATAATGTATAGCAGGAAAGTGAATGCTCCCTATGGTAGCTTTTGATATTTCTCTAGATTCTCCCACAGTGATACTAGCAAGAAAATCTTTATATTCAGATTTACGAGGTTCATTAACACTGCCCCACTGAGGGAGTTTACAAGTAGTAGTGAAATCTTATAGGTCCATGGTATATGATTTATCATAAATATCAAACAGGACAGTGGGAGAATTACGCGAAGATGTAAATTTAAACCTTCTCACGAATGAATCAGTCAAATAGTAGTACCGAGGACACTTATCTTGCATGAAGTCCTCATGATTGGCATTACGCACATATGTATCACATTCATCCTTGATGCCTGCATTAACCATAAACTCTTATGACGGCCATTCACAAGGTCGCACGTCAGCTTCCCTTGGTGGTTCATCGTCTTGCTCACGCATTGTGAGCCTGGGTCCTTTCTTTCTTGAAGAACCACCTTGGTACATTTTCCTGGACATATTTCTTCCTCTGATTTTTTTTTGAAATTTTTAGTAACTCAAAATAAAAGTGAATCAAACTCAACAAAACTGATAGCAACTACTCCCACAAGTTCCTAGAGCCTATATCATGCATTAGAATTACTTGGGACCTCATAAATTTGACATGCAAGCTCAAGAATAGGGTCACCTATGCAGGAAAAATTTGCAATGAATAAAGCACTAGAACAAAAACTAACTAGACCATTGGAGGAGTCACATACCAAGGAACAATCCCCCAAAGCAGTTTTGTGAATGGAGCTTTGAGCAAGGAGATCGAAAATGGCACCAAAGTGAGCTAGAACTCGTGCTTGAGCTGGAGGGTGATTTTTTTCGAAGGAAGATGAAGTGTGTGGGTGTAGGAATAAGTGGAGGGGGCCACTGTGGGCCCACGAGGCAGGGGGCATGCCCTGTAGGGGTGGGCGCGCCATGGACCCTCGTGGCAGGTGCCAGCTACCCCTGCTGTGTTCTCGGTGCCAAATATTCTCAAATATTTCAGAAAAAAATCATACTAAAATTTCAGGGCATTTGGAGAACTTTTATTTTCAGGGTATTTTTTATTGCATGGATAATTCAGAAAATAGACAGAAAATACTATTTTTGCTTTATTTATTCTAAATAACAGAAAGTAAAAGGAGAGTACAGAAGGTTGTGCCTTCTAATTTCATCCATCTCATGCTCATCAAAAGGAATCCACTAACAAGGTTGATCAAGTCTTGTTAACAAACTCATTCCGAATAACATGGAACCGGAGAAATTTTGAATAACACTAGGTTACCTCAACGGGGATATGAACATCCCCAATAATAAGAATATCATATTTCTTCTTGACAGTAGGAAGAGGAAATTCAAAACCTCCGATAATAATTGATGGAGTTTTTCCAATAGAATTGATACTATGAACTTGAGACTGTTTCCTCGGAAAGTGTACTGTATGCTCATTACCATTAACATGAAAAGTGACATTGCCTTTGTTGCAATTAATAATAGCCCCTGCAGTATTCAAAAAGGGTCTACCAAGGATAATCGACATACTATCATCCTCGGGAATATCAAGAATAACAAAGTCTGTTAAAATAGTAATGTTTGCAACCACAACAGGCACATCCTCACAAATACCGATAGGTATAGTAGTTGATTTGTCAGCCATTTGCAAATATATTTCAGTAGGTGTCAACTTATTGAATTCAGGTCTATGATATAAAGAGGGAGGCATAACACTAACACCGGCTCCAAGATCACATAAAAGCAGTTTTAACATAGTTTCTTTTAATGGAGCATGGTATAGTTGGTACTCCTGGATCTCCAAGTTTCTTTGGTATTCCACCCTTAAAAGTATAATTAGCAAGCATGGTTGAAATTTCAGCTTCCGGTATCTTTCTTTTATTTGTAATAATATCCTTCATATATTTAGCATAAGGATTTACTTTAAGCATATCAGTTAAGCGCATACGTAAGAAGATAGGTCTAATCATTTCCGCAAAGCGCTCAAAATCCTCATCATCCTTTTTCTTGGATGGCTTTGGAGGAAAAGGCATGGGTTTCTGAACCCATGGTTCTCTTTCTTTACCGTGCTTCCTAGCAACAAAGTCTCTCTTATCATAACATTGATTCTTTGATTGTGGGTTATCAAGATCAATAGCAGGTTCAATCTCTACATCATTATTATTGCTAGGTTGAGCACCAACATGAACATTATCATTAACATTATCACTAGGTTCATGTCCATCTCCAGATTGTGTTTCAGCATCAGAAATAGAAATATCATTGGGATTCTCACGTGTGTCTACAATGGGTTCACTAGAAGCATGCAAAATCCTATCATTTTTCTTTTTCTTCTTTTTAGAAGGACTAGGTGCATCTACATTATTTCTCTGAGAATCTTGCTCAATTCTCTTAGGGTGGCCTTCAGGATAAAAAGGTTCCTGAGTCATTTTACCAGTTCTAGTAGCCACTCTAACAGCAAAATCATGTTTATTATTTAATTCTTCGAGTAAATAACTTTGAGCTTTAAGTACTTGTTCTGCTTGAGTGGTAACCATAGAAGCATATTTACTAATGAGTTTAAGTTCACCTTTAACTCTAGCCATATAATCGCTCAAGTGTCCAATCATGTAAAATCACTCTTTAATTCTCTACCAACATAAGCATTAAAGTTTTCTTGTCTAGCCATAAAATCATCAAATTCATCCAAGCATTGGCTAGCAAACTTAGTAGACGGGATTTCAACCTTATCGTATCTATAGAGAGAATTTAACTTTACTACTTGTGTCGGTTTATCAAGACCATGTGTTTCTTCAATAGGTGGTATATTAAGACCATGTATTTCTTCAATAGGAGGTAAATTCTTAACATCTTCAGCTTTAATACCTTTTTCTTTCATAGATTTCTTTGCCTCTTGCATATCCTCAGGACTGAGAAATAGAACACCCCTCTTCTTCGGACTTTGTTTAGGAATTGGCTCAGGAAGAGTCCAATTATTTTTTATTAGTCAACATATTATTCAATAACAATTCAGCTTGATCGACTGTTCTTTCCCTGAAAACACAACGAACACAACTATCCAAGTGGTCCTTGGAAGCATCAGTTAGTCCATTATAAAAGATATCAAGTATTCTTAAGAGGATGATCAGGAAAAGCATTAAGTAATCGGAGAAGCCTCCCCCAAGCTTGTGGGAGACTTTCTTCTTCAATTTGCACAAAATTATATATTTCCCTCAAGGCAGCTTGTTTCTTATGAGCAGGGAAATATTTAGTAGAGAAGTAATAAATAATATCCTGGGGACTACGCACACAACAAGGATCAAGAGAATTAAACCAAGTTTTAGCATCACCCTTTAATGAGAATGGATATATCTTAAGGATATAATAGTAGCGAGACTTCTCATCATTAGTGAACAGGGTGGCTATATCATTTAACTTAGTAAGATGTGCCATAACAGTTTCAGATTCATAGCCATAAAAAGGATCAGATTCTACCAAAGTAATTATCTCAGGATCGACAGAGAATTCATAATCCTTATCAGTAACAAAGATAGGTGAAGTAGCAAAAGCAGGGTCGTATTTCATTCTAGCATTCAGAGTTTTCTGTTCCAGTTTAGCTAATAATTTCTTAAGATCAGATCTATCATTGCAAGCGAGAAAACCTCTAGCAGTTTCTTCATCCATAACATAACCCTCAGGAACAACAGGCAATTCATACATAGGGGGAGAACCTTCATCATCACTATCTTCAATAATTTCATTTTCAATAATTTCATTCTCTCTAATCCTAGCAATTTGTTCATCAAGAAATTCACCTAATGGCACACTAGTATCAAGCATAGAAGTAGTTTCATCATAAGTATCATGCATAGTAGAAGTGGCATCATCAATAACATGCGACATATCAGAATTCATAGCAGTAGCAGGTTTAGGTGTCGCAAGCTTACTCAAAACAGAAGGAGAATCTAGTGCAGAGCTAGATGGCAGTTCCTTACCTTCCCTCGTAGTTGAGGGAAAAATCTTAGTTCTTTCGTCTCTCAAGTTCCTCATAGTGATCAGCAGATATAAATCCCAAGTGACTCAAAGAATAGAGCTATGCTCCCCGGCAACGGTGCCAGAAAATAGTCTTGATAACCCACAAGTATAGGGGATCGCAACAATTTTCGAGGGTAGAGTATTCAACACAAATTTACTGATTCGCCACAAGGGGAGCCAAAGAATATTCTCACGTATTAGCAGTTGAGTTGTCAATTCAACCACACCTGGATAACTTAGTATCTGCAGCAAAGTATTTAGTAGCAAAGTAGTATGGAAGTAACAATAACAGTGGCAAAAGTAACGATAGCAGTTTTGTAGTAATTGTAACAGTAGGAACGGTGAAGTAAATAAGCAAAGCACAATATGTGAAAAGCTCGTAGGCATTGGATCAGTGATGGATAATTATGTCGGATGCGATTCCTCATGTAATAGTTATAACATAGGGTGACACAGAACTAGCTCCAGTTCATCAATGTAATGTAGGCATGTATTCCGAATATAGTCGTACGTGCTTATGGAAAAGAACTTGCATGACATCTTTTGTCCGACCCTCCCGTGGCAGCGGGGTCCTAATGGAAACTAAGGGATATTAAGGCCTCCTTTTAATAGAGTAACAGACCAAAGCATTAACATGTAGTGAATACATGAACTCCTCAAACTACGGTCATCACTGAGAAGTATCCCGATTATTGTCACTTCAGGGTTGTCAGATCATAACACATAATAGATGCTATAGACTTGCAAGATAGGATCATATATTCATGAAAACATAATAGGTTCAGATCTGAAATCATGGCACTCGGGCCCTAGTGACAAGCATTAAGCATAGCAAAGTCATAACAACATCAATCTCAGAACATAGTGGATACTAGGGATCAAACCCTAACAAAACTAAGTGGTTACATGGTAAATCTCATCCAACCCATCACCGTCCAGCAAGCCTACGATGGAATTACTCACGCACGGCGGTGAGCATCATGAAATTGGTGATGGAGGATGGTTGATGATGACGACGACGACGAATCCCCCTCTTCGGAGCCCCGCACGGACTCCAGATCAGCCCTCCTGAGAGAGATTAGGGCTTGGCAGCGGCTCCGTATCATAAAACGTGATGAAACTTTCTCTTTGATTTTTTTCTCGACAAAAGCTAATATATGGAGTTGGAGTTGAGGTCGGTGGACATCCGGGGCCTGGCGCGGCGCGCCGGGGGGCGCGCCCCAACCTCGTGGACATGGTGTGGGCCCCGACGCTATATCTTCGCCAATATTTTTATTAATTCGAAAAGTTGCTCCGTGGATTTTCGGTCATTCGAGAACTTTTATTTCGCACGAAAATAACACCATGGCAGTTTTGCTGAAAACAGCGTCAGTCCGGGTTAGTTCCATTCAAATCATGCAAGTTAGAGTCCAAAACAGGGGCAAAAGTGTTTGGAAAAGTAGATACGACGGAGATGTATCACTGATCAACTACTTCTAGAATCTCACCCCCGGGCTTTCTCGCATGCAACCAGTGAAGATGTATCTGTCCGAGATTTCTTGGGGATCACGTCACTTGGAGCGGTCTTTCACCTGCTGCTCTCCCCCAAGATCTTGATGAGATAAGGCCTATTCAGACGATCGCGTCTTCCTTCTAACCCATGGCCTCCTCTTCGGACGTTTGGAGTTATGTTTGGGCCAAATCTATTTACAAATCAACGGACTATTACCGCTTCTTTTTTCAGGAGGTTCAATCTCACCAAGTGTTTGTGTGGTTATGGAAATGCAAGTGTACTATGAAGTTGAAGGTCTTTGCTTGGCTATTACTCAATGACAGGCTGAACACCCGAAATATGCTTAAAAGACATCACTACAACATTGGTGACAATCACAACTGCCTCCTGTGTGGACTCAACATTGAAGAAACGGTCGAGCACGTGATCCTCACCTTCACATTCAGTAGGCAATGTTAGCGAGCCCTGGACATCAACTGGGAACCTTTCGTTGGTCGGGTACAAGCTATCGAAGACCAAAAAACAAACCACCCCACGCCAATGCTATTCGAAAAATTTACTGTAGCGGCGTGGAGCATTTGGAAGGAAAGAAATAATAAGCATTTCAGACCGATTGACCCTTCCTTCTAGTCTTGGCTTGATAGATTCAAAAAGGACTTTGAACTTCTACAACATATGGTCAAAGAGGCACAGAGGCCTCTTATGCTGAACTTTGTAAACTCTGTGCACTAGACCTCACTTTTTTCTCCTTTGGTTGGGTCCCAAAGTGGTCCAACCTTCCCCTTCCAATGATGTAAATACTCACCTTGTACAAGGTTCATTGATTTTTAAAATATTTACACAGTAGGAGCCTTTCCTACTGTTTCTGGTCAAAAAAAATCGGTTAGGTAGTTCCCCTTTTTATAACCTAAGTACTAGCACTAGTACTAAAACCTGCATGGTGGGAACACGTTCAGGTTTGGTACGTACTAGTAGGTGTGAGCAGGCTTGCACTTAATTGTAGCACTAGTACTTACGAATGTGATGGGAACAAGGTAAAGATTAATTGATGGTTTTGGTTTTGAGGCCCGAAACGGCTCCCGATGAGTTTAGTGGAACATAAATTTCAAGTACTCCCTCCATCTCAGTTTATAAGGCTTGCATGTGTATCTAGGTTGTCAATGTAACTTATATAAAATAAATTGTTTAACATAAAAATATATCATTAAAAATAGAATATTTGAAGTTTGTAATGATATTTTTTTCGTAATCTATGCCTCTTATTAAGTTGGTCAAATTAATGACCTAGGTACATGTGCAAAACTTGTAAACTGAGATAGTGGGAGTACTACACTGCTCAAATGCAGTCGCACAAGTCAGTGATGTAACTGGTCGTACATGTCAGACCAAGCCGATGCGTATCCCTTCGGTGAGACGGGGTCCGACCGACCGTCTGTTGGTGCGACCGACCATAAAGTATTACGCAATGGAGACTTATGGTTGTGGCTTCGGTTGATTGTCACGACCAAGCATTCTAAAACTAGTGATAAATCAATTACCATCTTTTTCCAAACGACCAAGTATTTTCACAGGAATACAATACATATAGATGGAGTGATTGTCAAGGTTGCAAACCGTCATGGCATTGCAAGTTCACTGCATCGCTGGCGAGGATGGAGGGCAGCTCACCTCGCCTACGATGCATGCCCAGCGGCACCGCCGCAACTGGTCCCGGGATTTGGCTTCTCCTACCGCCCATTTGAACAATTGCACCGTCTACTCATGCCATTGCGTAGGCATGCGCTTTCTTTCCTCTGCATTCGACTCCGTGAATATGATCTCTGCCATTAGCCCTAGCTCGAAATCAATGCGACACTGCCAGATGCTGACATCCCTTGGCATCTCTTCCCTGAGATCAACTTGCGCCTCCGCCTTGTGCTGCGCCAAGCGCGGCTCCTTGGAACTTCTCTCCAATCGATGCGACATTGCCTCGATCCGATTTGCCCTTGCTGCCCACCAGCTGAAATGCAGCCCTGGCATGTCCTCCGGCGCCACCGATCTGTGATTCCAGAGCAATGGGTCCCCTCTAAAACACATGTGGGTTTCGCTCAAAGGCGGCAGTGCTGCGGTCTGCAGCGAGAGGGTAGCCCGCGGGATCCTGGGATCTAAGGGATTATCCATGGCGGGATCCTCCATGGCAGGATCCGGTGGGCGAGGCGGGGAGTCGAGCCTAGGCGCTGGGAGAGCCCTACAAGGCTAAGATAAAGATAGTACTACTCCACTCCATCCATATTTAAATACAAAGGCCACCAATAGTAGCCCTGGCAAAAATTGATCACGCTACCTGCATCCTGGTTTATTGGCCCCTTTTTTTGTGTCACTTTTTAGGACATGCATACATATTATGTTACTTACAAGTATGGTCAAAAATTGGCACAAAATATGAAGGAGACCAATGGAAGTACTAGCAACCCATGATTTAACTACTCACATTTGCGCAATGGAGTAGTAATGTCTTTCCTCCGCCCTCACGTCCATTCAATTTGCATGCGCTGTATTAATTGACCATCAGTGAAGTGTAGGACTTACACGTGTCAAATTATCACATGGGGTGGATCTCTGTACAAAAATGCGTCCGCCCGTGTACCCGCGTGTGTGTGCGAGGGAATGAGTGCGTGCATGGCGTGCGTGCACATCTTCGCTTCGTGCATGTACTGCCAGTGTGGCTCGGAGAGGACGAGTACATTCTTTTGGAACCAGCATCACGTCACTGTGATCAATCCACACAAGGAGGCCGCGACAACGCCTCCACATTGCCACATGGCTTCATGAACTGTAAGAGAGACACCGTGTAGCGTGCCATTGGAATTATAATTTATGTGTTTTGCACATACTCGAAGTACTAGTAAGGTACACGTGCATTGCACGCATCAGTTTTGGCAACCAAATTATGAAAAAAATACCACACCATAGCATGTAAGCTTTGAGTCATATATGCCTGATGTAGACCTTCGTTTAATTCTTATAGTTCATCTCATTCAAAATCAATTAGTTTTTATAAAAAAGCTAGGGCCTCTTTGATCGTAGGATTTCCAAAACGCGGGAATAGGAAAAACATGGGATTAGAGTGGAATGTCGTCTTGAATCCTACAAGATTGTACGAGTGTTTGATTGTGCATAGAAAAACGTGGGATTCTTTCAAAGAGGTTTGAGTGGATGGGATGTTTCCTATGAAATCTAGTGCAAATGAATCCTATGGAAAAATTCCTATGGCTTACAATCCTACGAATCAAACAACTAAGATAGGAAAAATTCCTAAGGATTAGAACCTCCAAAATTCCTTTGAGAATCCTATGAATCAAAGAAGCCCGTGAGCTATTTTATGATTCATGGAATTGTGTGTTGTAAAGCATAAAGTAAAAACAAATAATGGCAAGTCAACTAGAAAAAAAGTTTGGGCAGTTATGATACAAAAGATTCTAGAACAAAGGAGAAACACTTGTGTTTTGAGGTTTGTGCATTATGATTAAGTTCAACCATGGAGTCTGCTAGATTGTACATATGGCAAAATCTGGTGGGGGGCTAGAAGATGGTGCGAGGGGCCAAGTGGAGGGAGACTATGAAGGAGTGCACAAGTGCGAGGTTGATATTTAAAGAGAGGGGGTGAGAATGTGCACTGTTGCGCGTAGTGGCGGAGCCATGAAAATTAAATGAGCTAGGGGGCCAAGCAATCCTTTACGAGGAGGGCTAGTTCATCAAGTTAAACCATTTTACCAGCAATTGTCTAATGATCACATTCATATTATCCTCGATATATAGTGATGTTAGGGGGGGCAGGGCCCTTGTTGCCCCTGTCTTACCATCCTTTGTCTTGTGCTCGAGAGATGAAGCAGAAGGCATGGATGATGAGAGGGGGGCGTTGGATATGTAATTAATGTGGCTGTATTAGCTACGTAATCCTATATAGAGAGGTATAGATTGATCGATGTGGACGTGGGAAGGAGGGTGATACCTCACTAGATATATAGATCGATCGGTTTGTGTGGAAAACTGTGAAAGACCTAGCTATATATATATATATACACACACACAAAGAGGAACATCGATCGTTGTGCATGCACGTGAGAGATAAAGATTACCGATATGATGGAGAGGGGGAGGTGTGTGTGTGCCCGCATGGGAGACCGACTTGAAGAAAAAGATTGCATGTGTGCGATGGATAATGCCGACTGATAGTGTGTGTGCATGCATGCTCGAGAGAAAGTTAGTGGTACAATTATAAAGAGAAGACGACTGTGTGGGTGTAAAAGACTAGGTGAGGTCATAATCAATGTAAAGTTGAATTCAAATATTTGAATAAGAGATCATGATGTTTGAAACCCATGCATGCATGAATATAACTAAGATATGCACGGTGTGGTTTGGAAACGAGCATGTTGTACTGTATACACATTGAACAAGGTCAGACTGATGTGAATTTGAGATACCGATGGCAGACATCGTTTGGCCACATTGCATCCGTGCATGGACACACTATTCTAATTGGAGATGATGGGTGGATTTCTCATCACATATCTATATGAAGGAAATATGCCCTAGAGGCAATAATAAAGTTATTATTTATTTCCTTATTTCATGATAAATGTTTATCATTCATGCTAGAATTGTATTAACCGGAAACATGATACATGTGTGAATGCATAGACAAACAGTATGTCACTAGTATGCCTCTACTAGACTAGCTTGTTAATCAAAGATGGTTATGTTTCCTAACCATGAACAAAGGGTTGTTATTTGATTAACAAGGTCACATCATTAGGTGAATGATCGATTGACATGACCCATTCCATTAGCTTAGCACACGATCGTTTAGTATGTTGCTCTTGCTTTTATCCATGACATATACATGTTCCTATAACTATGAGATTATGCAACTCCGTTTACGGGGAACACTTTAGGTGCTACCAAGCGTCACAACGTAATCGGGTGATAATAAAGGAGTACTACAGGTGTCTCCAAAGGCGATGTTGGGTTGGCGTATTTCGAGATTAGGTTTTGTCACTTGATTGTGGGAGAGGTATCTCGGGCCCTCTCGGTAATACACATCACTTAAGCCTTGCAAGCATTACAACTAATGAGTTAGCTGTGAGATGATGTATTATGGAACGAGTAAAGAGACTTGCCCGTAACGAGATTGAACTAGGTATTGGATACCGACGATCGAATCTCGGGCAAGTAACATACCGATGACAAAGGGAACAACGTATGTTGTTATGCGGTCCGACCGATAAAGATCTTCGTAGAATATGTAGGAGCCAATATGGGCATCCGTGTCCCGCTATTGGTTATTGACCGGAGACGTGTCTCGGTCATGTCTACATTGTTCTCGAACCGTAGGGTCCGCACGCTTAAGGTTTCGATGGCGGTTATATTATGAGTTTGTGTATTTTGATGTACCAAGAAGTTCGAGTCCGGGTGTGATCACGGACATGACGAGGAGTCTCGAAATGGTCGAGACATAAAGATTGATATATTGGAAGCCTATGTTTGGAGTTGGAATGGTTCCGGTGAAATCGAGATTTTATTAGGACACAGGGGTTACTGGAACCCTCCCGGGGTTAATGGGCCTTAGTGGGCCATGAGGGAGAAGAGGAAGGGCGGCCAGGGGGCAGGCCACGCCCCCTCCCCTAGTCCGAATAGGACAGGAGAGAGGCGGCGCCCCTTCCCTCTTTCCCTCCCCAAGTCCTAATCCAACTAGGAAGGGGGAGTCCTACTCCGGTGGGAGTAGGACTCCTCGGCCGCCTCCTCCTAGGGCCGGCCGCACCCCTTGCTCCTTTATATCTGAGGCGGGGGCACCCTAGAACACACAAGTTGATCCTTGAGATCGTTCCTTAGCCGTGTCGGTGCCCCCTCCACCATAATCCACCTCGGTCATATCATAGCGGTGCTTAGGCGAAGCCTGCGTCGATAGAACATCAAGATCGTCCACGCCGTCGTCTTGTGGAACTCTCCTCCCCGAAGCTCTCTTGGATTGGAGCCCGAGGAGTCACCGAGCTGTCGTGTGTCAAGAACTTCGGGCGCCCGAGTAACGGCGCCGATCGGTTGGATCGCGAGGAGAGCGTCGACTACTTCCTCTACGTTGTGATCGCTTCCGCTTCGGTCTCACGAGGCGTACGACAACACTCTTCCCTCTCGTTGCTATGCATCACCATGATCTTGCGTGTGCGTAGGAAATTTTTGAAATTACTCGTTCCCCAACAAAGGCATCCGAGCCTAGGTTTTTTATGGTTTGATGTTTTGCACGAGTAGAACACAAGTGAGTTGTGGGCGATACAAGTCATACTACCTACCAAAGATGTCATACTTTGGTTCAGCGGTATTGTGAGATGAAGCGGCCGGACCGACATTACGCGTGCGCTTCGCGAGACTAGTTTCACCGCTTCTGAAGCACTCGTTGCTTAAAGGTGATTGGCGGGTGTCTGTCTCTCTCACTTTAGTTGAACCGAGTATGGCTCGCCGGTCCTTGAGAAGGTTAAAGCGAAGTCTATTTGACGAAATATCGTTGTGGTTTTGATGCGTGGGTGAGATTGGTTCTTGCTTAAGCCCGTAGCAGCCACGTAAAATTTGCAACAACAAAGTAGAGGACGTCTAACTTGTTTTTGCGGGCATGTTGTGATGTGATATGTTCAAGACATGATGCTATATTTTATTGTATGAGATGATCATGTTTTGTAACCGGTTATCGACAATCGGCTGGAGCCATATGGTTGTCGCTTTATTGTATGAAATGCAAGCATACGTAATTGCTTTACTTTATCACTAGCGATAGCGATAGTCGTAGAAGCAATAGATGGCGTGACGACAACGATGCTACGATGAAGATCAAGGTGTCGCGCCGGTGGCGATGGTGATCACGACGGTGCTTGGAGATGGAGATCACAAGCACAAGATGATGATGGCCATATCATATCACTTATATTGATTGCATGTGATGTTTATCCTTTATGCATCTTATCTTGCTTTGATTGACGGTAGCATTTTAAGATGATCTCTCACTAAAATTATCAAGTAGTGTTCTCCACGAGTATGCACCGTTGCCAAAGTTAAATCGTCTTGAGAAACCACGTGATGATCGGGTGTGATAAGCTCTACATCCATCTACAACGGGTGCAAGCCAGTTTTGCACACGCAGAATACTCGAGTTATACTTGACGAGCCTAGCATATGCGAGATATGGCCTCGGAACACGGAGACCGAAAGGTCGGCGTGAATCATATAGTAGATATGATCAACATAAGATGTTCACCATTGAAAACTACTCCATCTCACGTGATGATCGGTTATGGTTTAGTTGATTTGGATCATGTGATCACTTAGATGACTAGAGAGATGTCTGTCTAAGTGGGAGTTCTTAAGTAATATGATTAATTGAACTTAAATTTATCATGAACTTAGTACCTGATAGTATCTTGCTTGTCTATGTTTGTTTGTAGATAGATGGCTCGTCTTTGTTGTTCCGTTGAATTTTAATGCGTTCCTTGATAAAGCAAAGTTGAAAGATGATGGTAGCAATTACACGGATCGGGTCCGTAACTCGAGGATTATCCTCATTGCTTGCCGTAAGAGTTACGTCTGGATGCACCGCTAGGTGCCAGAACTCTTCTTGATGTAACCGACGCGTTAAGAACGTCTGGCGAGCAAAGCGGATGACTACTCTATAGTTCGATGTGCCATGCTTTACGACTTAGAACCGGGACTTCAACGACGTTTTGAGCGTCATGGATCATATGAGATGTTCCAGAGTTGAAGTTGATATTCCAACGTAATGCCCGGATTGAGAGATATGAAGTCTCCAATAAGTTCTATAGCTGCAAGATGGAGGAGAATAGTTACGTCGGTGAGCACATACTCGGAATGTGCAGGTATTACAATCACTTGACTCAACTGGGAGTTAATCTTCCGGATGATTGTGTCATTGACATAATTCTTCAATCATTGCCACCAAGCTACAAAGGCTTCGTGATGAACTATAATATGCAAGGGTTAGTAAAGACTATACAGAGCTCTTACGCAATGCTAAAGGCTCGGAGGTAGAAATCAAGAAGGAACATCAAGTGTTGATGGTCAATAAGACCACTAGTTTCAAGAAGAAAGGCAAAGGGAAGAAGAAGGGAACTTCAAGAAGAACAGCAAGGAAGTTGTTGCTCGGAGAAGAAACCCAAGTCGGCCCTAAACCTGGCCGAGTGCTTCTCGCAAGCGATAGTCCTTTGGAAGCGGAACTGCCCCAAGTATTTGGCGGATAAGAAGGATGGCAAGGTGAACAAAGGTATATGTGATATACATGTTATTGATGTATACCTTACTAGAGCTCGCAGATAGCACTGCGTATTTGATCTTGGTTACATTGCTAATATTTGCAACTCAAAGCAGGGACTACTGATTGCTTAACAACGGCAAAGGGCGAGGTGACGATCGCGCGTGGGAAATGGTTCCAAAGTCGATGTGATCGCGATCGACACGCTACCTCTACATCTACCTTGGGATTAGTTTTAGACCTAAATAATTTTTATTTGGTACTGCGTTGAGCATGAACATTATATCTGGATCTTGTTTGATGCGAGACGGTTATTCATTTAAATCAGAGAATAATGGTTGTTCTATTTATATGAGTAATATCTTTTATGGTCATGCACCCTTGAAGAGTGGTCTATTTTTGATGAATCTCGATAGTAGTGATACACATATTCATAATGTTGAAATCAAAAGATGCAGAGTTGATAATGATAGTGCAACTTATTTGTGGCACTGCCATTTAGGTCATATCGGTATAAAGCGCATGAAGAAACTCCATACTGATGGAATTTTGGAGTCACTTGATTATGAATCACTTGGCACTTGCGAACCGTGCCTCATGGGCAAGATGACTAAAACCCCGTTCTCCGGCACTATGGAGAGAGCAACAGATTTGTTGGAAATCATACATATAGATGTATGTGGTCCGATGAATGTTGAGGCTCGTGGCGGATATCGTTATTTTCTCACCTTCACAGATGATTTAAACAGATATGGGTATATCTACTTAATGAAACATAAGTGCGAAACATTTGAAAAGTTCAAAGAATTTGAGTGAAGTTGAAAATCATCGTAATAAGAAAATTAAGTTTCTACGATCGATCGTGGAGGTGAATATTTGAGTTATGAGTTTGGTCTACATTTGAAACAATGCGGAATAGTTTAGCAACTCACGCCACCGGAACACCACAACAGTAATGGTGTGTCCGAGCGTCGTGTCGCACTTTACTAGATATGGTGTGATCTATGATGTCTCTTCTGATTTACCGCTATCGTTTTGGGGTTATGCTCTTGAGGCGGCCGCATTCACGCTGAATAGAACACCGTCAAAAACCGTTGAGGCGACACCTTATGAACTATGGTTTAGCAAGAAACCAAAGTTGTCGTTTCTTAAAGTTTGGGGATGCGATGCTTATGTAAAAAACTTCAACTGATAAGCTCGAACCCAAATCGAATGTGTCTTCATAGGATACCCAAAGGAGACAGTTGGGTACACCTTCTATCACAGATCCGAAGGCAAGACATTTGTTGCTAAGAATGGATCCTTTCTAGAGAAGGAGTTTCTCTCGAAAGAAGTGAGTGGGAGGAAAGTAGAACTTGACGAGGTAATTGTACCTTATCCCTTACTTGAAAGTAGTTTGTCGCAGAAACCGGTTTACGAGACATCTACACCAAGCAGTGAGGAAGTTGATGATGTTGATCATGAAACTTGAGATCAAGTTACTCTGTAACCTCGTAGATCAACGAGTAAGATCCACACCAGAGTGGTACGGTAATCCTGTTCGGAAGTCATGCTACTAGATCATGATGAACCTACGAACTATGAAGAAGCGACGGTGAGCCCAGATTCGCAAAATGGCTTGAGGCCATGAAATCGAGATGGGATCCATGTATGAAAACAAAGTATGGACTTTGGTTGACTTGCCCGAGGGTCGACAAGCAATAGAAAACAAGTGGATCTTCAAGAAGAAGACCGACGACGCGGTAATATTCTCGTCTACAAAGCTCGACTTGTCGCAAAGGGTTTCGACAAGTTCAAGGGATTGACTACGATGAGACCTTCTCACCGTAGCGATGCTTAAGTCTGTCGAATCATGTTAGCAATTATCGCTTTTTATGATTATGAAATTTGGCAAATGGATGTAAAGACGCATTCTGAATGGATTTACGGAAGAAGAGTTGTATATGATGCAACGAGAAGGTTTTATCGATCCAAAGGGAGCTAACAAAGTATGCAAGCTCCAGCGATCCATTTATGGACTGGTGCAAGCATCTCGGAGTTGGAATAAGCGCTTTGATAGTGTGATCAAAGCATTTGGGTTCATCTGAGACTTTTGGAGAAGCTTTGTATTTACAAGAAAGTGAGTGGGAGCTCAGTAGCATTTACGATATTATATGTAGATGACATATTACTAATCGGAAATGATATAGAATTCTGGATAGCATAAAGGGATACTTGAATAAGAGTTTTTAATGAAAGACCTCGGTGAAGCTGCTTACATATTGGGCATCAAAATCTATAGAGATAGATCAAGGCGCTTAATTGGACTTTCACAAAGCACATACCTTGACAAAATTTTGAAGAAGTTCAAAATGGATCAAGCAAAGAAAGGGTTCTTGCACGTGTTACAAGGTGTGAACTTGAGTAAGACTCAATGCCCGACCACCGTAGAAGATAGAGAAAAATGAAAGATGTTCCTATGCTTGACCATAGGCTCTATCATGTATGCAATGTTGTGTACCGGACTGATGTGTGCCTTGCTATAAGCTTAGCGGGAGGTACCAAAGTAATCCGAGTGGATCATCGGGCGTGATCAAGAACATCTGAAATACGAAAAGGACTAAGGATATGTTTCTCAGTATATGGAGGTGACAAAGAGCTCATAAATGGCAGTTACGTTGATGCAAGCTTTGACACCGATTGAGACGATTCTAAATCGCAGACGGATCGTATTTACACTAAGCGGAGGAGCTGTCGGTTGGTGCGTTCTAAACAAAGCGTCGTGGCGGGATCTACATGTGAAGCGGAGTACATAGCGGCTTCGAAGCGACTAATGAAGAATGCGGATGAAGGAGTTCATATCCGATCTAGGTGTCATACCTAGTGCATCGGGTCCAATGAAAATCTTCGTGACAATCTTGGAGCAATTGCATTAGCAAAGGAATCCAGATTTCACAAGAGGACCAAGCACATCAAGAGACGCTTCAATTCCATCCGGATTTAGTCGGTGGGAGACATAGAGATTTGCAAGATACATACGGATCTGAATGTAGCAGAACCGTTGACTAAGCCTCTTCCACGAGCAAAACATGATCAACACCAAGACTCCATGGGTGTTAGAATCATTACTATGTAATCTAGATTATTGACTCTAGTGCAAGTGGGAGATCAAGGAAATATGCCCTAGAGGCAATAATAAAGTTATTATTTATTTCCTTATTTCATGATAAATGTTTATCATTCATGCTAGAATTGTATTAACAGGAAACATGATACATGTGTGAATGCATAGACAAACAGTATGTCACTAGTATGCCTCTACTAGACTAGCTTGTTAATCAAAGATGGTTATGTTTCCTAACCATGAACAAAGGGTTGTTATTTGATTAACAAGGTCACATCATTAGGTGAATGATCGATTGACATGACCCATTCCATTAGCTTAGCACACGATCGTTTAGTATGTTGCTCTGCTTTTATCCATGACATATACATGTTCCTATAACTATGAGATTATGCAACTCCGTTTACCGAGAACACTTTGGGTGCTACCAAACATCACAACGTAATCGGGTGATTATAAAGGAGTACTACAGGTGTCTCCAAAGGCGGATGTTGGGTTGGCGTATTTGAGATTAGGTTTTGTCACTCCGATTGTCGGAGAGGTATCTCTGGCCCTCTCGGTAATACACATCACTTAAGCCTTGCAAGCATTACAACTAATGAGTTAGCTGTGAGATGATGTATTACGGAATGAGTAAAGAGACTTGCGAGTAACGAGATTGAACTAGGTATTGGATACCGACGATCGAATCTTGGGCAAGTAACATACCGATGACAAAGGGAACAACGTATGTTGTTATGCGATCGACCGATAAAGATCTTCGTAGAATATGTAGGAGCCAATATGGGCATCTAGGTCCCGCTATTGGTTATTGACGGAGGCGTGTCTCGGTCATGTCTACATTGTTCTCGAACCGTAGGGTCCATGCACGCTTAAGGTTTCGATGGCGGTTATATTATGAGTTTGTGTATTTTGATGTACCTAAAGTTGAGTCCGGATGTGATAATGGACATGACGAGGAGTCTCGAAATGGTCGAGACATAAAGATTGATATATTGGAAGCCTATGTTTGGAGTTGAATGGTTCCGGTGAAATCGGATTTTCTTAACAACAGGGTTACTGGAACCCTCCGGGGTTAATGGGCCTTAGTGGGCCATGAGGGAGAAGAGGAAGGGCGGCCGGGGCAGGCAGCGCCCCCCCCTAGTCCGAATAGGACAAGGAGAGGCGGCGCCCCTTCCCTCTTTCCCTCCCCAAGTCCTAATCCAACTAGGAAGGGGAGTCCTACTCCGGTGGGAGTAGGACTCCTCCCCGCCTCCTCCTAGGGCCGGCCGCACCCCCTTGCTCCTTTATATACGGCGGGGGGCACCCTAGAACACACAAGTTGATCCTTGAGATCGTTCCTTAGCCGTGTCGGTGCCCCCTCCACCATAATCCACCACGGTCATATCGTGGCGGTGCTTAGGCGAAGCCTGCGTCGATAGAACATCAAGATCGTCACCACACCGTCGTCTTGTGGAACTCTCCTCCCCGAGCTCTCTTGGATTGGAGCCCGAGGAGTGTCACCGAGCTGTCGTGTGTCAAGAACTCGGCGCCGAGTAATGCTTGCTGGGATCGGTTGGATCGCGAGGAGAGCGTCGACTACTTCCTCTACGTTGTGATCGCTTCCGCCCGGTCTCACGAGGGTACGTAGACAACACTCTTCCCTCTCGTTGCTATGCATCACCATGATCTTGCGTGTGCGTAGGAAATTTTTTGAAATTACTACGTTCCCCAACACTATATCTATACCCCTATAATATATTATATTTTTTATTTTTATATAGTGTGCGGATAACTTTAACTTTGAAAGATGGTCGTTGGATGAGGCCAATCCGATGGTGCATAGATGGCAAATTTGAGCACTACTGGCCATTGGATATCATCTAGATTCCATCAGATTTTGCCACATGTACAATCTAGAAGACTCCATGGTTGAACTTAAGCATAATGCACAAACCTCAAAACACAAGCACTTCTTCTTTGTTCTAGAATCTTCCGTATCAGAATTGCCCAAATGTTTTTCTACATGATTTGCCATTATCTGTTTTTACTTTATGCCTTACAACGCACAATTCCATGAATCTTAAAATAGATTAGCTTTCTTATAAAAACTAGATGATTTTGAATGAAATGAACTATAAGAATTAAATGAACATCTACATCATGCATATATGACTCAAAGCTTACATGCTATAATGTGGTATTTATTCATAATTTGGTTGCCAAATATCATGCGTGCAATGCACGTGTACCTTACTAGTCTAAATGGTGTTTGTGTGTGTGTTGTGCGTGTTAAACACATTGTACGTAGTATATCATACATGGTTTAGATTCCGAACATCTAGCTAGAGCATACATGTACTATGATTTGAATTCAACATAAAATGCATACATATATTTGAATTTGAGATCGTATGTACATGTAGTTCGTATTTATATAGGAATTTTCTTCTCCTATATTCATGTCATGTGTTGTGAAGATAATATTTAGATGGTTGTATAACTAACTCGAGTACAATCCCATTCAAACAGGGAAAATGTACTCAAATTTAGTGCATATGCTAGACAACACACATTTTTTTTATTGTTCAGGGAAGTGCAAATTGTTTTGGTACTGTATACGTTATGTTTGTTGTCCCGATGTTTTTATTTTTTTGTTGTATTTGAATGCATTTCTAGTAATATAGTAAAACGGGACATGGCTCTCTCTAGTGATGAGGTGCAAATTGTCTTTTTTTGGGGTACGCGTTAAGCTTGTTCTCCCGAAATTTCAAGTCGCGCCTTGTTATGCCGAAATTTCAAGCTAGCTTCTCTGTCTATCATGCCACGAAACTCCCGCCTCTTCAACCCGCGCCTTGTTACCCCGAAATATTTAAGATATATCTTTGTCTCGTTGTGCTCCTACAACACCCTCCATCTCAACCTGCGCCTTGCTATTCCAAAATTACAACGCGTGTGAAAACTCCCACCTCTTGTGAAATCCCGACACGCGAAATGCTTGTGATACCCCTGAACCGAAAGAACCGCCTAGTTCAAATCGGTGGGGGTGCTTTCGTAACTTACCCCACATTTCGGACAAGCGCGTCCCTAAGCCATGGTTCCCTACTCCCATCCCATCCGCCCACCCATTCATACACCGAGGCCGCGAAAACCCGCGAAGCCCCACACCCTCCTCCGTCCGCCACCCAGCCAGAGTCTCTTCCCCGATGACGTCGTTCACAGCAACACCTTGACGTCCCTCATCCACCGTACCGGATGAGGATCTGTCGTTGATCTCATCGTCCCGCCGGTTCAGCCACCCCGTCCTCCACCTCCAAGGAGCTGCCCCGGCGTTCCCCTCGTCTTTCATGCCACCTCCATTCCCACACCGCTGTCTTCACCTGCACCACCAGAAGAGCATCATCATCACCATTTCCTCGAATGAAGTTGCAGCCTAATCGGCGCCACCAAAGAGGTTGTACACTAATCGCCGCATTTTCTTCTTGATTCGATCTCACGGTGCTGCCGGCGCTCGGTCCCGAGCCGACACGGCGTGGTTCCATCCACAGCGGCATCGCCAACCACTTCCTCCACGACATCACTCCCTCGGCGGCGACGTCCACATCAGTAGGAGCTGCTGCTCTGCTCTTGCTCTCGGTCACTGCACAGTCTGCTTGCTTTCATGCTTCTTTGCTCTCGCTCTTGCTCTTGCTTGCGATCTTTGCTCCAATTGCTTCACTTGATCGATTGAATCGACTTTTGGGTCGATCGATTTTCGGGGGCTCACGGAGTTAAGGAAGAACCAGCCACAACAGGGAGGGGCTCATGGGAGAGGTACCCACTATCTATCTTAGGGTTGGTGGTGGGGCGGTGGTGGGGGCGATGGCATGGGGATCGCCGGAAAAAATCTCGACATGGGGGGCTAGAGGGATGGCCGAGGCGGCGGACGGCGGTGGGGAGTGGTTTGAGGTGGCGGGCGGTGGGGCGGCTGTTTGGCCAATGGTGGCTTGCGGCTCGGGGGGGGGGGTGGAGGTTGAAGATGAGCTGCAGACCCTCGATTTACGTATCCAATAATTTGGAAAATCGACCGACGAGATGAAAAAAGTCGGTCGACCGACATGTAACCTCACGTGATCTTTGGTACATGACCAGTGCCCGGCTCTCGCCGCGCTCTTTATTCTTTGCCGCTACTACTTTTACGCTACTAGTGCATTCAGTTTAAATCGGTCTAATTCGGTTTAAACAAAGAAAATTCAGTTTGACGCTTAAGTTCGATTTCGATAGTTAAGTTCGGACATGAGCGGCTGATGTATTTTACATCTAGCACTTTGTGGTTATGTATTTTACGTCATCTATTGGAGATGTTATTAGAATTCCACTCAGGTTAACGTTGTCTCTCTTATCCTGCTTCAGCCTCGGCGTCGTACAATTCACCGGAGCTGCTCCAACGACGAAACCCGGAGCAGTACCCCGGGCTCCATCTCCAGACGCCTAATATCTTCTTCCCCTCCTCCGACATCCAAGTCAGCCGGAGCATCCTCACCGACCAACCCAATCACGCTGAGATCGACATGGCTTCTCCAAAGAGGTTGTACACTTGTTGCATCTCTTTTTACTCTACATGTTATATATATATTGTCCACTGAGCACACGTAGTAACGTGAAATACGATTGTTTTATCCTACTATATGGCAAGCAGTGAGGTACCAGGCAACTTAGCTATCCATGATGGACTCTCTTGAACACCATCATTTTTTATCTCTGCGCGTTTGAGCTATGCATTTGTCGATGGGCCTGGGTGTTGAGCTAGTAGGGCAGTGACCTGGGTCCAAAGTAATAGAAGTAGCACAAAAACATTTTTTTAGTGTAGGCTTTTCCTTGCTCAAGCCTGCCTACTAGAATCGCCAGTGCTTGAAAGGAAAAGTGAAGGAAAAACATAGGAATTGGAAAGTTTCCTATGGTACTACTAGTCATGAATTTGGTTCAAAGGAATGGAGCAAAGGAATACTGTAGGATTTGTTCCTTTAGTGTCTCCTTGAAAGAAAAACCGTAGGAATTTTAATTTCCACTTGTCCTCCTTTTCAAATTCCTATTCATGAAGCACAAGACTAAGAGATAGTAGCATAATAGCATTATAACCGTACATTTTTCTTGTGGTTTGACTTAATCTCACCATGCTTCTTTGCATCATGTGATCTTCCAATGAATCAAACACCCAGATTGGCAGAAATCCTGTGTTTTTAAATTCTCTGTTTTGCACGTGCATTCCTATCCTATTCTTGTCTATTTCTGTAACATCCTCAGTCTCACACCATAGTGATCACCCTCTGATCATGCCACGTGACCATTATTAACTATGCTTGATCATCATTGCATCATTTCTCTTTTCAAATTCCAATACAAATTACAATTCAGATTTAAAGTGAAAAATAAAAGTTGTTCAAATCAGAAACTAAAATGTTCATTAAATAGTAACGAATCTATTTCTAATTATATTTAGGAAAACAACATCACCTAAAATACTTAAGTGACTCTAACAACCTAAAACAGTAGTCAAACAACACATGTTAATCCTTTTTTAAATAACCCAATCTACAAATGAAATTTTATTTTACCCAAACAAGTTTTTGGTGGCACGTAATATTGCACTATAATATTTGGACCAAGTCTCACATTTTACAAAAGTAGTTTAGAGGCTAAACAATTAGCAAAACAGAAATAAAAACATAAAACAAAGAAAATATAAAAAGAAAAGAAAAAGGCCTGGACTGACTGGGCCTTAGTGCATAGTGGCAGGCCCAGCCAGCCCAGCCTGCCCCGCGCGCTCCCTCCTCCTTGTGTCACCACGGGGCGCGTGCCCGACGCTGCTCACCGTTGCCACCGCACCCGCTAGCCGTCCCGCGTCGCTACAGCGCCGCCAAGAGGATAAGGACCTTCCCTTGGCCTCCCCTCCATCCCTATCTACTCCTTCTCCCTCTCCATCGCTCGCTCCGCCCCTCCCTCCTCCAGATCCATGGCCCGAGCGCCCTCGCCGCCGTCCTCCGTCGATCCCGCGGCCACCGCCACCGCGAGGCCTCCCAGCCGTGTTGGATCGAACCGCTGTCGTCGACTCTGTCTTAAGCTCCGACCAGCGCAAGCCGGGAGCCACCACAGCGAGCCCGGCAACCTCTTCTTCCTCCTCTGCTCTACTGTCGCCGTCGTCGGGAACCGCTGCCTCGAGCCTTCCCCGAGCACATCTTTGCACACCTGCAGGCGCGATGTAAGCCCCCGCCTTTTCCCCTCTTTCTCACGTGCGGTTTCGTCCCCGTAGCCATTGCTAGCAACCTCACTGGAGCTCGGCTCCGCCGTGCAGCTAGTCGTCGTTCGCCGTGGTCGTGCC
The DNA here is from genome assembly GCA_021437245.1 of Aegilops speltoides. Classification (NCBI taxonomy): domain Eukaryota; kingdom Viridiplantae; phylum Streptophyta; class Magnoliopsida; order Poales; family Poaceae; genus Aegilops; species Aegilops speltoides. The sequence continues at coordinate 306,433,424 of CM038142.1, read as the reverse complement.
TAGGCCCCGCGGACGTCGCGTCCGCGCCCGTGGCTGCACGCGAGCTCACGCGCCCCGCGTCCCGCCCGCGCCTTGCCTCCCTCTCGTGGGCGTGCTGCTGCTTCTGCGTCGCGCCCTTTTCCGCCATCCCACTGCGTCGACGCACCCTGCCGTGCCCCTGAACCGCGCCCCTCCTCCCGCTCCTCGCGGTCCGCGCTCGCCGAACCCGCTGCCGCCAGCCATGCTCCGGCCATAGCCTCATCGTCCCACGCTAGACGCGCGTAGGCGCAGCCCCTGTGCTGGCCACCGCTGCCCCTTCACCTATGTGTCGCCTCTGCCGCTCGCGTGCTGCGCCCCCTGGCCAACGCCATGACCGCCGGCGTGCCCGTGTGTGTGTGTGCGGGCAGTGTGTATCCGTTGAGCCTGGCCAGGCCCACCTCTAGCCTCGCCGTGCCGCTGCACTGCTATTGATCCATTGCCTCGTTGCTGCTCTCCGCTGAAGCTGCTACCGCCACTGTCTACTGCTACAGTAACATTCAGTTACTGTAACAGTAGCTAGCTTTACTACTTTTTCACTGACTAGCCCTCTAGAAAGCACTTAAATAGCAGCAAAACACGCTCGAGCATAGATAAAAATTATATGGGCGTGTAGTACACTTGACAAGGTTCAAAACATCCCATTGGACCAAAATCCTATGTTCGTATATTTTAACAGTTTTTGGAGTTAACTTCAAGTGGCACTTTTCAAATGCAGTTTCGATCAAGCAACTGAACTCTAACATGTAGGGTAATGATACTGTCATGTAGATCATGGAAAGATGATAAAAATTGGTAAAGGGCACTAAGCCATAGGATGGACAGAACTACAGTTATAGCCTTCGGAAAACAGCTAAGTGGTGTTAAAACTAAGCGATTCTCAGACTTAGCCAATTTTCAGGAATTCCAAATAGTTGTTTAAAACTTTGAAAAATCATAGAAAATTAACCGTAGGCCAGATCAAAAAACTTTATATATGAAAGTTGCTCAGAACGATGAGACGAATCCGAATACGCCCTCCTCATACCTGTCACATGCCTCTAGCATGATGAACATGGAACTTTCCCCTCCGTTTCATCTGTCCGATAATCACCCGGAGTTGGGAGAACAATACCGGATAATTTCCCGCTTCCACTAACCTGCGTAGTACTGCATTAGGGCACCTCTTGAATAACGTGATGTCATGCTACGCTTCTGTGATTGCATTTGTCTGCCTTAATTTATTGTTTCTCCCCCCTCCTCTCTCTTGATAGATCCCGAGACCGATGATGACCCAGTGATCGTCTACCTTGTCGAAGACCCATTGGTGTTTACATAGCAGGCAAGCCCCCCCTTTGATCATCCCGATATCGCCCATTCAATTCTCTCATGCTTGCATTAGATTTTGCTACTGTTATTATTTGCTCCTATTCGATGCATAGCCCGATTTTGTAACACCTTATTGTTACCTACCCTTATCCTAAATCGCTTAGTATAGGCTAGGTTAGTGATCCATGAGTGACCCCTTTGGTCCTTGTTGCCTCGCTTCATCATTGACAACTCGATCGACATGATCGACGACCGAGCCCGACACCTCACATCACATCACGCCCCTTTGTTGCTTTCGACTCTGCAGAGTTACCATTGAGTCTTAGGGTGGAACCTCATACATCGCTCTGATGAGATCTTTGTAGTGTAGCTATTCGATTAGTGGTCATCGAGGGTGATTTCCTCCTTAACCACTTCGATCGACTATGTCGTTATAGCGCCTCGATCGGCTATATCTCCCGATGTCGAAGCACGACTTAGAGGCATAACCGCATTGAAAGCAATGTCGCAAGTGAGGTAATCTTCACACAACCCATGTAATACATAAAGGAAAGAGATACATAGTTGGCTTACAATCGCCACTTCACACAATTACATGAATAAAGCATTACATCATCCAGATACAATCAAGGTCCGATTACGGAACCAAAATAAAGGAAGAACCCCAAATCGACAAAGGTCCCGATCGACCCTAACCGGAAACACTATTGATCGACTAGAACGAAAACAACACAAAGGACAAGATCTTCATCGAGCTCCTCCTTGAGCTTGGTTCGTCGCTGCTTTCGATAACAAAGGCACCCTGGCCGGTTTTGGAAGTATCTGGTGAGCCACGAGGACTCGACAATCCCATTACCATGGGTATCAAGACTAGCAAAGCTTAATGGGAAAGGAAGGGGTAAAGTGGTGAGGTTGCGGCTGACTAAGCATATATGGTGGCTAACATACGCAAATGAGGCGAGAAGAGAAACAAAGGCGGTCGTCGACTAGCAATGATCAAGAGGTGATCCTGAACACCTACTTCGTCGAACATAACCCGAAACCGTGTTCACTTCCGGACTCGTAGAAGAGACCATCACGACTACACACGCGATTGATGCGTTTTAATTCGGATCTGGTGTCAAGTTATCTACAACCGGACATTAACAAATTCCCATCGCCACATAACAGCGGGCACGGCTCTCGAAAGTTTATACCTGCGGGGTGTCCCAACAAGCCCATGACAAGCTCTCGCGATCATCGAAGAATAGACCTTCACCCGAGACACTCCGTCGGACTTCGGTATCCGGTACATCAAGACATTTCGACAATGGTAAAACAAGACCGAAGAAGACCTCCCGTCTGAGCATCCCGATAGTAGCGGCGTATCTCGTCTCGAGCCACGGCCGGATGAGCACTACGTCTGACTAGTACCGACCCTCAAGTTTCCCGAGGTGGCGCCGCAAGTGGCTCTAGTTTGGACCAACACTTAGACAAGCATTGGCGGGGGGCTAAAATAAAGATGACCCTTGGGATGTCGCGACTCCCAAGGAAAAAAAAAGGTAATAGGTGAGGCAAATGGTAACACCAATGTTGGCCCTTCTTTGGAGGAGTTTTATTCAAAGCGGTGTCGAGGGGTCCCATAAATCACCCGACCGTTAGGAGCATAAAATCAGGAACATAACAGGTATGGCGGAAACTAGGGCGGCGAAGTGGAACAAAACACCGGCATAAGGCCGAGCCTTCCACCCTTTACCAAATATATAGATGCATTAATAATATAAGAGATATTGTGATATCCCAACCAAAATCACATCCACCATGGAGAAATCTTCAACTTCACCGCAACTAACAACGCTATAAGAGAAATTTGAGCAAAGCGGTAACATAGCCAAGCAACGGTTTGCTAGGAGCGGTGTCAAAGGTTAGAGGTTCATGGCAATATGGGATGGTGGACAAGCGGTAATAGGTAGCGGCGTGAAGAAAGAACGAGTCGACTAGCATAGCAATGATAGTAGTGAGATCGAGGGTAGCGGTCATCTTGCACGAAATCCCGCTAGGAAGAAGAACGAGTCCATGAAGAAGACAAGCGGACGTGGTCAAGCGAATCCTCACAACTCCTAACGGCCGAAGCTAACGAGAGAAGCAACCCTGAAAGAAACAAACAACATAGTAAACAACCATCACATAAACATGGCTTGATGCACAACCAAGGATGATGCATGTCCGGTTTAAATATGCATGGCATGGCAAAGTGCACAAACAATCCTACAAATTAAGTGGAGCTTAATATGCAACGAGTTGCATATTGACAAAACACCACATCAATTATTTAGTTTCTCTCTCGGTTATGAACAAGACAAGATTAAATGTTGGTTAACATGGCAAGAGGTGAAGCATAATTAAACTAGCTATTTAGGCAAGTTTAAATGAGGCCGGAACAACAAACAACACTTCCGGAAAATCCCCATGTTAATTAGCAATTTAATGCAACAACATATTTTAGCATTTAAATTGTTATTATCATGATGCGGATGACAATGCAAGTTTTAAGCAAATTTATGAAAAGGTTGACATGAGCATGTTATGAAGCATTTGTCGCCATGGCGGAAGGAAAAAGGTGCCACATCGGTGAAAGCGGAAATGGTGCCACAGCAACATTAGGTCCGGTAACTCATGGAACACCGTGAAAAGGAGGCGTCGGATGTGCGCACATGCTAGAAGATGGTGGGGTGCTCCGACTCTAGGGTTCCCACGGGTTAGTGGCATGGAAAAAGCAGTGACAATTCGAACACGGTGCAAGCGGTGCATCTCATACAACACATGCATTGATCGCGGCGATCGTTCGTGATATACCTTTGAAGCGTGCGTTTTGAGCGGTTCAAGTTTCGTGAGAAAGTAGTCGTTCACGGGCCGTCGTGGGAAGTAGTCGTTACCGCGACGGTAGTTGTACACATTCGTTTAAGTAGATGTCCGGTCGTCGGTGAGAAGCCGGTCGCATCTCGGCGTAGTCGACCTTGGCATATCAAAGGTTCTTGGTGAATCACGTAGTCATACTTGGCGGTCCGTGTGGTCGTCGATGTTGTGGTACTTGGCGACATGCGGGGTGGTAGCACTCACGCGAATTCTGACCTCAGCGGCAGCTCGGCGACTTAGGCGAAGGAACCTTGGCAAGGCGAGGCGGGCGCCCTGGTGAAGGTGGTCTAAGCGGCAAAACCATGACCAAGGTGGTGCAGCGGACGTAGCGATCGAAGCCTTGAGAGGTCGACGAGAGAGAGGAGTGCAAGCGGCGATGACACGAAGAAAGTCAGGATGCCAGCGGCACCATGGGAAGCGACGAAAGGAAGCAACAACTTCGCGTCGAAGTGCGGGCGGAAGCGAAGCGAAGCGGGCTTGCGAGCGGCGGCGAATCGGCAGCGCCGCAAGACAGCGAGAGAGAAGTCGCCGTGCAGGCGTCTTCAGATAGCAGACCGCGATCAAAGCAGAGGCGGCGTAAGCGTCCGACGTCGGTGGATTGATAGCACAAGCACGCGGATCCGGGGCAGGGAGGGCGAATCCGTGATAGCGAGTGGCAATCACGGAGTAAGAGGCGCGCAAGCGGGCGAGGGGTAATCGAGTCGAGGGGCAACAGACGAGCGAGGCATCAGCGCATGTGGCACATGAGAAAGGAAGGAAGGCTATGATGATGAGGGCCTCACGGTGGTGGCGGTGGCGAGGGTTCTGTGCAGGATCGGGAGGAAGGGTCGAGGGGCTCATGACGGAGAAGGACGAGGGATCGGGAGAGAGCGGCGCGGAGGAGGATGAGAGGGAGAGGGTGAGAGGAAGAGAGTCGGGCTAGGGTTAGAAGATTTAGGTGGGCTGGGGAGAATGGATGGGCGGCTGATTGCGAGTTACAAGGTTGGGCTCTCTCTCTAAAGAAAAAAAAAAATACTGAGAGAAATAAGAGAAAGGAAAAGAGAGAAGAGAAAGGTTAGAGGAAGAATTTGGGCATGAGGATAATTTTCCTGGACTCACAAAAATATGCTCGTTCCAAGAAAAATGGAGAATTAAATTCAAACTCATTTAATTCGAATGGGTTTGAACTAGGACTAGGTTTTTGAAGTGTTCAAAAATGTTGAGAAATTAGGTGGAGCCCCGGAAAATGACGAAAAGATATATGGCACAGTTAGAGGTCAAGAGTTGTGATAACAAAGGCATTGGGATTTTGCAAGTGTGTTATGGTGAATTCCAAAAATGGGATATTTATAATATCTCTCTAAATATCGAGAGGATATGTTTTAAAGAGAATCACCATGTGAATTCCCTCAATTTAAATAGATCAACGATCTATGCAATTTATTTAGGTGAGTTTTTAAAAATTAAATGACATGATGGCATGATGCAATGCAAATGATCAACAAACAAAACAAATCACACGAGCGAAACTTCGAAGTAGCCGGAAGTCTTCGGGCGTCGGTCTCGAAGCGTTCTGATCGTGCTGAACCCTCAAGTGTGAACCTCGGTGGTTCCTCTTACGTTCACCTTGATGATTACATCGAGTGGAATCCACCGAGGTGGTTCCTCGAGGTTCCCTGGTGTTAGACACACGAGTTACTATGGTTACTATGACTTTACACCGAACCATGTTACTAAAGGCGAATTACGTACGAGGGTACCGCGAGAGCTTAATTGCGAGTGATGTGGAGTCGGGTTGACCTAGAATGTGCCCGCGAGATAATTACGAGGCCTGGCCGGGCATTCTTAGCCCTTGCCGCAAGTCCTCGAGATGGGGCGACGGGGTCACATCTTTCGTGAGTCTCTGCTTGTTACCGCGTGTTCCTAATCCACTATGATTTGGATATTTGATCTGAGGGGCCTCTGGCCTGATAGCGCTAACCATCACGTGCGCATAGTATGTGCATTCTGCGTTGTATGCATCGGTAGAAGCTTAATAGGCGTCGTATTGGCGAGCGCGGCACGGGTTATCTTGGTAAGCACCTGCCTTTTTAAGGAGGTAGCTAGGTCTACTCACCAGCCGCCCATGCAACATGCAGGAGTTCCCGGGGCAACCCAAGACCCCTGGGGGCATAGGTTTAGTCCGGCGTGTTGATCTCTCTATTAGGCCTAGGTCGGGTTGTGGCGTATCGTTTGGCCGAGGTCGGGCATGACCCAGGAATGTGTGTCCGTCCAGAGTTAATCGTGCGTGGTGGGTAAGTTGGTGCACCCCTGCAGGGAAGAAAACATATATCAATAGCCTGTCCTATAGTAATAGACACTCGGAGTTGTATCCCGATCGATACAACTAGAACTGGATGCTGAGGCATGATTTGGATATGTTGCTTTGGGAGTCGAGAAAGGATCCCGGAGCGTTGATACAACAACATAAATATGACTTGTGTTATACTACTCTACTCCCTCATGTTTCTGCAAGATGGTGGTTTCTAGAAGATGCTAGTCTTCGATAGGACTAACTTTTCCCCTTCTCTTCTGGCATTCTGCAGTTCAGTCCATAGATACAGCCCATTTCAATTGACACCGATGCATATGTAGTGAAGATCCTTGCTTGCGAGTACTTTGGATGAGTACTCACGGTTGCTTTGCTCCCTCTTTTCCCCCTTTTCCATACTTCTCGGATGACGCAAATAGATGATGGAGTCCAGGAACCAGATGCCACCTTCGACGATGACTACTACAAACCCGAGGGTGCCTACTACTACGTGGAGGCCGCCGACGACCAGGAGTAGTTAGGAGGCTCCCGGGCAGGAGGCCTTGCCTTTCCGATCGATGTTTGCTTTTGTGCTAGCCTTCTTAAGGCAAACTTGTTTAAATCATGTCTGTACTCAGATATTGTTGCTTCCGCTAACTCGTTTGTATTCGAGCCCTCGAGGCCCCTGGCTTGTAATATAAAGCTTGTGTTATTTTAATTTGTGTCTAGAGTTGTGTTGTGATATCTTCCCATGAGTCCCTGATCTTGATCGTACACATTTGTGTGTATGATTAGTGTACGATTGAATCGGGGGCGTCACAAGTTGGTATCAGAGCCGACTGCCTGTAGGTAGCTCCCTTTCCAACTCCTTGGCCGAAGTTGTGTCTAGTCACTACAAAACTTTTACTAACATGGCTGTGTGTCTTACGGACCCACGTCGCCGTTGGGTGGTATTAGGATCTTTTACTCCTCGATCTTTATTCTGGGACTCTGATCCCTCTTCTATTTGGGTTAAATGATTTTGCAAACTATAACATTAGGTTCTCGTAAACACTTCCTCCCGGAGAGCCGCTCATCCCAGATGATCGCCTGCTTCATCAGAAGGTTCCGAAGATACTCTTTGGTATTCTTCCGAGACCCTTGTGCCCCAGCCGTTACGATTCCCTACCACTAATATATTCATTGGATAACTTCCTACACTTGCCATTCGTACATTCAAAATACTCCTCGTTGTCTCGGGAATCTTTTGGGCTTACTGCCTTGCGGTTCATACCGTTTGAAATCTCTTATGGATAATTTCTCACACTTACCAAGAATCCATTCATCCCCAGCTGTTCAGGTGTTTCACAAAATTCTTCGAAATACTATTCGATCTTCCAAAATCCTTGGTAGCCTTTTACTCTTGATCTTACTTACCTGCTTGCATTATGGTTAATTCCATATTTCTAGCAATATTCATTAAAATCCTTTGCAATTGACATCCTTGCCCCGTTGATTCAACATGTGTGTGAATGCATGCAATCATCAGTTGTTTCCTGGAATTGTCCTTCCGGCTCAGACGCCACTCCGGACATGAGCTGGTTCTCGGCAAATCAAACCTTGATTGATTGTCGATCTATATCCATTCAACTTACTTGTCTTTTGATTAGAGCCTCTGCTTTTGATCCCTCGATTTGGAATTCAAAATTCCTTTGTACTTAAGCTTTGGAATTATCTAAAAATATTTCTACAATTCCATGCATTTGCATTGTTTCTTCTTCTGGTTGGGTACCAATGCTCACATCAGATCCCTTGTGGTCGATCACATCCTTTATTGGATTATTATCCGACAGTGCCCCTCATATTTAATCCCCTTGTGAATTCTTCCTTGATACATAATGCCTTTGGTAAATTGTATCCTCTCCTGTTGTCAACCATGCTCTACCTTCGAGCTTGTGTTATTCACTCTTTAAGTTTGTGGTATATGTTTCTAAGAAGCCCCTATGGGTTGAACCTATGCCTTATCTAAATCGTGTGAACCCGAAAGTTTTCCACGAGTCATACTCTTCTGGTGCTTCGCCAGATAAAATTTCAACAGTACAACTTCTGCGAAGACAAGAAGTGAATGAAAGATTATGCATTAAAGAAGTGGGAGTCGACCTTGAACTTTGTGTTCATGCCCATGGACCTGATGTGGAACTTATCATGGAAGCATCTTGCAAAATATTTAATCATTTGGGTAATTCTTTCGGTGTCATTAAATTGGACCCCTTGTAGCTGTGGTTTCGGCCATATTGATATTCCTTGATTCCTTTTCTCGGACAAGTTAAAGTACTCGTCTTCTGCAGATCAATACACTTGTAACCCTATATTTTGCTCTACCTCCAAGTATTACCCTCTGGTATCTCGATAATATCACCGAACCATGTTGCTTATTATGAGCCTTCATCAAGTATTATTTTCACCGCTTCTAATTTTCCCTAGGTTCTGAGTTGTTAACCACTCAAGGACACGATAACTGAATCGAGTCCGCACTACGATTCGACATCTCATATTAATCGTCATTGCTTACAAGTTTGTACTCGGTCACATCATTCCTAGCCTAATCGACTATATCATCACAGTGCTAATTTTAACTATGCTACCCGGTCCTTATTCTCGGAGCACCACTTTTGACGATGAGCTAAGCTTAGGTTGATTTTCCTCGATATATCATTCTGCCTTGAACAATAAACTTGATTCCGAGTTTGTGTCTTATCTGTCGTTCCAAAAATCTTTCGCTGCATCAGTCCTTTTGCTTGATGCAGTCGCTGTTTGATTGCTTCTTCGTGGAGCCTCTCGACAAAATTTGTCGTGATCATCATCAACATTTTGACTCCTTCCAGGATATCAGTCGAATTCATGATCATAAGTGCCATCCTCGTCCCTTGGTAATTTGAGTTACCATCGACAACATCCTTACCTTCTTTTCATCACAAACTTGTTCATGTTATGGACACTACTTACTACCCAGCTTGTGTTATGTTCTACGTTGGAGTATTACCATCTTTTATGTCAAGGATGTCATGGGAATTTCACCACCTCTTGAGAATTCTTGATATAAGTGATACTTATCACCATCACCATTTTTTTCTTGGTCCCTGTGTTGTTTCTAACCAAAATACCGACAAATGCACTGTGATGTGTAATTTCAAAACTTCTAGCAACCCTGTTGCTTGAAGTTAATGGCTGATAGCTTGATTCTTAGCCTATCGGTTATTGAATCACCATCCTAACATTGATCAGGCTACCTAAGCTCATATTTCGGGTGCAGCTTTCAGCCAATGTTAAATTGTGTATGCTTTCCTCGAGCATACATCATTATATCATTTGGTCTGACAAATGTTATCTACATGTTCTCATAATTATGGAATTCCATCTGTTTGGAAATCTCGATGAATTGTCGCTCAGTCCATCAGCCATCTCCTCATCCTCTCCTTGGTTTAACGATGAACTCTTGTTTTGGAACTCGCCTCCACAGTGCCTTTCTCGAGAATCTTACAATGTCATCTCGTCAATTTGTGTTGCACCTTTTCTTCTTAGGCATACTGAGTCTAAGGTATCCTGACACCAATCGGAATTGATTCTCGGTCAGATATGATGGTTGAAATATATTTCAAAGAGTTATAACATTGGTCTTTATATAACCCGGTAAGGTGTTGTCATGCCTAGCACACCTGGCCGGAGGACCTATTAGTATAGTATCCTCTTTTGCAATGTTACCCATTCTTCCATGAGGAAATTATAAGACTTAATCTATGAGTTGTTCCTGATGGATCCTTTGTGTATCCAAAGTCTGACCTTTACCTGATGACCATGTCAATACTATCACGAAGCATGTTTGTGGTACTCCGATCGTCAACAAGAACATTGGAAGCGCAATGCTAAATTTTCTTGATCGATTATCCAAAAACCGTTATATGGGTAAACCTCATAAATTCCTTGCCCCTTTGTCTAAATGGTTTCATACTTGGAGCCCTATGTATATCGTGCTCTGCCTTTCCTTGGGAAAGATATACTCGCTATACTTGATTTTCTTCGTCCCTCGCCCTTGGTACCGATGCTGCTGCCAACAGAACTGACATGCTATGCTCTGACATGCCTTGCTATCATGACCGTGCAAGATGTCACCACTCTTTCTACTCTTAACCCACATGGTGGGCCCATAACCCACAGTTCCACAGGATCAAAACTTGACTCTCTCATACCTCCCTGTTCCCAAAGTTATTCCTCGCGCTTGACTTCGTATGTAATTCGCAAGCCACTTTCCGAGAGATGATCTATTGCCGATGCTCTGAACCCCCTTTTCGTGCTCTGTTCAGATAACGACCGTATGAACATTCACTTGAAACTTCCTATTGAAACTTCTTACCTTTGCTCTCGATGTTTCCCTAAGTTTTAACTTGAGATATTCTTTCTACCACATTCTCTGAGTTATCTGTCAAATAATCAACCTTCCAAACGGTTAGTCCCTCCGCAGTTACCCTCTTCTCCTCTACTTAAATCTCGGGACGAGATTTCTTGTAGTGGAGGAGATTTGTAACATCCCCAGTCTCACACCACAGTGATCACCCTCTGATCATGCCATGTCACAATGATTAACTATGCTTGATCATCATTGCATCATGTCTCTTTTGAAATTCCAATGCAAATTGCAATTCAGATTTAAGGTGAAAAATAAAAGTTGTTCAAACCGGAAACTAAAATGTTCATTAAATAGAAACTAATCTATTTCTAATTATGTTTAGGAAAACAAAATCACCTAAAATACTTAAGTGACTCTAACAACCTAAAAGAGTAGTCAAGCAACACATGTTAATCCTTTTTTTAAATAGCCCAATCTACAAATGAAATTTTATTTTACCCAAACAAGTTTTTGGTGGCAGGTAATATTGCAATATAATATTTGGACCAAGTCTCACATTTTTCAAAAGTAGTTTAGAGGCTAAACAATTAGCAAAACAGAAATAAAAACATAAACAAAGAAGAAATAAAAAGAAAAGAAAAAGGCCTGGACTGACTGGCCGCCGTCCTCCGTCTATCCCGCGGTCACCACCACCGCGAGGCCTCCCAGCCGTGTCGGATCGAACCACTGTCGTCGACTATGTCTTAAGCTCGACCCGGTAAGGCCGAGCCACCGCAGCGAGCACGACAACCTCTTCTTCCTCCTCTACTCCGCCGTCGCCGTCGCTGGGAACCGCCGCCTCGAGCCTTCCCCGAGCACATCTTTGCACACCTGCTGGCACGATGTAAGCCCCCGCCTTTTCCCCTCTTTCTCACGCGCGGTTTCGTCCCCGTAGCCGTCGCTAGCAACCTCACCGGAGCTCGGCTCCATCGTGTAGCTAGAAGCCGTTCGCCGTGGTCGTGCCTAGGCCCGCGCTCGTCGCGTCCTCGCTCGTGGCTGCGTGCGAGCTCACGCGCCCCGTGTCCCGCCCGCGCCTTGCCTCCCTCTCGTGGGCGTGCTGCTGCTTCTGCATCGCGCCCGCCTCCGCCATCCCAATGCATCCACGCACCCTACCGCCCCAGACCGCGCCCTCCTCCCGCTTCCTCGCGGTCGCGCTCGCCGAACCATTGCCGCCCGACCACGCTCGCCATGGCCTCGTCGTCCCATCTTTGGGCCAGCAGCGTAGCCCTGGCTACCGCCACCGCTACCCTTCACCTCTGGCGTCGCCTTTGCGCTCACGTCTGCGCGCCACTGGCGGCCTGCCGTGGCCGTCAGCCTTGCCGTGTCGCGTCGCGTGCGTGCGTCGCAGGCGATGTCGTCGTCGTTGAGCACAGCCACGCCCACCTCTAGCCTCGCCCGTGCCAGACCGCTTCCTCTCCTGCTCCTCTGCCTCGTTCTTTGCTCTCCATTGAAGCTGCTATCGCTGCCCCTCTTTCTGATAACATTCGATTCTTGTAGCGATATCTTTATTGCTTTTTCACTGACTAGCCCTCTAAAAAGCACTTAAAAAACAACAAAACAAGCTCGAGCATAGATAAAAATTATATAGGCGTGTAGTACACTTGACAAGGTTCAAAACATCCCATTGGACCAAATTGAATAGATGTAAGGATTAAATCCTATGAAAATCGCAAAATCCTATGTTCGTATATTTTAACAGTTTCTGGAGTTAACTTCAAGTGGCACTTTTCAAATGCAGTTTCGATCAAGCAACTGAACTCTAACATGTAGGTCAATGATACTGTCATGTAGATCATGGAAAGATGATAAAAATTGGTAAAGGGCACTAAGCCATGGGATGGAGCGGGACTACGATTATAGCCTTGAGCTTGACTAAGTGGTGTTAAAACTGAGCGATTCTCATACAGCCAATTTTCAGGAATTCCAAATAACTGTTTAAAACTTTGAAAAATCATAGAAAATTAACTGTAGGCCAGATCAAAAAACTTTATATATGAAAGTTGCTCAGAACGACGAGACGAATCCGAATACGCCCTCCTCATACGTGTCACATGCCTCTAGCATGATGAATATGGAACTTTCCCCTCCGTTTCATCTGTCCAATAATCACCCGGAGTTGGGAGAACAATACCGGATAATTTCCCGCTTCCACTAACCTGCATAGTACTGCATTAGGGCACCTCTTGAATAATGTGGTGTCATGTTATGCTTCTGTGATTGCATTTGTCTGCCTTAATTTATTGTTTCTTCCCCCTCCTCTCTCTCGATAGACCCCGAGACCGATGATGACCCAATGATTGTCTACCTTGTCGAAGACCCGTTGGTGTCTGCAAAGCAACCAGGCAAGCCCCCCCTTTGATCATCCCGATATTGCCCATTCCATTCTCTCATGCTTGCATTAGATTTTGCTACTATTATTATTTGCTCCTATTCTGATGCATAGCCTGCTTTTGTAGCCTGCTTATTGTTACCTACCTGCTTATCCTAAACTGCTTAGTATAGGTCGGTTAGTGATCCATCAGTGACCCCCACCTGGTCCTTATTGCCCCTGCTTCATCATTGACAACTCAATCGACGTGATCGACGACCAGAGCCCGACACCTCACATCACATCACGCCTCTTTTGTTGCTCGACTCTGCAGAGTTACCATCGAGTGTCGAGGGTGGAACCTCATACATCACTCCTGATGAGATCTCGGTAGTGTAGCTATTCGGTCGTGGTCATCAAGGGTGACTTCCTCCTTAACCACTTTCGATATGACTCTGTCGTGCAACCCCTCAAGTGTGAACCTCGAGGGTGGTTCCTCTTTCGTTCACCTTGATGAATACATCAAGTGGAATCCACCAAGGGTGGTTCCTCAGGGTTCCCTTTGGTGTTAGACACACAGTTACTATGGTTACTATGACTTTACACTGAACCATGTTACTAAAGACGGGTCGGCCCTGAGGGGTACCCGCACGAGCTTAATGCGAGTGATGTGGAGTCGGGTTGACGTGGAAGGTGCCCGCGAGATAATTACGAGGCGTGGCCGGGCATTCTTAGCCCTTGCCGCAAGTCCTCGAGACGGGGCGATGGGGTCACATCTTTCGTGAGTCTCTGCTTGTTACCACACGTTCTTAATCCACTATGATTAGGATATTTGATCTGAGGGGCCTCTGGCCTGACAGCACTAACCATCACGTGGGCATAGTATGGGCGTTCTGCGTCGTATGCATCAGCCGAAGCTTAATACGTTAGTGGTGAAAGCGTGCCGCGGCCGGATTGGATTGTAGCTTTTGCCTTTTTAACGAGGTAGCTAGGTCTGCTCACCGGCCGCCCACGCAACATGCAGGAGTTCCTGGGGCGATGGCCCAAGAACCCTGGGGGCATAGGTTTAGTCCGGCATGTTGACCTCTCTATTAGGCCTAGGTCGGGTTGTGGCGTATTGTTTGGCCAAGGCCGGGCATGACCCAGGAAAGTGTGTCCGGCCAGAGTTAATCGAGCGTGGTGGGTAAGTTGGTGCACCCCTGCAGGGGAGAAAACATCTATCGGTAGCCTGTCCTACGGTAACGGACACTCGGAGTTGTATCCCGATCGATACAACTAGAACTGGATACTGAGGCATGATTTGGATATGTTGCTTTGGGAGTCGAGAAAGGATCCCGGAGCGTTGATACAACAACATAAATATGACTTATGTTATACTACTCTACTCCCTCATGTTGTTGCAAGATGGTGGTTTCCAGAATATGCTAGTCTTCGACAGGACTAACTTTTCCCCTTCTCTTCTAGCATTCTGATTCGATCCACGAATCTGACCCATTTCAATTGACACCGATGCATATGTAGTGTAGATCCTTGCTTGCGAGTACTTTGGATAAGTACTCACGGTTGGTTTGCTCCCCCTTTTCCCCCTTTTCCATTCTTCTCGGATGATGCAACCAGATGACGGAGTCCAGGAGCCAGATGCCACCTTCGACGACTACTACTACAACCGAGGGTGCCTACTACTACATGGAAGCCACCGACGACCAGGAGTAGTTAGGAGGCTTCCAGGCAGGAGGCCTTGCCTTTTCGATCGATGTTGATTTTGTGCTAGCCTTCTTAAGGCAAACTTGTTTAAATCACGTCTGTACTCAGATATTGTTGCTTCCGCTGACTTGTTTGTATTCGAGCTTATGTATTCGAGCCCTCAAGGCCCCTGGCTTGTAGTATAAAGCTTGTATTATTTTAATTTGTGTCTAGAATTGTGTTGTCATATCTTCCCGTGAGTCCCTGATCTTGATCGTACACATTTGCGTGTATGATTAGTGTACGATTGAATCGGGGGCGTCACAAGTTCCTATCCCTGCATTGTAAGATTCCTCAAATTCAAACAAGACCTTACACAATTACTTTTGTTACAGATATGTGTCAAAGAAAACCTTGTGTGGTTTGTCCTGCTCTGTTACCTTTGTGTTCCACCCATTTCGGCTCCAGCGATGGAAGGGTTCACGATATGAGGATCCGCTCTCCAGACTATCTTTAGCCGCCTCGAGATCTTCTTCCTCGCCACGATGTACCACGACAATTGCATTACCATCATCAATTGAGCGAGATGACCTTGAGGACTACACGGTCCGCAAGAGAGGTCAGCTCTTCCGTGTCTGCACATTATGCATCGCTTAATATGATGACATGCTACTTTATCGTCATGTTCACATATTAGACTCGAGTCGAGTCCAAACTAATCTTTGAAACTTGAGTTTTTGAATGGTTGTAGGGTACATATTAGGGCGTAATCGGTACTATCTGCCTACTATCTGGTTAATCTCGGGTGTCTACTATGAGTTTCTTGTTGGGTGCAAACAAACATTAAAGGAGCCATTATCTGTATTTTTTAACTAAAGCTATTATCTGCCTACTATCATTGGTTTTGGGTCTATCCATAGTTTGCTACCATAACTCTGGATTTTTGCATGCACTCCTTACATAATCTCACTATGTTTTATACCTATGCATGTCAGTTATTGTACACAATGGAACTGAACATGTAGAGCAAAAGAGACGAGCCTTGCATGGCAATAAAATTTCATGCAGACGTCGCTCCATGGTGGGCACATAGGCAGCCCTCGTCCACCCATTTCAGATCGTAATCAAGAGGAAGATAACTGTTCTGAGAGGGGTTCAGAAGGAGAAGACCACTCCTATTTACCCCCTGAGGTCTTCGCTTTAACTTGGCATGCTGATGTTGGTAATATATGTTGGGTAACGTAGTAATTACAAAAAAAATTCCTAGCACACGCAAGATCATGGTGATGCATAGCAACGAGAGGGGAGAGTGTCATCCACGTACCCTCGTAGACCGTAAGCGGAAGTGTTATGATAACGCGATTGACACTACAAAAAATAGACTTTCGTGATGATACGTATTTGTCACGATGGGGTCGCGTTTTTGTCATGCATGTACATCCATGAGGATTTTATGCCGAGAATCAAGATAGTCATACATGTCTTTGCCGTAGAAGTGTTCCATGACATTACCAAAATTATCATCACGGAAGTGTCCACTTCCATGACGATAAATCACGCGTCCGCGAAGTGCTTTCGTCAAGGGTGACCGACCGCGGCATCCACCGTAACGAACGTCGTTAAGCTATCGGGTCGGGTTTTGGATCCGATAACCGTTAACGACCCGACCAATGGGAAATTTCCACGTGTAAAATTCTTATTGGCCGGACGAAACACGTGTCAGCTCGTCAGTGGGTCAGATAGGTGCCTATGATATGTCGACGCGTGCCACGGCCCACCATCGGCCCATTTAGCTTACAAAGCTGGCCCGTTTGACTTGGTCAAAAGTTAACGGGTTGGCCCATGAAAAGCCTGTTAACGGTCTCTTCGCAAATAGCCCATTTTACGGCCCGTTAACTCACGACCCGTTAGGCCCTAAAGGAAATCGGCCCAACAACGTCACGTGGGCCATCGAATATAACACCAGCCCATTTCACTTTCGGCCCATGTATGGCCCACGACGTCTTTCGGCCCATATGAGGCCTTCATATCTTTCGGCCCTTTATAGGCCCACGGTGACTCTAGCCCATAATGAATAGTAATTTTCTTTGTACATGTTAACGGCCCGTGATTTACATGGGCCATTTCCAGCCCGTGTTAGCTTTCGGCCTATTGACGGCCCATACGTTCTTGGGCTCCTTATCGCCCTCGATTACTTAGGCTTTTCTTGGCTGTTCCCTAATGGGCCAAATTCGGCCCATGGCAAGAGTCGGCCCGTTACTGGCCTGTTCCCCTAATGGGCCAAATTCGGCCCATGGCAAGAGTAGGCCCGTTACTGGCCTGTTACCCTAATGGGCCAAATTTGGCCCATGGCAAGAGTCGGTCCGTTTCTGGCCTGTTAACCCGTTGCGCCGTTTCCAGCCCATCCTATATTCTGGCCATTAACGACCCGTTATGCCTGTGACAGAATTAAGCCTTTGTTGTCCTACGGCCTGTTAACGGCTGGTTACCGTGCTGGGCCGATACCAATTACGCCCGATTACGACCCATGTAGACCCATTTATCCGACGGCCCGAGGCCCACCGATTACAGGCCCATTTATCGAAGGCCCGAGGCCCACCGATTACAGGCCCATTTATCGACGGCCCGTAGGAGACCCATGGATTCTACGGCCCGTATATGTCCCATGGTAGTTGCGGCCACTAGCAAACCAGGGAAAAAGAAGACTAGGAAATAAATAAGGCCGAAACTAACGCTAGGCTATTAAGGTGATTGCACAGATTACATCCACTCGGCATCAAAGATCACCACCAGTGCAAATATAGGGAACACCCTACACTATACAAAAATGGCTTCTTTGTTTTCTTGACGGTGGTGGTACACGTTAAGAATAAATTTTGTATCGCACCAAAACAAATTACAACTATATAACAAAAGGAAGGTTGGCATAAAACTTATGATCTAGCGATAAATGCACCACGAAGTTGAAGCTCAGTTCATTTGACTGGTATTACGTTTTCATCTTGTATTGTCCGATGGAGCACCATAACACTCGCCTTCATTTCCCTAGGCTCTGAATAACATAGCAAATGTCGATAGTGCGGTTTCAAAACCATGCATATCTTGGCGACATTGAGTAATGTTTCTCCTTGTTTCACAAAGGGTCTCTGTTAGGGAATGGAATTGTGTGCGGCCTTGAATACAACATTGCTTTGAGCTTGCATATCTTAATCATGAGGCGGTTTGGGCGATATTGCCTTAACAACCAACCCAATATTATGCGGAACATGCTTTTGGCAATTGTTAGTGGGCAGTCTTGACCCACTACAACAAGAAGTGACATTGCGGTTATATTTGCCTCGCCACCTTGAAGGTGGCGGTTCCTCATTTTTCCATAGCTCATTTGAAAAGTTGAGGTTTTGCATTAGTAGTACGAGCAGAAGATATTAAGGAGGCAGCAAAACCAAACAAAATAGCTTCGATCTATATACAGAACTTATTCTGGTGAACCCATGTAAAATATTAGTTGTATTTTATTGCAAAGTACATAATAAAATAAGGTTCCAAACATATGACCATGTACCATCGCTAATGTATTGTCTATTTCTTCACATTGTATTGAGGGCTAAGGATAAAGAGACGAAGTTTATAATACGGTAAGCATAGTATGACATCATTCATATCACAAAACAAGCGAGAACAGACAAGCGAGCAATTGTAACATTGTGTGGGCAAGTCGGCCGCGGAACTAGATTACGGGTCAAGATCAAAGGAACATCACTCCTCTCTTTTAAACCTTGTAAGGTGTAATGATATGCTAAGACAATTGTGTATAAAATTGAAAAGAGTAATAGACATTGGCTGCAAACCATGCGATTCAAGGCACAAGTCGAGTAAGTAGTAGTTAAAAGGCATGAGGATTAAGGACTTACAACAAATGGCTTTGACCGGTGTAGTCATGCCCTTCTTCTTGTTGGTGTGACAGGTCCTTGAAGATTTCCACAATTTGGTTCGGTACTTTTTGGTCCTTGCGGGCTTTCCTCTGCATTTTGAACAAGCCAATATAGATCTGATAATATGGTACAGCGAAAAGAGTGAAACAACAGCTAATTACAAGAGCCTCGCAGTGTGCAATATAGCTACGAGATCATGTCGTCTGTTGGAATTCACTTTCATACGGTTGGCCTTGTTCTTTGAACAGTTCGCCTACAAGACGATAGATTTGTGTGGCACATGCGTAAATAGGACTTCAACATGTGATCTGATCACATATATATAATGTACCTGATACTTCGGATCAGACCAGTGTTTAACAAGGCCCCTCCAATCTTCATCCGATATATTTTCCACTTGAGATGTTTGGGAAAGTTCACTGTTAGCCTTGCCTTCAAAGTGAGTTTTCCTCAAGTTATACCGACATCTTGTCATGCAGAAAGGACTTGAAAACATGGGTGCAAGCTTGTCTGGTTGCATCATCTTGGCTATCCAACTTGAACCTCATCTGTTGAAAATTATGGGAGTCTCATTATCAGCAACCTTGAAAGTATGGAACAGAGCAAGACGATATTACTAGTTCCATACATAACCATACTTACAGATAAATGGTCGAGGAAGGTGTTGAACTGGGTTTTGTCTTTGTCATTCCTGTACTGAATCCATGTTGAGAGGATACGTACATGACACCTAAAGGCAACCGCTGCCTCTGATACTAACTTGGCTGACTCTGTAGCATCACATGGCCTTTTTAAACCTGCCTCAAAACGGATTTCCATCCTTCCTCCTCTAGATTTAGTTAACCTATCGAGCATTATCCCTGATGTGTGTTTCCTCTTGCGCCTAGGTGCTAGTCCAACAACGAACATAGGAAGTGTTAGTGTACATCAAACTGTGAGACTACATATAAAGAAGCATGCAACTGTAACTTGACTCCAGCAAGTACCTTCTTGATGTTGAAGCTCACAAGGTTCATCTGATATTGCCAACTCGCCTTGTGTCAAGAGTGCTTGGGAAGTAGTGTCAGGTGGCAAGGGAGCTTGGGAGCGTCTTTGCTAGCTCGATTGGCCTTACGAGTAAGTCGTGCAGCTGGTGGTATTGTGGTAGGTGTTGCAAGAACTAGGGTTGTCTCTGCTTGTTTGGTGGCAGCTATTTGTTTCTGTTTGGCTTTTAGTGCACCTCATGTAGCATGGGATGTCGTGTTTGTAGAATTTTCCGCTGGACTTTGACCTTCTATTGCACCATCAATACCAGCAGAATATGCAAGATTCATCCGCTTCTCATTCCCTACCATTATGTGTTTCTTCCTCTTTCTCTGTGCCATGTTAAGTCAAGCCGACAAGAAAAACAAATAACAATTTAGTTCTTCAGAACAAATTGATGCGTACGCAGACAAACTGAACTTTGATGTTAGACAACCACATGATAGGAGGATGTAATATGTATGAAAAACAGGACGGAAGAGATAACCAGAACTATGATGTGTAAACTAAGAAGAAGACATTTCACCAAATTAGAAGCAATGCAATGGAAGGTAGACACCATATGAAAGATGCTACAAATATCGCTCTGCCAAGTTAACAGTGTCTCATCATATATGGCGTTTAAACAAATGTGAAGCAGTACAAGAAATAAATCATATGCAAGATGCAAACAACATCACACTACCATGTTAGAGGTCTCTCGTCATTAGTGCCATTGCATATTCACAACATTGCATATTCACAGCTTATGATGTGTAAACTAAGGAGAAGGCATTTCAACAAATTAGAAGCAATGAAAGCTAGACACCATATGAAAGATGCAACGAATATCACTCTACCAAGTTAAAATTGTCTCATCATAAGTGCCAGTTCAACAAATTAGTAGTACAAGCTAGAAAAGAATGTGAGATGTAACCTATATCACACTCTGAAGTCAAACGTGTCTTATGATAAGTGATTGTTGCAGGTTACACAATAGTAGTAATTTGATGTAAGAACATGGTGTGATAGACAGATATTGTATGTTCTAGAAACAGGAACAAGTGTCTTATTCAAGTATAATGTGTAAAGTAAGCAGATGGAATTCAACAAAACTAGAAGCAATACAAGCTAGACATCACACATAACATGCAACCACATATAACAGTGCCAAGTTAGAGGGAGCACCGGTGATGCTGCACTAGGGGAGACGTGCTCATCATAAACACGGCTTTGTTGAGTGTCTATGCATGTGTTGTCTTGGAAATCATCTTGGGGGTGTGGAGGAGTAGAAACTGTAGAGGCCCTCCATTCGGAAGGAGCACCTTTATCTGCTGCCTTGCTAACTTCCTTTCGCTTTATTGATTTTGAATTGTCAAGTAAAACCGACAAGAAAAAGCAATAAAATTATCTCTTCAGAACTCATTCATGCATGATACTGACAATCACTAGTTTGATGTAAGGCAAACACATGATACCAGGATGGAATATGTACGAAAAACAGGACGGCATGGCATGTTAACAACTGTTTGTGTAAACTAAGCAGAAACCATTCCAGCAAATAAGAAGCAATGCAAGCTAGACACCACATGAAAGATACAACCAATATGACTCAGCCAAGTTAAAAGCGTCCCATCATAAATGGAATTTCAACAAATTAGAAGCAGCGCATGCTATAAATCATATGAAAGATGCAACTAATATCGCACTGCATATACTAAAGGTGTCTCGTCATATTAATTGATGCGGGATACAAAAAAATAATAGTTTTATGTAAGGACATGCCTAATAGACAGATGTACTATGTACTAAATACAGGAAGGCATGTCACATTGATGTCTAACTACACAACCTTCTTCTTGTAGACGTTGTTGGGCCTGCAAGTGCACAGGTTTGTAGGACAGTAGCAAATTTCCCTCAAGTGGATGACCTAAGGTTTATCAATCCGTGGGAGGCGTAGGATGAAGATGGTCTCTCGCAAACAACCCTGCAACCAAATAACAAAGAGTCTCTTGTGTCCCCAACACACCCAATACAATGGCAAATTGTATAGGTGCACTAGTTCAGCGAAGAGATGGTGATACAAGTGCAAAATGGATGGTAGATATAGGTATTTGTAATCTGAAAATATAAAAACAGAAAGGTAACTAATGATAAAAGTGAGCACAAACGGTATTGCAATGATAGGAAACAAGGCCTAGGGTTCATACTTTCACTAGTGCAAGTTCTCTCAACAATAATAACATAGATAGATCATATAACAATCCCTCAACATGCAACAAAGAGTCACTCCAAAGCCACTAATAGTGGAGAACAAACGTAGAGATTATGGTAGGGTACGAAACCACCTCAAAGTTATTCTTTCCGATCGATCTATTCAAGAGTTTGTACTAGAATAACACCTTAAGACACAAATCAACCAAAACCCTAATGTCACCTAGATACTCCATTGTCACCTCAAGTATCCGTGGGCATGATTATACGATATGCATCACACAATCTCATATTCATCCAACCAACACAAAGTACTTCAAAGAGTGCCCCAAAGTTTCTACCGGAGAGTCAAGAAAATGTGTGCCAACCCCTATGCATAGGTTCATGGGTGGAACCCGCAAGTTGGTCACCAAAACATACATCAAGTGGCACGTGATATCCCATTGTCACCACAGATAAACACGGCAAGACATACATCAAGTGTTCTCAAATAAAGACTCAATCCAATAAGATAACTTCAGGTGGGAAACTCAATTCATCACAAGAGAGTAGAGGGGGGGGGGGAAACATCATAAGATCGAACTATAATAGCAAAGCTCGCGATACATCAAGATCGTGCCATAGAGAGAACATGAGAGAGAGAGAGAGAGAGAGATCAAACACATAGCTACTGGTACATACCCTCACCCTCGAGGATGAACTACTCCCTCCTCGTCATGGATAGTGCCAGGATGATGAAGATGGCCACCGGTGATGGGTTCCCCCTCCGGCAGGGTGCCGGAATGGGCTCCCGAGAGGTTTTTGGTGGCTACAGAGGCTTGTGGCGGCAGAACTCCTGATCTATCTTGATATTCGATGTTTTTAGGGTATGTAGACTTATATAGGCAAAAGAAGTCGGTCGGGAGGTGCTCGAGGGGCCCGCGATACAGGGGGCACGCCCTCCTATCTCGTGGAGGCCTCGAGGATCTTCTGACGTGAACTCCAAGTCTCCAGGATCATATACTTCCAAAAAGATCACGCTGCCGAAGGTTTCATTCCGTTTGGACTCCGTTTGATATTCCTTTTCCTCGAAATACTGAAACAGGCAATAAAACAACAATATGGGTTGGGCCTCCGGTTAATAGGTTAGTCCCAAAAATGATATAAATGTGTAAAATGAAGCCCATAAACATCCAAAAGGGGTAATATAATAGCATGGAACAATAAAAAAATATAGATACGTTGGAGACGTATCAAGCATCCCCAAGCTTAATTCCTGCTCGTCCTCGAGTAGGTAAATGATAAAAACAGAATTTTGATGTGGAATGCTACCTAGAATAATTCTCAATGTAATTTTCTTTATTGTGGCATGAATGTTCAGATCCATATGATACAAAATAAAAGTTCATATTAACATGAAAATGTTGATACTTCAAGCATACTAATCAAAGTAATCATGTCTTCTCAAAATAACATGGCCAAAGAAAGTTATCCTTACAAAATCATATAGTCCGACTGTTTCTCTATCTTCATCACACAAAGTATTTAATCATGTACAACCCCGATGACAAGCCAAGCAATTGTTTCATACTTTAGTAATCTCAAACTTTTTCAACTTTCACGCAATACATGAGCGTGAGCCATGGACATAGCACTCTATGTGGAATAGAATGGTGGTTGTGGAAAGACAAAAAGGAGAAGATAGTATCACATCAACTAGGCATATCAACGGGCTATGGAGATGCCCATTAATAGATATCAATGTGAGTGAGTAGGGATTGCCATGCAACGGATGCACTAGAGCTATAAATATATGAAAGCTGAACAAAAAGAAACTAAGTGGGTGTGCATCCAACTTGCTTGCTCACGAAGACCTAGGGCATTTTGAGGAAGCCCATCATTGGAATATACAAGCCAAGTTCTATAATGAAAAATTCCCACTAGTATATGCAATTGACAACATAGGAGACTCTCTATCATGAAGATCATGGTGCTACTTTGAAGCACAAGTGTGGAAAAAGAGAAAGTAGCATTGTCCCTTCTCTCTTTTTCTCTCATTTTATTTTTTTTCTTTTCTTTTTTTCTTTTCTTTTTTTCTTTTCTCCTCTTTTTTCTTTTTCTCTTTTTTTTCCTTTGGCCTTTCTTTTTTTTCTTTTTGGCCTTTCTTTTTTTTCTTTTTGTAAAGTTCGAAGTCTCATCCCGACTTGTGGGGGAATCATAGTCTCCATCATACTTTCCTCACTGGGACAATGCTCTAATAATGAAGATCATCACACTTTTATGGATTTACAACTCAAGAATTACAACTCAAAGCTAGAACAAGATATGACTCTATATGAATGCCTCCGTGATGTAAGGGGATATGCAATGAATCAAGAGTGACATGTATGAAAATTATGAAGGTGGCCTTGCCACAAATACGATGTCAACTACATGATCCTGCAAAGAGCAATATGACAAAAGTAATGTGTGTCATATGAACGGAACGGTGGAAAGTTGCATGGCAATATATCTCAGAATGGCTATGGAAATGCCATAATTGGTAGGTATGTGGCTGTTTTGAGGAAGGTATATGGTGGGTGTATGGTACCGGCGAAAGTTGCATGGCACAAGAGAGGCTAGCAATGGTGGAAGGGTGAGTGTGCGTATAATCCATGGACTCAACATTAGTCAAAAGAACTCATATACTTATTGCAAAAATCTACAAGTCATCAAAAACAAAGTACTACTCGCATGCTCCTAGGGGGATAGATTGGTTGGAAAAGACCATCGCTCGTCCCCGATCGCCACTCATAAGGAAGACAATCAATAATTAAAATTGTGCTCCAACTTCATCACAAAGCGGTTCACCATACATGCATGCTACGGGAATCACAAACCTCAACACAAGCATTTTTCATAATCACCTCAACTAGCATGACTTTAATATCACTACCTCCATATCTCAAAACAATTATCAAGTATCAAATTGATCATAGCATCCAATTCTCTTTCTGTGATAGTTTTTATTATACCCAACTTGGATGCTCATCATTCTAGGACCAACTTTGTAACCATAGCAAATACCATGTTGTTCTAAAAGACTATCAAAATAATATAAGTGAAGCATGAGAGACTAGAAATTTCTACAAAATATAACCACCGTCGTGCTCTAAAAGATATAAGTGATGCACTAGAGCAAATGACAAACTACTCCGAAAGATATAAGTGAAGATCAATGAGTAGTCGAATAATTGTGCAACTATGTGAAGAATCTCTAACATTAAACAATTTCAGATCTTGGTATTGTATTCAAACAGCAAGCAAAACAAAATAAAATGACAATGCAAGGATAGCACAACTCATGTGAAGAAGCAAAAACTTAGGCTCAACCGATACTAACCGATAGTTGTTGAAGAAAAAAGGTGGGATGCCTACCGGGGCATCCCCAAGCTTAGATGCTTGAGACTTCTTGAAATATCATCTTGTGGTGCCTTGGGCATCCCCAAGCTTGAACTTTTGTGTCTTCTTAATTCCTCTCATATCATAGTTTCTCTTCTTTTTATCAAAAGCTTCATTCATAACAAACTCAACAAGAACTCGTGAGATAGGTTAGTATAAACCAATGCAAAACCTTATCATTTTCTACTGTAACAAATCACTAAAATTATTATTCAACATTGCATACTAAATGCCTCTGTATATTTAATACTCCTATCCTCAAATAGAATCATTAAACAAGCAAACATATGCAAACATAACAACAATCTGTCAAAACAGTACAGTCTGTAAAGAATGCAAGATTCATCATACTTCCCTAACTCCAAAAATTATAAAATAAAATTCCCACTGTGTGAAATTTATCAGATCTCATTATTCAAAAGGTTTCATCATTATATAATTCTCTGACTTTTCTAGGGAATTTTTGCAACAGCGGTAAACTTTCTGTTTTCAAACAGCAACATGTATACTAGCAAAATAAGCATGGCAAAGGATATCCTTGACATTTTTTTATTGAAAATAAAGATGCAAAACATTATTCTAAATAACATCAAGCAAATACTAACAAAAGAAAATGACGCTCCAAGCAGCAAAACACATATCATGTGGCGAATAAAAATATAGCTCCAAGTAAAGTTACCGATGAACGAAGACGAAAGAGGGGATGCCTTCCGGGGCATCCCCAAGCTTAGGCTCTTGGTTGTCCTTGGATATTACATTGGGGTGCCTTGGGCATCCCCAAGCTTAGGCTATTGCCACTCCTTATTCCATAGTTCATCGAATCTATACCCAAAACTTGAAAACTCCACAACAGAAAACTCAACAGAAAACTCATAAGCTCCGTTAGTGTAAGAAAGTAAAACCACCACTTAGGTACTGTAATGAACTCATTCTAAATTAATATTGGTGTAATATCTACTGTACTACAACTTATCTATGGTTCATACCACTTAATACTAGCCATAGATGCATCAAAATAAGCAAACAACGCATAGAAAACAGAATCTGTCAAAAACAGAACAGTCTGTAGTAATATGTATCAAACGTGTACTTATGGAACTCCAAAAATCCTACCAAATTAGGAAATCCTAAGCAGTTTATGTACCAATCCATAGCGAAAAGAATCAGATCAAGATCACCTTTCTGTGAATTAACAAAACTAATTTACTGGGTGCAAAAGTTTCTGATTCTCAGTAGGATCAACACAACTATCACCGTAAGCTATCCTAAAGGTCTTACTTGGTACTTTATTGAAACAAAAGCTATAAAACATGATTACTACAGTAGCATAATTATGTGAACACACAAAAACAGTAAGGATAGATATTGGGTTGTCTCCCAACAAGCGCTTTTCTTTAATGCCTTTCTAGCTAGGCATGATGATGACAATGATGCTCACATAAAAGATAAGAATTGAAACATAACGGGAGCATCATGAAGCATATGACTAGCACATTTAAGCCTAACCCACTTCCTATGCATAGGGATCTTGTGAGCAAACAACTTATGGGAACAACAATCAACTAGCATAGGAAGGTAAAACAAGCATAGCTTCAAAACATTAAGCACATAGAGAGGAAACTTGATATTATTGCAATTCCTACAAGCATATGTTCCTCCCTCATAATAATTTTCAGTAGCATTATGAATGAATTCAACAATATAACCAGCACCTAAAACATTCATTTCATGATCTACAAGCATAGAAAATTTACTACTCACCACATAAGCAAAATTCTCCTCATTCGGAATAGTGGAAGTATCATAAAAGACTTGAACACTAAAAATTATTTCCACATTAAAAGAGTAATGTTCAGAAAAAGGGTAATCATAATCATGACAAGATTTGTAAATATAATCATCACTACTTTTTATAGCATAAGTTTCATCACAATAATCATCATAAGTAGCAACTTTGTTCTCATAATCAATTGGAACCTCTTCCGAAATAGTGGAATCATCACTAAATAAAGTTGACACTCTTCCAAATCCACTTTCATCAATATAATCATCATAAATAGGAGGCATGCTTTCATCATAATAAATTTGCTCATCAAAACTTGGGGGACAAAAAATATCATCTTCATCAAACATAGCATTCCCAAGCTTGTGGCTTTGCATATCATTAGCATCATGGATATTCAAGGAATTCATACTAACAACATTGCAATCATGCTCATCATACAAGGATCTAGTACCAAACATTCTAATGTATTCTTCTTCTAGCACTTGAGCACAATTTTCCTTTCCATCATTCTCACGGAAGATATTAAAAAGATGAAGCGTGTGAGGCAAACTCAAATCCATTTTTTTGTAGTTTTCTTTTATAAACTAAACTAGTGATAAAACAAGAAACAAAAAGATTCGATTGCAAGATCTAAAGATATACCTTCAAGCACTCACCTCCTCGGCAACGGCGCCAGAAAAGAGCTTGATGTCTACTACACAACCTTCTTCTTGTAGACGTTGTTGGGCTTGCAAGTGCACAGGTTTGTTGGACAACAGCAAATTTCCCTCAAGTGGATGACCTAAGGTTTATCAATCCGTGGGAGGCGTAAGATGAAGATGGTCTCTCTCAAACAACCCTGCAACCAAATAACAAAGAGTCTCTTGTGTCCCCAACACACCCAATACAATGGCAAATTGTATAGGTGCACTAGTTCGGCGAAGAGATGGTGATACAAGTGCAAAATGGATGGTAGATATAGGTATTTGTAATATGAAAATATAAAAACAGCAAGGTAACTAATGATAAAAGTGAGCACAGACGGTATTGCAATGATAGGAAACAAGGCCTAGGGTTCATACTTTCACTAGTGCAAGTTCTCTCAACAATAATAACATAGATAGATCATATAACAATCCCTCAACATGCAACAAAGAGTCACTCCAAAGCCACTAGTAGCTGAGAACAAACGTAGAGATTATGGTAGGGTACGAAACCACCTCAAAGTTATTCTTTCGGATCGATCTATTCAAGAGTTCGTACTAGAATAACACCTTAAGACACAAATCAACCAAAACCCTAATGTCACCTAGATACTCCATTGTCACCTCAAGTATCCGTGGGCATGATTATATGATATGCATCACACAATCTCATATTCATCCAACCAACACAAAGTACTTCAAAGAGTGCCCCAAAGTTTCTACCGGAGAGTCAAGAAAACGTGTGCCAACCCTTATGCATAGGTTCATGGGCGGAACCCGCAAGTTGGTCACCAAAACATACATCAAGTGGGATATCCCATTGTCACCACAGATAAACACGGCAAGACATACATCAAGTGTTCTCAAATAAAGACTCAATCCGGTAAGATAACTTCAAGAGGGAAACTCAATTCATCACAAGAGAGTAGAGGGGGAGAAACATCATAAGACCCAACTATAATAGCAAAGCTCACGATACATCAAGATCGTGCCATAGAGAGAACACGAGAGAGAGAGAGAGAGAGAGAGAGAGAGAGAGAGAGAGAGATCAAACACATAGCTACTGGTACATACCCTCAGCCTTGAGGGTGAACTACTCCCTCCTCGTCATGGATAGCGCCGGGATGATGAAGATGGCCACCGGTGATGGGTTCCCCCTCCGGCAGGGTGCCGGAACAGGCTCCCGAGAGGTTTTTGGTGGCTACAGAGGCTTGCAGCGGCGGAACTCCTGATCTATCTTGATATTCGATGTTTTAGGGTACGTAGGCTTATATAGGCGAAAGAAGTCGGTCGGGAGGTGCTCGAGGGGCCCACAAGACAGGGGGGCGCGCCCAGTAGGGGGCGCGCCCTCCTATCTCGTGGAGGCCTCGAGGATCTTCTAACGTGAACTCCAAGTCTCCAAGATCATATTCTTCCAAAAAATCACGCTGCCGAAGGTTTCATTCCGTTTGGACTCCGTTTGATATTCCTTTTCCTCGAAATACTGAAACAAGCAATAAAACAATAATATGGGTTGGGCCTCCGGTTAATAGGTTAGTCCCAAAAATGATATACATGTGTAAAATGAAGCCCATAAACATCCAAAAGGGGTAATATAATAGCATGGAACAATCAAAAATTATAGATACGTTGGAGACGTATCACACATTAACAGGTATAATTTATAAGCTAAGCAGACTAGCACATGCAGTT
This sequence comes from Aegilops speltoides, assembly GCA_021437245.1. Classification (NCBI taxonomy): domain Eukaryota; kingdom Viridiplantae; phylum Streptophyta; class Magnoliopsida; order Poales; family Poaceae; genus Aegilops; species Aegilops speltoides. The sequence goes on along the minus strand of CM038142.1, from coordinate 306,403,794 downwards.
TAATCAGATTGGAAGAATTACAATCTAGACACCATATGCAACATGCAACCACATATCACGCTGCCAAGTTAGAGCAAGCACTGCTATGTAGTGTAAAAATCTGTAATCAACTAGAGAGCTACGTTCACTATCTTCATCTAGCATTTCTGTTTCATGAGAATCATGTTGGGAGGCTGACGCTGCATTCTTTAAATGAGGAGTAGTCCCCTTTCCTGCCTGCCTCGTCATAAGTGATTGATGAAGGATACACAAGAACATTAGTTTGATGTAAGAACATGGTTAATACACAGATGTACTAGTATGTACCAAAAACAGAAAGGCATGTCATATTCAAAGGTATAATGTGTAAGCTAAGTAGATGCAATTTAACCAAATTGGAAGCAATACAAGCTAGACATCCTGCTGGAGTGGTGAGCATGATCATCTAGGACCTGAGAGCCTGGTGGGAGGTGGGCTGCTTCGCCACCATCGCAGCTTTTAGTTGGCTTCGGTGATGCCTATCTTTCTTGGGCTTGTCATTTGGCTCGGCCATTGCCTCGACTAGCTATTTGTCTTCTGGTGCTCACGGGATGGTGGTTCATGTAAAAAAATATCTTTCCTTATCTTACCGACTTCGACCTTTCGAATACAAGCTCGACACCATATGGAACATGCAACCACATATGACACTGCGAAGTTAAAGCAAGCACCTAGGATGGTGGTTCATTGCGAGCGAGGTCATCAACTCCGCAGCTACGTTTACCGTCTCCATCTGCTGACACTACACCCTTTATAGCGCTGTAACGTGTCGTGCCTAACCGCGAAGAAAGCTAGTTCAACTTCTCTCTTTTATTTTTTGCTTCTCTTTCGGCAGACTCTGAAATACCCTTGCATAAAAACACAATAGTGAGAGTATGGGTGAAGTGTGTGCAGAACTAGTGCACTATAAAAGTAGCAGATAGCAGGTGGCTGAAAAATAAATGACAGGAGACATATGATAGCTCTACAACATTGCATGGCAAACAAAATTAGATTCTACTCCGTATGAATTTGTAATATATGAGCACGTAAAATGCAGGTACTCCTCCAAAGACACCACCACATGTGGTCATATCTAAGATAACGATGATCGAAAATAAATAGGTCGGTCGATTTTTTTAATGAACCGTCCGATCTATAAGGAACGGGCAGATGGCCTTCGTCTAGCTCCCGCCAGTCACTGTTGACGATCTTTCTCGAACCGCCAGTGACCACTGGCCTAGACCCCTGCCTCCGCCGCCCCGCCCTACCATCAACCTCACACCACCGCCATGCTTGGCAGTGCCCCCAGGCCATCCCTTTAATCCCGGCCAACCTCCAGATCGGGCGCCAGTAGCTCTAGGCCGCACATGCCCCTAAGATAAACACCAAGGCGCTGCTTCCCCGGCTTAATAGGCGTACTAGCGCCTGTTACGCCAGGGAATGCTTCCATTAATTGGGAATCAACTGGCCAGAAATTGAAATTCAGGGGGGCGACGGACCTCTAGCTAAGGTGAAATAGTATATGAGGAGAAACATTGTGCATCGCGAGTTACTAGGAACATCTAGTATCAAGAAGAAGCGGTCAACTAGTGTCTTCTGTGGGATGAATACTGTGCAAGCAGAGACGTAAGATTTGCACGAATAAGGGAAGGGGAGTACCTTTTTCGGTTGCCGGTGTGGTCACCTCCACATGTAGCATCGATCTTCTTCTTTTTACCGGGGAAACCGATGTTCTGGAGGGTGCAGGCTTGGATGAACCCATGGCCAAATTGTTGACTGTGTTGCCATGGCCGTATGTCGGCGGAGGGGAAGCAGATCCGAGGTGGTGAAGGACGGCGTAGCAGGAACAACTCCGGTGCGGTGGAGGGTGGCGAAGTTTGAGCGGCAGCGGTGAGGCACAGGATGGCGTGGTTGAACTGGCTCGGGTACGAACGGCTCGGCCTCGGCTTCAACTACTAGCCGTGGAGGGCGTTGCGGTTGAGGTTGCGGTGGACGACGACGTCGGGGTATCGGCTCCGGCGTGATGGAGGAGGGCAGTGGTTGATGGGTGGGATGGGGTGGCGGATGGAGGACGCCAGGGTTTCGCGGCTGGTGGAGAGGTAGTTTTGGCACCCACGGAGTACGAATGGGGAATCGGACGGGTGGGGAACCATGTTTCGTCCAGGGCGTGCTTGTTTTGGCTTTTTGAATGTAAGATGGGATGCGCTTGTTTGAAATTTGGGAAAGTACAAACTTTGCCCCCTCTTAAATTGCGGACCTCATCATGGGTCGGGGTAGGATGGTAATCCTGTGTCCCAAATAGTGGGCGGGGCGATTTCGCCACAAGCATGTGTGCTTAGGCGGCCATTGTGTATGAATGTTTTTCGGAGGCGGTTGCGTGGCGTCTAGATGAAGCTACAAACCTACCCCGGTTTAGACCTTTGGACGTCGGGCTGGTAGGTTTCACGGGTCGGAGTTATTAGAAAAGTAATTTCCTTGTACTTCCAAACATTGGTCTCACGCGGTTTCGGGGGAGTAGAGGCTCTTTTGGCGCTTCATTCGAAATTTTGAGACACAAGCATTCACGTTTAGAGTACTCTTGAACTATGAGGATTGACCTAAACAGGCAACGTTATATTTGACCTTGTATGTTTGAAAACCTCATTAAATTATCCGCTTCTTTTTGAAATTTTGACACTTGAAAATCCTATAACTACGATTATTTTGGAATGGAGGAGCTAAATTTGAATTTATTTTGTACACGACTACATATGCTATTATGTACAAAATCGGAGCAAAGATTGGTGCCCACATAATTCAGGTATGGTTTACAAATGCCGTGATATCAAATTCAAATAATTGAATGGACATCATGTTGAATTCGATTTTTTAAACCACCTTAAGTTGAATTCAAATGTATGCTAGTTCATAGGTAGGTATTTATAATGTCCATTGTGTAACTTTCATATGTATAATGTGCTTTACACACACAACATGAACTATTGTGACACCCCCGATTCAATCGTACACTAATCATGCACGCAAACGTGTACGATCAAGATCAGGGACTCACGGGAAGATATCACAACACAACTCTAAAAACATAAATAAGTCATACAAGCATCATAATACAAGCCAGGGGCCTCGAGGGCTCGAATACAAGTGCTCGATCATAGACGAGTCAGCGGAAGCAACAATATCTGAGTATAGACATAAGTTAGACAAGTTTGCCTTAAGAAGGCTAGCACAAACTAGGACACGATCGAAGAGGCGCAGGCCTCCCGCACAGGATCCTCCTAACTACTCCTGGTCGCCGCCGCCAGATCGCACATAGTAGTAGGCACCTCCAGTAAGAAGAGGAGTCGCCGCCGACGGTGGCGTCGCTCTGGATTCCGAGATCTGGTTGCGACAACCGTAAAGAAAGGAAAGGGGAAAAAGGGGAAGAAAGCAACCGTGAGTACTCATCCAAAGTACTCGCAAGCAAGGAACTACACTACATATGCATGGGTATATGTGTAAGGAGGCCATATCGGTGGACCGAATGAGAATGCCGAATAAGAGGGGATAGCTAGTCCTATAGAAGACTACGCTCGCAGCCTCCGTCTTGCAAAGATGTAGAAGAGAGTAGATTGAAGTCCTCCAAGTAGCATCTCCAGTAGCATCGCATAGCATAATCCTACCCGGCGATCCTCCCCTCGTCGCCCTGTGGAAAAGCGATCACCGGGTTGTCTGTGGAACTTGTCTGCGTGTGTTTTATTAAGTATCCGGTTCTAGTTGTCATAAGGTCAAGGTACAACTCCGGGTCATCCTTTTACCGAGGGACACGGCTATTCGAATAGATAAACTTCCCTGCAGGGTGCACCACATAACCCAACACGCCGATCCCATTTGGCGGACACACTTTCTGGGCCATGCCCGCCTCGGAAGATCAACACGTCGCAGCCCCACCTAGGCACAACAGAGAGGTCAACACGCGGTCTAAATCCTATGCGCGCGAGGGTGCCGGCCCATCGCCCATTGCACACCAATGTTGCGAGGGCGACCGAAGCAGACCTAGCCTCCCTTATACAAGAGTAGGCGTTCGGTCCAATCCGGTAGCGCCGCGCTCGTCGTGACATCAAGAAGGCTTGGTGATACCACGACGCCGAGTGCCCATATCTTTCCCACGTAGTTGGTTAGTGCGTATAGACCAAATGGCCGACTCGGATCAAATACCAAGATCTCGTTAAGCGTGTTATTATGAAGCAACGCGACGCCGACCAGGTCGGGCCCACCTCTCGCCTAGGTGGTCTCAACTCGCCTGTCGCTCCGCCACAAAGATCCACACAGAGGGTCGCCGACAAAGGTCCTTTAGCCCCAATCCGTGAATCACTCATGGTACTCTTCGAGGGACCCGACTTTAGTCACCATCTCGTAGTATGTATATATGTATAGTATATACCGTGATCACCTCCCGAGTGATCACGCCCAATAGTATAGCAAGGCGATCGACAAGAATGTAGGGCCAATGATGAAAAACTAGCATCCTATACTAAGTATTTAGGATTGCAGGTAAGGTATCAACAGGTGTAGCAACAATGTCAGGCTATGCATCAGAATATGATTAACGAAAAGCAGTAACATGCTACACTACTCTAATGCAAGCAGTATAGAGGAGAATAGGCGATATCTGGTGATCAAGGGGGGGGGGCTTGCCTGGTTGCTCTGGCAAGAGAGAGGGGTCGTCAACTCCGTAGTCGAACTGGGCAGCAGCAGCGTCGGCCTCGTAGTCTACCGGAGAGAAGAGGGGGAAGAAACAATGAATACCATGCAAACAGATGCATATCGATGCATGACAAGACAAGTAACGATGCTAGGTGTGCCCTAACGCGGTAGTAGGTGATACCGACGAGAGGGGGAAACATCCGGGAAAGTATCCCCGGTGTTTCGGGTTTTCGGACAAAGGAACCGAAGGGGGAAAGTTGCGTGTTCGGTATGCTAGGGGTGTGTGGTGGACGAACGGGTTGCGTATCTCGGTTCGTCTCGTCTTTCTGAGCAACTTTCATGTTGAAATTATTTTAATCCGAGTTACGGATTAAAAGATATGATTTTCTAAAGATTTTATTAATTTCTGGAATTTAATTAATTATTTAATTTAATTCGAAATTGATTTATGACATCAGCATGAGATCATGTCGACGTCGCAGATCAACAGAGTTGATCGGTCAACTGACCATGGGTCCCACCGGTCGAGACACATGTTAATTATCCAAAATTTAATTAATCTAATCGTAATTAATTAGGGTGGACCCCACTGACATTGATTAATTAATTAACTAACAGTTAATTAGGTTAATCTAATTATGATTAATTAACTTAATTAATACCTTAATTAATTAGTTAATTTAATTATTATTATTTTATTATTATTATTTAAAAAAAATTCTTTTTTTATCGCTACGTGGTATGAGCCCATATGTCATAGGCCCTAAGGGCCATAGCGGTTCGGGGTGGCGTGGCGGTAGCAGGCGATGTCGCTGCGGCAGCGCACGCCTGTGGGCGGCGGACCTGGCAGGGCGCCGGCGCAGGGGAGGTCAGTGGCCATGGTGAGGCCATGGCCGGAGCGAGGGTCCGACCAGCGAGGGGCGACGGGACTGCAGAGACGGGGTGGAGGGTCAGGGCGGACGCAGCCACGACGGATGCAAGGCCGGGCGTAGTAGGGCCGTGGGGAGCGGGCCATGAAGGAGGAACGACGAGGCGCGTGAGGGAGAGGGGAAGGAGGAGGGCGGAGGTCATGGCCTCACCGGGAACTGTAGGGACGGGGCAGCGGGCTCGAGCTCGAGGAGGAGGACGAGGAAGGGGCGGCGTCCTGTGTCGCCGCAAACGAAAAGTGAGGCGACAAGGTCGGCGGCGGCGCCGGAATGGCGGCCTCGGCTCGGGACGAGGAGGAGGTGAGGAGGCGAGACGACGGCGTAGGGCGATGGGGCGCAGCATGGCTCGGGGAGGCCGTCGGGGAGGAGGTCGAGGAGGTCCGGCAGCGTCAGGGGCGGCTTCAGGCGACGGCGTCGAGCGGCGAGGGGGGGGGGGGCGGAGTCGAACGCCCCCGTTCCCGATCTGGATCGGGGAGGGAGAGCGAGGAGTGGGGGGAAGAGTGGGGAGTTGTTAGCGCTAGGGTTTCCTGGGGTGTGGGGATAAGGGAGGCCGGGTGGGCCAAGGGGGAGCTGGGCTGGCCGGGTGGGATGGGCCGATGCCCATGGGTAGCCGGGGGGGTTCCTTTCTTTTGATTTGTTTTCATTTGTCTTTCTTTTGTGTTTCCTTTTAGTTAGCAAATAGTTTTACAAAAATATAACTCCTACTCCTAAATTAGCATAATAATATATGCCACTACCTCAACAAGCTTGTTGACCAAATGAACTAGTTTAATATTTGTTTAGTATTTTAAAAGCATTTTAATAATTATTTTGCCACTGTTTTATCTACTCTTGTGCATTTAAATATTTTATTTAGATATGGGTCCTTCACCATAATTGCTTATGATTTATTTTACACCTCCCGAACATTTTAGGTTTAACATTTGAAAACCTTTGTTGTTTGCCTGATTTTGAATTTTGAATTTGAACCGGTTTTGGATCAACGTGAGATTAGCAACCGTAATAATGGTGGCGTGGCATCATTAACGGGGGGGATTACTGTAGCTTAATTATGCGATCGTCACAATTCTCCTCCACTACAAGAAATCTCGTCCTGAGATTTAAGAGGTAGTGAAAGGGGGGAAGGTTTGGTAACGAATCTAGCGGGTCTTCTCATTCTGGCTTGCTCTTCTCGAAGAGACCGGTCCAATACGTTGATGTCTTCATTCCTTTGCTTCCGGTCATCATGATGAAGTCGACATCCTTTCTTCGGGATCTTCATCGTACTTGCGAATAGGTAACAGGGCAGATCGGCAACGACAGAATGCTAGAAGGGTAATAATCTGGGATTAACCCATGAATGAGTATATGAGTACTTCTCGAGTTGAACAAATAAAACACATCGAGAGTGAGGTTTGAAGGTACAATAAGAGGTTCCAAGCAGATAGATAGTTGCTCGAAGTCTGAACCAGAGTGAGAAAGGGGTTCAGAGTAGCGAGAGTAAGTATAGCGTCCGATACCAGAATAGAGCACTCGGAAGGTGGCCCGTGAATTAAATACAAAGCCAAGCACGGGGAATAACCATTAGAAACAGGATTGTACAGGTGAGTCAGGTTTCGATCCTGTGGATCTGTGGGTTATGGGCCCACCATGTGGGTTAAAAATAAAGAGGGCGGTGACGTCTTACATGATCATGTAAGCAAGGCATGTCAGAGGATAGCCTATCATTTATGTCGGCAACAACATCGGTACCCAGGGCGAGGGACGAAGAGAACCATTATACTGCTCGTTGAACGAGGCGGACCAATAGGCAAAGTTCTCGTCCATCGGTGGCTACCGGAATGTCATCAATAAATGCAACAGGGTCTTACTGACACGGTTGTACACCAAGGTGTTTTCATAAGCAGGAAAATATCACTGCTTAGATCATATAGATCACAAGAAAGGTTAAACCAAACAATGGAAAGGAAAATATGATTATCAGAGTAACAGAACAATGGAAAGGAAAATGTGTTTAAACACATCTTTCAGGGATATATCCTTCCCAAGGACAAGCGGAGCATGATATCCGTGGCAGGATATAATGTAGAAAACTCTTTAGGTAGGGGAGAGGAATTTCATGACATTACCCATACAACTGTGTTTGGATAATTGAGCAGGAAACATTTAGCATTGGGCTTCAAATGTTCTTGTTGAAAATCGGAGTACCACAAACATGCTTCGAGATAGCATCGCATGGTCATCAGGTGAAGATCAAACTTTGGAAACACAAAGGATCCATCAGGAATAACTTGTAGAATAAGTCTTACAATTTCCTTATGGAAGAATGGTTATCCTTGCTAAGAAGGGAACTATAACAATAGGTCTTACGGCCAGGTGTGCTAGGTATGACATCACCTTACCGGGTCACATGAGGATCAATGTTATAACTCTTGAAAATATGTTCCAACCATCATATCCGACCGAGATTCAGATTTGATTGGGGTCAGGATACCTCGGACTCAGGATGCCTGAGAAGGAAGGGGTGCAACACAATTTAACGAGACGACATTGTAAGATTCTCGGGAAATGTACTATGGAAGCGAGTCCCGAAACAAGAGCTCATCATTAAACCAATGAAGGGACAAGGAGGTAGCTGATGAACTCAGCGACAATCCTTGAGATTTCCAAAAAGGTGGATTTCCACAATTAGGCGAACAAGGAGATAGCATTTGTCAGATCAATGGTATAATGATGTATGCTGGGGAAAACATACACAATTAAACATTGGTTGAGATGTGCACCCAAAATATGGGCTAGGTTGCATGGCCAACATTGGAATGGTGATTCAATAATCAATAGTCTAAGAATGGACGGCCGACCATTAACTTCAAAGCAATAGGGTTGCTAGAAGTTTTGGAATTACACATCATAGTCCATTTGTCGGTGGTTAGAAATAACACGGTGACCAGGAAAAGAATGGTGATGGTGATAAGTATCACTTGTATCAAGAATTATTAAGAGGTGGTGAAATTCCCACGACATTCTTGACATAAAAGGTGGTAATTCTCCAAGGTAAAGAAGAACAATGCTGGGTAGCAAGGAACTCAAGGTATAACACAAAACACGAACAAGTTTGTGTTGAACGGAAGGCAATAAAGTGGTCGATGATAACACAATCATCGAGGGCAAGGATGGTATTTCTCATCATGAATTCAATTGATATCCTGTAATAGCTCAAAATGTTGATGATGATCACGACACAATTGTCGAGAGGTTTATGCAGGTGTAATCGATCGGTGATGACACCAAGTCAAAGGAATGATGAAGCGAAAGGTTATTGGAACCAAGGACACGACACAAACTCGAAATCAAGTTTGCTGTTCAAGGAGAAATGGTATGACGAGGAAGATCGATGTAAGATTAGCTCACCGTCAAAATTTGTGCTCCGGGAAGGACCAAGTAGCACAATTAAAATTAGCACGGTAAGGAGGTAGCCGAACAGGCTAGAAATGACGTGATCGGGTACAAACACGAACTTAAAGAAGATTATCAAGAGTGGTTGAACCGTAGTGCAGACTCGGTTCAGTTATCGGTGTCTTTGAGTGTTTAATAACTCAGAGCCCATGAAAACTGTAATCAGTGAGAATGTATTACTTGATGAAGAACTCATAAACAGTTATGCCGTTCCAAGATAATCTCGAGATACCAGGGGGTAATACTTGAAGACGGATCAAAGTAGAGGTTAAACTGGGGTATTGATCTGCAGAAGACAAATGTTTAAACTTGCCCGAGAAATGGGAACAAAGAAGAACAATATGGTCGAAACCATAACTACAAGGGGTCCAATTTAATGACACTGAAAGAATTACTCGAATGAGTAAATATTTGGCAAGAAGCTTTCATGATAAGTTCCGCATCGGGTCCATGGGCATGAATGCAGAGTTCAAGGTCAACTCCCACTTCTCCAATGCATACCCTTTCATTCACTTCTCGCTTTCGATGAAGTTGTAGTGTTAAAATTTTATCTAGCAAAATACCAGAAGAGTATGACTCGTGAAAACTCTCGGGTTCACAAAAATTAAGGAAGGCATAGGCTCAACCCATCGGGGCTTCTTAGAAACATATACCTCAAGCTTCAATAGTAAATACCACCAGCTCAAAAGCTGAGCATGGTTGAGAAGCAGAGGATACAATTTACCAAAGGCATTATGTATCAGGGAAATAACTCACAAGGTGATTAAATATGAAGGACACTGTCGGTTAAAATCCAACAAAGGATCTGCTGGTCCACAACGGAGCTGATGTGAGCATCGACACACAACCAGAGGAAGTAACAATGCAAAGGCATTGGATTATAGAAACAACTGACTAATTCAGAGCTCAAATGCAAAGGAATTATGATTTTCAAATCATGGGATCAGAAGTAATGTTCTGATTAGGGATGGATAAGTTGAATAGCCTTAGGGGTACAATCGATTTACGCTGGATTGGTTGAGAACTAGCTCACGTTTAAAATGACATCTGAGCCAGAAAGATAATTTAAAAGGATCAATTGATGATTGCGTGCATTCACACTCAGGTTGAATCAAAAGGATCAAAATGACGGTGCCTAAGGATACTAACGAATATTACCAGACATATGGAAAGCATCCATCATGCAAGCAGACAAGTATTGCAGAGCAATAAGCTACTAAGGATTTTTGGAGGATCGAATAGTATTTCGAAGACCATTGTGAAACACATGAACCACTGGGGGATGAGCGGATACTCGATAAGTGCGAGAATTATCCGTAGGGTTATTCAGCTGACAAAGAAAAGCAAGGCAGTAAGCTCAAAGAATTATCGAAACAATGACGAGTATTTTGGGGTATCTTGTAATAACAAGACCAACTGGGGATGAATGTAAGAATAACAACTGCAAGTAGTAATCCATAAGGGTTGACGGTGGAAGGGGAATTGCAAACGCGATTGGCTCAAGGTCTCAAGAGAATATCGGAAGGTATCTTCAGAATCCTTCGGTGCACCAAGTAATCATCCGGACTGAAGAGGCTCTCCGGGAGAAAGTATTATCGAGAACCTAGAGTCAGAGTTAGTAAAAATCGTTTAACCCGAGTAGAAGAGAGTTCAGAGTCCCAGAGTAAAGATCGAGGAGTAAAAGATCCTAATACCACCCAATGGCAACGTGTGCCCGTAAGACACACAACCATGTTAGTAAAAGTTTTGCAATGTCTAGACTCGACTTCGGCCAAGGAGTTGGAAAGGGGGATTCCTACAGGCAGTCGGCTCTGATACCAACTTGTGACGCCCCCGATTCAATCATACACTAATCATGCACGCAAACGTGTACGATCAAGATCAGGGACTCACGGGAAGATATCACAACACAACTCTAAAAAAATAAATAAGTCATACAAGCATCATAATACAAGCCAGGGGCCTCGAGGGCTCGAATACAAGTGCTCGATCATAGACGAAGTCACGAAGCAACAATATCTGAGTACGCACATAAGTTAAACAAGTTTGCCTTAAGAAGGCTAGCACAAACTAGGATACAGACGAAGCGGCGCAGCTCTCCCGCCTGGATCCTCCTAACTACTCCCGGTCGTCGCCAACAGATCGCACGTAGTAGTAGGCACCTCCAGCGTAGTAGGAGTCGCCGCCGACGATGGCGCCCGCCTCGATTCCAAAGATCTGGTTGTGACAACCGTAAAGAAAGGAAAGGGGGAAAAGGGGAAGAAAGCAACCGTGAGTACTCATCCAAAGTACTGCAAGCAAGGAACTACACTACATATGCATGGGTATATGTGTAAGGAGACCATATCGATGGACCGAATCGCAGAATGCCGTAATAAGAGGGGATAGCTAGTCCTATCGAAGACTACGCTCGCAGCCTCCGCCTTGCAAAGATGTAGAAGAGAGTAGATTGAAGTCCTCCAAGTAGCATCTCCAAGTAGCATCTCCAAGTAGCATCTCCAGTAGCATTGCATAGCATAATCCTACCCGGCGATCCTTCCCGAGTCGCCCTGTGGAAAAGCGATCACCGGGTTGTCTGTGGTACTTGTCTGGGTGTGTTTTATTAAGTATCCGGTTCTAGTTGTCATAAGGCCAAGGTACAACTCCGGGTCGTCCTTTTACCGAGGGACACGGCTATTCGAATAGATAAACTTCCCTGCAGGGGTGCACCACATAACCCAACACGCTCGATCCCATTTGGCCGGACACACTTTCCTGGGTCATGCGCGGCCTCGGAAGATCAACACGTCACAACCCCACCTAGGCACAACAGAGAGGTCAACACGCCGATCTAAATCCTATGCGCGCAGGGGTCTGGGCCCATCGCCCATTGCACACCTGCACGTTGCGAGGGCGTCCGGAAGCAGACCTAGCCTCCCTTATACAAGAGTAGGTGTTCCAGTCCAATCCGGCGCGCGTCGCTCCGTCGCTGATGTCAAGAAGGCTTCAGCTGATACCACGACGTCGAGTGCCCATATCTTTCCCACGTAGTTGGTTAGTGCGCATAGACCAAATGGCCGACTCGGATCAAATACCAAGATCTCGTTAAGCGTGTTATTGTGAAGCAATCATGACACCGACCAGGTCGTGCCCACCTCTCGCCTAGGTGGTCTCAACTCGCCTGCCGCTCCGCCACAAAGATCCACACAGAGGGCCGTCGGGATAAAGGTCCTTTCACCCCAACTGCGGAATCACTCATGGTACTCTTCGAGCGAACCCGACTTTAGTCACCATCTGTAGTATGTATATATGTATAGTATATATCCGTGATCACCTCCCGAGTGATCACGGCCCAATAGTATAGCAAGGCAGACTGACAAGAATGTAGGGCCAATGATGATAAACTATCATCCTATACTAAGTATTTAGGATCAACAGGTGTAGCAACAATGTCAGGCTATGCATCAGAATATGATTAACGAAAAGCAGTAACATGCTACACTACTCTAATGCAAGCTGTATAGAGGAGAATAGGCAATATCTGGTGATCAAGTGGGGGGGGCTTGCCTGGTTGCTCTGGCAAGAGAGAGGGGTCGTCAACTCCGTAGTCGAACTGGGCAGCAGCAGCGTCGGCCTCGTAGTCTACCGGAGAGAAGAGGGGGAAGAAACAATGAATACCATGCAAACAGATGCATATCGATGCATGACAAGACAAGTAACGATGCTAGGTGTGCCCTAACGCGGTAGTAGGTGATACCGAGGGGACGGGGAAACATCCGGGAAAGTATCCCCGGTGTTTCAGGTTTTCGGACAAAGGAACCGAAGGGGGAAAGTTGCGTGTTCGGTATGCTAGGGGTGTGTGGTGGACGAACGGGCTGCGTATCCGGGTTTGTCTCGTCGTTCTGAGCAACTTTCATGTTGAAATTATTTTAATCCGAGTTACGGATTAAAAGATATGATTTTCTAAAGATTTTATTAATTTCTGGAATTTATTTAATTATTTAATTTAATTCGAAAATGGATTTATGACATCAGCATGAGGTCATGCTGACGTCAGCAGTCAACAGAGTTGATTGGTCAACTTGACCAGTGGGTCCCACTGGTTAGGGACACATGTTAATTATACAAAATTTAATTAATCTAATCATAATTAATTAGGGGTGGACCCCACTGACATTGATTAATTAATTAACTAACAGTTAATTAGGTTAATCTAATTATGATTAATTAACTTAATTAATTCCTTAATTAATTAGTTAATTTAATAATTATTATTATTTTATAATTTTTTTAAAAAAATCTTTTTTTTAACCGTTCTGTCGGCGGGGCCCATATGTCATAGGCCCTAAGGGCCATAGCGGGTTTGGGTGGCGAGGCGCAAGCAGGCGATGTCGCCGAGCAAGGCGCACGCCAGGCGGCAGACCCGGCGCCGGGCGCAGGGAGGTCATGGCCATGGCGAGGCCATGGCGTGAGCGAGGGTCCCACCAATGAGCGGCGACAGACTGCAGAGACGGGCGAGGGTCAGGGCCGGACGGGCCACGACGGAGAGCTGCTGGGCCGGGCTAGTAGGGCCGTGGGGAGCGGGGCATGAAAGGTGGGACGACGAGGCGCGTGAGGGAGAGGGGAAGGAGGAGGGCGGAGGTCGTGGCCTCACCGGGAATTGTAGGGACGGGGCAGCGGGCTCGAGCTCGAGGAGGAGGACGAGGAAGGGGCGGCGTCTAGGTCGCCGGCAACGAGTGCGGCGGGGCGACGGGGTCGAGGGCGCGGCGCTGGAATGGCGGCCTCGGCTCGGGACGAGGAGGAGGTGAGGAGGCGAGACGACGGTGTAGGGCGACGGGGCGCAGCGTGGCTCGGGGAGGCCGTCGGGGAGGAGGTCAAGGAGGTCCCAGCAGCTGGGCGGCTTTGAGACGGCCGAGCGGCGGGGGGGGCGGAGTCGAACGCCCGCTCGATCTAGATCGGGGAGGAGAGCGAGGATGGGGAAGAGTGGGAGTTGTTAGCGCTAGGGTTTCTGGGGTGTGGGGATAAGGGAGGCCGGTGGGCCAAGGGGAGCTGGGTTGGTCGGGTGGGATGGGCCGATGCCCATGGGTAGCCGGGGTTCTTTCTTTTGATTTGTTTTCATTTGTCTTTCTTTTGTGTTTCCTTTTAGTTAGCAAATAGTTTTACAAAAATATAACCCCTACTCCTAAATTAGCATAATAATATATGCCACTACCTCAACAAGCTTGTTGACCAAATGAACTAGTTTAATATTTGTTTAGTATTTTAAAAGCATTTAAATAATTATTTTGCCACTGTTTTATCTACTCTTGTGCATTTAAATATTTTATTTAGATATGGGTCCTTCACCATAATTGCTTATGATTTATTTTACACCTCCCGAACATTTTAGGTTTAACATTTGAAAACCTTTGTTGTTTGCGTGATTTTGAATTTTGAATTTGAACCGGTTTTGGATCAACGTGAGATTAGCAACCGTAATAATGGTGGCGTGGCATCATTAACGGGGGGAATTACTGTAGCTTAATTATCCGGGCGTCACAACTATACTCACGTTTATATTCGATTGCTAAAGCGATGCATTGTCTGGAGTTCAAAATACTAACTATGTGGATCAATTGTGTCGAATAATAACATAGACATGCTCAAATTCGATAGAATATAGATGTCTGATGGATCAATGACCGCTCCTTACGCGAATTGCAAATATCATGATCCCATCCTAATATTTGGATACAATTTATATCTTTAATCAATGTGTAGAGCAGTCTTTTACGTAGTTTCACTCTCCATCGGTGGTCTCTCACACATGCTCACACACTCTCTCCGAGGTGTCTTTCTACACACATGCTCTAGATATAACCCTCCTCCCTATCGTAACCATTTACAACTGTTTTCACTAACCTTTATCACAAGCACTCGTCCTCTCGCAAAAATACACATGCACAATCCTCATCGACCCTTTCTATATACATGGACCTGCCTACGTGTCTCATGTACGCACATTATCTTTACGCCTGCCTCTCATGCATTGTCTCACACCTCTTCCTAATCGATTTAGTATGATTCTAGCAGAGCATTCTCAGGATGCCCCTTAAAGTTAGGTTGGATGAATAGTAATATTGGAGATAAAGGGGTTACCTTAGTCCGAGAACCTAGGGTTACAAATCCTAGCCGGCTTTGTCAGTGGACACAAAGTCCTTCACAATTCTGCTATCTTTGTCTTGTACGACTAGTCATCCATGGGTCTTCCTAAATGCGTCACGGGCCAACCAATGTGGCGCAGGACGGAACCGAACGAAGGGCCTCACCTCGACCCACCGTACCTCACGCGGTGACACACCCTTTGCCCCCACGTCTCATTATCTTCTCACACCCACACATACCAACACAAACACCACACACACAGAAAATTTCTCCTGGTGCCTTTATTCCCTCCCCCCTTGCATATACACACTCAAGGGAATGGAATCTCTTGTCATGACGTCATATTCGTCTCTCTCTCTCTCTCTAGACCACTCTCATTTCTCGTGCTATCTCTCCCACGCCCCCCTCGTCGGCCCCTCTATCAATGCCTCTCTCGAATACGTAATACACACACATACCTCTCTAGGCCCTGCCAAATGCATCAACTACACATTCACACATGTTACATCACGTACCCCATTGATCTAAAAAACCATCTCTTCACGTTTATTTCGCATACAACTTTCCTTTTGAATAAAGTGTGGCCAAAAAATTATTTTAGAGTTTCTACATATATACAACATTACAAAGTTATATGGAGGAGTACGAACGCTAATTTGCATTGCATGGTGCCCACAATCATATTTATTCCGCACTGTGAATTTGTATATTTTTATACTATATACAAAGTTAGTCATAATAAAGAGAAACGAAGAGCATCTCTCTATCCATTGCATACCCCCCGCTGTACGCCCCTTTCACGTATGCACACAAAACTATCTCCAGGTCCTCTAAAAGTAAGCCCCCAGAAAATTCACGCATGTTTCATCTTTCTCTCGCGATATATGCAAAGATGATCATTGTATTTGAAGCGAAAGCACGATACGTACATTGGACTTCAGAATCCACTCATTACGGTCACCATTTATGTTTAGTGGTTATTATACAGTCACGGGCTCACCGTACAACTCTGTATTTGCTCATGACATGACTAGTTGACCAGTTAAACGCTCCACGTGGCACCTCTAGTGTTGCATCACATTATCTCACTACCATCGTGCCCACCTGTCGACTTGTATCTACTCTACATCTACACTCTTATAAAATACATAAAATACACTCTTATAAAAAACAGAGTTGGTGATGATGGTGTGCCTGCCATCCTGCAATATAGGCCGTCCGATTTATATCTAACGGATAGGAAAGAAACTATGGCAATTTTGCAAAAAGGTACCCACACACCTCTCCATGTTTGCAAATAAGGCCTTCCCTCGTTCATCCTTTTCTCTCACAAGATAAACAAGTCATACAAATGCATCTTGATGTTACGTGCAATGCACAGGCATCTTGCTAGTAAGAATGAAAACAAATGACAAAAAATATTTGCGATGGTTCGAAGTCATGACCGCGGGCACAGCGGACAAGGTGGCCTTGTATTGGTATGCTGAGCCGTCTGTTTTAACACACAGGAGCTGGTGTGGTGATTATACACACATGCACGCATGCACACGAACTGCATCCAGGCAACACTCACACAAACACGTGCACCCACGCACGCACGCAACACTCACACGTACACACGCAGCCACGCACACATGCAACACTCACACACACACACACACACACACACGCATGCATGCACACATCAGTACACCACACGACCAACACACACTCTCACGCTCAAGTGCTCAACCTACACGTGCATGCGCACACATCAGACCTCGATGCATACATACACAACCAGTGATTCCCGCAAGACGGGTTGGAGCCTTGTCGCGCCTGCGTAAATTTGTGTCTATCTGACCTTTTCCCTATGTGAACTGACAGGTGGGACCCACAAGGAACGTGGTCAATTTAACTAGTCAACATGGCACCATGCAGACTATTTGGCCGGCCAACAGAGTGCAATCCGATGCTGAACTGTGAGCAAGTGACCGTATAATCACCGCAAAACGTATATAGTGACCGTAATTAGCTTATTCTGAAGTTCGGTGACCGTATTATGTTTTTCTCCCTGTAGGCCCTCCAAAACTACATCTCTACACGTTCTCGCATGTTACATCTAACAACTATGCAATACAACACTACTACTACACTCTAACACAATAAATCATATGTGTTTTTAGTTTTACTAGATATCATATTGTTACTTATAATTATTCAGTTTGCATACATTAAAATTGCCTTTGAGATGTATGGCCAGTATCATCTACCACGCGGGAAAAATCCCGCCCTTTCCTGTTTAATCGGGTTTGTATCGATGGATCGTGCAAAACAGCAAAACTATAGTACTATACAGTACAAGTGACAGTTCATTGGGCCGTCGTGTCGTCTACTCCTCCGTCGTAAGAGTGGAGCGCTCGCTTTCATAAATCTTCTAGTCCCTTTCATCGACATGTGGGACATCAAGCTCACCGGGTCCACGTGCCATACCGTATCACAAGCAGAGCAGCCGGGTGAAGCACCCCACCATGGCGCCGCTGTAGTAATGAGCAATGAGGCGCCAAATCACAAAGCTACACCTTTCCGCAGCTAAGTTGGAGGGACGAAGTAATAATGCTAAAAAAGAAGTTGGAGGACGGCAACCCTCATTTCACTCGTTCTTGAATCCGCTTCTCCTCATCTTCTTCAACTTAACCACGTGTTGCTTCTGCCGTTGTTCTGCCTCATGTGGGACGCGGATCGGCTTGGTCAAGCACTGACACGTGGGACCGCATGTTAGCAAACCGCCAGGACAACGTCCTCCGAAAATAAGAGGCCTAATCCTAGACTTACAAAGGGCTACGTAGCTGCTACGTATACTTTCCATCTAATATATATATATATATATGCCCCCTAATTTTCAGGTGGGGTGGGCCTAATCCTCTCCTTTAATGCAATCAAATAGTCCCACATCACATAAGTTCGTAACTTTACGTAAACCATTACATGGATGTAGCATTGCTCAAATAAGAAACCTCCCCCGCCACTCGCATGGCAAAATCACCTCCTTTTTACTAATCTCGATTCTATAATTTTTTAGATCAAAATAATTGAGATTTGTATAGATAGCACACAGGAGCAAAACCAAGTGGTACGGTTAAGGGCATCCACAATGTGTAGCCAAATGTGAAAATAGCTTTTGGCATCGTGGGAACCATTGTGGACGGTGTTGCCAAAGTCAAAAAGATGGAACTAAAGCTCCCTGATTGATTGATTGAAGGAATAGAAAAATGCAACATCTCTGCTCTTTCTCCCATGCTTGGACGCATGTCGTACAGTATAGAGCACAAAGTCTACTCCCCTGTCCCTTCTATCACAAATCACAAAGCAGTGAGGCGTCAAATCACAAAAGCACGGACGAACCAACCATCATTTCACTCTTCGCTGACTCCGCTTCTCCATCGTCTTCTTCAAGAAACCATCTCACCGCACTAGTACTCCTAGTAGTACTTCCTAGATGCAAATAAGGCGGTTGTCTCGGCTTGCAGGCGGCACTTGCAAATGACTTACCGTGGTCTCCCTCAATGGTGTTCTCCGTCGAACGAACTTCGCCAAACCACAAAGAAAAAAGATATCGTCGACGTCACCGCAATGGGGAAGGAAGTCAAATATAGTTACTACCTCCATTTTTTTTTGTACACAAGGCCAATATATCAAAATTACAATTTGCAAAGGGCCACTAACACTAATCGAGGCAAAATTGATGGGGTTAGCAACCAAGGACATTAATATCCCCTGCATGCATGCGGAAGTGAGAAGGTTGGTTTGCATGGCGCTGCATTAATCAAGCGATGAGGAGTGAGATGGTTAGCTCTTGGTCTTTGGAGAAAAAAATACGCATTAATTGACACGTGAAACGAGGATTTGTATTGATTAAATCCCGCGAAGGAAAATACCACCTTTCTTTTTTAACACTAGTACTCCTAGTACGTACGTACTTATCCTGTTTGGGTCTAGGCCTTGCATTGCCAAACTTCGCCACACATTTTTCCAAGCTTGCCTAAAGTTTTCAAAATGAGAAGGAGGTACACTTGCGCACGGCTGTCGCGGTCGCACCGCACCCTCACACGGTCGCTCCTGCACGCCGCGGTCGCACCGCACCCTCACACGGTCGCTCCTGCACGCCGCGGTCGCACCGCACCCTCACACAATCATTCTTGCACGCCGCAAACCCAACCAAGGGAACGCACCCTCACTGACATGTGCTGTCGCATATGAACAAACCAAACTCAGCCATCCTATCGCTGACACATAATTTTCGTTCATAGAGTATGTTTATCCAACCGCATGTTGGGGAGTATCCGTACGGCCCGTGCGGTGGTCTGTTGGGGAAGAGGAAGAGGTGAGGAAGAAGCAAAGAAGGGTTAGGAGACGTAGGATATTCATACAACCGCTTGAAATGGTAGACTGACCCAAGTCCGGCAACTTGCATAACAAATATATATTTTTACACAGCAAAAGATCCATAAAAACAACAACATAAAGAAAAACTATCACTGCTCACGGAAAGAGACGGCTTCGTCGTCTTTGGCTGCCGGCGAGAACCAGCCGTCGCTGCCGATGTGTGTCTCCCGCATCGTGGTTGTCCTCGGCCTCGAGCTACTCATTCAAGCGGAGCGTGCGGGCGCTCTGCACGGACGAGAGCAGAGCCCGGTTCAAGTCAAGGACGTCCGGTTCCGCCTGCGGGAGGGCCTCGATGCCAGCGGCATCCACGCGCTCCGTGTCGAGCGAGCCTCCACCGCCCGGTTCAAGTCCAGGACGTCGGGTTCCGCCTGCAGGAGGGCGTCGATGAGAGTGGCATCCGCGCGCTCTGCATCGAGTCAAGCCTCTACCGCCCGGTTCATGTCCAGGACGTCCGGTTCCGCCTGCAGGAGGGCCTCGATGGCAGCGGCATCCACGCGCTCCGCCTCAAGTTGAGCCTCCGCCGCCTGGTTCACATCCACGACATCCGGTTCCGCCTGCAGGAGAGCCTCGATGGCAGGGGCATGCGCTTCCCGCCGAAGTTGAGCCTCTGCCTCCCGGTCCTCCTTTAGTATCGCCATGTTGAACCGCTGGTCCGCCTGCACCATGGGGGACTCGGACGCCGGCACGAAGTCGATGTCCATCGTCTCATACCCATCGAGGGCCTTCTGCGCCGCGACCTCCGCCATGAACATTGGATCGGCTTCCTCCTCCTTGTAGCTTGACTCCATAGAACTCGGGGATTGGATCGCCGCAAAGCGAGCTTTGGAACGGAGATCTGTGGCGCCGACCGCCGCCACAATTTTTGCACGGCGCTCCAGCGTCAGCATCTTGTAGTAAGTGATCTTGCGGCGCACCATGGCTTTTCGGCGAACTAGGGGACGCTTGATGCGGGCTAGGGGATCGAAAGGTGGGGGAATGGGCTAGAGATTTGGTGTGGTTTTAGGGCAGTGGCTGGCGTAGGCCGAGCAGCGAAGGTTCTGGTGTGAATAGTGGTTCCGGTGACGACCGGTCAATCAGTTTTGACTGTACATCTCTCTTGTTGCGTTAGCGTTGCAGCCCAAAGACGCTGGACCTCCACATCGCCACCGAATGGAACGCGCTTGCCTTTGCTGCTTGCTTGTGGGACCGCAGCTGAGAGCAAACCGACGCCCCTCCCTCCCCGCCCGGCTCATTTATTATACCACCACTCCTCCATTTTATGCGGAGTAAATAAAAACAGAGGGAGTATACTACGGATGAGGATCCCCTGACGTGACCGAACCCATTGAGTAACTGACATGCGGGGCCTAGCAAGCATGGGGTCCGCCAGTAAGTGACCGAAAGGGAGGGTAAGGCAGGGATACCTACGTCAGAGGATCCACTTCTACTATACTACTTTGACCAAATGTTAGAGTAATAATATATGACATGCAACTTACACAAATGTTAGAGTAATAATATATGACATGCAACTTACACAAAGCATACAGGGTCTAATGCGTCTTTCGAGGCTAACTTTGACCAAATGTTGGAGTAATAATATATGACATGCAACTTACACAAAGCATACGGTCAAATTTGTATGTGAAAGGAGTTTCCAATGATATAATTTTCACATTATACATCTCATGTACTATTAATCTTGTCAATAGTCAAATTGGAAACCATCTCAAGTACAAATCTAGGAGTACGTACGAATCTAACAATATTGATTGGGCGTTGTTGAATGTTGATACCTTTTTGATCAAAGTAGAGATACTTTGACTACACATAAAACTTATATGTAAACTAGAAAGTATAGGAGGGAGTATATTGTACGTTCAAAAACGAAACGAACATTGAATACCCTTTATATATGATTTGCGGATGCTATGATCACCGGTTCAAAATTTTGAATCCACCTTAGGTATCACGTGCCCCCACTCATTCCCTCTCAATTTCATCTCGGGGTCCGGAGATCTATTGAAAGAGGACTAGGGTGGGTACATGCGAATGATACTCGGCGGAATGTTCAAATGAGGCATGCGGGAGGATGGACTAGACTGGAGGGCGACATGATCGATGGAGAAGAGGGTTGGAGAGGAATGAGAAATAAGCAAACGCCACATGATTATACTTGAATGGCTCAAATAAACAATAAGTTGTCTCGCTTGGCCTACATAGTGAAAGGCCTAATGAGCAACGCGGAGCACTGATGCTCGAATATGGCCGGGAAAACAGGGAAACCGACGTGTGGGGCACACCCGTCGGACGACGAGTACCTGAGACTAGTCCAATGGAGGAGCTGGCCCACGACCTCCTCGCCACCGACAACCGCTCATGTGGGTCGTTGGGGCCAACAACGGGCGCAGCTCCAAAGACCGCCTCGACACGGCGATCATGGTGAGCGACACGCTAATATTGTCGCTAGACACGGTCGGTTTCAGTGTGCCGAGGGTGGCGTTAGTGTTGTGGCACGACCAACGGTATGTTTGGTTTGTGCCCAAGGTTGCCCCATCAAAGCATTGGGTAGCCAAAATTTTGGTTGAGGTATTGGTTGCCCATGATTTGGCCGACATTTGCAAGAAAAATGAACTAGAGTTGGCTAGAGTTCATTGGCATGCCAAAGAAATGGCAACCATCCAAACAAAGACCAATCTTTGGGTCATGACCAAAATTTTGTTTGAGGTATTGGTTGCCCATGATTTGGCCGACATTGGCAAGAAAAATGAACTAGAGTTGGCTAGAGTTCATTGGCATGCCAAAAAAATGGCAACCATCCAAACAAAGACCAATCTTTGGGCCATGACCAAAATTTTGGTAAGGTGCATTTTGGCCACAATCCAAACACACCCCAACACCCGGCTCGTCGAGAATGCACTGGGCGCCGCGACGCGTCCGCGGAGTGGTGTAGCGCGGCCAACTGCATCCTCTGGACCTGAGACCATGCTGGGTCGTCTTGCTTTTTCAATGACATGCGGGGATCGCATGTGAGCAAAGGTCATCTCCAACGCTGCCACGACCGCAACCGACTACCCCGCACACCAAAACCTCGCCCTCGCCTGTCACACAGGCGCGTTCCCAGCCGGCGCCAGCTGCCCGCATTCATGCCGTCTGTTCGTATGTCATCGTTAAGAGGCTCGGTGCCTGAGGAACCAACTCCGGCGACTTAATGACGCACCCGGACGCTTTGCCTCACCAGAATGCGCTACTTAAAGTGGCAACGCCCAGCTAACCTCCACACCATAGCGCATCGTCCTCCTACCTGGCACCACATCCACCATGACCGCAAGTGCGAACGCTCTGCGGGAGAGCTTGTCTTCGGGGATGAAGCTAGAGGTCGCCGCCCTCGCTCAAGTCGCCTCTCGCGACACAATAGCGGCGTAGCCGGACGCGGACGCGACCGCACAAGCGGTGGCCACGCTGGCGGTCGACGACGGGAGCACCATCAGCCACGCGTCCTACTTGCCGTCGTCCAACGTCCGGCACCGCCGAGGTCGGGGACTCCTCCGAGGATGAGTAGGGCATGGGAGGCGGCAGGGCATGGTGTGCCAACTGGCCGGTCCGTATCCCGTGTTCTACTCTTCCTCGCCAGAGACCGCACCTTCACTTCATGGGTCTTGAACCCCGCCCCTGTACATAGAGATCGCAGATGGAGGACGTCGGTCGCCGCCGTAGAATAGGTTTAGGGTCGGGTTTCTTTTATTTTTCTGTCCTATAAAAATTCGAAATGTAATGAAAATCTGCCGTGTTTGCATTAATCTCGGCCGGTGTATATGAACTTTTACAATAATATACATATTGTAGTAGTACTAGCAAGATGACCGTGCGTTGCACGGGAGATCAAGATCTTGTGGGAGAAAAGGATGAACGAGGGAAAGCCTTATCTGCAAATGTGGAGAGGAGTTCGGGTAAATTGTCATAGTTTCCTTCCTATCCGTTAGATATAGATCGGACGGCCTATATTGCAGGATGACAGGCACACCATCATCGCCAACTCTGCTTTTTATTGAACCGAGACAAATCTAACATGCGAAGTAAAATAAACACATAGGGTCTATACATACACAAATTATCTTAGGTGCTCCAATAGTACGTCCACTACACATTCACGCATTTCACATCTTTCTACATCTACGGCAACCTACAAAAGGGTTAACGTAAATTGCCTCTCTCTCTCCTCCCATGATTTTCATGGTGGTGGGCCCCTCCCTCCCACCAATCTACAATCAACAGCTCACACGCTTCACATTATGTTAATTACGTGGCGGGATTACGAGGTGTAGCATTACTCATCCTAAAAACCCAACTAAGCCAACCTCCCAAAGATATCGCTGGAAAAGACCCGGCCGCGCCGTTTTAGTCGGGATTACTGGATTACTAGTAGTAGTATCGATGGATCGCGCGAAGCAACTAATTTTTTTTTGAGGGGGCGAAGCACCTAGTTTAAAAGGAAAAAAGGCGGTATGCTCACAGCACTCCTGTCGCGGTCGCATTGCACCCCACACACGTTCGGTCCTACACACGACTCACGCAAACGAAACGCACTTCAGCTTGCCTCTTCACTGACACGTGGGACTGCACTTGGAGAAACCGACCATGCGCCAAACTCCCCCCGCCCACCGCGCGAAAATCCTCCCCCCCCCCCACACCCAAAAATTCCCCCCAAATCCGATTCAACCGCCCTTCGGCCAACTAGCCAATAATATTCCCCAAACCCCTCCCCCCTGTCCCCCTCCACTCCATTCGCTCCGCCAAAGCCGCCCTCCCCGTTGCGCCGATACGTCGGCGCCGGCTACCTCTTGAGCACTGCGTTGGATTTCCCCACAGAGGAGAGGATGCTGCAGCAGAGTAGCGTAAGTATTTCCCTTAGTTTTTGAGAACCAAGGTATCAATCCAGTAGGAGACCACGCACAAGTCCCTCGTACCTACACAAAATGATAGCTACTTGCAACCAACGCGATTAGGGGTTGTCAATCCCTTCACGATCACTTACGAGAGTGAGATATGATAGAGATGATAAATAATATTTTTGTTATTTTATAGATAGATGCAAAGTGAAAAGTAAAAGGCAAAGTAAAACAAATAAAGTAATAAAGCGATAGAGATTGTTATGATGGGAATAGACCCGGGGGCCATAGGTTTCACTAGTGGCTTCTCTCAAGAACATAGATATTCTACGGTGGGTGAACAAATTACTGTTGAGCAATTGACAGAATTGAGCATAATTATGAGTATATCTAGGTAATGATCATGTATATAGGCATCACGTCCGAGACAAGTAGATTGAAACGATTCTGCATCTACTACTATTACTCCACTCACCGACCGCTATCCAGCATGCATCTAGAGTATTAAGTTAAAAACAGAGTAACGCCTTAAGCAAGATGACATGATGTAAAGGGATAAATTCATGCAATATGATAAAAAACCCATCTTGTTATCCTCGATGGCAACAATACAATACGTGCCTTTGCCCTAACATCACACCGAAAGGACACCACAAGATTGAACCCAAAGCTAAGCACTTCTCCCATTGCAAGAACTACCAATCTAGTTGGCCAAACCAAAAAGGATAATTCGAAGAGACTTGCAAAGATAACTCAATCATACATAAAAGAATTCAGAGAAGATTCAAATATTTTCCATAGATAAGTTGGATCATAAACCCACAATTCATCGGTCTCAACAAACACACCGCAAAAAGAAGATTACATCGAATAGATCTCCACGAGAGAGGGGGAGAACATTGTATTGAGATCCAAAAAGAGAGAAGAAGCCATCTA
This sequence comes from Aegilops speltoides, assembly GCA_021437245.1. Lineage (NCBI taxonomy): Eukaryota > Viridiplantae > Streptophyta > Magnoliopsida > Poales > Poaceae > Aegilops > Aegilops speltoides. The sequence continues at coordinate 306,378,398 of CM038142.1, read as the reverse complement.
GCTACTAGCTATGGACCCGAAGGTGTGAAGTAAACTACTCACACTTCATGGGAGGGGCTATGGTGTTGATGTAGAAGCCCTCCGTGATGGATGCCCCCTCTGGTGGAGCTCCGGAACAGGCCCCAAGATGGGATCTCGTGGATACAGAAGGTTGCGGCGGTGGAATTAGGTTTTTGGCTCCTATTCTAATCGTTTGGGGATACGTAGGTATATATAGGAGGAAGTAGTACATCGGTGGAGCAACAGGGGGCCCACGAGGTAGGGGGCGCACCCAGGGGGGCTCCCTCCACCCTCGTGACCGCCTCTAGCACTTCTTGGAGTAGGGTCCAAGTCTATTGGATCACGTTCGGTGAGAAAATCACGTTCCCGAAGGTTTCATTACGTTTGGACTCCGTTTGATATTCCCTTTCTTCGAAACACTGAAATAGGCAAAAAAACAACAATTCTGGGCTGGGCGTCCGGTTAATAGGTTAGTCCCAAAAATAATATAAAAGTGGAAAATAAAGCCCATTATAGTCCAAAACAGTAGATAAAGTAGCATGGAGCAATCAAAAATTATAGATACGTTGGGGACGTATTAGGCATCTCCAAGCTTAATTCCTGCTCATCCTCGAGTAGGTAAATGATAAAAAAGAATTTTTGATGCGGAGTGATACTTTGGCATAATTTCAATGTAAATCTTCTTAATTGTGATATGAATATTCAGATCGAAAGATTCAAGACAAAAGTTCATATTGACATAAAAAATAATAATACTTCAAGCATACTAATCAAAGCAATCATGTCTTCTCAAAATAACATGGCCAATGAAAATTATCCCTACAAAATCATATAGTCTGGCTATGCTCCATCTTCCCCACATAAAATATTTAAATCATGCACAACCCTGATGACAAGCCAAGGAATTGTTTCATACTTATGACATTCTCAAAACTTTTTCAATCTTCACGCAATACATGAGCGTGAGCCATGGATATAGCACTATGTGGAATAGAATGGTGGTTGTGGAGAAGACAAAAAAGAGGGAAGATAGTCTCACATCAACTAGGCGTATCAATGGGCTATGGAGATGCCCATCAATAGATATCAATGTGAGTGAGTAGGGATTGCCATGCAACGGATGCACTAGAGCTATAAGTATATGAAAGCTCTTACAAAAGAAACTAAGTGGGTGTGCATCCAACTCGCTTGCTCACGAAGACCTAGGGCATTTTGAGGAAGCCAATCATTGGAATCTACAAGCCAAGTTCTATAATGAAAAATTCCCACTAGTATATGAAAGTGACAAAATGAGAGACTCTCTATCATGAAGATCTTGGTGCTACTTTGAAGCACAAGTGTGGTAAAAGGATAGTAGCATTGTCCCTTCTCTCTTTTTCTCTCATTTTTTTGTTTGGGCCTTTCTCTTTTTTTTGGCCTCGTTTTTTTTTATTTTTCGTCCGGAGTCTCATCCCGACTTATGGGGGAATCATAGTATCCATCATCCTTTCCTCACTTGGGACAATGCTCTAATAATGATGATCATGACACTTTTATTTTTCTTACAACTCAACAATTACAACTCGATACTTAGAACAAAGTATGACTCTATATGAATGCCTCCGGCGGTGTACCGGGATATGCAATGAATCATGAGTGACATGTATGAAAGAATTATGAACGGTGGCCTTGCCACAAATACGATGCCAACTACATGATCATGCTAGCAATATGACAATGATGGAGCGTGTCATGATAAACGGAACGGTGGAAAGTTGCATGGCAATATATCTCGGAATGGCTATGGAAATGCCATGATAGGTAGGTATGGTAGCTGTTTTGAGGAAGGTATATGGTGGGTGTTTGATACCGGCGAAAAGTGCGCGGTATTAGAGAGGCTAGCAAAGGTGGAAGGATGGGGAAAAGTGTGTATAATCCATGGACTCAACATTAGTCATAAAGAACTCATATACTTATTGCAAAAATCTAGAAGTTATCAAAGCAAAGTATTACGCGCATGCTCCTAGGGGGAAGATTGGTAGGAAAAGACCATCGCTCGTCCCCGACCGCCACTCATAAGGAAGGCAATCAATAAACAAATCATGCTCTGCGTTCATCACATAACGGTTCACCATACGTGCATGCTACGGGAATCACAAACTTCAACACAAGTATTCTTTGAATTCACAACTAATTAACTAGCATGACTGTAATATCACCATCTTCATATCTCAAAACAATTATCAAGCATCAAACTTATCTTAGTATTCAACGCACTCAAAAGAAAGTTTCACATATCTTGAACACCAAGTATATCAACATTGCTTAATTACCATGCTATTAACGACTCTCAAAATAATCTAAGTGAAGCATGAGAGATCAATAGTTTCTTTAAAACAAATCCACCACCGTGCTCTAAAAGATATAAGTGAAGCACTAGAGCAAAAATTATCACGCTCAAAAGATATAAGTGAAGCACTATGAGCAAAACTATCAAGCTCAAAAGATATAAGTGAAGCACATAGAGTATTCTAACAAATTCAAATTCATGTATGGCTCTCTCAAAAGGTGTGTACAACAAGGATTATTGTGGTAAACTAACAAGCAAAGACGCAAATAATACAAGACGCTCCAAGCAAAACACATATCATGTGGTGAATAAAAATATAGCTCCAAGTAAATTACCGATGGAAGTGGACAAAAGAGGGGATGCCTTCCGGGGCATCCCCAAGCTTTGACTTTTTGGTGTCCTTGGATTATCTTGGGGGTGACATGGGCATCCCCAAGCTTAGGCTCTTTCCACTCCTTGTTCCATAATCCATCAAAAGAATTCACCCAAAACTTGAAAACTTCACAACACAAAACTCAACAGAAATCTCGTGAGCTCCGTTAGAGAAAGAAAACAAAGAACTACTTAAGGTACTGTAATGAACTCATTCTTTATTTATATTGGTGTTAAACCTACTTTATTCCAACTTCTCTATGGATTATAAACTATTTTATTAGCCATATATTCATCAAAATAAGCAAACAACACCCGTAAAACAGAATCTGTCAAAAACACAACAGTCTGTAGCAATCTGTAACTAACGCAAACTTCTGGAACTCTAAAAATTCTACCAAAATAGGAAGTCCTGGAAAATTTGTTTATTGAATAGCATCAAAAAGAATCAACGCAAAATCACGTTCCTGTGACTTATCAAAATTATATTCGTGCGCACAAAGTTTCTGTTTTTTAGCAGAATCAAATCAACTATCATCGTAGGTTATCCTATAGGTTCTAGTTGGCACAAACACTAATTAAAAGATAAAACCACATACAAACAGAGGCTATATGAATTATTTATTCCTAAACATAAGCAAAAACAAAAAACACAAATAAAGTTGGGTTGTCTCCCAACAAGCGCTATCGTTTAACGCCCCTAGCTAGGCATAAAAGCAAGGATAGATCTAGGTATTGCCATCTTTGGTAGGCAATCCATAAGTGGCTCTCATGATAGATTCATATGGTAATTTTATTTTCTTTCTAGGGAAGTGTTCCATGCGCTTCTTTAAAGGAAATTGGAATCTAATATTCCCTTCCTTCATATCAACAATTCCACCAATCGTTCTAAGGAAAGGTCTACCAAGAATAATAGGACATGAAGGATTGCAATCTATATCAAGAACGATAAAATCTACGAGCACATAATTCCTATTTGCAACAATAAGAACATCATTAATTCTTCCCATAGGCTTTTTAATAGTGAAATCCGCAAGGTGCAAGTTTAGAGAGCAATCATCAAAATCACGGAAATCTAGCAAATCACATAAAGTTTTGGGAATAGTAGAGACACTAGCACCAAATCACACAAAGCATGAAACTCATAATCTTTAATTTTAATTTTAATAGTAGGTTCCCACTCATCATAGAGTTTTCTAGGGATAGAAACTTTCAACTCAAGTTTTTCTTCATAAGATTGCATCAAAGCATCAACAATGTGTTCGGTAAAGGCCTTATTTTTGACTATAAGCATGAGGAGAATCTAGCACGGATTGCAACAAGGAAATACAACCAATTAAAGAGAAATTTTCATAATTACATTCCTTGAGATCCAAAATAGTGGGTTTAGCAACATCCAGGTTTTTATTTCTTTGATTCCCACTTTCATCAATTTCATCATCAAGATCTAGAAACTCCGAATTCTTAAAACGCCTTCTAGGTAAAGGAAGATCATATTCAGTTTAATCAAGATTCATATTACAAAACAAAGATTTAATGGGGGACACATCAATAACTTTTAGATCTTCATGTTGATTTTCATAGGAATTGGAAGAACATGCTTTAATAAAGGCATCTTTGGAAGCACGCATCCTAGCGGTTCTCTCCTTGCACTCATCAATGGAAATTCTCATGGCTTTGAGAGACTCATTGATATCATGCTTAGGAGGAATAGATCTAAGCTTTAAAGAATCAATTTCAAAAGAAATTCTATCAACGTTCCTAGCCAAATCATCAACTTTAAGCAATTTCTCTTCAAGCAAAGCATTAAAATTCTTTTGTGAATTCATAAACTCTTTAACACTACTCTCAAATTCAGAGGGCATCTTATTAAAATTTCCATAAGAGTTGTTGTAGGAATTTCCATAATTATTAGAAGGATTAATAGGATAAGGCCTAGAATTAAAATTCCCTCTATAAGCGTTGTTTCCAAAACTATTCCTACCAACAAAATTCACATCCATAGATTCATTATTATTCTCAAGCAAAGTAGATAAAGGCATATCATTGGGATCAAGGGGAGTATTTTTAGGAGCAAACATCTTCAGAAGTTCATCCATCTTTTCACTCAAAACATTGATTTCTTGTATAGCATGCATTTTTTTTACTAGAAGATCTTTCGGTGTGCCATTGAGAATAATTAGCCATAATATTATCAAGCAATTGTGTAGCATCTCCTAACGTAATTTCCATAAACGTGCCTCCCGCGGCCGAATCTAAAAGATTTCTAGAAGCAAAATTCAATCTGGCATAAAATTTTTGTATGATCATCCATAAAGTCAAACCATGAGTAGGGCAATTGTGAAGCATCAATTTCATTCTTTCCCAAGATTGGGCAACATGCTCATGATCAAGTTGTTTAAAATTCATAATATCGTTCCTAAGAGTGATGATTTTAGCAGGAGGAAAATACTTAGAGATAAAAGCATCTTTGCACTTGTTCCAAGACTCAATACTATTTTTAGGCAAAGACGAAAACCAAACTTTAGCACGATCTCTAAGTGAAAACGGAAATAACTTCAATTTGACAATATTGTTATCCGTATCTTTCTTCTTTTGCATATCACACAAATCAACAAAATTATTTAGATGAGTAGCGGCATCTTCACTAGGAAGGCCGGCGAATTGATCTTTCATAATAAGATTCAGCAAAGCGGTATTGATTTCACAAGACTCATCATTATTAAGAGGAGCAATCGGAGTACTAAGGAAATCATTATTATTTGTATTCGAGAAGTCACACAATTTGGTATTATCTTGCGCCATGTCAACAAGTAATCCAACACACAAGCAAACAGAAAGGCAACGAGAAAAGGCAAACGGGAAAGAGAGGAGGAGATTGGGAAAGAGAGGGTGAATAAAACGGCAAGGGTGAAGTGGGGAAGAGCAAAACGAGAGGCAAATGGCAAATAATGTAATGCGAGAGATAGGGATTGTGATGGGTACTTGGTATGGTTGACTTGCTTGCGTGAGACTCCCCGATAACGGCGCCAGAAATTCTTCTTGCTACCTCTTGAGCATTGCGTTGGATTTCCCCGAAGAGGAGAGGATGATGCAGCAGAGTAGCGTAAGTATTTCCCTCAGTTTTTGAGAACCAAGGTATCAATCCAGCAGGAGACCACACACAAGTCCCACGTACCTACACAAAACGATAGCTACTCGCAACCAACGCGATTAGGGGTTGTCAATCCCTTCACGGTCACTTACGAGAGTGAGATCTGATAGAGATGATAAATAATACTTTTGGTATTTTTGATAGATAGATGCAAAGTGAAAAGTAAAAGGCAAAGTAAAACAAAGCAAGTAATAAAGCGATAGAGATTGATATGATGAGAATAGACCCGGGGGCCATAGGTTTCACTAGTGGCTTCTCTCAAGAACATAGATATTCTACGGTGGGTGAACAAATTACTTTTGAGCAACTGACAAAATTGAGCATAATTATGAGTATATCTAGGTAATGATCATGTATATAGGCATCACATCCGAGACAAGTAGATCGAAACAATTCTGCATCTACTACTATTACTCCACTCATCGACCGCTATCCAGCATGCATCTAGAGTATTAAGTTAAAAACAGAGTAACGCCTTAAGCAAGATGACATGATGTAGAGGGATAAATTCATGCAATATGATAAAAAACATCTTGTTATCCTCGATGGCAACAATACAATACGTGCCTTGCTGCCCTCGCTCACATCCTTTGAAAGGACACCGCAAGATTGAACCCAAAGCTAAGCACTTCTCCCATTGCAGAACTACCAATCTAGTTGGCCAAACCAAAAGGATAATTCAAGAGACTTGCAAAGATAACTCAATCATACATAAAAGAATTCAGAGAAGATTCAAATATTTTCCATAGATAAGTTGGATCATAAACCCACAATTCATCGGTCTCAACAAACACACCGCAAAAAGAAGATTACATCGAATAGATCTCCACGAGAGAGGGGAAGAACATTGTATTGAGATCCAAAAAGAGAGAAGAAGCCATCTAGCTACTAGCTATGGACCCGAAGGTGTGAAGTAAACTACTCACACTTCATGGGAGGGGCTATGGTGTTGATGTAGAAGCCCTCCGTGATGGATGCCCCCTCTGGTGGAGCTCCGGAACAGGCCCCAAGATGGGATCTCGTGGATACAGAAGGTTGCGGCGGTGGAATTAGGTTTTTGGCTCCTATTCTAATCGTTTGGGGATACGTAGGTATATATAGGAGGAAGTAGTACGTCGGTGGAGCAACAGGGGGCCCACGAGGTAGGGGGCGCGCCCAGGGGGGCTCCCTCCACCCTCGTGACCGCCTCTAGCACTTCTTGGAGTAGGGTCCAAGTCTATTGGATCACGTTCGGTGAGAAAATCACGTTCCCGAAGGTTTCATTACGTTTGGACTCCGTTTGATATTCCCTTTCTTCGAAACACTGAAATAGGCAAAAAAAACAGCAATTCTGGGCTGGGCCTCCGGTTAATAGGTTAGTCCCAAAAATAATAGAAAAGTGGAAAATAAATCCCATTATAGTCCAAAATAGTAGATAAAGTAGCATGGAGCAATAAAAAATTATAGATACGTTGGAGACGTATCAGCACCGCGGTTCGGCGATCCTCTCGCTCCCACAATACGCTCTCGTAGACTGCCATCCTCTAGCCGTGCCACCACCTCTGGCTACGTTATTGTGGAGTAGCACGGCGGTCAGCGCCGCCACCGCTGGTGACATTCATGTGGAGACGCACAGCGGTCAGCTTCTCCCACGGTACGCACATTCTAGACTGAGGCCCCGTTCATGTCGGTGTAGCCTTGAATGTTAGCTGATAGACGCTGTTAATCTCACTGCTTGTCAAGTAGTTTATCGTCAATATGCTCGCTTAAGAAGCTTCCTTGCCCTGTTCTACACTCAATCTGCTTAGCTGAGATGGCATGCCAAGGCCGATTAGTTGCTAAAATATCCTGCCATATATTTATTGTGACGAGATTGCCATGGTCTAGTAGCCAACTGTTAGGTGAAATAGCTCTACACCGCTTTATACTCGATCTTTGTTGCTGCGATGACCTTCGATAGTTCGATGGCTGTGTGCTCGGCCTCATTGATCGCTGAAACAGCTCGCCATAATTTAGCACTCAAATCTGTTTGCTGAATTAGCTTTACATATATTTCGTTATTTAGATCTCGCTCGTCCAAATATCTTGCCATAGCTTTAGACATCAACCTAGGTATTTTTTTCTCGACTTCATAAAAAGCATATATGTTTTTCCTATAATATCTAGTAGAAGAACTAATTTGTATGTCTAATGATGGACAGACTTGATAACTTCTCGTCAAGATTCTCCGCTGCATATGTCGAGGGGTTGAAAACTTCATGAACTTTATCGAGCTGAGTACGGTGGTCCGAAATCGATGTGCTCGCCTGTGTAGTAGTTGTATGAATTCAGTTACAAGACCCCAATCAACTGTGCAAAATCATCTACACTTGTATGGGATGTCACTCACATATACTAGGTGGGTTCATCATGGTGAAGCTGTGAACGTCAATGTTATTGACTATGTGGAAGCAGCAGATCACCATCTTGATCTGCCTGATGCTCAGGTGGAAGAGGAGGAGGAGGTGGTGGTGGCGGAGCCAGTGAGTTTGACCAACATTGAAACAATGCTACGAAATGCTCGTGCATTCCGTGAAATTTCACCTGCAGAAGAAAAATGGTGGGACCGCATGTTGGAACAATGCAACGTTGCTGTCACCCCAGGAAATAAGCTGTTAGTATTCTCAGCTATGGTCACCTTTCTTCAGGTGAAGACATCTGAGCGGATGACCAACAAATCATTCGATGTGATATTGGCTGCTTTCCGCAAATCTTTCCCAGATGCGTCTGAGCTGCCACACACCTACAGTAAAATGAAGAATTTCCTTCGTGCAGTTGGAATTGGATATGATATGATCCATGTTTGTGAGAATAATTGTGTTCTGTTATGGAAGGATTATGCCAACTTAAGTGAATGCCCGAAATGCAAATCATCAAGATGGAAAGATGGTGATGCTGTGAAGAGGATTCCTCATAATGTTCTGAGACATTTTCCAATTACACCAAGATTGCAGAGGTTGTTTCATGATGCTGAAACAAGAGAGGATGTATTGTGGCATTCTAGGAACCAGGAGTACAAAGATTAGAATGTAATGAGCCATCCATCTCATGGTAGTGAGTGGAAAAACTTCAATGATAGACACAAAGAGTTTGCTGCTGACCCGAGAAACATTAGACTTGGCTTAGCTTTAGATGGATTTAACCCATTTGGCCACCAGAGCGCCACATATAGCATGTGGCCAGTGCTTGTTATCCCTTACAACATGCCTCCAAATTTCTGCACCAAAGAATCAACCTACCTGATGGCCTTGCTCATCCGAGGTCCAAAAAGTCCTGGAAAGGATTTTGATTTCTTCATGGAGCCTCTTGTGGAGGAACTTCAACAGCTATGGAAGGGTGTTCTCACTCGAGACCTATATAGCATCCCACCAGCTGATTTCTTTCTACATGCTGTTGTACTGGTGCATCCATGATTGTCCGGCTTTGGGCACTATGTCAGGGCGAACGACACATGGTTACAATGCATGTGTTCGCCAGTGACAGAATCATTGTCATACACGCAATACTTAGCAAGATCTGTTACATTGGACACCGCCTTTTCCTTGCCAAGGACAACCTGCATCCTAGAAAATACCGAAGACATATGTTCAATGCAAAGCATGAAAACCGTGATGCACCAAAGAGGCTCACCGCCGATGAGTTGCAAGTGGAATTATAGAAGGCCATGCATATTACACCAGGAAACCATCCTGGTAATGGTAGCGGGAAAAGGAAGCATGGCACGATAGAAGAGAGATTATTGTTTACCCGCAGGTCCACTTTGTGGGACTTGGAGTATTGGAAAGATTTGGATCTGCGGCATAATCTTAATGTGATGCACATCGAGAAAAATATATGTGACAACATTAACGGCACACTTCTTAACATTGAAGGCAAGATGAAAGATGCCTTAAAATCTAGGATTGATTTGACACACCTGGGTATCAGAAAGGATTTGCATGTGCAAGATGAAGGTAAACCACGGGATATGGCACCAGCTGTGTACATCTTAGACAAGGTAAAAAGAAAAGAATTCTGTGAGGTCCTGTCACGTGTGAGATTCCCACATGGATTTGCTTCCAACCCTGAAAGGAGAGTCAATGCAGATGGAAACAAGGTACAAGGGTTGAAAACTCAAGACTGCCACGTCCTACTTCAAAGGGTTTTACCTGTTATCCTTAGAGGATTGGGCCGCCCTGACTTATACAGAGCAGTTGTAGAGTTGGGACAATTCTTCAGGGAACTCTGCAGTAGAAATATCAGGATAGATGCTTTGGAGCGTCTTAGAGACAAGATACCAACTATCCTATGCGACCTTGACAAGATATATCCTCCAAATTTCTTTGATGTGATGGTGCATCCGGCTGTTCATCTACCCGATGAGGCACTACTTAGAGGTCCAAAGACAAGATGGCTAGATGTACCCTATTGAAAGGCGGCTAGGCACTTTCAAGGGCTATGTTAGGAACAGAGCTAGATCCGAGGGTTCCATTGTAGAGGCCTACATTGCTACTGAAGCGCTGACATTCTCGCTCAAAATACATTGAAACAAATTGATCACTTAGCAAAGAGGTGGGTGAAGACAATCCCGGCTCAATGTTTTCGATTATTCTGTTCGAGTTACAGGGAAGAGTCGACAAGAGGACAAACCTAAAGATCGGGACAAAATGGTTTGGTATGTGTTGAATAACTGTCCTGAGATACTACCTTATATCAAGTAAGTGCAATACTGCAGCTTATACATCATAATCTACTAAACTTGCAGCACATTCTTATATATCTAGATCTTTGACGCGATCACTATGTTGTGCAGCATCTACAAAGAGGAGTTACTGCCGCAAAATCCAAGAAACATTGACAAGCTGGTTATGGCAGGATTTGCGAAATGGTTCAAGAACCATGTAAGCTTTTGAAGTGCACTGTCAGTTTTTTAATATATTGAGTACATAAGATGATCCGCTTGTTTATTTTCTAACCATAGGTTAAGAAGATGCGGGAGGATGGGCAGGCAGTTGATGATGCCCTTTACTCACTAGCAATGGGTCCTGATATTCGGGTAAGACATTATGAATCTTGCAGTGTTGGAGATGTGCGCTACAACACCCTTGCACGAGACGATGGCAGGAAGACACAAAACAGTGCCATCGTGAGCACGGATACGTATGACAAAGAGATAACTGAAATGTTTGCTAACATAATGTACATTGTTCGATTGCGAGATATCTCCGCCGAGGATCATCGGTGTGTGGTTCTCACAGTCTTTGTCATTGGTAAAACATGTTTTCTAGGATCGCAAAACCGAGAGTTGATGATTATTTCAAATCCATCAATGTCAAGGCGGCGTACCAGACCAACGAGCCTTTTATTTTGGCAAATCAAGCAACACAGATATTTTTCTTGGAAGACACATTTGCACGTAGCAATGACTGGAGAGTATTGCAAAGGTTTGAGTAGAGGAATTCGTTTAATGAAGTTGCACAACAAGATGATGCTTACACTGCTCTTGATGTACAAGATAACACAGATGTTCCTAATATCTTTGAGAAACATCACGTCAATGACGCTGGCAAAAAGATTGCATGTCCTGCTGTGGACATACAAGAGTTGATCAACAAGAAGCCAACGTTCGAGGACGTTGAGGAAGAAGAAGAAGATGACACCATGGGGAATTACGATTCAGACTGATACACATGGCGAAGATGTTGACGCTGCTGCTGCGGATGATGATTACATTGCTTTTGTCGTATTTGCCTGTCAGAAGACGTTTTTATCTACTATGTGAAATTGTGTTTGCTATGACAACTAAAACCTGATGAACATGTTGTTTAGTATTTTTTCTATGAGAACATCACTTGTTATGTATGTTGATTTGTGTTTGGTGATTGTATGACAACTAAAACATGATGACATTGTTGTTTAGTTGTACTCATATTTGGCTGTGAAACTTGAATTTGATGACATAGTTTGTTGTTGGACTGCAATTTGCTCGATGTCTTCGAATGAGAACAAAGCTGACCCGACAGGGCCTCTGCTATTTATTTATTTATATGAGAAAAAGGGGATACCCCCTGATTTCCGTTAATAGAAATCATTAGATGTTCACAACACTACGCCCAGCCTACTACACAGGTTTCATTCATTACTAGTTTCAGCAAAGTGCTCATGTAGTAGCCGCTGAATACATCACGAGTGCTACATACACTGCAAATAAAGAGACAATCATCCTACAGAGCACTTCGATTTTGCCCATTATCTTCACAAGCTCTTTCATCTCCTCATTGCTGTCAAGGCCGTTCAGTAGCTGTTGCTTGGCCATGATCAGAGGAACTGCATCTTTAACCTTCTGCTCTGCATCTTCCTCTTCGGTCGTTCCTTCAGTTACTTGTCCAACACCCCAACCTGCTGGTATTGGGATTCCTCGGCTAACCAAATAATCAGCATAGTTGCATTCCCCCAAATCAATAACTTCCCAGAAATACAAATCACACGAATCTTCCCTTTTCTGCACGAATCAAATTGGAAGATCATCAACCAAACTATTAAAAAATCAGCAACTGAAAGCAGCAGAACAACACTTAAACATATTATTACCCCATGATTCGGGCATTTATAGAAGATTCGGCCAGGGTTGCGGATTGTGGTTGAGATGCGACAGATGACTCTGCGTGATTTGCAGCAGTGGCACCACACCAACGGCAGTGGGTTGCGATGAGCAATCGGTTGCGGTGCGCGTGCCGGCGGAGGTGTGATGAGACCCACAGGCGATGGTACGGGTGGTGACTTGCCGCATATCTGGTTGTTGCCTGCTGAAGAGCAGGTGGACGAGCAGCCAGCTGACATGGTTGCTGCGGCCAGAGCTTCTGATGCTAGGCAGAGTAAGTAGAGAAGAGGAGAAGCGTTGGATATGTCAGTTTCATTACTTGCAGAGTAGCACAGCACCATATATAGTCTTAGTCTAGGTTTGGATTCGAACCAGCTATAGGAGCACGTCTTTCTTTTTTCTAAAACTCGGCAACGTCTCTTTACTGGTACACTAGCTTGTTCTGTACGCCTTCCCAAGTCTTCGATTTTCTTTCCCTTTTTTGCGAGGAAGGAAGGAGGATAAAATTGAGAGTTCTTGGGACTCGAACCCAAGACCTCTCGGTTGAAAACCAAGGGTGCTAGTCACTTATGTGGCGAACGTTCCCTGTAAGGAGGACGGCAGACGAACGCATTTTCCTCGCAGTTTTCTTCCTATATATAAAAAGTATGCTACTTGGTGTCCGCTTAGTCAACAAACGATTGTGCCAACCTTGACCGTTGGATTGACATTCAACGTCTATCGCGTTTCTTCAGTCTCTTCTTCCTCGAGCCGCCAAAGCCAAACCAGCGCCGGTGGGACCGCCTGCTCCCGCCTCCCATGGCTGGTTGTGATCTTCCCGGCTCCTGTTCATTCCTGTTCGAGGCCTCAGCATCGTCCTCCGCCTTGGTTCGCTCGCCGCGGCGCCGCCCTCCGGTGTTGTCAACATGGTCAACAACCGAGAGGAATAAGGAGATGACTGTACATGGTGAGGATGACGAGGGACCCAAAGAGCGCCAAGACAGTAATTTTGTTTTTTCGACGGAGAAGGGTATCAATCTGGTCGTAAGGGACCCGTGGCCTGCCTAGCCTGTGCTTTGATTTCATATGTTTAGCACATGACCAGCCAATTTGTTTTTCTCCTTTCTGAAAATGGCTATCCAGCTATTTTGTTTTTTTGCAGAATAACGAACGTAGGCCTACTTGCTTTTCTACGCCCTGCTGGGCCGGAAATCTTTCAAGACGAGGAGGGATGCATTTTGCCCAGAAAATGGGCTATAAGTAAGAAGAAATGGGCTATAAGTAATAATAAATGGGCTGTAAAATGAAAAATACAGCAAACAGGCAATTAGTTCCAAAATATTGTTTTCTTTCGGATTTTGAAATTTTAAATTTCATTGTTTTTGTGCGGGTAAAATTTCATTGAATTTAAAATAAGGTATATTTAGATTTAAAATTAATTTGAATCTGGCTAGAAATTTCGGGCTGTATGCTGTTTGGGGTAGACTTGGAGGCTGACTTGTGGGTCTACTAGGTTGACGTGTAGTTTGGCTTTGTCAATTTAGTCCACAAATGATTCTAGCAGCAGTGACCGTTGGATGTTAATCCAACGGCCGTCTTCTTCTTCAATATCTCGATCTTCTTGCTCCAAATTACCAAACCAGCTCCGGTGGGACTACTGCTCCGCCTCCGTGGCGGTGTCTTTGCCGCACAGCCGCACCGCCCCACCCTACTTCATTGTCGCCGTGCCATTCCTCTACTCACCCACACCTCCTGTTATTTTCCGGCGACGGCAATGACCAAGAACCTCGATTCTCCCCACGCGTGGGCAACCATTGCCGAGTCTTCCCCGGCTCCGTGTCGTTCCCTTCCTAGGCCTCGCTGTCGTCCACCGCCATGGTGCTCTTGGCACGGCCTGGTCAATGTGGTCAACGAACGACATCCATCGGCCGTGGAATGTACGCGCAAAATAATGATTCCTCCACCTGACAGTTGAGACCCACCGGAAGGGCCTTTGTATTTTGCGAAAAAAACATCCCCCCGCTGACATGTCGGACCCACCAGCTATATCTTCACATGCAAGGAAGTGCCTCCTTATTACGCACAAAAAAACGAATACCCCCTGCTAGCTGGGACCCACCATAGTGGGAGGATGACTTGTGGGCCAACTAAGTTGACGGGGACGGAGGGCTTTGTCAACTTAGTCAATATGAATGATTCTAGCTCCAGTGACCGTACGATGTCCATCCAACAATCATAGTGCTTCTTCGACCTTTGGTCTTCTTGCTCCAGCCGCCCAAAGCAGCGCCGGTCGTGCCGCATGCTCCTGCCTCCCGTGGCTGGTCTGTCTTTGCCCATGGAGGCCTCATCGCCTCTACTATTCCCACCGTGGCTGTGCCCTACGGCAACGACAGCCTCACACCGCAGCCGAACCAGTGAACCCTCGTACTCCTCTCCGAGCGGGCTTCCACTGTCGCGTCTTCCCCGGCTTCGCGTCGTCCCCTTCCTAGGCCTCGCCGTCGTCCACCGCCGTGGAGCTCTCGGCGCAGCGTGGTCAACATGGTCAAGGAACGACTTCCATCGGACGTGGATCGACATGGAGAGGTCGATACCGGGTCCACGGCAGCGAGAAGGAAGTGCCTCATTATTACGCGGAAAATAATGATTCCTCCACCTGACAGTTGGGACCCATCGGACGGGCCACTGTATTTCGCGGAAAAAATGTTTCCCCCTGACTACTGGGACCCACCAGCTTCATCTTCGCACGCAAGGAAGTGCGTCCGAGCAAAAAAAATATTCACCCCCTGACTGCTGGGACCCACCAGCTACACCTTCGCACGCAAGGAAGTGCGTCCGGGCAAAAAAACGATTTTCCCCCCTGACTGTTGGGACCCACCGTCTACATCTTCGCACGCAAGAAAGTGCGTCCGGGCAAAAAAAAACATTTGCCCCCCTGACTGCTAGGACCCACCAGCAACATCTTCGCACGCAAGGAAGTGCCTGACAGTCGGGATCCACCTGGTCGAAGCGTACGTAGC
The DNA here is from genome assembly GCA_021437245.1 of Aegilops speltoides. Taxonomy (NCBI): domain Eukaryota; kingdom Viridiplantae; phylum Streptophyta; class Magnoliopsida; order Poales; family Poaceae; genus Aegilops; species Aegilops speltoides. The sequence continues at coordinate 306,362,949 of CM038142.1, read as the reverse complement.
GTTATCATTATGGTCGCAAACGTGTACGTACATATATACTGTTCGATGTAGAGGCGCGCACGTGTCGTAGTAGAGGCGCGTACATGTCATAGTAGAGGCACGCATGTAGCATGTACACGTACGTACAGCGGCCAGGGTGCAAGAAAGAAAATACGGCCACGTATGTGTACATACGGGCGGGGTCTCGAACGCCTACTCGCGCATGCGTACGGCGAGGACTCGTGTACATGGCTGGGTCGGAACGGAGAAACAGCGTCGTTGTCGTGTTCATGGGGAGGCAACGGAATGCTCGTGTTCATGGGGAGGAAACGGAATGCGTTGTGTTCATGGGGAGGCAACAGAATGCGTCGTGTTCATCGGGAGGCAACAGAACACGTGGGAGCCAACTGGCTGGGTCGAGACGGAATGCATCGTTGTGTTCATCGGGAGGGCTTGGACGGAACAAGCGATGGAAACAAGGCCTGGCGTACCGCAGAACGGAGGAAACGGACCTCTTACGTTCGGAACGGGGTCCTGTTGATCGGGAGGGTTGTGGCGTACCGCAAAACAGAGGAAACGGACCTCCTACGGTCGAAACGGGGGTCCTGTTGATCGGGAGGGGTGTGGCTTACCGCAAAACAGACAAAACGGACTTGTGTTGGAGCGCTACAAACAAAACGGTGGTCCTGTTCATCGGGAAGGGTGTGGCGTACTGCAAAACAGGACTCCACGGGATACTGTTCATCTCCACCGTCGACCTCCTCCAGCCTCCACGGGCTACCGTCGACCTCCTCCACCTCCACGGGCTCCTGCTCATCCAGCCTCCACCGCTGCTACTCCACCGGCTACTATTCAACCACCCTCCACGGGCACCCCTCCACCGCTCATCGCTCATCCAGCCCTCCACACCACGGGTCCTATTCAACCACCCTCCACGGGCACCCTCCATCGCTCATCGCTCCTCCAGCCCTCCACCACACCACGGGTCCTGTTCATCCAGAGGCAACGCCATCGCCATCGCTCATCCAACCCTCCCCGCAACACTCACTGTTCATCCAATCAATCGGCTTCAGTTAGCAGCAGTAGCGAAGGAATCACTCGATCGGGTTCAGTTAACAGCCATCGATCGATCGCTCAAGTTCGGTAATGTGTAACCTGCAGTGCAATCGCTCGGGTTCAGTTAGAGCCCAACGCCTCGCTCGGGTTCAGTTAGAGCCAACTCCTCGCACACACGCACATACGTGTACGAGAGAAATGTGCATCGCTCAGCCCTGACCTCCCACCGTAACCGGGAACTCCCCGGAATATTCCCCCCCCCCTCGCTTCTACCACGGTTTTTTCCGTCATGGACGGCCCAAAGAATGTCATGCAGCTGCGTCTCCGGCCCGCCCAGGATGAAAAGCCCATTTTCAGTCATGATTTTTTGTCATAGAAGTAGGAGCCCACCACATCTATGATGATACCGGGTTTTGTCACAATTATCGTCATAGAAGTGTCATATGTATGACAGGAAAAAAATTTGTTCGGCCCAAAATGTCACGGATGTGTCTTTTTTTTGTAGTGTGATGTAGTCGTACGTCTTCACGATTGACCGATCATAATACCGAACGTACGGCACCTCCGCGATCTGCACATGTTCAACTCAGTGATGTCCCACGAACTCACGATCCAGTAGAGCTTCGAGGGAGAGTTCCATCAGCATGACGACATGATGAAGGTGTTGATGAAGCTACCGACACAGGGCTTCGCCTAAGCACCGCAACGATATGACCGAGGTGGATTATGGTGGAGGTGGGGCACCGCACACGGCTAAAAGATCAATGATCAATTTGTGTATCTGTTGTGCCTTTGGCGTGTCCCCTGCCCATGTATATAAAGGAGGGAGGAGGAGGAGGCTGGCCCTAGAGGGGGCGGGCCAAGTGCGGGGAGTCCTACTAGGACTCCCAAGTCCTAGTAGGATTCCCCTTTTCCTTTCTGGAGTAGGAGAGAAGAAAGAGGGAAAGAGAGAGGGACTAGGAAAAGGCAAGGGGGGCGCCCCCTTTCCCCTAGTCCAATTCGGACCCATGGGGGCCGCGCGCCTCCTTCCCTTTGGCATGCCTCCTCTATTCCTGTATGGCCCAATAAGGCCCAATACTTCTCCCGGCGAATTCTCGTAACTCTTCGGTACTCCGAAAAATACCCGATCACTCGGAACCTTTCTGATGTCCGAATATAGCCTTCCAATATATTGATCTTTATGGCTCGACCATTTCGAGACTCCTCGTCATGTCCCCGATCTCATCCGGGACTCCGAACTACCTTCGGTACATCAAAACACATAAACTCATAATACTGATCGTCACTGAACGTTAAGCGTGCGGACCCTACGGGTTCGAGAACTATATAGACATGACCGAGACACGTCTCCGGCCAATAACCAATAGCAGAACCTAGATGCTCATATTGGCTCCTACATATTCTACGAAGATCTTTATCGTCCAAACCGCATAACAACATACGTTGTTCCCTTTGTCATCGGTATGTTACTTGCCCGAGATTCGATCGTCGGTATCTCAATACCTAGTTCAATCTCGTTACCGGCAAGTCTCTTTACTCGTTCCATAATGCATCATCTCATAACTAACTCATTAGTGAAATTGCTTGCAAGGCTTATAGTGATCTGCGTTACCGAGAGGGCCCAGAGATACCTCTCCGACAATCGGAGTGACAAATCCTAATCTCGATCTATGCCAACTCAACAAACACCATCGAAGACACCTGTAGAGCATCTTTATAATCACCTTGTTACGTTGTGACGTTTGGTAGCACACAAAGTGTTCCTCCGGTATTCGGGAGTTGCATAATCTCATAGTCATAGGAACATGTATAAGTCATGAAGAAAGCAATAGCAATATACTAAACGATCAAGTGCAATCAAATGACAACTCATGTCTATGGCTAGGAATGGGTCAGGTCAATCACATCATTCTCTAATGATGTGATCCCATTAATCAAATGACAATTCATGTCTATGGCTAGGAAACTTAACCATCTTCGATTCAACGAGTTAGTCAAGTAGAGGCATACTAGTGACACTCTGTTTGTCTATCTATTCACACATGTACTAAGTTTCCGGTTAATACAATTCTAGCATGAATAATAAACATTTATCATAAAATAAGGAAATAAATAATAACTTTATTATTGCCTCTAGGGCATATTTCCTTCAGTATCCCACTTGCACTAAAGTCAATAATCTAGTTCACATCACCATGTGATTTAACACAAATATTCACATCTGTATGTGATTGACACGCATAGCTCACATGGTCATGTGACCAACACCCAAAAGGTTTATTAAAGTCAATAATCTAGTTCACATCGCTATGTGATTAACACCCAAAGAGTACTAAGGTGTGATCATGTTTTGCTCGTGAGAGAAGTTTAGTCAACGGGTTTGCCACATTCAGATCCGTATGTGTATTTTACAAATTTCTATGTCTACAATGCTCTGCACGGAGCTACTCTAGCTAATAGCTCCCACTTTCAATATGTATCTAGATCGAGACTTAGAGTCATCCAGATTGGTGTCAAAGCTTGCATCGAGGTAACTCTTTACGACAAACTCTTTATCACCTCCATAACCGAGAAATATTTCCTTATTCCACTATGGATAATTTTGACCGCTGTCCAGTGATCTACTCCTAGATCACTATTGTACCCTCTTGCCAAACTCCTGGTGAGGTATACAATAGGTCTGATGCATAGCCTAGCATACTTTATAGAACCTATGACTGAGGCATAGCAAATGACTTTCATTCTTTCTATCTTCTGCCGTGGTCGGGCTTTGAGTCTTACGCAACTTTACACCTTGTAATACAGACAAGAACTCATTCTTTGACTGATCCATTTTGAACTCTTTCAAAAACTTGCCAAGGTATATACTCGTTGAAAAATCTTATCAAGCATCTTGATCTATCTTATAGATCTTGATACCCGATATGTAAGCAGCTTCACCGAGGTCTTTCATTGAAAAAACTCTTATTCAAGTATCCCTTTATGTTATCCAGAAATTATATATCATTTCCAATCAACAATATGTCATCCACATATAATATTAGAAATGCTACAGAGCTCCCACTCACTTTCTTGTAAATACATGCTTCTCCAAAAGTCTGTATAAAACCATATGCTTTGATCAACTCATCAAAGCGTATATTCCAACTCCGAGAGGCTTGCACCAGTCCATAAATGGATCGCTGGAGCTTGCACACTTTGCTAGCGCCCTTTGGATCGACAAAACCTTCTGGTTGTATCTTATGCAACTCTTCTTCCAGAAATCTATTCAGGAATGCAGTTTTGACATCCATCTGCTAGATTTCATAAAATATGGCAATTCCTAACATGATTCAGACAGATTTAAGCATTGCTACAGTTGAGAAAATCTCATTGTAGTCAACACCTTGAATTTGTCGAAAACCTTTTGCAACAAATCAAGCTTTGTAGATAGTAACACTACTATCAGTGTCCGTCCTCCTCTTGAAGATCCATTTATATTCTATGGCTTGCCGATCATCGGGCAACTTCACCAAAGTCCACACTTTGTTCTTATATATGGATCCCATCTCATATTTCATGGCTTCAAACCATTTTGCGTAATCTAGGCTCATCATCGCTTCCTCATAGTTCGTAGGTTCGTCATGGTCAAGTAACATGACCTCCAAAATTGGATTACCGTACCACTCTGGTGCGGATCTTATTCTGGTTGACCTACGAGGTTCGGTTGTAACTTGATCTAAAGTTTCATGATCATTATCGTCAGCTTCCTCACTAATTGGTGTAGGGATCACAGGAACTAATTTCTGTGATGAACTACTTCCAATAAGGGAGCAGCTACAGTTACCTCATCAAGTTCTACTTTCCTCCCACTCACTTCTTTCGAGAGAAACTCCTTCTCTAGAAAGGATCAATTCTTAGCAACAAATATCTTGCCTTTGGATCTGTGATAGAAGGTGTACCCAACAATTTCCTTTGGGTATTCTATGAAGACGCACTTTTCCGATTTGGGTTCGAGCTTATCAGGTTGAAGCTTTTTCACATAAGCATCACAGCCCCAAACTTTAAGAACGACAACTTTAGTTTCTTGCCAAACCACAGTTTATAAGGCGTCGTCTCAAAGAATTTTGATGGTGCCCTATTTAAAGTGAATGCATTTGTCTATAATGCATAACCCCAAAACGATAGTAGTAAATCATAGATCGCACCATATCCAATAAAGTGCGGTTAAGATGTTCGAACACACCATTACGCTGTGGTGTTCCAGGTGGCGTGAGATGTGAAACTATTCCACATTGTTTTAAATGAAGGCCAAACTCGTAACTCAAATATTCTCCTCCACGATCAGATCGTAGAAATTTTTATTTTCTTGTTACAATGATTCTCCACTTCACTCTGAAACTCTTTGAACTTTTCAAATGTTTCAGACTTGTGTTTCATTAAGTAGATATACCCATATCTGCTTAAATCATCTCTGAAGGTCAGAAAATAACGATACCCGCCACGAGCATCAACACTCATTGGACCACATACATCGGTATGTATTATTTCCAATAAGTCAATAGCTCGTTCCATTGTTCCGGAGAACGGAGTTTTAGTCATCTTGCCCATAAGGCACGGTTCGCAAGCATCAAATGATTCATAATCAAGTGATTCCAAAAGTCCATCTTTATGGAGTTTCTTCATGCGCTTTACACTGATATGACCCAAACGGCAGTGCCACAAATAAGTTGCACTATCTTTATCAACTTTGTATCTTTTGGCATAAATATTCTGAATATGTGTATCACTACGATCAAGAACCAACAAACTATTTTCATTGGGTGTATGACCATCGAAGGTTTTATTCATGTAAACAAAACAACAATTATTCTCTGACTTTAAATGAATAACCGTATTGCAATAAACATGATCAAATCATATTCATGCTCAACACAAATGTCAAATAACATTTATTTAGGTTCAACACTAATCCCGAAAGTATAGGGGGTGTGCGATGATGATCATATCAATCTTGGAACCACTTCCAACATACATCGTCACTTCACCCTCAACTAGTCTCTATCTATTCTGCAACTCTTGTTTCGAGTTACTAATCTTAGCAACCGAACAAGTATCAAATACCCAGGGGTTACTACGAGCACTAGTAAGGTACACATCAATAACATGTATATCAAATATACCTTTGTTCTGTTGGGTTCTACGGTAGGGTGCCTCGACTGCAAATTAAAATTTCCTACGCGCAGAACAACCAAGAACATGCCACGGGAGATGGATCACAGTTCATTACCACTAGACGTGCAGTGCCGTGCAGCGGAAGAAGAGTTGGGGCGGCGCGTCCGTGTGGCTCGTCTCCTCCTCGTATGGTCTCCCTCGAACAGCCGGTCGTCCGATCCCACGTACAAGTTCGCCGGAGCGGCGTTAAGTGCACCTCCTCTAACGGTATCCGCGCATGCAGGAGGAACACCGTGCGGTGGACTGCTAGGTCCGATCACACAGTTGGCGGTGAGTGGAGGTGGCTATTCGCAACACATGCAAACCCTAATGACGGCGCCGAAGCGATCAACCACATGAGTGTGCCGCACCTCCACTTTATATAGGCGTCCGTTGTTGGCTCAACACTTGGGCCTCGCACAGACCCTAAAGCCCACAAGTCTACTCGTCCACAATCTGAATACAGCTCGGATCACATCCGATCAGTGTCCTCGGATCCATCTATTGTGGTTCTAAGTCTGACAGTAGAAAGAGGGGGTAGGTATGGAGAGGCAAGATCTTAGCTATGGCGAAGATGTACACGCGATGTTTACGAGTTCAGGGCCTTCTCGGAGGAAGTAATAGCCCTACGTCTCGGTGCCAAGAGGCGGTCGATTGTATTATGTGTGTCGAATTATAGAGGGTGCGAACCCTTGTGCCAGAGGAGGGGGGTGGCTTATATAGAGTGCGCCAAGACCCCAGCCCCACTCCATTACAAGGGAACTAATGTACATAAAGTAAGGGCATTACTGGTAACGCCAGCATTTAGTACTCTTAATGCCCATGAAGACTAAAGAGTGAATATCTGGCCGTTGTGTGCTCTTACGGCTTCCGGTCTACGATATGGTCGAGTGATCTTCCTTGTGGTCGAGTGACGACAGGTAATGATCGTCGAGTGGATTGCACTCGACGTACGAAACTGGTGCTCTTCTATTGACTCTTGGTCTTTCCATCTTCCAGGGTAGTGACCTTGGGTAGGACGTATAGGTCGAGCCTATGACCCTACCCCGAGTCTGTATCCTTGTCAGTAGCCCCCGAATGGATTAAGGTGTGAGAGGACAGTAAGACAGCATTGGACCTGTCCTGTGCTTCGTGTCTCCGTGAGTGTTTCCTGTTAGACTGAACGCCTGCGTTGATACTTCAGAGTCGACTCGGTTGCCTTGATCCATTCAGGAAGTTGTCGACTGAACTGGTGGCCTCATGCATCGAGTGCCGTGTGGGAGCGTGAGATCTTGGGCGAGATTGTCTACAGGGAATCCCGGATTCTGCGGGATATGAAATTTCGGAGGCGCGCGCGGGTAGGAGAGCGCCGAAAAAAGGGGAACCCGGACGAGCCAAGATGCCTCGATTATCGCACCGCCTTTTTCGCCACGTTTGTTGCGCGCAAATGTAGCAGGATTTGATGGGATTGCCCGGCCCCACACGTCAGTCACTTGGAAGTGAGCCTTTATAAGGCGACGGGGCCGGGGTGCTTGCACTACGCACGCCCGCCTCTTCTTCTCCTTTCTCTGCTCCTCCGCCGAACCTAGCGCTTCCGCCTCCGACGTCGTCGCTTTCCCACCATGGTGAAGGACAAGATGGCAGCGCTAGAGCGTGCCAAGAAGGCGACGGGGGCGGCGAAGGGCAAGAAACCAAGCCGCGGATCGCCATCGCGCTCGGGGTTGCCGCCAGGCTGGATCCAAGGAGATTGGATCCGGTCTTCGGTCCGGCAGGAGGATCTAACCGAGCTGGAGGAGACCGGGCTGATTGTAGAGGGAGCAGCGAGGCTGCCGTAGGGATAGACGGAGCCGCAACCTCGACCGGGTGAGTGTGTCTTGCTCGCCACCCATGTCGACCGGGGCTTCTCGCTTCCTCCACATACTTTCTTCCGAGGGTTTTTGAACTTTTTCGGGGCACAGCTCCATCACTTCTCCCCCAACACCATCACGTATCTAGCTGCATTCATGTCGATGTGTGAGAACTTCTTAGGGTGTCGACCGCACTTGGGTATCTTCAAACACATCTTCACCATTCGTTCCCAGTCGGTTAAGAAGGCGAAGTCGAGCGACTCGAAAACCCACGTTATCCAAATGTGCGGGGGTTTAGGTATCCAAAAGAGGAATAGGAGTGCTTTCCCCGCTATGGTCCTCCCTGAATCCGTCAGGGGCTGGCAATCGACCTGGTTCTACTGCCAGGGCGTGGTGACTCCAGGCCAGTCGACCGGTCTTCCTCCTTTTTCATTCGACCGTGTCCAGACTCCTGCTCCACTGAAGGTTACTACTGTTGAGACCATGGAGACGAGGATGTTAGTGGACCGAGTGGTCCAGCTCATCAATGATGGTGTCACTGGCCTGGACTTGCTGGAGGTGTTCCTCGCTCGGCGTATCCAACCTCTCCAGTCCCGTGACCACCCGATGTGGTTGTACTCCGGGCCGAGCGACAACACTCGGGTCCATCCGGAAGAAGTGCTGCTCGGCACCGTGGCCTTGTGGTTGAAGGGTATCACGGGCAATCAAGATAACCCTAGAGGATCCAGGCGAGTCACCCCTTTCGGAAGTGACAACCCACCCGACAAGGTACCTTCTCCGTTCCGATTGTTTTCCGCTTGCATTCCGACTGTGTTTGGTGTTGTCTGACTCTTGTTTTGGCCAACTTGCTTTGCAGGTATTCACAGAGATGTACTCAATGCCCAACGGCGAACAGGCTTTGGCGCAGGACCAGGAGGTGGAGGACGGCGCGAAGGAGAGTGGCGAATGGGAGTCCCCGGGAGAGGAGGAGGAGGAGGAGAGTGAGGAGTCGGACGAGGAGGATGAGGTCAACTCGCTGCCGCGCTCTGAGCGTCGATCCAAGCAGCAACATGATCCATCCGGCGGTCGAGTGAAGAGTGTGGCTCCAAGCGCCACCACCCAGAAGCGGACTCGGACGTCGACTCCGGAGCCGACGGAGAAGGTGGCTAAGCAGCCAAAAGTCGCCCCTTCCACGACCCGAAAGACGTTGTCGCGCATCAAGATGGACGTCCCCGTTGCCTCAGGGTGGGTATCTCGTTTGCATTTCTGTAAGTCGACTGAAGGTTTTCCCGATCCGACTGACTAGTTCTTGTGTCCTTTCAGCCCCACCTCTGCTGCCACTGACATGGACGTTGACAAGGCACCAGAAGATGAAGAAGCCACCTCATGGGCTGGTAAGTTCATTCAACTCAGTCCTGTTCAACCGAGTGGGTGGTCTATTGACCGAAAATTTGGTGCTTATCTTCTTATATAGCTCCGCAAGATATTGTTGTGCTTCCTGATGACGAGGAGGAAGAAGTGCTCCCACAAGAGAGGAAGAAGAAGAGTGGAGGTTCGAGCAGAAGGAGACTTGAGGTCCAAATCCCTCAGTCGACGCTGGCACCTGAGGCGACAGCTCGACCTAACGTCACATTTGCCGACCCGTTGTCGACTGATCGTCCGTCGGGGTCGACTGCACAGACGCCTGCTGCACCGGTGCAACTCCATTCGTCTGACCCGGCTGCTAACTTGACCCCTCTGGAGCCATCCCTTTTTGCTACATATCAAACTCCGGACGATTCACCAAGTGCCGCTAGGGAAGCTCTTCGCCAGGAAAATCTTGTCATGGAGCAAGTGAAGGTGATGCATGAGGCTAGTCAGATAGCCTACAATGCCAACACTGCAGACCAATATTCAGGTTAGTAAACTTCCGACTGAACTTTTGAACGTTGCTTTATATCTGCTCACCCACTGGGTGTTCTTTCATTTAGAATCCGAGAAATCTCTGATTTTGCACTTTCCGAATCAGTGGGGACACGTCGAGTGCACCCACTGGGAGTAGTCCCCGAGACCACGGTCGGCTGCTGGCAGTCGACTGAGGTCTGATGAGTGTTGACCATTCTGCCTCTGCTTTTTTTTACTGAGTATTGATCTGATCCAATGGGGGCACGCTGAGTGCACCCACTGGGTGTAGTCCCTGAGACTGTTGTTGAATATTTTATTCGGCAGTAGTCTTAGAGTAAACCTTCTCTTTCACTGTTGTTTGTATGTGTCGACTGATATGTCTGTCTTTCTGTCTGCAGAGGTCTTGTGATCTTGGAGCTCGGCTCACCGAATTAAAGAAGAAGCATATCAGTGTGGAACTCGATCTCGAACTTGCGAATAAGAATCTGAAGAAAGCTCAAGAAGAAATAGCCATCATGGGAGGTAATCACTCGGCCATTTTTTCTGCTTTGTAGCTTTACACTTGGCACTGGCTTTTCTTTCAGTCTCTTTGAACCGAGTGAATTCGCATAAGCAGATGTGCATAGTGAAAATCGCCAACTCCATTCTCGTGTGAAGAGTGTTGTTTCTTTAGAGAGGATGAAGGAAGCTCTGGAGCAGAAGGATCTGGACCTTGCAGCTGCTCAAAAGGAAGCGCGCGAGAAGACGAAGCTTGCGGATGAGAAGTTGGCTTCAGTCGGCAAGTTGGAGGATGAGAACGCGACGTTGAAGACGGCTGTCTCGGACGCTAATCGTGAAGTTGAGCAACTGCGGAAGGACAAGAAGAAATTGACCGCTGAAGTCGAAGGCCTCAGGACCAAAACTGGCAAGCTAGAGTGTCATTTAGAGAAACTCGCGACAAATCTTGTCCTGAAGCTTGATGGTACGTCTGTCCCATTAAATAACTGCCGTCGACTGAGATTTGCAATACTGTCGACTCATTGTTTGTTGTGATGAAATAGAACTCTGTCAGGACTTCGAGCCCAAAACTGGACGGGTCGAGACAGGTCTCGACCCTATCAACTGCCCCATGAAGGATGAAGCCGCGATGAACTTGCTCCGACTGGAATCGCGCTTGGATGGTGCAGTCGACTATCTTGCTCGGCTGAAGGCGGCGATGGTCCGAGTGGACGCCGAACTCTGGCCTCAGGCAGAAATGTCTCAATACCTCAAGTCTTTGATGACTCGGCTAAATCAGATCGCAGACCGAGTGCAAGAGTGGAAGAAATCTTCTACCCGCTGCGGTGCTGACGTTGCTTTGTCTTTGGTCAGAGTGCACTACAAGGAGGCAAAGGAAGACAAGCCGGAAGCCCTCAAGGTGGCGAACACCAAGAAGCACTCCTTCCAGGACTTCATGGACACTTTCCTCGAAGCAGCCACTCGCATCGCCGACAGCATCGACCTTGACAGCTTCTGCGACCCGGCCAGTCCTCCTCCCGCTGAGTGATTAAAAACATTATGCCACCGCTTTATTTGCCTCGGAATGCCGAGTGAATTTGTAATCGTTAAAACTCCTTCGGGCCCAACATCCGGGCACTTTATTTTGCGGCTAAGAAATTTCGGACTTATCACCTCACACACTACGTCTGTCTTTGAATGAAATTCGCCTTTCTATCGAATTATTGCCCATTTGCTTAATGCAGCTTCTGGAGGAGGATGGCCAGTCGCCTGATCGAGCAACCTTCGAGTATCATTGATCAGCTCATCAGCAAGGCACTCAGCAATGGTCTTGACGTTCCAGTCGACCGGTTGGGTGATGTTTGAGTAGCATTGATCAGCTCACCAGCAAGGTACTCAGCTTCTGGAGAAGGACGACCAGTCGCCTGATCGAGCAACCTTTGAGTAGCATTGATCAGCTCATCAGCAAGGCACTCAGCAATGGTATTGACGTTCAAGTCGACCAGTTGGGTGATCCTTGAGTAGCATTGATCAGCTCATCAGCAAGGTACTCAGCAATGGACTTGACGTTCTAGTCGACCGGTTGGGTGATCCTTGAGTAGCATTGATCAGCTCATCAGCAAGGTACTCAGCTTCTGGAGAAGTACGGCCAGTCGCCTGATCTAGCAACCCTTGAGTAGCATTAATCAGCTTATCAGCAAGGCACTCAGCAATGGTCTTGACATTCTAGTTGACCGGTTGGGTAAGGCTTTTGAAACTTAGGCAAGTACGAGACTGCGGCTAAGCCTCTCGAGTGAAACGATTGCTCTTCACTCGGTGAGATTTTTCAAACTTAGGCGAGTACAAGACTGCAGCTAAGCCCCCGAGTGGGAGGATCACTCATCACTCGGTAGGATTTTTATCACTTAGGCGAGCACTGGGCTGCAGCTAAGCCCCCGAGTGGGAGGATCGCTCTCCACTTGGTAGGATTTTTCATTACTTAGGCGAGCACTGGGCTGCAGCTAAGCCTCCCGAGTGAGATGATTGCTCTTCACTCGGTAGGATTTTTTCGAACTTAGGAGAGTACGAGACTGCAGCTAAGCCCCCGAGTGGGAGGATCACTCTCCACTCGGTAGGATTTTTATCACTTAGGCGAGCACTGGGCTGCAGCTAAGCCTCCGAGTGGGAGGATCGCTCTCCACTTGGTAGGATTTTTATCACTTAGGCGAGCACTGGGCTGCAGCTAAGCCCCCGAGTGGGAGGATCGCTCTCCGCTTGGTAGGATTTTTCATTACTTAGGCGAGCACTGGGCTGCAGCTAAGCCTCCCGAGTGAGAGGATTGCTCTTCACTCGGTAGGATTTTTTCAAACTTAGGCAAGTACGAGACTGCAGCTAAGCCCCCGAGTGGGAGGATCGCTCTCCACTTGGTAGGATTTTTATCACTTAGGAGAGCACTGGGCTGCAGCTAAGCCCCCAAGTGAGAGGCAGACTCATCACTCGGTAGGATTTTTATTACTTAGGCGAGCACTGGGCTGCAGCTAAGCCCCCGAGTGAGAGGCAGACTCATCACTCGGTAGGATTTCTATCACTTAGGCGAGCACTGGCTGCAGCTAAGCCCCGAGTGAGAGGCGGACTCATCACTCAGAGGATTTTTATCACTTACGCGAGCACCGGGCTGCAGCTAAGCCCCCGAGTGAGAGGCAGACTCATCACTCGGTAGGATTTTTATTACTTAGGCGAGCACTGGCTGCAGCTAAGCCCCGAGTGAGAGGCGACTCATCACTCGGAGGATTTTTATCACTTAGGCGCAGCACTGGCTGCAGCTAAGCCCCGAGTGGGAGGCGCACTCATCACTCGACAGGATTTTTATTACTTAGGCGAGCACTGGCTGCAGCTAAGCCCCGAGTGAGAGGCGCACTCATCACTCGGTAGGATTTTTATCACTTAGGCGAGCACTGGCTGCAGTTAAGCCCCGAGTGAGAGGCGACTCATCACTCAAGAGGATTCTTATTACTTAGGCGAGCACTGGCTGCAGCTAAGCCCCAGTGAGAGGCGCACTCATCACTCGGAGGATTTTTATCACTTAGGCGAGCACTGGCTGCAGCTAAGCCCCCGAGTGGGAGGCAGACTCATCACTCGGTAGGATTTTTATTATTAGGCGAGCACTGGGCTGCAGCTAAGCCCCCGAGTGAGAGGCAGACTCGTCACTCGGTAGGATTTTTATCACTTAGGTTCAGGCGAAATAGATTCACGACTAAAGTAGCATACACAAAAGAAATAAACAACAACCACTCGGAAAGAGTAAATTATGTCTTTTGATAATTAAACTAACAGGTATCCCTTATTAAATCTGATCGGTTTAACTATTCAAGAATAGAAACGGCGGAGCAGATCCGCATTCCAGGCACGCGGCTCATCTCTATTGTGTTCGACGTTGAAGAGACGGTATGCTCCGTTGTGGAGCACCTTGGTGATGACGAAAGGGCCTTCCCAAGCGGGGGCGAGCTTGTGAGGCCTTTGTTGATCCACTCGGAGGACCAAGTCCCCTTCCTAGAATGCACGACCCCTTACGTTCTTGGCGTGGAATCGACATAAGTCTTGCTGATAAACGGTCGATCGGATCAAAACCATCTCTCTCTCTTCCTCCAAGAGGTCGACTGTGTCTTGTCGATCTTGCTCTGCTTCTTCTTCTGAGAAGAGTTCGACTCGGGGAGCATTGTGGAGCAAATCGCTCGGCAAAATGGCTTCGGCTCCGTAGACCAGAAAGAATGGAGTCCGTCCAGTCGACCGATTGGGAGTTGTCCTCAGCCCCTAAAGCACCGATGGTAGCTCGTCGACCCAAGCCCCTGCCGCGTGCTTGAGGTCACGCATTAGCCGAGGCTTCAGCCCTTTGAGAATTAATCCATTCACTCGCTCAGCTTGTCCATTCGACTAGGGATGGGCGACCGAAGCATAATTGACCCTCATGCCCTGGGAGGCGCAAAAAGCTTTGAACTCTTCAGAATCGAAGTTCAAGCCGTTGTCCGTGATGATGTTGTGTGGGACGCCGTATCTGAATATAAGTTCTCTGATGAAACTCACGGTCGTGCTCGCTTCAAGGCTCTTAATGGGCTTGGCTTCGATCCACTTGGTGAACTTGTCGACTGCTACCAACACATGAGTAAATCCACTCCTGCCTGTCCACAGAGGTCCTACCATGTCCAGTCCCCAAACGGTGAAGAGCCAGACGAGAGGAATAGTCTTCAGAACTGACACGGGTTTGTGAGACATGTTGGAATAAAACTGACAACCTTCACACTTGTCCACTATTTCCTTTGCCATCTCGTTAGCTTGCGGCCAGTAAAACCCGGCTCGGTATGCTTTGGCTACGATGATCCGAGAGGACGCATGGTGACCACAGGTCCCCGAGTGGATATTGTTAAGGATCATTCGACCTTCTTCTGGCGTGATGCACTTCTAGCAGGCTCCAGTCACACTCTCTTTGAACAACTGTCCTTTTATCACAGTAAAGGCTTTAGACCGTCGGACGATCTATCGAGCTTCTTCTTCATCCTCTGGGAGTTCCTTCCTAAGAATATATGCAATGTATGGTACTGTCCAGTCAGGAGTGATGACCAGAACTTCCATGATTAAGTCGACCACAGCCAGGACTTCGACTTCAGTCGGATCTGAGGCACTCTTGGGCTGCGGTGACTCTTTGGTGAATGGATATGTTCCAGAAACACGTTTCGGGGAATAGCCTCTCTCTTTGAGCCTATCTTGGCCAACTCATCTGCAGCTTGATTTTTTAGTCGGGGTATATGGTGAAGCTCCAAACCTTCAAATCTCTTCTCCAGCTTTCTCACTACATTGCAATAACCGGTCATGGCTGGGCTTCTGACATCCCATTCCTTCATGACTTGGTTAACCACCAAATCAGAATCGCCGTAGACCATAAGGCGACGGATGCCGAGTGAAATGGCCATATGCAACTCGTATAGAAGTGCTTCATACTCGGCTTCGTTATTGTAGGAATCAAAATGAATCTAGAGAACGTAACTAAGCTTGTCTCCACGGGGGGATACCAAAACTACTCCAGCACCTGAACCATTCAGCATCTTGGAGCCATCAAAAAACATAGTCCAATGTTCCGAGTGAACTTGAGTCAGCAATTGCTGTTCAATCCACTCGGCCAGAAAATCTGCAATTGCTTGGGACTTGATGGCCTTCTTTGCCTCAAACTTGATATCTAAAGGGAGGAGTTCAGTCGCCCATTTGGCCACTCGACCAGTTGCATCTCTATTATTCAGAATTTCGGATAGTGGCGCATCGCTGACAACTGTAATGGAGTGGTCAGAGAAGTAATGCGCAACCTTCTTCATGGTCATGTATATTCCATAGACAAGCTTTTGATAATGCGGGTATCGTTGCTTGGATGGAGTCAAAACTTCAGAGAGATAATAGACTGGGCATTGAACCTTGTAGGCTTTTCCTTCTTCGCACTCGACCGTGAGTACTGTACTGACAACTTGTCCAATGGTTGCAATGTAGAGCAGTAAAGGCTCCTTGCTGATTGGCGCAACGAGCACCGGCTGGGTGGAAATTAGGGTTTTGAGTTCTGCAAATGCTGCTTCAGCTTCATCAGTCCACTCGAACTTATCAGACTTCTTCATCAATCGGTAAAGAGGCAAGGCCTTTTCACCGAGATGAGAAATGAATCGACTCAGAGCGGCCAAACAACCAGTCAGCTTCTGAACGCCATGCACTCGCACGGGGCGTTTCATTCGGAGGATGGTAACAACTTTCTCTGGATTGGCATCGATCCCTCGTTCGGAAACAAGGAAACCGAGTAACTTTCCTCCTGGAACTCTGAACATGCATTTTGACGGATTAAGCTTGATATCGTATCTTCTGAGGTTGGCAAAGGTTTCTGCAAGGTCAGTCAATAGGTCGGAACCTTTGTGAGACTTGACCATAATGTCATCCATGTACGCTTCCACATTTCGACTGATTTGAGTGAGCAGGCACTTCTGAATCATTCTCATGAATGTGGCTCCAGCATTTTTCAAACCAAAAGGCATGGTGACATAGCAAAAGCACCCGAATGGGGTGATGAAGGCTGTTTTTATTTCATCGGGACCATACAGTCGAATCTGATGGTATTCGGAATATGCATCTAAGAAAGACAAGCGTTCACACCCTGCAGTCGAATCAACAATCTGACCGATGCGAGGGGGAGGGAAGTGATCTTTCGGGCAGGCCTGATTGATATGCTTGAAATCAATGCACATACAAAGTGACTTATCCTTCTTAGGAACCATGACTACATTGGCCAGCCACTCGGAGTGGTAGATTTCAAGGATGAACTCTGCTGCCAACAGTCAAGCCACTTCTTCGCCGATTGCTTTCTTCTTCTGCACGGTGGACCGCCGAAGATGTTCTTTGACGGGTTTTATTTTGGGGTCGACACGCAAACGGTGCTCGGCCAGTCCTCTGGGTACACCCGGCATGTCAGAAGGTTTCCACGCAAAGATGTCCCAGTTCTCACGGAGGAACTGGACGAGCGCTCCTTCCTATTTGCTGTCGAGTGTTGTTGATATATGGGTCGGTGCGGCACTAGGGTCCGTCGGGTGAATATGAACTGCCTTCGTCTCACAAGTCGATTGGAATGCAGAATCTATGGCAGGTTTCTTGGCCCTAAGCAGATCACTCGGATCCGCGTTCTTCTGATATTCTTGGAGTTCAACTACTGCCATATGTTCATCAGCGATCTTGGAGCCTTTTTGGAAACACTCCTCAGCCTTTTGTCGATTGCTTGTAACTATGATCACGCCTTTAGGGCCAGGCATCTTCAGTTTGAGGTACACATAACATGGTCGAGCCATAAAGCGTGCATAGGCTGGCCTACCCAAAATGGCATGATAGGCACTCTGGAAATCCACGACTTCAAAAGTCAACTTTTCCTTACGGTAATGCTTTGAGTCACTGAAAACCACGTCGAGGGCAATCTGTCCGAGTGACTCGGCTTTCTTCCCAGGAATAACACCATGAAAACTCATATTGCTCTCGCTAAGCTTGGACATCGCAATGCCCATCCCCTTCAGAGTCTTAGCGTAGAGGATGTTCAGACCGCTGCCACTGTCCATCAGTACCTTAGTCAGACGAGTGCCTCCAACCACGGGGTCGACTACCAAAGCTTGCCTCCCAGAGGTGGCTACACGAGCAGGGTGGCCAGACTGGTCAAATGTAATGGTTGTCTGAGACCATCTCAGGTAGGTGGTCGTCGCCGCGGGAGCGACCATGTTCACCTCCTTGTTGATGACCTTCAATCAACTCTTGCTTTCAACGTCAGCGAATATCATCAGTGTGGAATTGACTTTGGGATAACCATCGTCTTCCTCTTCATCTTCACCTTGGTTCGACTCCTTCTCCCTTTCAGTGGGTTGTTTCTCTCTGAACTGCTGGATTAGGAGTCAACACTGTCGGGTGGTATGCTTAGGGTAAATCAGATTACCTTCCTCATCTTTCACCTTCTTAGGGGCCCAGGGCCCTTTAGGTTTTCCCTTAAACTTTCCTTGATTCACTGCCGCAATCTCTCCGGGCGCTGCCGGCTCGGCCTTGCGCTTCTGCTTCCGGCTGGAGTTACCTCCACCGGTATCTTGTCCGACTGGTTTTCTCTTCCCGCTACGGGGTCGATCCTCTTCTTCTCCGTTAGCATATCGGGTGGCTATTTCCATCATTCGAGCTAGAGTCATATCTCCAATTCGACCGAATTTCAAGACCAACTATTTGTATTTGGCGCCTTCCTTGAAGGCGCACACGGCTTGATGCTCTGAAACATTCTCGACGGTGTGGTGCAAGGTGGACCATCTCTGGATGAACTCTCTCAAAATCTCATTCGCTTCGCGACGCAAAGGTCGCAACTCGAGCAATCCTCCAGGTCGCTTGCACGTGCCTTCGAAAGTCCTCACGAACACTCGGGATAGCTCTTCCCAACTGTCAATGCTGCCCGGAGCCAACTGAGTCAGCCATGCTCGGGCTGACCCTTCCAACATGAGTGGAAGATGCTTCATTGCTATCTTGTCGTTACCGCCCCCGATCTGCACAGCCACGCGGTAATCTTCAAGCCAAGTTTCAGGCTTGGATTCACCAGTGAACTTACTGATCCCGGATGCCAGCCTGAAGTTGGGAGGTATCACTGTTGCCCTGATGGCTCTGCTAAAACACTCGGGACCAGAAACATGCACTCGGCTGCCACTTGGATGGTCTCTGCCAGGGTATTCTTTGTGTTCTCTATTCCGGTCGACCAGGCCTTGAACGAGGATAGACCTTGCGTCAAAGCCCAGTTCCCTTGGGTCGACTGAATTCCTGCGCTCACCACTGTGACGACGCCTATCATCATTCCGCCGAGGCACGTATGACGCACTCCTCGGAGGAGGCGTGGGTCCTCCGATGACGATTGTCACGGTCGAGTGGATGATCATACTACCCACGGCCTTCATGCCGCGGAGGCGATCTTGGGCCGTGAGTCGACTGAACCGTGTCCGCTGCAACGGATCTGCTATGAATCCTATTCCGCGACTGAGATACTGCTGTATTTTGCTCTCCTGCTGCTCTGAGCAGGGCCCGGATCTGCATCAGCCCTCTGCCAGCTTCTAACTGGGAAGGTTGGATGGACTCTGCTATTCGGGCCGCAGCTGTGAGATTCTGAATCGGCGTGTGGTATACCTTAGGTGGAGGCGGGAAAAGTTGTCGTCGACTGGATTCATGGATCCGCTCCTGGGCGCACTCATCGAGAGCGTGCTGAAGGTTATCCAGTCGAGAGCGCTCAGCCAAGTTGGCTAAGCGCGCTTCCTCCAAGGCTCGAGCTTCG
Source organism: Aegilops speltoides (assembly GCA_021437245.1). Lineage (NCBI taxonomy): Eukaryota > Viridiplantae > Streptophyta > Magnoliopsida > Poales > Poaceae > Aegilops > Aegilops speltoides. The sequence continues at coordinate 306,343,725 of CM038142.1, read as the reverse complement.
GGAGTTTCTCCGGCGATGGGCGTGTGAAGTGCGTCCATGTTGCGACGGTGAAGATCCTCTCTCTGTTGCGAGGAGAGAGGTTCGGGACGATACTCCTCGTGGACCTGTGATGGATCGCCACCAGCCTCCTCGCCGTCCTCGCGGCGAAAACCAGATGGGCCACGCGGTCCATCGACCATCAAGACTTCAGCCGCAGGATTGCTGCTATCGCACTCGGACGCCGTCTCCGCAGAGCCAGTCGACAGATCGAACAGGCCGTGGAGAGTTTCGTCGGGCTTGATTGCCGCGACTTGATGGGTGGCCGAACGTCAAGCCACTGCATGCCTCACCCACCGCTGAAGCCGCGACCAACCGGATCGCTTGCGGCGACGGATAGCGGGAAGGGGGATGTCACTGGAGCCGACTGATACTGGGTCGATGGCTGTCGAAGAAGAACGCCACGAACGCACGCGCAAAAGTGCGTCTCCCCACGGATGGGGAGCTCCTCGACATCGAGCGGAGCTTCCGGGAGCCACGCCGAGTCGTCGGTGATGAAAACGAGCACGCCGAGACAGATCTCGTTGCCCTCAACCATCTCGCCACCGAAAACCATGATGATGATCGGAAAACGAACTTGCAACTTCACCAATAAGTCACTAAGACACCTGCCCCACGGTGGGCGCCAACTATCGTGGTTCTAAGTCTGACAGTAGAAAGAGGGGGTAGGTATGGAGAGGCAAGATCTTAGCTATGGAGAAGATGTACACGCGATGTTTACGAGTTCGGGCCCATCTCATAGGAAGTAATAGCCCTACGTCTCGGTGCCCGGAGGCGGTCGATTGGATTATGCGTGTCGAATTACAGAGGGTGCGAACCCTTGTGCCAGAGGAGGGGGTGGCTTATATAGAGTGCGCCAAGACCCCAGCCCCACTCCATTACAAGGGAACTAATGTACATAAAGAAAGGACGTTACTGGTAACGCCGGCATTTAGTACTCTTAATGCCCATGAAGACTAAGGAGTGAATATCTGGCCGTTGTGTGCTCTTACGGCTCTTTGTGTTTGATATGGTCGAGTGATCTTCCTTGTGGTCGAGTAACGACAGGTAATGATCGTCGAGTGGAGTGAGCGTCGAGTGGATTGCACTCGACGTACGAGACTGGTGCTCTTCTGTTGACTCTTGGTCTTTCCATCTTCCATGGTAGTGACCTTGGGTAGGACGTATAGGTCGAGCCTATGACCCTACCCCGGGTCTGTATCCTCGTCACCGTCCTCGTAGGTTCCTTCCGTTAAGCGCGCGACCCCTTAGGTTCAAGTCGGCTTGGTCGCAGTTCGGATCACCTCTGAACTGCATGGTTGGTAGCGGCCTCTAGCAAGGCATGCCGAAACACCAAACAGACCATGAAGTTGGTTCGGCGAACCTGTACATCACACTTCTGTTCCCTTTGCCACACGATATATGTTGTCGGGCTAAAGGCGAGTCTGTCATCGTTGTGGTAGCCCGACCTCTTGCTCGTTCCAGTGATGCCAACCAATATCCGGATTATCTCATAATCCTTGTCACATGGCCATGCTTATCCTGGTCGGATCACACGAGGGGCCCAGAGTATATCTCTCCTGATCAGAGGGGCAAATCCCATCTTGCTCGACCATGTCTCGCAGCATGGGTCTGGACAAGCCTGAAACCTACCTTTGTAACTACCCAGTTACGGAGTAGCGTTTGGTCGGCCCAAAGCAGGTCTGTCACCATCCCGAGTACATGTGTTAGCTTAGGTCTTAGGACATAGAACGTATGATGTATGAGAGACTCACGGATTACATATCGCTGTGTCTCATAGTTGGGTCTGTCCGACTCGGACCTTATCTCGACTCGGATCCGACTACGTCGAATCTGACCAGACCTTTCCAAGTCGATATTATCCGGTTAGCATCCAATGCTCCATGACTAGTCAGACCAAGCCATCGACCGTATCATATGCTAGTCTAGTCGGATGCGCGTCCACACAACCCGTTCGACTAGGACCTTTTAGGACAGTCATCATACAATGCATAGTCCCACAAACAAGTCACATACTTGCTGATACACATCATTGATAATGTCCAAGGACTATCTTTATTCATAAACACATGGGAAATATCAGCATACATGATTGCCTCTAGGGCATATCTCCAACAGTCTCCCACTTACACTAGAGTCAATCAAATGGACATCGAATGCCCATAGCTCTAACGTGCCCCTCATGCTTGGGTTGTGGAAGCGGCTTAGTCAACGGATCTGCAACATTTGCATCCGTGTGAATCTTGCATAACTCTACATCACCAGTCTTTATGATCTTTCGTATCAGGTGATATTTCCGATCTATGTGTCTGACCTTGTGGTGATTCCTCGGCTCCTTGGCTTGTGCGATGGCACCAGAATTATCACAATAAAGGTCCAACGGTTTCACCAAGGCTAGGAAAATACCAAGATCATCCAGAAAATGCCGGATCCAAACACCTTCCTTTGCAGCTTCACAAGCCGCAGTGTATTCGGCTTCTGTGGTAGAATCGGCCACCGTATCCTGCTTGGAACTCATCCAGTGCACTGCCCCTCTGTTCAGGACATACACGAATCCACACTGTGATCGACAATCATCTCTGTCGGTTTGGAAACTAGCATCAGCGTAACCCCTTACGACGAGCTCTTCCTCACCTCCATAAACTAGGAACATCTCTTTAGTCCTTTTCAGGTACTTCAAAATAGTCTTTACCGCTGCCCAGTGACTCTCACCTGGGTTGGCATGGTATATGCTTGTTAGGCTTATTGCAATAGCAACATCAGGCCTTGTACATATCATGGCATACATGATGGAACCGATTGCCGAGGCATACGGAATCCTACTCATCCTGCTTCGTTCATCAGATGTCGAAGGACTCTGAGTCTCACTTAGCCTTATACCATGTGAGAGTGGCAAGAACCCTTTCTTCGCCTCACTCATGTTGAACCGCTTCAACACTTTATCTATGTACGTGCTCTGGCTTAAGATGAGTAGCCTCCTCGATCTATCTCTATAGATCTTAATACCTAAAATATACACTGCCTCACCAAGGTCTTTCATCGAAAACTTGCCATTCAATGACTCCTTGACCGAGTTTAGCATCGAAACATCATTTCCGATCAGTAGTATGTCGTCCACATACAAGATCAAAAACACTATCGATATCCCACTTAACTTCTTGTATAAACAAGAGTCCTCTTCGCTTTTAATGAAACCGAGACCAGTGACGACCTCATCAAAATGAATGTTCCAACTCCGAGATGCTTGCTTCAACCCATAAATGGATCTCTTGAGCTTGCATACCTTACTAGTGCTAGTCGGATCGACAAAACCCTCGGGCTGTATCATATACACGTCCTGGGTTCAATTTCCGTGAAGGAAAGCCGTTTTGACATCCATCTGCCATATCTCGTAATCGAAATATGCAGCTATAGCTAGTATGATCCTCACCGACTTCAGCATTGCTACCGGCGAGTAAGTCTCGTCGTAGTCAATTTCTTGAACTTGTCCATAACCTTTAGCGACAAGCCGAGCTTTTTGGATCTGAACATTTCCATCCACATCGATTTTCTTCTTAAAGACCCATTTGCAACCAATGGCAATTACGCCTGGTGGCGGATCAACCAAGTCCCAAACTTGATTCTCATCCATGGACTTTAACTCGGATCTCATGGCCTCCAGCCATGCCTCGGAATCTGGGCTTACCATCGCTTCCGCATACGTGGTCGGCTCATCGCATCCGCATACATGGTCGGCTCATCGCTTTCTAGCAACAATACATCATGCACTCTGCGCAATCTTTCCGACCTCCGTGGTTCTGGTGCCGCTTCCACTACGGGTTCCCTGACTGACTCCGGTATGATCTCATCACCAGCCGAGCTGTCCCCGAGTGGTTCTCAAATTTCTTCGAGTCGGACCGTCCTCCCACTGGCCTCCCGACTGAGAAACTCTTTCTCAAGGAAAACCCCATTCCGGGCAACAAACACTTTGTTCTCTTCCCGGTTGTAGAAGCTATATCCCAAGGTTTTCCTCAGATATCCCACAAATATGCATTTATACGACTTGGATGTAAGCTTGTCTAACATAAGTCGCTTGAGAAATGCTTCACAACCCCAAATATTTAGAAAAGACAAACTGGGACTCTTCCCGGTCCACATCTCATGTGGTGTCTTGTCTATGGATTTTGATGGTACCCTATTAAGTGTGAAAGCTGCAGTTTCTAGAGCCTATCCCTAGAATGACAAGGGTAAATCTGATTTGCTCATCATAGACCGGACCATGTCCAACAAGGTCATATTCCTCCGTTCCGACACGCCGTTTCTCTGTGGCGTACCCGGAGGTGTGAGCTGATGTACTATACCTCGACTTTTCAGATGATCATCAAACTCCTGGCTCATGTACTCACCTCCACGATCACATCGCATAAGCTTTATAGTCTTGCCGAGCTGATTCTCAACCTCATTCTGAAACTCTTTGCACTTTTCAAAAGTCTCCGACTTGTGCCTCATCAAATAGAAATATCCATATCTACTCAAGTCGTCGGTAAAAGTCACGAAGTACTGATAGCCACCTCTGGCAGTTGTGCTCATTGGACCACACACATCACTATGTATAAGTACCAACAGCTCAGACGCCCTCTCGCAACTCTTTGCGAAAGGAGACTTAGTCATCTTGCCGAGCAAGCATGATTCACATGTCTCGAACGACCCGAAGTCGGAAGAAGTTAGGAGCCCATCATCATGGAGCTTCTTCATGCGTTTCAGACTAATGTGTCCAAGCCGGCAATGCCAGAAGTATGTCGGATTTATCTCATTAGGCTTATGCCTTTTGACATTCACATTATAGACCGGTTCCTGTTCTAGATTCAATATAAATAGCCCATCAATAATGGGTGCATAGCCATGAAACATACCATTCAAAGATATCGAACAACCATTGTCCTTTAAATTGAATTCATAACCTTGACTCATCAAACATGAGACAGAAATAATGTCTCGACTAAGTGCAGGAATGTAATAACAATTATTCAATTCCATAATGAATCCGGAAGGAAGCTGGAGCTGCATCATGCCGACCTCCAATGCAGCAACTCTAGCTTTGTTGCCAACCCTGATGTCAATCTCCCCTTGTGCCACACGCCTAGTTCTTACCAGCCCCTGCATCAAGTTGCAAATATGAACAACCGATCCGGTATCAAATACCCAAGAGCTACTAGGTATGTCAGCAAGGTAAATGTCTATAACATATGCAACAAGTGTACCTTTGCCTGAAGAAGCATTTCCGGCCTTCTTGCCATGCTCTACAAGCCACTTGCTACAGTTGCTCTTCCAATGACCGGTCTCCTTGCAGTGATAGCAAACGGTCTTCGAGTCCGGTCCAGACTTCGGCGCGGCGGCAGAGGTTACTATCTCCGTGCCCTTTGCCTTAGCCTTTTTCTTAGACCAACTCTTCTTGAACTTAGCCGATTTCTGCACCATCAACACTTGATGCGTGCTTTTCTTAATATCCTGCTCTGCCACCTTGAGCATCCCATGCAATTCAGTGAGCTTCTTATCCATGCCATGCATATGATAGTTTGAGATGAACGTCCCATAGCTGGGCGGAAGAGAACCTGAATCAACATCGATGCCTACTCATCCAAGAGCGGGAAGCCCAACCGATCCAAAGCTTGCACATATTCGATCATCTTGATCACATGTGGGCTCAATGGATCACCTTCCTTCAGCTTGCAATCCATCAAGGATCGCCGGGCATTGAACCTTTCGGTCCTAGGCTGTGTCCGAAACATGCTCTTGAGACTCTCGATCATATCGTAAGCCTCAACATTTTTGAAATGTTGTTGCAAATCGGGCTCCATACAAGCCAGCATCAGACAGCTGATCTCCGTTGATTCATCAACGAGTTTCTGGTAGGCATTCTTAGTTGTGGCATTAGCATTATCGGCAGGTTCCTCTGGAAGTGGATCCTCTAGAACATGTTCCTTTTTATCGTGCTTGAGAACAATTCTTAGATTTCTATACCAGGTGGTAAAGTTTGTTCCATTCAGTATATCATTTTCTAGAATTGGTTTCAATGCAAAGTTGGGTTGAGCAGGTGGTGCCATTGATCTACAACAGAAAAATATGCAATCACTAAGCAATGTGTTTATGTAGAGTAATTCTAGCCTAAACAGAAATACTCCCACTGAAGTCAGCATCCCTCCGCAAACTCTCAGTGATTCAGGATCCGACTAGCGCATGCGACTAGTGAGCTTTAGCATCACTGCTAGACAACATACCTATCCGGTAAGCAACTCCTTGCTAATCATATCTCTATATGACTCCTGTCAGTCGGGAAGGTATCTCATACCCCGGATCCCAACCTTCTTTGCCACAAGGCCCAAAAGCATTTTGATAGCCTTGTCAAGTTAACCTCACGCACTGCATGTCCGTGTCCGACACGAACCCTTCAGTTCAAGGACACCCAGCGGCACCCCAATTTTATGAGCCCACTACTAGACGTACTTGACGTGCGAAGGTGCAACATCGGGGATGGCAATTCGCTTGATATTAATGAGGGATCATTCTACCATTCTAACATGCATAGAAACAAAGAAGCATAACAATCACAAATAAACACATATTGTGAAATAGTATGGCTCCTTCATGGATATTCTTCCAGGTTGGCTCCGACTCCGATGACCATCTAGAAACTCCATCTCGTTTGTCACACCGGGATGCCAAGCCACCAACTTGATCTCTACTATCCAACTACTACAACTAGTAATGAATTTTACATAGAGTCACAAGTCGACACGCAGGTCGTTATACAATATAATTACAACACTTTGACTCCTGTCGGTTAACAAACATGACACGCAGGCCATGTATAAATTACACACATGCATCACATACACATGAGCCATACTATTCACATCAAACCTGCAAAACAAAGTTATGCGTAGAATCGCATTCTACCGGTTTGTGTGTCAGGTACGAAATACACGGCGCTACGCACATGGCAGTCACGCCGAATTCTCTAATCTGACCGATCTTATCGATCATCATGAGTCCAATTCGGATTTATGTTTCACTGTTAACCCCGATGGCGGATGACCGACCGGTAGGGGTAGATCGTGTCGCGACCTCATCAATCCCGATAGACAAAAAACATAGCCTCAACAATCCCCATGTGCAGTTGATCACATCAACCGTGCACATAGCCGATCTCATCAACGGCAATAGATCTCATCTGTCGCCTCCACATATCTAATATGCATACGATCTGAATCCAAATCCTATAGCAGAGGCTCTGATACCACTGTTGGGTTCTACGGTAGGGTGCGTTGACTGCAAATTAAAATTTCCTACGTGCAGAACAACCAAGAACATGCTATGGGAGATGGATCACAGTTCGTTACCACTAGACACGCAGTGTCGTGCAGCGGAAGAAGAGTTGGGGCAGCGCGTCTGCGTGGCTCGTCTCCTCCTTGTCCGATCTCCCTCGAACAGCCGGTCGTCCAATCCCACGTACAAGTTCGCCAGAGCGGCGCAAGTGCACCGCCTCTAACGGTATCCGCGCGTGCAGGAGAAACACCGTGCAGTGGACTGCTAGGTCCGATCACACAATCAGCGGTGAGTGGAGGTGGCTATTCGCAACACATGCAAACCCTAATGACGGCGCCGAAGCGATCAACCACATGAGTGTGCCACACCTCCACTTTATATAGGCGTCCGTTGTTGGCTCAACACTTGGGCCTCGCAGGTGCGCTAAAGCCCACAAGTCTACTCGTCCACAATCCGAATACAGCTCGGATCACATCCGATCAGTGTCCTCGAATCCATCCTCGTAGGTTCCTTCCCTTAAGCGCGCGACCCCTTAGGTTCAAGTTGGCTTGGTTGCAGTTCGGATAACCTCCGAACTGCACGGTTCGTGGCGGCCTCTAGCAAGGCATGCCGAAACACCATACAGACCATGAAGCTGGTTAGGCGAACCTGTACATCACACTTTTGTTCCCTTTGCCACACGATATATGTTGTCGGGCTCAAGGCGAGTCTGTCATCCTTGTGGTAGCCCGACCTCTTACTTGTTCCAGTGATGCCGACCACTATCCGGATTATCTCATAATCCTTGTCGCATGGCCATGCTTATCCTGGTCGGATCACACGAGGGACCCAGAGTATACCTCTCCTAATCGGAGGGGCAAATCCCATCTTGCTCGACCATGTCTCGCAGCATGCGTTTGGACAAGCCTGAAACCTACCTTTGTAACTACCCAATTATGGAGTAGCGTTTGGTCGGCCCAAAGCAGGTCTGTCACCATCCCGAGTACATGCGTTAGCTCAGGTCTTAGGACATAGAACGTATGTTGTGCTAGAGACTCACATATGACATATCGCTGCATCACATAGTTGGGTCTGTCCGACTCGGACCTTATCTCGATTCGGATCCGACTACGTCGAATCCGACCAGACCTTTCCAAGTCAATATTATCCGGTTAGCATCCAATGCTCCATGGCTAGTGAGACCAAGCCATCGACCGTGTCATATGCTAGTCTAGTCGGCTGCGCGTCCACACAGCCCTTTCGACTAGGGACCTTTTAGGACAGTCATCATACAATGCATAGTCCCACAAACAAGTCACGTACTTGTTGATACACATCATTGATAATGTCCAAGGACTATCTTTATTCATAAACACATAGGAAATATCAGCATACTTGATTGCTTCTAGGGCATATCTCCAACATGTTCACTTTGCCATCCTTCTAATCCACCAAATATTTGGGGCATTTCTGCTTCCAGTGACCATTTCCTTTGCAATAGAAGCACTCAGTTTCAGGCTTTGGTCCAGCTTTGGGCTTCTTCACGGGAGTGACAACTTGCTTGCCATTCTACTTGAAGTTCCCTTTCTTTCCCTTTGCCGTTTTCTTGAACCTAGTGGTCTTGTCAATCATCAACACTCGATGCTCTTTCTTGATTTCTACCTTCGTCGATTTCAACATCATGAAGAGCTCAGGAATCATTTCTGTCATCCCTTGCATACTATAGTTCATCACAAAGTTCCAATAACTTGGTGATGGTGAATAGAGAACTCTGTCAATCACTATCTTTTCTGGAAGATTAACTCCCACTTGATTCAAGTGATTGTAGTACCCAGACATTCTGAGCACATGCTCACTAGTTGGGAAATTCTCCTCCATCCTTTTTAGGCAAAGTACTTGTCATAGGTCTCATACCTCTTGACACAGGCATAAGTCTGAAATACCAATTTAATCTCTTGGGACATCTCATATGCTCCGTGACGTTTCAAAAAACATTTTTGAAGTCCCGGTTCTAAGCCGTAAAGCATGGTGCACAAAACTATCAAGTAGTCAGCATATTTAGCTTAGCCAAATGTTCATAACGCCTACATCTGCTCCTACAATAGGTCTATCACCTAGCGGTGCATTAAGGACATAATTCTTCTATGCAGCAATGAGGATAAACCTCGGATCATGGACCCAGTTCGCATCATTGCTACTATCATCTTTCAACTTAGTTTTTCTAGGAACGCATATAAAAACATAGGGAAGCAACAACACGAGCTATTGATCTACAACACAATTTGCAAAATACTATCAGGACTAAGTTCATGATAAATTAAAGTTCAATTAATCATATTACTTAAGAACTCCCAGTTAGATAGACATCCCTCTAATCATCTAAGTGATCACATGATCCAAATCAACTAAACCATGTCCGATCATCATGTGAGATGGACTAATTTTCAATGGTGAACATCACTATGTTGATCATATCTACTATATGATTCACGCTCGACCTTTCGGTCTCAGTGTTCCGAGGCCATATCTGCATATGCTAGGCTCGTCAAGTTTAACCCGAGTATTCTGCGTGTGCAAAACTGGCTTGCACCCGTTGTATGTGAACGTAGAGCTTATCACACCCGATCATCACGTGGTGTCTCGGCACGATGAACTTTCGCAATGGTGCATACTCAGGGAGAACACTTATACCTTGAAATTTAGTGAGAGATCATCTTATAATGCTACCATCGATCTAAGCAAAATAAGATGTATTAAAGATAAACATCACATGCAATCATTATAAGTGATATGATATGGCCATCATCATCTTGTGCCTTTGATCTCCATCTCCAAAGCACTGTCATGATCACCATCGTCACCGGCGCGACAACTTGATCTCCATTGTAGCATCATTGTCGTCTCGCCAACTATTGCTTCTACGACTATCGCTACCGCTTAGTGATAAAGTAAAGCAATTACATGGCGATTGCATTTCATACAATAAATTGACAACCATATGGCTCCTACAAGTTGCCGATAACCATGGATCAGGGTTCTTGTTCTACCCTTGGCTTGGATTTCTCCAAGGGGCTGGTTTTTGCAAATGAGATCTATAGATCTTGTGCGTCTCGGTTCATCCATCGGATGGGACGGATCCATTCATTATGGTGGTCTCGTTTAGTAGGCATGATTTCCGCCTATCAGATGATTCGGTTGCAGCAGCTCTTGAGGCCGCTATTGGTGGATCATCGATTGAGTTCATGGTTTCCATTATACGTGACAAGGTATTCTCCTTTCATGTTTCATGCAAAAAAGTTGTCCTCTACGTTCTTTCTCTTTGATCTTTTGCTTGTGAGCATTTTAAGTGTTTCTTCCACCTTTGGGGCCATGGTGGACCTAATTGGAGACGTGAGGTTTTGATTTGGAGAAAAGAATGTGATGCTGAATGGATTTTTGTTAGTCCTACTAAACCTCGTGCTACAATGGGTATGATGGCCATGCATAAACCCCCTGTTAAATCTTCTTTGAAGTCTGCCCCTAGTTGCAGGAAGAAACTTTCTTTTGCTACGTTTCAAAACTATCCTGCCTGCAAGGGTTATCAATACCCTGCCACACAATCATGCGTTGACACTGTCCAAGATGCGGGTTATGTTCTTAATCATCGTGAGCGTGTCATTATTCGTTCTCCTCCGGCGCTGGAGCTCCGGTGGACGGTGGCCACCCCGCCAATCTGTTTTGGCACGGTCCCTCTGCCACCTGCTCGATCTGCGTCAATCTCGCATGAGATGGTTCCTCAATCTTCGGAGCATCTGTTGGGCGGGTCTGGGGTTTTTTCAAATCCTCCTGGCTTTTCAGAAGTTGATGGGCCCATTGTTTCTTCTAGGACCGTCCATGTCCAGCCCATCAGCCCACCTTCTGAGACATGCGTTATCCCTCAGAACTCGGTCCTTGCTGAATCTCCCAATGCATGGCAAGTCAATCAGAATCATAACTTATCGCCGACCCAGATTTTGGGACAGTCTATTGAGGATTTTACATGGATTTTCTTCTATGGTTGATGAAATGGCATTCAAAGTCTGGAAATGCCACAATTGTTTTTCTATGGCACATATCACCTCCAGTTGCCCCAATCAAACACGCTGTCGCCGTTGTTTTCGGTCAGGCCACAGGGCAAAATCTTGCACAGGATCTGCACCGGCAGGAGGTTTTAGGTGGGTCCCACGCGTCATTGAGAGTCCATCTGATAGCCCACCACCGGTTTTACGGCTTGACGCCTCGAGTTCCCTCCAACCTACCGATGCAGCCTGCCCATTGATATGTCTCGTCGACGAGTTGCATCTAGCTTCGTCATCAGAGCCTACTTCGCCTCCACCTCCGCCACCCCCATTACCTCCATCCCCTCCAGCTCCGCCTCCGCCACCACCATTGCAACCATCCCCTTCAGCTCCACCACCATCAGCCCCGCGACCAGATACGCCGCCACCTCCAAACTCACCACTGCCGTCTTCGCCACGCTCGCCACCAGCACCTTCACCGGAGATGGCCAACTTTGAGCTGGACCCTCTGCCGTACGTGCCACCGGGCTTCGAGATCATCAATGGAGGGCCGCTACGTCTCCCTCGTACCTTTTTTGCTCCATCTGTTGCGCCTGACAGAAAATACAAAGAGTATGCGATTGGCATCATCGAGCCAGCACCACTGCCTGAGGCGATTCAGGTCTACCGTAACATGGTTAGTGACTTCGTTGTTAATCAGTTGGAAAGAGAGGTTCTTGAGACTCAGCCATGAATCCAGGGAGTTGGATTGTTCCGATTCCGTAGTGTAATCTCTAGACAAATTATGGTGGATCATCCACCCTTTGATTTGGGCAATGGTCGTTTTGTTCATTTTATTCCGCATGATGAGGGGATAAATTACAGAGCCGTTCAGGGTTTTCGCCGTGGTTGGGTGATGCTACTGGGAATCCCTCTGGATTATCGCAGGCATCAATATATTGCGGATGTGATTAGAACTTTTGGCTGTTTCCACTATTGGCATCAGGCCGATCCTCTGATGGTGCGGACTCTCGCATATGTGTCCTTCCCAGCCCCCTCTATGGTGCCTCGAGGTGTGGTTTATCGGGGGTTTGGAGATTTTGGTGGTACTAGGGTTTCATGGTCTGCTCCAGTTTATGTTCTGTCTGCGGATTTTGTGGATGTGTTGCCTACAGATGAAGATCAAATGCCATTAGATGGACACCCACATCCCCTCCCTGGCCAGATGCACTTCAACAATAACAACTGGGCACTGCTAGAGTTTCCTGAACTCGGATGGAATGATGTGCCTCCTCCTGTGGTTGACAATGATAATGTTCAGCATGGTGCCGCCCCTGACAATGTTGCAGCACCTGAAGAACCTGTTGAAGTTCAGTCTCAAGAGTCGATGGTGCTGCAAGTTTTCAGATGATTCAATTAACAATGACAATGCCCCTGCTGTTGTGCAAATTGCTGATATTGCACCCCTCCATCATGAAGCACATCTTCCACCTCAGCAGGATCTCCATATTGGTCAGGTTCTAACGGTTTTTGGCCCAGTTCTGCCCCCGCAGATGTAGTGGACTCGTACTTTCTGTAAGTACATGCAACATTTTGATTCGGTTGTCATCCCGCGATCTTTGCAGATGCCTCTGTTTAACTTCATCAAACATGCTTGGAGTCACAGTCTCTCTCTTGGAAGTTCAGAGCTCAGTTTTCCTACTACTACTGCCCCAGAGATTTTACGTCAGCTTCCGCCTGTCAAGCGCCCTGTTGCTCGCGCTCTCTGCTTTGATGAACCACCAGCTTTGTCTGAACCTGTCTCAGAGAAGTTTCAGTTCTCTGCTATGTCTGTTATCAGCAACAAGAGATCTCGTAAATCTGCTTTTGTTGGGCCGATTCTTCTGGATTCCCAAGTCCGTCGTAGTGCACAGCTTAGTGCCCTGCGTGATGGCTTCCGTCATGCGCCTCCAGGATCAATCAGCCCGCAGCCTGTCAAGCGCACTAAGAAGCGCAAAACCAGTGCCATGATGGCCCAGACAACTTACGCTCCTGATGAGCCAGTAGTGCCACCTCCAACTGCAATTTCTGACCTTCAACGCATTGGTGCTCGCCTGCGGATTGCCCCCGAGAAGATAACGGCGGAGAGGCTTGTAGCTGATCCTTCTGAAGAAAGTTCTTCCAAGGATTCTGATGATGAATGAAGCTTGTCACACCTTGGGTCGCTGGCGAACCCATTTAATCGCCACTTATCATTGCTTTTGTTACCTGATTTTGAACTTTATGCTACTGTTTAGTGGATGTTGTAGGTCATTGCGTGATCTACTTTTGCTTTTCTTCTACTCATTTTGTAATGAATCAGACAATCTTTAGCGACTGGAAGGTTCTGTGTTGGAATGTGTGTGGCCTTAACTCTGAAGCGAGGCAACTTGCAATTAAGCAAAAGATAGAGGAAAGTGGGTGCTCTATCATTTGTTTGCAAGAAACTAAGTGCATGCATATCGATCAGCGTTTTCTTAGGAAATTTTGTCCTCGACGCTTTGATAATTTTGTGTATATGCCATTGTCTGGGGCTTCTGGTGGTCTATTGATTATTTGGAATTCAGCTTTCTTTTCTGAGAAATTAATTGAAGCTCACTCCTATGGCATCATTGTGGAATTTACGTCTGTGCACACTTCTGAAGTTTGGTCTTTAATGTCAGTTTATGGTCCTTGTCAGAACCCTGCTAGAGATGAATTTGCTCAGTGATTATACAACATGAACATACAAATTGATGAGAAATGGCTGCTTCTTGGTGATTTTAACTTCATGCGTTCTTTGGAAAACCGTAACATGCCAGGAGGTAATGTTAATGATATATTTCTTTTTAATGAAATCATTGGTCACCTCGGATTAGTGGAGCTACCGATAAAAGGAAGACAGTTTACATGGTCAAATATGCAAACAAATCCACTTTTGGAGCAGATTGATTGGTTCTTCACCATGGTATCTTGGACTTCAGATCACCCTAATACTATGGTCCTGCCCCTTGCACGGACAGCATCGGACCATGTACCTTTGTGGTTTCTGTTGCCACTTCTATCTCGAAAGCCAAAGTCTTCCGGTTTGAAAACTATTGGGTCAATCTCCTAGGTTTTGCTGATTGTGTTACTGAAGTTTGGAATGGACCTGTTCAGAGATCTTCTGCTGCTGGTACGATTTCGGCCAAGTTTAAAGCCCTACGTTATGCTCTTAAGAAGTGGCATGTAAGCATTTCAAAAGTTAAATCCCTCATTGTTGATTGCAACAAGGTGATACTACACTTTGATGGCTTGGAGGAGCTTAGGGTGCTAACTTGGCCAGAGATAAACTTTCGTAAAATTGTTAAGCTGCATCTTGAAGAGATCATTCACTTGCAATTTATCTACTGGAAACAACGTTGTGCCATCAGATCCATCAAAGTGGGCGAGGAAAACACGAAATGTTTCCACGCCATGGCTACAGAATGATACTGAAGGAATACCATCACCTCCATCAAGAATAATGCGGGGGAGGTCGTCACTGATCATCACCAGCTAGCATCAATGTTTTGGTCTGACTTCAAGCAGCACATGGGCCAAGCCAAGGGTATTCGAATGAACTTCGGTCTTAATAGCCTCCTGACTAGAGTCGATGGACTTGAGGATTTGTCTAGGCCATTCACTGATGCTGAAGTGGATGAGGTAATTAAACATTTACCATCTGACCGTGCCCCTGGACCGGATGGATTTACAGGTCTTTTTCTGAAGAGATGTTGGAGTGTTCTTAAGGATGATTTTATGAAGTTGGTTATAGAGTTTTATGAAGGAAAATGCAGTTTGGAATGTCTGAACACTTCTCTCATTACCCTCATTCCCAAGAAGTTAAGCCCTGAGTCTGTTGGTGACTTTCGGCCAATATCTTTAACCAATACTTGCCTGAATTTTTTAACCAAACTCTTGGCGAATAGATTGCAGAAAGTAATTCTACAATGCATCCACCGAAACCAATATGGCTTCCTCAAATGTCGCTCAATCCAAGACTGCCTTGCATGGTGTTTTGAATATATACACCAATGCAAAGCTTCAAAGAGGCCCATTGTTTTATTGAAGCTGGATTTTATTAAAGCGTTTGACACGATTGAGCATGATGACATTCTGAGAATTCTCCAATATAAGGGCTTTGGTGATCGTTGGAATGGATGGGTCAGTAACCTACTTTCATCTGGTTCTTCTGCAGTCCTGTTAAATGGAGTTCCTGGCCAACACTTTCAGTGCAAGTGTGGTGTTCGTCAGGGCGATCCCCTCTCGCCTCTTCTCTTTGTTATTGCGGTGGATCTTCTGCAATCCGTAGTGAATGACATGTGCAGCCATAATATCCTCAGCTTACCAATCCCATCTAGGTCCAATGACTATCCGGTTGTTCAGTAGCAGATGACACTCTGATAGTTTTGCATGCGGTTGACAGTCAGTTGATTGCTCTCAAGGATATGTTACATAGTTTTGCTGAATCCACGGGTTTGCGGGTCAACTTCAGTAAATCCTCCTTAATCCCAATGAACATGTCTGATGAAGAAGGAGCTCGTATTGCTGCTTTACTTGGATGCTATGTTGGATCAATGCCCTTCATGTATCTTGGCTTACCCATGGGCACCTCTAGGCCGACGATCTATGATCTGTTGCCTCTTGTTGATCGCATTGAGAGAAGGTTATCTGCAACCTCTTGTCTCCTCAACCAAGGCAGTAGGCTACAGCTCCTGCAGTCTACTCTCACGTCCATGCCCATTTACTTTCTCTTCTCCTTATCAATACCGCAGGGCATCCTCAAGCAAATTGAAAGGATTGAAAGGCAGTGCCTTTGGAAGGGGAATACTGAAACTCCTAGACAATCTCTAGCTGCATGGGAGTTGGTTTGTAAACCAAAGAAGTATGGTGGGCTGGGAGTCACTCATTTGGGAGTGCAAAATGAGGCTCTCCTGATTAAGCACTTGTTCAAGTTCTTCAATAAGAAATATGTCCCGTGGGTTAATCTTATTTGGTACTCCTACTATCATTCATCACCCCCACAAGTTACTCAGCTTTGTGGCTCCTTTTGGTGGCGTGATGTATGATAAATTCTGTTTGCTAGCCACACCACAAGTGCATGTTGGAGACACTGTGGTTTTTTGGCTTGATAGTTGGCAAATTGACAACAGAATGATTGCTCTTAAGGATCGCTTCCCTAGACTTCATTCATTTGCCATTGATGATACGATAACAGTCAATGAATTTTTTTTACATTAGTCAGTTACTGAAGGTTTTCATCTACCTTTCTATTCGGAGGCATATTTGGAACTGGCCCAGCTACAGACCCTGTTGCATCCCATCAGCTTGCACCCAGAGGAGAAGGATGTTTGGAAATGGCCATCTAAATCTGGAGAATATCAATCTAAGCTCTATTATGAGTTCTGTTTCTCTCATTTGAGGGTTGACCCAATTTTCAAGTACATTTGGAAATGTTCCTGTACCCTAAATATCAAGGTTTTTGGTTGGCTTGTATTGATGGATCGACTCAACACAAGAGATATGATGCAGAGAAGGCATTGGAATACCAGGATGATACTTGTGTCCTATGCCAGGCTTCCTTCCATGAAGATAGAGTCCACCTTTTCTTCTCCTGCAATTTTAGTCAAAGAGTATGGAACTATCTTGGGATTACCTGGTCAGTAGCACCCAACCTGTCTACTTTCATGATGGCTTTAGTCTCTAGGAAGGATTTCAACAGGCCTTTCTTCTCTGAGGTAGTATTTACAGCAGCTTGGAACATTTGGACACAGAGGAATGGCAAGATCTTTAGAAATGAGAATCCCAGCTTTGTACATGACATTTCTTTATTAGCTCACAGAATCAAATGTAAATATAGGGACAGTCTGTTAGCTTGGATAGCTTCTCTACCCTAACTCTCTTTGTAAGTATGATAGCTCTCTTTGTATCTCCTGTTTTTTCTCTTTCTTTTGATCACAGTTGTAAAGAGAACCTTTGGTTTTTTTGGTTTTGAATAAAGAGCTGTGAGGCTGTTGCCTTGCAGTATATAGTCAAAAAAACAAGTTGCCGATAACTCTGTTACAAAACATGATCATCTCATACAATAAAATTTAGCATCATGTCTTGACCATATCACATCACAACATGCCCTGCAAAAACAAGTTAGACATCCTCTACTTTGTTGTTGCAAGTTTTACGTGGCTGCTACGGGCTAAGCAAGAACCGTTCTTACCTACGCATCAAAACCACCACGATATTTCGTCAAGTATGTGTTGTTTTAACCTTCACAAGGACCGGGCGTAGCCACACTCGATTCAACTAAAGTTGGAGAAACTGACACCCGCCCGCCACCTATGTGCGAAGCACGTCGGTAGAACCAGTCTCGCGTAAGCGTAAGCGTACGCGTAATGTCGGCCCGGGCTGCTTCATCCAACAATACCGCCGAATCAAAGTATGACATGCTGGTAAGCAGTATGACTAGTATCGCCCACAACTCACTTGTGTCCTACTCGTGCATATAACATCTATGCATAAACCTGACTCGGATGCCACTGTTGGGTAACGTAGTAATTACAAAAAAATTCCTACGCACACGCAAGATCATGGTGATGCATAGCAACGAGAGGGGAGAGTGTCATCCACGTACCCTCGTAGACCGTAAGCAGAAGCATTATGATAATGCGGTTGATGTAGTCGTACATCTTCACGATCGACCGATCCTAGTACCGAACGTACATCACCTCCGTGATCTGCACATGTTCAACTCGGTGGCGTCCCACGAACTCATGATCTAGTAGAGCTTCGAGGGAGAGTTCCTTCAGCACGACAGCATGATGACGGTGTTGATGATGCTACCGACGCAGGGCTTCGTCTAAGCACCGCAACGATATGACTGAGGTGGATTATGGTGGAGGGGGCACCGCACACGGCTAAAAGATCAATGATCAACTTGTGTATCTGTTGTGCCTTTGGGGTGTCCCCTGCCCACGTATATAAAGGAGGGAGGAGGAGGAGGTCGGCCCTAGAGGGTGGGGCTCCAAATGTGGGGAGTCCTACTAGGACTCCCAAGTCCTAGTAGGATTCCCCTTTTCCTTTCTGGAGTAGGAGAGAAGAAAGAGGGAAAGAGAGAGGGAGCATGAAAGGGCAAGGGGGGGCGCCGCCCCCTTTCCCCAGTCAAATTCGGACCCATGGGGGGGTGCGCGCCTCCTTCCCTTTGGCCTGCCTCCTCTATTTCCGTATGGCCCAATAAGGCACAATACTTCTCCCGGCGAATTCTCGTAACTCTCCGGTACTCCGAAAAATAACCGAATCACTCGGAACCTTTCTGATGTCCGAATATAGCCTTCCAATATATCGATCTTTACGGCTCGACCATTTCGAGACTCCTCGTCATGTCCCCGATCTCATTCGGGACTACGAACTACCTTCGGTACATCAAAACACATAAACTCATAATACCGATCGTTACCGAACGTTAAGCGTGCAGACCTTACGGGTTCGAGAACTATGTAGACATGACCGAGACACGTCTCCGGCCAATAACCAATAGCGGAACCTGGATGCTCATATTGGCTCCTACATATTCCGTGAAGATATTTATCGGTCAAACCGCATAACAACATATGTTGTTCCCTTTGTCATCGGTATGTTACTTGCCCGAGATTCGATGGTAGGTATCTCAATACCTAGTTCAATCTCGTTACCAGCAAGTCTCTTTACTCGTTCCGTAATGCATCATCTCGTAACTAACTCATTAGTCACATTGCTTGCAAGGCTTATAGTGATGTGCACTACCGAGAGGGCCCAGAGATACCTCTCCGACAATCGGAGTGACAAATCCTAATCTCGATCTATGCCAACTCAACAAACACCATCGGAGACACCTGTAGACCACCTTTATAATCACCCAGTTACGTTGTGACATTTGGTAGCACACAAAGTGTTCCTTGGGTATTCGGGAGTTGCATAATCTCATAGTCATAGGAACATGTATAAGTCATGAAGAAAGCAATAGCAATATACTAAACGATCAAGTGCTAAGCTAACGGAGTGGGTCAAGTCAATCACATCATTCTCTAATGATGTGGTCCCGTTAATCAAATGAACATTCATGTCTATGGCTAGGAAACTTAACCATCTTTGATTCAACGAGCTAGTCAAGTAGAGGCATACTAGTGACATTCTATTTGTCTATGTATTCACACATGTACTAAGTTTCCGGTTAATACAATTCTAGCATGAATAGTAAACATTTATCATGAAATAAGGAAATAAATAATAACTTTATTATTGCCTCTAGGGCATATTTCCTTCAATATCATGCATATGGTGCCTTGCATTGACTACAAAAAAATACACTTCCGTGATGATACGTGTTTGTCACAGTAGGTCGCGTTTTTTGTCATGCATGTACATCCATGACGATTTTATGACATAATCAATATAGTCCTACCTGTGCTGTCGTAGAAGTGTTCCATCACATTACCAAAATTATCATCACTGAAGTGTCCACTTCCATGACGATAAATCGCGCGTCACAGAAGTGCTTTCTTCAAGGGTGACCAACACGTGGCATCCACCGTAACGGAAAGCCGTTAAGCTATCGGGTCCGGTTTTGGATCCGATAACCCGTTACTAGCCCGAACCAATGGGGATTTTCCACGTGTAAACTCATCATTGGCCGTAGGAAACTCGTGTTGCCTCACCGTTGGGTTAGATGTCATCCACTCATTGGACAGGAGGCACCTATGATAGGTTAACACGTGGCACGGCCCAACAGTGGCCCATTCCGATGAAAAAGGCAGGCCCAGTAAATATTAGCAGGTCGGCCCATATAAGGCCTACTTGTGTCAGGTCCATTTAAGCCCACGGCCCATATGAGATGTGCCAATTCGGCCCGTCAATGGCCCGTTAAAGATTTGACACCATTGCAGCCCATCGTCAATTCGAGCCCGTTAACAGCCTGCTATATATTTGGGATCAATATCGGCCCGATGAAATTTCGGCCTGTTAACGGCCCATTCAATGGATGGGCCAATTTTGAGGATGTACATCTTCTGGCCTTTTAGCGACCCATTTAAATGTTGGGCTAATTTCCTGCCTGGTGTGTTTTTCAGCCTGTTGATGGCCCATAAATCAGATGGGCCATTTGTAGTCGGACCTGAGTTTCAGCCTTTTAGCAGCCCATTTAAGTGTCGGGCCAATTTCCGGCCCGATGTCTCTTTCAGCCTGTTGATGGCCCATAAATCAGTTAGGCCATATGTAGTTGGACCTGAGTTTTGGCCTTTTAGCGACCCATTTAAGTGTAGGGCCAATTCCCGGCCCTGTGTGCCTTTCGGCTTGTTAACGGACCATAAATGAGTTGGGCCATTTGTAGTTGGACCTTAGTCTTGGCCTTTTAATGGCCCATGCACTTCATGGTCCAATACCAGCCCGGTTTCTCTTTCGGCCTGCTAAAAGCCCACAACACAGTTGGGTCATTTACAATACGACCTGACTTTCAGCCTCTTAGCGGCCCATGCTCTTCATGGTCCAGTACAAGCCCGCTGTCTCTTTCGGCCTGCTAAAGGCCTACAGTATAGTTAACGGCCCGTGAAATCAATCGGGACCACCTGTTGCCCGCTTCGATTTCGGCATGTTAACGACCCGGTAGGTAAGAGGGCCAGCCATTAACTTTCTGCCTAGTAACGGCCCATTAAATTAATGGGCCCACTAAAGTTCGTACATGTCTTTAGGCCAAATTAGATAATTTGAGCCCATTACGACGAGCAATTATGCACAGGACCAAAACCGATCAAGCAAAGGTACGACATACAGGGAATAATGTTGCACATCCAGCATATATTACAGGAAATTATATCCACTGGGCAATCAAAGATTGATGCCAGTGCAAATAAATGAGCAGAACCTAACGATCTACAATGTCACAATCTGCAACCTCAACACAGATGACGCCCATAAGCATGTGGGCGAGTTCTTGCTGCTTTGCTACATTGTCTCTGAAAACATTGATCAGTTGTTGTATCGCACGACTCTGCACCTCTGATTCATCCACCATTTCCATCATTGCTTCAGCCATTGATTGGTCACAAACATACATTTATTCCATTGCATTCGAGACAGATGATACTGAACAGATTCAGATGGCAATTTTGGCAGGCTTGTATTATTGATAGTGGAGAGTGTCTCGACCACTACATCACAACATAAATTAGGAGGGGAACCAAATAGATTAATCATGATTTATTGCCATATTACCTAGCCTAGATTTATTGGAAAGAAACGATGGGGTTGCCTTGCTGTTTTCAAAGTTTATCTTCTTATCTTCAGCAGCCTGCACCAAATTAACACACTAGCATTGCTATCATTGGCCAAGTCAGATAATAGGAAAGCAACATTGACACAACGAACGTTTGGGCAACTAGCCTACACCAAATTAACACAATATGGCACAGCTATCATCAGCCAGGTAAGGTAATACGAAAGCAACATTGACACAATGAATGAATGAGCAACCAGAGAAGCACTACAATTCAGTAATGTGCATGATATGAGATAGTACACTCATGCAGCTCAGTATGCAAAACTACCAGGCAGTTTTCCTTACAAAAATCAACATTGGCTCCTTTAACATTTTGCTACAACTAATTTTAGAACAGATAAAGGTTAAATTCACGCCGATTAACAAAATACATGATGATGGAAAAATATAGTGATATACAATAGGTACTTACATCAGCATTGGAGCACAGAGAATTCCCGCAAGATATTTTCCTCAAATACGATCCCAATGGAGGAAGTCTTCTATCGTTTAACCTTATTTTCTAAAACAGAGATGGGTAAGAAACATGTAGAAAATATGATCCTAATGCTATAAAATTTCATGATGCGAGGATATGCACACGCTTCTTAGAATGGAGTTGACATTCTTTTGCTGGACTGGAGCGGACTAGTTCTTTGGCCAATGGAATCTGCTTATTATCTGTGGGAGTTGGGTTTCTCTATGCTGGAGCAGTATCTATGAAAAATGGAGTTGGTTTATTATCTCCTAGCATTTGGATCTTTTGCAAAGACCTGGTTTCTAACCCTTCAGATTCTAACATAGCCGTCTACACCTTGCATGCCTTATATAGAAGAATGGTGCTTCAATTATAAAACATGCTATAGCAGAGATGGAATAGGTACTGAAGAATAGAAAGGCATGACACATTGACATGTATTCCCTCCATCTGGAAATAAATGGATGGGTCTAGGCATATTTCAGTTCTAGATACATCCGGTTTTATCCATTTCTATGACATGTCATCCGGACGGAGGGAGTATGATGTAAGAGCTAGGGATACGATAGGACAACACAGTAAAAAAACACTAAAACCCCACTTCAGAACCAAAGTATTCAAACCCACTAATATGAGATTGTACACTCATGCAGCTCAGGATGCAAAACTACCAGGCAGTTTTCCTTACAAAAATCAACATTGTGGCCTTTAATCATACATTTTGCTACAACTAAATTTATATCAGATAAAGGTTGGATTCACACTGATTAACAAAATACATGCTGATGTAAAAATATAGTGATATACAACATGTACTTACATCTGCATTGGAGCACAGAGAATTCCTGCAAGAATCTTTCCTCACATACTATACTAGTGCAGAAATTCTTCTATCTATTAAGCTTATTTTCTAAGAGAGAGATGGGTAAGAAACATGTAGAAAATATGATCAGCATGCTATAAAATTTCATGATGCAAGGATACACACACGCTTCTTAGAATGGAGTTGACATATTTTTGCTGGACTGGAGCGGACTAGTTCTTTGGCCACTGGAATCTGCTTATTATAAGTAGGAGTTGGGTTTCTCTCTCTTGGAGCAAGATATCTATAAAAACGGAGTTGGTTCATTATCTCTGGCGTTTGGATCTTTTGCAAAGGCCTTGTTTGTAACCCTTCGATTCTAACATAGTCGCCTTCCCTTGCATGCCTTGTATAGAAGAATGGTGCTTTAATTATAAAACATGCTACAGCAGAGAGATGGAATAGGTACTGAAGAATAGAAAGGCATGACATATTGACATGTATTCCCTCCATCCGGAAAAAAATGGATGGGTCTAGGCGTATTTCAGTTCTAGCTACATCCTTTTTTATCCATTTCAGCAACATGTAATCCGGACGGAGGGAGTATGGTGTAAGAGCTAGGGATACGACAGGACAACACAGCAAAAAAACACTAGTTGAATGTAAAAATGTATGCTAGGGGAATACGTACAAAAAACTAAGGCAACATACATGTGTATGGTTGGGAAACTAAGATGGCATTGCAACAGAGCACTAGAACAACACTTCAATGTAAAAAAACATGGTATGGTAGACAGATGAAGTACATACTGATGAATAACAATGCATAAGATATTTAGAAGCATGATGTCCAAATTAAGCAGATGGCATTGCGATAGAGTAGAATGACAGTACTTGAATTTGAAAACATGTTATCATGAACGGAATAGGTACTGAAAAACAGGAAGGAATGACATATTTGCATGCATGATCAGCATGCTAAGCACATGGCATTGCAACAGGTAGATACACTCTAGGACATTATATGCATGTTGTACCCATATAACAGGCCAAGTTAGAGCAAGGACCTTGTGGGGTGAAGAGGATTCATCATCTTTTTGCAAGTCTTCTGAAGAACTGCCTTTACATGTTCCATCATATTGGGTATCATTGACATCAAGTTTATTGGCCTTTACATTGCTCCGTGAGCTTCTTGTGGATATATCAGTGTGTGCAATTATATCTGACATGTATGGAAGACAACTAGTAGTTAGATTTATGTAATGAGTGCCTGTAGGAGATGACATAAATAGTAGGATCAGGGTTAACTAGCAGCAACAGGTCTCAAAAACTAAAGGGAGAACACAGATGAAAGCTACAGAATATGTATCGTTTGTACTCAAGATTAACTAGATGGCACACAAAAGTATTAAAGAACAACATAGGTAATACTAGAAGTGATATAATGCTATAATCACTAGCCTGTGGGATAGCATTGGCTGATGGATGATAACTATGGAACAACGTTACCTAAAGAACAAGTATCTTAGCTGAACTATGGAACAACGTTAACTCCTGAACAAGACCCGTAAGAGATCAGCATGAATATACAGTGAAATGAGATAATCTATTTTCCATGCTTAGATGAATAACAACGCCATAAATGTTGCACACAAGTAATATGAGGGTATAACCTATCTGGCCGCCATCCATAGGAGTGAACATCATGTGCTGACTTGTCGATGGCCCTGCAGTTGTTGTGGCTGTCCATGTCGGGCACATGCATTCGATGCAGGGAACTATTGAGTGGGGACTATACCTCCCTTCTGGTGTATGCTTCCCTTGTTGGAGCAGCAATGTGAGTCGAAGACGGTGTGGTCAAGATGCGATAACGATAATGTTAAGAATGACATATCTCTTTGATCGAAGAAATACACTAAGAGATCAACAAAGAAGGTACGAGAGTGGTCACACGTCTGTTGACTGAAGACTAAATTGGGGTCACATGATTTTATTTTATTTTGGTACTGTCCGATCTACGCCGGATGGCTTGATGGCCGTCTTGTGCCTCCCGGCTGACACTGTTCGGAATCTTGCCCGAAGAGCCAGCGACCAATGGCAGAGCAGCCTGCCTCCGCTGTCTGTGGCCCCGGCCAAAACCCCGCTCCCCGCCCCACCACACTACCGTGGTTGCACCGCCCCTGGGCCAATCCACAAAGACTCCCCGTCATCTAGATCCAGCGGCGGTAGTACCTTCAACCCATGCAACTCTAAGATAGCCATCTAAGCATTCCTTCCGCGGCGAACTTGCAGCCCCACGCCCTTACGTTAGACACCAGCCAACCGGCAGCCTAGGAGCTCTGCCGCCTCGAGGGGTGCTGCTTCCCATTGGGAATCGATTGGCCCAGAATAAAAATTCAGACAACTGATGCCTAAATAAAGTGATTTGAGATGAGGGTGCGACCTATCTAGCGGCATGGTGAAGTAGGCAGGTCCAGTTGTCGAGTCGGTGAGGCCGATGCAGTTGCGGTGACGACCGGCGGCAGGGAAATAGCAATGTCGCAACGGTCAATGGCTACGGGGAAGCAGCGCCGGGACTCTGAACGGATCCGAAGTTGGAGCCGCTCCGGCGCCGTGAACAATGGCAGGGGTGAATCGGCTCCGGTATGGTTCACGCGGCCGTCGTCGAGGCAACTCAGCAGCACAGAGTAAGAGGCACACGGCCCAGTGCATGATGGCAAATGGATAGCGTCTCCGGCATTAGGGAGGAGGGCGACTATGAAATTGGTGCGGTGGGGGCGCCATGGAGGAGGGGATGAGGTTTTGCGGCTCGGGAGAAGGGAGCTTACCGGGGAGAAGGTGATTTGGCGCCCATGAGGTATGAATGGGGGGAGGGGAATTGGGAGGGGAGTGGAACCATGTCTTACGGACGCATTTGTCTGAAATGTGAGGGGGAGTTACAGTTCTACCCCTGCCTTTAGGCTTCTCAGCTTGGGTCTGTGTACTGAGGGTCGGGGATAGTAGAGTAACTTTGCTTCTCCCCAAATAGTGGGCGGGACCAATTTCGGGCGAGGAGGGAGCGTTTTGAAATATAGTGGGCACAAGCGATTTCGGGCGAGGAGAGCGTGTTTTGAAATAGTGGGCATGAGCTATTTCGGGCGAGGAGAGCGTGTTTTGCCGACCATGGTTTATGAATTATTCAGCACATGTCATTTCGGCTAAGGAGAAGGCACGCTTGGATGAAGTTATGAACCTACCCTCGATGTACAACGGGCCAATTGATGCGTGTCCCACATAGGACGGTAATTTCACGTCTCCCATTTATTTGCTCGGGCGAATTCCACCGAGCAGAGGATGTTTAACGGTTCGTTCAAATTTGGGGAGAACGAGCATCCACGTCTACCTTACCAAGTCGATTCGAATCAAATTTTGAAATATTAGCTTGCCACTTCTTTTTTAGATGGAGAGATGATGCTCGAGAGTAATGTGTTTTTACATGCTCGTTGCTAGCGATTTACTATATGACAAATAGTTGACCCACTCAAAAACACAAATCAAACCCAAAATGAAATATCTCGATTCAATGAAATAGCTCGTTCACTACATCAAAATAGTGAACTAAATCCAAAATTGAACACCTCAATCGAGTAGCATGTTGTACAGTATTATAGTACTCCATGAACATGTTGAAAGTCAAATTAATGAACTTGTTTGATATACGCATATATCTGTTCATGTGTGGATTGCAGACAACATGTTCTCCAATTTAAATATCTGAATGCAAGTTTATATCAAAACATGGTTTATATCAGTCTTTGATGCATAAAACGCGACCTCCCCCTCTCTCGAACTCCTGTTCTCTCTCTCTCTCTCTCTCTCGACAATCTTCAATTCTGTTGCACGCATCCGACATAGAAACTTTGTTGGTCCCTCTCCCTTTCTCTCCATCTCTCTCTCTCTTTGTGTGTGTGTGGGGGGGTCTTTCTAGTTCGCATGCATATATACTCCATCTATAGGTGTAACGCCCCGGACACACCCGCCGGTGGTCGTTACTCCTGGCGGGATTTAGACTGGCCCCACAGATCAATACTAGTCTTTTCTCGCACTTTGTCCTCACTCATGCGCACCGGAGCAACTTCGGTCGGTCACCCATCCCGAGACTACTCCAAGCCGAGCACGCTTAACTTTGGAGTTCTCGTCCAATGGGCTCCGGAAAAGAAGGAATTCCTTATTGATATGAGTAGTCTATCATCCCTAATAAGCCGTGATATCACATACACCCACACTCGGAGGAACCGACGTCCTCGTCGGGCCACAGAACGTTCCTCTTGGCACAACCGTCAGGCATCCAGTCCGTACATGTGCCATGCCGTGTGCCACGACGGGTCACAAACGCATGAACAACATGACCGCGCACCTGTCCGCAACCATCCGTGTAACCGCGAGGGTCGGCTCGATACCAACTTGTAACGCCTTGACACACCCGCCGGTGGTCGCATTCTCTGGCGGATTTAGATCGCCCCACAGATCAATACTAGTCTTTTCACAAGACTTTGTCCTCACTCATGCGCACCCGGGAGCAACTTCCCGGTCGGTCACCCATCCTGAGACTACTCCAAGCTGAGCACGCTTAACTTTGGAGTTTTGTCCGAATGGGCTCCCGAAAAAGAAGGAATTCCTTATTGATATGAGTAGTCTATCATCCCTAATAAGCCAGGATATCACAATAGGTCTCTCTCGCGAACTATGTATGATACTCTAGCTAGTCCAAGCTAGATATCTTGGGTGCACTCATCGTACGCACACAAATTCCTTGGCTCGTTGCCCATAACTCTCTCACGCACCACTCTGCCGTCTCGGATCTCTTCCCCCTCTCTGTCAAACTCTCCATCTACCTGGGTCACACATACACATGCATATCTCACCGCACTCGATAGGCCCATCTAAAACTCTATCTCTCTCCCTCGTTCTCTCTCCATCTCACATGCACACACACACAATCTCATGCCTAGCTAGCCAAGTATGATGGTCTCTCACTCAATTGTAGGCACACGCAGTCCCCCCCCCTATATGTATATGACTAGCTAATATTAGTCTCTATCACAAACATGTGCATGGTCTATCTCAATTTCTCTCAGGGCATCTTTCTATCACGCATGCACTTCCCTCGATCTCCCACACATATAGTCCCCTCACGATCTCGAGGGGATCTCTCTATCACAAACACACCCTCTCTCCCTCCCCATGCGTCCATGTCATCCATGTGTCCCTCTCGACCTTTGTTCCTTGTTGGCCAGACCTCTATTGGACATGTGCTACAGGGGTGTCTCTCTCCGTTGCAAACAATCACACACTAGCTATCTTCGTGTATCTCCTCGCCTCGCTTTTCTATCTCGGAGATGCATGCATGATATGTTCGCATAAGAAACGAAAAAGCACACACTCTCTCTCTAATTTATCGTTTGTTGTCACTTTCTCTTTCACACACATACTCTTTTTGCACACTTACTCATTCTCCTTCACACGCACTTGATCTGTCTCGACTTAGGCACTCTCCTCGGTCCATAGCATATAGATTTATTGAAAAGTCAAACATCACAAAGTTTGACCATGTACGTGGAGAAAAACAATTACATCTAGAACGGCAAACATATACCATTAGATTCACCATGAGATGTAGTTTTGTATGATGTATCTTTGGTATTGTAGATATAAATAACATTTGCGTAAACCTGATCAAAGTTTCCAAAGTTTGACTTCTAAAAAATTTACATGCACTGCATTATCGAGTGGATGGAATATCTCTTTCCCCCTCTCAGCTATCTGACGCACCACTCAGCCTTATCGGGGCTCCTCAATCTCTCTCGAACTTTATTGGTCAGTTTGGTTCATGACCTGACCCTCATGCCTTGATGGCCAGTACTGCCTGGTGTGGACGTGAGATGTAAAATATTTCTGCTGGCGGGCTTGTGTAGTCTTGAAGCTTTTGGTTCATGCAGGCGAGTAAAGCATTAATGTCCCATCAATCAGTCCATGCAGCAATTATTTAATGTTAATATCCATCCAGGCTGCTGTTAGCCTTGTGGCCGCACGACCAGGCACGTCCAGGCGTTCGAAATCGGTCGCCTAGGCCAGGCTACTTGCAGTGTTTGGAGTTCAGCCAGGCTAATTAAAGTGCAAGGGAATCCAGGCCAGGCGGGCTTTCTTTTTCACAGGGTAGCAACCAAACAAGCGTGCATGAAATCCAGTCACAACCCCAGGCCAGGCAAAAGATGCTCAGGACGCAAGCCAAACTGGCCTTATATCTCCCTGGTTCACACATACACATGTCTCACTCGCGCTATACATATAGACCCATCCAACATTCTCCGCCCTCTTGTTCTCTCTCCATGTGATTCGCGCCCCCCTAAGTACCATAATCCCTCACTCCATCATAGGCGCAAGCACTCCCCCCCCCCCCCTCTAAGTATGATTATGTCTCACTAGCCATCAGGAACACACGTATTGTCTCCTTCCATCCATACGTCTATCTCGATATCTCTCGGGGCATCTTCTATTGCGCACACACCTTGTCACTCGATCTCCCACCCATGTAGTCCCATCACGATCTCCAGGGGATCTCTCTATGACAAACATACACTCTCTCCTCCCCATGTCTGCATTTTCTCTGTACGTCTCTCTCGACCTCTCTCCCTAGTTTGTCGGACCCCTCTTGGCCACGTGCTAGGGGTCTTGCTCTCTCCATTCCAAACAACCACACACTATCTCCTCACCTTGCCTCCGTTGTCGAAGATGCATGTGTGATATGTTTGCATAAGACACACGTTTTTCTCTACTTTTATCATGTGTTGTCCATCTCTCTCTCTCTCTCTCTCTCTCTCTCTCTCTCTCTCTCTCTCTAGTTAGGGACTCTGTCACGTCCATAAGCATATGGATGTTTTGAAAAGTCAAACCTTAGAAAAGTTTGACCAGGTATATGTGGAGAAAAACATTTACATCTAGAACGATCACTAGATTCATCACAACATGTACTTACTTCATACTATCATTTATCTTTGGTATTGTAGATATAAGTAATTTCTTTATAAACTTGGTCAAAGTTTCAAAAGTTTAACTTTAAAAAAATGTTGGAACTACATTATTGAATGGAGGGAGTAGCTCTTTCTCTCTCTCTGCTATCTCTCACGGGCCTCCCCTCTCACTCGAACTCTCTATACCGACAGATTATACGCTCACTGTGTCAGTGTATAGCTCCGTATATTGTTTAGTTGACCGGTCAACCAGTCCACATGCTGCCTTGTCAGCTCGTGTTCTGTATCTTCATGTGCTGGCCCATGTGGCAGTGGGGGAAAATAAGTAAACTAGAGGCCCATCTGACATGCGGTGAGGTAAACAAAGTTGAAACCACTCGGGGTAGCACCCCACACGCTAGTAAATTGAGGGCACATTGAGGACACACTTCTTGCGCGTGAAGGACGCACTCGCGCACAATTCACCACTACGCGGCGGCATGCACAGAAGGACGCACTCGCGCACACCCAGCACACAACACACACCAGCACAGGTGTACACCGGCATCACCGCCGATTGAGATGGACGGTGAGGCAGCCAACAAGCGGAGGCGGCTCGAGCAAAAACCGCATCCAGCGAGCCTGGACTTTATAAGCAGCATCCCCGATGACATGCTGCTCGTCATCATCGGCCTCCTCCCCACCAAATCTGTCGTGCGGACCACCCTGCTCTCCTAGCGGTGGCGCCCCCTCTGGTGTCGCGTCCCCCTCAACCTCATCGTCGACAGCTGCCTCTGCGACGGGGATTGCAAATGCATGGCCGCAGTCTCCAAGATCCATTCATCGCACCTTGGGCCAGCCAGACGCCTTGACATCCGCATGTTCAGTACCAACTGCAAGGTCCAACCCAAGTTCGACAAGTGGTTCTTATCCCCTACCCTAGATCAGCTCGAGGAGCTCAGCTTTGAAGCTGGAAGATGTCGCTCTCTGCCGCCGTCCGCGCTCCGCCTCACGCCAACGCTGCGCCGCACCAGCTGCAGCTCCTCCTATCTTCCCCAGATTAATGTCGCGCCCGCCCTTCTTCTCCCTCAACTCAAGCAGCTCGACCTCTTCGACGTTGTCATCTCGAAGAAGGCTATGGAGCACTGCTCGCAGCAGCTGTATCAAGGCCGAGTTCCTTCATCTTGAGTAGATCCATGGGTTCATTAGCCTCCACATCGCCTCAAAGAATCTCCAATGGATTTATGTGTCTTGCTATCCCCACAACAAGACATCAATTGGGAAGAGATCACTCCATATGTTCCACATTATGGTCATTCAGAATGCGCCTTTCCTTGAGAGATTGCTTGTATCGATTCTAGAAGGTCCAACAAAATCGTGGTCATTGACGCTACCAAACTAACAAATTGGTGTACTCGTCGCCAAATTCTCCTAACTCTTTATTGATCCGTAATCATTCGTGTACAACACTCATCTTCTTCTCCGCCTTCTTGCAATTCACATTTTAAATTTCTTCTTGATGTATTTACGACCGCCTTCCGAAAATGATTCCCACAAGCTTGACCCAGTCCATGCATACAAAGGAAGATCTTGGCACTAAAATCTATCGGCCCCAATCTGGATCAAGTTGTTGGATTCCTTACATGCTTTCCGTGCATCGAGAAGCTACTCATCGAGGTGAAACTTCTTTCCTATTAGTAAACGGTAATCACAATGTAGCTCAATTTTTTCGTAATTTTCCCAAATTACGATGACAAGTGTAGTGTTCAAAACTGCATCTATGCACTGCACCAAAAGAAATGTTTTTAGTATTTTTTTCTCACGTGATCACCTGCATCATTTTTATGTTGTACTACTATAGTATCCTAGGCTACTCATAGTGGAAAGTAACTTAGACTACTCCAGTAACTCTATGGTTACCCTAAGAGCAAGTACTACCTCCGTCCTAGTTTACTCTTCCAATTTTGTAGTATCAAAATTTGACCATAGATTTAACTGACAAAATGTTAATGCATGTCACTAAGAACTATATTGTTGGATTCGTATTAGAACATAATTTCAAATGGTGTAATTTTTAGTGACATGCATTGGCATTTTCTTAGGTAAACCTATGGTCAAAATTTTATACTAAATACGAGGTAGTATTCCCTCCGTCCCAAAATTCTTGTCTTACATTTGTTTAGATATGGATGTATCTAACACTAAAATGTAAGTAGATACATCCATATTTAGACAAATTTAAGACAAGAATTTTGGGACAGAGGGAGTACAAAAGTGGGCTATGTAGGCCAAAACACGTGCCAAATTCACTTGTGATGCATTTGGCATCGATGCCCCCTCCATTGCTCACTTGGTGCCCCAATCTAGATGACCTACTTTGATCCGGTGCCAAATTAACTCACGCAATGAAAAAACACTGCGTGGGAGAGAGAGAGGACCGAGGCAATAAAAAACACTTGTTTGAGAGAGTGAGAGGCTGGTGTAGTTGGTTTGATTGATTTGTTTATACATGTGGGTCTTTGTGCACGGCGGTGCCAACTCTCTCACATCGCGAGAGCGGTGCCAAAATCTTTTGATTTGACATCGATGTGTACTATGTGGCATACTTTTGCGAAATATGGCATCAGACACATAGTGGAAGGCAACAAATGCTCAAGCTCTTCACGTGCTCTAGTTAAATGAGAGGAAACGGAAAGAGAGAGAGAGAGAGAGAGAGAGAGAGAGAGAGAGAGAAAGAGTGAACAAATATCACTAGCCAGCCAACCCTATCGTATGAGCGAATGATATTGGTACCTCTTGATGACATGGCAATCTTATACAGCCAGCTACTCTAATATGTTCTCTTCTTTTGCAGATAAAAAAAGACCCGGAAGTGAAAAATGTGTTGCACTATAACAATCTCATCGAATGCCTTGATCTCCGTCTTACAGAAATTGATTCGATCGACTATCGAGATAGCACATCTAAGATTAAATTGGCTAGGTTCTTTGTTCTGGAGGCAAGTGTGCTCAAGGTAATGGGGTTTGGCATTCTCTGGCACAATAATGAATGGTGTGCTGATCAGCGCAAGCGTCTAAGCCTAAATGACAAAGTCTCCGCAGAAGCTGAATTTATTTTGAAACATCAAGTGGCCAGAGACTCGAAAACGTATTTGCCCATTAGTGACTTGTCAGGGTGGTGGATTTTAGTTTGCACGATAATGTTGCAGCCACCTAAAGTAACGAAAGTTCTTACGTAAACTTCCTAGTAATTCCCTCTTCGTAGGTGCAGCATTATTCCTAACATTTGGAATATCAATTTGAAACTTGTAATATTGTCATGCCCTATTCCTGCGTTTTCAAAATCCTGCGAATCAAACAGGTCCTGAGTTGGTGATGATGTTGTGCCTCCCGTCTTTCACCAATAGCCGTTGGATCTAGATCTGACGCATACAAACCAAACTTCTCCATTTTTGCAAAAAGATGCCCGCACTTGTTCCCTATTTACAAACAACTCCTTATCTCTCACAATCAACCTTATCTCCTCCCCACCACATCTAGAAGGCCGTGGAAAAATCTGGCGCGATGGCCGCTGCCGGTGCCGTCCACCCCCAATCTTGGTGCTCCGTGCAATGCACGGGCATCTACGCACGGGAAATTATGTCGAACAGGGCTAGTTGTAAGCAGGCTAGCTCTATAGCCATGATGATAGTGACTGCAGACGGTGAGGCTGACTATGGTATGTCAAACACGGTGCCTATACCTGTGTGTCATCTCCGTGCGAGGTCTTGTCACTTCACCGTGAGGAGCAAAGACGTAATAATTTGACCAACGGTAGTACAAAGGTTAGTACTCCTACTACATTGGTAGTACTACTACTAGTACTAGTAGCACCACCGTCTGGATTTAGGAGTACTACCACGTCCATCTGGATTTTAGTTTTTTTCAAAATTATCTGGATTTTAGTATTTGACTAGCAATATCTAGTAATGCATGTCACAAAAAATGTACTACTCCCTCTGTAAATAAATACATGGTGTATTTTATACCTATCGGCAAGAGAACTTAATGTCTTTTTGCTAATTAATAGGATTACATGCAACGAACTAAATATTGCATGTCATGTTTGGTAGTCTCAAGTCACTGAAAGCATGCATGGCCCACATCTCTCATTTGTTGATATGTCACGGAATAAGAAACGAGGAGGGAGTTAATGTACCATGCCTAAGTGTTTTGGGATTATTTGGTTTTCGTAAGGTGACTTACAACACATTTTTGTTTACATGCATTAACATTTTATTAGTTAAATCAAAGGTCAAAACTTGGCGCAAAATGCAAAGGGGACCAATAAACCGGTAAACATCAAACTTCTCTCGTTTGGCCCCAACTAGAGGTCCGATGAGATGACTATACTGCACCGGCATGGAGGGGGACGCAGCTTCATTGACCTACTACAACTGCCTTTGGGTGAATGACACATGGGCCCAACGGGTGGCTAGCCCACCTATCATACAGCCAAAGGTAGGTGCAGTAGAGGGCCGAGGAGTAGTACGAAATCCTACGCACCTACGCACGCTAACCAAGGGCAAGAGTGATCACTCAAATCGCAAGATCAGTTGACTAGAAGCTAAGCTAGACCCATGGAGGCGATGAGCGCGAGCATCAGCCGGCTGTGCCAGATGGTCCACGACACCGGCCTGCGGCCCGGCACCGAGGAACGTCTCCAGGTATTGCTTGAGGATGCCAGGGCGAGGGGCCGCTTGGACGACAGCTTCATCTCCTTGTTTGACAAGGTCTTCGTCGCTTTCCTTGACAAGTTCATTGTCGTCAAGAAGCTCGCGGACGACTTTGACGTACGCCTCCAGCTGACGCGCCCAGGCTCTGCGATGCCCGCCACCCTCAATGGCCACTATGGTGACAACCTCTTCGATGCACTGGTGGCCCTGCGACTGCCCGCCGTCGCGCCAGAGAATGTCCACCTCGAGGTCGCGCTTTCTCGCAGCATCCCAGCGCGACAAGACACCATCAACATAATCACCCACGTCTACGCGCAAATTGTCCACAAGGACTACTACATGCAAGAGGAGGACGATAGGACGCTGGCCTTCTTGGACCATAAGGCAACCTTGTACGATATTGTTCAGAAGCACATTGAGCTCGCCGCCAATGCCGCTGCCCCTCACACTTCGGTTGGTGACCTGGCGCACTAGGGTGTGAGGACGTCGTTGATGGATCCGTATGTATTTTTATCTTTCCGTCAAATCCATGTAGTAGTATATGGTACTACTAGTAATTATCTTACCTTTCGCATCAACTTCATAATTTTCGTACGTACTCCATGCATGAACGGCGCTAGAACCAAACTTCTCATTACTCTAGGGAAAATCGTTATTTTCTATCTATCGGTCGCGCCATGGAGCAGAACCAAATTTTACAAGTTACAAGTTCAAAAGGAAAAGCCTGCCATGTTCGCGTCGCACCCCCACACGGTTGGTCTAGCACGCCGCTCAAGGGGGAATGCGTGCGGTGTTGCATTTTCACTAACAAGTGGGACCACAGTTGAGCAAACCGACTATCGACAAACCCCCACCACGCGCACCGCGCGATGGCTAAGAAAATAGGAGGGAGAAGGGATGGCTGTAGCACGGACTCCAAGAAAATTGGTGTCGGATGGGATTCGTGTGGGTGGCATGCGCCGTACTACTAGACGTGAATGCTAGTTATGGCCCATGCCACCCCACTATATCGAGCCTATATCGAGGTGCTGGTTATGTAGAACAAATTTCCTGGAATCTGTGCTCAGCCCTCCTCTATCTCTCTTCTCAGCCAGCCAGCGGACGCGCGGAGCCCATCGCTTGTTTGCTCATATGCGGTCCCACATGTTAGTGAAAATGCAAGAGGACCCACTGAACCTGCACATCTTTCACCTCGACGTGCTGGTGATGAAAAACAAATCCAATAAAGATCTTCGGTGGCTGCTTTTGGAGTTACTCAACAGTAGTAAGATTCTATTTACAGTTTAACCCAAGATGCACATCACGTGGCTTCAACTACCACTCTATTTTCTTGCATGACACGACCTGGATGCTGGACGTCCCATGTGTCAGCAAAAGGAGGAAGAACCCGACCAAATCTTTGGTTGTGCTCTCAGATTAGACTAGTTGTGCTAACTTAAAAAATTTATTGTGTAGAATGGATGCAAATTTTGGTATTGGGAAGAAGAGTACATCGATATATTGATAGAGCGCAATTTAGTAGATGTTCTAGCACTTTTAGCTAGCATAGAGGCTAGAGATGAGACTAGTGCACTTGTTGATACTCCTACTAGAATAGAGGCTAGACATGAGACTAGATGCAAGGAAGCAATGTCTACTTCTTTACACTCGAAGAAGAAAGAAGCATGCAAGATCGAGCCTCCACGGATCAACAATGAATGCATCGAGAAGGCACTAATTCAACTTACAGGAGCAGTTATGGAAGTTGGATATCTTCTAAAATGTATTCTTGTGGCTCTTGTTTTCTTTGGTCTTGCTTGTCTAGTCAAAATTATCGTTGGAGTCCGTGCAAAACGGAGGTCCGTTTGGGGTCGTGCATTGGAGTTGGTCTTACAAGTGGGACCGCAGTTGAGGAAACCAACTACGGGAAAACCCCCACCTCACCCGCCGCACAATGGCTGAAGTTAGAGAAACGACGAGGTTGAAGAGATTGCTCTAGCACGGACTCCAAGAAATATGGTGTCAGATGGATATCATGCTGGTGGCGTGTGCCGTACTCCTGGACGTGAATGCTTGTTCTGGCACATGCCACCCTACTACTCCTACTACTTATATAGTACTCCTACTAGTAGTATCGAGGATTCGAGGTGCTGGTTATGTACAGTGAACACATTAACATATGGCTATAGTAAAAACACCCGCCCGACGCGCGAAGCATGTGAAGCTAGTACAAATAGTGTACTACTATTGTTGATTGGCCTCATCCGATAACCTATTGCAATACACATACAATTATGTATTCAGAAAATATTTTTTTGCCTCGTCGCACCACTCACTCAGAGAAGTGACTCGAAAGCCATTCATAAATTTAGTAAGTTTATCGCAGGCATATCATTTTATTACATACAACAGGTCATCAACCCACATTGACAACGAGGATACATTATAAATACTAAAGTTTTCATCACACAACAAATAATGAACTTCAACTCAACCAATCCTCGGTGTTGGAAACGCTTGCTTTGAACCACAAGTGATTCTCTAGGAAGGGCCATCCATTGTCGATCTCGAGACCAACGCAGGACTGATCATCCAGGCTAAAGCAGCCTACTATATCAGTACCCGGGTAGGGAACCACTGAAATGTTCGAAGTATAGATACAGTTGCTTCTCATAAATGGTAGTAACATTATGTCAACAGCAGTTGGATCGCCTTTCACCATCATTGGATAGTTTTGTCCAAGAGCGAGTTTTCTCCAAGACTATCAATTCTGTACCAGGGAGAAGGTGTTTGCGCTAGCACACTAGTATCCATCCCGAATAGCATGCAACGGGTGTTGGAATAGGTCCGGAGAGTGCGACCATGGGAGACTACACCTGCTTCCTTAGTAGTAACATCAACAGTGGGCTGTATACACACAAGAAGAGGTGATCCATCAAAATTAGTTGCCAGGCGCCACTGAGTATATGGGCGCTGCTCGTCCTCATGCTCGTGATCATCACCATCGTCATCTCCCCCTTGGTTATAAAAAATTTCAAGTATAGGTGGTGGAATGTTCACAGGACCTTGGAAACACAAGAAGAAGGTTAATTAGTAAAGGGAAACTTGCTAACCCGCATGCATGTGGATGAAACAATTATAATTATGGTGGAAGACAAATGTACCAAAACTACGAGGATCACATGCAAAAACAGTGCCATGAGTGGCGGAATCAAACACAAGGCCCTCGTATTGAATTGCATCACAGTACTCATCCATGTACGGAAACTGATTTTTGAGCAATATCCATCCAGTTGAACCACGAAGGATGGCAACAAGCTTGGTGAAGATAGCAACAACTACATAGTTCTTGTAATTCCAAGCGCGGTTGGGAACTCGACAAATTGCTATCTTCCGTAGAAGACAGTCACCATGATCGTATTTGAACGTTCGTAGAATACCGGTGTGCTCAACCTCTGGTAGTCTGCTGAGATTTTTGGAAGTGGAACCCGGTGACGAGTGTACACATTCAC
Organism: Aegilops speltoides; assembly: GCA_021437245.1. Taxonomy (NCBI): domain Eukaryota; kingdom Viridiplantae; phylum Streptophyta; class Magnoliopsida; order Poales; family Poaceae; genus Aegilops; species Aegilops speltoides. Next base: position 306,305,615 of record CM038142.1, on the reverse strand, counting down.
AAGTTCCCACTCGCAGTTGGACTCAATATAAACAACCCAATCTCCATTTGCGCCAGCCCAAGCCTTACCCTCAAGCGATGGCATCTTAACATCATACGTATCATTATCGAGCGGCATCAACTTGCACAAGGCGAGGCCTCTGTCGTCCCCGCGCCAGTCATCAGGGTCACGGCGAAGAAGATAGGGGAGATCAAACCGCTCCTTGACCCTTGGGTTCCTTGTAATGATGTTATTAGTTGAGTCGAGAATGGTCTTGAACGAACCTGCCATGCTAGGCGAGATGATGACGTCACACTGATCAATGAGTTCCTCCACCACGTCATCTTTCAGATTGGGGCAAGAATAACAGGGTCATTTCCGGCCTGTTCCCTCCATTGAGAAGACGATCGAACAATGGCAGAAGGAAGGGTGAAGGCAAATGGAGGAGGGAGAGGAAGAGCGTGCAACAACAGTTCTGAATCGAGAGGGAAAGGCGAAGAGTCGGTGGACGGTTGCCAGTTTGCCATGGTACATGAAGAGGGGCCCCGGCCTACACGTCCGTTCGGAAATACTAGTAGAAAAGGACTCGCCGTCGTCTCACTGACATGTTGGAACGGGACCACATGTCAACGAAACATGGTGTGTAATTTCTCATGCAAAATGTGATCTGGCCGCGTTGGCCCGAGGTGCCGCATTAGTTATCGACCTTTATTTTTTTAATGGCGTGCCGTTCAGTTTTGAAGCATGACTAATCTGATGCATCAGACGCAGAGAAAATATAAACTACTCTACCACTACTCCACCTCCAGTACTAGTAGTATAAAAAAGATATATAGGCTGGAGCTTCAGCGCTTTCTTGCTAAGGGCTGCCCACTTGCTTCTCACACTATCACCCTCTCTCCAGATCTGAAAAAGACGGCCTCTCTCTCCCTCCTCACTGGTGGACACAGATTCGCCAGGGAAGAAAAGGACGTGTAGCATTGACGCACTCGTCGTCGGCGAGCGAGGTCACGCACTGACGACAAGGTCGTCCTCTCAGACCTAGCACCCGCGCAAGATGGCCTCCGTCCCCAAGCTCGCTGTCGTAGTGTGCGCGGAGGACGACGACCACAAGCAAAGCCACTTCCCGCCGACCCTCAGGTATGCTACCTCTTTTCGAACCATACCCTTGTTCTATTGCCCCATCTGCCATGTCGTTGCATGTGGATCTTTTTCCACTCCACCATCTTCCCAATTTGCTATCCTCTGCTCTACTGGCCACGCAGACGAAAACCTTAATTTGCACTATTAAAGGAAACTGTCTGGGTTGAATAAGGAAACGAAGGGAGACTGTACTGTCCAAGAGAGTAGGCATCGAACCCGCATCTAGGTTGAAAAGGGGAAAATCGGTAGCTAAGGAATGAGTCTCGTGTCTCTTGGTTGAAGAAGGGTAGAAAGGCATGACAACGCAATAGAGAATGACCAGGTCGATCGGTTTGTTGTCCTCACATAGGAAAAGGGTGGCTAAAGAGAACAAAAATGGGACGTAATCCACATATGCTGCCTGGATATTTGTTGCTCTGGGCAACCATACCTCCCTCACCACTCTGCGTCCGTGGAGCTACATCGTACTAGTGCGCCCACTGCCGAATGGGCCTCCCATGCTCTTATTGCCACTTTTTTGCTATTAGTATAACGCCAGCAGTCAAGTCAAGCAATGCTACTGCTAAAGTGATGCCACATTTAACTAATGCCGCACTCAGTCTAATGCCACCGATAAATTTAAGCAATGCCATTTAATGTCATTGGATTATTTCAGGGTTAGCTGTTGATTGTGGATGTATTAACGATTTGTCAGCTAAGGCATTATAATGTTGTTGCACAGCCAGTATACCGACGATGAAGCTTGTTACTACCTTCAGATTTTTGCACTGTTAATGCTTATAGATTACATACCTCACTTTCATGAGATAAGTTAATTTTTTGTACAGTGTCACCAAAATGCCAAGGTGTTGATGTCATTTTATTTTGGTTAAACTTCACAAAGAATTATGAAGACAAAGGGAAAGGTCAAGAGTGCGCACCTCCTCCTCCGACTGTTCTCTTGATTCATTCGATCATGTTTTTATGTTTGATCGATTATCAAGATTGGGATAGCAATTTTTAAGGTCCCCACGAGTTCGAAATGATATTTACCTTGGAGGTACATGGTTTGCAATTTTTTTATACTATCATTAGTTAATAATGCTAGTTACCTTCAGACTTTTGTATTTGGTTTAATGCTCATGCATAGCTAGTATACCAATGCTCAAACTTGTTACCTTTACATTTTGTATTCTTAATTCTTATAGAAATCTCCAGTGCTAGAGTTTATTGAAATTTGTTCAGTAAAACCATTGTACTGTACCCTGTAATAAACTAACTACTCTACTGTTGCACTAGTCACTGGATTAGTGTATATTTGTAGTATTCGAATGGTGTTGCATTAGCGTATGGACATAAATAAAGTGTGGCAAGCTTTCCCAGATATGTGCTCAAGAAAACTACTACCTGTTTTTCTAAATACTAGACATTTGGGTACTTTAAATTGAACCACGAAAACGTCTTATATTAAGGAACAGAGGGTGTAGAGTTCACTCAAATTATCCCGGTAAAGCTAGTCACACCTTTGTTAAAATTAATGTTCATTATGTTATCGGAGGAGGTCTGTATGTTTGTCTCTAATGCCTGTCGACTACAAACCTGACATCATGATGTAATGCTAAGTCATTTCCTTTTGTACAATGTCACTGAATTGTCAAGGCGGTGATGGCATTTTATTTTAGTTGAACTACACAAAATATGCTTAAAAGAAGAGGAAAGGTCAGGAGTCGATCATTCTTTCAAAAAGAATTATATATGCCTTTCTGACATCAGCCGTTATTGCCTTATTTATTCCTTCAAACAGGTGGTTAGAAATAGTCTTGCTACCTTTTCCATTAAGAAATTGGAATGCTTATATTTGTGAGTCTATGCTTCAACTAGTTTCGTTTTTATAGTAATCACACTTTCAATATCTATGCAAACAGGGATGCTCAATTTTAGTGGAACTGCACAAAAAGTCCAACTGGTTCAACATTAGGAGCATGTTTTCTTCCAAACCTTTATATCCAATTGGTGGCACTATGAGTTGTTCATTACGAAGGTACATGGTTTGCTACTATCTTGCTTCTCTTTTTGTACTGTCATTAGATAGTAATACTAGTGGTTTGCATGTGAATTTATTGGCAGGGTGGACCTACATTGGAGGTGCAGAACAGGATTCAATGATTGGATGCTCAATTTCGGTTGTATCGATTTCACCTCTTCCATCACTGTGAACATGGATATCCTTGGTCTAATGAAGAATAGACGCTATATTTTTGCTCTGAACCAGCAAATCAATTCAGTATGAAATTGTCCAGGGCAAAACATAACTGTATCAAATTGTCCAGTGCAGAACATGACAGATGCTAAGCGGAAGAGACATGTTTAAACCGAAAATACAAGGTGTGGTATATGTTTACTAGCTGCTTGATATTTGTGCAGACGGATATGTCTGCCCGTTGCTATTTGGCAAACAAACAAAATGATCGCAATTTTGGTTGAACTGCACAAGAGAATAGTATAGTCACTGCATGCAATGCCATTTGAAAATAGACATAGAAAGATTGGATAGTCACTTCATGGACTGCAGAAAAGTAGTACTGTACTATTTATTGGCCAACACTAGGTGATTCATTGCCTTGGTTTGATTATACAATGGGCATCATTTTGCCTAAGTTAAAGTTTGTATTCTGAAAATAGTCTCATCGTCTGATCAAGAGAAGACCAAATCATATTTCAATGGATGTTCCTCCATCATGTGTGGTTCATTCTCATGGTTCCAACTGTTGGTGAAACCACTTACGTTTGCAAGAGGAACTATAGACTTCACAACCAAATTTGTATTTTAGTCTGTATTGAATGTTGGCCAAGAGAAGCATCCATGTTAGTAGGAAGAACAGATGTTTTTTCTAGATCTTTGCTTTTGGAGCTACATATTTGTATATGATCTATGAATCATTGAGATGCATTAACATGTTGATCTTATGTATGGGAATCGTACTCGTTGGTTTTAGTTGCGACGCAAGATCCGAAGTGGCCGATCTTTGCTTTTGGAGCTACATATTTGTATATGATCTGTGAATCATTGAGATGCATTAATAGTTACTTATTTCTGTTCGCTCAGTGTTTACAAGTTACTGATCGGCCACTAGCTAGCCTACTAATGCGCTCCTGGCAGTTTTATTTGCGACGCAAGATCCGAAGTGGTAGTTTTTGGAATAAAAATGCCTACCTCTGAAGAAACTGACAAGCTACACTACCCTACCTACTTGATCCTACACGGATAAATAGCGGATCACGCATGTACTACCTCCTTTCCGGTTTGCAGGGCTTAATTCAAACCTCTCACCAAGCAAGGTACTCCCTCCGTCCGAGTTTATTAGTCCTGTGAGCAAAGCAGCAAGACCAAGGCATGGCAACAATTAACGGCATGCAAACATTTAAGCCTAATTAATTCCAGCGATTTAAGTGGCTGCATGTGTGCCCTCGGCTGCGACTCGTTGCATGCTGCTCCGTGTACTGGCTGCGAGCGATTCTGAGTGCCTGCATGCAGCTAGCCGTAATTAAGGCAGCTAACTGATGCGAAAAATGATGCGCTTTAATTGTTGCGGGCTTTTTAAATCTGTGGAATCATTATTGACGAGGGAGATGATTCGAGTGCACTCATTTGACCGTCATGTCGGTGTGCGACCCAGATGGGACGGGACGGCACCGTCATAATTTCAGTTTCTCTAGTTTTCCACGGCAAGCTGGCGCGCTAAGACATACCTGCTTATGCATTGAATTCCAATGACCGTCGCGCTACCTTCCGCCTATAAGTACTGTTTCCCGGCCTTCTCCGGTGGCACCGTGACGCAACTCGGCATATCCTCATAAGCCCCCACCGGCCCGACGTTGCTCGCCACGTCCGCCATGCCCCCGCCCGTCCGCGGTAGGCGAGGCCGGAAGCAGTCACCACCGGAACTAGTGTTCGGTTTTTCACCGGAAGGCAGACGGAGGGAGGAGGCATTCTATCTATCTTTAGATGGCAATGCGGAGATCGAGGACTTGTTGGAGTGCAACCGCCTGCCGGAGGAGTAGGAGTTGTTGGAGCGCGACCGCCAGGCCGAGGAGCAGCGTATCGCCGATCTGCACCGACAGCGGGACATGGAGCAGCAGCACACCGACGCTCTGAGTCGCCAGCAGAGCGCCCGCAACTAGGCCGACTACGTGGAGGCCAGCGCCCGACAAATAGCCCTGGAGGCTATCGGGCATGCACGCGTTCACGACACCGATTTTTACTACCAGCTCGTCAAGTGGGTTCCCGCTTAGAAGCCGAAGCTTTGGTGGACCACGCCGGCATGGAAAGGGCCAATGCGCGTGAGTAACGCGCCCTATAGCACCTCTGGCAAGTCCAAGGCGAGGCGCAGGACGCCGGTGTCGGCGTTTAGCGTGTACCACAGATGGCGGCCGACATCGTCTAGTTAGCTAAGAGTAAGTTAGTACATGTATGCTACTAGAGTATTAGTGGGAGTAGATAGTTAACTTGGCTATGATGGTTGTCAACGTGGAAGTTCAGTACTCTATATGTGGATCAGACCTGTTACTTTGCTCTGAATGTTGAACTTTCCATTTGAACGTATGGAATGGGCTGTTATTTTTTTAAATGGGTAGTATTTGTCCTCCACGGGTTTAGAGGCTGACTTGTGGGCCTACCAAGTTGACGCGTACACAATCAGGAGATGATCGTACGTGGAGAGGATGACAGCAGGGACCCGCCAAGGTCATGGCAGTACGCAAGCAAGTGCCTCCTTATTTCAAGCCAATAAAAAAATGGCTCCTCCTAATGGATTTCTGACATCTGGGTCCCATGCCATTATCAACGTAGTCAATAAACGAGAGAATTGCACAATGAGCGGCTGACACCAGGGACCCAGCAGCTCGCCCAGTTATTTTTGTTTTGGGTTAATTTGATAAATGCTACTCCAAATCTGGTGTTTTCGAGAAATGCCACTGCAATTTCCAAACTTTGAAAAATGCCATTTCATGCCATTTCTAGTAGCATTTTTTGAAGTCTCGAGTGGCATTTTTCGAAGTTTAAAAACTGCAGTGGCATTTTTCAAAGTTTGCAAAAATTGCAGTGGCATTTTTCAAAGTTTAGAAATTGCAGTGGCATTTTTATGAATTGCCATAATTGGAGTGGCATTTATCCAATTTGTTATTGAGACGGAAGCAAGGTGTCAACTGGGTTGTGCGGGACACTCTGGCCTGTCTAGACAGCCTTTTCTTTTATGTTTACCACATACCGGCCGAGTAGTTTTTTCTTTTTGAAAATGGCTAGCCCGGTTTTTTGTGATTTGTCAAGTAACTCGCTTTGTCAGGCCTGTTGGGCTGCAAATCTTTCAAGATGAGGAGAGCTTCATTCAGCTGACTGAGAAAATGGCCTATCAGTAATGAGAAATGGGTTGTACATTTATTAAACACATCAAAACGACAATTAGTTTCAAATATCTTTTTTTCATTTCGAGATTTTAAATTGCATTGATTTTTATGCGTGGACAATTTATTGGATTTTATATTGATATACATTTGTTTTTAAAATCAGTCTGAATGTGACTCAAAATTTCAGGATTAAAAACAGTTCAGACCACACTGACATATGCAAAATTTCGTATAATTTTTTAACCGTGGCCACAATATGGGCTGTAATGCTAACAAAAAGAATATGGGCTCCAAAAAAACCCGTAAGAATTAGCAAATGGGCTGTAAATTATTAGAAATAATGGTAGATGGCCTGTATGCTGTTTTCCACAGATTTGAGGCTTTCTTAAAAAGGTTGACGACAGCAAAGGATCGTTGGATGTCCATCCAACGGCCGTCGTCTTCTTCAATCTCTGCTCTTCTGCTCCAAATTACTCAAACAAGCGCCAAGGGGACTGCCTACTCCCTCCTCCATGACGGTTGTCTTTGCCGCAAGAGGCCTCACCGCCCCATCAGATTCCCATCGCTGGCCTAGCCATCCTCTACTCACACACACCTATTGTTATTCTCCGCGACGGCAGACGAACCGAAAACCTCTCGATAGTCGTATTCTCCGCATGGGAAACAACTGTCGAGCCTTCCCTGGCTCCGTGTCGTTCCCTTCCTAGGCCTTGCCGTCGAACACCGCCCTGGTGCTCTCGGCGTGGCGTGGTCAACGTGGTCAACGACCGACATGCATCTGGTGGATCAGATGTGGAGAGGCCGACACCGGGTCCACGGCCGCACGCAAGGAAATGCCTCCTTATTACGCCGCAAAATAATGATTCCTCCAACTGACATCTGGGACCCACCGAAAGGGCCTCTGTATTTCGTGAAAAAAACGTTACCGCCGCTGACAGCTCGGACCCACCAGCTATATCTTCGCACGCAATGAAGTGCCTCCTTATTACGCACAAAAAAATGAATACCCCCCTGCTAGCTGGGACACAATATAGTGGGCCTACTAAGTTGACGGGAATGGAGGGCTTTGTCAACTTAGTCAATATGCACGATTCTAGCTCGAGTGATTGTACGATGTCCATCCCACGGTCGTAGTGCTTCTTCAACCTCTGGTCTTCTTGCTCCAGCCGCCCAAAGCAGCGCCGGTCGTGTCGCCTGCTCCTGCCTCCCATGGCCAGCTGTGCTGCCGTGGAGGCCTCATTGCCCCCATACTACTCCCACCGCTGGCCAGGCCATCCCTCCACTCCACTCACACACACCCTCTGTTATTCTCAAGGCGGCGGCAACAAGAGCCAACCAAAGGAACCTCGTATTCTCTCCGTGTGGGCATCCACTGTCGCATCTTCCCCGGCTCCGCGTCGTCCCCTTCCTAGGCCTCGCCGTCGTCCACCGCCGTGGTGCTCTCGGCACGGCGTGATCAATGTGGTCAATGACCAACTTCCATCGGAAGAGTACTATACATGGAGAGGCTGACAGCTGGGTCCACGGCAGCCGCAAGGAAGTGCCTCCTTATTACGCGGAAAATAATTATTCCTCCACTTGACAGCAGGGACCCACCAGACGGCCACCAGTATTTCACGAAAAAAACATTTCCTCCTGACTGTCGGGACCCACCGGACGGGCCACCGTATTTCGTGAAAAAATGTTCCCCTCGCTGTCAGCTCGGGCCCACCGGAAGTGCCTCTGTCGGCGTTCTGGGAACAGGGGTACCTAGACTTGCCCGCCTACGGCCTGCGGCGTGGCTCAAGGAGTGGCCCAGTATGGCCCATCTTCGTCAACACATGCTCAAGACCCTCGCGAGGGGCCAAGCCTCACGGGGCGGACGACAGGAGGCTACCTCAGGCACGGCCTCGTCAGGCTAGCTCACGAGGAGGCGGAGAGATCAAGGCGGGGTACCTCAAGAGGTGCCCATGACGCAAGCCATGACGACCAAGGCGCAGGCGGGCGCCAGCCTGCGCAGAGTCCTTGTTTCCCCTTTGGTGCAAAGCGGGCAAGCACAGGCAAGGGTATCAAGCAAAGGCAACCATTTCGGTGCAACAAGACCAAGACCAGCAGGATGGCAGAATGGAGGTCATCATGGAGCCCAAGCCAGCGTCATCTTCAGGGTCTTTTGGCAGGCGAGGACCAACTTTAGTCAGGATAAGTGTACTAGATGTTCCCCTTCAAAATGGCCAATTGTTGGCGCCCTTCCCGCTCAATATATGGGAAGAGGCCCGAGGCCTTCGCCTATAAATAGGACTATCCACCCACAGGGCAGGGGGAGAGATCTGATCGGGTCGACACCCAAGAAAGAGAGAGAGAGGCGACTGAACTCCCCTAGCAGTTCATCGCACCAACCAAGATCAAACCCTCGCGAGGCTATTCTTCCTTTGTATTGTTCCTCATCAGCCCCAGAGGCAATCCACACACCACAAACTGGAGTAGGGTATTACACCAAAATGGTGGCCCGAACCAGTATAAATCTTGTGTCCCTTGTGTTGTTCTTCGTGTAGTTTAGATCCTAGCGAGGCGGTGAAACATGGGTAGGTTGAGGGTGTGATCTCCGAGCGCACCCCAGTGTTCGAACCTCAAGGGTCTGCCGGAACCCGAAATCCGACATTTGGCGCGCCAGGTAGGGGGTGCGCCGGAGCTCTCCTTTTCGCCGACCCGTTCTCCATCAGCACCGCGCTCCACCCTCATGGCGGCCAACGCACCGCCCGCTCCGCTGCTGACGCCAAAGATGGGAACTAGGGGCTTGAGCCTGCCCCGCCTTGCGGCAGTGCGATGGCGAACAAGTTCAAGCGGACATGCCGCCGCGCTACGATGGCGCGGCCGATCCGCTGGCCTTCCTGCTAGCATATGAAGAAGCCGTCCTCAAGGCCGGAGGCGATGACAGGGTCATGGCTAACTGGCTGCCCATGGCCCTCACCGGCGTCCCGCGCATGTGGCTACTCCACCTGCCGGCGGCTCCTGTGGCCTCCTAGGAGGAGTTGCGCAACCTCTTCCTTGCCCATCATGCCGCGCCGGTGCCCCCCGTCGTCGCAGCCCTCCTGGGCGGATCGCAGGCACCACCTTCAGACCACCACATCAAGACATTCAACCGCCAAAGCAGCGCCGCTCTTGTGCCGCACGGGGCGCCTTCGGGTTGGGCGGCACCTAAAGCCGACCTGGCCTTCAGCTCAGATGATCGCCCCTCCAACTCGGCCTGCTCGGGCGCGCTCCCAATGTTATGCACCCCCACCATCTGCAACGTGGCGGTCACCAAGACCCTCATCGACGGCGGCGCTGGCCTTAGCGTGCTCTCAGTGGAGGCCTTCAGCCTTCTCCACGTACCGCCGAACGGCTGCAGCCCAGCAAGCCCTTCTTGGGCGTCGGAGGTGGCTACATCGGCTCCCTGGGGCAAATCTGCCTTCCGGTGACCTTCGGCACCTACGACAACTTCCGCACGGAGCTAATCGACTTCGACATCGCCCCCATCGACCTCCCATACAATGCCATCCTTGGGTACCCGACGCTAGCCCGGTTCATGGCCGCATCTCACCCGGCATACAACCTCATGAAGATGCCCGGAAGTAGCGGCGTCCTCACCGTGTCTGGGGACACCGGGGACGCGTTGCAAGCGCTCAAGCTCGTTTTCAAGGCCGTGCGGCGGAGCGGCCCGTCGACTCAGACGCCTCTGAGCCCAAGGGGGCTGCACTGGCCAAGAAGAAGCAGCTATTCACTCAAGACAAGGCGGAAACCAAGCAGGTACTGGTTGACGAGGACGGGTCCACCAGTGCCACCTTCACCATAGGCGCCAACCTCGAGCCCGAACAGGAGGAAGCTTTGGTGAAATTCCTGCGTGCGAACAAGAAGGTATTCGCGTGGGAACCTGATCAGCTAGCAGGGGTCCCGAGGGGCGAATCGAGCATCACCTCAACGTGCCCCAACGTCGCCCAAAGAAGCGTATAAGGCGGCAGCCACCGAGAAGCAAGCTTTCATCGCCCAAGAGACCCGCAAGTTGAAGCGGCGGGGGTCATTTGTGAGGTCCGCTACCTGATGGGTCTGGCTAACCCTGTGGTCGTGCCAAAGAAGGTGGGAAAGGAACGCATGTGTGTCGACTTCACCAACCTCAACAAGGCCTGCCCGCAGGATTTGTTCCCGCTCCCTCGCATCGACCAGATCGTCGACTCCACCGCCGAGTGCGACTTGTTGTGTTTCCTGGATGCCTTCTCCGGCTACCACCAGATCAAGATGGAAGCAGAAGATGTGGAAAAGACGGCCTTCCTGACCCCGTGCGGGGTTTACTGCTATACGTGCATGCCATTCGGGTTGCGCAATGCCGGTGCAACCTTTTAGCGGCTAATGCACATCGCCTTGGGTTGGCAGCTCGGGAGGAATGCGGAGGCTTATGTCGATGACATTGTGGTGAAGTCTCGAGAGGCAAAAACTCTGATACAGGACCTAGAGGAAACCTTCGCGAGCCTTAACGAGGTGGACCTGCGGCTCAACCCGGAGAAGTGTGTGTTTGGAGTCCCCTCGGGCAAGCTCCTGGGTTTCCTAGTATCCCACCGGGCATCAAGCCAACCTGAAAAGGTAAAAGCAAAGGAGGACATGAGCCCACCAAGACCCTCGAGAGATGCAGAGCTCACCGCGCGTGACCGCACTAGGGCGCTTTCATCTCCAAGCTGGGGAACGAAAGCTGCCCTTCTTCAAGCCGATGAAGAAAAGGGCCCTTTGAATGGACTAAAGAGGCCGACAAATGCTTCAGATCTCAAGAGGTACTTGACCAGCCCCGGTGATGGTGGCTCAGCGCCCTCAAGAGCCCCCGGTGCTCTACATTGCGCCACCCCTACTCACCAACAAGCAGCCTTGGTGGCTGTTAGGGAGGAGCGTAGGACCAAGGCCGCAGCAACCATCCGGGTTAAAGCAAAGCAGGGACGAGAGGGCCTCACAGCGACTGCGGCTGCAGCCAAGGAGGACCAACCACAGAAGGGAAGCACACCCGAAACAGAAGAGGCCCCTCCCCTAGGCGACCAGTCGTTGGGGGCTCTGTTGTCTCAGGAGGCGCCCCAGCCACCGGAGGACGCTAGTGGCACCAACACTCTCAACCTAGTCGAGCACCCAGTGTACTTCGTTAGCACGGTATTGCGGGACGCAAGGGCGCGGTACCCCATGCCCCAGAAACTCCTCCTCGCGCTATTCGTGGCCTCGTGGAAGCTGCGGCACTATTTTCAAGGCCATCCCATCAAGGTTGTCTCAGCGTACCCCTTGGAAAGGGTGCTCAGGAGCCCCAACTCAGCTGGAAGAGTCGCTGAGTGGAACATCGAGTTGCAGGCGTTTCAGATAGAATTCAGCACAACCAGAGTCATCAAAGGGGCTGCGCTTGTGGACTTCGTGGCGGAATGAGCAGAGGCACCAGGCCTCGAGGCTGGCGAGGATCGATCGCTCTCCCTAGGGAGCGAGGCACCGGACGGATGGGTCATGTACTTCGACGGGGCGTTCTCCCGACACGGCGCAGGGGCTGGTGCGGTACTCGTATTCCCCACTCAAGACAAGCTCTACTACGCCATGCAACTCTATTTTCAGCATGGGGAAAAGGTCTCCAACAACATAGTAGAATACGAATGCCTGATAGCAGGCCTGAAGGCCACAGTCGCCCTGGGGGTGAAGCGCCTCACCATCAAGGGTGATTCACAGCTCCTTGTCAACTTCTCCAACAAAGTATACGAACCAAAGGACGAGCACATGGAAGCCTATCTCGCAGAAGTCCGCAGGATGGAGAAGCAGTTTTGGGGGAGTTGCAGCATGTGCCTCGCGGCACCAATCAAGAGGCCGGTGACATCGCAAAAAGGGCATACAGGCGGCTACCTCAGGAGCCTGGCATCTTCGAGGAGCGGCTCTTCAAGCCCTCGGCGACACCATCGCTATCAAGCATGGCGCAGCCCCGAGGGGAGCTCCCCCAGCTGCCTGCCTCGGGAGCCCCGGTCTATGGCCCGACGTCGAGGCGCGCTTTGCTCTGGCGTTGGAACCTCGTGGAGGGTGCCGGATCACGAGCTCGAGTTACTGGCGCGAGGCACGTTGCCAGAAAAGGAGGAGGAGGCGGAGCGTGTGGCGCGGCAAGCCACAACATACTGCCTTCAGGATGGGGAGCTCTACCGAAGACGATCGAATGATGTGTCCCTACGTTGCATTTCCAGAGAGCAAGGGAAAGAGCTACTGGCAGACATACATAGTGGCAACTGTGGGCACCACTCATCGTCACGAACTCTCGTCGGTAAGGCGTTCCGCAGCGGGTTCTATTGGCCCACGGCACTCAATGACGCTGCGGAACTGGTGAAAGCTTGCGAGGCCTATCACTTCCATGCCAAGCAGATCCATCAGCCGGCGGGAGGTCTGCAGACTATACCCCTCTCGTGGCGCTTCACAGTTTGGGGACTGGATATCCTAGGCCTGTTCCCTCGGGTGCCAGGGGGCTACCGCTACCTCTACGTCGCCGTGGACAAGTTCACCAAGTGGGCTGAGGTGGAAGCTGTCCGCACCATCCCCGCAGGCTCCACGGTCAAGTTCATCAAGGGCCTCGTGAGCCGATTCGGGGTGTCGAACCGCATCATCACCGACAACGGTTCACAGTTCACCAGTAACCTCTTCAAAACATATTGTGCTAACCTTGGAACGCAGATATGCTACGCTTCAGTGGCGCACCCGCGCAGCAACGGTCAGGCCGAGCGAGCCAACGCAGAAGTCCTGAGGGGCCTCAAGACCAGAACCTTCAAGAAGAAGCTGGAAGCCTGCAGCAGGGGCTGGTACGACGAGCTCCAATCCGTGTTGTGGTCAATCCGCACGACTGCAACCAAGCCGACTGGCAAGAGCCCATTCTTCCTGGTTTATGGAGCTGAAGCAGTTCTCCCTCACGAGGTCAGACGTCGTTCCACGCGGGTCCTGGCGTTCGACGAAGCGCAGCAGGACGCCATGCGGGGGACGGATCTCTTGCTGGGGGAGGAGCATCGCCGAGAAGCTGCCCTGTGGGCGGCAAGATACCAACAAGCACTACGGCGATACCACTGCCGCAACATCCGCCCCAGGACTCTCGAGGTAGGGGACCTCGTGCTCAGACGGGTTCTCTCCAGGGAGGGGCTGCATAAGCTCTCTCCCATGTGGGAGGGCCCGTTTAAGGTTGTTCATGTTTCCAGGCCCGGCCCGCATGCTTGAGACCTGGGAGGGGTGCCCATCCGAACGCTGTGGAACATCCAACACCTCAAGGTTTTACCCTGAAAAAGGCCCGGTGCCTGTGAAGAAGGCGAATGCCTGTGAAGTTGTTGTGTTTTGAAAAAGGCCCGATGCCTGTGAAGAAGGCGAATGCCTGTGAAGTTGTTGTGTTTTGAAAAAGGCCCGGTGCCTGTGAAGTTGATGTGTTTTGAAAAAGGCCCAGTGCCTGTGAAGAAGGCGAATGCCTGTGAAGCAGCTGCGTTTTGGAAAAGGCCCGGTGCCTGTGAAGAAGGCAAACGCCTGTAAAGCTCGCCGCCCGTGACACTCTAACATAATAATGAGTGGGGCTGTACACGCCCCGCAGTCTCCGGAGTGCCGCCCTCGGGCCTCGGGGGCTCCCGCCCATGCCCAGTGGCAGCACTTAGCTCCGCGCTGGTGAGAAGACGTCGAATACTAGACTAGGTGCCGGACGCGGCCTCTTTCATTTGCTTTCCGCAGTTGGCATGTTTGTTCCTATTTGAAGTTTTTTCGAAGTTGTTGCCATTTCGAGCTCACGATTCTTCCGTTTTACTTGTTCGTTTTGTTTTCTCCCGTGCAAAGTCTCACGAGGGGGAGCGTGGGCACCCTCGCGAGTGTTTTCCGCCCAGCTATTTGGAACTTCCCTGTTCGAGTCCGCTGCGGGAGCACCCCTCCCAGTCCGTGCCCCACGGGCATCGCGACACGATCACGGGGTTTGGGTTGGTTCCCCCTCGCTACCAAGGCTGGGGACTACCCCTGTTGACTAAACTCTGCAGGACACAAGGCGCAAGACGAGGCACTGGCCTCGGGAGGCGAGGACCGCGACAAGCCCCCCAAGATAAGTGGTTTTCACGCATAGGCACACAAAATGAAAACATAGCACATAAGCAGTAGAAACAACACACCAATTAAAATAGCAACAGTTCAGCACGCCCCGCGGGGCAACGGATTACATTCTTTTCGCGCAGGAAAGAAAGGAAAGCAAAAGGGGGGACGAATTGCTCGGCGCCAGCTCTCAGCGAAGGCTCGTACTGCCTCAGAAGCTCAGCTGGATTCCGCCTCCCGCTTCACCGGAGCACGGTGGCGGGCCGACCCGCTGCCCTCTCCCAGACGAGGGCGACGACGAGGGGGCTGGTCGCGACCACCACTGGAGGAGCTGCTACCCAAAGGGGGGTCGCCGGAGCTTGGCAGATCTCGGGCTCCGCTGCCCGCGCGCCATCCGCCCCCTTCACCCCAACCAACGTCGGGGCTGGGCGTGCGACCGCGGTCATCGTCTTCAGGACAGCATCCGGCACGGCGTTCGTCTTCCCCGAACACCCTCACGTAGAGGGTGCCTTCGCCGTCAAAATTGAAGTGCAGAGTGCAACGTCGGCGCAAGGCCGCCTCCCCTACAGTGGAGACCTCCAGGGTAGCCCAAGAGTACCTGCTGCAACAACCATCTGCCCGAAGCCAAAGGCCGCCCGGGGCACCAGCCGGAAGCTCACCTATGAAGAAACGGGGAAGTTGGAGCCAGGTGCCGGTCGGGTCCGCCGACCACACGATGAACTCCGGCAGCACCTCCGCCGAGCGGAAGCGCGGCCTTGGGGGTCGTGCAGCCCCTAGCATACCTCTCGACGGCAGCCGGACGCCCACCGCTGCGCAGAGGGCTGCTTCCACGGCCCTGGGAAGCCGCAGCAGGGGCAGCGGGGTGCTTACGAGGGCGGCCCCGGCCGCGCTTGGTTGGAGGGGAGCCGGGCCCTTCCTGGCGAGCCTTCCCTTTCTCCGCAGCCGAGAACCTCTTCGGCAGAGCCATGGGGATGGCGAGCAGCCGATAAGAAGACAGAGAGTAGCAAGGAGGGATAAACCAGAGGGGCTCGCGCCGTTCCATACATATAGCTGCGGGAGGCCAACCGACGGCCTCCACGATCACAGGTAATCATGACCCGTTTTGCATGCAGGGACTTGTCAAATCGTGCAGCTACTGAGGTGTCGTGGGGGAGCCAGGACGCCCACGTCCAATCAACCGCCACGCGACGCCCAAGGCTGCATGATATATTGGGGCCCGCGGCACTTCGCACTTGCCTCTTCGCTTCTCTGCTAAGTCCAAGTCGGCGCTTTGGGCCCGGGGCTCTGCCGACGCTCGGGAATGGGGTACCCAGACTTGCTCGCCTGCTCAAGGCGTGGCTCAAGGAGTGGCCCAAGACGACCCATCTTCGTCAACACATGCTCAAGACTCTCGAGGGGCTGAGCCTCATGGGCGGACGAACAGAGGCTACCTCGAGCACGGCCTCGTCGAGCTAGCTCACGAGGAGGCGGAGAGATCAAGGCGGGTACCTCACGAGGTGACCGTGATGCAAGCCATGATTTACCAAAGCGCAGGTGGGCGCCAAAGGGCGCCGGTCTCATCTGCAGAGTCCTTGTTTCCCCTTTGGTGCAAAGGGGGCAAGCGCAGGCAAGGGTATCAAGCAAAGGCAACCATTTTGGTGCAACAAGACCAAGACCAGCAGGACGGCAGAATGGAGGTCATCATGGAGCCCAAGCCAGCGTCATCGTCAGGGTCTTTTGGCAGGCGAGGACCAACTTTAGTTAGGATAAGTGAACTAGATGTTTCCCTTCAAAATGGCCAATTGTTGGCGCCCTTCCCGCTCAATATTTGGGAAGAAGCCCGGGGCCTTCGCCTATAAATAGGACTAGCCACCCACAGGCAGGGGGAGAGATCTGATTGGGTCGACACCCAAGAAAGAAAGAGAGAGGCGACTGAACTCCCCTAGCAGTTCATCGCACCAACCAAGAACAGACCCTCGCGAGGTTGTTCTTCCTTTGTATTGTTCCTCATCAGCCCCAGAGGCAATCCACACACCACAAACTGGAGTAGGGTATTACACCACAATGGTGGCCCGAACCAGCATAAATCTTTTGTTCCTTGTGTTGTTCTTCGTGTAGTTTAGATCCTAGCGAGGCGGCGAAACATGGGTAGGCTGAGGGTGTGATCTCCGCACGCACCCCAGTGTTTGAACCTCAAGGGTCTGCCAGAACCCAAAATCCGACAGCCTCCTTATTACGCACAAAAAAAATGAATACTCCCCCTGCTAGCTGGGACCCACCTTGGTGGGAGGCTGACTTGTGGGCCCACTAAGTTGACTGGGACGGAGGCCTTTGTTAACTTTAGTCAATATGAACGATTCTAGCTATGACCGTACGATGTCCATCCAACGGCCATAGTGCTTCTTCAACCTCTGGTCTTCTTGCTCCATCCGCCCAAAGCAGCGCCAGTCGTGCCGCATGCTCCTGCCTCCTGTGGCCGGCTGTGATGCCGCGGAGGCCTCACTGCCTCCTACTACTCCCACCGCTGGCCAGGCCATCCCTCTACTCACCCACACCCCCTGTTATTCTTCAGTGACGGCAGCCTCACACCGCAGCCGAACCAGTGAACCCTCGTACTCCTCTCCGCATGGGCATCCATTGCCGCGTCTTTCTCGGCTCTGCGTCGTCCCCTTCCTAGGCCTCGCCATCGTCCACCGCCGTGGTGCTCTCGGCGTGGCGTCGTCAATGTGGTCAACGACCGACTTCCATCGAAAGAGTACTGTACGTGGAGAGGCTGACAGCTGGGTCCACGGCAGCCGCAAGGAAGTGCCCTTATTACGCGGAAAATAATTATTGCTCCACCTGACAGCGGGGACCCACCGGACGGGCCACGATATTTTGCGAAAAAACATTTTCCCCCTGACTGCTGGGACCCACCAGCTACATCTTCACACTCAAGGAAGTGCGCCAGGGCAAAAAAAATGATTTGCCCCCCAGACAGCTGGGACCCACCAGCTACATCTTCACATGCAAGGAAGTGCCTGACAGTCGGGACCCACCTGGTCGACGCGTACGTAGCATTGTCATTCTGGTCATGAACGTGTACGTACATACTCGTGGATGTAGAGGCGCGCACGTGTCGTAGTAGAGGCGCGCACGTAGCATGTACACGTACGTACAACGGCCAGTGTGCAAGAAAGAAAATACGGCCACGTACGTACATACGGGCAGGGTCTCGAACGCCTACTCGTGCATACGTACGGCCAGGGCCCGTGTACATGGCTGGGTCGGAACGGAGAAACTGCATCGTCGTCATGTTCATGGGGAGGCAACGGAATGCGTTGTGTTCATTGGGAGGCAACGAAATGCGTCGTGTTCATCGGGAGGCAACGGAACACGTGGGAGCCAACCGGCTTGGACGGAACAGGCGATGGAAACGAGGCCTGGCGTACTGCAGAACAGAGGAAACGGCCTTGTGTTCGACCGACCACGTTCGAAACGGGATCCTGTTCATCGGGAGGTCGTACCGCAAAACGGAGGAAACGGACTTGTGTTGGACCTCCTATGGTCGAAACGGGGTCCTATTGATCGGGAGGGGTGTGGCGTACCGCAAAACGGAGGAAACGGACTTGTGTTGGAGCGCTACGGTCGAAACGGGGGTCCTGTTCATCGGGAGGGGTGTGGCGTACCGCAAAACGGTACTCCACGGGATACTATTCATCTCCACCGTCGACCTCCTCCGGCCTCCACGGGCTACTATTCATCCACCGTCGACCTCCTCCAACCTCCACCTGCGACTGTTCATCCACGGGTTCATGTTCATCCAGCCTCCACCGCGCGCTACTCCACTGGCTTCTGTTCAACCACCCCTCTCCACGGGCTCTTGTTCAACCACCCCTCCACGGGCTACAGTTCATCCACCCTCCACTGTCTACTGTTCATCCAGCCCTCCATGGGATCATCCTGTTCATCCAGCCCTCCACGGGGTCCTGTTCATCCAGCCCCAACCGGCTTGATCGATCGGGGTCCTGTTCATCCAGAGGCAACACCACGGGGTCCTGTTCATCCACCCCCACCGCTCACTGTTCATCCACCCCGCAATGCTCACTGTTCATCCAGAGGCAGCATCGATCGGCTTCAGTTAGCAGCAGTAGCAAAGGAATCGCTCAATCGGGTTCAGTTAACAGCCATCGATCGATTGCTCGGGTTCAGTAACGCGTAGCCTGCAGTGCAATCCCTCGGGTTCAGTTAGAGCCCAACGCCTCACTCGGGTTCAGTTAGAGCCAACACCTCGCACACACGCGCGTACATGTACGAGAGAAACGCACATCGCTCGGCCCCCGACCACCCACCGTAACCGAGAACTCGCCAAAATTTTCCACGCCCTTGCTTCTACTGTGACGCCTGGGTAATCAAGCTACAGTAACCCTGCGCTAATGATGCCACGTCACCTAGGTTACTGTTGGTAAACTCGTGTTAGTTCAGAAACGATTCCAATTCAAAGAAATGAATTGCCGACAAACACCCAAAGTTTTCAAAAGTCAAAACAAAATGTTCGGTGGGTGCCAAATATTGCAATGGTAATTATGGTGAAGTAAACACATTTTTAGAAAATGCCTAATTACTTGAAATGAAATAAAACAGAAAAGGAAATAAACAAAAGGAAAAGGTGAAAATAAAACAAAAGAAAAAAACAAGGCCCTTCGCTAATCGGGCCAGACGGCCCAGCCACAGCCATGCCGCCCACTCCGCCCAAACCACCGACCCACCCCGGCCCATATCCCCACCGGGGAAACCCTAACCCCACGACCTCCACCCCCACGCCCCACTCTTCCTCTCCCCGATCCAATCGGGATCGAGCCCGACGCTGCAACCCCGATCCCATCGCCCCCATCGCCGCCTCGCTCCTCCTCCTCCCGTCGAACGCACCGAGCCCCACGCAGACGAACCCCTCGCTCTGATCCGGATCGGAGGAGCCCGATCCTTCTCCCTCGCTCGGCGCTCGACGCCGCCGCCCGTCGCCGCTTTGAGACCACGCCGCTGGACCTCGCCCGGCGCCCTCCCCACTGCTGCTTCTCGACGCCGACGACGTCCTCGTCCCGACCTCCGTCAAGCCTGCTACACTTGACCCCTTGAACCAGCTGTGAGGCCCCTGCTCCGCGCCTCTCTCGCCTCCCTCTCCCTCGCGGCCGTCGCCACTGCCAGGCGCGCCGGTCCCGCGCTCACCATGGCGGCCAGCGCCACAGCCACGCTTACACCGACCGGGCCGTGCCTGCTGTCCCCGCCCATCGGTCATGCGACCGTGAATGCGCTTAGCTCGCGACGTTACCCATCGCGCCCTGAAAGGCACCCATGACCGCGCCCGTCGGCGATGCTCGCTTGCTTCTTTGCTCCCGCCGTGTGCCGCGTGCGTGCCGCCGCCATTGCTGCTTCGTCCGCAAGGGCGCCTTTGCCTGCGCCCGCCGACGCGCAGCCTTGGCCCTCAGGCTTGTTGCTGCTTCGTCAGGTGGTCGCCGGCGCCAGCCTTCTCCTCGACACAGGCGGGTGCCTAGCGACGCTCCAGCGCCTCAACACTGCGTGCTCAAGTATGGCCGGCTGCCCTATGACATGTGGGGCCCAAATACCCGAAACGTTTAATAATAATAAAAAAAATTAGAAAAATATTAATTAATTAATTAATTAATTAGATAATCAATTAACTTAATTAATCATTATTAGACTAATCTAATCACTAATCGACCTAATTAATCGTTAGTTAATTAATCAAGAAATGACATGCGGGACCCACATGTCACGACCCGATCAACGCCTGCTGATCGTTGGTGTCATCTTGGACGCTATCATGACGCCGGCAAGCACTAATCTCGATAATGTTAATTTAATTAATAATTAATAAATTAGAAAATGTTTTAAAACTTTAAAAATTAATATAAATTAAACCGTAGCTCGATGAAAATACTGGATCTAATCTTGGGAATGGTACTCCGTTGCTTTGGCCTGGCCGGGATCCCTTACAAATTTCCACTTAGGGTGTGTGCCCGCATGAGTTGCCGTGGCGGAACAGGGGATGGGTTTAGTGGTACTCCTACGGAGATTTACCCTTAGAGCCCCACCTATCCGTTTTGCAAGGGGCTCGGCATTGGGATTAGGTTCTTTATTGCTGGGATTGTCTATTAGGACTTTACACCTTCTGAGCCTGCTTGCACTAGTTCTGAGAACTTTTTAATGATTGTACGTTGGGCTTCTTCTCCCATTTGCTTCTTTGGGTCATTGAATTTTCTCGTCGGGCGTCCCTATCTTTGGTTAGCCCCATTTGACTGCGCGGCGCACGAATATTATTACATGCATTTGGGTCCTGTTGGGATGGATGGCCAGGCTGCTTTTCCTCCTTTTCGGGTCTGGTTTTGGCATCGTTAACTTGTCATATGTGCACGTAGACCGGGCCGGCCTTGTTTATTGTTTAGAGTTGTGTTGTGATATCTTCCGTGAGTCCACGATCTTGATCGTATACGTTTGCGTGCATGATTAGTGTACGATTGAATCGGGCGTCTGAAGTTGGTATC
This sequence comes from Aegilops speltoides, assembly GCA_021437245.1. Classification (NCBI taxonomy): domain Eukaryota; kingdom Viridiplantae; phylum Streptophyta; class Magnoliopsida; order Poales; family Poaceae; genus Aegilops; species Aegilops speltoides. The sequence continues at coordinate 306,284,541 of CM038142.1, read as the reverse complement.
GAGCCATTTGCTGTAGAATCCCTTTCCAACTCCTTGGCGAAGTTGAGTCTAGTCATTGCAAAACCTTTACTAACATGGCTGTGTGGCCTATAGGCCCACGTCGCCATTTGGGTGGTATTAGGATCTTTTATTCCTTGATCTTTACTCTGGGACTCTGAGCTCTCTTCTATTCGGGTTAAATGATTTTGCTAAAAACAAAACTAACTTTAGGTTCTCGCAAGTACTTTCTCCCGGAGAGCCCCTTGTTACCGATGACCGCCTGCTGCACCAGAAGAAGAAGATACTCTCTGATATTCTCTCGAGACCTTGTGCCTATCGCGTTTGCAATTCCCCTTCCACTGTCAACCCTTATGGATAACTACTTGAAGTTGTTATTCTTACATTCATCCCCAGTTAGTCTTGTTATTACAAGATACCCCGAAATACTCGTCATTGTTTCGATAATCCTTGAGCTTATTGCCTTGTTGTTCTTTGTCACTGAATACCCCTACGGATAATTCTCGCACTTATCGGTATCCGCTTATCCCCGATTGTTCATATGCTTTTAAATTACTTGGAAATACTACCCGATCTTCCGAGTATCCTCTTCAAACTATTGCTCGGCAAATACTTGTGCGCTTGCAATATGGATGCTTTCCATATGTGTAGCGATATTCATTAGTATCCTTTGACACGATCATTTTGATCCTATCGATTCAACATGTGTGTGAAAGCACGCAATCATCGGTTGATCCTTTAAATTATCTTTCAAGCACAGACATCATTTTTGAACATGAGCTGGTTCTCGACCAAACTATTTGTCGTCAATTGTGCCTCTGGTCTATCCAACTTATCCATACTTGATCGTAGGCGTCGCTTCGATCCCTTGTTTTGGAAATCATAATTCCTTTGTTATCTAAGCATCGAATTGTTCAGATGTTCTATAATATGATGCCGTGCATTCTTCTTCCTCTGGTTGAGTATCGATGCTCACATCGGATCCTTGTGGACCATCGGTTCCTTTGTTGGATTCTATCCGGCGGTGTCCTTCATATTGAATAACCTTGAGAACCTTTCCATGGGTATATAATGCCTTTGGTAAATTGTATCATCTGCTTTTGAACTTGCTCTACTATCGAGTTTGTGTTAATTACTTCTAAAATTTGTGGTATATGTTCCTAAGAGGCCCGATGGGTTGGACCTATGCCTTCCTTAATATGTGTGAACTCGAAAGTTTTCACGAGTCATACTCTTCTGTTGTTTTGCCAGGTAAAATTTCTACACTATAGCTTCATCAAAAGCGAGAAGTAAAACGAAAGGTTATGCATTGAAGAAGTGGGAGTCGACCTTGAACTTTGTGTTCATGCCCATGGACACGATGTATATCTTGTCATGTAAGCTTCTCGTAAACAATAATTATCCCCTTGATATAATTTCATCTTATATCCGGATTTGGTCTTTTGTCGTGGTTTCCGACCATATTGTTCTTCCTTGATCAATTTCTCGGACAAGTTCAAGCACTTGTCTTCTAGAGAGCAATAACCTAGTCCAACCTCTACTTTGATCGTCATCGAGTATTACCCCGGTATCTCGAGAATATCAAGGAAGCTGTGTTGCTTCCTATGAGTCTTCATCTAGTATTGCTTCTCGCCTTATTCAGATTTTCCCCGGGTTCTGAGTTATTAAACACTCAAAGACACCGATAACTGACTCGAATCCGCATCGCGATTAAGCTACTCTTGGTAACCTTCATTACTTACGAGTTTGAACTCCATCACATCATTCCTAGCCTATTTGGCTATATCCTTGTCGTGCTGATTTTAACTATGCTACCTGGACCTTATTCCCAGAGCACAACTTTCAATGATGAGCTAATCTTACGTCGATCTTCCTCGTCATTTCATTTCTCCTTGAACAACAAACTTGATTTCGAGTTTGTGTCGTACCCATGATTCCAATAACCTTCCGCTTCATCATTCCTTTGACCTGATGTCGTCGCTGATTGATTACATCTTCATGAAATCTCTTGACAAATGTGTCGTGATCATCATCGACCTTATGAGCTCTCGGGATATCAATTGAGTTCATGATGAGAAATACTATCCTTGCCCCCGATGATTTGTGTTAGCTTTGACCACTTTATTGCCTTTCGTTCAACACAAACTTGTTCGTGTTTTGTGTTATACCTTGAGTTCCCTGCTATCCAGCATTTGTTCTTCTTTACCTTGGAGTATTACCATCTTTTAATATCAAGGATGTTGTGAGGATTGCTCCACATCTTAAGAATTCTTGGTATAGTGATACTTCTCATCATCACCATTCTTTCTTGGTCCCCGTGTTGCTTCCAACAAGTGAACGGTGTTGATTGGATTCTGCTCTTCTAGCAACCCTCTTGCTTTGAAGTTAATGGTTGACCGTTCATTCTTAGACTATTGATTATTGAATCACCATTAGGAGGTTGGTCGTGCAACCTAGCCCATATTCGGTGCACCTTTCAACCAATGTTTAATTGTGGATGTTTTTCCTCGAGCACACATCATTATATCGTATGATCTGACATATGTTATCTCCTTGTTCAAGGTAATTATGGAAATCCATCTTTTGGAAATCTCGATGAATTGTCGCTGAGTCCATCTGACATTTCCTCACCCTCTCCTTGGTTTAGTGATGAACCCTTGTTTCGGAAGTTCGCTTCCATAGTTGATTTCCCAAGAATCTTACAATGCTATCTCATCAATTTGTGTTGCACCTTTCCTTCTCAGGCATCCCGAGTCTGAAGTATCATGACCCCAACCAGATCTGAAACTCGGTCAGATATGATGGTTCGGATATTTTCCAAGAGTCATAACATTGGTCCTTATATGAACCTATAAGGTGATGAGCCTAGCACACCTGGCCAGAGGACCTGCTGTTATGGTTCCCTTTTTTAACAAGGTTAACCATTCTTCCATGAGGAAATTGTACGACTTATTCTATAAGTTGTTCCTGATGAATCCTTTGTCTATCCAAGTCTGACCTTTGCTTAAAGACCATGGCAATGCTATCTCGAAGCATGTCTGTGGTACTCTGATCATCGATAAGAACATTTGAAGCACCATGCTAAATTTCCTATATCAATTTTTCAAACACCGTTGTTTCGGTGATGTCATAAAGTTCCTCTCCCCTAACCTAAATGGTTTTCTACGTTATATCCTGTTATGGATATCGTGCTCTACTTGTCCTTGGGAAGGATATACCCCTGAATTATGTGTTAAACACACTATTCTTTCCATTGTTCGGATTAAATCTGATAGACACTTTTCCCCTTCCATTGGTTTGTTTAAACCCTTTCTATGGTCTATATGATATAAGCAGTAATAATTCCCTGCTTGTGCAAACACATCGGAGTACAACTCTGTTAGTAAGATCCTGTTACTATTGTTGACGACATTCCGGTAACCACCGATGGGCGATAACTTTGCCAATTGGTTCGCCTCGTTCAACAAGCAGGAAAATTGCTCTCTTTGTTCCCCGTCCTTGGTACCGACATTGTGTCCGACATAGCTGACAAGCTATTCACTGACATGCCTCCTGTCATGGTTGTGCAAGATGTCACCACCCTTCCTACTTTCAACCCACATGGTGGGCCCATAACCCACAGTTCCACAGGATCGAAACCTGTCTCTCTGGTACACCCCTATTCCCAAGGTTGTTCCTCGCGCGTGGCCTCGTATGTAATTCACGAGCCACCTTCCGAGAGATCATCAATTTTGGCATCAAACATAATAATTATTCCGTTGCTTTGAAACGCTTTCCGTCTGTAATGTACATCGAGCGATTGTCTACCCGCTTGAAACTTCTTATTGTACCATCTTACTTTGCTCTCGATGTGTTTCATTTGTTCAACTCGAGATAGTCATGTGTTCATTCATGGGATAAACCGGATGATTACCCTTATAGCATCCTATCGTTATCGACCTGTCCCTTACCTATTCGTAAGTACGATGGAGTTCTCGAAGAAAGGATACTGATTTCATCATGATGACCTGGAGTAAAGAAATGAAGACATCAATGTAATGGATCAACCACTTCGAGAGGAGCAACCAAGACCGAGAGGGTTCGTTAGAATTTCGTAACCAGACCTTACCCCCTGGTCCCCCGCTTAAATCTCGGGACGAGATTTCTTGTAGTGGAGGAGAATTGTGACGCCCGGGTAATCAAGCTACAGTAACCCTGCGCTAATGATGCCACGTCACCTAGGTTACTGTTGGTAAACTCGTGTTAGTTAAGAAACGATTCAAATTCAAAGAAATGAATTGCCGACAAACACCCAAAGTTTTCAAAAGTCAAAACAAAATGTTAAATTGGGTGCCAAATATTGCAATGGTAATTATGGTGAAGTAAACACATTTTAGAAAATGCCTAATTACTTGAAATGAAATAAAATGCGAAAGGAAATAAACAAAAGGAAAAGGTGAAAATAAAACAAAAGAAAAAACAAGGCCCCGCTAATCGGGCAGACGGCCCACTCACGAGCCATGCCGCCCACAGCCCAGCCAGCCAACCCACCGCTCCATATCCCCACCGGGAAACCCTAACCCCGACCTCCACCCCACGCCCCACTCTTCCTCTCCCCGATCCAATCGGATCGAGCCCGACGCCGTGCAACCCCGATCCCATCGCCCCATCGCCGCCTCGTCCTCCTCCTCCCCGGAAGCACCGAGGCCCAGCGACGAACCCCTCGCTCTGATCCGGATCGGGAGGCCGATCCTTCTCCTCGCTCGGCGCTGGCGCTGCCGCTGTCGCCGCCTGGAGACCACGCCGCCTGGACCTCGCCGGCGCCCTCCCCCACCGGCCTGCCTCCTCGACGCCGACGACGTCCTCGTCCCCGACCTCCGTCAAGCCCGCTACACTTGACCCCGCGAACCCGCTGTGAGGCCCCGGGCTCCCGCCCCTCTCCTCGCACTCCCTCTCCCTCGCGACCGTCGCCGCGCCTCGTGCGCTCCGGTCCCGCGCTCACGCGGCGGCAGCCCGCCACGCCCACACCGACCGGCTGGGGCGTGCCGTCGTCCCCGCCCATCGGTCATCGACCGTGAATGCGCCTAGCTGCGTCGTTACCCACCGCGCGCCCAGAAGCACCCATGACCGCGCGTCCGGCGATGCTCTCTGCTGCTGCTGCTCCTCGCCGTGTGCACGCGTGCCGCGCCGCCACTGCTGTTCCGTCCTGCTGGGCCTTTTGCTGCCGCCCGCCGACGCGCAGCCTTAGCCCCTCTGTGTTGCTTGCTGCCGCTGTCGTCGCCGTGGTCGCGGCGCCAGCGCCGTTCCTCCCGTCGACTGGCGGGTGCCTAGCGACCGCTCGGGCGCCATTAACTGCCGTGCCCGTTAAGGCCGCGGCCCTATGACATGTGGGGCCCAAATACCGAACGTTTAATAATAATAAAAATAAAAGAATTAGAAAAATATTAATTAATTAATTAATTAATTAGATAATCAATTAACTTAATTAATCATTATTAGACTAATCTAATCACTAATTGACCTAATTAGCTGTTAGTTAATTAATCGATAAATGACATGCGGGACCCACATGTCACGACCCGATCAACATACTGTTGATCTGGTGTCATCTTGACGTCATCATGGCGTCGGCAAGCACTATTACGGATAATGTTAATTTAATTAATAATTAATAAATTAGAAAATGTTTTAAAAACTTTAAAATTAATATAAATTAAACCGTAGCTCGATGAAAATACTTTCTACATGAAAGTTGCTCGAGCGACGAGGCGAATCCGGATCGCAGCCCGTTCGTCCGCCACACACCCTAGCATACCGAACACGCAACTTTCCCCTCCGGTTCACCGTCCAAAACGCTAAACACCGGGATACCTTCCGGATGTTTCCCCTTCACCGGTATCACCTATCCTACGTTAGGTCACCTCTAGCACAACGTATTACCGCTTCTTGCTTTTTGTTACATTTGATTGCTCTGTTAATTATTGTGTTCCCCCTCAGTTACTTCTTTCGGTGACCCAGAGGTCGCTGGCGACCCCGATTCGACTACGAAGTTGGCGAACCCTCCTTACCAGAGCAACCGAGCAAGCCCCCCTTGATCACCAGATATCGCCTATTCTTCTCTATCTTGCTTGCATTAGAGTAGTGTAGCATATTCTTGTTTGATTACTCCTATTACATTGCATAGCTTTGTCATTGTTGCTACAATCATTGATACCTTACCCGCAATCCTAAATGCTTAGTATAGGATGCTAGTTTATCATCATTGGCCCTACATTCGTGTCGATGCGCCTTGCTATACTATTGGGCGTGATCACTCGGGAGGTGATCACGGGTATACACTACATACATACATACTATCTGGATGGTGACTAAAAGTCGAGTCATTTCGTTAAGTACCCGCAAGTGATTCGATGTGGGGGCCGAAAGGACAGTGGCTCCATCCGGTAGAGGTGGGCTGGGTTCCCGACGGCCCCATTGTTACTTTGTGGCGGAGCGGCAGGCAGGTTGAGACCACCTAGGAGGCAGGTGGGCTGGCCTGTTCGGCGTTCGCGGATACTTAACACGCTTAACGAGATCTTGGTATTTGATCCGAGTCGGCCATTTGGTCTATATGCACTAACCATCTCGTGGGAGTAGTTATGGGTATCCGGCGTCGTGGTATCGGCCAAGCCTTCTTGGCGTCGGCGACGAGGCGGCGCGCGGATTGGATGCGTTAACGCAACTTCCTTTGTAATGGAGGTTGCTAGGTGCATTTCGGCCGCCCTCGCAGCGTCTTGAGGTGTGCTCGAGGCGATGGGCGGACCCTGCGCGCATAGGATTTAGACCGGCGGGCTGACCTCTCTGTTGTGCCTAGGTGGGGCTGCGGCGTGTTGATCTTCGAGGCGGGCATGACCGGAAAGTGTGTCGGCCAAATGGGATCAAGCGTGTTGGGTTATGTGGTGCACCCTGCAGTGAAGTTAATCTATTGAATAGCCGTGATCTTGATAACAGGACGACTTGGAGTTGTACCTTGACCTTATGACAACTAGAACCGGATACTTAATAAAACACACCTTCCAAGTTCCACGAACAACCCGGTGATCGCTTTTCCGCAGGCGGCGAGGGAGGATCGCGGGTAGGATTATGCTATGCGATGCTCTTGGAGATGCTACTTGGAGATGCTACTTGAAGGACTTCAATCTACTCTCTTCTCGTGTTGCAAGGCGGAGGCTGCGAAGCGTAGTCTTCGACGAGATTAGCTATCCCCTCTTATTACGGCATTCTCGAGTTCGGTCCACCGATATGGCCTTCTTACACATATACCCATGCATATGTAGTGTAGCTCCTTGCTTGCGAGTACTTTGGATGAGTACTCACGGTTGCTTTCTTCCCCTTTTCCCCCTTTTCCTTTCTTTACGGTTGTCGCAACGGATGTTTGGAGCCAGAGCGACGCCACCGTCGGCGGCGACTACTACACTGGAGGTGCCTACTACTACGTGCGGTGCTTGGCGACGACCGGGAGTAGTTTAGGAGGATCGAGCGGGAGGCTGCGCCTCTTCGATCTGTATCCCGGTTTGTGCTAGCCATCTTATGGCAACTTGTTTAACTTATGTACGTACTCAGATATTGTTGCTTCCGCTGACTCGTCTATGATCGAGCACTTGTATTCGAGCCCTCGAGGCCCTGGCTTGTATTATGATGCTTGTATGACTTATTTATGTTTTTAGAGTTGTGTTGTGATATCTTCCGTGAGTCCTCGATCTTGATCGTTACGTTTGCGTGCATGATTAGTGTCTGATTGAATCGGGCGTCTGAAGTTGGTATCGAGCCATTGCTGTAGAATCCCTTCCAACTCCTTGGCGAAGTTGAGTCTAGTCATTGCAAAACCTTTACTAACATGGCTGTGTGGCCTATAGGCCCACGTCGCCATTTGGGTGGTATTAGGATCTTTTATTCCTTGATCTTTACTCGGGACTCGAGCTCTCTTCTATTCGGGTTAAATGATTTTGCTAAAACAAAACTAACTTTAGGTTCTCGCAAGTACTTTCTCCGGAGAGCCCCTTGTTACCGATGACCTTTCTTTGCACCAGAAGAAGAAGATACTCTCTGATATTCTCTCGAGACCTTGTGCCTATCGCGTTTGCAATTCCCCTTCCACTGTCAACCCTTATGGATAACTACTTGAAGTTGTTATTCTTACATTCATCCCCAGTTAGTCTTGTTATTACAAGATACCCCGAAATACTCGTCATTGTTTCGATAATCCTTGAGCTTATTGCCTTGTTGTTCTTTGTCACCTGAATACCCCTACGGATAATTCTCGCACTTATCGAGTATCCGCTTATCCCCAGTTGTTCATATGCTTTTTAAATTACTTGGAAATACTACCCGATCTTCCGAGTATCCTCTTCAAACTATTGCTCGGCAAATACTTGTGCCTTGCAATATGGATGCTTTCCATATGTGTAGCGATATTCATTAGTATCCTTTGACACGATCATTTTGATCCTATCGATTCAACATGTGTGTGAAAGCACGCAATCATCGGTTGATCCTTTAAATTATCTTTCCGCACGGACATCATTTTTGAACATGAGCTGGTTCTCGACCAAACTATTTGTCGTCAATTGTGCCTCTGGTCTATCAACTTATCCATACTTGATCGGGCGTCGCTTCGATCCCTTGTTTTGGAAATCATAATTCCTTTGTTATCTAAGCATCGAATTGTTCAGATGTTCTATAATATGATGCCGTGCATTCTTCTTCCTCTGGTTGAGTATCGATGCTCACATCAGATCCCTTGTGGACCATCGGTTCCTTTGTTGGATTCTATCCGACAGTGTCCTTCATATTGAATAACCTTGAGAACCTTTCCATGGGTATATAATGCCTTTGGTAAATTGTATCATCTGCTTTTGAACTTGCTCTACTATCGAGTTTGTGTTAATTACTTCTAAAATTTGTGGTATATGTTCCTAAGAGGCCCGATGGGTTGGACCTATGCCTTCCTTAATATGTGTGAACTCGAAAGTTTTCACGAGTCATACTCTTACATTGTTTTGCGGTAAAATTTCTACACTATAGCTTCATCAAAAGCGAAAGTAAAACGAAAGGTTATGCATTGAAGAAGTGGAGTCGACCTTGAACTTTGTGTTCATGCCCATGGACACGATGTATATCTTGTCATGTAAGCTTCTCGTAAACAATAATTATCCCCTTGATATAATTTCATCTTATATCTGGGATTTGGTCTTTTGCAATCGTGGTTTCCGACCATATTGTTCTTCCTTGATCCAATTTCTCGGACAAGTTCAAGCACTTGTCTTCTAGAGAGCAATAACCTAGTCCAACCTCTACTTTGATCTGTCATCGAGTATTACCCCCTGGTATCTCGAGAATATCAAGGAACTGTGTTGCTTCCTATGAGTCTTCATCTAGTATTGCTTCTCGCCTTATTCAGATTTTCCCCGGGTTCTGAGTTATTAAACACTCAAAGACACCGATAACTGACTCGAATCCGCATCGCGATTAAGCTACTCTTGGTAACCTTCATTACTTACGAGTTTGAACTCCATCACATCATTCCTAGCCTATTTGGCTATATCCTTGTCGTGCTGATTTTAACTATGCTACCTGGACCTTATTCCCAGAGCACAACTTTCAATGATGAGCTAATCTTACGTCGATCTTCCTCGTCATTTCATTTCTCCTTGAACAACAAACTTGATTTCGAGTTTGTGTCGTACCCATGATTCCAATAACCTTCCGCTTCATCATTCCTTTGACTCGATGTAAATCACGATTGATTACATCTTCATGAAATCTCTTGACAAATGTGTCGTGATCATCATCGACCTTATGAGCTCTCCCAGGATATCAATTGAGTTCATGATGAGAAATACTATCCTTGCCCCCGATGATTTGTGTTAGCTTTGACCACTTTATTGCCTTTCGTTCAACACAAACTTGTTCGTGTTTTGTGTTATACCTTGAGTTCCCTGCTATCCAGCATTTGTTCTTCTTTACCTTGGAGTATTACCATCTTTTAATATCAAGGATGTTGTGAGGATTGCTCCACATCTTAAGAATTCTTGGTATAGTGATACTTCTCATCATCACCATTCTTTCTTGGTCCCCGTGTTGCTTCCAACAAGTGAACGGTGTTGATTGGATTCTGCTCTTCTAGCAACCCTCTTGCTTTGAAGTTAATGGTTGACCGTTCATTCTTAGACTATTGATTATTGAATCACCATTCGGAGGTTGGTCGTGCAACCTAGCCCATATTCGGGTGCACCTTTCAACCAATGTTTAATTGTGGATGTTTTTCCTCGAGCACACATCATTATATCGTATGATCTGACATATGTTATCTCCTTGTTCAAGGTAATTATGGAAATCCATCTTTTGGAAATCTCGATGAATTGTCGCTGAGTCCATCTGACATTTCCTCACCCTCTCCTTGGTTTAGTGATGAACCCTTGTTTCGGAAGTTCGCTTCCATAGTTGATTTCCCAAGAATCTTACAATGCTATCTCATCAATTTGTGTTGCACCTTTCCTTCTCGGGCATCCCGAGTCCAAGTATCATGACCCCAACCAGATCTGAAACTCGGTCGATATGATGGTTCGATATTTTCCAAGAGTCATAACATTGGTCCTTATATGAACCTATAAGGTGATGAGCCTAGCACACCGGCGGAGGACCTCTTTGTTATGGTTCCTTTTTAACAAGGTTAACCATTCTTCCATGAGGAAATTGTACGACTTATTCTATAAGTTGTTCCTGATGAATCCTTTGTCTATCCAAGTCTGACCTTTGCTTAAAGACCATGGCAATGCTATCTCGAAGCATGTCTGTGGTACTCTGATCATCGATAAGAACATTTGAAGCACCATGCTAAATTTCCTATATCAATTTTTCAAACACCGTTGTTTCGGTGATGTCATAAAGTTCCTCTCCCCTAACCTAAATGGTTTTCTACGTTATATCCTGTTATGGATATCGTGCTCTACTTGTCCTTGGGAAGGATATACCCACAATTATGTGTTAAACACACTATTCTTTCCATTGTTCGGATTAAATCGATAGACACTTTTCCCCTTCCATTGGTTTGTTTAAACCCTTTCTATGGTCTATATGATATAAGCGATAATAATTCCACTTGTGCAAACACATCGGAGTACAACTCGTTAGTAAGATCTGTTACTATTGTTGGCGACATTCGGTAACCACCGATGGGCGATAACTTTGCCAATTGGTTCGCCTCGTTCAACAAGCAGGAAAATTGCTCTCTTTGTTCCCCGTCCTTGGTACCGACATTGTGTCCGACATAGCTGACAAGCTATTCACTGACATGCCTCCCTGTCGCGGTTGTGCAAGATGTCACCACCCTTCCTACTTTCAACCCACATGGTGGGCCCATAACCCACAGTTCCACAGGATCGAAACCTGTCTCTCTGGTACACCCCTATTCCCAAGGTTGTTCCTCGCGCGTGGCCTCGTATGTAATTCACGAGCCACCTTCCGAGAGATCATCAATTTTGGCATCAAACATAATAATTATTCCGTTGCTTTGAAACGCTTTCCGTCTATAATGACATCGAGCGATTGTCTACCCGCTTGAAACTTCTTATTGTACCATCTTACTTTGCTCTCGATGTGTTTCATTTGTTCAACTCGAGATAGTCATGTGTTCATTCATGGGATAAACCGGATGATTACCCTTATAGCATCCTATCGTTATCGACTGTCCCTTACCTATTCGTAAGTACGATGGAGTTCTCGAAGAAAGGATACTGATTTCATCATGATGACCGTAAAGAAATGAAGACATCAATGTAATGGATCAACCACTTCGAGAGGAGCAACCAAGACCGAGAGGGTTCGTTAGAATTTCGTAACCAGACCTTACCCCCTGGTCCCCGCTTAAATCTCGGGCGAGATTTCTTGTAGTGGAGGAGAATTGTGGCGCTTGGTAATCAAGCTCTGATAACCTGCGCTAATGATGCCACGTCACCTAGGTTCTTGTTGGTAAACTCGTGTTAGTTCGAAGCGATTCAAATTCAAAGAAATGAATTGCCGACAAACACCCAAAGTTTTCAAAAGTCAAAACAAAATGTTAAATTGGGTGCCAAATATTGCAATGGTAATTATGGTGAAGTAAACACATTTTTAGAAAATGCCTAATTACTTGAAATGAAATAAAACAGAAAAGGAAATAAACAAAAGGAAAAGGTGAAAATAAAACAAAAGAAAAAAACAAGGCCCCCTGGCCAACTGGGCCAGACGGCCCAGCTCACAGGCCATGCCGGCCCACCTGGCCCAGCCAGCCAACCCACCCCGCTCCATATCCCCACCGGGGGAAACCCTAACCCCCACGACCTCCACCCCCACGCCCCCACTCTTCCTCTCCCCTGATCCAATCGGGATCGAGCCCGACGCCGTGCAACCCCCGATCCCATCGCCCCCCATCGCCGCCTCCTCGTCCTCCTCCCCGCCGGAAACGAACCGAGCCCCCGCGCACGAACCCCTCGCTCTGGATCCGGATCGGGAGGAGCCCGATCCCCTTCTCCCTCGCTCGGCGCCTGACGCCGTCGCCCGTCGCCGCCTGGAGACCACGCCGCCTGGACCTCGCCGGCGCCCTCCCCACTGCTCGCCTCCTCGACGCCGACGACGTCCTCGTCCCGACCTCCGTCAAGCCCGCTACACTTGACCCCTTGAACCCATTGTGAGGCCCGGGCTCCGCCCCTCTCCTCGCCTCCCTCTCCCTCGCGGCCGTCGCCAGCGCCTCGTGCGCTCCGGTCCCAGCGCTCACCGGCGGCCGCGCCCCAAGCCACGCTACTACACCGGCCGGCCGTGCCGTCGTCCCCGCCCATTGGTCACGCGACCGTGAATCGCCTAACTGCGTCGTTACCCACCGCGCGCCCTGAAGGCACCATGACCGCGCCCGTCGGCGATGCTCGCTGCTTCTTTGCTCGCCCGTGTGCCGCGTGCCGCGCCGCCCATGCTGCTCCGTCCCTGCGCGGCGGCCTTGCTGCTGCCCGCCGACGCGCAGCCTTGCCCTCTGTGCCGCTTTGTCGCTTCGTCGCCGTGGTCGCCGGCGCCAGCCGCCGTTCCTCCCGTCGACACAGGCGGGTGCCTAGCGACCGCTCGGGCAGCGCTAACACACGTGCCCGTTAAGGCCCGCCGCCCTATGACATGTGGGGCCCAAATACCTGAAACGTTTAATAATAATAATAAAAAAATTAGAAAAATATTAATTAATTAATTAATTAATTAGATAATCAATTAACTTAATTAATCATTATTAGACTAATCTAATCACTAATTGACCTAATTAATCGTTAGTTAATTAATCGATAAATGACATGCGGGACCCACATGTCACCGACCCGATCAGCATACGCCTCTGCTGGTGTCATCTTGGCGTCATCATGGCGTCGGCAAGCACTATTCGGATAATGTTAATTTAATTAATAATTAATAAATTAGAAAATGTTTTAAAAACTTTAAAATTAATATAAATTAAACCGTAGCTCGATGAAAATACTTTCTACATGAAAGTTGCTCGAACGACGAGACGAATCCGATCGCAGCCCGTTCGTCCGCCACACACCCCTAGCATACCGAACACGCAACTTTCCCCCTCCGGTTCACCGGTCCGAAAACGCGAAACACCGGGGATACCTTCCCGGATGTTTCCCCCCTTCACCGGTATCACCTATCCCTACGTTAGGTCACCTCTAGCACAACGTATTACCGCTTCTTGCTTTTTGTTACATTTGATTGCTCTGTTAATTATTGTGTTTCCCCTCTGTTACTTCTTTCCGGTAGACCCCGAGGCTGCCGGCGACCCCCAGTTCGACTACGAAGTTGATTTAACCCTCCTTACCGAGCAACCAGCAAGCCCCCCTTGATCACCGGATATCGCCTATTCTTATCTATCTGCTTGCATTAGAGTAGTGTAGCATATTCTTGTTTGATTACTCCTATTACATTGCATAGCTTTGTCATTGTTGCTACAATCATTGATACCTTACCCGATCCTAAATGCTTAGTATAGGATGCTAGTTTATCATCATTGGCCCTACATTCGTGTCGATCGCCTTGCTATACTATTGGGCGTGATCACTCGGGAGGTGATCACGGGTATACACTACATACATACATACTATACAGATGGTGACTAAAGTCGGTCACTTCGTTGAGTACCCGCAAGTGATTCCGATGTGGGGGCTGAAAGGACGTGGCTCCATCCCGGTAGAGGTGGGCCTGGGTTCCCGACGGCCCCGATCGTTACTTTGTGGCGGAGCGGCAGGCAGGTTGAGACCACCTAGGAGGCAGTGGGCTGGCCTGTTCGGCGTTCATGGATACTTAACACGCTTAACGAGATCTTGGTATTTGATCCGAGTCCGGCCATTTGGTCTATATGCACTAACCATCTACGTGGGAGTAGTTATGGGTATCCGGCGTCGTGGTATCACCGAAGCCTTCTTGGCGTCGGACGGAGCGGCCTAGGCCGGATTGGATCAAGTTAACGCAACTTCCTTTGTAATGGAGGTTGCTAGGTGCATTTCGGCCGCCCTCGCAGCGTCTTGTGTGTGCTTTCGGCGATGGGCCCGACCCTGCACAAGATAGGATTTAGACCGGCGGTGACCTCTCTGTTGTGCCTAGGTGGGGCTGCGGCGTGTTGATCTTCCGAGGCCGGGCATGACCCAGAAAGTGTGTCCGCCAAATGGGATCAAGCGTGTTGGGTTATGTGGTGCACCCTGCAGGAAGTTAATCTATTGAATAGCCGTGATCTTGATAACAGGGCGACTTGGAGTTGTACCTTGACCTTATGACAACTAGAACCGGATACTTAATAAAACACACCCTTCCAAGTTCCACAGACAACCCGGTGATCGCTTTTCCACGGGCGACGAGGGAGGATCGCGGGTAGGATTATGCTATGCGATGCTCTTGGAGATGCTACTTGGAGGACTTCAATCTACTCTCTTCTACGTCTTTGCAAGACGGAGGCTGCGAAGCGTAGTCTTGACGAGATTAGCTATCCCCTCTTATTACGGCATTCTCGATTCGGTCCATCGATATGGCCTTCTTACACATATACCCATGCATATGTAGTGTAGCTCCTTGCTTGCGAGTACTTTGGATGAGTACTCACGGTTGCTTTCTTCCCCTTTTCCTTTCTTTACGGTTGTCGCAACCAGATGTTGGAGCCAGAGAGCGACGCCACACCGTCGGCGGCGACTACTACATGGAGGTGCCTACTACTACGTGCGAGCTGGCGGCGACGACCGGGAGTAGTTTAGGAGGATCCCAGCGAGGCCCGCGCCTCTTCGATCTGTATCCCGCTTTGTGCTAGCCATCTTATGGCAACTTGTTTAACTTATATCGTACTCGGATATTGTTGCTTCGGTGACTTCGTCTATGATCGAGCACTTGTATTCGAGCCCTCGAGGCCCCTGGCTTGTATTATGATGCTTGTATGACTTATTTATGTTTTTAGAGTTGTGTTGTGATATCTTCCCGTGAGTCCCTGATCTTGATCGTACACGTTTGCGTGCATGATTAGTGTACGATTGAATCGGGGGCGTCACATCTACCATGGTTTTTTCCGTCATGGACGGCCCAAAGAATGTCATGCAGCTGCGTCTCCGGCCCGCCCAGGACGAAAAGCCCATTTTCTGTCATGATTTTTTGTCATAGAAGTAGGAGCATGATACGTCTCTATCGTATCTACTTTTTCCAAACACTTTTGCCCTTGTTTTGGACTCTAACTTGCATGATTTGAATGAAACTAACCCGGACTGACACTATTTTCAGCAGAACTGCCATGGTGTTATTTTTGTGCAGAAATAAAAAGTTCTCGGAATGACCTAAAAATCCATGGAGATTACTTTTGGAAAATATAAAAAAAATTGGCGAAAGAATCAAGGCCAGGGGGGCCACACCCTGTCCACGAGGGTGGGGGCGCGCCCCTCCCCCTGGGCATGCCCCCCTGCCTCGTGGGCCCCCTGGATGTCCATCGACCTCAACTCCAACTCTATATATTTGCTTTCGCGGAGAAAAAATTAGAGAGAAATTTTCATCGCGTTTACGATACGGAGCCGCCGCCAAGCCCTAATCTCTCTCGGGGGGCTGATCTGGAGTCCGTTCGGGGCTCGGGAGAGGGGGATTCGTCGACGTCGTCATCATCAACCATCCTCCATCACCAATTTCATGATGCTCACCGCCGTGCATGAGTAATTCCATCGTAGGCTTGCTGGACGGTGATGGGTTGGATGAGATTTACCATGTAATCAAGTTAGTTTTGTTAGGGTTTGATCCCTAGTATCCACTATGTTCTGAGATTGATGTTGCTATGACTTTTCTATGCTTAATGCTTGTCACTAGGGCCCGACTGCCATGATTTTAGATCTGAACCTATTATGTTTTCATGAATATATGTGAGTTCTTGATCCTATCTTGCAAGTCTATAGTCACATGTTATGTGTTATGATCCAACAACCCCGAAGTGACAATAATCGGGATACTTCTCGGTGATGACCGTAGTTTGAGGAGCTCATGTATTCACTATGTGTTAATGCTTTGGTCCGGTACTCTAAAGGAGGCCTTAATATCCCTTAGTTTCCACTAGGACCCCGCTGACACGGGAGGTTAGGACAAAAGATGTCATGCAGTTCTTTTCCATAAGCACGTATGACTCTATTCGGAATACATGCCTACATTACATTGATGAACTGGAGTTAGTTCTGTGTCACCCTATGTTATAACTATTACATGATGAACCGCATCCGACATAATTATCCATCACTGATCCAATGCCTACGAGCTTTTCACATATTGTGCTTTGCTTATTTACTTTACCATTGCTAATGTTACAATTACTACAAAACTGTTATCGTTACTTTTATCACTGTTACCGTTACTTCCATACTACTTTGCTACTAAATACTTTGCCGGAGATACTAAGTTATCCAGGTGTGGTTGAATTGACAACTCAACTGCTAATACTTGAGAATATTCTTTGGCTCCCCTTGTGTCGAATCAATAAATTTGGGTTGAATACTCTACCCTCGAAAACTGTTGTGATCCCCTATACTTGTGGGTTATCAAGACTATTTTCTCGCGCCGTTGCCGGGGAGCATTGCTCTATTCTTTGAGTCACTTGGGATTTATATCTGCTGATCATTATGAGGAACTTGGAAGACGAAAGAACTAAGATTTTCCCCTCAACTACGAGGGGAGGTAAGGAACTGCCATCTAGCTCTGCACTAGATTCTCCTTCTGTTTTGAGTAAGCTTGCGACACCTAAACCTGCTACTACTATTAATTCTGATATGTTGCATGTTATTGATGATGCCACTTCTGCTATGCATGATACTTATGATGAAAATACTTCTATGCTTGATACTACTGTGCCATTAGGTGAATATCTTGATGAACAACTTGCTAGGGTTAGAGAAAATGAAATTATTGAAGATGATATTATTGAAGATAGTGATGATGAGGGTTCTCCCCCTAAGTATGAATTTCCTGTTGTTCCTGAGGGTTATGTTATGGATGAAGAAGCCGCTAGAGCTATTCTTGCTTGCAATGATAGATCTGATCTTAAGAAGTTATTAGTTAAATGGAAGCAGCAATCTCTGAATGCTAGAAAGAAATATGACCCTGCTCTTGCTACTTCACGTATCTTTGTTACTGATAAGGATTATGAATTCTCTGTTGATCCTGAGATAATTAGTTTTGTTGAATCTGATCCTTTTTATGGATATGAATCTGAAACTGTTGTGGCTCATCTTACTAAGTTAAATGATATAGCCACCCTGTTCACTAATGATGAGAAGTCTCGCTATTATTATATCCTTAAGATACTTACATTCTCATTAAAGGGTGATGCTAAAACTTGGTTTAATTCTCTTGATCTTGGTTGTGTGCGTAGTCCCCAGGATATGATTTATTACTTCTCTGCTAAATATTTCCCTGCTCATAAGAAACAAGCTGCCTTGAGGGAAATATATAATTTTGTGCAAATTGAAGAAGAGAGTCTCCCACAAGCTTGGGGGAGGCTTCTCCGATTACTTAATGCTTTTCCTGATCATCCTCTTAAGAAGAATGAAATACTTGATATCTTTTATAATGGACTAACCGATGCTTCCAAGGACCACTTGGATAGTTGTGCTGATTGTGTTTTCAGGGAAAGAACAGTCGACCAAGCTGAATTGTTATTGAATAATATGTTGACTAATAAAAATAATTGGACTCTTCCTGAGCCAGCTCCTGAGCCTATTCCTAAACCAACTCCGAAGAAAAGGGGAGTTCTATTTCTCAGTCCTGAAGATATGCAAGAGGCAAAGAAATCAATGAAAGAAAAAGGTATTAAAGCTGAAGATGTTAAGAATTTACCTCCTATTGAAGAAATACATGGTCTTAATATACCGCCTGTTGAAGAAACACATTGTCTTGATAACCCGACACAGGTAGTAAAGGTAAATTATCTCTATAGATATGATAAGGTTGAAATCCCGTCTACTAAATTTCCTAGCCAATGTTTGGATGAATTTGATGACTTTATGGCTAGACAAGAAAGTTTTAACGCTTATGTTGGTAGAGAACTAAAGAGTAATGCTTACATGATTGGACGCTTGAGTGATTATATGGCTAGAGTTAAAGGTGAACTTAAACTCATTAGAAAATATGCTTCTATGGTTACCACTCAAGCAGAGCAAGTACTTAAAGCTCAAAGTGATTTGCTCGATGAATTAAATAATAAACATGATTTTGCTGTTAGAGTGGCTACTAGAACTGGTAAAATGACTCAGGAACCTTTGTATCCTGAAGGCCACCCTAAGAGAATCGAGCAAGATTCTGAGAGAAATAATTTAGATGCACCTAGTCCTTCTAAAAGGAGGAAAAAGAAAAATGATAGGACTTTGCATGCTTCTAGTGAACCTATTGTAGACACACCTGAGAATCTCAATGATATTTCTATTTCTGATGCTGAAACACAATCAAGTGATGAACATGAACCTAGTGATAATATTAATGATAATGTTCATGTTGATGCTCAACTAGCAATAATAATGATATAGAGATTGAACCTGCTGTTGATCTTGATAACCCACAATCAAAGAATCAACGTTATGATAAGAGAGATTTTGTTGCTAGGAAGCACGGTAAAGAAAGAGAACCATGGGTTCAGAAACCCATGCCTTTTCCTCCTAAGCCATCCAAGAAGAAGGATGATGAGGATTTTGAGCGCTTTGCTGAAATGATTAGACCTATCTTCTTACGTATGTGCTTAACTGATATGCTTAAAGTGAATCCTTATGCTAAATACATGAAGGATATTATTACAAATAAAAGAAAGATACCGAAAGCTGAAATTTCCACCATGCTTACTAATTATACTTTTAAGGGTGGAATACCAAAGAAACTTGGAGATCCAGGAGTACCAACTATACCATGCTCCATTAAAAGAAACTATGTTAAAACTGCTTTATGTGATCTTGGAGCCGATGTTAGTGTTATGCCTCTCTCTTTATATCGTAGACTTGAATTGAATAATTTGACACCTACTGAAATATCTTTGCAAATGGCTGATAAATAAACTGCTATACCTGTCAGCATTTGTGAGGATGTGCCTATTGTAGTTGCAAATGTCACTATCTTAACGGACTTTGCTATTCTTGATATTCCCGAGGATGATAGTATGTCGATTATCCTTGGAAGACCCTTTTGAATACTGCAGGGGCTGTTATTGATTGCAACAAAGGCAATGTCACTTTTCATGTTAATGGTAATGAGCATACGGTACACTTTTCGAGGAAACAACCTCAAGTTCATAGCATCAATTCTATTGGAAAAAGTCCAACTATTATTATTGGAGGTTTTGAATTTCCTATTCCTACGGTCAAGAAAAAATATGATATTCTTATTATAGGGGATGTTCATATCCCCGTTGAGGTAACCTAGTTTTATTTAAAATTTCTCCGGTTCCATGTTATTCGGAATGAGTTTGTTAACAAGACTTGATCAACCTTGTTAGTGGATTCCTTTTGATGAGCATGAGATGGATGAAACTAGAAGGCACAACCTTCTGTACCCTCTTTTTACTTTCTGTTATTTAGAATAAATATAGCAAAAATAGTATTTTTTGTCTATTTTCTGTATTATCCATGCAATAAAAAATATCCCGAAAATAAAAGTTCTCCAAATGCATTGCCAATTTAGTGATTTTTTCTGGAATATTTGAGAATATTTGGCACTGAGAACATAGCAGGGGGAGCTGGCACCTGGCCACGAGGGTCCAGGGTGCGCCCACCCTTACGGGGCGCGCCCCTGCCTCGTGGGCCCATGGTGGGCCCCCTCCACTTATTCCTGCACCCACACACTCCATCTTCCTCCCAAAAAATCCCCATCCAGCTCAAGTACGAGTTCTAGCTCATTTTGCTGCGATTTTCGATCTCCTTGATCAAAGCTCCATTCACAAAACTGCTTTGGAAGATTGTTCCTTGGTATGTGACTCCTCCAATGATCCAATTAGTTTTTGTTCTAGTGCTTTATCCATTGCAAATTTTTGCTGCCTAGGTGACCCTGTTGTTGAGCTTGCATGTTAAATTTATGAGGTCCCAAGTAATTCTAATGCATGATATAGGCTCTAGGCACTTCTGGGAGTAGTTGCTATCAATCTTGTTGAGTTTTATCCACTTTTATTTTGAGTTACTAAAAATTCCAGAAATTTTCAGAAAATGATGAGGGGACTTTTGAGGGGCTCTTCTAGCCAAAGCTCCAAGGATAAACAAGCTAAGGAGAAAGAAAAGGCCAAGTATAATATTCCTCGCGTAGCGGAAGTAAGGCCGTGTGAATGGCCTTGTGATAATTTCCTGAGAGCAGCCGGGATTTATGAAGACTTTTATTCTTTGGCTGATAATGCGGGCCTCACCGCCTTCCTCCAAGACCGGATCGAACAGTATCTCTTACTCACCAATACTTTCATGCAAAACTTTTACTATTATCCTAAGAATTCACCTCCTTCAGTATCTTTTCATTTATATGATGAGGCTAAGGAAATGTCATTACGTAATTTTTGCGCAATTTGTAGAATACCCTTCGAGGGCAGTTTAGATGCGTAAAGATGTGGATGATTTTATTGACACTATTTCTGTAGGGGAATCGAGGAAGGTTTCCGATGCAAGAATAACTAGCATACATTTTCCTGTTTTACGCTACTTTGCCATATTTGCTAGTGGATGCTTAATTGGTCGCGGAAACTGTGGAAACCTCAGTGTTCCTGATATCATTATTCTGTTCCATGCCTTATTTTGTGATAACTCTTTTAGTATGGGTGTCGTTATTGCTAAACGATTAAGTCTGAATCGTACAAAGGGCCCATCTTTGGAGGTATCTATGTTGCACACCTTGCTAAACATTTCGAGATACCTATTAGGCATTATGAGAAAGAGGAGACACTGCTGCCCCCTACCTTTTTAGATTACAGGAGCACGGTAGCGGATGAGTTTATTGTTGACAATGATGATAATATGCTTCTGTATAACGTGAGATTTATTAAGAAACACAATGAGATTTATTACCCTGCCTGTGCCTTCTTTGTTTGATTTAGCTGCAGGCCATTACCTTGTCCTGCCGACGGCTGTGTACGTGCATCGAGGCCAGGCATCAGCTCCAGAGCCTGAGCCGGAACCACCACTGGACCCTTATCGTCCATCATCTTATCAGTGTGATCCAGAGGAGATTGCCAGCCGGTGGTACCCTGATGACACTCCTCAGTACACAGGGGGAGTAGCCGCTATCCATGGCAATAGACCAACTTAGGCCAAAAGCCTAAGCTTGGGGGAGTACGTATTTCTCACCGACATTACATTTATGTTCACACACTCATTCTAGTTGTTGGAGCTCATACTTTTTCATTGTATTATCCTTGCTAGTTTAATTTCTTTTTCTAGCTTTCTTCTTGTGTGTTTGATAAACCTTAAGAAAAAACAAAAAAATAGTTAGTTTAATTTCCATGCTTGTAGTAGTAATTAAAAGAAAACTCAAAAATATTTCTCGTTCTTCTTTTGCTTGTTGGGAGCTTTCCCGTGTAAATGGTTTTATTTCTTTTCTTTCCTTTGGGGGTCGAGAGGAGAAGACCATAATGAAAATGCTTAGTGGCTCTCATATGCATAATTGTTGATTTAACCAAGAGCCCATATTACCTTGTCTTCTCCCTTGAATTGAATGCTTGCAGATTCCAGCTTAGTCCATTGCACGTACACATCGTTCGGTCGTGCAAGTGAAAGGCAATAATGATGATATATGATGGACTGGTTGAGATGAGAGAAGCTGGTATGAACTCGACCTCTCTTGTTTTTGTAAATATGATGAGTTCTCGTTCCTGATTCAGCCTATTATGAATAAACATGTTTGCAATGACGATTAGAGATTATAGTTGCTTATGCCATGTTTAATTAGCTAGGAGCTTATAATGGTTTACCTTGCGTGCCAACATGCTATTAAAATGGTTGTGATGTGGTATGATAGGATGGTATCCTCCTTTGAATGATTCGAGTGACTTGACTTGGCACATGTTCACGCATGTAGTTGAAACAAATCAACATAGCCTTCATGACTTTTATGTTCAGGGTGGATTATATCCTACTCATGCTTGCACTCGGTGTTGATTAATTTTAATGCATGTTCATGACTATTGTCGCTCTCTTAGTTGGTCGCTTCCCAGTCTTTTGCTAGCCTTCACCTGTACTAAGCGGGAATACTGCTTGTGCATCCAAACTCCAGAACCCCCAAAGTTATTCCATATGAGTCCACCATACCTTCCTATATGCGGTATTTACCTGCCATTCCAAGTAAATTTGTATGTGCCAAACTCCAAACCTTCAAATGAAATTCTGTTTTGTATGCTCGAGCAGCTCATGTTTCAACTAGGGGTGTCTGTATCTTCCATGCTAGGTGGGTTATTCTCAAGAGGAGTGGACTCCGCTCCTCATTCACAAGAAAATGGTCGGTAACCGGGATGCCTAGTCCCATGATCAAAAAGATCAAAGCAAATCAAAATAATTAAACAAAACTCCCAAAGGGTTGTTGCTAGTTTGAGGCACTCGTTGTTTCAAGCAAGCCATGGATTGATGCTTGTTGGTGGTGGGGGAGTATAAACTTTACCATTCTGTTTGGGAACCGCCTATAATGTATGTAGCATGGAAGATATCGAGATCTCATAGTTGTTGCGTTGACAGTGAAAGTATACCGCTCAAAATGTTATTCATCTCTATTTTAAAATCGAGCTCTGGCACCTCTACAAATCCCTGCTTCCCTCTGCGAAGGGCGTATCTATTTACTTTTATGTTGAGTCATCACCCTCTTATTAAAAAGCACCCGCTGGAGAGCACCACTGTCATTTGCATGCATTACTATTAGTTTATATTGGGTATGACTTGACTGGATCTCTTTTACCATGAATTACAATGTTTAGTCAGTCCTTGATCTTTAAAGGTGCTCTGCATTTATGTTTTGCGGTCTCAGAAAGGGCTAGCGAGATACCATCTTGTCATATCATATTATGATTGATTTGAGAAAGTGTTGTCATCCGAGTTTTATTATTATTGCTCGCTAGTTGATTATGCCATTGATATGAGTAAACATGAGACCTAAGTGTTATTGTGAATATGGTTAGTTCATAATCTTTGCCGAAAACTTGAATGTTGGCTTTACATATTTACAACAACAAGAGCAAACAGAGTTTGTAAAAGTTTTTCTTTATCACTTTCAGTTTATCAACTGAATTGCTTGAGGACAAGCAAAGGTTTGAGCTTGGGGGAGTTGATACGTCTCTGTCGTATCTACTTTTCGAAACACTTTTGCCCTTGTTTTGGACTCTAACTTGCATGATTTGAATGAAACTAACCCGGGCTGACAATGTTTTCAGGAGAACTGCCATGGTGTTATTTTTGTGCAGAAATAAAAAGTTCTCGGAATGACCTGAAAATCCACGGAGATTACTTTTGGAAAATATAAAAAATACTAGCAGAAGAATCAAGGCCAGGGGGGCCACACCTTGTCCACGAGGGTGGGGGGCGTGCCCCCCTGCCTCGTGGGCCCCCTGGATGTCCACCGACCTCAACTCCAACTCTATATATTTGCTTTCGCGGAGAAAAAAATTAGAGAGAAAGTTTCATCGCGTTTTATGATACAGAGCCGCCGCCAAGCCCTAATCTCTCTCAGGAGGGCTGTTCTGGAGTGCGTTCGGTGCTCCGGAGAGGGGGACTCGTCACCGTCGTCATCATCAACCATCCTCCATAACCAATTTCATGATGCTCACCATCGTGCGTGAGTAATTCCATCGTAGGCTTGCTGGACGGTGATGGGTTGGATGAGATTTACCATGTAATCAAGTTAGTTTTGTTAGGGTTTGATCCCTAGTATCCACTATGTTCTGAGATTGATGTTGCTATGACTTTGCTATGCTTAATGCTTGTCACTAGGGCCCGAGTGCCATGGTTTCAGATCTTAACCTATTATGTTTTCATGAATATATGTGAGTTCTTGATCCTATCTTGCAAGTCTATAGTCACCTATTATGTGTTATGATCCGACAACCCCGAAGTGACAATAATCGTGATACTTCTCGGTGATGAACGTAGTTTGAGGAGTTTTATTCACTATGTGTTAATGCTTTGGTCCGGTACTCTATTAAAAGGAGGCCTTAATATCCCTTAGTTTCCACTAGGACCCCGCTGCCACGGGAGGGTAGGACAAAAAATGTCATGGAAGTTCTTTTCCATAAGCATGTATGACTATATTCGGAATACATGCCTACATTACATTGATGAAGTGGAGCTAGTTCTGCGTCACCCTATGTTATAACTATTACATGATGAACCGCATCCGACATAATTATCCATCACTGATCCAATGCCTACGAGCTTTTCACATATTGTGCTTTGCTTATTTACTTTACCGTTACTCTTGTTACAATTACTACAAAACCGCCATCGTTACTTTTATCATCATATCACATTTCCATACTACTTTGCTACTAAATACTTTGCTGCAGATACTAAGTTATCCAGGTGTGGTTGAATTGACAACTCAACTGCTAATACTTGAGAATATTCTTTGGCTCCCCTTGTGTCGAATCAATAAATTTGGGTTGAATACTCTACCCTCGAAAACTGTTGCGATCCCCTATACTTGTGCGTTATCAGAGCACACCACATCTATGATGATACCGGGTTTTGTCACAATTATCGTCATAGAAGTGTCATAAGTATGACAGAAAGAATTTTCATTTGGCTCAAAATGTCACGGATGTGTCTTTTTTTGATTGCTTACTGTATAGATCAAATATGTCATCTGCTTAGTTTAGACATGCTCTGTGTCAACGCCATATGTTCAGTTTCTTTATTGTATATGTGAATCATGCAATGCCATCTTGTTTAGCCAGGCATCATATATGTGAATTTTGCAATGCCACCCTAGTTAGCCAGTCATCTTATATGTGAATTATATCATGCCATCATTTTTTATTATGTGTTAAATTTGCCAAACAATTTAGTACATTCAATTACTCTTCCTGTGCATCAGCCATTCGGCACGGTCATGGAAAAATCTGGAGTGGAAACAAGGTCTTCAGAGCAGACAATGCTATCTGACGAAGCGCATGTCTTGCTGGTTACGGATAGCTCCTCAGAGGAGGATTCATAGATAGATGACCAGTCCTATCCCCCCGAGGTGCATGCTCTAACTTGGCAGGGTTATGTTGCTCATATCGTGCGTATGGTATCTTGCATTGCTATGTCATTTGCTTAGTTTAGACATGCTTTGTGTGAATGCCACCTGTTTAGTGTCTAATTACCATATATGTGAATTATGCAATGCCATCTTGTTGCAAGACATTATATATGTGAATTATGCAATGCTATCTTGTTGCAAGGCATTATATATGTGAATTATGCAATGTCATGTTGTTTAGCCAAGCGTCATATATGTGAATTATATCATGCCGTCCTTTTTTTTGTATTTCTCATTGCATTTGTCGACAATGTTTGTATATTTAACTGCTCTTCCTGTGCATCATCCATTTGAATTGGTGATGGAGAAATCTAGAGTGAAAACAAGGTCTTTAGAGCAGACAATGCTACCTGCTGAAGCAGATATCTTGCTAGTTACAGATAGCTCTTCAGAGGAGGATTCTGAGGTAGATGACCAGTCCTATTATCCCCCTGAGGTGTATGCTCAAACTTGGCGGGTTATATTACTCATATCATGCATATGTTGTATTGCAATGCTTAGTTTTTACATCATATACACAATATTGAATGCCATCTCCTTAGTTGACACATCATATATGCGATTGCCCTCTGCTCACTTGCTTAGTATATAAATCATATATTTGAATTATATCATGCCATGATGTTTACATAGACAACATGTATCTGAACTATGGCATGCCAACCCATTTTCTAAAGACATAATATAGTTATAGCATCTCATCCTGTTTACATAGTCATCATATTTTGAATTATGTCATTCTATCCATGAATTATATCATGCCATCATGTTTCCATCGATGGCATGTTTGTGATTTATAGCATGCAAACCACTTTAATATACACATCGTATAGTTATATCATGTCATCCTGTTTACATAGTCATCATATTTTGAAGTATGTCATTCTATCCTCTTTAGTTAGCCATCATACATGTGAAATTGTGTCATGCTATCCTGTTTAATTAGCCATCATATATGTGAAATTATGTCCTGCTATTCTGTTTAGTTAGGCAACATAAATGTGAATTATTTCATGCCATATTTTCTTCCCTACTATCCATTGCACCTGTCTATCTTACAATGTTTGTACATTCAATTACTTTCCTTTTTTATCAGCCATTTCAATTGGAGGGGGTGATGGCAGTATCTGTGGGAGTAAAAACACGGTCTTCTGAAAAGATTGTGCTACTTGTTGATGCAGATAGAACCACGGTTGTACTTGCCCAAGAACCAGCTCCACCACACATAACCCAGACTCACGTAGATTGTACCCCTACCTAGTTGGACAGAGAACCAGCTACACCCCTTCTAACCCCAACCCCAGCAGATAGTAACCTAGTTCCAGTTGACACAGCACCGTCTCCACCACAGAGCACCCAAACACGGGCAGTTAGTAAGGCAACTGCAGTGCCCAAAGCACGAGGACCACCACTCCGAACCCCAAGTCAACACTTAATGTAGAAGATGAATTATTCTCAGGTCAGGTTCCGTAGCTATGGTTCATACTACTTTGCTCTTGCATCACTGTATTTACTAATACCAACTAATTTCAAATTTGAAGGATGCGATTGAAACTCCAATGGTGCAACATGTATGTTTTAAACATATTTCTTTAACGTGTTTGCTGTTGTAACTTGTTGTATGTTGATTTCAGTTTCAATTGAATAAACAGCTATGTTCTCATGCCATGCACATTACAAGTGTTGTTATTGCTGTGTAGTTTCCCACACTTATATTCTGTCTATGCTGCTTTGTCTTAAATAGACATGATTTGAACTATATCTATCTTGATTTGGCAACATGAACTAGAATGATATATTCCATACAGTGACCATACTACATAGATATATGTTTGTTTCATGTTGTTATCCTGTCCACCTTACTACTGAACTGGTTTACCAAAATGAGTTTCATATACTACATTGTAAACCTATGATGTGTTTGTTTGTTTCTCTTTTAGAACGCGGATAAAATATTGGAGAAGAGTACCCCGTTATGCAATGGTAAAGGAAGTAATGCAGATAAGGTTCAAGATAATGAGACATCCCTGTTGGTCTCCAAGAAAGCTGATAAAAAATATATTGAAGACACCGGACAACCCCAAAGTCTTGTCTTGATGTAGTGTTCGAGTTACTTGCTACTCTTCAAGGCACCAACTCTTGAACTCATTTGCTGAATCGGTTAAACTTCTTGAGTCTCAACTTCAAGTTGAAAGACATCGATCGAGATGTTATCGACGAAGCGAAGGACCGAGGAAGTCTCTGAGAATTTAGATGCATACTTTACGTGCGGCAGACAAGTCTTTGGAGGATTTAAGCGTCAAACAAGAGAAAGTTAATAAGCTTGCTAAGCATCTTGCCAGCATTATGGGTACCCAGGATATTGTTTCTTGAGCTCTTCTGAAGTGGTTTTAGTTCTGGACTTGTTTTGTTGCGACGTTTATTTGCACTGGCCGCCAACTTTGACAACCAGTGTATATGATATGCTGCTTTGTTCCCTATATTTGCACTGGTGGCGAACTTTGATGCCCAGTGGATGTAATATGTGTATATTCGTGATAGCCTAGCCTAAGTTGCTTGCTTATTTATTTCCTTATTGTCTTGTTTATTTGTTTGCTTGTAGTCAGTGCAGTTCTTTTTCCGTGGTTTGCTAGTGGCCGCAATAAAACTATTTTTTAAAACTAGGCCACAATAACCATGGGCTACATATTTACTGTACCATGGGCCTCCTACGGGCCGTAGAAATAATGGGCCTTCTAAGGGTCGTAGAAACAATGGGCCTTCTACGGGGCGTAGAAACAATGGGCCTTCTACGGGTCGTAGACACAATGAGCCTTTTACGAGTCGTATCATCAATGGGCCTTCTGCGGGCCGTATGATCGATTGGCCAAACATGGGCCAATAACAGACCGTGTTATGGCCGTAAACGGGGTAGAGTTGGAATCTTCCGTTCATGGGTCGACCATAATGGGCCGTTGTTAATCGGCCATATTTGATGACACTATGAAAATGGCCCAACGTATTAACGGGCCACAAACGGGTCGACTATAACCACGGGCTGAATTTGGCCCATAAGCAAAAAATGACAGTAACGAGCCGTAAGTAAACGAATGCTGGAAATGAGCACAAGAATAAATGGGCCCTGAGAAGGCCAAAAGATAACATAGGCTGGAAACGGCCCAATGGAATAATGGGCCGTTAATGGGTATAAAGTGATACACTGTTCATTACGAGCCAGTTTCACCATGGGCTGTTAATGGGCCAAGAGTTACAAAGGGCCTCATATGGGCCGAAAGACGTCAGGGGCCATACATGGGACAGAAGTTAAAATGGGCTAGAATCATATTAGACGACCCAGACGACGCTACTGGGCCTAATTCGGTGTTGGGGAACGTAGTAATTTCAAAAAATTTCCTATGCACACGCAAGATCATGGTGATGTATAGCAACGAGAGGGGAGAGTGTTGTCTACGTACCCTCGTAGACCCGGCGAAGCGATCACAACGTAGAGGAAGTAGTCGACGTTCTCCTCGCGATCCGACCGATCCGGCCAAGTTACTCGGCGCCCGAGTTCTTGACACACGTCATAGCTCGATGGCGTCCCTCGTACTCGATCCAGCCGAGTGTCGAGGAGAGTTTCGTCGACCTGACGGCGTGGTGGCGATCTTGATGTTTCACCGGCGCGGGCTTCGCCTAAGCTTGACGACAGTATAACCGAGGTGGAATATGGTGGAGGGGGCACCGCACGGCTAAGGAACGATCTCAAGATCAACTTGTGTGTCCCAAGGTGCCCCCTGCCTCAGATATAAAGGAGCAAGGGGAGGGGCGGCGGCCAAGGGAGGCGCCAAGGAGTCCTACTCCCTCCGGAGTAGGATCCCCCAATCCTAGTTGGACTAGGATTCCTGGAGGAAAGAGAGAGAGGGGGCGGCCCTTCTCCTAGTCCTAGTAGGACTAGGGAAGGGGGGCCGCCCACCTAGGGCTGGCCCTTCTCCTTTCCACTAAGGCCCATCGAGGCCCATTTACCTCCGGGGGTTCAGTAACCTCCGGTACTCGAGAAATTCTGTTTTCTTGGAACCATTCGAACTCCAAACATAGGCTTCCAATATATCAATCTTTATGTCTCGACCATTTGAGACTCCTCGTCATGTCCGTGATCACATCCGGGACTCGAACTTCTTCGGTACATCAAAATACATAAACTCATAATAACCATCATCGAAACCTTAAGCGTGTGGACCCTACGGTTCGAGAACAATGTAGACATGACCTAGAACTATTCACGGTCAATAACCAACAGCGGACCTGGATGCCCATATTGGTTCCTACATATTCTCGAAGATCTTTATCGGTCGACCGCATAACAACATACGTTGTTCCCTTTGTCATCGGTATGTTACTTGCGAGAGATCGATCGTCGGTATCCAATACCTAGTTCAATCTCGTTACAAAGCAAGTCTCTTTACTCGTTCCGTAATACATCATCTCACAACTAACTCATTAGTTGCGGTGCTTGCAAGGCTTCATGATGTGCATTACCGAGAGGGCCCAGAGATACCTCTCCGACAATCGGAGTGACAAAACCTAATCTCGAAATCGCCAACCCAACATCCGCCTTTGGAGACACCTGTAGTACTCCTTTATAATCACCCGATTCGTTGTGACGTTTGGTAGCACCAAAGTGTTCCTCCGTAAACGGAGTTGCATAATCTCATAGTTATAGGAACATGTATAAGTTATGGATAAAAGCGGTAGCAACATACTCAACGATCGTGTGCTAAGCTAAGGAATGGGTCATGTCAATCGATCATTCTACTAATGATGTGACCTTGTTAATCAAATGACAACTCTTTGTTCATGGTCGAAACATAACCATCTTTGATTAACAAGCTAGTCTAGTAGAGGCATACTAGTGACATATTATTTTGTCTATGCATTCACACATGTATCATGTTTCCTGTTAATACAATTCTAGCATGAATGATAAACATTTATCATGAAATAAGGAAATAAATAATAACTTTATTATTGCCTCTAGGGCATATTTCCTTCAGTCTCCCACTTGCACTAGAGTCAATAATCTAGATTACACAAGAATGATTCTAACACCCATGGAGTCTTGGTGCTGATCATGTTTTGCTCGTGGAAGAGGCTTAGTAAGCGGTTCGCAACATTCAGATCCGTATGTATCTTGCAAATCTCTATGTCTCCCAACTGGACTAAGTCCGGATGGAATTGAAGTCTCTTGATTTGCTTGGTCCTCTTGTGAAATCTGGATTCCTTCGCCAAGGCAATTGCTCGATATTGTCACGAAGATTTTCATTGGATCCGATGCACTAGGTATGACACCTAGATCGGATATGAACTCCTTCATCCGCATCCTTCATTAGCTGCTTCGAAGCTGCTATGTACTCGCTTCACATGTAGATCCCTTTCTGACGCTTTGTTTAGAACTGCACCAACCGATAGCTCCTCCGTTTAGTGTAAATACGATCCGTCTGCGATTTAGAATCGTCCGGATCGATGTCAAAGCTTGCATCAACGTAACCGTCTCACGATGAGCTCTTTGTCACCTCCATATCTGAGAAACATATCCTTAGTCCTTTTCGTATTTCAGATGTTCTTGACACTGTCCATGATCCACTCTGGATTACTTTGGTACCTCCTGCTAGACTTATAGCAAGGGACACATCAGTCTGGTACACAAGATTGCATACATGATAGAGCCTATGGCTGAAGCATAGGAACATCTTTCATTTTCTCTCTATCTTCTGCAGTGGTCGGCATTGAGTCGACTCAACTTCACACCTTGTAACACGAGCAAGAACCCTTTCTTTGCTTGATCCATTTTGAACTTCTTCAAAATTTTGTCAAGGTATGTGCTTTGTGAAAGTCCAATCAAGCGTCTTGATCTATCTCTATAGATCTTAATGCCCAATATGTAAGCAGCTTCACCGAGGTCTTTCATTGAAAAACTCTTATTCAAGTATCCCTTTATGCTATCCAGAATTCTATATCATTTCCGATCAGCAATATGTCATCTACATATAATATCGAAATGCTCTGAGCTCCCACTCACTTTCTTGTAAATACAGGCTTCTCCAAAAGTGCAGACAAACCCAAATGCTTTGATCACACTATCAAAGCGTTTATTCCAACTCCGAGATGCTTGCACCAATCCATAGATGGATCATTGGAGCTTGCATACTTTGTTAGCTCCTTTGGATCGATAAAACCTTCGGTTGCATCATATACAACTCTTCTTCCGTAAATCCATTCAGAATGCGTCTTTACATCCATTTGCCAAATTTCATAATCATAAAATCGCGAATCGCTAACATGATTCGGACGGACTTAAGCATCGCTACGGGTGAGAAGGTCTCATCGTAGTCAACCCCTTGAACTTGTCGAAAACCCTTTGCGACAAGTCGAGCTTTATAAACGATAACATTACCGTCGTCGTCGGTCTTCTTCTTGAAGATCCACTTGTTTTCTATTGCTTGCCTACCCTCGGGCAAGTCAACCAAAGTCCATACTTTGTTTTCATACATGGATCCCATCTCGATTTCATGGCCTCAAGCCATTTTGCGGAATCTGGGCTCACCATCGCTTCTTCATAGTTCGTAGGTTCATCATGATCTAGTGGCATGATTTCCGAGCAGGATCGCCGTACCACTCAGTGCGGATCTTATTCTGGTTGATCTACGAGGTTACGTAGTAACTTGATCTCAAGTTTCATGATCAACATCATTAACTTCCTTACTACTTGGTGTAGGTGTCTCGAAACCGGTTTCTGCGATTTAACTACTTTCTAGTAAGGGAGAAGGTACTATTACCTCATCAAGTTCCACTTTCCTCCCACTCACTTCTTTCGAGAGAAACTCCTTCTCTAGAAAGGATCCATTCTTAACAACGAATGTCTTGCCTTCGGATCTGTGATAGAAGGTGTACCCAACTGCTTCCTTTGGGTATCCTATGAAGACACATTTCTCCGATTTGGGTTCGAGCTTATCGTTGAAGCTTTTTCACATAAGCATCGCATCCCCAAACTTTAAGAAACGACAACTTTGGTTTCTTGCTAAACCACGATTCATAAGGTGTCGTCTCAGCGGATTTCGACGGTGTTCTATTCAATGTGAATGCGGCCGTCTCTAGAGCGTAACCCCAAAGCGATAGCGGTAAATCAGTAAGAGACATCATAGATCGTACCATATCTAGTAAAGTACGATTCGACGTTCGGACACACCATTACTTGTGGTGTTCCGGTGGCGTGAGTTCTTGAAACTATTCCGCATTGTTTCAAATGTAGACCAAACTCATAACTCAAATATTCACCTCCACGATCGGATCGTAGAAACTTAATTTTCTTGTTACGATGATTTTCAACTTCACTCTGAAATTCTTTGAACTTTTCAAATGTTTCGGACTTATGTTTCATAAAGTAGATATACCCATATCTGCTTAAGTCATCTGTGAAGGTGAGAAAATAACGATATCCGCCACGAGCCTCAATATTCATTGGACCACATACATCTCAGATGTATGATTTCCAACAACTCTGTTGCTCTCTCCATACTACCGGAGAACGGTGTTCTAGTCATCTTGCCCATGAGGCACGGTTCATAAGTGCCAAGTGATTCATAATCAAGTGACTCCAAAAGTCCATCGACATGGAGTTTCTTCATGCGCTTTACATCGATATGACCTAAGCGGCGATTACCACAAATAAGTTGCACTATCATTATCAACTCTGCATCTTTTGGTTTCAACATTATGAATATGTGTATCACTACTATCGAGATTCATAAGAAATAGACCACTCCTCAAGGGTGCATGACCATAAAAGATATTACTCATATAAATAGAACAACCATTATTCTCTGATTTAAATGAATAACCGTCTCGCATCAAACAAGATCCAGATATAATGTTCATGCTCAACGCAGCACCAAATAACAATTATTTAGGTCTAAAACTAATCCGAAGGTAGATGTAGAGGTAGCGTGCCGACCGCGATCACATCGACTTTGGAACCATTTCCCACGCGCCGTCACCTCGTCCTTTGCGGTGTTAAGCAATCCGTAGTCCCTGTTTGAGTTGCAAATATTAGCAATGAACCAAGATCAAATACCAGTGCTCTGCGAGCTCTAGTAAGGTACACATCAATAACATGTATATCACATATACCTTTGTTCACCTTGCCATCCTTCTTATCCGCCAAATACTTGGGGCAGTTCCGCTTCAAATGACCGGTCTCGCTTGCGAGAAGCACTCGATTTGTGGTTTAGGGCCGGACTTGGGTTTCTTCTCTGAGCGACAACTTGCTTGCTGTTCTTCTTGAAGTTCCTTCTTCTTCCCTTTGCCTTTCTTCTTGAAACTAGTGGTCTTATTGACCATCAACACTTGATGTTCCTTCTTGATTTCTACCTCCAGCCTTTAGCATTGCGAAGAGCTCGAGCATAGTCTTTACTAACCCTTGCATATTATAGTTCATCACGAAGCCTTTGTAGCTTGGTGGCGTTGATTGAAGAATTACATCAATGACACAATCATCTGGAAGATTAACTCCCAATTGTGTCAAGTGATTGTAGTACCCGGACATTCTAAGTATATGTTCACTAATGTAACTATTCTCCTCCATCTTGCAGCTATAGAACTTATTGGAGACTTCATATCTCTCAATCCGGGCATTACTTTGGAATATCAACTTCAACTCTGGAACATCTCATATGCTCCATGACGTTCAAAACGTCGTTGAAGTCCCGGTTCTAAGCCGTAAAGCATGGCACATCGAACTATAGAGTAGTCATCGACTTTGCTCGCCAGACGTTCTTAACGTCGTCGGTTAGATCTGCATCAGTTCGCTGTCACCTAGCGGTGCATCCAGGGCGTAACTCTTACGTGCAGCAATGAGGATGATCCTCAAATTCTGGACCCGATCCGTGTAATTGCTACCATCATCTTTCAACTTTGCTTTCTCAAGGAACGCATTAAAATTCAAC
The DNA here is from genome assembly GCA_021437245.1 of Aegilops speltoides. Taxonomy (NCBI): domain Eukaryota; kingdom Viridiplantae; phylum Streptophyta; class Magnoliopsida; order Poales; family Poaceae; genus Aegilops; species Aegilops speltoides. The sequence continues at coordinate 306,249,796 of CM038142.1, read as the reverse complement.
GGAACAACAAAGACGAGCCATCTATCTACAATCAAACATAAACAAGCAAGATACTATCGGTACTAAGTTCATGATAAATTTAAGTTCAATTAATCATATTACTTAAGAACTCCCACTTAGAAAGACATCTCTAGTCATCCAAGTGATCACGTGATCCAAATCAACTAAACCATAACCGATCATCACGTGAAATGGAGTAGTTTTCAATGGTGAACATCTTATGTTGATCATATCTACTATATGATTCACGCTCGACCTTTCGGTCTCCGTGTTCCGAGGCCATATCTCGCATATGCTAGGCTCGTCAAGTATAACCCGAGTATTCTGCGTGTGCAAAACGGCTTGCACCCGTTGTAGATGGACGTGGAGCTTATCACACCCGATCATCACGTGGTGTGCGGGCACGACAAACTTTGGCAGCGGTGCATACTGGGAGAACACTTCTTGATAATTTAGTGAGAGATCATCTTATAATGCTACCGTCAATCAAAGCAAGATAAGATGCATAAAAAGGATAAACATCACATGCAAATCAATATAAGTGATATGATATGGTCATCATCATCTTGTGCTTCATGATCTCCATCTTGTTGCACCACCATGATCACCATCGCCACCGTGCCGACACCTTGATCTCCATCGTAGCATCGTTGTCGTCTTGCCAAACTTATGCTACTACGACTATCGCTACCGCTTAGTGATAAAGTAAAGCATTACAGAGCGATTGCATTGCATACAATAAGCGACAACCATATGGCTCCTGCCAGTTGCCGATAACCGGTTACAAAACATGATCATCTCATACAATAAAATATAGCATCACGTCTTGACCATATCACATCACAACATGCCCCGCAAAAACAAGTTAGGCGTCCTCTACTTTGTTGTTGCAATTTTTACGTGGCTGCTACGGGTTTAAGCAAGAACCAGTCTCACCTACGCATCAAAACCACAACGATACTTCGTCAAATAGACTCCGTTTAACCTTCTCAAGGACCGGGCGTAGCCTTTCAGTTCAACTAAAGTGAGAGAGACAGCACCCACCGGTCACCTTTAAGCAACGAGTGCTCGCAGCGGTGAAACCAGTCTCGCGTAAGCGTCTGCGTAATGTCGGTGCAGGCCGCTTCATCTCACAATACCGCTGAACCAAAGTATGACATCTTTGGTAGGTAGTATGACTTGTATCGCCCACAACTCACTTGTGTTCTACTCGTGCAAAACATCAAACCATAGAAAAACCTAGGCTCGGATGCCATTTGTTGGGGAGCGTAGTAATTTCAAAAATTTCCTACGCACACGCAAGATCATGGTGATGTATAGCAACGAGAGGGAGAGTGTTGTCTCGTACCCTCGTGAGACCCGGCGAAGCGATCACAACGTAGAGGAAGTAGTCGACGTTCTCCTCGCGATCCGACCGATCCGGCGCCGTTACTCCGGCGCCCGAGTTCTTGACACACGTCAGCTCGATGGCGTCCCTCGTACTCGATCCAGCCGAGTGTCGAGGAGAGTTTCACGAGACGACGGCGTGGTGGCGATCTTGATGTTTCACGGCGCGAGGCTTCGCCTAAGCTTGATGACAGTATAACCAAGGTGGAATATGGTGGAGGGGGCACCGCACGGCTAAGGAACGATCTCAAGATCAACTTGTGTGTCCCAGGTGCCCCCCCTCAGATATAAAGGAGCAAGGGGAGGGGCCATGGCCAAGGGAGGCGCTAAGGAGTCCTACTCCCTCTGGGAGTAGGATTCCCCCCCAATCCTAGTTGGACTAGGATTCCCGGAGGGGGAAAGAGAGAGATTCGGATAGGTCGTAACGGGCCCTGGGTTAGCGGGCTGTAAATGGGCTATATGCGAACAGGCCGTTAACAAGCTTTCCGTGGGCCGACCCGCCACCTTTTGACCAATTCAAACAGGCCGGCCTTTTCACAGGAATGGGCCTCTGTTGGGCGGTGCCATGTGCCGACGTATCATAGGCGCCTTCGGTCCAATGAGTGGATGACATCTGTCCCAACGGTGAGCCGACACGTGTTTCCTCCAGCCAATGATGATTTTACAGATGGAAAATCCCCATTGGTCGGGGCTGTTAACGGGTTATCGGATCCAAAGTCGGACCCAATAGCCGTTATGGTGGATGCCACGTGTCGGTCACCCTTGACGAAAGCACTTCTATGACGCGCGATTTATCGTCATGGAAGTGGACACTTCCGTGATGATAATTTTGGTAATGTCATGGAACACTTCTACGACAACACAGGTATGACTATCTTGATTATGTGATAAAATCGTCATGGATGTACATGCATAACAGAAAACTTGACCTACTGTGACAAACACGTATCATCACGGAAGTGTATTTTTTTGCAGTGTATGATTCCCCTTGCATTCTTTACAAACTGTTCTGTTTAGACAGATGTTGTTATGTTTGCATTGTTAGCATGTGTTTGCTAGTTTAAGGATCCTATGTGAGGATAGGAGTATTAATATGCAGAGGCATTTAGTACGCAATGTCAAATTATAATTTTACTAATTTGCTACAATAGAGAACTATAAGGTTTTTCATTGATTTATACTGACTTATCTCACAAGTTCTTGTTGAGTTTTGTGTGGATAAAGTTTTAAGAATTAGGGGAACCATGATATAAGAGGAATTAAGGAGACATGAAAGCTCAGGCTTGGGGATGCACAAGGCATCCCAAGTTAATATTTCAGGAATTCTCAAGCATCTAAGCTTGGGGATGCCCCGATTGGCATCCCACCTTTCTTCTTCAACAACTATCGACCAGTTTTGGTCGAGCCTAAGTTTTTGTTTGTTCACATGACATGTGTTATCCTTGCAATGTCATTTTATTTTGTTTTGCTTGATGTTTGGATAAAATACTTAAGATCTGAAAATTTTAAATGAGAGAGAGAGGGTCAGGCCCTCCCGTGCCTCCAGAGGGGCGCTGGGCGCCTCTACGGCGCTTGGACGCCCCGCTGCAGTGCCAGAGCGGTGTGGAATCTTCCCACGCCCCCAGGACTCTGGCCGGATGCCGGTGCCGCCTTCGGGCTAGGAGGCATCTTCTCCCCAGCTGTCTTCGTCTTCTTTGCCTTCTGGTTGCTGCCCCGATGCCTATACCGGAAGGGGTTAGTTCGAGCTACACATGATTACAAATGCTAGGCACAAGGGTGAACCCGAGATCTTGCTCATCGTGCACACACCATTTTTGCTTCTTCTCAATGGCGGACAACGCATCATCGCCGCCCTTGTGCACCGCTTCGGTGCTATCCGTGGGTCCCTCGACACGGCCTCCAGCGAGCCTAGCCATACTTTCATCCTCCCTGAGGGCGTGGGAAGCCCCCTGAAGGGACTCTACCACCATGGACGCGGCCGCCGTCTCACCAAAGTTGCCCCCCGCCACGGGTGGCTGGACGGCCGCGGTGCTGAGCCCCACCCCTCCTGCCGTGTCACCAGGCCAAGGGACGCCACCTAGGGCTGCCCATCTGTGTCATCATTGTCCACAAGGTCACAAAGGGACTTGCGGTGGTGGCGTGGCGGCACCCGACCAGCGTCGTCTTCCTCCTCCGTCTCCTCTGAGTCCTTGCCGCCATCGCCTTCACTGGGGGACAGCACCATGATGGAGGGGTTCCTGCGTGGGCCACCTCAACCACTCGACATGATCCCCCATTCATCAAAGATGGGCATCACCGCGACGAGCTCTGCCTTCTCCTTGTAGCTATACAACGAGGACGTAGCCTCAGGAGGGTCCTCGGGGGTGTAGCCGAGTTGGGACCCCAGGCCCCATCTAGTTCCTCCATCGTCACACCGGCGATGTGCAGCCTCATCGGGTCCTCTGCGCCGGCGTACTCCCACACGGGGCGCCAGCATGCTTGAAGCAGCGCAATGCCCTGCCCCAGGAACTCCTTGACGATCATCACCCCGACAATTTTGTGGCCTCGTGCGCGGCCATCCGCTCTAGGACGGGCTCCGCCCTCGGGTCAGTAAGCTTCGCGTGGCCCCACTCGGGGTTCTGCTCAGGTTGGGGCCGCCAGAATCATCAGGAGCAAGCTGACTCGGCATGCATGCATGAAGACCCAGTGCTACTGATAGCCTTCCACCTTCTTCCCGGCCTTTAGGCGGACGTTCTCGCCCTTTACATCAAAGAAGGAGACACACGCGAAGCGCTGGTCTTGGGCGGTGAACCGCAGGCTGAAGAAGTGGCGGAAGAACGCCATCGAGGGCCTCACGCCCGCAAAAGCCTCGTAGTAGAAGGCGAATATGGCCAGAAGGAGGATCAAATTGGGATGAAGATGAAGGGCGTGGATTCGGTAGTGGGAGAGGATGGCATAGAAGAACCCAGAGAACGGAGGGACCAACCCGGCGTAGATGCTATGGAGGAAGAAGGAGTAGGTGGACTCCCCCAGGCTGCTCCGCGCTTGTGAGCCCGGCTAGATCTTGGTCGCCTACCCTTCGTTTTGGTCGCCGGCTATCAGCGGGAGCACCGGGCCCAAGTCCTCCTCCTTGGCGTCAGAGGAGGTCAGGAGCGCCGTCCCGACGATAGGCGATCTCGTGCCTAGAGCCGTGGATTTCGCCTTCTTGCCGGTAGGCGCCATCCATGCGTCGCGGTTGCGAGCGAGGCAGGGAAGGTGTCGCACCTGAGATCGGATCGCGAGCAGTCAAGGACGAAGAAAAGGCATGGGAAGACGGATGCAAGACAGAGGAAGAGCAATGATGGCCCTGCACCGCGCCCGGCAAGCTTTATGTCAGCCCGGGCAGTTGCCGAGGCATCTTGGGGGAAGTGGGGGCGTCCACGTCCCGTCATGCGCCACACATCACGCCTGGCCCGCAGGCAGTTAGGGCCCGCGCCACTTCGCCCCCCTTGCAAGTAGAATCGTGCTCGCCGCAGGCCCGTGGGACTGGGGGTACCCAGTCCCGTCTGCCTGCAGCCCAGCATGCGGCACATATCCCGGGCCCAACGCACGTCCCGCTGCTGCATTTCATGAGAAGACCCTCACAAGGCCCCCGTCTCGTGAGGCTTGCATCAGCAAGCCCGACACTCACGAGGCCATATCACGAGGCGGCTTTCCGAGGCTACCTCCCGAGGCCCCTCGCGGAGGCGTGCAAGTCAAGAGCAGCTCGACAGAGTCACGCAGCCTTGCGCCTTCACGTGGGTGATGCATGCGACGACAGAGGAGCGCCAGAGGAATGCCAGTAGGCGCGGATGAGGAGGCCTTCCTCTTTTTTGTTAAGGGAGCAAGTTCGTCTGCTAGTTCTCGAGGCAATCCCCAAAGATTGTTGTTTTGGTGCATGAAGACCAGGACGGAGGTCAACGCCGAGCCCACTGGTGCGTCATGGGCAACTACTTTGTAGGCGAAGACTGCTTTTGTCAGGATAGACTGCGCCCTTGTCCCCCTCTGAATTGGCTATTGTTGCAACCCTTCCCGCCATGTGTTTTCAGGGGAAGAGGACCAAGACCAGGATAAGAGAGGGCAAGGGGGCGACTCATCTTTGAGCGACTAGAGCCACACGCTTGTACTCCATCACCCCAACCAATTCCAACCAAGCAGGAGTAGGGTCTTACACCACAAGGTGGCCCGAACCTGGGTAAACTCCCGTGTCCATTGTTCTTCTTCCATAGCTCGAGCACGTCAGAGCATACCTGTTGAAGGAAATATGCCCTAGAGGCAATAATAAAGTTATTATTTATTTCCTTATTTCATGATAAATGTTTATTATTCATGCTAGAATTGTATTAACCGGAAACATAATACATGTGTGAATACATAGACAAGCAGAGTGTCACTAGTATGCCTCTACTAGACTAGCTTGTTAATCAAAGATGGTTAAGTTTCCTAACCATAGACAAAGGACTTGTCATTTGATTAACAAGGTCACATCATTAGTTGAATGATCTGATTGACATGACCCATTCCATTAGCTTAGCACCCGATCGTTTAGTATGTTGCTATTGCTTTTATCCATGACTTATACATGTTCCTATAACTATGAGATTATGCAACTCCCGTTTACCGGAGGAACACTTTGGGTGCTACCAAGCGTCACAACGTGGCTCGGTGATTATAAAGGAGTACTACAGTGTCTCCAAAGGCAGATGTTGGGTTGGCGTATTTCGAGATTAGGATTTGTCACTCCGATTGTCGGAGAGGTATCTCTGGGCCCTCTCGGTAATGCACATCACTTAAGCCTTGCAAGCATTACAACTAATGAGTTAGCTGTGAGATGATGTATTACGGAACGAGTAAAGAGACTTGCCAGTAACGAGATTGAACTAGGTATTGGATACCGACGATCGAATCTCGGCAAGTAACATACCGATGACAAAGGAACAACGTATGTTGTTATGCGGTCTGACCGATAAAGATCTTCGTAGAATATGTAGGAGCCAATATGGGCATCCAGTCCCGCTATTGGTTATTGACCGGAGACGTGTCTCGGTCATGTCTACATTGTTCTCGAACCGTAGGGTCCGCACGCTTAAGGTTTCGATGATGGTTATATTATGAGTTTGTGTATTTTGATGTACCGAAGGAGTTCGAGTCCGGATGTGATCACGGACATGACGAGGAGTCTCGAAATGGTCGAGACATAAAGATTGATATATTGACGGCTATATTCGGACACCGAAAGGTTCCGGAAGTTTCGGAGAAAACCGGAGTGCCGAGGGGTTACCGAACCCCCGGGAAGTAATGGGCCTTAATGGGCCAAGAGGGAGAGAGAGGGCTCACCCAGAGGTGGCGCGCCCCATGGGGAGTCCGAATAGGACAAGGAGGGGGCGCGGCCCCCCTCTCTCCTCTCCTCTCCTTCCTTCCCCTTCCTCCTTCCTAGTTGGACTAGGAAAGGGGAGTCCTACTCCCACTAGGAGGAGGACTCCCCCCTCCCTTGGCGCGCCTCCTAGGGCCGGCCGGCCCTCCCCCTTGCTCCTTTATATACGGGGGCAAGGGGGCACCCTAGAACACACAAGTTGATCCTTGAGATCGTTCCTTAGCCGTGTGCGGTGCCCCCCTCCACCATAATCCACCTCGGTCATATCAGGCGGTGCTTAGGCGAAGCCTGCGTCGATAGAACATCAAGATCGTCGCCACGCCGTCGTCTTGTGGAACTCTCTCCCGGAGCTTTGCTGGATCGGAGCCCGAGGAGCGTCACCGAGCTGTCGTGTGTCAAGAACTCGAGGCGCCGAGTGCTGACGCTGGATCGGTTGGATCGCGAGGAGAACGTCGACTACTTCCTCTACATTGTGATCGCTTCGCCGGTCTCACGAGGGTACGTAGACAACACTCTCCCTCTCGTTGCTATGCATCACCATGATCTTGCGTGTGCGTAGGAATTTTTGAAATTACTCGTTCCCCAACAATGGCATCCGAGCCAGGTTTTTATGGTTTGATGTTTTGCACAAGTAGAACACAAGTGAGTTGTGGACAATACAAGTCATCTTGCCTACCAACATGTCATACTTTGGTTCAGCGGTATTGTGAGTTGAAGCGGCCCGACCGACATTACGCGTGACGCTTACGCGAGACCGGTTTCACCGTTACGAGCACTCGTGCTTAAAGGTGATTGGCGGGTGTCTGTCTCTCTCACTTTAGTTGAACCGAGTGTGGCTACGCCGGTCCTTGTGAAGGTTAAAAGCGAGTCTATTTGACAAACTATCGTTGTGGTTTTGATGCGTAGGTAAGAACGGTTCTTGCTAAAGCCCGTAGCAGCCACGTAAAATTTGCAACAACAAAGTAGAGGACGTCTAACTTGTTTTTGCGGGGCATGTTGTGATGTGATATGGTCAAGACGTGATGCTATATTTTATTGTATGAGATGATCATGTTTTGTAACCGGTTATCGGCATGGCGGGAGCCATATGGTTGTCGCTTTATTGTATGAAATGCAAGCATACATAATTGCTTTACTTTATCGATGGCGATAGTCGTAGAAGCAATAGATGGCGTAAATGACAATGATGCTACAATGGAGATCAAGGTGTCGCTACGGTGGCGATGGTGATCACGATGGTGCTTCGAGATGGAGATCACAAGCACAAGATGATGATGGCCATATCATATCACTTATATTGATTGCATGTGATGTTTATCCTTTATGCATCTTATCTTGCTTTGATTGACGGTAGCATTTTAAGATGATCTCTCACTAAAATTATCAAGTAGTGTTCTCCCGAGTATGCACCATTGCCAAAGTTCGTCGTGCCCGGACACCACGTGATGATCGGGTGTGATAAGCTCTCGTCCATCTACAACGGGTGCAAGCCAGTTTTGCACACGCAGAATACTCGAGTTATACTTGACGAGCCTAGCATATGCGAGATATGGCCTCGGAACACGGAGACCGAAAGGTCGGCGTGAATCATATAGTAGATATGATCAACATAAGATGTTCACCATTGAAAACTACTCCATCTCACGTGATGATCGGTTATGGTTTAGTTGATTTGGATCACGTGATCACTTAGATGACTAGAGAGATGTCTGCCTAAGTGGGAGTTCTTAAGTAATATTATTAATTGAACTTAAATTTATCATGAACTTAGTACCGATAGTATCTTGCTTATCTATGTTTGTTTGTAGATAGATGGCTCGTCTTTGTTGTTCCGTTGAATTTTAATGCGTTCCTTGAGAAAGCAAAGTTGAAAGATGATGGTAGCAATTACACGGATCGGGTCCGTAATCGAGGATTATCCTCATTGCTGCACGTAAGAGTTACGTCCCGAAGCACCGCTAGGTGCCGAACTTCTTCTTGATGCAACCGACGACGTTAAGAACGTCTGGCGAGCAAAGCGATGACTACTCTATAGTTCGATGTGCCATGCTTTACGGCTTAGAACCGGGTCTTCAACGACGTTTTGAGCGTCATGGAGCATATGAGATGTTCCAGAGTTGAAGTTGATATTTCAACAGAATGCGGGATTGAGAGATATGAAATCTCCAATAAGTTCTATAGCTGCAAGATGGAAGAGAATGGGTCATCGGTGAGCACATACTCGTAATGTCCGGTATTACAATCACTTGACTCAAGCGGGAGTTAATCTTCCGGATGATTGTGTCATTGACAGAATTCTTCAATCACGCCACCAAGCTACAAAGGCTTCGTGATGAACTATAATATGCAAGGGTTAGTAAAGACTATGCCCGAGCTCTTCGGAATGCTAAAGGCTGCGGAGGTAGAAATCAAGAAGGAGCATCAAGTGTTGATGGTCAATAAGACCACTAGTTTCAAGAAGAAAGGCAAAGGGAAGAAGAAGGAACTTCAAGAAGAACAGCAAGCAAGTTGTTTGCTCAGAGAAGAAACCCAAGTCGGACCTAAACACAAAATCGAGTGCTTCTCTGCAAGCGGTCGGTCCTTTGAGCGGAACTGCCCCAAGTATTTGGCGGATAAGAAGGATGGCAAGGTGAACAAAGGTATATGTGATATACATGTTATTGATGTGTACCTTACTAGAGCTCGCAATAGCACTGGGTATTTGATCTTGGTTACATTGCTAATATTTGCAACTCAAACAGGACTACGGATTAGCGAACACTAGCAAAGGACGAGGTGACGATGCGTGTGGAAATGGTTCCAAAGTCGATGTGATCGCGGTCGGCACGCTACCTCTACATCTACCTTCGGATTAGTATTAGACCTAAATAATTGTTATTTGGTGCTGCGTTGAGCATGAACATTATATCTGGATCTTGTTTGATGCGAGGCGGTTATTCATTTAAATCGAGAGAATAATGGTTGTTCTATTTATATGAGTAATATCTTTTATGGTCATGCACCCTTGAAGAGTGGTCTATTTTAATGAATCTCGATAGTAGTGATACACATATTCATAATGTTGAAACCAAAAGATGCAGAGTTGATAATGATAGTGCAACTTATTTGTGGTTCTCGCTTTAGGTCATATCGAGATAAAGCGCATGAAGAAACTCCATCTTGATGGACTTTTAGAGTCACTTGATTATGAATCACTTGGCACTTATGAACCGTGCCTCATGGGCAAGATGACTAGAACCCGTTCTCGGTACTATGGAGAGAGCAACAGATTTGTTGGAAATCATACATACTGAGATGTATGTGGTCCGATGAATGTTGAGGCTCGTGGCGGATATCGTTATTTTCTCACCTTCACGGATGATTTAAGCGGATATGGGTATATCTACTTAATGAAACATAAGTCTGAAACATTTGAAAAGTTCAAAGAATTTGAGTGAAGTTGAAAATCATCGTAATAAGAAAATAAAGTTTCTATGATCGATCGTGGAGGCGAATATTTGAGTTACGAGTTTGGTCTACATTTGAAACAATGTGGAATAGTTTCAACTCACGCCACCCGAACACCACAACAGTAATGGTGTGTCCGAACGTCAGAATCGCACTTTACTAGATATGGTGCGATCTATGATGTCTCTTCTGATTTACCGCTATCGTTTTGGGGTTATGCTCTTGAGACGGCCGCATTCACGCTGAATAGAACACCGTCAAAAACCGTTGAGACGACACCTTATGAACTATGGTTTAGCAAGAAACCAAAGTTGTCGTTTCTTAAAGTTTGGGGATGCGATGCTTATGTAAAAAAAACTTCAACCTGATAAGCTCGAACCCAAATCGGAGAAATGTGTCTTCATAGGATACCCAAAGGAGACAGTTGGGTACACCTTCTATCACAGATCCGAAGGCAAGACATTTGTTGCTAAGAATGGATCCTTTCTAGAGAAGGAGTTTCTCTCGAAAGAAGTGAGTGGGAGGAAAGTAGAACTTGATGAGGTAATCGTACCTTCTCCCTTATTTGAAAGTAGTTTATCACGAAACCGGTTTCTGCGACATCTACACCAAATAGTGAGGAAGTTGATGATGTTGATCATGAAACTTCAGATCAAGTTACTCTGAACCTCGTAGATCAACCAGAGTAAGATCCGCACTGCAGTGGTACGGTAATCCTGTTCGGAAGTCATGCTACTAGATCATGATGAACCTACGAACTATGAAGAAGCGATGGTGAGCCCAGATTCGCAAAATGGCTTGCGGCCATGAAATCTGAGATGGGATCCATGTATGAAAACAAAGTGTGGACTTTGGTTGACTTGCCCGAGGGTCGGCAAGCAATAGAAAACAAGTGGATCTTCAAGAAGAAGACCGACGACGGTAATATTATCGTCTACAAAGCTCGACTTGTCGCAAAGGGATTTCGACAAGTTCAAGGGATTGACTACGATGAGACCTTCTCACCAGTGGCGATGCTTAAGTCTGTCTGAATCATGTTAGCAATTGCGCATTTTATGATTATGAAATTTGGCAAATGGATGTAAAGACCGCATTCTGAATGGATTTCGGAAGAAGAGTTGTATATGATGCAACGTAAGGTTTTGTCGATCCAAAGGAGCTAACAAAGTGTGCAAGCTCCAAATGATCCATTTATGGACTGGTGCAAGCATCTCGAGTTGGAATAAACGCTTTGATAGTGTGATCAAAGCATTTGGGTTTATATGAGACTTTTGGAGAAGCCTCAGATTTACAAGAAAGTGAGTGGGAGCTCAGTAGCATTTACGATATTATATGTAGATGGCATATTACTAATCGGAAATGATATAGAATTTCTGGATAGCATAAAGGGATACTTGAATAAGAGTTTTTCAATGAAGGACCTCGGTGAAGCTGCTTACATATTGGGCATCAAAATCTATAGAGATAGATCAAGGCGCTTAATTGGACTTTCACAAAGCACATACCTTGACAAAATTTTGAAGAAGTTCAAAATGGATCAAGCAAAGAAAGGGTTCTTGCCTGTGTTACAAGGTGTGAAGTTGAGTAAGACTCAATGCCCGACCACCGCAGAAGATAGAGAGAAAATGAAAGATGTTCCTATGCCTCACCATAGGCTCTATCATGTATGCAATGTTGTGTACTGACTGATGTGTGCCTTGCTATAAGCTTAGCAGGAGGTACCAAAGTAATCCAGAGTGGACCATCGACAGCGGTCAAGAACATCCTGAAATACCTGAAAAGGACTAAGGATATGTTTCTTGTATATGGAGGTGACAAAGAGCTCATCGTAAACGGTTACGTTGATGCAAGCTTTGACACTGATCCGGACGATTCTAAATCGCAGATCGGATACGTATTTACACTAAACGGAGGAGCTGTCAGTTGGTGCAGTTCTAAACAAAGCATCGTAGCGGGATCTACATGTGAAGCGGAGTACATAGCAGCTTTGGAAGCAGCTAATGAAGGAGTCTGGATGAAGGAGTTCATATCCGATCTAGGTGTCATACCTAGTGCATCGGGTCCAATGAAAATCTTTTGTGACAATACTGGAGCAATTGCTTTAGCAAAGGAATCCAGATTTCACAAGAGAACCAAACACATCAAGAGATGCTTCAATTCCATCCGGACTTGGTCCGGTGGGAGACATAGAGATTTGCAAGATACATACGGATCTGAATGTAGCGCAGACCGTTGACTAAGCCTCTTCCACGAGCAAAACATGATCAGCACCAAGACTCCATGGGTGTTAGAATCATTAATATGTAATCTAGATTATTGACTCTAGTGCAAGTGGGAGATCAAGGAAATATGCCCTAGAGGCAATAATAAAGTTATTATTTATTTCCTTATTTCATGATAAATGTTTATTATTCATGCTAGAATTGTATTAACCGGAAACATAATACATGTGTGAATACATAGACAAGCAGAGTGTCACTAGTATGCCTCTACTAGACTAGCTTGTTAATCAAAGATGGTTAAGTTTCCTAACCATAGACAAAGGACTTGTCATTTGATTAACAAGGTCACATCATTAGTTGAATGATCTGATTGACATGACCCATTCCATTAGCTTAGCACCCGATCGTTTAGTATGTTGCTATTGCTTTTATCCATGACTTATACATGTTCCTATAACTATGAGATTATGCAACTCCCGTTTACCGGAGGAACACTTTGGGTGCTACCAAACGTCACAACGAATCGGTGATTATAAAGGAGTACTACAGTGTCTCCAAAGGCGGATGTTGGGTTGGTGTATTTCGAGATTAGGATTTGTCCTCCGATTGCTCGGAGAGGTATCTCTGGCCCTCTCGGTAATGCACATCACTTAAGCCTTGCAAGCATTACAACTAATGAGTTAGCTGTGAGATGATGTATTACGGAACAAGTAAAGAGACTTGCGTGTAACGAGATTGAACTAGGTATTGGATACCGACGATCGAATCTCGGGCAAGTAACATACCGATGACAAAGGAACAACGTATGTTGTTATGCGGTCTGACCGATAAAGATCTTCGTAGAATATGTAGGAGCCAATATGGGCATCCGGTCCCGCTATTGGTTATTGACCGAGACGTGTCTCGGTCATGTCTACATTGTTCTCGAACCGTAGGGTCCACACGCTTAAGGTTTCGATGGCGGTTATATTATGAGTTTGTGTATTTTGATGTACCGAAGGAGTTCGAGTCCGGATGTGATCACGGACATGACGAGGAGTCTCGAAATGGTCGAGACATAAAGATTGATATATTGGACGGCTATATTCGGACACCGGAAAGGTTCCGGAAGTTTCCGGAGAAAACCGGAGTCTTGGGAGGGTTACCGGAACCCCGGGAAGTAATGGGCCTTAATGGGCCAAGAGGGAGAGAGAGGGCTGCGCCAGAGGTGGCGCGTCCCCCCATGGGGAGTCCGAATAGGACAAGGAGGGGGCGCCCCCCCTCCCTCTCCTCTCCTTCCTTCCCCTTCCTCCTTCCTAGTTGGACTAGGAAAGGGAGTCCTACTCCCACTAGGAGGAGGACTCCCCCCCTGGCGCGCCTCCTAGGGCGGCCGACCCTCCCCTTGCTCCTTTATATACGGGGCAAGGGGGCACCTAGAACACACAAGTTGATCCTTGAGATCGTTCCTTAGCCGTGTCGGTGCCCCCCTCCACCATATTCCACCTCGGTCATATCGTGGCGGTGCTTAGGCGAAGCCTGCGTCGGTAGAACATCAAGATCGTCCTGCACGTCGTCTTGTGACGAACTCTCTCCCGGAGCTTTGCTGGATCGGAGCCCGAGGAGCGTCACCGAGATGTACGTGTGTCACGAACTTCGAGGCGCCGGAGTAACAAATACTGGGATCGGTTGGATCGCGAGGTGAGCGTCGACTACTTCCTCTATGTTGTGATCGCTTCGCCGGTCTATGAGGGCGTAGACAACACTCTCCCCTCTCGTTGCTATGCATCACCATGATCTTGCGTGTGCGTAGGATTTTTTTTGAAATTACTACGTTCCCCAACACCTGTGAGGTTGTGAGGCTAAGTAGGGCAGTAGGAACGAGCGCACCCCAGAGCTCTAACCTTCTTCTCCCCCCGGATCCCCGATTCTGACAACCCCAATTTCGTTGATTTGATAAAGGAACCAATATATGAAAATAAATCTCTTAATTTTGTTCGTAGGAGTGTGATCATTAAGAACATGTATGCTAGAACTCCTAGTAAATATGGATGTGTGATTGAGAAATTGGGAAACAAAGATGACAACACTTGAAACTATGCATTACGCCTAGATAGGGGTGTAAAACAATAGCGCTAGTTGGGAGGCAACCAAATAGTTATCTTAATTTTTGTGTTTTCTTGTGTGCACACAATTATTCTGCTGTTATGATTTTGTTTTTATGTTTTAATTAGTGTTTGTGCCAAGTAAAGCCTTTGGGATGATTTGGATGATAGTTGCTTTGATTCTGTGCAAAAACAAAAACTTTTGTGTCTAGTAGTAGAATTGTTAAAAATTTAGTGGAGCATGATAAAATTCTAAATTCTTTACACATGATTCATATACAAATTTCCCATGTCGTAATTTTTTAGAATTTTTGGAATTACAGAAGTATGGTCAATGTTCAGATTGCTACATGTTGTTCTATTTTTGACAGAATATGTTGTTGATGCATTGTTTTGCGATATGATAAGTTTGATTCCTTGTAATAGTTTTGCGATATGGAGATGATAATATGTCAGTCATGTTGGTGAGTAATTGTGGTTTAGTGAGAATATTGTGTTAAGGTTTGTGATTCCCTATGCATTCACGTAAAGTCAATAGTTATGCATCCTATTTATGGTGGATTATTCAGTGATAGTTATGTTCAATGCATGTTTATGACCGTTATTGCTTTTTGGTTGGTCGCTTCTCAATATATTTGCTAGCCTTCATTTGTACTAAGCGGGAATTTTGCTTGTGCATCCAACTCCTTAAACCCAAAGGTGTGCCAAATGAGTCCACCATACCTACCGATATGTGGTATTTCCATGGCGTTCCAAGTAAATTTGCATCTGCCAACTCTAATTTTTCAAAATAATTTTCCGTTTTGTGTCCCCATATCGCTCATGAAGCGGCAGGGGGTGGCCAATATTTTCCATGCTATGTATGTTATTCTCACGATGAGTGTTTATTCACTTGTCATTGTACGAGAGTGTGTCAGGTAATAGGGATGCCCAGTCCCGAAATGAAAATAATAATAATATGATGATAATAATAAATTCCTTGGAAAGTATTGGTATGGAAGGCACCCATGGATACGGCTAGCCATAGATTGTGAAAGAACGGTGGAAAGGTAATAAATTTTATTTTCTGTTTGGGAACCGCCTATAGTTTGTCTAGCATGGAAGATATTGGGAATTCACGGTCGTTTTCGTTGATAGGAAAAACATGCCTCTCAAAATACTTTTATCTCTAATTTAAGCCTTGAGCTCTGACACCTATGCAAATCTCCGGTTCCCTCTACAAAGGGCCTATCTATTTACTTTTATGCAATTTTTATTTTTATTTTGAGTCTCCATCTTCCCTTCCAAAGCACCAACTGGAGAGCACTATTATCATACTTTTGCATTGGATGTAGCTAATATTGAGTGTGTTTCATGAATGGATAAATGATTGAGCATGATGGGCTAGGAATAAATTTCATTAGCGTTGATATTTTGAAAGACATGGTTGCTTGTTAGTATGCTTGAGTATTTATGTCTTCATGTCAAATTATAGACTATTGCTTTGAATCATTCAAGTCCAAATGTCCATGCCACAAAAGAAAAGAGTATATGATAAATATGATGTTGGAGATATGCCCTAGAGGCAATCATGTATGATGATATTTCCTATATGTTTATGAATAAAGATAGTCCTTGGATGTAATCAATGATACTTGTTGGCAAGTACGTGACTTGTCTGTGAGATCTTGTGTTGTATGATACATCCTAGATTGTCCCTAGTCGCAAGTGACATGTGGGCACACGTAAGACTAGACTAGCATATGACACGGTCGATGGCTTGGTCTCACTAGCCATGGAGCATTGGATGCTAACTGGATAATATGGACTCGAAAGGATCTGGTCAGATTCGACATAGTCGAATCTGAGTCGAGATAAGGTCCGAGTCGGACAGACCCAACTATGAGACGCAACGATATGTCATTTGTGAGTCTCTAGTACAACATACGTTCTATGTCCTTAGACCTGAGCTAACGCATGTACTCGGGATGGTGACAGACTTGCTTTGGGCCGACCAAACGCTACTCCGTGACTGGGTAGTTACAAAGGTAAGTTTCGGGTTTGTCCGGTCCCATGCTGCGAGACATGGTCAAGCAAGATGGGATTTGCCCCTCCGATCAGGAGAGATATACTCTGGGCCCCTCGTGTGATCCGACCAGGATAAGCATGGCCATGTGACAGGGATTATGAGATAATCTGGTTTGTGGTCGGTATCACTTGAACGAGAAAGAGGTTAGGCTAGCACAAGGATGACAGTCTCGCCTTGAGCCCGACAACATATATCATGCGGCAAAGGGAACAGAAGTGTGACACGTTGTACAGGTTCGCCTAACCAGCTTCATAGTCTGCTTGGTGGTCGGCACGCCTTGCTAGAGGCCTCTACCAACCGTGCAGGTCGGAGGTGATCCGTACTCTGACCAAGCTGACTTGAACCTAAGGGGTCGCGCGTTTAAGGGATGGAACCTACGAGGTCGGTTCGGAGGACACTGGTCGGATGTGATCCGAGCTGGACTTGGAACGCGACCGAGTAGACTTTGGGCTTTAGGGACCATGCGAGGCCCAATTGTTGAGCCCGCGACAGACGCCTATATAAAGTGGAGGTGCAGCACACTCATGCAGTTGATCGCTTCGGTGCTGTGACTAGGGTTTGCATGTGTTGGGAATAGCCACCTCCACTCGCCACCGGTTGTGTGATCGGACCTAGTAGTCCATCGCACGACGTTCCTCCTGCACGCGCGGATACCGTTAGAGGCAGTGCACTTGCGCCGCTCTGGCGAACTTGTATGTGGGATCGGACGACTAGCTGTTCGAGGGAGATCGGACGAGGAGGAGACGATCCACGCGGACGCGCTGCCCCAACACTTCTTCCGCTGCACGGCACTGCATGTCTAGTGGTAACGAACTGTGATCCATCTCCCATAGCATGTTCTTGGTTGTTCTGTGCGTAGGAAATTTTAATTTGCAGTCGACGTACCCTACCGTAGAACTCAACATATGATAGGTAGCATTCCACATCAAAAATTCTGTTTTTGTCATTTACCTACTCAAGGACAAGCAGGAATTAAGCTTGGGGATGCTTAATACGTCTCCAACGTATCTATAATTTTTGATTGTTCCATGCCATTATCGTATCAATCTTCGATGTTTTATATACACTTACAAGCAATTATATATCATTTTTGGGGGGGCTAACCTATTGAGTTAGCGCCACCAGTGCCAGATGTTATCCCCCCTGTTTTGGATTTTCAGAATATTAGTACCAAACGAAGTCCAAATGCCACGAAACTTTTTAGAGAGTTTATTCTAGACATAAGAGACCCTGAAAGCTTCAGGAGGGAGCGAGAAGATGGAGCAGTGGCCCATGAGACACCAGGGCGCGCCCAGGGGGTAGGGCACACCCTGGTGGCTTGTGGGGCCCATGTAGCTCCGTTTAACTTAACTACACCTCTATAAATTTTCTAAAATCGGGAAACCAACAGAGGAGTCCGCGAAAACTTTTTCCGCCGCCGCAAGTTCCTATTCTCAAGAGATCCCATCTGGAGGCCTTTTCTGGCACTCTGCCGGAGGGGGATTCGATCACGGAGGGGCTCTACATCATCCTTGCCATCCTTCCGATGATGCATGAGTAGTTTACCATAGACCTGCGGGTCCATATGTAGTAGCTATATGGCTTCTTCTCTCTATTTGATCTTCAATAAAATGTTATCCTCGATGTTCTTGGAGTTCTATTCTTGGAGTTCTATCCGATGTAATCACTTTTTGCGGTGTGTTTGTTGGGATTCGATGAATTGTGAGTTTATGATCAGATTATCCATGAATATTATTTGAGTTTTCTATGAACTATTTTATGCATGATTGTTATAGCTTCGTACTTCTCTCCGATCTATTGATTTGGTTTATTGATTTATCTTGCAATGGGAGAAGTGCTTTGTAATGGGTTCGATCTTGAGGTTCTCAATCTCAATGACAGAAGGGGACATGACACGTATTGTATCATTACTATTAAGGGTAAAAAGATGGGGTTTATTCATGCATGAGTTTACTTTGTCTACATCATGCCATCTTGCTTAAGGCGTTACTCCATTCTTTATGAACTTAATACTCTAGATGCATGTTGGATAGCGGTTGGTGTGTGGAGTAATAATAGTAGACGCAGAATTGTTTTGGTATACTTGTCTCGGACGTGATGCCTATATACATGATCATTACCTTGGATATTGTCATGATTATTTGCTTTTCTATCAATTGCCCAACAGTAATTTGTTTACCCACCGTATGCTATTTTCAAGAGAGAAGCCTCTAGTGAAAACTATGGTCCCCGGGTCTACCTTTATCATATATTAAAAATCCTAAAAATACCTTGCTACACTTTTACTTTATTTATTTTATTTTGTATCTTGTTCGATCTATCTATCTATCACCATACAATTTAATCCTGCAAATAACCGCCAAGGGATTGACAACCCCTTATTCGCGTTGGGTGCGGGGATTTGTTATTTTGTGTGCAGGTGTTGCTAATGAGTTGTTGCATGATTCTCGTACTGGATTCATAACCTTAGTTTCATAACTGAGGGAAATACTTATCTCTACTATACTGCATCATCCCCTCCTCTTCGAGGAAATCCCAGTGCAGCTCAAGTAGCATGGAGCAACAGGGGGTGGTCCGTATCTTCCATGCTAAGCGGGTTATTTTTAAGATGGGTGTTTATTCACTTGTCATTGAACGAGAGAGGCTGGTAATTGGGATGCCCAGTCCCGTAATCAAAATAAAGAAAAATATAATGAAACAAACTCCCTCGAGAAGTTGATTGTATGGAGGGCACCCGTGAATTCGGCTAGTCATGGCTTATGATTGAATGGTTGAGGGGAGTAAACTTTACCTTTCCACTTGGGAACCGCATATAATGTGTTTAGCATGGATGATATTGAAAATCCTCGATCGTAACATTGATAGGAAAAGCACACCTATCAAAATGTATTTATCTCTAATTTAAGCTTCGAGCTTTGGCACGTCTGCAAATTTGTGCTTCCCTCTGCGAAGGGCCTATCTATTTACTTTTATTGTTGAGTCATCACCTTCTCAATTAAAGCATCAAACCTGAGAGCGCCATTGTCATTCTTATGCATTGAGTATAGTTAATGTTGTGTGCATCATGACTGGATCTCATCTGCCATGAATTACAATGTTTAGTCGCTGCTTGAACTTTAGAGGTGCTCTACATTTACGTTTTGAGGTCTCAAAAAGGGCTAGCGAGATACCATATTATCATATTATATGATGATTGTTTTGACAAATCATTGGCACCTGAGATATGTTATTATTGCTCACCAGTTGATTATGCCATCGATATGAGTAAGTGTTATTTCTAAGTGTTATCATTTACATGGTTAGTTCATGATCTTTGCTGCAAATTTGGGGTGCTATTTAAGCTTATATATGGACACAAGAACAAAAGAGTTTGTAAAAGTTTTTCTTTATCACTTTCACTTTATTAACCGAATTGCTCGAGGACAAGCGATGAGTTAAGATTGGGGGAGTTGATACGTATCTGTCGTATCTACTTTTCCAAACACATTTGCTCTTGTTTTGGACTCTAATTTGCATGATTTGAACAAAACTAACCCGAACTGATGTTGTTTTCAGCAGAACTACCATGGTGTTATTTTTTGTGCAGAAGTTCTCGGAATTGGACGAAAGTTTTTGGTGATTTTTTATGGAATATAAAAAAAATACTGGAGTGAAGATCCATCGGAGGGGCCACCAGTTACCCACAAGGCAACAGGGCGCGGCCACCCCTGGGGGCGCCCTGGTACCTTATGGGGCCCACATGGCTCTGCTGACCCTAATCTCAAGTCTATAAATATCGTCTTCCCGACAAAAAAATAAGAGAAGAAGTTTCATCATGTTTTATTATACGGAGCTGCCACCACCTCTTGTTGTTCATCGGAGGGCTGATTTGGAGTCTATTCGCGGCTCCGGAGAGGGGGATTCGTCGCCATCATCGTCACCAACCCTTATTCATCATCAATTTCATGATTCTCATCACCGAGAGTGAGTAATTCCTTCGTAGGCTTGCTGGACGGTGATGGAGTTGGATGAGATTTGTCATGTAATCAAGTCAATTTGGTAGGCCTTGATCCCTAGTATCCACTATGTTCTGAGATTGATGTTGCTACGACTTTGCAATGCTTAATGCTTGTCACTAGGGCCCCAGTACCATGATTTCAGATCTGAACCCTCTATGTTTTCACGAATATATTTGAGTTCTTGATCTTATCTGCTAGTTATATGCACTTATTATTGTTCTGATCCGGAGATCCCAAAGTGACAATACTCGGGATACTCTCCGAGGATGACTGCAATTCGAGGAGTTCATGTATTCACCATATGTTAATGCTTTGTTCCGGTTCTCTATGAAAAGGAGGTCTTAATGTCCCTTAGTTTCCTTATGGACCCCGCTGCCATGAGAATGTAGGACAAAAGAGGTCATGCAGGTTCTTATTATAAGTACGTATGACTATATACAGAATACATGCCTACATTACATTGATGAATTGGAGCTAATGTGTATTGCTCTATGTTGTGACTGTTATATGATGAATATCATCCAACACAAATATCCATCTCTGATCCAATGCCTACGCTTTTCACATATTGATCTTTGCTAAGTTACTTTCATTGATGCTGCTGTTACAATCACTACAAACTGCTACTGGTACTGTTACGTTACTATTGCTACTATTACGATTGCTATCAAACTATCATACTACTATGCCACTAAACACTTTATTGCAGATCTTTAGTTCTCCAGGTGTGGTTGAATTGACAACTCAACTGTTAATAGTTGCAAATATTCTTTGGCTCCCTTTGTGTCGAATCAAAGAATTTGGGTGAAATACTACCCTCGAAGACTGTCGCGATCCCCCATACTTATGGGATATCATGGACTACTGCCCTGTACCACACCCCAGATCTGAATGGAATCACCCTATTCGCGGTACATGGTGCGGTGCAAGGGCCCGAACAATCACCGACAGCACAGGGTGGGACGAGAAAGTCCCTAGTGGTACAACAGCATTTGGACCAACGGTGCAACCGCTGCTCCAACACCATGTGCACTACCAGACCATAGGGATTCACCCCTCGGGCGACAGTTGTCCAGAAGTACCGGACATGCGATACAACCGCTGAGAGCAAGTTTTCTGCATTGGGTTGAAATTGAGGCTCTCTCCTCGAAACGGAAGGCTATATGTGGGTGCAATATGTAGATGTGTACGTGTTTGATTCACCCGATACGTTCCAATGCGGACCCCCTCTTAATAGCATGGATTTTCTACGACCAAAGAAATAAACGTGTCGGAAATGCCGTCTTTGCTCCTTTCCATCCGGAGGGGCGCCCACCCGTCTTCTACCATATAGAGTATACATGTGTAGCTTAGGCACGTAGTTAGTCCGCAAATTGCATTGTCATCAACACCAAAAAACTTAAGGTGGGAAATGCTCTTTCAATGATGTTATCGTCTCTAACTCAGTGGAGCTCGTCTGACTGAACTCTTGCACCACCAAGACCACGTCGAATTGGAGAACGCATCCAGACAAATAAGATGTTGAACCATTGATAAAAAAGAAGAGGATGTTGAACCATGTATCTTGGAGGACGAGTTTCACCATTAAATCTACATTCATCACCGCAAGCCTATGTCGCACTCGATAATGAGTTTTTCAATTACTCGCACCCATCTACTTATCTAGATTTTGCTAACCTCTTAGGGGCTAGTTCTTTTGGCAGCATAAAAAACACGTCACTTCCTCCCCGCTTTTCCCATAAGCCGATTCTCTTATTATTCATTGAGGCTTCTAGACTAGTTATAAGATAACTGATTCAGAAGCCTCAACAAATTTAGGGAGCGGTTTATTTTTTAATTTGGAGAGAGACAACTTATTTTTTAAGCAATCCAAAAGAATGGGCCCTAGACATTGTCCATCATCCATTGTTATCGTTCTCTAGGTGTACTATAATCCATGCCATGCCAAACATGAACTTGATGTCATCCAATCTTCCGAGGCGTATCATGGTCGTACACTGTAATATTATAATTCATGGGCAATTTGTGTGCTCTGTCTCAAAATAAGCTCGTTTGCTAGTTATATTTCATTATAAACACTCCTACTTCTTTTGAGATGCAATTATAAATACTGTTTGAAAGTTTCCTTAAAAAAGAAAAAAACTCTTTGAAAACAAAAAGTACAAATGAAATTCTCCGGAAGTCGATTGCATGTGGGTCCTATTGTTGGATCAATAGCTGTCTCCCACGCAACCCTAAAAAAAGAAACTGTCTCCCACGCAATTTTCTTCAGTGGCTCGAACGCCACGCGACCCACGTATAAACTCACCTCGGAGCGGAAACTGAAGAAACCCAAACAGGAGCGGAAAGCAGCGGCGGCGGCGATGGCGGGCGGTGACCGGGAGAGGGATGTCGAGGAGGAGACGCGCAACCAGATGATGCAGAACCTCTTCGGCGACCAGTCTGAGGACGAAGAGGATGACGACCCCATCGAGGTCGCCGACGAGGACGACCAGGGGCCGCCACAGCAGATGCAGCGCCATCGCCAAGTTTTGGACCAAGAGGAGGACGAGGAGGAAGAAGACGAGGGACGCAGCCACGGCCCTGCCCACGACGCCTACCACTCGGTAACACACATCCAGTCCCCTTCTCGCCGTGATTGATCTCCCCTGCTCTACTCCCTCAATCCCCATCCTGGGCTAGGGCTTAGTTTTCTCTTTGGGGAGCTGTCGATTCGAAGCCTTGAGACCGGCCCCATAATTGTTCGAGAAATTGTGGGCTTATGTTTTTAATTGATCCTGGGAAATCTAACTGAAACATTTTGAAGTAGAAATTCGTACTTTTAGGCGAGGTGGAGAATTGTAGGCGCGTGCATGCGCCAGCTTGCCGATTGTTGTGTGATGCAATCTCTGTATATCCTGGGAATTTTGTGTAGCAACTAGCAAGTGATTGGAACAACGATGACTCTTACTTTTAAAATGATCTTTAAAACTGGAATGTTGGTCTTGCTAAAGAGTTAAAGATATGCTCTTGTAGATTCCCTCATATCCCTAATTCTGCGTCGACATTGGTTAAGCTATCTGATGTGACATTTTCTTACTGATATGTTTATCCAGGAAGAAGGGGAGGGTGAGGCAGAGAATGGAGGGGAAGGAGAAGCGGAAGGAGAAGGTGAGAGTGAGGGCCAACTCGGAATGGAAGAGGAAAGTGAAACAGAGGCCCATCCTGCTGATCTTGATCAAGGAGAAAGTGACCCGGAAAAGGTTCAGAGCTCACCAGAAAGAGAACTGAGTGATGGGGTGATGCAAACTGATGCAAGAGGCATGGACAGTGAAGAAGATGGCTACGAGCAGCAGGCGGTTCCCAGTAGAAGAAGGGAAGTTGTTGCCTCTGAATCTGAGGGGTCTGAAGATAATTATTATGCTGGTCAAGCTCCTGAAGATGAGGAAGCTCCTCAAAGGAAACCAAGGCAAGGAAAACTAGAATGCTACTCCCTCCGTCCGAAAATACTTGTCATCAAAATGGATAAAAATGGATGTATCTAGAACTAATATACATCTAGATACATCCCCTTTTATTCATTTTGATGACAAGTATTTCCGGACGGAGGGAGTACTTTGTTAAATATTATGCGTTTTATGCTTGCTAGACCTGACATTACTAAGTAATTTGTTCCATGGTTGACTAAATGATTCGTTATTTCGGCAGTGCATTCATATTCTTCTCTTATGTAGACCCTTCCTAATAGTGTAGTGACTCATAAGAATCACAATCTCATTGTGCAGCTCGCCAATGGAGGAAGAGAAAGATCATGAAGTTGTCCGTGATGTGTTTGGTGATAGTGATGAAGATGAACCTGCTCCTTATCATGCCCCGGATGAAATTGACGAAGATTCCAATGTAAGATTCAAATCCCAAATTCTTCCTTTTCCATCCATTCAGTAAAATATAGAAATTCCAGATCTCCAGAAGCGATCTTAGTCACAGTTATGAGTCTAGACAGCAATGCGTAGTTGCTTACTGGATGATATGGATAATGCGGTACATGTTAGTGTAACTGAGCTTTTTTTTTTATCGACACAGAACAGTGGTGAATATGGTGGTCCTTTATCTCATTTTACCCTTGTACTTGCCATTTTGTGCTTCCCTAAATAAATCTTAGCTTAACTAAGTAGTCATGCGAACAACTTAAACCTTCTGCGTTTCTTGCATTTGTTCTGCATGAATATTGATCTGTGCTTCCAATCAGGTTTGATGATTTTCCCCATCTATTACACATTATCTTGTTATTTAAAGCCTTTTCATCTCTAGGCACACAATAAATTTCCCTTATTCTCTTCTTCTGTAGCCTATGGAGGATGAATTGCAATATGAGAAAGACTTGCAGCCAGATGATGTCGTGGCTGATGATGATATACGATATGATTCAGATGACAACCGTGAGCCAAAAACAAAAGAGAAGCCAGTTGGCCCACCATTGAACTTGGTGGTTCCACGTCAGCAGCCACCAGCCCGACCGGACAGAGTGAGTTAACTACACATTTAAATCTTGCCTTTCAGTCTCTCTCTCCCTCGCTGCGAGGGATGCCTTTCAGTCTCTTTTCTCTCTTTTTTTCTGATGATATGGTTGAGTACTGGTGCATGTGGTTTATCATTTGATGGTTGATTACTCTTTGAAGTCTGTAGACAGCAGTCTCTTTGCTTTTGAAGTCTAATAGCGATATTATCTTGTCTATATATAAGCCTGTTCTCTTAAGCTCAGCCTATTTGCTTTATCATATCCATCCAACAATTTTATTTTAACGTTGCATGCCTTTTTCTGTTGTGCATGGTGTACATGCACATCATTCTTTATTATTCTTTGCTATCTGTTACTCCTTAATAGTCTAATGGGTGATGTTCTGTTTTACACCTGGTATACACCTGTCTGGTATAATAAAATGACAAGGAAATAACTCGTGCTGTGATGATTGATGAGCAACATTGTTGGGAAGGAAATAACTCGTGTGTGATGATTGATGAACAACATTTTTGTACTTGATGGTGAAAACATTTTGGTCTAGATACATATCCTTATCATAGGTCATCTCATGTTCTATGGGCTTTGGTAAGAATGACAGAATGTTATGATCCATGCTGAATAGGTTTGCACTTCTGCAGCTATTCAGGCAGGGTTTTGTTACCTAATGATTTCTTATCTTGTAGATGAACGTGATCAAGGTATCAAACATAATGGGGATTGATCCGAGGCCTTTTGATCCCAAAACATATGTGGAAGAAGATGTTTACGTTACAGATGAATCTGGGACCAAGAAAAAAATACGACTGGAGGACAATATTGTGCGGTGGAGAACTGTCAAGAATGCTGATGGCACTACATCAGTAAGTGGAACATTTTTCATGCAGCAATGTAGTATTATGAAATCATTTGGTGTTGCAGTCAGTTACAAACTTATGTTCACATTGCCATATTTTCAAATTCTCTCTCCTTGAAGTTGATATGGCATTCCTATCTAGATTATGTCACTACTCTACTTATGACATCATGATGGTTTCATTGATCTTCTATGTTCTTTCAATTTGGCGATGTTCTTGTTTTCCTTACAGCTATCTTTTCCCTCCACCTTGAAGACCTATGCACGTGATGCATTTTAGTCTGCGATGTTTTGCTGCTGTATTACTGAGATTTGTTTTCCCCACCTATAATTGAAGCTTTGCACATTGATTTCTTGCAGGTTGAAAGTAATGCACGCTTTGTCAAATGGAAAGATGGAACCATGCAGCTGCTGATTGGTAATGAAGTTCTTGATATATCCGTACATGAAGCAAATCATGATCAGTCCCATCTATTTCTGAGGAGTGGGAAGGTAAACTATTTCTTGTCTGCTTTCTAATTGCATTTTGTACGGCCTCTTTGTTCATCTATACTCTCATCATCATCCACAATAAGTTTCACTGGCCTGATTAATTTTGAATCATAATGCAGGGAGTTCTACAATCACAAGGAAGACTTCTACAGAAAATGAGATTTATGCCATCTTCCTTGTCTTCAAAGTCACATCGTTTATTAACCGCTCTTGTTGATTCTCAGAATAAGAAAACTGTTAAGATGCAAAAGTGGTATGATGCTAAGGATCCTGAGAGAGTGAAGCAGGAAAAAGAAAGGGTAACCAAAACTCCACTGTTTAGTCCTGTGGTTGAATATGCTCATTGACTTGTCCATGACTTAAGCTAAGGCTCCTATGTCAGATACAAAAACACCTGTGTCTTGTTACACGTCCACTTTCCATGTATCTCTCTTACTGATAGCTATAGGGGCTTGCCATGTATTCCACATGTATGTTTCTTTTTCCCTAAGATTGCTGAATTACTACTTCCTAGTAGGGTCTGCAGCGCTTCATGCTGGTGCCGGGAACCTCATGAAGAGCATGTTTTTACCATATTAAGCCTACAAATACAATGTTCCCTATTATCAGAGAACAAAAAATGGGTGGCTGTTTCACCAGAACAGAATCCAGCCCGGCTCGGCCCGGCCCTTTGCTCTGCTTGTCCTCTCTCTGCTTGATCTTCAGATTCCTGCTTTCCCTCCCTGCTGGATCACGGGGCTTGCTGGCTGTGGATAAACCCTATTGGATGTCCGGTCATCCCTTAGCAGCTTCCATTCTCAGAACATTGAACGAGTCCGACAGTTTTATTTGCGTTTCCCCTTTTCTATAGCCATGAAACTATGGGAGGATGAGTTCTAAGATCAGAAACCTGTAGTTGTACTCACTCCTCTAGACAACCATTTGACACACGAAACCCCTTGCAAACACATGAGAAAATTGACCTTTAAATGTATTGCCGAAGTCATCTATTAATCAATGTTAGCCCCCACTTATTTTGGTCTGAAGCTCTGCCATTGCATACATACCAACACATAAGTCAACGTTAATAAACCCGGTTTGTTTTGTAGAGTTTGAGCTTGACTGGTTCAGAAGTTCTTCTCTGTGTTTCTTGTTCCATTTAGTAAGTGTCAGCCTAACTAATCTAAGGGTAGGGTCTAAAAGTTCTTGTACTCATGATTCGATTTGTAATCTGATGATTATGGTTAGGGGTTTTCAACCCGGTTTGGATACAAACTATGGAAACCGATGAATATGGCCGTAGTTCATTTCCTTAACTAGCTCCAACCACGTTGGCGAAACCAGTACAAAGAGAAAATGAGTAATGGATTCAACAGGTTGAGTCTGACCGTATTTAAAGTCTTGAACACCCTGAATTGTCCATAGCGTTCAGTGTGACACAGTACAACCAACACTCCAAACATCAAATCAAGTGAAGTTGCCATTTATGAAGGTGCAACAATAAATTGTAATTCTTGTCCCATTCTGGAGGCATATTAATCGTGTTTATTGCTGACCTCTTTTTCCGTTTTCCCCCACCAAAACCGATTTTATATGCATTTTCAGCAAAGTTTTTCCTTTTTCACTGACATAGTAATTATGCAGGCTGAGGGCCAAAGTATTAGAGCTCATTCAATTCTTCAACGCAAACGAGAAAAGGTGAACCGCAAATACACACAACCTGCCAGACAAAGAAGGCAGCTTTCTCCAGGGTTTTTGGAAGATGCATTAGATGAGGTGGGTTGTTGTTTCCCTGCTTTTTGCCAATCAAGAAGATTATGGTACAACTAGCTATTCTGGTATATACAGTGTTAGTTTTTTAAGAATAAATGATATACAGTGTAAGCACAGTTTCTCTTGACCTACACTAGTAAATGTCATTTAACAATCACCAATCATTTAGATCTAACTGTATATTTCTTTTATATTTTAATCACAGATCTAGTGTGAACTTACTAAAGCTTACTCTAGGTCATACTATGGGAAGTTTAGTTCTGTATGAAATTCATTTCATGCTTCCCTAGTTTACTCCAAAACTCTTTAGGTTACCTTCTTGAATGTACATCTGCAATTTTTGCCTAGGTGGGTAATTTTATTCTGATAGTGTCATGTTGCCATGGGACCTGGAGATACATGCTCAGTAGCTGTTTTTGTAAGACTAGAGAGTATGAAGTGCTGTGCTGATTTACTTGCCTGGATAATTGAACATGACAATAAGTGAGGTTGTATTTGTGGGCTGTGGGTGACTACTGTGTATCTTGGGTCATGAATGTTATTTTTGTGTGTTACTAGCTCCGCTTCCGAGTAGTAGCGGAATGTGGCAAGAATTCATTGAACATATACTTACTTTTGGCAGGATGAGGAGACTGACAACCACTACAGCTCTCGGCGAATGGCATCTCGTGGTCGTTTTGAGGATGACTTGGAGGCTGAAGCACTAGGTGAAAGGCGTATAATTAACGCAAAGAAGGTGGATAACCGGGCAAAGATGCATTCTCATTTGAACAAATTTATTACTGTCAATGCTTACATGTATTCTGTGCACATTCTCAGTGGAATATGAGCAGAGGTGTTCCTCGCAAACCATCCGTCCCTCCTTCTCGCCCGGCGAGACGCCAGGAGTACTCTGAGAGTGAAAGGGAGGAGTCAGAGTATGAAACTGAAGGCGAGGACATTGAGCACTCGCCCACCGGTGGAAGGGAAGAGCTGGATGAGGAGGATGAATATGAGGAAGACCCGGAGCCTATGTCAGATGAAGGAATCCAGGTAAGATGCCACTGCCTCAAACTCACAGTTTTCCTTTTACAAAGTAGGTAGTGTGGTAAACTGCAGTAACCATCCAATTTAGCAAGAGTCAGGTCCTCTTACCTGGCATACACGGTAAAGAATTAAGTAGTTCAATAACAGGCAAAGACAAGATTGCTTGTAACTCTGACATTAGGAATACGGTCACCAATTTGAATTGAAATTTTAGATGTCAGACTTTGTAGATAATTTTCTTTCGCTCTGCTGCCGCGTTGATCTGAGAGTGAGATGGTAATCAGAACAGAAGGAAGCACCATGATTTCCATTTAACCTGTCATTCAGTCGTGGCCGACTGACTACTCAATGGAGGAAAGATGGTAATAATGTTAATCAAACTGGAACTGGTTGTGCAGGAACCAAAGCGGAAGAGAGAGTCAGCAGTGGGCGGGAGCCAAAGGCGCAGGGAGGTGGACTCGGACGAGGATTCCCCGCCGAGGAAACAGCCTGCGACTGTTCATCGCCGGAAGGGTGTTGTTTTTGAAAGCGATGACGAAGACGAGTGAAGGAGGAGAAAATAGAAATTCGCAAACGTACATTTGTCTCTGCTGCCAAAAGTGTTGTTGAATATTGGATGGGCTATGTGTGAATGTTGTTCATTTAGAAACAAAAAAAGGTGTTGTCAGTTGTCCGTTATTCGGTGCCCAGGTGCAGATCATGAACAGTAAATTCAAATAAAATAGCAAAAGAATTCAAAATAATCTGATATTTTTGGCATCAGAGATGCTTGAATGTGCAAAAATTTGTGGCGAAATGACATTCGAGGAGCTCTTGAGAGAAAAATTGTGTCTCGGAGAAACATAAAGAAAACACTGTTTGGAGCAGATTTTTCTTGTCGAGACTTCCTTCAATGTCATTTTGCCATGAAAAATTTGCACACTCTAACGCACCTAAGCATCTTCTGTGCCAAAAATTGCCAATTTTTAAATTTACTGTTCATCCAATGCACATGGCAATCTCACACTGAGCATCTTTGAGGAAAAAGAAGCAGTTTTTTCTTCTAAATTTACTGTTCGTCGGTGCACCTAGCGCTTTGGCCGAATAATCGACTAAAGTGTGCCGTGTTTATAAGTACTCATATTTGGACGTGGAGTTTCTACAACCGGGAGCATTTGCTCCTGTTGTGAACAGTAAAATAAAATAAAAATTCAGATAAATCTGAATTTTTTTTGTGGCATACTTTCACAAATGCTTTTTTTTTTGCGAATATACTTTCACAAATGTTTGTTGTGCATGCAAAATTTCATCGCAAAATCATATTGGTGGAAGGCATGGTAAAAAAACAAAATTGATGCTCTGAAAATGTTACTTACAAAAGCATTTTCGAGTTTCAATTTAGTTTTTTGGCATGACTTCCACCAATGTGATTTCGCGATGAATTTCTGCGTGCACGACAAACATTTGCAAAAGTATGTCACAAAAAAAATTCAGAATTTTTTGATTTTTTTTCTATTTTTTTGATTTTACTGTTCACACCCGGAGCATTTGCTCCTGTGGGTGTAGAAAGACACTTTCACTCATATTTTTGTTTTCTTGTGGCAAAGTATTGTCATGCGTGCGTGCTGCTGCACTATTGGGCCAGGTGGCACATGTGGGCTGGCCTGTAAACTGTTTTGATGTGCCTGTTATCTTGAAGCCCCAGGCTTGTAGTAGGGCATCTATTGGCAATGCCTGCATAAAAGAAATAAGTATATATTTCACCCCCGAATGTGGCCTGGCGGACGAATAACCCCTTAAACTAGATTTTGGTATGATTTACACTATAAAATCCTCAAAACCGGATAAATATTTGCCACTGAAACAAGTATGCTCTGCTTCTCTAAGCAAAAGACAGTGATCAGGGTGCACATGACATGCGTCAAATGCCGGTCCAAGGCTAAAAACCAGATAAAAATGGGGTTAGTTGCCTCGATATATATGAGCTGTACTTTGCTTCGCCGGGTTCATATACTCTGCCATATCACTACCAGTTCAGGCTTTGTACTGATAAGTACCGTGATTTTATAGGAGTGGAGCGTGTTGAGATACAAGGAGATGTGTAGGATCGTTGAAGGCAAGAGTGTCTAGAGGGGGGGTGATTAGACAACTCGACAAAATAAAAGTTTATGCCTTTTGATTAACATAAGTTCATAGCAAGTTCACAATGAAGGTCAAGTCAAGCATCATGCATACAAGTCGAGCAACATACTAAACATGCAATTCTAGAGTATAGGGCAGCGGAAAGTAAATTGCACGAATAGTAAGGGAGAGATTGTGAAGAGCAAACGCAATTGGAGACACGGAGATTTTTCTCGTGGTTCCGATAGGTGGTGCTATCGTCAATCCACGTTGATGGAGACTTCAACCCACGGAGGGTAACGGCCTTGAGTCCACGGAGGCTCCACCCACGAAGGGTCCACGAAGAAGCAACCTTGTCTATACCATCATGGCTTACGCCCACGGAGGACTAGCCTTACTCGGGGTAGATCTTCACGAAGTAGGCGATCTCCTTGCCCTTACAAACTCCTTGGTTCAACTCCACATCATGACGGAGGCTCCCAAGTGACACCTAACCAATCTAGGAGGCACCACCTCCAAAAGGTAATAGATGGTGTTGGTGATGATGAACTCCTTGCTCTTGTGCTTCAAATGATAATCTCCCCAACACTCAACTCTCCTCACTGATTTGGCTGTGGTGGAGGAAGGGATTGAGTGGAAAGCAACTTGGGAAGGCTAGAAATCAAGTTTCATATGGTGGGAGTGGAGCAACTTGATCTCAACACAAGGGTAGGTAGTTTTCTTCTCGAAATGTAAGGTAGGAGTGGTAGTTCTTTCGATGGCTCTCTCCACGAATGAAGAGGAGGTGGAGGGTATTTATAGCCTCCACACAAAATCCGACCGTTACACACATTTGAGCAATCTCGGTCGGACCGAAGTTGACAACTCGGTGAGACCGAAAGTTCAAATCTTGTGAGCGTTGGGATTTTCGGTGGGACCAAAATACAATCTCGGTTGGTCCGATTCTTCCAAAGTCTAGGGTTTGCCAATCTCGGTGGGACCGACTTTCTCATCTCGGTGACACCGATTTGAGTCTGAATGTTCTGAAGCTTGGCAACACCAATTTCGAATGACCGAGTTTGGAATCGGAAAATCCGAGATTCTTAGGGTTTGGCTATATGGCTGAGGTGGTTCATCTCGGTGTGACTGAGTTTGGAATCGGTGGGACCGAGATTACTTATGGGTTTATGTTGGAATGAAAGATTGCTGATAGTTTGAGAGATAAATCACTAAGCACCTAGAGCAACCAGATCATCATCATAACCTCATCCCCTTTTAATAGTATTGGCTTTCCTATGGACTCAATGTGATCTTGGATCACTAAACCAAAAATGGAGTCTTGAGCTTTTTGCCAATGCTTTCCTTAGCATCTTAGGGGTTCACCTTTCTAGTCCTTTTGCCATGCCAGAGTGATTGACCTTCCTGAAACATACTTGATAAAAGCATTAGTCCAACCACAAAGTATGTTGTCATTAATTACCAAAACCACCTAGGGAGCAAATGTGCTTTCAATCTCCCCCTTTTTGGTAATTGATGGCAACACACAGAAAAGATATCAAAGCTTACTAAATGAAAGACAGGATGATCATAAAAGCTTTGACAAACATGTAGTACACAGGCTCCCCCTACAAGTGTGCAAGATTTTAGATTTTGGTTTTGGACTACCACAAGCACACATGAGAGAAAAGCAAGATGTGCTACATGCAGCTTGGCTATATGCATCAGAGCAGATGAAGGTAAATGAGAGATGATGCATATGTGCATGGTGATTTCTTGCAAACAAGTATTCACAAGCAAGTCACCATCATGCACATTCTGCAAGATGCATATACTTATCTTGGAGTTTCTTGGTATTGTACCTGAAGAAATAAACTTGGGAAAACAAGGTTAGATAACACAAGAGTAGTTCTTCAACCAATAGCAAGAACATCAAGAGTACCAAGCCAGGGATGACATGTATAACGAGTGTCTCATGTTGAGCACTAGCTTGAATCAGCCAACATGTCTCCCAAGACTAAAAGATTTTCAATGAGCTCTGAGAGAATTTTGCTTTTCATAAGAAACCAATTGTATAGGATACCAATTGTATAAGATACCAATTGTATAAGATACCAATTGTACTTTTCAGAAGATACCAATGGTGAGAGTAAGAGAAGCAAAATCAAAAGAATAATGCCAAATGTATTATCACAGTGAAATATGGCAAAGCTTTGATGTGATCCTCTCCCCCTTAAGGTAAGGATGTTTTTCTTCCTTTAAAATATCTTTTCTCCCCTTGTCCTCCAATCTTCCCTTAAGCTCCCCCTAAATCTTCTCCCCCTTTGACATCAAGTGCCGAAAAGGACAGTAAACCAGGAAGGGCAGGAAGGATGGAAGGAAAGAAGTGGGT
Source organism: Aegilops speltoides (assembly GCA_021437245.1). Classification (NCBI taxonomy): domain Eukaryota; kingdom Viridiplantae; phylum Streptophyta; class Magnoliopsida; order Poales; family Poaceae; genus Aegilops; species Aegilops speltoides. The sequence goes on along the minus strand of CM038142.1, from coordinate 306,216,131 downwards.
TCATTAAGAATCACAACTGAGCAATTGAAGTATGCAGAAGAAATCATTTAGATGAGCTGTAGAAGATGATATCCTGGTGAATGTAAATCGGTGACACCGAATTGATATGGATCGGTGAGTCCGAAAGTCAGAGACTTAGGGCAGATCCTTTTTCGGTCAGACCGAAATATTTAAATCGGTGACGCCGAGATTAATTCCAAGGAAATACAGAAATAATTCAGCTCACTTTGCAAGGAATGTTTCAAAAGATTTGCAATGAATCTGTAAATGATTTTCAGGAAATTTATCAGAGCTAAAGGATATTCACAAGAACAGAAGAAACAGAAATGAAAAAGATTGCTAGATGAAGTTTTTTTTTTGTGAAAGGGAAAAACTCAACAAGAGAATCAAAAGAGACAAAAGCAAATCTCCAAAACATATGTACTTCATCTAGACAAGGGTCGGTGACTAGGTCACCTATGTTTGAGTATATTGACTTAGGAGTCAAATGAGAACATTTGATCATAGGTCATACTCATCGTTTAAGCTCAAAATGGGGTTACCATCTTTCGATTAAGCTTTTGATGTGATCACATCTTTTGAAGCTGCTTGTACTCATGTCTTTGAGCAAAGCTTTTTCAAGATGTGAAAAACATACCTTGGGCTTGTTGTTGCTTGTTCTCATGTAGGTGAACTTGATGTGGATGCTCATAGAATGTGAAGTTGGAGCACCAATTCCAATTGTATAGTTCATCTTCCTACATGGGTTAGGCAAGCAAGGAAATACTCAAGAATATCCCATATGACATGAGTGAAGTACCAGAAGTGTATGATGTCAAAAAGGATATGTGGAATTTTGTTCCTTGAACTCAACATCCCAAAGAGCTAGATACTTGGTCAATGACAAGATTACTCATGATTTGAGTGAGTGTGATAATCTTGTAGAATGTAGACCATCCAAGTACCTGCAAGGAGTTAGATGCAATACAAGGAGGCAAATGTGTCCAAGACATATGATAATCATCATAAGAGAAATATCAAGGATTAGTCAATTATGCTCATGCCTTGCACGCATCAATGGAGTTTTCACTCCAAGTTTGAAGCATCAATGATGTTCAACTCACTCCTTAAGCGACAAAACACTTTCTCATCAAGTGGTTTTGTGAAGATATCTGCAAGCTGTTTGTCAGTACGAACATGCTTAAGATCAATGTCACCCTTAGCAATGTGATCACGAATAAAATGATGACGAACTTCAATGTGTTTCGTGCGAGAGTGTTGCACGGGATTGTGTCCAATCTTAATCGCACTCTCATTGTCACAAAGCAAAGGAACATGTCTCGCATGTATCCCATAGTCCTTAAGCATTTGTTTCATCCATAGCAACCGAACACAACACGAACCAGCAGCAATATATTCTCGCTGCGATGAGATAATGATATCGAGTTTTGTTTCTTGGATGACCAAGATACAAGGGATCGACCGAGAAATTGACATGTACCCGAAGTTGACTTTCTATCTATCTTGTCTCCGGCATAGTCCGAGTCGGAATAGCCAACAAGATCGAAAGAGGCCCTCTTAGGATACCAAATGCCAAAGTTAGGTGTGTGTATCAAATATCTCACAATTCTTTTAACAGCTTTGAGATGACATTCTTTAGGAGCAGCTTGATAACGAGCACACATGCATACACTCAACATTATATCAGGACGAGAAGCACAGAGATATAGTAGAGAGCCAATCATGGATCGATAAACCTTTTGATCAACAGGTTTTCCATCTTTAGTCAAGTCATTATGTCCATTAGTAGGCATGGGGGTTCTCATACCTTTGCTCTCTTGCATGTTGAACTTCTTGAAGAGATCCTTAGTGTACTTAGTTTGTGAGACAAAAGTACCCTCCTTAGATTGCTTGATTTGCAACCCAAGGAAGAACTTGAGTTCACTCATCATGGACATCTCATACTTCTCGACATAAGCTTCCCAAACTTCTCACTAAAATCAGGGTTAGTTGATCCAAAGATAATATCATCGACATATATTTGGCACACAAATAGTTCACCGTCAACCCTTTTGTGAATAGCATTGAGTCAATTTTACCAATTTCAAATCCTTTTTCAAGAAGAAAGCTAGTCAAGCATTTGTACCAAGCTCTAGGGGCTTGTTTAAGACCATAAAGAGCTTTGTGCAATTTGTAAACATGATTGGGCTTTTTAGGATTCACAAATCCGGGAGGTTGTTTCACAAATACTTCCTCCTCAATTTCACCATTTAGGAAAGCACTTTTAATGTCCATTTGATAGAGAGTAATGTTATGGTGGTTGGCATAAGCAAGAAGAATGCGAATGGACTCAAGTCTAGCAACGGGGGCATAGGTCTCACCATAGTCCATACCTTCGACTTGTGTGTAACCTTGTGCTACGAGACGAGCCTTGTTGCGGATGACTTGTCCATCTTCATCTTGCTTGTTCCGAAACACCCATTTGGTTCCAATGACGTTTTGGTCATCATTGGGCTTCTCTACCAAAGACCAAACGTTGTTCCTCTCGAAGTTGTGCAGCTCTTCATGCATAGCGTTCACCCAGTCCGGGTCTTCAAGCGCTTCTTCTACCTTCATAGGTTCAAGACTTGAAATAAATGAGTAATGCTCACAAAAGTTAGCTAAACGAGTTTTAGAGCGAGTGATTCTCCCGGAGTCGATGTCATTCATCATTTGTTCCACGGGATGGTCCTTCTTGACTCTTTCTCGAACTCGGGATAGCTTTTGTCGTGGTCGTGGCTGAGCTTCCTCATCATCCTCATCTTCTTCTTCATCTGTGTTGTTGGTGTTGTCTTGAGGTGGTGGAGAAGGAGGTTGTGGTGGATCTTCTTGTCGCACTTCCTCATCTTGGTGAGTTCCACTTGTGGAAGCCTCCATGTTGCCTTGAGGTTCACCTTGCCGTGAGGTAGGGGGCTCCACATATGTAGATGAGGTACTCTCCTTCACTTCCATGGGATGGATCTTTCCAATGGATAAATCTCGAATGGCTTCTGATGGGTCTTTGTCTCCTACATCAATAGGCATTTGCTCTACTTGCGAGCCATTAGATTCATCAAACTTCACATCTACCATCTCTTCAACCTTTCGAGTGAAATTATTGTAGACACGGTAGGTGTGAGAGTTTGATCCATAACCGAGGAAAAAGCCTTCATGAGTTTTAGGAGCAAATTTAGACCGACGATGCTTATCAAGAATATAGCACTTTGAACCAAAGACACGAAAATATCCCACTTGGGGTTTGTTACCCGTAAGGAGCTCGTATGAAGTCTTGCCGAGAAGCTTGTGAAGATAAAGTCTGTTGATGGCGTGACAAGCTGTCTCGACGGCTTCACCCCAGAAGTGTTTTGGTGTCTTGTATTCATCAAGCATTGTCCTCGCCATTTCAATGAGCGTTCGGTTCTTCCTCTCAACAACCCCGTTTTGTTGAGGTGTGTACGTAGCTGAGAACTCATGTAGAATCCCTTCCTCATCGAGAAAAGAGTCCACATGGGCGTTCTTGAACTCCGTTCCGTTGTCACTCCGAACCTTCTTGATCTTCACCTCAAATTGATTCTGAGCCTTTCTAGCAAAGGTTTTGAAGATTTTCTGAACCTGCGATTTGTCATCTAGGAAAAATACCCACGTAAATCTGGAAAAGTCATCAACAATAACTAGACCAAAGGAGTTACCACCAAGACTTTTGTAAGCATTGGGACCAAAGAGATCCATATGAAGAAGCTCAAGCGGTCTCCTCGTGGTCATGATATTCTTCACGGGATGACTTCCTCCTACTTGTTTTCCTGCTTGACATGCACTGCAGAGTCTATCTTTGTCAAAGAAAACATCTTTAACACCAAGAATGTGATCACCTTTGATTAGCTTATCTAAATTTCGCATACCAACATGTCCAAGCCTTCTATGCCAAAGCCAACCTTTAGCAGATTTAGCGATAAAGCAAGTTCTAGGTTGAGCTTTCTTAGTGAAATCGACAATGTATAGGTCACCTCTCGAATGCCAAGAAAGACCATGTTATGATTGTCACTACGAAAAACTTGGCAATCTACTTTGGTGAATAGCACGTTGAATCCAAAGTCACTAATCTGGACACGGAAAGTAAATTGTATCCAAGCGATTCAACAAGCATGACATTTTTAATGGAGCTATCATGAGATATGGCCACCTTACCAAGGCCAAGTACCTTACCCTTGGAGTTGTCTCCAAAAGTCACATACTTGCGTGGACCATCGTTCTTTGCAAGCTCTCGAAACATGTCTTCATCTCCGGTCATGTGATCGGTGCATCCACTATCGAGAATCCACTCTTTTCCACCGGATATGTAGTCTCTCATATTTGCCATAAGACTGAGACTCTTCATGATCTTGTCCAGCTCGGTGTCTGAGTCGTCATCATGCTCATGCTCATCATCATATTGACCCATAGATAATTCATCATCAATACCTAGGTCAATTTGATAATGACTTGCATCAGTTTTATCAACGTGATAATAATCATCGGAATGCAATACAAGAGCATTTCTAACAAGAACATTGATAAGTCCGGAATCACCCTTCTTTTTCATAAGATCACGAAGCTCAAAGAAGCATTTATCAAAGTTAGGATCTTTGGGGCGCAACATATCAAATTCAACAGTCTTGTATAGAATTTCATCAAGACCTCTCAAAGAGTAGTCCGGATAAAGTTCTTCCAAGAACTTACACATAGCATGGGCGCACTCAAAGTTTGTGACAAGCTTAAGCAAGTTATCAGGCAAACCTCTAATGATAAGATTGACGGTTCTAATGTTACGAAGCAAATCAAGCTCTTCATCCATAGTGGGGTGCAAGGGGTCAAATGGTGGTACATATGGGGTTTCAACATATTTGCGCAAGTTGTACATCTTAAAGATAGCAAGCATTTCAACCCTCCACGAGTTATAAGACACTCCATCAAGAATAGGCACTCTATGACTAACACTCCCAAACGTAGACACGTCCATCTTCCTCCAATGGTGTGCAAACCAAAGCAATGGAGACCAAAGCTCTGATACCAATTGTAGGATCGTTGAAGGCAAGAGTGTCTAGAGGGGGGGTGATTAGACAACTCGACAAAATAAAAGTTTATGCCTTTTGATTAACATAAGTTCATAGCAAGTTCACAATGAAGGTCAAGTCAAGCATCATGCATACAAGTCGAGCAACATACTAAACATGCAATTCTAGAGTATAGGGCAGCGGAAAGTAAATTGCACGAATAGTAAGGGAGAGATTGTGAAGAGCAAACGCAATTGGAGACACGGAGATTTTTCTCGTGGTTCCGATAGGTGGTGCTATCGTCAATCCACGTTGATGGAGACTTCAACCCACGGAGGGTAACGGCCATGAGTCCACGGAGGGCTCCACCCACGAAGGGTCCACGAAGAAGCAACCTTGTCTATACCATCATGGCTTACGCCCACGGAGGACTAGCCTTACTCGGGGTAGATCTTCACGGTAGGCGATCTCCTTGCCCTTACAAACTCCTTGGTTCAACTCCACATCATGACGGAGGCTCCCAAGTGACACCTAACCAATCTAGGAGGCACCACCTCCAAAAGGTAATAGATGGTGTTGGTGATGATGAACTCCTTGCTCTTGTGCTTCAAATGATAATCTCCCCAACACTCAACTCTCCTCACTGATTTGGCTGTGGTGGAGGAAGGGATTGAGTGGAAAGCAACTTGGGAAGGCTAGAAATCAAGTTTCATATGGTGGGAGTGGAGCAACTTGATCTCAACACAAGGGTAGGTAGTTTTCTTCTCAGAAATGTAAGGTAGGAGTGGTAGTTCTTTCTGATGGCTCTCTCCACGAATGAAGAGGAGGTGGAGGGGTATTTATAGCCTCCACACAAAATCCGACCGTTACACACATTTGAGCAATCTCGGTCAGACCGAAGTTGACAACTCGGTGAGACCGAAAGTTCAAATCTTGTGAACGTTGGGATTTTCGGTGGGACCGAAAATACAATCTCGGTTGGTCCGATTCTTCCAAAGTCTAGGGTTTGCCAATCTCGGTGGGACCGACTTTCTCATCTCGGTGACACCGATTTGAGTCTGAAGGTTCTGAAGCTTGGCAACACCAATTTCGAATGACCGAGTTTGGAATCGGAAAATCCGAGATTCTTAGGGTTTGGCTATATGGTGAGGTGGTTCATCTCGGTGTGGTGAGTTTGGAATCGGTGGGACCGAGATTACTTATGGGTTTATGTTGGAATGAAAGATTGCGATAGTTTGAGAGATAAATCACTAAGCACCTAGAGCAACCAGATCATCATCATAACCTCATCCCCTTTTAATAGTATTGGCTTTCCTATGGACTCAATGTGATCTTGGATCACTAAACCAAAAATGGAGTCTTGAGCTTTTTGCCAATGCTTTCCTTAGCATCTTAGGGGTTCACCTTTCTAGTCCTTTTGCCATGCCAGAGTGATTGACCTTCCTGAAACATACTTGATAAAAGCATTAGTCCAACCACAAAGTATGTTGTCATTAATTACCAAAACCACCTAGGGAGCAAATGTGCTTTCAAGATGACAGGGACTGGCTGGAGGTGGTGAGACATGGGGTGGCCGCCGTAAAAAGCCAAAGCCAGCACCGAAGCTACAAACTTCACCGTCGGCTGAAACTTCACCACGAGAGGCTCAAACACCAGAGCAGCAACCAGTGAGCCGGCCAGCAACAAGTGAGGGAGGTGCATGGGAGCAGCATGCAGCCGGGCAGATGGACACCAACAAACCCCCAACCCCCCCTCCAACAAACCCCTTTCTCACGAGCCCTGAAATCCCTAAATCATCAGCGGAACATACAGAGAGATGGGTAGTCAGGTTTGCATCACGAACGGGGATCCATGGCTTCAATCCAATCGTGATTTCATCCTCTCGATTATGGGATGCGGCGGTTTTTCCTTGACGGCGACGACGACCAGAAGGAAGCAGAGGAGGCGACCCGGCCAAAAAGAGGAGGGTTCGATGCATTCAACCGGTCCGGTGCAACCAAGCCATGTCAGCATGCATAACTCTCAATACCCATCATAGTGCCGCGCCACGTCAATTAGCAGTGTCCCAAAACCGGTTTATATCGAACCAAAATCGGCTAAGAGGGAGATTTATCCGGTTTGAAGGATTTTGGGGTCAAAATTATACCAAATTAGAATTCACGGGGTTATTTGTCCCTCTGGCCACATTTGAGGGTGAAATGCAGACTTCTTTTCTGTATAAAACACGCAAGAAAGCTTTTATCCACACAAAAACCTTTTCTGTTTTTTCAACGCAAACTTCCTAACGCATAGGACTCTTGGAAAGTGTTCGTGAAGAAGGGCGCCGTGTCAACTTCTGTCGGGGCTCTATGCTCATCCAGTTGGGGAGGTGCACAGCAACAGTAACTCGTCGGGGAAGCATCACTGGATGTTGTTCCTCATCGACCTCCCCCTTCTCGCTCACATCCGCACCGGCGCGTCTACGTCTTGGTTGTGCCTGCCCGTTGCGTCGCTGCGCGAGAAGGAGCACCGAAGGGCCCACATCGGCGGGAGGTCCTATATGACGCGTTCTGCGTCAACTTTTTTTTGAGCATCAGTACAGACACAAGCGCTCATATACACACGCATACACTCACCCTTATGAACGCACACATGCACACCCTACCTCTATGAGCACCTTCGAAAGACTGAGCCGGCATATCATCTCGAGATTTACGAAGCCACCGTAGGTGCCTCGTCGTCGACGGGAACGTCTCCTCCCACAGAAATCGCATCGCCAGAAATCATGAAATAAATCCAGGAATAATGAGAGCACCAGGATTTGAACCCTGATGGGTTGGGGATACCACTGTCCACCTAACCATCTCTACCACAGGTTGGTTCGCCGTTCTGTGTCAACTAGGTGCGTTTTCACACAGGACTCCTTCACGGGCTAAGTGGGCCGCACTGTGCGAGTTTCCTTTCTTAGCGCGGGAATGATCTGGTTCGAACAGTTTCACTGCTTCATTGTTTTTTTGCGAGGGTGCTTCATTGTTGTTTCTGGTGTTAACTAAAGCAAGTAAAAGCTTAGACAAGCTTTTAAAACAGAACAAGCTTAGACAAACTTTTCCTACTGTTTGAACCTTCTTTACAACTGCAATTAACCAAGAAAGTATGACTGGGCAGCAAGAGAGAAAACATAAAAATGTAAGTAAACAGTACATAAAAGCTTAGAGCTTCTTTTACAAACTGATTATGTTGTTTTTAACCTTCTTTGAGAATTTTAAAATCATGAAAATTTGGAACTCTGAACTTTCAAGAAAATACGGAATTTTTAAAAAATTGTGAACAATTGTCGAGGAACATGATATTTTTAATACTTTCACCTTTTTTGAAAATGTGAACCAATTCTGAATACTATGGAAAATGCGAACAATTTTGTTCAACGTGAACAAATTTTGGAATTGCGAACACTTTTTGAACATGCGACCAAATTTTGAAAAATAAGAAAAAAATTTGAGAAAATTTAGAACACGTGAACATTTTTGGAATTTCCGAACAAATTTTTAAAAAGGAGAAATTTTCGAAAACAAATATTTTTTGGTTTGTGAACAAAACTTAAAAAGGTGAACGTATTTTGAAACAAAGCAAACAAATTTTGCATGTTATGAACAAAATTTGAAAACATGAACATTTTTGGTAAAAAATGAACAAAAATTTTAAAATGCGAACATTTTTTGAAAAAGAAAAAGAAATCTGAGAAAGAAAAAATGAAAATGAAAAGAAAAGAAAATCGAAGAAAAAAAGAAAAAAGTAAGGAAAATAAAAAGAAAAAAGGAAAAATGAGAGAAAAGGAAAAAAGAAACAAGAAAAAAAAAGAAAAATGAAAAGAAAAACAGAAAAGAAAGAACTCCGGTTAAGGAACCTTCTAGAAGGTTCCCAAAACCGTAAAAAACTGGCTGGAACCTCTAGAAGGTTCCCGAAACCGGGAACGCTGAAGAGCGCTTAAACAGGCCGGCCCAAATATGACCTATCGGATCGAGCGCATGTGCGAAGCTGCGACTTCTTGCCGCAGAGAGCGGCGAATAGGAAATTCCCACATCGGCCACGTGAATAAGAGCATCAGAGGGCCTGCGTGCGGCGTGAGCGACAATGGCTTAGGGTCGGGGATAGGCACGAGAAAAACAACATGGGCGTGTTTGGTTGCTTTCGCTGCCGACCTAGCTCACAGGGGAAAAACGAGCCACGCTGAGCAGGGCCTGGGTAAGAAAAACATGGTTGAAAACGTAGATGACAAGTTGATTGGTTGCCTGTATTGAGGGTCTTGTCTTCGAGATGCAATTTTCACCCGGCGTTTGGTTGCATACATGCATATGATTACCAACGTTAATGCTACGTCTGGACTTGCGTTGGTTTTCCCCGAAGAGGAGAGGATGATGCAACACAGTAGCGTAAGTATTTCCCTCAGTTTTTGAGAACCAAGGTATCAATCCAAGAGGAGGTCACGCGCAAGTCCTCGTGCACGCACAACACGATAGCAACTCGCAACCAACGCTTAGGGTTGTCAATCCTTCACGGTCACTTACGAGTGAGATCGATAGAGATAATATTTTTGGTATTTTGATGAGATAGATGCAAAGTAAAAAGTAAAGGCAAAGTAAAAACAAAGCAAGTAAAGAAAGTGATATAGATTGATATGATGAGAATAGACCCGGGGGCCATAGGTTTCACTAGTGGCTTCTCTCAACAGCTTAAGTATTCTACGGTGGGTGAACAAATTACTATTGAGCAATTGACAAAATTGAGCATAGTTATGAGTATATCTAGGCAATGATCATGTATATAGGCATCACGTCCGAAACAAGTAGATCGAAACGATTCCGCATCTACTACTATTACTCCACTCATCGACCGCTATCCAAAGATGCATCTAGAGTATTAAGTTAAAAACAGAGTAACACTTTAAGCAAGATGACATGATGTAGAGGATAAATTCATGCAATATGATAAAACCCCATCTTGTTATCCTCGATGGCAACAATACAATACATGCTTGCAACTCTTTCTGTCACATCCTTTGAGTAAGGACATCGCAAGATTGAACCCAAAGCCATGCACTTCTCCCATTGCAAGAACTACCAATCTAGTTGGCCAAACCAAGCGGATAATTCAAGAGACTTGCAAAGATAACTCAATCATACATAAAAGAATTCAGAGAAGAATCAAATATTTTCCATAGATAATCTTGGATCATAAACCCACAATTCATCGTTCTCAACAAACACACCGCAAAAAGAAGATTACATCGAATAGATCTCCACGAGAGAGGGAGAACATTGTATTGAGATCCAAAAGAGAGAAGAAGCCATCTAGCTACTAGCTATGGACCCAAAGGTCTAAAGTAAACTACTCACACTTCATCGGAGGGCTATGGTGATGATGTAGAAGCCCTCCGTGGTGGATGCCCCTCCCATGAAGCTCCTAATAGGCCCCAAGATGGGATCTCGTGGATCTGAGAAGGTTGCGGCGGTGAAATTAGGTTTTGGCTCCCTTGATCATACGGGGATCGTGAGGTATATATAGGAGGAAGGAGTACGTCGGTGGAGCTTCGAGGGGCCCACGAGGTAGGGGGGCGCGCCCTCCACCCTTGTGACCTCCTCGGAAGCTTCTTGGAGTAGGGTCCAAGTCTCCTGGATCACGTTCGGTTGGAAAATCACGATCCCGAAGGTTTCATTCCGTTTGGACTCCGTTTGATATTCTGTTTCTCCGAAATACTGAAAAAGGCAAAAAACAACAATTCTGGACTGGGCCTCCGTTTAGTAGGTTAGTCCCAAAAGTAATATAAAAGTGAAAAATAAAGCCCAATATAGTCCAAAACAGTAGATAAAGTAGCATGGAGCAATCAAAAATTATAGATACGTTGGAGACGTATCAGTTAACAACAAAACTTAACAGTCATTAGGTTGGGCTTGACAATTCGTCAAACACTTTGAGCGCGCTGGAGCTTCCACTGCTCATCGTGCCCACCACCAGCTCCCCGCGACCGTGGACGCGCCCGACTCATTGCCGTGGCCGTGGACGCGCCTGGCTCGCCGCCGTGGCCGTCGCCGCAACACTCACACCAAAGACCAAACCCAGCATACGTCCCTGTGCAAAGAAAGAAGCGGATCCATGGCTTTCGTCCCGGAGGCACCTGCAGCGAGGAAGCTCCTGCTACGGGGCGGCGGAGCCATGACGCGGCCCCTGCGCGAGACCGCGGGGCGCTTTCTCACCCCCCTGTGGGAGCTCATCAAGCAGAAGGCCGCCGAGCTCGCGGCCTTCCTTGCCGTGCTCGGCAAGAAGGCATGCGTGAGGCGCTGGCAGGGCGGGCACGGACGCGAGCGCCGTGGCGGGGAGGAGGCAGCGGCCACGACGTGGTGGCCCGCTGGGGGAGGAAGCTGTCGGCCAGGGGACGAAGCAGCTGCAGAAGCAGGGCGCCGCCCTGGGCGCGAGGGGCTCCACCCCTGGTGGCGCACGAGCGAGGAGACAAGGCGTAGCAAGGGGCCCGCCGCTGTGCTTGCTAGCAGCGGGTGGAGCAGCGCGGTACGCGGCGGAGCGGGCGCCCGGGAGCGGAGTGGCCATGCCCTCGGGTGTGAGGCGCGTGTGCAGGGGAGGCGAGGTATGGGAGCAGGTGGCGAGACAGGGGAGCAGGTGGCGAGACAGTGCGAGGCGCGGTCGCAGCCGGCGCGACCAACCGACGGGTAGCGTGGGACCGGCCTGCGGGCGTGCAGGGAGGGGAGCGACAGAGCTGCAGGGGGGGCCTGAGCGGGGTTGGAGCAGCGCGCGGGGGCGCAGGAGGCGGTCAGGCGCGATGCACGCGCGTGCGGACGGCGGCGGAGCTCTTCTCACCGGAGACCCGCTCGGAGTCGCTCGCGCAGTGGGTGCGCGTCGGCGTCACCGTGGTGCTCCCGACCGCGCACTTGTGCTACTCTAGCTCGCCCGGTGCTACGGCCGCTGCTGCTGCGGCCGCCACGGCGGCGGGCGAACGACGGTGGCTCTCGGCCACGGCGGTGCGTGCATGCTGCGCAGCGCGTTCGAGGGTGATCCCCGGACATACTTCCGCGACCTCCGTGCAAAGAAGCCCCTGATCCCATGTCGGACGGGATCGACGGGATCGCACTAGAGTAGAAGGAGAGAGAGAGATATTAACTCGAGACACACGTCTCCGGAGAGCCACCCACGTGCGCCTCGAAGCATTGCTAGGGCCTGGCTCTCGGGAAACTGCCGATTCAACCGTTTCCAACGTGCCAGGCCCAGCGGTGCTTTAAGAACCGTGCTATGCGGGCTCAACAATGTATGCAAGAAACCAAACAACCGAGATCCGAAAAGATGTTGTACCGCGCGGTCCTGGTTGGGCTCGATGTGGGCAACCAAACTCGCCCCATCTGCTCACGGCGGCGGTGCCCCCGAGGCCCTGAGGGTGGTGATGATTGATGGATAGCGGAAGATGGTATGTGGAAGTGGTGCCAGGGGTAGTAGAAGATGCATTTCCACGACGGAACAGGGAACCGCTTGTGGAGGGCAGAGGGGCAGAGGAGTGGTCTCGGGAGAGTGAGCCACTCGTGTGGGTAGTGCAGGTATGCACCCAACCCCCCTGTCTTTTTTAGTTTATTTTAGAGATGAATTTCGCATAAGCCACATCCATCTGGATGTCTAGCTCCTCCAATTCACAAACACGAAATTTTTGCTCATATGGTGTGTGCCAACTTAAATGTTTAAGTTATGTCTACTATTAGGTTCATTTGCCATTATCTACATGGATTTTTTTTTTCTGAATCTGCCATGGAAACATAGCATACAATTTTTGAATTTGCTACCATGTTTTGAAACAAATAATATCTAAAATTGTCATGTGAAGCATCACAACATTTTTCTGAATTGTCATCATGTATGCCAACAAAAGCATTCTAAATTTGCGATGCCACCATTGCAAACTTTTTCTAAATTGCAATGTCTTAGGAAACAACTTTTCTAAAGTTTCCATGATGTGTATAACATTTTTTAATTTTTTTTCCATGTTTACATGATTTTTCAGAGTTTTTATACAAACAATACACTTTGCCTTGATGTAAAACTACATTTTGTCATGTGACCATTACATTCTATTCCCTACAAATTGCAATGTTTTATAAAACAAAAACCTATAAACAATGCCATGTCACTGTTACAATTTTTCTCAATCGCCATGACCTTAGGAAATTCAATTGTGTAAATTTGCCTTGCGATTTTTTACATTTTTTCTCACACGGCCTTCAGTCATCAGAATGTTTATTCTATATTTGTCATATGACCAATATAACATTTTACAAAATTTTCCATGCTTTAAAGGAAAAAATCACTAAATTTATCATGATTTAGGAACACAAAATTTTCTAAATGTTCCATGTTTGTGTATAAATTTGCCATGAGTTAAAGAACAAATTCCCAATTTTGCATTGAGTGCCGTGCATTTCCATGTACATATAGATAGTTACCATTACTCTAGCGATTTTTCATCACACTCCTACTGTTTTTACGGCAAATTTTAGTATTCGGTGATGGTAGCTCCACATAATTCTAGGCATTTTGATGATTATTTTTAGTATATGCTCATGATAGCTCCACATAACTTAGGATGGCAAATTTTCCACCATTTTGGAAACAAAAGAAAATCAAAAATTGTCATGCGAAACACCACAACAATTTCTGAACTTGCCAACATGTATGGACAGAAAAATTCTAAATTTTTGATGTGTCTATTGCAAACTTTTTCTAAAATTGCCATGCCTGAGAAAATGAATTTTTTTTCTAAAGTTGTCATTATATAAGTTACAACATTTTTTTTCAAAATTTCCATGTTTGCAATATTTTCAAGGTTTTTCATACAAACAAATAGACTTGCCTTGATGTACAACTACATTTACCATGTGGCCATTACATATTTATCCATTCCATGTTTTTAAAAAAACTTTGCCATTCCATTGTCACATTTTTTTAATTTTCCATGATTTTAGGAAATTAAATTGTCTAAATTGGGCATGCAAATTTTTTACAATCTTTCCATCCTTGCCTTCATTCACAAAAAAAAATTCTATATTTTTCATGTGACCAATATTAACATTTTTCAAAAATTTACATTATTTAGAGGACAAATTCCCTACACTTTCTATGATTTAGGAACACCAAAATTTCTAATTTGCAATATGCCTGCATAAATTTGCCATGAGTTATTGGAAAATTTTGAAATTTTGCCTTGAGTGTGATGCTTTTTTATGTGCCTATAGATAGTCGCCATTACTCTAACAAATACTTTTTACCATATTCTTCACACTTTGTTGTTTTGATGGCAAATTTTAGCAAATTGTTTCCATATAGGTTTTGTTCAAACTTTTCTGTTTTGTTAGTTTGTATAGATGGTAAGCAGTTCTTGTAACAACAAAGTTATTCCCGTGGCAAATTGTTTTTATGTAGTATGCAATTATAGATCCCCGGTGGCACGTATACACACGTCATTGCAACTGTACATGTGAGGCAAATTGTAGAATTTTTCTCTAATTAATGGTAAAGTTAGATAATCTTTGCACTCTCACGTGGCAAGTTTAGAAGAAAAAAAAACTATCTATATCATGGTAAATGTAGGAATACTGTGTACCAGTCACATGGCAAATCTGGAAATTTCCTTTTTTCTAAAATCATTACAAATTTTAGAAAGTTCACAATGGTCACACGACAACTTTTAAAATTTACTTATACAAATCTTGGCAACTTGTACAAATTTTATTCTCTAACTAAACCATGGCAAGTCTTTATTTTGAACTTTTAAAAACCCTCAAATACATGGCAAGCCTCCATTACTAACTCAGTGCAACAATGCGTCCTCCTGGGTGGCCAAGAAATGCCTCGTGGGGGCAGAGAGTAGCGCAACGCGGCGCACATGGCGGCGTTCGCGAAGTCATACATCACATCGGCATGGGTCCTCACGGGCCCCGCGCTCGCGGAGGTGTGGGCCCTGGATCGTTCCAGGACCACCAAGCATACCACCCCTCACCGCCGGCATTGGGTCAATAACCAGTTCCTCCAAGTGGGGTTATCCGAGTCTAAGTGCTTTGCTAGGCTCCAAGGGAAGGGCGGACGCCGCAAGGCGGAGTCCATGGCCTACCGTCGACGCTAAACGGAGGCGACCGAGCATTTGCGCCAGGCGAAAGCAGCCGAGTGACGAGTGTGATGCGGTAGCTGGGCAGGGATGCCACGACGCCTAGCGGGCCTTCCACCATTGGAAGGACGACGGCGACATCTCCGGCAGCGACGAGGATGGTGGCGCAGACGGCGACAGATTTAGTCAAGACAACCATGCCTACGAGGTCACGGTCCGATACGTTGCTTAGTTTAGGCCACAATTAGTTTGAAGTTGTTTAAATTTGTCCTTTTTTATTGTAAATATATCAAAATTTAACAAATTTTATCTGTTTATCACGAAGTTCATCCGTGTTTTTGGTTAAAACATTTAACCGAGTCGGGCATGTGATGCCCACGATTGAATGGACGATGCCATAGCCACTGTGTGTAAACACGTCTATATATCTATGACCATTTGATACTATATAATCTAGTTGGAGTTATCCTTACTTATAACTTTATTTTCTCCATTCAACAAGAAAGACCAAAGATTGCGTCACCATGGCTCATCATCTATGAATGCCGTGTGTGGATATAGGGTTTCTGGTGGACATGGTGTCATGGACTTGGTCTAGAGCGGTGGCTATCTCGCTCAGTTGGAAGGCTGGCCCCACTCCATAACACGTGTTGCTCGAAGCACACCAAATGGACCTTACGCCGACACCTGGCGATCCACCTGTCAAATGCCGCGCCAACTCGCTTGCCTGGATTTCTCACTTTCAAAAGAAAGGAAAAGACCCGCGTGCCTATTTTGTCTTTTTAGGGGCGTCTGCCTGGCCTCTTATTTTTTTGTGATGGCACGCAGAGGAGATATACACTTGGGGCTGTGCTCACATGTCACGCGACCCCCAACATGGCAGTGTCCAACACACGAAGGAGAACCTGCTAGCCTATTTTGGCATTTTCCTTTTGTTTTTTTGTGGTGGCATGCAAAGGAGATATACACTTGAGGGTTGCCCTCATGTGTGGCGCGGACCCCAACATGGCGGTGTCCAACACATGGAAGAGAAGCTACTACGGGCCACACTTGCAAAGCTAACGGCCCTTTCCGGGAAACTTCCTTTTCTCCTTTTGTTTGGAACTATACTACAAGAGTTTTTGTCTTTTTTGAAGGAAATAATGAGAGTTATGAATAGATGGACAAGCATACTTGCACCATTCCTTCCTTCACCCTTTCTTCTTTTCTTTTTCTTTCTTTCTTTACGCTTCTCTTTCCAACAACCAACACCAAGAAAAGTTGTTGATTCCAGATATTACTCAAGGTAACAATGTGGAGAGAAAAATAGTCAAGATTATGTAGTCATAACTTATATCGGACCATACACATTATCATAGTATTATTTTTCTTCTCAGTTCGTTGTAGTTGATAAAACTGTTGGGTAATGTTGCATGGAAAACAAAAAACTTCTACGCACACGCAAGATCTATCCATGGAGATGCATAGCTCCGAGAGGGGGAGAGGATCTTCATACCCTTGAAGATCGCTAAGGGAAGCATTTATTAACGCGGTTGATGTAGTTGTACACCTTCACGATCCGTCCTGATCAAGTACTGAACGTACGACACCTCTGTGTTCAGCACACGTTCAGCTTGATGATGTCCTCGCCTTCTCGATCTAGCAAGAGGGGCGAAGTAGTAGATGAGTTTCGGCAGCACAACGATGTGGTAACAGTGGTGGTGAAGAATAATCTCCGCAGGGCTTCCCCAAGCTCAACGAAAACTAGACGGAGGATAAACTAGAGGGGGCGGGGTTCCTGGCACACAACTAGGTGAATCTTGATGTGTTTCGGGTGCTAGACCCGCCCCTCTATTTATGTGTTGAGACCTGGGGTCATTTCTTGGAGAAAGAACCTCCTCAAAGTCGGTTTAGCCCATAAGGCAAGAGTCCTTCTCGAACTCCAAGACCAGACGCCAGAGCCCTCGGCCTGGCCTCCACAAAACTTCCTTTTCGATCTTCCTAAAGCCCCGTGGGATTTACCCCTTGGCCCAAATAAAGTGTTATCACACCAGAGCATTTCGGGAAACATCCGAACCCCCTTCCGGCGAATTCCGGAACCCTTCCGGAGATCAAACTGATGGAAATATGCCCTAGAGGCAATAATAAAGTTGTTATTATTATATTTCCTTATTCATGATAAAGGTTTATTATTCATGCTAGAATTGTATTGATCGGAAACTTAAATACATGCGTGGATACATAAACAAATATCGTGTCCCTAGTGAGCCTCTACTAGACTAGCTCGTTGATCAAATATGGTTAAGGTTTCCTAACCATAGACATGTGTTGTCACTTAATAACGAGATCACATCATTAGGAGAATGATGTGATGGACAAGACCCATCCGTTAGCTTAGCACATGATCGTTCAGTTATTGTTATTGCTTTCTTAATGTCAAATACATATTCCTTCGACTATGAGATCATGCAACTCCCGGATACCGGAGGAATACCTTGTGTGCTATCAAACATTACAACATAACTAGGTGATCATAAAGATGCTCTACAAGTATCTCTGAAGGTGTCTTTTGAGCTTGCATAGATTGAGATTAGGATTTGTCACTCTGTGTATCAGAGAGGTATCTCTGGGCCCTCTCGGTAATACACATCACAAGAAGCTTACAAGCAAAGTGACTAAGGAGTTAGTTACGAGATGATGTATTAAAGAACGAGTAAAGAGACTTACCGACAACGAGATTGAACTAGGAATGAAGATACCGACGATCGAATCTCGGGCAAGTACCATACCGACGGACAAAGGGAATTACGTATGTTGTCATAATGTTCGACCGATAAAGATCTTCGTAGAATATGTAGAACCAATATGGGCATCTAGGTTATGGTATTGGTTATTGACCGGAGAGGCATCTCGGTGATGTCTACATCATTCTCAAACCTGTAGGGTCCGCACGCTTAATGTTCGTTGATGATATAGTATTATATGAGTTATGTGATTTGGTGACCGAATGTTGTTTGGAGTCCCGGATGAGATCATGGATATGACAAGGAGCTCCGAAATGGTCCGGAGGTAAAGATTGATATATGGGACGATGCTATTTGGTCACTGGAAAGGTTTCAAAGTGTATCTGATAGTCATCGGATCACCGGAAGGGGTTCCAGGAAGCCCCGGGAGGTTAATGGGCCTTATGGGCCAAGAGGGGGGCAACACACCAGCCCACAAGGGGCTGGCGTGCCCCATCCCTTGGCCGCCGGCCCTAGGGATGGAAAGGGGGGATGGCTAGCCCCTCTTTCTTTCCCTCCACCTAAGAGAAGGAAAGGTGGGGCACCTCCTCTTGTCCCCCCGCAGGCATACAAGGAAGGAGGGGGGGGGGGCGCTAGAGGATAGGAGCCCAAGGGTGTAGGAACGAAGTATGTCTACCAGAGGGGGGGGGGGGTGAATGGGAGTTTTAAATTTTCTTCGGAGAACTTAAATCTCTCATAACCAGCAACGGAACGAATGTAAAATAAACTATCGTGAACTAACACAGAGTACCAAAGGGAAACTAAAACACGCTTTGATGTAAATCATATGAATGAAAATGCATTGAAGGTAAACATGAGTGACAAAGATAACCAAAGATGCTCGATGGCGACAAGGAATTTGTTCGACTAGTTCGTCCTTCTGCACAAGGACCACGTCTGGTTTGGAGGGGCTGTGACTTAACACGAAAGGTAAACTCTCTTCACCCTATTCTCCTCAATAATCGATTCGTCAACTGATGCCGATTACTTGTGGTAGATACTTGAAGGCAATCTCCGAACCTTTACAGACTTCTTCTTTGAGAACCACAATCACTCTTGGTCTCTGAAGAAATTGACACCTAACCATCTAGAGAGTTTGTAGCTCTCAAGAGTAATAGGCAGAGCGTACTAAACTTAGATTCCAGTGATGCTGGACCACTATCTAATTCTTTGGCTCTAGGGTTTTTCTCTCGGTGGATTTTAAACTCAAATCTCTCAAAAAGTGGGTTGCTCAACAATGTTCTTAGAAATCAAATGGAGCAGCCACTGGACAAAGCCAGTGTGGGGTGGCTATTTATAGTCATAGCCTTCCCAGATGAGAAATGACCATTTTTGGGCACCAGCTCCAGCCAATGGCCAACCGACACATTCACATCGGTCGGATTTTGGAGCAACGGTAACATTACTTGAGGAATACGTAATGCTAACTCCTCGGTCCGAGGCAAATCTATCGCAGCGAAGAAGATCACAGTCTCTTGCTGGCATGTATTTACTCGGAACACAAAGAGATTTCTCTCACAACTTTCATAGGATTTGGGTTAAGCATCAGAGAATCAAAGCTTCGAACACTACACCCCTCTTAATAGTATGGTGGTCCTATGACTCAATGAAAGAAGAAGAACAATGACACAAATGCTACATCTTCATCTTCCTCGAATGTAGTCATATGCTTCGAACACACACCGAACCAATTGCTTAAACTTCAACAATATTGGGTGGCCACTCTTGTTAGCTCTACCTTCAGTGATAACCTTCCCTGCACAACAGGGAGATTATCTTCGTCATTTGCATCAAACTCCTCGATACTTCAGGGACTTGCTACTCTGTGTGCACTAGCAAACGCATAAGTCCCATACTGTTTATGTCAATAAACTCCAAAACATAAGGGGCCAATCATTGCACCAACAATGTCCCCCCTTTTGGACGGTTGTTGACAAAACAGATAATCATCAAAGTGAAGATAGATAAGTGAAATGTGAATCAAACAAGAGTGAACTTGCGTTACTTGACTCGATGATGAAATGTACTCCCCTAGATGTATGCAGGGTTAGTTGTTATAGAATGACATTCCTTGCAATTCATTAAAGCGAAGGATTTTTCAATCATACGAGGTAATGATCCGCACTGATGATAATTAATCCAACGAGAATATAGTGCAATCATTCATGACTTCTGTCAGCAGTTCCACCTGCAAAACAAATGCTTCAAGAGAATATAGTGCAGTAGGCGGGGTCATTAATATTTCAACCCATATCAGAAGTTTTACATCAGAGCACATAAAGTGGCATAAATAGTCTCAAAAGATGTAGCAAATAAACATAGCGGCCAAATCCAAAAGAGCAAATCTATCAAAACTCTCGATGTGATTCTCCCCCTTTTTGTCAACTAGTGTCAAAAAGGTGACAAAAAACATGAGTGCGAAAATAGGTGAATATGATTTACTCAGAGGCATCACCCGAAGAAGTTTCTGATTTGGAGGTGGCTGGAACATCTTCATCGTCAGCAACAATAGATCCTTCAAGACTGGCTTGGGGCAGAGAAGAGGAAGGCACATTGGGATCAACCTCTTGAATCTTGCGAGACAGAATATTTCCTTCAGCAAGTTTCTCAATGGGCGAAGTGGCTTCTGATTCGTTGAGCAGTTTGCGCAGCAGAATTCGAAGTAAATTCCTTGTTGGTGTTGGGAACATAGTAATTCAAAAAATTCCTACGATCACGCAAGATCTATCTAGGATATATATAGCAACGAGACAGGAGAGTCTGTCCACATACCCTCGTAGACCGAAAGCAGAAGCATTTAGTAACGCGGTTGATGTAATCGAACGTCTTCATGATCCAACCGATCCAAGTACCGAACATACGACACCTCTGTGTTCAGCACACGTTCACCGACATCACTCGAGCTCTTGATCCAGTAGAGGGTCGAGGGAGAGTTCCGTCAGCATGATGGCGTGGCGACGGTGTTGATGATGTTACCAGCATAGGGCTTCGCCTAAGCACTACGACGATATGACCGAGGTGTTAAACTGTGGAGGGGGGCACCGCACACGGTAAGAGAATAACTGTTATGCTTTGGAGTGCCCCCCTTCCCCTGTATATAAAGGAGGGAGGGAGGAGGCCGGCGGCCTAGGAGGGGCGCGCCTATAGGGGGAGTACAACTAGGATGCCCAATCCTAGTTGCAGTCCCCTTCCTTTTCCAAGAGGGGAGAGAGGGAAAGAGTAGGAGAGGGAGAAAGAAAGAGGGGGGCGCCGCCCCCTCCTAGTCCAATTCAGACCAGCCATGGGGGGCGGGGGGCATCCTGCGACCTTCCTATCCTTTCCACTAAAGCCCATTAAGGCCCACTACTTCCCCGGGGGGTTCCGGTAACCTCCCGGTACTCCGAAAAATGTCCGAATCACTCCGGAACCTTTCGGATGTCTGAACATAACCTTCCAATATATCAATCTTTATGCCTCGACCATTTCGAGACTCCTCGTCATGTCCGTGATCTCATACGGGACTCTGAACAAACTTCGGTTATCAAAAACACATAACTCAAATACAAATCGCCATCGAACGTTAAGCGTGCGGACCCTACGGGTTCGAGAACTATGTAGACATGATTGAGAAACATTTCCGATCAATAACCAATAGCGGAACCTGGATGCTCATATTGGCTCCTACATATTCTATGAAGATCTTTATCGGTCAAACCGCATAACAACATACATTGTTCCCTTTGTCTTCGGTATGTTACTTGCCCGAGATTCGATCGTCGGTATCATCATACCTAGTTCAATCTCGTTACTGGCAAGTATCTTTACTCGTTCTATAATACTTCATCCCGCAACTGACTTATTAGTCACATTGCTTGCAAGGTTTATAGTGATGAACATTACCGAGAGGGCCGAGAGATACCTCTTCGATACACGGAGTGAAAAATCCTAATCTTGATCTATGCCAGCCCAACAAACACCTTCGGAGACACCTATAGAGCATCTTTATAATGACCTAGTTACGTTGCGACATTTGATAGCACACAAGGTGTTCCTCTGGTATTCGGGAGTTGCATAATCTCATAGTCCGAGGAACATGTATAAGTCATGAAGAAAGCAGTAGCAATGAAACTTTAATGATCATAAAGCTAAGCTAACGTATGGGTCTTGTCCATCACATCATTCTCCTAATGATGTGATCCCGTTCATCAAATGACAACACATGTCTATGGTTAGGAAACATAACCATCTTTGATTAACGAGCTAGTCAAATAGAGGCATACTAGGGACACTATGTATTGTCTATGTATTCACACATGTACTAAGTTTCGGGTTAATACAATTCTAGCATGAATATTAAACATTTATTATGATATAAGGAAATATAAATAACAACCTTATTATTTCCTCTAGAGCATATTTCCTTCAGTCTCCCACTTGCACTAGAGTCAATAATCTAGATTACAAAGTAATGATTCTAACACCCATGGAGTCTTGGTGCTGATCATGTTTTGCTCATGGAAGAGGCTTAGTCAACAGGTGTGCAACATTCAAATCCGTATGTATTTTGCAAATCTCTATGTTTCCCACCGCAACTTGATCCCGGATGGAATTGAAGCATCTCTTGATGTGTTTGGTTCTCTTGTGAAATCTGGATTCCTTTGCCAAGGTAATTGCACCAGTATTGTCACAAAAGATTTTAATTGGACCTGATGCACTAGGTATAACACCTAGTTCGGATATGAACTCCTTCATCCAGACTCCTTCATTTGCTACTTCCGAAGCAGCTATGTACTCCGCTTCACACGTAGATCCCGCCACGACGCTCTGCTTGGAACTGCACCAACTAACAGCTACACCATTCAATACAAATACGTATCCGGATTGCGATTTAGACTCATCCGGATTAGTGTCAAAGCTTGCATTGACGTAACCATTTACGACAAGCTCTTTGTCACCTCCATAAATGAGAAACATATCCTTAGTCCTTTTCAGGTATTTCAGGATGTTCTTGACCGCTGTCCAGCGCTCCACTCTTGGATTACTTTGGTACCTCCCTGCTATAATTATAGCAAGGCACACATCAGCTCTGGTACATAGCATTGCATACATGATAGAACCTATGGCTGAAGCATACGGAGTGACTTTCATTTTCTCTCTATCTTCTGCAGTGGTCGGGCATTGAGTCTGACTCAACTTCACACCTTGTAACACTGCAAGAACCCTTTCTTTGACTGATCCATTTTGAACTTCTTCAAAACTTTATCAAGGTATGTGGTTTGTGAAAGTCCAATTAAGCTTCTTGATCTATCTCTATAGATCTTGATGCCCAATATGTAAGCAGCTTCACCGAGGTCTTTCATTGAAAAACTATTATTCAAGTATACTTTTATGCTATCCAGAAATTCTATATCATTTCCAATCAACAATATGTCATCCACATATAATATTAGAAATGCTACAGAGCTCCCACTCACTTTCTTGTAAATACATGCTTCTCCAAAAGTCTGTATAAACCCATATGCTTTGATCACACTATCAAAGCATTTATTCCAACTCTGGGAAGCTTGCACCAGTCCATAAATGGATCGCTGGAGCTTGCACACTTTGTTAGCACCCTTTGGATCGACAAAACCTTCCGGTTGCATCATATACAACTCGTCTTCAAGAAATCCATTAAGGAAAGCAGTTTTGACATCCATCTGCCAAATTTCATAATCATAAAATGCGGCAATTGCTAACATGATTCAGACAGACTTAAGCATCGCTACGAGTGAGAAGGTCTCATCGTAGTCAACTCCTTGAACTTGTCGAAAACCTTTCGCAACAAGTCGAGCTTTGTAGACAGTAACATTACCGTCAGCGTCGGTCTTCTTCTTGAAGATCCATTTATTTTCTATGGGTTGCCGATCATCACGCAAGTCCACCAAAGTCCACACTTTGTTCTCACACATGGATCCCATCTCAGATTTCATGTCCTCAAGCCATTTCACAGAATCTGGGCTCATCATCGCTTCCTCGTAGTTCATAGGTTCATCATGGTCTAGTAACATGACTTCCAGAATAGGATTACCATACCACTCTGGTGCGGACCGTACTCTGGAAGACCTACGAGGTTCGGTAGTAACTTGACCTGAAGTTTCATGATCATCATCATAAGCTTCCTCACTAATTGGTGTAGGAATCACCAGAACTGATTTCTGTGATGAACTAGTTTCCAATTCGGGAGAAGGTACAATTACCTCATCAAGTTCTATTTTCCTCCCACACACTTCTTTCGAGAGAAACTCCTTCTCTAGAAAGGATCCATTCTTAGCAACACTACACAAAAAATACACTTCTGTGATGATACATGTTTGTAATAGTAGGTCACGTTTTCTGTCATGCATGTACATCCATGACGATTTTATGACATAATCAAGATAGTCATACCTATGCTATCGTAGAAGTGTTCCATGATATTACCAAAATTATCATCACGGAAGTGTCCACTTCCATGACGATAAATCGCGCATCACAGAAGTGCTTTTGTCAAGGGTGACCGACATATGGCGTCCACCGTAATGGAACGCGTTAAGCTATCGGGTCCGTTTTTGGATATGATAACCCGTTAACAGCCCCGACCAATGGGGATTTTCCACGTGTAAAATCATCATTGGCTGGACGAAACACGTGTCGGCTCACCGTTGGGACAGATGTCATCCACTCATTGGACCGAAGGCACCTATGATACGTCGACACGTGGGACGACCCAACATAGGCCCATTCCTGTGAAAAGGCTGACCCGTTTGACTTGGTCAAAAGGTGGCAGGCCGGCCCACAGAAAGCCTGTTAACGGCCTATTTGCACATAGCACATTTACAGCCCGCTAACACAGGGCCCGTTACGGCCTATCCGAATTAGGCCCAGTAGCGTGATACATCTCCAACGTATCTACTTTTCCAAACACTTTTGCCCTTGTTTTGGACTCTAACTTGCATGATTTGAATGAAACTAACCCGGACTGACGCTGTTTTCAGCAGAACTACCATGATGTTGTTTTATGTGTAGAAAAGAAAAGTTCTCGGAATGTCCCGAAATCCACGGAGGCACTTTTGGAATTAATAAGAATTTTTGGCGAAAGAATTAATGCCGGGGCCTGACACTGTCCACGAGATCGGGGCGCGCCCCTAGGGCGCGCCTCCTATCTCGTGGGCCTGAACCTCCACCGACCTCAACTCCAACTCCATATATTCACGTTCGGGGAGAAAAAAATCAGAGAGAAAGTTTCATCACGTTTTACGACACGGAGCAGCTGCCAAGCCCTAATCTCTCTCGGGAGGGCTGATCTGGAGTCCGTTCGGGGCTCCGGAGAGGGGGATTTTTCGCTGTCGTCATCATCAACCATCCTCCATCACCAATTTCATGATGCTCACCGCCGTGTGTGAGTAATTCCATCGTAGGCTTGCTGGACGGTGATGGGTTGGATGAGATTTACCATGTAATCAAGTTAGTTTTGTTAGGGTTTGATCCCTAGTATCCACTATGTTCTGAGATTGATGTTGCTATGACTTTGCTCTGCTTAACGCTTGTCACTAGGGCCCGAGTGCCATGATTTCAGATCTGAACCTATTATGTTTTCATGAATATATGCGTGTTCTTGATCCTATCTTGCAAGTCTATAGTCACCTATTATGTGTTATGATCCGACAACCCCGAAGTGACAATAATCGGGATACTTCTCAGTGATGACCGTAGTTTGAGGAGTTCATGTATTCACTTGTGCTAATGCTTTGTTCCGGTTCTCTATTAAAAGGAGGCCTTAATATCCCTTAGTTTCCGTAAGGACCCCGCTGCAACGGGAGGGTAGGACAAAAGATGTCATGCAAGTTCTTTTCCATAAGCACGTATGACTATTTACGGAATACATGCCTACATTACATTGATGAACTAGAGCTAGTTCTATATCACCCTATGTTATAACTATTGCATGAGGAATCGCATCCAGCATAATCATCCATCACTGATCCATTGCCTACGAGCTTTTCACATATTGTTCTTTGCTTATATACTTTTCCGCTACTACTGTTACATCTACTACAAAAACCCAAAAACATTTATCTTTACTTTTGCTACCGTTACCATTACTATCATACCACTTTTGCTACTCTGCAGATACTAAGTTATCCAGGTGTGGTTGAATTGACAACTCAACTGCTAATACTCAAGAATATTCTTTGGCTCCCCTTGTGTCGAATCAATAAATTTGGGTTGAATACTCTACCCTCGAAAGCTGCTATGACCCCTATACTTGTGAGTTATCAAGACTAATTTACGCACCGTTGTCGGGAGCATAGCTCTATTCTCTCGAGTCACTTGGGATTTATATCTGTTGATCACTATGAAGAACTTGAAAGACGCTAAAACCAAGATTTCGCCTCAACTACGAGGGAGGTAAGGAACGCCATCTAGCTCGCACTAGATTCTCCTTCCATTATTAGTAAGCTTGCGACACCTAAACCTGCTCTCGCTATGAATTACGATATGTCGCATGTTATTGATGATGCCACTACGCTATGC
Organism: Aegilops speltoides; assembly: GCA_021437245.1. Classification (NCBI taxonomy): domain Eukaryota; kingdom Viridiplantae; phylum Streptophyta; class Magnoliopsida; order Poales; family Poaceae; genus Aegilops; species Aegilops speltoides. The sequence continues at coordinate 306,189,678 of CM038142.1, read as the reverse complement.
ATGATGAAACTACTTCTATCGTGATACTACTTTGCCATTAGGTGAATTTCTAGATGAACAACTTGCTAGAGTTAGGGGAATGAAAATATTGAAGAACCTATTATCGATGATAGTGATGATGAAGGTTCCCCAATGATTACGTATTACCTGTTGTTCCTAAGGGTTATGTTATGAATGAAGCAGCTGCTATGGAAATCCTTGCTTGCAATGATAGAAATGATCTTAAGAAATTATTAGCTAAATGGAACCAGTAGTCTCTTAATGCTAGAATGAAACCCGATCTTGCTTTTGCTACTTCACCTATCTGTGTTACTGATAAGGATTATGAATTCTCTGTTGATCCTGATATTATTACTTTAGTTCAATCTGATCCTTTTTATGGCCTTGAATCTGAAACTGTTGTGGCACATCTTACCAAGTTGAATGACATAGTGTCACACCCTGATTTTCATGGCACAACAATTAAGATGATAAATCATGATAAAGTGTGGTTTGACCAAAACTTTTGCATCATTTGACTTTTTATTTGAGTTGGTTTTCTCTCTGTGTTTTCAAGTGCTCTTAAAAGTCAACATAGCTTCACCTTCTATACTTCCTTTCCTTGATCCAAAACTTCTGCCCAATGATCATACCATGTGTATAGTACAATATAGAATTTTCTTACAAAAATAATTTGGCCAAAAAGTATTTTTCTAAATTTAGTTCTCCAAAAACCCCTGAATTGAGGTTTGCACTTCAAGTACTTGATTTGGGGTATGAAAAATCTTTCAGAGAGTATATTTGAATCATATTAGATATAGGACCCCCCAAAACCACAAAAATATAATTTTAAAAGTCATTTTGCTATTTTATTTAAAGGCTTTTTCTTTAGGCCAGAAATGGTCTTTAATAGGTTAAAATTATTTTAATACTTTAAAAATATTTGTGAAAATTTAGGGAAACTCAGTGGACAAATATTGTCCATATATAAGAGTTTCAACACATTGTCATGTTAAAAATATTGGTCAAACCCCTCAAAAACCCTTTCTGGATATTTCAAGCTTCTGAAATATTTACAAAGGAAATATTCTCTAAAAATTCCAAGAAAATTCTAGCATGTCACATATGACATATTAGATGATATTGCCAAGTCTCATGTCTTGGAGAACAATATAACATCATCAAATCCCCTCAAAACCATTTCTGTCCATTTTGAAGTTTGAGCAACTTTACATTGCCAAACATTTCCAAATGTTGTCAAACCTTGTGAACATGCTCAATCTAATTATTCATCTAGACCAATTGGCACAAGTTGGAGAACAAGTTAACTTGATCAAAGTGCCTCCAAACCCTCTCTGTCCAGAATCAAATTTGAACAACTTTACATTGTCAACTTTCTTATTTTGCTCTCAACCTTTGTGGGCATGCTCTAAACCTCAAATGATGACACTACACCAAGTGGTGCATCAAGGAGAATAGTTTTGCATGTCTAGATATTGGAAAACTCATTTATGTTGATTTCTAGGGTTTACAAAAGTTGCATTGGCAACTTTGCCCAAATGGACTCAACCTTGGTGGAACCTATTATAATCTCATGCCATTTGACCCTGTCAAGCCTCATGATAAGAGGAGTTCAACTTCTTGCCCAAACCAGCAACAAACACCTTCTGCCATTTTACTAAAACCCCTGTTTTGACCACTTCCACTCTTCTCCATGGCCTCAACTTTTTACCACAGCCCCTCCTAGACCTCTTCTACTTCCAGTAGCAACGACTACATCTCAGATCAATAATTGAGGGGTGAAACCACCTCTTTTACCTCTCTGGACAACCCTTGCACCCCTCTTCCTCACCTCCCTCCTCACTCCAGTGGACACCCAAGGCATTCATGGATTTCCCCTCATTCTTTACTCCTCGCTAGAGCTACCAGACATGCTTGGTTGTGCCCACTTTGCAAAAAAATGGCATGCCGGCTATTTACATGCAATGGAGCGCGCTACAGTGCGCTCCCGCACTGTAGACGCTCCCTGCCAACCACCTCCGGCCACCTCGGGCCTCCCTAGCGCGCCCGACGATGCGCCTCGGTGTCCGCAGCACGCTAAGCCGTGGTCCCCCTCTTCCTTCTCCCTCCTACGGCCTCCCTCACACGCGCGCCATGGCCGCCGAGAGCTCCAATGAGCACGCTCACACGCGTAGCGCCTCTGGCCCCTCCTGCTCCCTCTCTTCCTTTCCTTGGTCGTGGACCACCTCCACAAACGCCCTGGACACGCTCATTTGAGCCCCCATGACCCACAGCGATGGCAACAGCCTCACCGGAGCTCTAGTCCACGGTGAACCACGGGCGGGCTATTTATAGGCCTCCCCGTGCCATTTTCTCCTCACCCCTCGCTCTCTACACCATCCAATCCACCCCCTACTCCCAGTTCGTTTCCAGGAGCACCCAAGCTCAAGATCGGGCTCGAGCTCCGCCGCTTCGGCTCGCCGGAGTTTGCGAGGTACATGCCTTCCCCGCTCCTCCTCTGCCACGATCTGAAACCGCCTCCTCCCACTGATCATTTCCCCTCTCTCCCCCGCCTCATTTGCAGCCGAAGTCGACCGGAACAACCACCACCCGACGCTCCTCTGCCGTGCCTCCTCGTCGCCGGCGAACCAGGATACCCCGGCAACCGCAACCACCTCCACCCGAATGGCGACACGACGCTGAGCCCAGCCGTGCCCTTACCCGACCTCGCCGTGCCCTGCATCATCGCCGGTGAGCTCGCCAGCCGTCTGGACTCGGGGTTAGGGATGATAGGCGGGCCCCGCCTGTCAGCCTCTCTTCTCCCTCGCCTCCCTCTCTCTTACTGGCACCTGGGTCCCGCCCGTCAGGTTCAAACCTGGCGCGCGCGCGCCGCTCGGCTCTCATGGGCCGAATCGCCTCTGGGCCTGTGCGCTGTGGCTGTTTTGGCCCTGTTGCACAGTGGCCTTTCTTCCTTTTCTTTTTCTGTCATTTTTCCAAAAATTCCACAGGATAAAATATTTGTCCAAATGAATTAATTCCAACTCCTAAATTCGTAAAGTATTGCAACCTATTTAATTGTGCAACTTTCATTCAAAGCCAACAACCTTTTCTTCACTGTAAATATTTAAATGTGATTTTAAGCATTTAAATATACCTTTCTAAATCCATTTCTCCTATTCTGCTACTCCAAATCCAAAACTAGGAATTTTCCCCTTCTTAGTTTTCACCCTAGTATTTAACAAAAATGAGTTGACATTTTTCTGAGCACTTTGGTTTTTCTATTTTATTATTGCCTTATTTTTCTCGTTATTATTTTGCGACGATAGATTGCGTTGCTGACGAAGGAGTTGGACCAGAAGACTTTGAAGACCCAGAAGACTTTGTTGAGCCAGGCAAGCAACCCTTTGACCATGTCTATGAAACCCTTTTTATGCATGTCATATAGCACTTTTATTGCTTGCATCGGAGACATGATACTGTGATGATCACATGGGGTGGTTTGCCACCGTTACTTCCTCGATGATACTTGCATTGTCCATGACCCTACCTTCTTATGAGGGTTATGCCGGTGGGAGTAGATAGGATGCTAAAGTAGATGCTACGCAAAAAGGGACGGGTATATGCATGATGAAGGTGACAAAGTATTTTCAAAGGACTTTTCGAAAACCCCGTCGGGTGCCACTTATGCCCGAGGGAGATGATGAGATGGGTAACCACTTGATGACGAAGTGGTGTACCGAGGCAAGTGTGTGTTGTTTTCGAAAACGGATTAGATTTAAGATTTGTCGGCTGTCCCAACCTTACATTCGCAACCACTCTACCCTTGTATGGGAAAGGGCATTATTGATTACCTAGGCCGATACTAGCTTGGAGCCCGCATTACTAGTGACGGGGGAGAGTTGGTGCTCTCTCTCGGGACGGGGTCGTGCCAGGTAGGGCGGCCATGACAGTTTTTACAGGGCACCGGATACACTGTTGCGTCCCCTCTCGGATGTTACGATCTTGAGTGAGTCTCGTATGATGTACAACGTGAGGATACGGAACAACGAGTGGACTCCTTGTTAGTGTCGTCTAGGGAAAGATAGTGATCGGGTGCTTACCCCGGGTACTTGAGGTATCGCGGGTCGTGGATGACACGGAAGTTCCCCGGATCTTGTGGGTAAAGTGTGCAACCTCTGCAGAGTGTAAAACTATTCAAATAGCCATGTCCACGGTCAAGGACAGTTGGGCGGTGCTGCTTAAACTACGTCCAGAGCTTCACAAACCAGTGTGTGTTTGGATAATTGGGGAGAACTACTTGGGTCAAGTCAAGGGACTTGACATGATTGAGTTGGGTTGATGCCCACTCTATTTATGTTGATATCTGTAACCTGTCCTCATGGTTACTTGAATTTCTCCTGATGCATGTCTTACGAGTTGTTGAACATGTCATTGCACTCAAAACTAGCTTTCTGCAAAAATTTACCTATATCATGCATTATTACATCTTGGACCAAAACTTGGGTTGCTTGCGAGTACATTCAAAGTACTCGTTGGCTTGCCACTGGTTATTTAATTGGCCAGGCATGGAAGAACCGGAGTTCGAGGAAGAGTTATTTGGAGACGAACATGCGAACTAGGACGTTTCCCAGTCAGAATGCCTGTAGGGTTAAGGCAGATGGCATGGGTTCTACTTATCGACGAAGATTTCCGCTGCAATGTTATACTCAAGACTTCACCATAATGGTCATAATTTATGTAAGACGGTATGTATGGATGTAAGACTCTGGGTATTCAGCTTCTGTGTGTTCAGTGAGCATTGATCTCTGGGATCACTGTGCACGTGCATTCGGTGATCCCGACTTATGAGTCGGGGTCCCCACAGAGCTGGTATCAGAGCCATCCTGACTGTAGGAAGCCTTAGTTAGCATGGACATTAGTTAGCTTGAGACCATTTAAACTTCTCTTCTTTTCTAAAGCTTACCCAACCCAAAATATATTTCCCTTATTGACCTCTCCCATTTAACCTTTGTAGATGGCCGTCGCACCCTTGAGAATCCTTACGACAGGATTTCCATCACTCCTAAGAGATTGCCTCCAACAATGCCACTATCCCTTGCTGCCCATATACACCCTGCACAAACTGGAAAATGATGTGTTCGAGAAGGAGTTCTACGCCAAGGTTTTTGTGCCTGCTAAGACCTCACCTCAGGGGTGGTTCTTCGTTGGACCACCTATGCCAACAAGGGACCTAGCCATTCAGCAAGTGGCATATGAAGCACTCCTCCATCTTCGAGACCTCCTTCAAGAAATGAAAGAAGAACATGCCACCCACTACCTACCTGGCAAGAGTGGATTTGGAGCTCCGACTCAAGTCATGATTTCCCCAGAAGACGAGGATCCAACCGTCAAGTACCAGATCCGTTTTGTCAATGCAGGAGACTACGTTCTATGCCACCTCACCAAAGCATTTCTCAAGGCTCGCCAAGATCTCCCTTCACTTCTGCACCTTCACTGCCTTGAAAAGAAGAAGGTGGTCGAGCAAGAACATCAAATCACTGCCCTAGAAGCCCACATTTTTAAGCAGGAGCAACAAATCAAGGGACTTCAGAAAGCTTGCAACCAAACCCCACACAAAGGGAATAGGAATGGATTTCCATATCCACCTCATAGAGGATCATCGTCAGGGCCCCGACGACAATACCCAAGACTGAATAGCAACCCTTTTGCTTCCATCACATGTCATGGGTGTGGTGAACTCGGGCATATTAATAGGATGTGTCGCAACAAGCAGCCGACTGTCACATGTCCACTGGCACCCAGGAGAACCTAGAAGCTGAAGACCGAACGCCTTTCTCTCAAAGTGATGAAGCAAGCACGACTACTGAATCCGAGGACCCCTAGGGTAGGATGAGTTGTGTACCCCTTATGCGCAGTCGAGTCCATATGATGGTTCAGATGAAACCATGTTGAGTGTTGCTTGTTCTTATCTGTTTGTGTTTTGATATAAGTTGCACTTTTGCCTTAGGCAACATGTATGCGACTATATCACCTATCTTATCTTAATGAAATTGTGTGTGGCCTTTTTGGCACCTGTTTGTTTGCACCTGCACTATGGAACCCCCCTTTAAGCATTCCCCCATCTATGATGCTTTTCCCTCTCATCCCTCTCTCCTCAATTGAAGACCGACAAGACAAGGTACACCAACGATTCTACTTCGGTGACCAACTAGCACTGGAGACTTTTGCTGCAGCCTCCTCGACCAAGAGCAGCCTAGTAGAGTTATGTTTACCTCTCAAGATTAGAAACCCATCCCTAGACCCTTTGAGACTTCATGAGATAACTCAGCTCGAATCCCTAACCAAGTGCTTAACCCACAAAACTGCAAGAGAACCAGCTAAGCCTCCGTAACCTTGCACTGGTTCATTATGGAACTAGTGGACATAGTGAACGAGCACATTATCATCCTAAGGTAGTACCAGAACTGACGATGCCATAGGGTAGACCTATTTGAGGATATTGATATATGACAAATGACTTGATGAGTTTATATCAGAGACCCTGAGGAATTATCCAAGACTTTTTGGTGATTATGAGGTTTTCATGATGAACTTGGTGGGATCACGTTAATAGAGTAGCATAGCATTCATTACCCATGGAGTAAATTGGATTTTGTAGGACAATTATGATCGCACGATGAAATTCTTGAAGGTATAAGGATTTGGCTTAGCCAGGAGATATTGATAGAAGATAGCTGACCATGATATTTGGATTAAATAGGTGATCCTAATGGAGTCTAGATGCTGAGTAAGTCTACATGGTTCGGATTAAATTGGATTTATACTGATGATCTCAATTATGATACCATGTTTCTCGGTGGATGATAAACTAGGAGATTGGATTAATTGTCGGAGTTGATTTAGGGATCTATATAAGCTTGAGGTTGGAAGTTACTTGACCCCGAAGATGGGAATTGGTGGATTAACTATAGTAGAGATAGCTCTTTCAAGTATTTGGGGATTATAGGACATTAGAAGATCGTGTGGAACACCATAGACATTGGATTTGTAGTGGTTAATGGAAGTTAATGGGCTGTGGGAGTTGATTCATAGGAAGGAAACAAGATCTTGGAGTGGCTTACGACGTGTTTCCTTAGGATAGCCATGCATATGAGTTTGGGTATGGTTGAAATGTATGATTTTGTTAGACCCCCTCTCGGGAGCCATGAGCATATGAATAACATGAGTGATGATTGGAGTTGACCTATATGAGATGATTCTTTTGGTAATATGATGTGAAGACTAGGTAGAACTATTGGCATCTCAGAAACTGTGCTTAAGGATGAGACGATAAGCGTTCACCCGCACACTAGAACCTTTGAAACTCTTAAGCCCCACCAAACCACAACATGGTCGGATCACGACCACAGGCTTTGGCTCTAGGACAAGAAGACCTTTGCCAATGCTCAATCAAGACCACCACCAATACCCCAGCCTACTTTGCGTACCCCATAGACTTCATGGAATACTTGGACAAGTTAGTTGTCATATTTTTTTTGGTGACATACTTGTCTACCCGAAAACGAAAGAAGAGTCGTTCAGCTGATTAGAAGACATTTTAAAACTGCCATGTCTAGAAGGAAGAACTACACCAACTACCATCATCAAGAAGTAAACATCCGCGTCGAAGACCAGGTGTATCTGCGAGCCACTTCTCTCAAAGGAACCAAGCATTTCCATGTCAAAGGGAAGCTTACACCAAGATTTAACAACCCCCTCCGAGGTCACTACAAGACGAAGGATAGACGACTACCAACTAGAGTTACCACCTGAGTTACCCACTGTCCATAAAGTTCCCACATGACACAACTCCGGGAGTGTTTTCGACTTCCTAGCTAGCCCGAGCACTAATAAGGACATCGATCATCGAGCCATCGACCCCCAGCCCAGCCGGACCTACGTGAGAAACCCCTTAGCAACCTGGATCAAGCCGAACATCATACACGGAGCCACACCATCAAGAACTTCAAGGTTCAATGGGGCACCACTCGGAAGCAAAAGCAGTATGAGGATGTGAAGACTACCCCGAATCCAAGTTTCCATACTCCTTTCCGCGCCTAGTTTGGGAATCTCGGGGACGAGATTCTTGTAAGGGGGGTCGGTCTGTCACACCCTGATTTTCATGGCACAACACTTAAGATGATAAATCATGATAAAGTGTGGTTTGACCAAAACTTTTGCATTATTTGACTTTTTTATTTGAGTTGGTTTTCTCTCTGTGTTTTCAAGTGCTCTTAAAAGTCAACATAGCTTCACCTTCTATACTTCCTTTCCTTGATCCAAAACTTCTGCCCAATGATCATACCATGTGTATAGTACAATATAGAATTTTCTTACAAAAATAATTTGGCCAAAAAGTATTTTTTCTAAATTTAGTTCTCCAAAAACCCCTGAATTGAGGTTTGCACTTCAAGTACTTGATTTGGGGTATGAAAAATCTTTCAAAGAGTATATTTGAATCCTATTAGATATAGGACCCCCCAAAACCAAAAAAATATAATTTTAAAAGTCATTTTGCTATTTTATTTAAAGGCTTTCCCTTTAGGCCAGAAATGGTCTTTAATAGGTTAAAATTATTTTAATACTTTAAAAATATTTGTGAAAATTTAGGGAAACTCAGTGGACAAATATTGTCCATATATAAGAGTTGCAACACATGGTCATGTTAAAAATATTGGTCAAAACCCTCAAAAACCCTTTCTGGATATTTCAAGCTTTTGAAATATTTAAAAGGAAATATTCTCTAAAAATTCCAAGAAAATTCTAGCATGTCACATATGACATATTAGATGATCTTGCCAAGTCTCATGTCTTGGAGAATAATATAACATAATCAAATCCCCTCAAAACCATTTCTGTCCATTTTGAAGTTTGAGCAACTTTACATTGCCAAACATTTCCAAATGTTGTCAAACCTTGTGAACATGCTCAATCTAATTATTCATCTAGACCAATTGGCACAAGTTGGAGAACAAGTTAACTTGATCAAAGTGCCTCCAAACCCTCTTTGTCCAGAATCAAATTTGAACAACTTTACATTGTCAACTTTCTTATTTTGTTCTCAACCTTTCTGGGCATGCTCTAAACCTCAAATGATGACACTACACCAAGTGGTGCATCAAGGAGAATAGTTTTGCATGTCTAGATCTTGGAAAACTCATTTATGTTGATTTCTAGGGTTTACAAAAGTTGCATTGGCAACTTTGCCCAAATGGACTCAACCTTGGTGGAACCTATTATTATCTCATGCCATTTGACCCTGTCAAGCCTCATGATAAGATGAGGTCATCTTCTTGCCCAAACCAGCAACAAACACCTTCTGCCATTTTACTAAAACCCCTGTTTTGACCACTTCCACTCTTCTCCATGGCCTCAACTTTTTACCACAGCCCCTCCTAGACCTCTTCTACTTCCAGTAGCAACGGCTGCATCTCAGATCAATAATTGAGGGGTGAAACCACGTCTTTTACCTCTCTGGACAGCCCTTGCACCCCTCTTCCTCATCTCCCTCCTCACTCCAGTGGACACCCAAGGCATCCATGGCTTTCCCCTCATTCTTTACTCCTCCCTAGAGCTACCAGACATGCTTGGCCATGCCCACTTTGCCAAAAAATGGCATGCCGTCCATTTGCACGCTCTGGAGCGCGCTACAGTGCGCTCCCGCACTGTAGACGCCCCCTGCCAACCACCTCCGGCCACCTCGGGCCTTCCTAGCGCGCCCGACGATGCGCCTCGGCGTCCGCAGCACACTAAGCCCTGGTCCCCCTCTTCCTTCTCCCTCCTATGGCCTCCCTCACACGCGCGCCATGGCCGCCCGAGAGCTCCAATGAGCATGCTCACACGCGCAGCGCCTCTGGCCCCTCCTGCTCCCTCTCTTGCTTTCCCTAGTCATGGACCACCTCCACAAACGCCCTGGACATGCTCATTTGAGCCCCCGTGACCCACAGCAACGGCAACAGCCTCGCCGGAGATCTAGTCCACGGTGAACCACGGGCGGGCTATTTATAGGCCTCCGTGCCATTTACTCCTCACCCCTCGCTCTCTGCACCACCCAATCGACCCCTACTCCCCAGTTCGTCTCCAGGAGCACCTGAGCTCGAGATCGGGCTCGAGCTCCGCCGCTTCGGCTCGCCAGAGTTTGCGAGGTACATGCCTTCCCCGCTCCTCCTCTGCCCCTATCTGAAACCGCTTCCTCCCACTAATCATTTCCCCTCTCTCCCCCGCCTCATTTGCAGTCGGAGTCGATCGGAACAACCACCACCGACGCTCCTCAGCCGTGCCTCCTCATCGCCGGCGAACCAGGCTACCCCGGCGACCGCAACCACCTCCACCTGAACGGCGACACGACGCTGAGCCGTGCCCTCGCCCGACCTCGCCGTGCCCTGCATCGTCCCCGGTGAGCTCGCCAGCCGTCTGGACTCGGGGTTAGGGATGACAGGCGGGCCCCGCCTGTCAGCCTCTCTTCTCCCTCGCCTCCCTCTCTCTCACTGGCGCCTGGGCCCCGCCCGTCAGGTTCAAACCTGGCGTGCGCGCGCGCTGCTCGGCTCTCCTGGGCCAAATCGCCTCTGAGCCTGTGCGCTGCGGCTGTTTTGGCCACAGTTGCCTGATGGCCTTTTCCTTTTTTTTCATCATTTTCCAAAAATTCCACAGGATAAAATATTTGTCCAAATGAATTAATTCCAACTCCTAAATTCCTAAAGTATTGCAACCTATTTAATGGTGCAACTTTCATTCAAATCCAACAACCTTTTCTTCATTGTAAATATTTAAATGTGATTTTAAGCATTTAAATATACCTTTCTAAATCCATTTCTCCTATTCTGCTACTCCAAATCCAAAACTAGGAATTTTCCCCTTCTTAGTTTTCACCCTAGTATTTAACAAAGATGAGTTGACATTTTTCTGAGCACTTTGGTTTTTCTGTTTTATTATTGCCTTATTTTTCTCGTTATTATTTTGCGATGATAGATTGCGTTGCTAACGAAGGAGTTGGACCAGAAGACTTTGAAGACCCAGAAGACTTTGTTGAGCCAGGCAAGCAGCCCTTTGATCATGTCTATGAAACCCGTTTTATGCATGTCATATAGCACTTTTATTGCTTGCATCGGAGACATGATACTGTGATGACCACATGGGGTGGTTTGCCACCGTTACTTCCTCGATGATACTTGCATTGTCCATGACCCTACCTTCTTATGAGGGTTATGCCGGTGGGAGTAGATAGGATGCTAAAGTAGATGCTACGCAAAAAGGGACGGGTATATGCATGATGAAGGTGACAAAGTATTTTCAAAGGACTTTTCGAAAACCCCGTCGGGTGCCACTTATGCCCGAGGAAGATGATGAGATGGGTAACCACTTGATGACGAAGTGGTGTACCGAGGCAAGTGTGTGTTGTTTTCGAAAACGGATTAGATTTAAGATTTGTCGGCTGTCCCAACCTTACATTCGCAACCACTCTACCCTTGTATGGAAAAGGGCATTATTGATTACCTAGGCCGACACTAGCTTGGAGCCCGCATTACTAGTGACGGGGGAGAGTTGGTGCTCTCTCTCGGGACGGGGTCGTGCCTGGTAGGGCGACCATGACTGTTTTTACAGGGCACCGGATACACTGTTGCGTCCCCTCTCGGATGTTATGATCTCGAGTGAGTCTCGTATGATGTACAACGTGAGGATACGGAACAACGAGTGGACTCCTTGTTAGTGTCGTCTAGGGAAAGATAGTGATCGGGTGCTTACCCTGGGTACTTGAGGTATCGCGGGTCGTGGATGACACGGAAGTTCCCCGGATCTTGTGGGTAAAGTGTGCAACCTCTGCAGAGTGTAAAACTATTCAAATAGCCGTGTCCACGGTCAAGGACAGTTGGGCGGTGCTGCTTAAACTACGTCTAGAGCTTCACAAACTAGTGTGTCTTTGGATAATTGGGGAGAACTACTTGGGTCAAGTCAAGGGACTTGACATGATTGAGTTGGGTTGATGCCCACTCTATTTATGTTGATATCTGTAACCTGTCCTCATGGTTACTTGAATTTCTCCTGATGCATGTCTTACAAGTTGTTGAACATGTCATTGCACTCAAAACTTTCTTTCTGCAAAAAATTACCTATGTCATGCATTGTTACATCTTGGACCAAAACTTGGGTTGCTTGCGAGTACATTCAAAGTACTCGTTGGCTTGCCACTGGTTATTTAATTGGCCATGCATGGAAGAACCGGAGTTCGAGGAAGAGTTCTTTGGAGACGAACATGCGAACTAGGACATTTCCCAGTCAGAATGCCTGCAGGGTTAAGGCAGATGGCATGGGTTCTACTTATCGACGAAGATTTCCGCTGCAATGTTATACTCAAGACTTGACCATAATGGTCATAATTTATGTAAGACGGTATGTATGGATGTAAGACTCTGGTTATTCAGCTTCTGTGTGTTCAGTGAGCATTGATCTCTGGGATCACTGTGCACGTGCATTCGGTGATCCCGACTTATGAGTCGGGGTCCCCACACATAGCCACCCTGTTTACTAATGATGAGAAGTCTCGCTATTTATATATCCTTAAGATATTTCCGTTCTCATTAAAGGGTGGTGCTAAGACTTGGTATAATTCTCTTGCTCTTGGTTGTGTGCGTAGTCCCCAGGATATGATTTATTACTTCTCTGCTAAATATTTCCCTGCTCATAAGAAACAAGCTGCCTTGCGGGAAATATATAATTTTGTGCAAATCAAAGAAGAGAGTCTCCCACAAGCTTGGGGTAGGCTTCTCCGATTACTTAATGCTTTGCTTGATCATCCTCTTAAGAAAAATGAAATACTTGATATCTTTTATAATGGACTAACCGATGCTTCCAAGGACTACTTGGATAGTTGTGCTGGTTGTGTTTTCAGGGAAAGAACGGTTGACGAAGCTGAAATATTATTGAATAATATGTTGACTAATGAAAATAATTGGACTCTTCCTGAGCCAGTTCCTGAAGTAATTCCTGAACCAATTGAGCCAACTCCTGAGCCTATTCCTAAACCCACTCTGAAGAAGAGAGGTGTTTTATTTCTCAGTCCTGAAGATATGCAAGAGGCAAATAAATCAATGAAAGAAAAAGGTATTAAAGCTGAAGATGTTAAGAATTTACCACCTATTGAAGAAATACATGGTCTTAATTTACCGCTTGAAGAACCATATTTTCTTGATAACCCGACACAGGTAGTAAAGGTAAATTCTCTCTATAGATATGATAAAGTTGAAGTTCCCTCTACTAAATTTCATAGCCCTTGCTTAGATGAATTTGATGACTTTATGGCTAGACAAGAAAGTTTTAATGCTTATGTTGGTAGAGAGTTAAAGAATAATGCTTTCAATATAGGATGCGTAGGTGATAATCTGGCTAGAGTTAAAGATGAACTTCACGGCGTTAGCAAATATGCTTCTATGGTTGCTACTCAAGCTGAGCAAGTACTTAAAGCTCAAAATGATTTTCTTGATGAATTGAATAATAAAAATGACTTTGCTGTTAGAGTGGCTACTAGAACTGGTAGAATGACTCAGGAACCTTTGTATCCTGAAGGCCACCCTAAGAGAATCGAGCAAGATTCCCAGAGAAATAATTTAGAGGCACCTAGTTCTTCTAAAGATAAGAAAAAGAAAGACGATATGACTTTGCATGCTTCTAGTGAACCTACTATAGACACACCTGAGAATCCCAATGATATTTCTATTTCTGATGCTGAAACTCAATCAGGTGATGAACATGAACCTAGTGATAATGTTAATGATAATGTTCATGTTGTCGCTCAACCTAGCAAAGACAATGATGTAGAGATTGAACCTGCTGTTGATCTTGATAACCCACAATCAAAGAATCAACGTTATGACAAGAGAGATTTTGTTGCTAGGAAGCACGGTAAAGAAAGAGAACCATGGGTTCAGAAACCCATGCCCTTTCCTCCTAAACCATCCATGTCAAAGGATGATGAGGATTTTGAGCGCTTTGTTGAAATGATTAGACCTATCTTCTTACGTATGCGCTTAACTGATATGCTTAAAGTAAATCCTTATGCTAAGTATATGAAGGATATCATCACAAATAAAAGAAAGATACCGGAAGCTGAAATTTCCACCATGCTTGCTAATTACACTTTTAAGGGTGGAATGCCAAAGAATCTTGGAGATCCGGGTGTACCAACTATACCATGCTCTATTAAAAGAAATTATGTTAGAACTGCCTTATGTGATCTTGGAGCCGGTGTTAGTGTTATGCCTCTCTCCATATATCGTAGACTCGAATTGAATAAGTTGACACCTACTAAAATATCTTTGCAAATGGCTGATAAATCAACTGCTATACCTGTCGGTATTTGTGAGGATGTACCTGTTGTAGTTGCAAATGTCACTATCTTAACGGACTTTGTTATTATTGATATTCTCGAGGATGATAGTATGTCTATTATCCTTGGTAGACCTTTTCTTAATACTACAGGGGCTGTTATTGATTGCAACAAAGGCAATGTCACTTTTCATGTTAATGGTAATGAGCATACGGTACACTTTCCGAGAAAACAATCTCAAGTTCATAGCATCAGTTCTATTGAAAAAGTTCCAACTATTATTTTTGGAGATTTTGAATTTCCTCTCCCTACTGTCAAGAAAAAGTATGATATTCTTATTGTTGGGGATTTTCATATCCCCGTTGAGCTAACTTAGTGTTATTCGAAATTTCTCCGGTTCCATGCTATTCGGAATGAGTTTGTTAACAAGACTTGATCAACCTTGTTAGTGGGTTCATTTTGATGATCACGAGATGGATGAAACTAGAAGGCACAACCTTCTGTAACCTCCTTTTACTTTCTGTTATTTAGAATAAATAAACCAAAAATAGTTTTATCCGTCTGTTTTCTGAATTATCTGTGCATTAAATAATAGTCCGAAAATAAAAGTGCTCCAAATGCCCTGCAAATTTAGTATGATTTTTTCTGGAATATCTGAGGATTTTTGGCACTTAAAACACTACAGGAGGGCCAAGCACCAGGCCATGAGAGAGGAGGGCGCCCCCTATAGGGCGCCCCCTGTCTCGTGGGCCCCTGGTGGCTCCCCTCCACTTATGCCAGCACCCACACACTTCATCTTCTACCCAAAAAATCCCCATCCAGCTCAAGCACGAGTTCTAGCTCGTTTTGCTGCGATTTTCGATCTCTTAGCTCAAAGCTCCATTCACAAAACTGCTTTGGGAGATTGTTGCTCGGTATGTGACTCCTCCATTGGTCCAATTAGTTTTTGTTCTAGTGCTTTATTCATTGCAAATTTTTGCTTCTTAGGTGACCATGTTCTTGAGCTTGCATGTTAAATTTTTGAGGTCCCAAGCAATTCCAATGCATGATATAGGCTCTAGGCACTTGTAGGAGTAGTTGCTACCAATCTTGTTTAGTTTTATCCACTTTTGTTTTGAAGTTACTAAAATTTCAGAAATTTTCAGAAAAAGAAATATGCTTAGAAGAATGTACCAAGGTGGTTCCTCGGCAAAGAAAGGGCCAAGGATTGCTATACATGAACAAGATGTTAATTTGCCAAGGGACGCAAATGTACGGGCTTGTGAGTGGCCATCCGACGATTTTATGGTCAAAGCAGGCTTCAAGGAGGAATTTGACGCGTATGTGCGTAATGCCGAGCTGGAGGACTTCTTACAAGATAAGTGTCCTCAATATTATCAATTGACTGATTCTTTTGTGCGAAGGTTCAAATATATTTCTGCGCGTAATTCTCCTAGTGTCATGTTTGATATTTATGATACATCTTATACCATGGATTTAGAGGATTTCACAACTACTTGCAAACTCCCTCAGTGGGGTAATATCAATGATCCTCGCAAATCTGAATTTAGAGATTTTCTTGCTAGTATTATTGTGGGAGAATCTAGGGACATAGCACAAGCTACCATAGGGAGCATTCATTTTCCTGCTATACATTATTTTGCTCTCTTTATTGGTAGATGCATTAACGGTAAGGACGAAGTATGTCACATGTGTGCTCCTGATCTTTGTGTCCTCAAGAGTGCTGTGTCAGGTTATAGAGGTTATAACTTGGGGGCAATAGTTGCACGTAGGTTGTAGAACAATAGTAGAAGGGGTGATTTCTTTGGAGGAATTTATGCAACCCGTGTGGCTAATTTTCTTAATATAGCTCCAGGAGAGGGGGATATGATTGCACCTCCTATTTATTTGGGTAAAGAAGCAATGTTTGATCATCATTTTCTTGAGAGGAATGAAAAATTCCTCCATTATCGACTAACCTATGACAGACGCCTTGTCGTCCCTGTTACTTCCTGCTCTCTACCTTTTTGATTATCAGGCAAAAGGAAGATATGTTGTCACCAGGGAAGAAGCAACTGAATATGAGAGGGGAATGGAGGTAGCTCGCCAACACGCTGCTGCTCAGGAGGCGATCGCCTCTGCATCTCAGTACTACCCCAGTTACTCTTATGGATATCAGCCAGGCGGTCATTGGTATTAGACCAACTTAGGCAAAAAGCCTAAGCTTGGGGGAGTACGTATTTCTCACCGACTTTACATTCATGTTCACACACTAGTCGTCGGTGCTCATACTCTTTCATTGTATTATCCATGCTACTTTAAATTTCTTTTTCTAGCTTTCTTCTTGTGTGTTTGATAAACTTAAGAAAAACCAAAAAAATTAGTTAGTTTAATTTCCATGCTTGTAGTAGAAATTAAAATGAAAACCCAAAAAGATTTCTAGTTCTTCTTTTACTTGTTGGGAGCTTTCCCGTGTAAATAGTTTTATTTTCTTTTCTTTCTTTTGGGGGTCGAGAAGACCATATTGAAAATGTTTAGTGGCTCTTATATGCACGATTGTTTATTTAACTTAGAGCCCATATTATCTTGTCTTCTCTCTTGAGTTGAATGCTTGCAGATTCCAGCTTAGTCCAATGCACGTGCGCTCTTATTATTATACACATCGTTCGGTCGTGCATGTGAAAAGCAATAATGACGATATATGATGGACTTATTGGGATGAGAAAAGCTGGTATGAACTCGACCTCTCTTGTTTTTGTAAATATGATGATTCATCGTTCTTGAGTCAGCTATTGTGAAGTAAACATATTTGCAATGACATTTAGAGATTATAGTTGCTTGTGCCATGCTTGATTAGCTATGAGTTATAAGTGTTTACATTGCATGCCAACATGCCATTAGAATGATTATGATGTGATATGATGGGATGGTATCCTCCCTTGAATGAATTGAGTGACTAGACTTGGCACATGTTCACGCATGTAGTTGAATCAAATCAACAGAGCCTTCATGATATTTATGTTCATGGTGGATTATATCCTACTCATGCTTGTACTCGATGTGAATTAATTTTAATGCATGTTTACGGCTGTTGTCGCTCTCTCAGTTGGTCGCGTCCCAGTCTTTTGCTAGCCTTCACCTGTACTAAGCGGGAATACTGCTTGTGCATCCAAACTCCTCAAACCCCAAAGTTGTTCCATATGAGTCCACTATACCTACCTATATGTGGTATTTACCTGCCGTTCCAAGTAAATTTGTATGTGCCAAACTCTAAATCTTCAAATGAAATTCTGTTTTGTATGCTCGAGCAACTCATCTTACAACTAGGGCTGCCTATATCTTCCATGCTAGGTGGGTTATTCTCACGAGGAGTGGACTCCGCTCCTCATTCACGAGAAAGGGCCGGTAACCGGGATGCCCAGTCCCATGATCCAAAAAGATCAAAGCAAATCAAAATAATTAAACAAAACTCCCCCAGGGCTGTTGTATGTTGGAGGCACTCGTTGTATCGAGCAAGCCATGGATTGATGCTTGTTGGTGGTTGGGGGAGTATAAACCTTTACCATTCTGTTTGGGAACTGCTTATAATGCATGTAGTATGGAAGATACATCCATCTCATAGTTGTTGCGTTGACAGCAAAAGTATGCCGCTCAAAATGTTATTCAAGCTCTATTTTAAAATCGAGCTCTGGCACCTCTACAAATCCCTACTTCCCTCTGCGAAGGGCCTGTCTATTTACTTTTATGTTGAGTCATCACCCTTCTTATTAAAAGCACCTGCTTGAGAGCACACTGTCATTTGCATTCATTATTATTGGTTTATATTGGGTATGACTTGACTGGATCTCTTTTACCATGAATTACAATGTTTAGTCAGTCCTTGATCTTTAAAGGTGCTCTGCATTTATGTTTTGCGGTCTCAGAAAGGCTAACGAGATACCATTTTGTTATCTCATGTTATGATTATTTTGAGAAAGTGTTGTCATCCGAGTTTTATTATTATGGCTCGCTAGCTGATTATGTTATTGATATGAGTAATTGTGAGACCTATGTGTTATTGTGAGTATGGTTAGTTCATAATATTTGTTGAAACTTGAATGCTGGCTTTTCATGTTACAACAACAAGAACAAACAGAGTTTGTAAAAGTTTTTCTTTATCACTTTCAGTTTATCAACTGAATTGCTTGAGGACAAGCAAAGGTTTAAGCTTGGGGGAGTTGATACGTCTCCAACGTATCTACTTTTCCAAACACTTTTGCCCTTGTTTTGGACTCTAACCTGCATGATTTGAATGAAACTAACCCGGACTAACGCTGTCTTTAGCAGAACTACCATGATGTTGTTTTATGTGTAGAAAAGAAAAGTTCTCGGAATGTCCTGGAAATCCACGGAGGCACTTTTTGGAATTAATAAGAATTTTGGCGAAAGAATTAATGCCGGGGCCCAGAGCTGTCCATGAGATAGGCGCGCCCCCTAGGGCGCGGCCTCCTATCTCGTGGGCCCCCTGGACCTCCACTGACCTCAACTCCAACTCCATATATTCACGTCCGGGGAGAAAAAAATCAGAGAGAAAGTTTCATCGCGTTTTACGACATGGAGCCGCCGCCAAGCCCTAATCTCTCTCGGGAGGGCTGATCTGGAGTCCGTTCGGGGCTCCTGAGAGGGGGATTCGTCGCCATCGTCATCATCAACCATCCTCCATCACCAATTTCATGATGCTCACGGCCGTGCGTGAGTAATTCCATCGTAGGCTTGCTGGATGGTGATGAGTTGGATGAGATTTACCATGTAATCAAGTTAGTTTTGTTAGGGTTTGATCCCTAGTATCCACTATGTTCTGAAATTGATGTTGCTATGACTTTGCTATGCTTAATGCTTGTCACTAGGGCCCAAGTGCCATGATTTTAGATCTGAACCTATTATGTTTTCATGAATATATGTGTGTTCTTGATCCTATCTTGCAAGTCTATAGTCACCTATTATGTGTTATGATCCGACAACCCCGAAGTGACAATAATCGGGATACTTCTCGGTGATGACCGTAGTTTGAGGAGTTCATGTATTCACTATGTGCTAATGCTTTGTTCCGGTTCTCTATTAAAAGGAGGCCTAAATATCCCTTAGTTTCCGTAAGGACCCCGCTGCAACGGGAGGGTAGGACAAAAGATGGCATGCAAGTTCTTTTCCATAAGCACGTATGACTATTTACGGAATACATGCCTACATTGCATTGATGAACTAGAGCTAGTTCTATATCACCCTATGTTATAACTGTTGCATGAGGAATCGCATCCGGCATAATCATCCATCACTGATCCATTGCCTACGAGCTTTTCACATATTGTTCTTCACTTATTTACTTTTCTGCTGCTACTGTTACATCTACTACGAAAACCCCAAAGCATTTATGTTTACTTTTGCTACCGTTACCATTACTATCATACCACTTTTGCTACTAAATCTTTGCTGCAGATACTAAGTTATCCAGGTGTGGTTGAATTGACAACTCAACTGCTAATACTCAAGAATATTCTTTGGCTCCGCTTGCGTTGAATCAATAAATTTGGGTTGAATACTCTACCCTCGAAAGCTGTTGTGATCCCCTATACTTGTGGGTTATCATAGCGTCATCTGGGTTGTCCAATATGATTCCAGCCTGTTTTAACTTCCGACCCATGTATGGCCCATGACGTCTTTCGGCCCATATGAGGCCCTTTGTAACTCTTGGCCCATAAACGGCCCGTGGTGAAACTGGCCCGTAATGAACAGTGTATCACTTTATACCCATTAACAACCCATTATTCCATTGGGCCGTTTCCAGCCCACGTTATCTTTCGGCCTTCTCAGGGCCCATTTATTCTTGGGCTCATTTCCAACATTCAGTTACTTATGGTCCGTTACTGTCATTTTCTGCTTGTGGGCCAAATTCAGCCCATTGTTGCAGTCGGCCCATTTGTGGCCCGTTAAAACGTTGGGTCATTTTCATAGTGTCATCAAATACGACCTATTAATGATGGCCCGTTATAGTCGGCCTATGAACGGACAATTCAAACTCTAGCCCGTTTAAGGCCACAACGCGGTCTGTTATTGGACCATGTTTGGCCAATCAATCATAAGGCCCATTGATGATATGACCCATAGAAGGCCCATTGTGTCTACGGCCCGTAGAAAGCCCATTGTTTCTACGGCCAGTAGAAGGCCCATTGTTTCTATGGCTGGTAGGAGGCCCAGTATCACTACAGTAAATATGTAGCCCATGGTTATTGTGGCCTAGTTTTAAAAAATAGGTTAATGCGGCCACTAGCAAACCGCGGAAAAAGAACTGCACTGACTATAAGCAAACAAATAAACAAGACAACAAGGAAATAAATAAGCAAGCAACTTATGCTAGGCTATCACGCCTATTACACATATTACATCCACTGGGCATCAAAGTTCGCCACCAGTGCAAATATAGGGAACAAAGCAGCATATAAACGCCGCAGCAAAACAAGTCCAGAACTGAAACCACTTCAGAAGAGATCAAGAAACAATATCCTGGGTACACATAATGCTGGCAAGATGCTTAGCAAGCTTATTAACTTTCTCTTGTTTGACGCTTAAATCCTACAGCGCTTGCTGTTGCACAAGAAACTATGCATCTGAACTCTGCAGGGGCTTCCTCAGTCCTTCGGCTTCTTGCCGCAGCACAGCTGACTGATGCCTTTCAGCTTGTAGCTGAGACTGAAGAAGCCGAAGTGATTCAGGCAGCGAGTTTGAAGAGCTTGTGCCAGCGGTACTGGCCAGTAACTCGAACACTACATCAACGCAGGACAGTGGGGTTTTCTCACTATCTACAAGATCGTTTTTATTACCTTTCTTGGAGACCAACAGGGTTGTCTCACTATCTTGAAACTTATCTGCATTACTTTCTCTACCATTGCATAGTAGGGTGCTCTTCTCCAATATTTTGTTTGCATACTACAAGAGAAACAAGCAGACACATCACAGGTTTAGCATGTAGTATACGAAACTCATTTTGGTAAACCGGTTCAGTAGTAAGGTGGACAGGATAACAACATGAAACATATATGTATGTACTATGCTCACTGTATTGTCCATATCATTCTAGTTTATGTTGCCTAATCAAGATAGAGACATAGTTCAACTCATATATTTTCAAGACACAACAACATAGACAAAATATAAGTGTGAGAAACTACACAACATTGGCAGCACTTGTAATGTGCATCACATGAGAACATAACTGTTTATGCAACTTAAACTGGAATCAACATAGAGCAAGAAGTTAGAATAACAATCCAGTTAAAGAAATAGGTATAAAACATACCTATAGCGCCATTGGAGTTTCAATTGGATCCTTCAAATTCGAAAGTAGTTGGTATGAGTAAATATAGTGACATGAAAGGAGTATGGACCATAGCTACGGAATCTAACCTGAGAACAATTGCTCTTCTGCTTTAAATGTGGAGTTTGGGTTAGCTGTGGTGGTCTTCATGCTTTGGGCACTGCAGTTGCTTTACAAACTGCTCGTGCGGGGGTACTCTATGGTGGACATGGTGCTTTGTCAACTAGAAGGGGGTTACTATCCATTGGGGTTGCATTTAGATGGGTTGTAGCTGGTTCTCTGCCCAATGGTGTAAGTGTGCAATCTAGAAGAGTCTCAATTATGTGCGGTGGGGCTAGCTTGTGGGCCAGTAGAACCATGGGTCTATATGCATCGACGGGTAGCATTATCTTTTGTGAAGAACGAGTTTTTGCTCCCTTAGATACTTCCATCACCCCCTCCAATTCAAATGGATGATAAACAAGAAAATAAATTGAACGTACAGACATTGTATGATAGACAGATGTGGTAATTCACATATATGTTGTCTAACCAAACATGACAGCATGACACAATTTCACATATATGATGCCTAACTAAACAGGATAGCATGAAACAGTTTCAGATATATGATGTATAACATAACAAGATATAATGGCATAATTCAACATATGATGAGTATCTAAACATGATGACATGACAAAACTATATGATGTCTTTCTAAAATAGGTTGGGATGAAATAATTCACATACATGTTGTCTAAGTATACATGATGGCATGATATAATTGACATAATTGATTCATATACTAAGCAGCTGGCACTCGCATGTAAGATCTCTAAACTAAGCAGATGGAATTCAATATTGTGCATATGATGTCTAAACTAAGCAATGCAAGACACCATATGCATGATATGAGAAATATAAACATTGCAACTTAGAGCATACACCTCAGGTGGGATATAGGACTGGTCATCTGTCTCTGAATCCTCCTCTAAGGAGCTCCCTGTAACCATCGAGATATATGCTTCAACAGGTACCATTGCCTGCTCTGAAGACCTTGTTTTCAATCCAGATTTTTCCATAACCGGCTCAAATGGCTGATACACATGAAGAGTAGTTCAATATACACAGATTGTCGACAAATGGAATACGTAATGAAAAAAAAGATGGCATGAGATAATTCACATATATGATGCCTGATACGTCTCCAACGTATCTATAATTTTTGATTGCTCCATGCTACTTTATCTACTGTCTTAGGCAATATTGGGCTTTATTATCCACTTTTATATTATTTTCGGGACTAACCTATTAACCGGAGGCCCAGCCCAGATTTGCTGTTTTATGCCTATTTCAGTGTTTCGAAGAAAAGGAATATTAGACGGAGTCAAAACGGAAGGCAATCAACTGGAGAAGTTATTTTTGGAAGGAAAGCAACCCAGGGAACTTGGAGTGCACGTCAGGGGAGATACGGGCTGCCCACGAGGGAGGGCCCCCCCCCCACGGGCGCGCCCCCTGCCTCGTGGGGCCCCCGTAGCTCCTCCGACGTACCCCTTGCACCCATATATACCTACGTACCCTAAAACTTCCAGAACAGAAGATAGATCGGGAGTTCCGCCACCGCAAGCCTCTGTAGCCACCAAAAACCTCTCGGGAGCCCTTTCCGGCGCCCTGCCGGAGGGGGATCCCATCACCTGTGGCCATCTTCATCATCCCGAAGCTATCCATGACGAGGAGGGAGTAGTTCACCCTCGGGGCTGAGGGTATGTACCAGTAGCTATGTGTTTGATCTCTCTCTCTCTAGTGTTCTCTCTCGTGTTCCCTCTATGGCACGATCTTGATGTATCCCGATCTTTGCTATTGTAGTTGGATCTTATGATGTTTATCCCCCTCTACTCTCTTGTGATGAATTGAGTTTCCCCTTTGAAGTTATCTTATCGGATTGAGTCTTTTATGAGAACACTTGATGTATGTCTTGCCGTGATTATCTGTGGTGACAATGGGATATCATGTGCCACTTGATGTATGTTTTGGTGATCAACTTGCGGGTTTCGTGACATTGGGAACCTATGCATAGGGGTTGGCACACGTTCTTGACTCTCCGATAGAAACTTTGGGGCACTCTTTGAAGTACTTTGTGTTGGTTGGATGAATCTGAGATTGTGTGATGCATATCGTATAATCATGCCCACGGATACTTGAGGTGACAATGGAGTATCTAGGTGACATTAGGGTTTTGGTTGATTTGTGTCTTAAGGTGTTATTCTAGTACGAACTCTTTTATAGATTGATCTGAAAGAATAACTTTGAGGTGGTTTCGTACCCTACCATAATCTCTACGTTTGTTCTCTGCTATTAGTGGCTTCGGAGTGACTCTTTGTTGCATGTTGAGGGCTTGTTATATGATCTATCTATGTTATTATTGTTGAGAGAACTTGCGCTAGTGAAAGTATGAACCCTAAGCCTTGTTTCCTATCCAAGGTTGGAAAAAGCGGTAGGCGTAAGCGAGGCGGTTGGCTTTCGCCTAGTGCCTAGGCGGTGCCTAAGCGCCCTAGGCGCGGCCTAGGCGGTAATATAGTTTTTACTCGTAGTGTATTCGTGATTATTATATGGGTGTTGATATTAGTTTAGGGCATATAAGTAAGTTAATTACCATCTACTACCACTGGAATATAACCAGTTTGGCATACTAGTGCAGTCTGTGGCATGATTTCTTGCTTGCGCAGGCAATTCCTTGCTTGCCCTGCCTAGACCTCCATTTATGCCCTAGGCGAGGCGTTTGGCCATTGCCTAGCGCCTAGGCGTGCCTAAGTGCCTCCTAGGCACTGCCTTTTCCAACAGAGTTCCTATCATTGCAATACCGTTTACGCTCACTTTTATCGCTTGCTACCTTGTTGTTTTTATAATTTCAGATTACAAATACCTTTATCTACCATCTATTTTGCACTTGTATCACCATCTCTTCGCCGAACTAGTGCACCTATGCAATTTGCCATTGTATTCGGTGTGTTGGGCACACAAGAGACTTTTTGTTATTTGGTTGCAGGGTTGTTTGAGAGAGACCATCTTCATCCTACACCTCCTACGGATTGATAAACCTTAGGTCATCCACTTGAGGGAAATTTGCTACTGTCCTACAAACCTGTGCACTTGCAGGCCCAAAAACGTCTACAAGAAGAAGGTTGTGTAGTATACATCAAGCTCTTTTTTGGCGCCGTTGCCGGGGAGGTGAGTGCTTGAAGGTATATCTTTAGATCTTGCAATCAAATCTTTTTGTTTCTTGTTTTAGCACTAGTCTAGTTTATAAAAGAAAACTACAAAAAAATGGAATTAAGGATGCCTCATATGCTTCATCTTTTTAATGTCTTTCGTGAAAATGATGGGAAGGAAAATTGTGCTCAAGTACTAGAAGAAGAATTACATATAATGCTTGGCATAAAATATGTGAATGATGAGCATGATTGCAATGTTGTTAGTATGAATTCCTTGAATATCCATGATGCTAATGATATGCAAAGCCATAAGCTTGGGGAAGCTATGTTTGATGAAGATGATATTTTTTGTCCCCCAAGCTTTGATGAGCAAATTTACTATGATAAAAGCATGCCTCCTATCTATGATGATTATTGTGATGACACGTATGCTTTACAGAATAATGATAACCATGAAACTTTTCATCTTGATCCTAATTTTAAATCATATGATAGTTATTTTGTTGAGTTTGCTCCCACTACTATTCATGAGAAGAATTTTGCTTATGAGGAGAGTAGTAAATTTTCTATGCTAGTAGATCATGAAAAGAATGCTTTAGGTGCTGGTTACATTGTTGAATTCATTCATGATGCTACTGAAAATTATTATGAGGGAGGAACATATGCTTGTAGGAATTGCAATATTATCAAGTTTCCTCTCTATGTGCTTCAAGTTTTGAAGCTATGCTTGTTTTACCTTCCTATGCTAGTTGATTATCGTTCCCATAAGTTGTTTGCTCACAAAATCCCTATGCATAGGAAGTGGGTTAGAATTAAATGTGCTAGTCATATGCTTCATGATGCTCCCGTTATGTTTCAATTCTTATCTTTTATGTGAGCATCATTGTCATCATCATGCCTAGCTAGAAAGGCATTAAAGAAACGCGCTTGTTGGGAGACAACCAAATATTTATCCTTACTGTTTTTGTGTGTCCACATGATTATGCTACTGTAGTAATCATGTTTTATAGGTTTTGTTTCAGTAAAGTGCCAAGTAAGACCTTTAGGATGGCTTACGGTGATAGTTGTGTTGATCCTGCTGAAAATCAGAAACTTTTGCACCCAGTAAATTAGTTTTGTTAATTTAAAGAAACGTGATTCTGATCTGATTATTTTTGATCTGGATTTGTACACGAATTTTTTAGGACTTCCTAATTTGGTAGAATTTTTGGAGTTCCATAAGTATACGTTTGATACAGATTACTACAGACTGTTCTGTTTTTGACAGATTCTGTTTTCTATGTGTTGTTTGCTTATTTTGATGAATCTATGAGTAGTATCGGAGGGTATGAACCATAGATAAGTTGGAGTACAGTATATATTACACCAATATGAATTTAGAATGAGTTAATTACAGTACCAATGTGGTGGTTTTGTTTTCTTTCACTAACGGAGCTTATAAGATTTCCTGTTGAGTTTTGTGTTGTGAAGTTTTCAAGTTTTGGGTAAAGATTCGATGGACTATGGAATAAGGAGTGGCAAGAGCCTAAGCTTGGGGATGACCAAGGCACCCCAAGGTAATATTCAAGGACAACCAAGAGCCTAAGCTTGGGGATGCCCCGGAAGGCATCCCCTCTTTCGTCTTCGTTCATTGGTAACTTTACTTGGAGCTATATTTTTATTCACTACATGATATGTGTTTTGCTTGGAGCATAATTTTCTTTTGTTAGTATTTGCTTTCTGTTATTTAGATGAGTGTTTTGCATCTTCAGTTTCAATAAAGAAGTCAAGGATAGCCTTTGCCATGCTTATTTTG
Organism: Aegilops speltoides; assembly: GCA_021437245.1. Taxonomy (NCBI): domain Eukaryota; kingdom Viridiplantae; phylum Streptophyta; class Magnoliopsida; order Poales; family Poaceae; genus Aegilops; species Aegilops speltoides. The sequence goes on along the minus strand of CM038142.1, from coordinate 306,163,024 downwards.
CTAGTATACATGTTGCTGTTTGAAAAACAGAAAGTTTACCGCTGTTGCAAAATTCCCTAGAAAAGTCAGAGAGTGGTATAATGTTGAATCATTTTTCATATTGAGCTCTGATAAATTTATTACAGTGGGAATTTTAGTTCATAATTTTTGGAGTCAGGGAAGTATTGATACTCTTGCATTCTTTACAGACTGTACTGTTTTGGCAGATTGCTGTTATGGTTGCATTGTTTGCATATGTTTGCTTGATTAATGATTCTATTTGAGGATAGGAGTATTAAATATGCAGAGCCATTTAGTATGCAATGTTGAATAATAATGTTAGTGATTTGTTACAGTAGAAAATGATAAGGTTTTGCATTGGTTTATACTAACCTATCTCACGAGTTCTTGTTGAGTTTGTTGTGAATGAAGCTTTTGATAAAAAGAGAAACCATGATATAAGAGGAATTAAGGAGACACAAAAGCTCAAGCTTGGGGATGCCCAAGGCACCCCAAGATATTATTTCAAGAAGTCTCAAGCATCTAAGCTTGGGGATGCCCCGATAGGCGTCCCACCTTTCTTCTTCAACAACTATCGGTTAGTATCGGTTGAGCCTAAGTTTTTGGTTCTTCACATGAGTTGTGCTATCCTTGCAATGTAGTTTTCTTTAGATTTGCTTGCTGTTTGAATAAAGTATCAAGATCTGAAATTATTAAATGAGAGAGAGTCTTTGCATAGTTGCATAATTATTTAGCTACTCATTGACCTTCACTTATATCTTTCGGAGTAGTTTGTCATTTGCTCTAGTGCATCACTTATACCTTTTAGAGCATGGTGGTAGTTTTATTTTGAAGAAATAGATGAACTCTCATGCTTCACTTAGATTTTTTTGAGAGTCGTTAATAGCATGGTAATTTGCTTAATATTAATATACTTGGTATTCAAGATATGTGAAGCTTTCTTATGAGTGTGTTGAATACTAAGAAAAGTTTGGTACTTGATAATTGTTTTGAGATATGGAGGTAGTGATATTAAAGTCATGCTAGTTGGGTGATTATGAATTTAAAGAATGCTTGTGTTGAAGTTAGCAAGTCCCGTAGCATGCACGCATGGTTAAAGTTGTCTAACAAATTTGAAACATGAAGTGTACCTGGCTTGTGCATCCTTATGAGTGGCGGTCGGGGACGAGCGATGGTCTTTTCCTACCAATCTATCCCCCTAGGATCATGCGCGTAGTACTTGATTTTTGATGACTTATAAATTTTTGCAATAAGTATATGAGTTCTTTTGACTAATGTTGAGTCCATGGATTATACGCACTTTTACCTTTCCACCATTGCTAGCCTCTTCGGTACCGTGCATTGCCTTTTCTCACCTTGAGAGTTGGTGCAAACTTCGCCGATGCATCCAAACCCCGTGATATGATACGCTCTATCACACATAAACCTCCTTATATCTTCCTCAAAACAGCCACCATACTTACCTATCATGGCATTTCCATAGCCATTCCGAGATATATTGCCATGCAACTTCCACCATCATATTCATGACATACATTACTTTTGTCATATTTCCATTGCATGATCATGTAGTTGACATCGTATTTGTGGCAAAGCCACCATGCATTATTTTTCATACATGTCACTCTTGATTCATTGCACCATCCCGGTACACCGCCGGAGGCATTCATATAGAGTCATATCTTGTTCTAGTTTCGAGTTGTAATCCTTATGTTGTAATCAATAGAAGTGTGATGATCATCATTATTAGAGCATTGCCCAATCAAAAAAAAGAGAAGAGAAAGGCCAAAAAAAAGAAAGGCCCAAAAAAAAATAAAAAAATAAAAAGGGCAATGCTACTATCTCTTTTTCCTCACTTGTGCTTCAAAGTAGCACCTTGTTCTTCATGTAGTGAGTCTCATATATTGTGCTTCAAAGTAGCACCTTGTTCTTCATGTAGTGAGTCTCATAAGTTGTCTTTTTTATACTAGTGGGAATTTTTCATTATAGAACTTGGCTTATATATTCCTACAATGGGCTTCCTCAAATGCCCTAGGTCTTCATGAGCAAGCGAGTTGGATGCACACCCACTAGTTTTCTTTTGTTGAGCATTCATAGCTCTAGTGCATCCGTTGCATGGCAATCCCTACTCCTCATGTTGACATCAATTGATGGGCATCTCCATAGCCCATTGATTATCCTGCTCAATGTGAGACTTTCTCCTTTTTTGTCTTCTCCACACAATCCCCATCATCATATTCTATTCCACCCATAGTGCTATATCCATGGCTCACGCTCATGTATTGCGTGAAGGTTGAAAAAGTTTGAGATTATTTAAGTATGAAACAATTGCTTGGCTTGTCATCGGGGGTATAGAAGTTGGGAGCATCTTTGTGTGACGAAAATGAAGCATAGCCTAACTATATGATTTTGTAGGGATGAACTTTCTTTTGCCATGCTATTTTGAGAAGACATGATTGCTTTGATTAGTATGCTTGAAGTATTATTATTTTTTATGTCAATATGAACTTTTGTCTTGAATCTTTCGGATCTGAATATTCATATCACAAGTAAGAAGAGTTACATTGAAATTATGTCAAAGTATCACTCCGCATCAAAAATTCTTTTTTATCATTTACCTACTCGAGGACGAGCAAGAATTAAGCATGGGGATGCTTGATACGTCTCCAACGTATCAATAATTTTTGATTGCTCCATGCTACTTTATCTACTATTTTAGGCAATATTGGGCATTATTATCCACTCTTATATTATTTTTGGGACTAACCTATTAACCGGAGGCCCAGACCAGATTTGCTGTTTTATGCCTATTTCAGTGTTTTGAAGAAAAGGAATATCAGACGGAGACAAACGGGCTAAATCAATCAAGAAGTTATTTTTGGAAGGAAAGCAACCCAGGGAACTTGGAGTGCACGTCAGGGGAGATACGGGCTGCCCACGAGGGTGGGGGGCCCACCCCCGGCGCGCCCGCCTCGTGGGGTCCCGTAGCTCCTCCGACGCACTTTGCACCCATATATACCTCGTGCCCTAAAACTTCCGAGCAGAAGATAGATCGGGAGTTCCGCCCGCAAGCCTCTGTAGCCACCAAAACCTCTCAGAGCCCTTTTGATTGCCACCAGAGGGGGATCCCATCACCGGTGGCCATCTTCATCATCCCGACGCTATCCATGACGAGGAGGGAGTAGTTCACCCTCGGGGCTGAGGGTATGTACCAGTATCTATGTGTTTGATCTCTCTCTCTCTCTCTCTCTCTCTCTCGTGTTCTCTCTCGTGTTCCCTCTATGGCACGATCTTGATGTATCCCGAGCTTTGCTATTGTAGTTGGATCTTATGATGTTTCTCCCCCTCTACTCTCTTGTGATGAATTGAGTTTTCCCTTTGAAGTTATCTTATCGGATTGAGTCTTTTATGAGAACACTTGATGTATGTCTTCCCGTGATTATCTGTGGTGACAATGGGATATCATGTGCCACTTGATGTATGTTTTGGTGATCAACTTGCGGGTTTCGTGACATTGGGAACCTATCCATAGGGGTTGGCACACGTTCTTGACTCTCCGATAGAAACTTTGGGGCACTTTTTGAAGTACTTTGTGTTGGTTGGATGAATCTGAGATTGTGTGATGCATATCGTATAATCATGCCCACGGATACTTGAGGTGACAATGGAGTATCTAGGTGACATTAGGATTTTGGTTGATTTGTGTCTTAATGTGTTATTCTAGTACGAACTCTTTTATAGATTGATCCGAAAGAATAACTTTGAGGTGGTTTCGTACCCTACCATAATCTCTACGTTTGTTCTCCGCCATTAGTGGCTTCGGAGTGACTCTTTGTTGCATGTTGAGGGCTTGTTATATGATCTATCTATGTTATTCTTGTTGAGAGAACTTGCGCTAGTGAAAGTATGAACCCTAGGCCTTGTTTCCTATCATTGCAATACCGTTTACTCTCACTTTTATCACTTGCTACCTTGCTGTTTTTATAATTTCAGATTACAAATACCTTTATCTACCATCTATTTTGCACTTGTATCACCATCTCTTCGCCGAACTAGTGCACCTATACAATTTGCCATTGTATTGGGTGTGTTGGGGACACAAGAGACTTTTTGTTATTTGGTTGCAGGGTTGTTTGAGAGAGACCATCTTCATCCTACGCCTCCTACGGATTGATAAACCTTAGGTCATCCACTTGAGGGAAATTTGCTACTGTCCTACAAACCTGTGCACTTGCAGGCCCAACAACGTCTACAAGAAGAAGGTTGTGTAGTAGACATCAATGCCTGGCTACATGGTGGTGCATAATTCACATATATGATAAATGGCTGAAAAATATGACATTGCATAATTCACATATCTGATATAGAAAGCAAACAGGAGGCATTCACACAAAGCATGTATAATCTAAGCAGATGGCATGGCAATGCGAGACACCATATGCATGATATGAGAAATATAACCCTGCCAAGTTAGAGCATGCACCTCGGGGAGGGGGGGATATGACTGGTCATCTGTCTTTGAATCCTCCTCTGAGGAGCTATCAGTAACCAGCAAGAAATCTGCAGCGACAGGTAGCACTGACTGCTCAGAAGACCTTGTTTTCACTCCACATTTTCCCATGACCGACTGATGACCCACAAGTATAGGGGATCTATCGTAGTCCTTTCGATAAGTAAGAGTGTCGAACCCAACGAGGAGCAGAAGGAAATGACAAGCGGTTTTCAGTAAGGTATTCTCTGCAAGCACTGAAATTGTAGGTAACAGATAGTTTTGTGATAAGATAATTTGTAACGGGTAACAAGCAATGAAAGTAAATAAAGTGCATCAAGGTGGCCCAATCCTTTTTGTAGCAAAGGACAAGCCTGGACAATTTCTTATAATGAGAAAAGCGCTCTCGAGGACACATGGGAATTATCGTCAAGCTAGTTTTCATCACGCTCATATGATTCGCGTTCGTTACTTTGATAATTTGATATGTGGGTGGACCGGTGCTTGGGTGCTGTCCTTTCTTGGACAAGCATCCCACTTATGATTAACCCCTATTGCAAGCATCCGCAACTACAAAAGAAGTATTAAGGTAAACCTAATCATAGCATGAGACATATAGATCCAAATCAGCCCCTTACGAAGCAACGCATTGATAACCCACAAGTATAGGGGATCACAACAGTTTTCGAGGGTAGAGTATTCAACCCAAATTTATTGATTCGACACAAGGGGAGCCAATGAATATTCTTAAGTATTAGCAGTTGAGTTGTCAATTCAACCACACCTGGATAACTTAGTATCTGCAGCAAAGTATTGATAACCCACAAGTGTAGGGGATAATTGTAGCCTCTATCAAGCATTTTAATAGCATGCTGGCACGCAAGGGAGAAGACAAAGTAATATGGGCTCTAAGTTAAATAAACAATCATGCATAGGAGAGCCACTAAACATTTTCATCATAGTCTTCTCCTCTCGACCCCCCCAAAAAAAGAAAAGAAATAAAACTATTTACACGGGAAAGCTCCCAACAAGCAAAAGAAGAACGAGAAATCTTTTTGGGTTTTCTTTTTAATTACTACTACAAGCATGGAAATTAAACTAACTAATAATTTTTTGGTTTTTCTTAAGGTTTATCAAACACACAAGAAGAAAGCTAGAAAAAGAAATTAAACTAGCATGGATAATACAATGAAAGAGTATGAGCACCGACAACTAGAATAGTGTGTGAACATGAATCTAAAGTCGGTGAGAGATACGCACTCCCCCAAGCTTAGGCTTTTGGCCTAAGTTGGTCTATGCCCAAGGATCGCGGCCACTCTCCCCAGTGTACTGAGGAGTGTCATCTGGATACCACTGGCTGGCGATCTCCTCCGGATCCCACTGGTAACAGGATGGACGATAAGGGTCCAGTGGAGGTTCAGCTCGAGCTCGAGGCGGATGTCCGCCTCGATCTTGCGTACACAGCCTTCGGCAAGACAAGGTAATGACCTGTAGTTAAATCAAACAAAGAAGGCATAGGCAGGGTAATAATCTCATTGTGTTTCTTATTAAATCTCAGGTTATACAGAAGCATCTTATCATCGTTGTCAACAATAAACTCATGCGCTACCATGCTCTTGTAATGTAAAAAGGTAAGAGGCAGCAGTGTCTCGTCTTTCTCATCATGCCTAATAGGTATCTCAAAATGTTCAGCAAGGCGTGCAGCATAGATACCTCCAAAGATGGGGCCCTTTGTACGATTCAGGCTTAGCCGTTTAGCAATAACGACACCCATACTAAAAGTGTTATCACCGAATAAGGCATGGAGCAGAATAATGATATCAGGAACACTAAAGTTTCCACTATTTCCACGACCAATTAAGCATCGACTAGCAAATATGGCAAAGTAGTGTAAAACAGGAAAATGTATGCTAGTGATTCTCGCATCAGAACCCTTCCTCGATTCCCCTACAGCAATAGTGTCAATAAAACCTTCCACATCTTTACGATGTGGTTCATCTAGGCTACCATCAAAGGGTATTCTACAAACCGTGCAAAAATTACGTAATGACATTTCCTTAGCCTCATCATATAAATGAAAGGCTACTGAAGGAGGTGAATTCTTAGGGTAATAGTAAAAGTTTTGCACGAAAGTATTGGTAAGTAAGAGATACTGTTCGATCCGGTCATGGAGGAAGTCGGTGAGGCCCGCATTTTCAGCCAAAGAATAAAAGTCTTCATAAATCCCGGCTGCTCTCAAGAAATTATCACATGGCCACTCACAAGGTCGTACTTCCGCTACGCGAGGAAGATTATACTTGGCCTTTTCTTTCTCTTTAGCTTGCTTATCCTTGGAGCTTTGGCTAGAAGAGCCCCTCATAATCTCCTCATCATTTATTGAATTTTTTTGAAATTTTTAGTAACTTCAAAATAAAAGTGAATCAAACTAAACAAGATTGATATCAACTACTCCCACAAGTGCCTAGAGCCTATATCATGCATTAGAATTACTTGGGACCTCACAAATTTGACATGCAAGCTCAAGAACAGGGTCACCTAGGCAGAAAAAAATTGCAATGAATAAAGCACTAGAACAAAAACTAATTGGACCAATGGAGGAGTCACATACCAAGCAACAATCTCCCAAAGCAGTTTTGTGAATGGAGCTTTGAGCAAGGAGATCGAAAATCGCAGCAAAATGAGCTAGAACTCGTGCTTGAGCTGGATGGGGATTTCTTTGGGAGGAAGATGGAGTGTGTGGGTGCAGGAATAAGTGGAGGGGGGCCACCGTGGGCCCATGAGACAGGGGTGCGCCCAGGGGGAGTGGCGCACCCTGGACCCTAGTGGCCAGGTCCTTGCCCCCCTGCTGTGTTCTCGGTGCCTAAAATCCTCAAATATTCCATAAAAAATCATCCTAAATTTGCAGGGCATTTGGAGCACTTTTATTTTCGGGATATTTTTTATTGCATGGATAATTCAGAAAATAGACAGATAATACTATTTTTGCTTTATTTATTCTAAATAACAGAAAGTAAAAAGAGGGTACAGAAGGTTGTGCATTCTAGTTTCATCCATCTCATGATTATCAAAAGGAATCCACTAACAAGGTTGATCAAGTCTTGCTAACAAACTCATTCCGAATAACATGGAACCGGAGAAATTTCGAATAACACTAGGTTACCTCAACGGGGATATGAACATCCCCAACAATAAGAATATCATACTTTTTCTTGACAGTAGGAAGAGGAAATTCAAAACCTCCAATAATGATAGTTGGAATTTTTCCAATAGAATTGATACTATGAACTTGAGGTTGTTTCCTCGAAAAGTGTACCGTATGCTCATTACCATTAACATGAAAAGTGACATTGCCTTTGTTGCAATCAATAACAGCCCCTGCAGTATTCAAAAAGGGTCTACCAAGGATAATCGACATACTATCGTCCTTGGGAATATCAAGAATAACAAAGTCCATTAATATAGTGACATTTGCAACCACAACAGGCACATCCTCACAAATACCGATAGGTATGGCAGTTGATTTATTAGCCATTTGCAAAGATATTTAAGTAGGTATCAACTTATTCAATTCTAGTCTACGATGTAAATAGAGAGGCATAACACTAACACCAGCTCCAAGATCACATAAAGCAGTTTTAACATAATTTCTTTTAATGGAGCATGGTATAGTTGGTACTCCGGGGTCTCCAAGTTTCTTAGGTATTCCACCTTTAAAAGTATAATTAGCAAGCATGGTGGAAATTTCAGCTTCCGGTATCTTTCTTTTATTTGTAATGATATCCTTCATGTATTTAGCATAAGGATTCACTTTAAGCATATCAGTTAAGCGCATACGTAAGAAGATAGGTCTAATCATTTCAGCAAAGCGCTCAAAATCCTCATCATCCTTTGTCTTGGATGGTTAGGAGGAAAAGGCATGGGTTTCTGAACCCATGGTTCTCTTTCTTTACCGTGCTTCCTAGCAACAAAGTCTCTTTTATCATAACGTTGATTCTTTGATTGTGGGTTATCAAGATCAACAGCAGGTTCAATCTCTACATCATTATTATTGCTAGGTTGGGCATCAACATGGACATTATTGTTAACATTATCACTAGGTTCATGTTCATCACCTGATTGTGTTTCAACATCAGAAATAGAAATATCATTGGGATTCTCAGGTGTGTCTACAACAGGTTCACTAGAAGCATGCAAAGTCCTATCCTTTTTCTTTTTCTTCTTTTTAGAAGGACTAGGTGCATCTACATTATTTCTCTGAGAATCTTGCTCAATTCTCCTAGGGTGGCCTTCAGGATACAAAGGTTCCTGAGTCATTCTACCAGTTCTAGTAGCCACTCTAACTGCAAAGTCATGTTTATTATTTAATTCATCAAGCAAATCACTTTGAGCTTTAAGTACTTGCTCAGTTTGAGTGGTAACCATAGAAGCATATAACTCTAGCCATATAATCACTCAAACGTCCTATCACGAAAGCATTACTCTTTAACTCTCTACCAACATGAGCATTAAAACTTTCTTGTCTGGCCATAAAGTCATCAAATTCATCTAAGCATTGGCTATGAAATTTAGTAGACGGGATTTCAACTTTATTATATCTATAGAGAGAATTTACCTTTACTACCTGTGTTGGGTTATCAAGACAATGTGTTTTTTCAACAGGCGGTATATTAAGACCATGTATTTCTTCCATAGGAGGTAAATTCTTAACATCTTCAACTTTAATACCTTTTTCTTTCATTGATTTATTTGCCTCTTGCATATCTTCAGGACTGAGAAATAGAACACCCCTCTTCTTCAGAGTTGGTTTAGGAATAGGCTTAGGAGTTGGCTCAATTGGCTCAGAAAGAGTCCAATTATTTTCATTAGTCAACATAGTATTCAATAACAATTCAGCTTGGTCGACTGTTCTTTCCCTGAAAACACAACCAGCACAACTATCCAAGTGGTCCTTGGAAGCATCGGTTAGTCCATTACAAAAGATATCAAGTATTTCATTTTTCTTAAGAGGATGATCAGGCAAAGCATTAAGTAATCGGAGAAGCCTCCCCCAAGCTTGTGGGAGACTCTCTTCTTCGATTTGCACAAAATTATATATTTCCCACAAGGCAACTTGTTTCTTGTGAGCAGGGAAATATTTAGCAGAGAAGTAATAAATCTTATCCTGGGGACTACGCACACAACCAAGATCAAGAGAACTAAACCAAGTTTTAGCATCACCCTTTAATGAGAATGGAAATATCTTAAGGATATAATAATAGCGAGACTTCTCATCATTAGTAAACAGGGTGGGATGTGCCACAACAGTTTCAGATTCATAACCATAAAAAGGACTAGATTCAACCAAAGTAATTATCTCAGGATCAACAGAGAATTCATAATCCTTATCAGTAACAAAGATAGGTGAAGTAGCAAAAGCAGGGTCATAATTCATTGTAGCATTCAGAGTTTTCTGTTTAAGTTTAGCTAGTAATTTCTTAAGATCAGATCTATCATTGCAAGCAAAAAGATCTCTAGCAGTTTATTCATCCATAACATAACCCTCAGGAACAACAGGCAATTCATACTTAGGGGGAGAACCTTCATCATCACTATCATCAATAATTTCATCTCCTATAATTTCATTCTCTCTGACCCTAGCAAGTTGTTCACCAAGAAATTCACCTAATGGCAAAGTAGTATCAAGCATAGAAGTAGTTTCATCATAAGTATCATGCATAGCAGAAGTGGCATCATCAATAACATGCAACATATCAGAATTCATAGCAGTAGTAGGTTTAGGTGTCACAAGTTTACTCAAAACAGAAGGAGAATCTAGTGCAGAGCTAGATGGCAGTTCCTTACCTCCCCTCGTAGTTGAGGGAAAAAAATCTTAGTTCTTGCGTCGTTCAAGTTCTTCATAGTGATCAGCAGATATAAATCCCAAGTGACTCAAAGAATAGAGCTATGCTCCCCGGCAACGGTGCCAAAAAATAGTCTTGATAACCCACAAGTATAGGGGATCGCAACAGTTTTCGAGGGTAGAGTATTCAACCCAAATTTATTGATTCGACACAAGGGGAGCCAAAGAATATTCTCAAGTATTAGCACTTGAGTTGTTAATTCAACCACACCTGGATAACTTAGTATCTGCTGCAAAGTATTTATTAGCAAAGTAGTATGATAGTAATGGTAACAGTGGCAAAAGTAACGGTAGCAGTTTTGTAGTAATTGTAACAGTAGCAATGGAAAAGTAAATAAGAAAAGCACAATATGTGAAAAGCTCGTAGGCATTGGATCAGTGATGGATAATTATGTCGGATGCGATTCCTCATGTAATAGTTATAACATAGGGTGACACTGAACTAGCTCCAGTTCATCAATGTAATGTAGGCATGTATTCCGAATATAGTCATACGTGCTTATGGAAAAGAACTTGCATGACATCTTTTGTCCTACCCTCCCGTGGCAGCAGGGTCCTAGTGGAAACTAAGGGATATTAAGGCCTCCTTTTAATGGAGAATCGGACCAAAGCATTAGCACTTAGTGAATACATGAACTCCTCAAACTACGGTCATCACCGAGAAGTATCCCGATTATTGTCACTTCGGGGTTGTCGGATCATAACACATAATAGGTCACTATAGACTTGCAAGATAGGATCAATAACTCACATATATTCATGAAAACATAATAGGTTCAGATCTGAAATCATGGCACTCGGGCCCTAGTGACAAGCATTAAGCATAGCAAAGTCATAGAAACATCAATCTCAGAACATAGTGGACACTAGGGATCAAACCCTAACAAAACTAACTTGATTACATGGTAAATCTCATCCAACCCATCACTGTCCAGCAAGCCTACGATGGAATTACTCACGCACGGCGGTGAGCATCATGAAATTGGTAATGGAGGATGGGTGATGATGACGACGGCGACGAATCCCCCTCTCCGAAGACCCGAACGGACTCCAGATCAGCCCTCCCAAGAGAGATTAGGGCTTGGCGGCGGCTCCGTATCGTAAAACGTGATGAAACATTCTCTCTGATTTTTTTCTCCGTGAAATGGAATATATAGAGTTGGAGTTGAGGTCGGTGGAGCAGCAGGGGGCCCACGAGACAGGGGGCGCGTCAAGGGGGAGGGGGCGCGCCCCCCACCCTCGTGGACAGGGTGTGGCCCCCCTGCCTTGATTCTTTCGCCAGTATTTTTTATATTTTCCAAAAGTTATCTCCGTGGATTTTCAGGTCATTCTGAGAACTTTTGTTTTGTGCACAATAAACAACACCATGGCAGTTCTGCTAAAAACATCGTCAGTCCGGGTTAGTTTCATTCAAATCATGCAAGTTAGAGTCCAAAACAAGGGCAAATGTGTTTGGAAAAGTAGATACGTTGGAGACGTATCACGCATAAACTAGGGTTTAAGCTTCTGTCACTCTAGCAACCCATCATCTGCTTATTACTTCCCAATGTCTTCCTCTAGGCCGAAATAATGGTGAAGTGTCATGTAGTCGATGTTCACATAAAACCACTAGAGGAGAGACAACATACATCTCATCAAAATATCGAACGAATACCAAATTCACATGACTACTAGTAGCAAGACTTCACCTAGGTCCCCAGGAACAAACGTAACTACTCACAATGCATATTCATGTTCATGATCAGAGGAGTATTAATATGCATTAAGGATCTGAACAAATGATATTCCACCAAATAAATCAATTAGCATCAACTACAAGGAGTAATCAACACTACTAGCAACCCAGAGGTACCAATATGAGGTTTTGGTAGAAAGATTGGATACAAGAGATGAACTAGGGTTTGAGAGGAGATGGTGCTGGTGAAGATGTTGATGGAGATTGACCCCCTCCCGATGAGAGGATCGTTGATGATGATGATGGTGATGATTTCCCCCTCCCGGAGGGAAGTTTCCCCAGCAGAACAACTCCGCCGGAGCCCTAGATTGGTTCCGCCATGGTTCCGCCTCGTGGCGGCGGAGTTTCATCCCGTAAGCTTGCTTATGATTTTTTCCAGGGTAAAAGCCTTCATATAGCAGAAGATGGGCACCGGAGGGCCACCAGGGGGCCCACGAGGCAGGGGGGCGCGCCCAGTAGGGGTGGGCGCGCCCCCACCCTCGTGGACAGGGTCTGGGCCCCCTCTGGTACTTCTTTCGCTCAATAATTTTCATTAATTCCAAAAATGACTTCCGTGGAGTTTCAGGACTTTTGGAGCTGCGCAGAATAGGTTTCCAATATTTGCTCCTTTTCCAGCCCAGAATCCCAGCTGCCGGCATTCTCCCTCTTCATGATAAACCTTGTAAAATAAGAGAGAATAGCCATAAGAATTGTGACATAACGTGTAATAACAACCCATAATGCAATAAATATCGATATAAAAGCATGATGCAAAAATGGACGTATCAACTCCCCCAAGCTTAGATCTCGCTTGTCCTCAAGCGGAAGTCGATATCGAAAAATATGTCCACATTTTTAGAGATAGAGGTGTCGATAAAAATAAAATACAGACATGAGGGCATCATGATCATTCTTTATAACAGCAACATATATATATATATATATATATATATATATATATATATATATTGTCATATGATTTCTTATGCTCAAGTAACAATCTATTCACAATGTCAAGTATGGTTCAGAAACTTCATTGAGAACTAACAAACTATAATCTCAGTCATTGAAGCAATTGCAATTTATCATAACATCGGAAAGAGTCAAGAATAGAGCTTTTCAGCAAGTCCACATACTCAACTATCATATAGTATTTTACAATTGCTAACACTCACACAATACTTATGGTTATGGAGTTTTAATCGGACACAGAGAAAGATAGGGGCTTATAGTGTTGCCTCCCAACGTCTTACCTCAAGGGTAATGTCAACAATAATAGTTCATGATAACTTACATCCAATTGGATATATATATATCAGGATCTTTCCAACACGAGGTGCTTGCCAAAGGATAAAATGAAAAAGGGAAAGGTGAAGATCACCTTGACTCTTGCATAATGTAAAGACATAAAGTAAAAGATAGGCCCTTCGTAGAGGGAAGCAGAGGTTGTCATGTGCTTTTAGGGTTAGATGCACAAAATCATAATGCAAAAGAACATCACTATATATTGCCACTTGTGATATGAACTTTTATTATGCAGTCTGTCGCTTTTATTACTTCCATATCACACGATCGTATAAAGCTTATTTTCTCCACACTAATAAGTCATACATATTTAGAAAGCAATTTTTATTGCTTGCAACATGACAACTTACTTGAAGGATCTTACTCAATCCATAGGTAGGTATGGTGGACTCTCATGGCAAAACTGGGTTTAAGGATATTTGGAAGCACAAGTAGTATCTCTACTTGGTGCAAGGAGTTTGGATAGCATGAGGGAGAAAGGCAAGCTCAACATGTTTGAATGATCCATGACAATATAAAAGATGTCCAAGATAGCATATTTATATGTGAGAACCTCTCTTTCTTTACTACTTCCTATTAATTGCAATGATGACCAAAACTATGTTTGTCAACTCTCAACAACTTTTAAGTATCATACTCTTTATGTGAGAAGTCATTACTATCCATAAGATCAATATGAACTCTTTTATTTATTTTATTCTTCTATTTTCTCAAGATCATAGCAAGATAGCAAGGCCCTTGACTCAACACTAATCTTTATTATAGATAACTGACGGACTCGATTACAAAGGGGGATCACAAAGCAAAACTCAAAACTAAATCATACCAAAACCTTATTCTACTAGATCAAGATATTACCAAAAGGATCGAACTAAGTAAAACGGTAAAGATAGTAGTGTGATGGTGATACGATACCGGGGCACCTCCCCCAAGCTTGGCAGTTGCCAAGGGTTGTGCCCATACCCATGTGATTATGTCCTCGGAGGTGATGAAGGTGGTGATGATGATGGATAATTGCACATCGAGCATAAAAGCTCCTCCAACTTGCGGATAATGCCCTTGAGTGCGATGATATGATCCTTCAACAAAATATTTTCCTGTGTGAGATACTTGTTTTGTATGTGAGCTAACTCAATCATCTTGAAAGCTTCAATCTCAGTTGGGGTAAAGAGGTTAGGTAGATGTTGAGGGATGTTTTCTTCTTCCGCCGCCGGAGCTTGATGCTCCATGGCCTTCTTGATCCCTTCATCCTTGTTGATCTCCTCCGGTTCTTCTCTTTTCAGCTCTATCTTCAATAGCCGAGCATCCTTGTATTCATTGTTGGAGGAGGGTGATGTCATGATCCTCTAGATCTGTCAGAAAAACAGCTCGAAGCAAAGACAGAGGATTTTTGCGTGATACGGTGGTCAAAACCTTCGGGAGATTATATAATGAATTTTTACCGACCGAAAGAAGTATCATGCAAGAAAACGGAGTCCGGAGAGCACACGAGGTGCTCACGAGGCAGGGGGCGCGCCCAGTAAGGGTGGGCGCGCCCTCCACCCTCGTGGAGGCCTCGTGTCCCTCCCGGACTACTTCTTATTTTCCTAAATTCTTAAATATTCCAAAATGGAGAAAAATAGCTATTAGAATTTTTTTGGAGTCGGTTTACTTACCGTACCACATACCTATTCCTTTTCAGAGTCTGAAACGTACTGGAAAGTGTCTCTTATATATTCCTCCGTGGTTACGGTTTCAACAATATTAGTTTCAACATTTATCGGATTACCTGAGATATAATGTTTGATTCTTTGACCGTTCACCACCCTCGGACTTGTACCTTCGAAGTTGTTGATTTATGGCACCGGAACGGTAGACCTTCTCGATAACGTAAGGACCTTCCCATTTAGAGCGAAGTTTTCCTGCAAAAAACCTTAAACGAGAGTTGAGAAGCAACACATAATCACCTACGTTAAACTCACGCTTTTGTATCCTTTTGTCATGCCATCTTTTAACTTTTCTTTAAATAGCTTGGCATTCTCATAGGCCTGTGTTCTCCATTCATCAAGTGAGCTAATGTCAAATAACCTCTTCTCGCCGGCAAGTTTGAAATCATAGTTGAGCTCTTTAATAGCCCAATATGCCTTATGTTCAAGTTCGAGAGGTAAGTGACATGCTTTCCCATAAACCATTTTATATGGAGAAAATATAAAGTTCTATAGGCCCATAATGCATCATCAAGTTTCTTGGACCAATTCTTTCTAGATCTATTAACAGTCTTTTGCAAAATTAATCTGAGCTCTCTAATACTCAATTCTAATTGACCACTAGACTGTGGGTGATATGGAGATGCAATTCTATGATTAACATCATACTTAGCAAGCATTTTATGACAAGCACCATGAATAAAATGTGAACCACCATCAGTCATGAGATATCCAAGGACTCCAAACCTCGGAAAAATAACTTCTTTAAGCATCTTAATAGAGGTGTTATGATCAACACTACTAGTTGGAATAGCTTCTACCCACTTAGTAACGTAATCAACAACAACTAAAATACGTGTATATCCATTAGAGGCAGGAAAAGGTCCCATATAATCAAAGCCCAAAACATCAAATGGTTCAATAACAAGAGAATAGTTCATAGGCATTTCTTGACGTCTACTAATATTACCGATTCTCTGACATTCATCACAAGACAAGACAAACTTACGGGCATCTTTGAAGAGAGTAGGCCAATAAAAACAGGATTGCAATACCTTATGTGCAGTTCTATCTCCAGCGTGGTGTCCTCCATATGGTTCGGAGTGACACTTACGTAGGATCTGTTCCTGTTCATGCTCAGGTACACAACGTCTAATAACACCATCTACTCCTTCTTTATACATGTGTGGGTCATCCCAGAAGTAATGTCTTAAATCATAAAAGAACTTTTTCTTTTGCTGGTATGTGAAACTAGGTGGTATAAATTTAGCAACGATGTAATTAGCATAATCAACATACCATGGAGCAGTACGAGAAGCATTTACGACAGCTAATTGTTCATCAGGAAAGCTATCATCAATAAGTAGTGGGTCATCAAGAACATTCTCTAACCTAGACAAGTTGTCTGCAACGGGGTTCTCAGCTCCCTTTCTATCAATAATATGCAAATCAAATTCTTGTAGCAAGAGAACCCATGTAATAAGTCTAGGCTTAGCATCTTTCTTTTCCATAAGATATTTAATAGCAGCAGGATCAGTGTGAATAGTTACTTTAGAATCATCAATATAAGGTCTGAACTTATCACATGCAAATACAACTGCTAAGAATTCTTTTTCAGTAGTAGCATAATTTCTCTGGGCAGTGTCAAGAGTTTTACTAGCATATTGAATAACATTTAATTTTTTATCAACTCTTTGCCCTAGAACAACACCTACAACATAATCACTAGCATCACACATAATTTCAAAGGGTAAATTCCAATCAGGTGGCTGAACAATAGGTGCAGTGACCAAAGCTTTCTTAAGTATTTCAAATGCTTCTACACAATCATCATCAAAGACAAAAGGAATATCTTTTTGCAATAGATTAGTCAGAGGCCTAGAGATTTTAGAAAAGTCCTTAATGAACCTCCTATAAAAACCGGCATGACCAAGGAAACTTCTTATACCTTTAATGTCCTTGGGGCACGACATCTTTTTAATAGCATCAACTTTAGCTTTATCAACTTCAATACCTCTTTCAGAAATTTTATGCCCCAAGACAATGCCTTCATTAACCATAAAGTGGCACTTTTCCCAATTCAAGACGAGACTAGTGTCTTCACATCTCTGCAAAACTCGATCAAGGTTGCTCAAGCAATCATCAAAAGAGGATCCATAAACGAAGAAATCATCCATGAATACCTCACAAATCTTTTCACAAAAGTCAGAGAATGTAGCCATCATACATCTTTGAAAGGTAGCAGGTGCATTACATAAACCAAAAGGCATATGTCTATAAGCAAAAGTACCGAAAGGGCAAGTAAAAGTAGTCTTTACTTGATCATCTACTGACACAGGTATTTGAGAGGAACCAGAATAACCATCTAAAAAGCAGAAATGTGTGTTTTGGATAGTCTCTCTAGCATTTGATCAATAAAAGGTAAAGGGTAATGATCTTTCTTAGTAGCTTTATTTGATTTACGGAAATCAGTTACCATCCTATAACCTGTAATAATTCTTTGCGGGATCAATTCATCTTTATCATTAGGAACAACAGTAATACCTCCCTTCTTAGGGACACAATGGACAGGACTTACCCACTCACTATCAGCAAGGGGATAAATTATACTTGCCTCAAGGAGCTTTATTATCTCCTTTCTTACGACTTCTTTCATCTTACGATTTAACCGTCATTGATGATCTCTAACTGGTTTGGCGTCTTTGTCCAATTTAATTTTGTGTTGGCATAGAGTGGGACTAATGCCCTTAAGATCATCAAGAGTATATCCAATAGCAGAACGGTGCTTCTTCAGAGTTTTCAATAATCTTTCCTCTTCATGCTCTGAAAGGTTAGCACTAATAATAACAGGATATATCTTCTTTTCATCAAGATAAGCATATTTAAGATTATCAGGTAATGGTTTAAGCTCAAACACGGGATCACCCTTGGGTGGAGGGGGATCCCCTAGGATTTCAATAGGCAAGTTGTGTTTCAGAATAGGACCCTGTTGAAAGAATACTTCATCTATCTCCCTTCTTTCATTCATAAACATATCATTTTCATGGTCTAGCAAATATTGTTCTAAAGGATCAGTAGGAGGCACGACAATAGAAGCAAGACCAATAATTTCATATTTACTAGGCAATTCTTTATCATGGGGTTGTCTATGAAATTTGGCAAAGTTAAACTCATGTTTCATATCCCCCAAGCCAATTGTAACAACATCCTTTTTGCAATCAATCCTAGCATTGACAGTATTCAAGAAGGGTCTGCCAAATATAATGGGACAAAAGCTATCTTGTGGGGAACCAAGAACAAGAAAACCAACAGGATATTTAACTTTCCCACACAAGACTTCAACATCTCTAACAATCCCAATCAGTGAAATAGTATCTCTATTTGCAAGTTTAATAGTAACATCAATACCTTCTAACTCAGCGGGTGCAATATCATGCATAATTTCTTCATATAAGGAAATAGGTATTGCACTGGCACTAGCACCCATATCACATAAGCCATGATAACAATGATCTCCTATTTTAACAGAAATAACAGGCATGCCTACAACAGGTCTATGTATCTTAGCATCGGGTTTAGCAATATTAGCAGCTTCCTCATAGAAATAAATAACATGCCCATCAATATTATCAGCTAAGAGATCTTTAACCATAGCAATACTAGGTTCAGCTTTAATTTGCTCAGGAGGTGTATATGTTCTAGTATTAATTTTACGAACAACAGTTGAAGCTTTAGCATGATCCTTTACCCTAACAGGGAAAGGTGGTTTCTCAACATAAGTAGTAGGAACAATAGGATCATTATAAGTGATAGTCTTTTCTTCAACTGTAACAGGTGCAACTACTTTTACTTCAATGGGAGGATTATATTTAAACCACTCTCCTTAGGGAGATCAACGTGAGTAGCAAAAGATTCATAGAAAGAAGCTACTATCTCAGAGTCAAGTCCATATTTAGTGCTAAATCCACGAAAAGCATCGGTATCCATAAAAGACTTAACACAATCAAACTTAGGTGTCATACCTGACTCCTTACCATTGTCGGAACCCCAATCTTCAGAGTTGCATTTAATTCTTTCCAATAAGTCCCACTTGAATTCAATAGTCTTCAGCATATAAGAACCAGCACAGGAAGTATCGAGCATGGTGCGATCATTGAGAGAAAGCCGAGCATAATTTTTTTGAATAATCATTTCTCTTGGGAGCTCATGATTGGGGCATGAATATAACATTGACTTAATCCTCCCCCAAGCTAGAGCGATGCTTTCTCCTTCGCGAGGCCAAAAATTATATATATAATTACGATCACGATGAACAAGATGCATAGGATAGAACTTCTGGTGAGATTCCAATTTCAATCGTTTATAGTCCCAAGATCCCGTATCATCACATAGCCTATACCATGTCAATGCATCTCCCTTCAAAGATAAAGGGAAGACCTTCATCTTAACAACATCATCGGGTATACCTGCAAGCTTAAATAATCCACAAACTTCATCCACATAGATAAGGTGTAAATCGGGATGCAAAGTTCCATCTCCTTCAAAGGGATTAGCTAGCAGTTTCTCTATCATACCAAAGGAATCTCAAAGTAAACATTTTCAGTAGGTTCAGTAGGTTGAGGAGCAACTCTTTGCTCTACTGGTCGGGGCGAAGATGCCCCGAACAAGCCCCTCAAAGGATTAGTTTCCATATTAACAAGTGACACTAAATTTCGGCACACTATATAAATGTTTCCTTACCAAGTTCCACTCACCAAAGGCGCTTCACTCCCCGGCAACGGCGCCAGAAAATAGTCTTGATGACCCACAAATATAGGGGATCTATCATAGTCCTTTCCATAAGTAAGAGTGTCGAACCCAACGAGGAGCAGAAGGAAATGACAAGCAGTTTTCAGTAAGGTATTCTCTGCAAGTACTGAAATTGTAGGCAATTGATAGTTTTGTGATAAGATAACTTGTAACGGGTAACAAGAAATGAAAGTAAATAAAGTGCAGCAAGGTGGCCCAATCCTTTTTGTAGCAAAGGATAAGCCTGGACAATTTCTTATAATGAGAAAAGCGCTCCCGAGGACACATGGGAATTATCGTCAAGCTAGTTTTCATCACGCTCATATGATTCGCGTTCGCTACTTTGATAATTTGATATGTGGGTGGACCGGTGCTTGGGTGCTGTGCTTTCTTGGACAAGCATCCCACTTATGATTAACCCCTCTTGCAAGCATCCGTAACTACAAAAGAAGTATTAAGGTAAACCTAACCATAGCATGAGACATATAGATCTAAATCAGCCCCTTACGAAGCAACACATAAACTAGGGTTTAAGATTCTGTCACTCTATCAACCCATAATCTACTTATTACTTTCCAATGCCTTCCTCTTGGCCCAAATAATGGTGAGTGTCATGTAGTCGATGTTCACATAACACCACTAGAGGAGAGACAACATACATCTCATCAAAATATCGAACGAATACCAAATTCACATGACTACTAATAGCAAGAGTTCACCCATGTCCTCAGGAACAAACGTAACTACTTACAAAGCATATTCATGTTCATGATCAGAGGAGTATTAATATGCATTAAGGATCTGAACAAATGATCTTCCACCAAATAAACCAATTAGCATCAACTACAAGGAGTAATCAACACTACTAGCAACCCACAGGTACCAATATGAGGTTTTGGTACAAAGATTGGATACAAGAGATGAACTAGGGTTTGAGAGGAGATGGTGCTGGTGAAGATGTTGATGGAGATTGACCCCCTCTCGATGAGAGGATCATTGATGATGACGGTGGTGATGATTTCCCCCTCCCGGAGGGAAGTTTCCCCGGCAGAACAGCTCCGCCGGAGCCCTAGATTGGTTCCGTCAAGGTTCCGCCTCGTGGCAGCAGAGTTTCGTCCCGTAAGCTTGCTTATGATTTTTTCCAGGGTAAAAGCCTTCATATAGCAGAACATGGGCAGCGGAGGCCACCAGGGGGCCCACGAGGCAGGGGGCGCGCCCAGTAGGTGTGGGTGCACCCCCACCCTCGTGGCCAGGGTGTGGGCCCCCTCTGGTACTTCTTTCGATCAATAATTCTCATTAATTCCAAAAATAACTTCCGTGGAGTTTCAGGACTTTTGGAGCTGCGCAGAATAGGTTTCCCATATTTGCTCCTTTTCCAGCCTAGAATCCCAGCTGTCAGCATTCTCCCTCTTCATGATAAACCTTGTAAAATAAGAGAGAATAGCCATAAGTATTGTGACATAACATGTAATAACAACCCATAATGCAATAAATATCGATATAAAAGCATGATGCAAAAATGGACGTATCACCGACTCAAATGGCTGATGCATAGGAAGAGTAGATGAATGTATAAACATTGTTGACAAATGGAATACATGATGAAAAAAATATGGCAAGATACAATTCACATATACGATGAATGGCTAAACAGGATGGCATTGCATGATTCACGTATATGATGCCTGGCTAAAGAAGATGGCATTACATAATTCCCATATACTCCCTCCGTTCCTAAATATTTGTCTTTTTAGAGATTTCAAATGGACTACGACATACGGATGTATATAGGCATATTTTAGAGTGTAGATTCACTCATTTTGCTCCGTATGTAGTCACTTGTCGAAATCTCTAAAAAGACAAATATTTAGGAATGGTGGGAGTATGATATAGAAACCAAACATGTGGCATTCACACAAAGCAAATCTAAACTAAGATGATGACATATAAGATGTATAATGTAAGCAATGCGAGACGCCATATGCATTACATGACAAACATTAGCATGCCAGGTTAGAGAAAACACCTCAGGTGGTAAACAGGAGTGGTCGACTCCTTCTGAATCCCCATCTGAACAGTTATCTTCCTCTGGAATACAATCTGGAAATGCAGGAGGGGGGGCTTCGCCCACCATGGAGCGGCGTCTGCATGACATTATATTCCCACGCAACGCTCTTCTCTTTTTCTCTACATGTTCAGTACGATTGTGTACAATATCTGACATGCATAAAAAAAGTTAGATTTTGTAAGGCCTAAGGGGTGCATGCAAAAATCAAGACTGATGGTAGCAAAGGAGTGGATGGATCCAAAACTAATGATAGCAGGTAGATTATAGCCTTAGTTTAAAAAGATAGGCAATGGATCATCTATTGTTTGTTGCCCACCCAACATGAACCACATAGAAGACCCCAGATGAACCAGATAGTAGAGAGATACTATTCGTTGCTGCCTCTATATGAGACCCACGGGCATTTTAAAACTCAAGTTTGAACGATAAAGTAGCAGGTAATAATAATTGATGTATAACGTAAGCAAACACGAAAGACTGCGACCTCTCTTCCGGAACTGTGTAGTCCTTAGGTTCATCTGCTCAGTCAATGATGGTAATGCAGTTGGCGTGGCTGCCGGCAACGGGGAAGATGATCTGAGGCGGCGAAAGAAAGTCTGCAGGGGGATCTCTGCTGTAGTGAACGCTTCTGTCGATGGTGCACCTCAGGTGGGGTGGATGACGACACGGCAGGAGCAGGACATAACACAGAGACTTTTCTTTGACGCCTATCTGAAAATGAAGTAAATCTGTAAGGGTTACTTAGAATTGGAGGATTCTATAAACGCAGGGACAAGAAAAACACAAGAATAGGATAGGAATGCACGTGCAAAACAAAGCATTTGGAAACATAGGATTTCAGTCAACCGGGGTGTTTGGTTCACATGAATCGAAAGAACACAGGAATGGAGAAATGTGGTCAAATTAAAGTCAAACCACGTGAAAATGAAAAAAATAAGAATCTTATTATGCCAGTAATGCAATTAGTTCTGTTCTTCATGCATATTAATTTGAAAAGGATGTCCAAGTGAATATTAAAATTCCTACGTTTTTTCTTTGAAAGAGACACCAAAGGAAAAAAATCCTCCAGTTTTGCTTTGCTCCACTCCTTCTAACCAAATGCACGACTAGTAGTACCATAGTAGTTCCATAGCAAAGGATCCCTGAGGGATCGACATGAATGCAGAGTAACAAAGTGATGCCATGAGTGTACAACCTCTTTGGCATAGCCTTGTGGACCTCGGCATCATTGGGTTGGACGTGGAGGATGGTGATGCTAGTGTGACTGTCGGAGGTGGGGAAGAAGATCTGAGGCCTCTAGAAACGGCATCGAGGGTACTGCTCTGCTGTGTTGGACGGTTCCGTTGTTGGAGCATCTCCGGTGAGGTGTACGGCGGTGAGGCTGAAGCAAGACAAGACAAACAACGTTAATCTGAAGTGGGACTCTAATATCATCTGCAATAGATGATGTAAAATACATCACCAAAAAGTGCTAGATGTAAAACGCTTCAGCCGCGCCATGACCACTTCGACAGATGTTGTAAGTACTGTTCACTTTGAACTTAACTGAAGAAACTGAACTTTACAGTCGAAACTGAATTTTACTGTCGAAACTGATTGAACTAGTAGCAAAGCAATGTAATAGATGTTTAGGGCGTTTGAGCACTAGTAGTAGAGAAGCAGTGATCTAAATCAGCAGATGCTTGAGCAGGGAACACACTAGCAGAGAGCAAGTCATGCAGTAGCACCGCGAGTGAGTGCTAAAGCAGCAACTCCTGTAGTTGCCGGAGGTCGTGCAGCAGCAGCAGCGCGAGCGAGAGCAAGACAGAGCAGTAGCATGAACTAGAGCAAGAGCGGAGCAGCAACTCGACCGGCAACAATAGCAGAGCAGAGCAGCAGCACGAACAAAAGCAAGAGCAGTGCAGGAGCAAGACAGACATCAAGTACAGAGCCGCAACACGAGAGAGAGCCGGAGCAGCTACAACTAGTGCCAGGGTGGAAGTCGCCGCCGAGGAAGCAATGACATGGGGGAGATACGCCATGGATGATGTGGCCGACGACGGTGCCATCGATGGAGACCCACCATGGCTGCTGGTATCGAGCACCGGCAGCCCCGTGAGATCGAATAAAAGATAAAATGCAGCGGTGAGTGCAGAATCTCCTTGGTGGCGCCGAGTTGGCCTCGGCTTCATCAGAGGAATTGGTGAGGGTGCTGCGGTTCCGGTGGGGCAGGTCAAGACGGTGCTGTGGGGATGGAGGTGGCACGATATACGAGGAAAACATTGGGGTAGATCCTTGGATATGGAGGTCGGGGCGGCTGATCCGGCGGGACGACGAGATTGATGACGGATCCTCATCCGGTGCGGTTGATGAGGGACGGCGAGCTATTGTGGTGGACGACATAGTCGGGGAAGAGTCTCCGGCTGGGCGGTGGTCGGGAGGCCGACGGAGGAGCATTGGGTTTCACTGGTTTTGGCGGCGTCGATGTATGAATGGGGGGAACGAAGAGGAAGGGAGGGGGGAGCCATGGCTTAGGGACGCGCTTGTCCAAAATGTAGGGTAAGTTACCAGCATACCCCGACCGATTTTGACACCGCGGCGTGAAGCTTCATTTTCGGCTGAGGGGTAGAAGGGGGATCTCGCGTGTTTGGGCTGTGGGACCGATTTTGGATGAGGAGGGAGTTTTCGTGCGCGTCGAAATTTCGGGATAACAAGGTGCGGCACGGGTTGAAGATCAAAGCAGGTGATACAAAAGATACTCGAGCTTGAAAACTTTGGGATAACAAGGTGCGGATTCCTTGTTCGGCAGAACAAACTTAACATGTAAAAAAGAATTCATACAAGACACAAGAGAGTCATGTCCCCTTCTACTATATTGCTATAGATGCCATTGAAAAAACTAAAAGAAAAATGTAAAAAAATTGGGAGAACAAGATTACCCTGTACAGTACCAAATCGATTCGCACTTCCCTCAACAACAACAAAAAACAAATCAATTCCCACCAAAAGAAAGAGTAATGTCCCTTTTTATATGATTACAAATGCCAGGATCTCAAATTTCAATTTTTGAATCCACGTTATGTTGAATTCGAATATATCGTTAGGGACCTTGTGGTTTATGATTGATGTAGTCGTACATTTTAATCTTCCATATATATGAACATTTTACTCCACCCTGTGAACGTATATATTGTCGTCTACCATATGGACTAAATTTGAATCAATTTTCCTTACTTGAATATGATTGTTGTCAAGTTATACAATCATTTAAATATTATCTTGATAACAAAAAACATGCATATAGCAGTAATCATATTTCACTATGAACTACATGTACCATACGATCTCCAATTCAAATATTTGTATCCATTTTATGTTGAATTCAAATCATAGTACATTGGTCTAGGTAACGAGATGTTTGGGATAATCTAAACCCTGTTTTCATATGTATAATTTTTGGCTGAATTGGGACAAGTTTTGGTATAAGCTTCTTGCAAAACAAGAGATTCTCTCAACAAGCCTCGTGGTTCCGAGAGGGAACGTGTTACCATTGTGTGCGAAACGATATACGCTGCCTCCCCCATGATTTTCTTTACAGAGGCAACATAGAACTATATGAGTGCCCTGTTAAATTTTGGAATTATTCCGGCTTCATTTGGCCTTTTTATACATTAATTGAATTTCTGGATTTTTAATGTGCATAATCCAAATTTGAACTGCAAGCACATGCTTCGGTGCACCAAAGTTGGTTGAAAAATCAGATGTGTGTCCTTGGTTGAATATCTAGGTCCCATGGAAGAAATGAGAATGAAATTCAAACATCTAGGCATCGTGACTCGGCCGAGAACATCGAGAAACTTGGATTTTAAATTCATGTAAATCCAGAACTCGCCTGGAAATCCTGAAACTTGGCATGGTGTCATGTCATGGCACTAACATGTTGTGGTAAAAAATTGGGCCGATTTGGAACAAGTTTTGGTATAGGGGCCGTTTGGATTATGCCCACACCAGCCCGACCAAAACGACGGCATGCCAAAATTTTGGCGATGGAAATAGCCACCGGGAACTCGCCCACACGCTAGTGCAGAATCACAACGGCTGGCCAAAAAGTTGGCTGTGAGCCAAAAACTTGGCTGCAATCCAAACACTGGTCAAACCTGTGGTCAACGACCAAAATTTTGGAAGGGCAGCTTGGGGCTGCCATCCAAACAGCCCCACAAGCTTCTTGCAAACCGAAGCTTCTCTCAAGAAAGTTCGTGGTTCTAAGAGGGAATGTGCCACCTTTGAGTGTGAAATGATATACGCTGCCCCCCATTGAGTTTCTTTACAAAGGCAACATAGAAATACATGAGTGCCCTGTTAAATTTTGGAATTATTCCGGGTTCGTTTGTCCTTTTTATACATTTTTTGAGTTTCTGGTCATTAAATGTGCATAGTTCAAATTTGAACTACAAGCACATGCTCTCGTGCACCATAGTTGGTTGAAAAATCACATCTGTGTCCTCGGGTGAATTTCTAGGTCCCATGCAAGAAATGGGAATAAAATTCAAACATCTGGGCATCGTGGCTTGGCCGAGAACATTGAGAAACTTAGTTTTAAAATTCTTGTAAATCCAAAACATGTCTGAAAATCATGAAACTTGGCATGGTGTCATGTCATGGTACTACCATGCTGTGGTAAAAAAATTGGCCGAGTCGGAACAGATTTTGGTATAAGCTTCTTGCAAACCGAATCTCCTCTCAAGAAGGCTCGTGGTTCTGAGAGGGAACGTGCCACCTTTGAGTGTGAAACGATATACGCTGCCCCCCCTTCAGTTTCTTTACAAAGGCAACGTAGAACTACATGAGTGCCCTGTTAAATTTTGGAATTATTCTGGGTTCGTTTGACCTTTTTTTATATACATTAATTGAGTTTCTGGTCATTTAATGTGCATAATTCAAATTTGAACTAAAAGCACATGCTCCCGTGCACCAAACTTGGTTGAAAATCACATCTGTGTCCTCGGGTGAATTTCTAGATCCCATGGAAGAAATGGGAATAAAATTCAAACATCTGGGCATCGTGGCTCGGCCGAGAACATTGAGAAACTTGGTTTTAAAATTCTTGTAAATCCAAAACACATCTGAAAATCATGAAACTTGGCATGGTGTCATGTCATGGTAGTACCATGCTATGGTAAAAAAAGTTGGCCGAATAGGAACAAATTTTGGTATAAGCTTCTTGCAAACCAGAGCTTCTCTCAAGAATGCTCGTGGTTCTGAGAGGGAACGTGTCACCTTTGTTTGCATAATTCAAATTTGAAATACAAGCACTTGCTCCAGTGCACCAAAGTTGGTTGAAAATTCACATGTGTGTCCTCGGGTAAATTTCTAGGTCCCATGCAATAAATGAGAATGAAATTCAAAATTCTGGGCGTTGTGGCTGGGCTGGAAACATTGAGAAACTTAGTTTTTTAATTCCTGTAAATCCAAAACACGCATGAAAATAATGAAAGTTGGCTTGGTGCCATGACATGGCACCAACATGCTATGGTAATTTTGCTGTCCGATTTGCGAAGGCGCACACATTAACAATCAACAAAGTCATTTTGGAACAAGTGTTATCACGTTACAATCAGAAACACAAGTATTATTGAAACCGTGGGTGTTCTATTTACCATTTACGTGCCACCATGCATCCCCTTTTTTATTAGCTAGGAGGCGCCGTGCAGGGTAGCTATTTGAGTACGAGAGGCGTCAGTCAGACCCCTACGCGTGCTTATCGGGAGGAGAGCCTTTTGACCTCCATCTGCCGTCCACCTCTCTCCCAATGTCTCCATTAATGGCGCCCGAGCCTGGTTTTTTGAAACTAAGCCTCTATTTAATATCACGGCTGTGTCTCACTCGACTGAGATTTAAGAGATAAAAAATAAAATCTGAAAGCATGAATCTTGATGTAAGATCCGAGGGACCTATATAACATCTACTGCGACTTATAGCAAGACTGATGAATATATAAGGACGATGGCAGTGGATAATAATTCTCTTACATAATTAGGAAGATAATTAAAAAGCACATGCGGCTACGCCCGAAATACACAAGGGCAAAGGAGGAAGGAAGACAACGATCTGGCTCGCTGATGTCTACTTTCTTGATGTGTTGCTGCTGGCCGCGGGAACTAGTCTCTGCGGCGAGCGGCGATGAGCCCTTTCATGTCCTAAAGACGCTGCTTGAGAGCATCCACGGATTCCTCCACCAGCCTTTGGTGCTCGATGCGGAGCCTGTCATTCTCGTCCATAAGTTTCTTGATGATGATGCCGGTCCTCTTCAATAAGGCACTGGTCTCCTCCTGCTGGTTTGCACTTCAGACGATCTTCTCCCTCAGCAGGTCGCGCTCGGCCCGGAGCCTCTCATTGCCCTCCCTTAGTTGCCGGATGGCGCCGGTAGCCTGTTCAAACGAGACTTTCATGTCGTCCTGCAACCTTGCCCAGCCGGAGATCTGGTCCATCTTGCTATGGACGATCGCATGCATGCGCCTGTAAGAGTCGTCGCCTGCCCGCGAGACATTTTCCCAGGCCACTGCGGCGCGGCGGGACATCTCTGTTGCATTCGCGGCGCGGTGGCACATCGTTGCTGCTTCCGTGGCGCGGCCGGACCAGTCTGCTGCATCGAAGGTGCGGCGGGACCTCCGTGCTGCTTCGGCGGCGTGGCAGGACCTCTTTGCTGCTACTTCCCCATGGCGGGACATGTCGGCTGCTTTCGCGGCGAGGCGGGACATCTCTCATGCCTTTGCTTCCATGCTCGCCTCTCCCTGGTGGTAATCTCCCGACCCAGAACTCATGCTGGCCATGGCAGACGCAAGGGAAGGATGCTGAATGACTTGTCTGTTTTTGTGGATGAGGAGTTGAGGAGGAATGTGCAGTCATCTTGGCATAGTAGTATTTATAACCGAGTACTAATACGCTCCTAAGTGGGAAACCATTTAGGATGTGATCGGTGTGAATAGGTTTGCAATTAAATATAGCATGGTAGTAGTAGTGATTTGGAATGTGACGAGATGCAAGCTCAAAATTTATTGACGGTTCTAGTTTCGACGTGCGGCACTATTCCCAGATGGTGTAACGTGGGCACATGTTCTTGGCCGTGATGTAGCATATGCCATGGTAGTTCTTTTTCTACTGCTGTGTAGTACGTGCAATAACTGGCACCATCGGATACATATCTTACGGTTATTGGGGCGTTCGACAGGAATAGCTGCGTGGCGAGCTATAGACTCGTCTTTTTTTCAGACGCATTAAACCCATCTCTCAGGACTTCTCGCATGCACCATCTCTAGCTCCCTAGGTCGATGCCACCCACATACACTTGTACTGTGAGTTTAGTACGTTATACAAGAAGAGAAGAGGTGCACGCACGCACTCGTCCTCTCTCACACACGCATCTATTTTTTCTCGAAAAGGAGGATGATGACCCGCGGCCTCTGCATTTGGGAGTCACACACGCATCTGTAGCTACGAATTGTAGTGTTCTCAACCATCCGATTGGCTCTATCATAGGATTCACGTTGCTCCTTGGCCTTGAGATTGTGAAGTTTAAAACACGAAGGCTAAGCTGGAGGCACGAGGTCTTGGTTAATGTGCAGGCCACACATGACACCAACACGACACGAGCTTCGTCTGCCTGGTGCGTAGTCTGGTGAGTTGTCCAACACAACCAGGCCCTGCTTGGTATCTGCGCCTCGACTTATGCACAGAGAAATTAGGGTCGGAGGGAGTACTACTACTAGTAGTACTACTTTGATGTGTCGCATCAACTCGCACAAGTATGAAACACTTTGTGAACAAACAAGCATATACTCCCTCCGTTCCAAAATACAACATATTTGACTTCCATTTGTCCAAAAATGGATGTACCTATATACTAAAACATGTCTAGATACATCTATATTTTGACAAATGGAAGGCATGTATTGTGGAACGGAGGGAGTACTTGTCATCAAAATGGATAGAAAGGGACGTATCTAGAACTAAAATACATCTACATACATCTCCTTTTATCCATTTTGATGACAAGTAGTACTTCTTACCCAATGGAACTTTATATCCAATAGACACAAAATATCCGTTTGACTGTTGGAAATTACTGATCTGATGTCGAAGTAATTGCTGCATCGCCACCAAAACCCACCATCTCTTAAGCTAAAGTAGACCGAGCTAATCCCTATATTAGCATATTACTAAGATAAATAGAAGGCACTGTAGAAACATGTAGGATGTGAGCTTGTCAATCTGAATGTGGAGGGACACCAGCTTAGCCCTGGCCAACAGCTTGGGCAGAACTGTGAAGAAGGTCAGCTCCTGCACGGCAATGTCATCGGGATCCTTGCTGCTTGTCACCTCCATTTCCACCTTGACGGCGTTGGTCGTGTCTTTGGGCTCCCCCGGCGGGCCGTTCGCCCACAGCTTGGCCACGTAGTGCGGCAGTGGGGATGCCCTTGCTCTGATGCAGACGACCGACATGGCGATAGGCGCGCCGATGTCGAGCACGCCGCCGACCAAGAAAAACACGCAGCCGTCCTCCTCCCCGAACAGCAAGAGCCGTGGCTCCGACAGTGGCACTTGCAGCTGGAGCACATTGTCGTACTTGTATATTGTGCACGTGCAAGGGATGCGCGATGCTGATGTGGTGGAATAGCGCCGGGGGCGGGCCTTCGTAGCCACAGACGGGCACGATGCATTTGCAGGGCGCGAGCGGACACACGCTCTGGTGATCGGCGAGCTTGTGGTAAGTGACGTAGATCCGACAGCCTTCGTGTGGGCACTCCACCCTCACCAACGAAAGGACGGCGTCCACCGCCGTGTTGCGCACGTCAAAGCCACCTCTCGCACTTCTGGCACTGCCGCTGGTTCCTGGGGCTCTCGGCATGGCAGTCCACCCAGGCCAGGTGCCCTCCCTTGCACTGCAGAAATCAATCGAACATCACATCAATCAAGAAACCTACACCTTGCTCAATCAGCCGAACGGACGAGGTGTATTCGAACCTCATACACTGGAGGCGTCAAGGGGCAGAGGCACAAGGGTTAGTGGAGCAAGGTGAGGTCCATCGAGACCATAGAGATATAACGCCCTCGATGCGGCTATATCTCCCACGTGTCGAAGCACGACTTAGAGGCATAACCGCATTGAAAGCAATGTCGCAAGTGAGGTAATCTTCACACAACCCATGTAATACATAAGGGAAAGAGATACATAGTTGGCTTACAATCGCCACTTCACACAATTACATGAATAAAGCATTACATCATCCAGATACAATCAAGGTCCGACTACGGAACCAAAATAAAAGAAGAACCCCAAATGCGACAAAGGTCCCCGATCGACCCCAACTGGGCTCCACTCTTGATCAACTAGAACGAAACAACACAAAGGGCAAGATCTTCATCGAGCTCCTCCTTGAGCTTGGTTGCGTCACCGCTTTCGGTTTCATCGGCACCTGCAAACTGGTTTTGGAAGTATCTGGTGAGCCACGAGGACTCAGCAATCCCATTACCATGGGTATGAAGACTAGCAAAGCTTAATGGGGAAGGAAGGGGTAAAGTGGTGAGGTTGCAGCAATGACTAAGCATGTATGGTGGCTAACATACGCAAATGAGAGCGAGAAGAGAAACAAGCGGAACAATCGTGAAGCTAGGAATGATCAAGAGGTGATCCTGAACACCTACTTACGTCAGACATAACACAGAAACCGTGTTCACTTCCCGGACTCCGCCGAGAAGAGACCATCACGGCTACACACTCGGTTGATGCGTTTTATTTTTGATCAAGTGTCAAGTTATCTACAACCGGACATTAACAAATTCCCATCTGCCACATAACCGCGGGCACGGCTCTCGAAAGTTTAAACCTGCGCAGGGTGTCCCAACTTAGCCCATGACAGGCTCTCGCGATCATCGAATCGAATAGACCTTCACCGAGACACTCCGATCGACTTCGGTATCCCGTACATCAAGACATTTCGACAATGGTAAAACAAGACCAGCAAAGCCGCCCGATGCGCCGACAATCCCGATAGGAGCTGCACATATCTCGTTCTCAGGGCAACACCGGATGAGACAGGCTACGAGTAAAACCAGCCCTCGAGTTGCCCCGAGGTGGCCCCGCAGGCGGCTCGGTTCGGACCAACACTTAGACAAGCACTGGCCCGGGGGGGCTAAAATAGAGATGACCCTCGGTTGGCCGACCCAAGGGAAAGGGATAGGTGGTGGTGAGGCAAATGATAAAACCAAGGTTGGGCCTTGCTGGACAAGTT
Source organism: Aegilops speltoides (assembly GCA_021437245.1). Taxonomy (NCBI): domain Eukaryota; kingdom Viridiplantae; phylum Streptophyta; class Magnoliopsida; order Poales; family Poaceae; genus Aegilops; species Aegilops speltoides. The sequence continues at coordinate 306,130,808 of CM038142.1, read as the reverse complement.
TTATTCAAAGCGAACTATCAGGGGGGTCCCATAAATCACCCGACCGCGTAAGGAACGCAAAATACGGGAACATAACACCGGTATGACGGAAACTAGGGCGGCAAGAGTGGAACAAAACACCAGGCATAAGGCCAAGCCTTCCACCCTTTACCAAGTGTATAGATGCATTAATAATATAAGAGATATTGTGATATCCCAACCAAAATCCTGTCCACCATGGAGAAATCTTCAACTTCACCTGCAACTAGCAACACTATAAGAGGGGCTGAGCAAAGCGGTAACATAGCCAAACAACGGTTTGCTAGGAATGGTGTCAAAGGTTAGAGGTTCATGGCAATATGGGATGGCTTGACAAACAGGTAATAGGTAGCGCAGCATAGCGATAGAACGAAGCAACTAGCATAGCAATGATAGTAGTGAGATCCAGGGTAGCGGTCATCTTGCCTGAAATCCCGCAAGGAAGAAGAATGAGTCCATGAAGAAGACGAACGGACGAAGCCGAACCAACCGTACACGAACGAATCCTCACGATCGCAATGAAACAGGAACTAACAAGAAGAAGCACACAACAAGGTAAACACACCACACATGAGCAAGGCATGATGCACAATCAAGTATGATGCATGTCCGGTTTAATGAGGCATGGCATGGCATGGCAAAGTGCAACAAACAACACTACAAATTAAATGGAGCTCAATATGCAACGAGTTGCATATTGACAACACACCACATTAACATATTTAGTTCTCTCTCGGTTATGCTACCCATCAATATTAAATGTTGTTAAACATGGCAAGGGGTGAATCAAAAGTAAACTAACTATTTAGTCAAGTTTAAATGAGGCCAGAACAACAAACAACAATTCCGGAAAATCCCCATATGCAAATTATAAATTTGGTACTGTTCTGCCCTAAACACAATTTTAATGTTGTTAATCAGCAAAATAAAGTGGACCATGTTAAACTAGGCATTTTCCACCCCAAATACATATAAAGTTTGTTTAAAACCCAGCTATGGTTATTTAGTTATGAATTAAATCATTTTAACATGGCATTTATGCAAATTGAAATAAACAGCAAGTTAAACATTTTAAACATGGATGAAAATGGCATAATGTGAAACTAGATGAAATCCTAAGCATTTTTCATATATGAAGTTTTTACATATGATGCACCGTTTGTGAGATATTATATGCATGTTGCTTGGGGGGTTTTTTGCAATACAGGTAAATAACCAGGATAATGACTAAAATTGCTGGACAGAAAAAAAACAAGAATGGGCCGAAACTGACTGGCCCAACAGGAACAAGAGCAGGGGGGAGCTCACCACGGGCCAAGGCCCAGGTCGGTGATGAGGTGAGGTCGGCAGGGGGCTGCGCTGGGCCTTGCTGGCGCTGGAACTAGGCCACGAGCTATCACGCTCGATCTGGAGGAGAAGCAGGCTGGGGCTGGGCCGAGGCGATGGGCCAGCAGGGGGCGCGGCCCACGTGCAGAGGCACGGCTGCGCGTGCCCGCATGCGCGCAGGGTCGGGAAGGCGCGCGCGGGCGCTTCCGGCGATGGAGGGCGGCGGCGGGTCCGACGGGCCAGCGAGGCGAGGGAGGCCATGGGGCGCGGTTCGCCGGATCCGGACGGATCTCGCCTCGAGGAGGCCGGGCGGCGGCGGGACGCGGAGGCGGCAGCGACGAACTCCTGCAGGTCGGGCGCTGGGCGCGGGGACGGCGCCGACGGCGAAGGCGAATGGCGGCGGGCATCGGCGAGGAGGCGACGTCTGCCGGGGCGAGGGCGGAGCCGGCGCGGCGGCGAGGGTTCGTCGCCGGCGGGCGGGTGGCGGCCGACGGCGGCTCGGGCAGCTCGAGGAGGACGCGAGCGCTTCGGCGCGGGAGGCTGGCGACCTCGGGCCAGATGGGCTTCTGGAACAGCGCGCTGGGCTGCTGCTTGCCGAGGCGCTGGGCGCGAGGTGGCGCTGCGGGATTGGCCGGGCTGACGCTGCGGGGTGAGGTGGCGCGCGCTGGCTGGTCCGGGCGCGGTGGCAGCGGCGCCAAGTGGCGAAGCTGGAGCGGGTGGCGCGGAAATGGAGGTGGGAGGCGGCGGAGATCCCGAGGAGGAGGGGATTGGCTGCGCCGGAGTTAGGGAAGGGTAGGCTGCACAAAATGGAAGGAGGAGGGTTTTATATAGCAGTTTTGGCTAGGGTTTGGTCTAGGGGTTTTGGACCCTCCGATCGCGATCGGGCGGTTCGGATGCGAGGAGAGGTAGAGTGGCCTAGGTGGGCTGTGAGAGAGACTTGGGCTGAGGGGAGAGAAGGAAGTGCAGCCGACAACTGTTTCGGAGACCGAAAACGTTCGACGATTAAACCGACTATATTGCGGTTGTAGGTTTAATGTTGGGCTATCAAATGGACTCAATGCGATGAAACTTGGCAGGCGGTCTATCTACACTATAATAAGACCGCACGACAAGTTGCAACCCATTCGAGAACATTTTAAGCCACTTATAAAATAATATTTCGGAGGTGCAGCGCAAGTGCGAGTGTGGTCGGGCTCGAACAGACAACGGAGAGAACCGGCGAAACATTTAACGGATGCAAGTTTTGAAAAACATGCAAATGAAATGCGATGATGACATGATGAAATGCAACACGCAAGAAAATGACAAGGCAACAACAACGAATAACTGGACGACACCTGGCACATCGGTCTCGGGGCGTTACAACACTCCACCACTACGAGAGGATCTCGTCCCGAGATCTAGGATGGCACCGGAGGGAAAACGGAAGAGGAATAGAAGAGGTAAAACTAAGTTGCTTCTTTGACGAACGAGTGAAACCACGAACCTTGAGAGGTTGAGCAATTTAAAAGAATGAGTACAACAGAGATGAACGAGATTGCAAACCATCCGGTAGAAAAGAGGAACAAGGAGTATTACGAGAACTTGAAGGTTGAAAGACATGGAAATAAGAGCTTCACGAACAAAAAGAATATGACCACATTGGTATAATGAGATAGCCAAGGAACTAGAATGGCAGAATTTGGACAGCACTCCGGTAGAAAAGAGAAGAAAACTTGATGAGATGAAAAGATATGGAAGAGATGATACAACACTCCGGTTAAAACTAGATAGAGGAGGAATAAGATTGATATAACTTGGGCAGCACTCCAAGTGTAAATGGAAGGAATTGAACATGAACTTGACAAGATGAGAGGATACATGATGAAATCAACAACACACTGCCTCCGGAATTGAAAGAATGGCACAAGGGGTAAGAAACATTACAAACCGCACTCCGGTTGAGAAGGGAGGCAAAACTTGATAAGATGAGAGAACTCGAATGAAAACACGACACTGTGGTTAAATGGATAAGCAAGAAAATAACATGATCTTGACAAAACGAGGTGATGGGTGAAGAGCACAACATCACAATGCCTCCGGAACGAAAGAATAGAAGCTAGACCGTTGGGATAAAGGGACGGAGAAGAAAATGACAACTTCTACCACAATTGAATTTGGAAGGCATCCTTGCAAGAAGGTTAGAATAGAGTTGTTGGAAGACCAACAACGAAAAGAATAAGTTTGTCGTGGGCTTATGGAAACATCTCAACACTTGAGGTGAAAGTCTGCCACTAACGAAAAACAATTGCTTGTTTAAGATCAACGAAGAGATGAAAACTTCTTCCACCAAGAGGATAAAGAGCAAGCTTGGGTCATGCATAATCACCACAAATAGCAACAACCCTTAAGGAAGAGCTTTAGGTGAAATCTGACACAAGATAACTCCAATGAAGAAGTTGATTGGTCGAAAAGATCTCTTGAACGAAGAGAAAATGATGGATTTAACTATGTCACTCTTGAAAACTTGTGAATCATGAAACGCGAAGGGAAATTGTCAAGAGTGACATAAAACCATCTCAAAATATAGGGTAGGAGCATTGCACTTAGAAATGCAAGAAGAAGAATACTTGAACTTCTCAGAACAAAACATGTGTTGAGCGCCATGTTTAATTTTGAGTATAGCTTGGCGGGTCATAACTTCAAGAGAAATCTTGAAGAACAATTGAACAATGAAAGAATCCTTGACGAACCACCATGTAGAGACTCCATGAAGAACTCCAGTAATAAAAGGATGATATAAAGAAAGAGAAGTTGAAAACACAAGGTGAAGCCTTGCAATGATTTAGGTGGAGCTTCACGGCAATATAACAGAGAAAACTTGGAACTCCGGAAAAGAAAAGATGAAACACTAGAGCCAAGAATTACTTCATCATGAACAATCTCCGGAAGAAAAGAATTGAATCACTTCGAGGAAATAAGAATAAGATTTATTGTATGTTTATCCTTCATCAAATAAATTGATGACCCACAATGGATTTGGCATGCCACTTATTCCCGTAGAAAGGATTAAAAGAGATATATCAAAACTTGAGAAGGTCTTCAACGAACCACCGGTAGGATTTGGAAAGATCGAATGAATTAAATGATAACGAAGGAAGTGAAGTCTTGAACGAACCACCGTAAGAATTGAAAATGAACGTAGCAAAGGCACAATTCACCGGGAAGAATTGGAAAACGAATGAAGATACTTGAGGGGATTTAGATACATGAGAACAAAGAGATCATGAATTGATTAGAGGGTATTTAAACGATGCACCGGTAAGATTTGGAGAACGAGAGCTGAAAGCTTGAATGAATAATACTGAGATGATGGGCTTCAAAGAATGAAACTGAAAAGACTCCTAAAATGCTCCGGATGGGTGAAAAGATTCTCACAATCGAAAACAATTATGAGAGGATGGCAACAAGCTAGCACCATGAATCTGGAAGAGAATAGAGCAAGATTAAAGAGAAACTCTTCTTCGGTCTTCAAATGTTGAGAATGATGATGAGAACCACCATGAATTGTATGAGATACTCCGGGAGAATGAAAAGAAAAAAAACAAGGTTGCTGAGCCAACAATGAAAAATAATTTTAGAGATCTTGGAGAAGGGATGTGACTGATGAAAATTCATTCTTACATCACACTTGAAAAGAATTTAAGAATAACTCCGGAATAATTAGAAGAGTCGGGTAAGATCCTGGGAAAAGACCTGTGGGTTAGGGCCCACTGAAAAGGAACACTGTTGAAATGATTTTAAAGAGAGATTGCACCGGTTGAATTAAATGGCTTGAATGAGATAACGATCTCCAAATAGCTTGAACGAATTAAGAATGGAAACAAAAATCTTCTGAGATATCTTCAACACTCTGGAACAAATGAATAGCAAGAGGTGAGTGATTGAGAGGTGCACCGGCATGAGAAAGCATTTGACACGAGGAAAGGAATATGATCAACACTGAAAGCTTGAATTGGATCCACCGGAGAAGCAAAAGAACGTAGGATGATGGTCTTGAAGCTGTTGAGCATCTTCATGGGAAATCACCGGATAAGAACATTGAAAGAAAAGAATGAAGAGACTTCACATGAATAACTGGATACTTGATTAAGAAATCTGTGTCCTTGAAGAAAAAGGGTGGGAGGGCGGGAAAACAAAGGCAACTTGGGATGAATGAAACAAACACCATTGAGAAAACTTGGAATTGATCTTGCAGATGGGGAGAATGATGGGATCATCTCGAAGAGAAGCGCACCGGTTGGAAAAGAATTAACATGACAACCTCAATGATAAAAAAGGATTAGTATTCACATCATAGTATGAGAACACCGTTTACGAAAAAGGTATGGATTCACCATTTGACTTTGAAGCAACTCGAATACCACAAATAAAACAAAACAAAGGATTTGGCTTGCAGAATAAGCCGGAACAAATACATATGATAGAGATTTACCCAATCCCATATCATGCATCTGTCGGAAAGATATACTAGGAGCTACTTGAATTCCCACCTATAAACTCCCGAAACTTTCTGGTTATGCAATCTGGTGTTGGGGATATAGGGGAAGCAATATATCTCACCCAAACTAACAATACCTACATCCAAGCTGTATCCATCCGTCAACACATAACCAAGAAACCTTCGGAAATCGTGTACCTCAACCTTCAAAAGCATCCGTTATACGAGTCATGGCAATACTCCCGTACTCACCTCAATCTTTGGGTTAGCGGGGTTATCTCACCAACAAGCGCATAAAAGAGATTTTCGATGTCGGCGACTAAACTCGGTATTCGAACTGCAACGATAAAATTATGACGACAACACCGAGAGCTCAACTCCCCGGGACACCTCCACTAAAAAAAACCCCTGCTGACGGGAGGCACCAAGACAATGTTGTCATCATAAAACCATCGGAACAATTCTAAGATACCCGCGTGATCCTAAAAAAATTTAGTGAAATTTGAGAAGAGAAGAGTCAAAACTCTACGTCAGAGACCTCACCGAATCATTTAAGGACCGAGGAGTAAAAAGAATTCCTAACTCTCCGATATATATAATCCTAAATGACTCAAAACATTTTTCTAGACACAACTCGGCCGCTAAAAGCGATCAAGCGGTGGGGCTCCTAAGGTCGGGAAGGCTCGATTACCAACTTATATCGCCCTCGATGCGGCTATATCTCCCACGTGTCGAAGCACGACTTAGAGGCATAACCGCATTGAAAGCAATGTCGCAAGTGAGGTAATCTTCACACAACCCATGTAATACATAAGGGAAAGAGATACATAGTTGGCTTACAATCGCCACTTCACACAATTACATGAATAAAGCATTACATCATCCAGATACAATCAAGGTCCGACTACGGAACCAAAATAAAAGAAGAACCCCAAATGCGACAAAGGTCCCCGATCGACCCCAACTGGGCTCCACTACTGATTAACTAGAACGAAACAACACAAAGGGCAAGATCTTCATCGAGCTCCTCCTTGAGCTTGGTTGCGTCACCTGCTCGGTTTCATCGGCACCTGCAAACTGGTTTTGGAAGTATCTGGTGAGCCACGAGGACTCAGCATCCCATTACCATGGGTATCAAGACTAGCAAAGCTTAATGGGGAAGGAAGGGGTAAAGTGGTGAGGTTGCAGCAGCGACTAAGCATGTATGGTGGCTAACATACGCAAATGAGAGCGAGAAGAGAAACAAGCGGAACGGTCGTGAAGCTAGCAATGATCAAGAGGTGATCCTGAACACCTACTTACGTCAGACATAACACAGAAACCGTGTTCACTTCCCGAACTCCGCCGAGAAGAGACCATCACGGCTACACACTCGGTTGATGTCAAGTTAACTACAACTGGACATTAACAAATTCCCATCTGCCACATAACCGCGGGCACGGCTCTTGAAAGTTTAAACCCTGCAGGGGTGTCCCAACTTAGCCCATGACAGGCTCTCGTGATCATCGAACGAATAGACCTTCACCCGAGACACTCCGATCAGACTCGGTATCCCGGTACATCAAGACATTTCGACAATGGTAAAACAAGACCAGCAAAGCCGCCCGATGCGCCGACAATCCCGATAGGAGCTTCACATATCTCGTTCTCAGGGCAACACCGGATGAGACAGGCTACGAGTAAAACCAGCCCTCGAGTTTCCACGAGGTGGCCCATTGATGGCTCGGTTCGGACCAACACTTAGACAAGCACTGGCCCGGGGGGGCTAAAATAAAGATGACCCTCGGGTTGGCCGACCCATGGGAAAGGGATAGGTGGTGGTGAGGCAAATGGTAAAACCAAGGTTGGGCCTTGCTGGACAAGTTTTATTCAAAGCGAACTGTCAGGGGGGTCCCATAAATCACCCGACCGCGTAAGGAACGCAAAAATCCGGGAACATAACACCGGTATGACGGAAACTAGGGCGGCAAGAGTGGAACAAAACACCAGGCATAAGGCCGAGCCTTCCACCCTTTACCAAGTGTATAGATGCATTAATAATATAAGAGATATTGTGATATCCCAACCAAAATCCTGTCCACCATGGAGAAATCTTCAACTTCACCTGCAACTAGCAACGCTATAAGAGGGGCTGAGCAAAGCGGTAACATAGCCAAACAATAGTTTGCTAGGAGTGGTGTCAAAGGTTAGAGGTTCATGGCAATATGGGATGGCTTGACAAACAGGTAATAGGTAGCGCAGCATAGCGATAGAACGAAGCAACTAGCATAGCAATGATAGTAGTGAGATCCGTAGTAGCGGTCATCTTGCACGAAATCCATAAGGAAGAAGAACGAGTCCATGAAGAAGACGAACGGACGAAGTTTAACCAACCGTACCTAACGAATCCTCACGATCGCAATGAAACAGGAACTAACAAGAAGAAGCACACAACAAGGTAAACACACCACACATGAGCAAGGCATGATGCACAATCAAGTATGATGCATGTCCGGTTTAATGAGGCATGGCATGGCATGGCAAAGTGCAACAAACAACACTATAAATTAAGTGGAGCTCAATATGCAACGAGTTGCATATTGACAACACACCACATTAACATATTTAGTTCTCTCTCGGTTATGCTACCCATCAATATTAAATGTTGTTAAACATGGCAAGGGGTGAATCAAAAGTAAACTAACTATTTAGTCAAGTTTAAATGAGGCCGGAACAACAAACAACAATTCCAGAAAATCCCCATATGCAAATTATGAATTTGGTACTGTTCTGCCCTAAACACAATTTTAATGTTGTTAAACAGCAAAATAAAGTGGACCATGTTAAACTAGGCATTTTTCCACCCCAAATACATATAAAGTTTGTTTAAAACCGAGCTACGGTTATTTAGTTATGAATTAAATCATTTTAACATGGCATTTATGCAAATTTAAATAAACAGCAAGTTAAACATTTTAAACATGGATGAAAATGGCATAATGTGAAACTAGATGAAATCCTAAGCATTTTTCATATATGAAGTTTTTACATATGATGCACCGTTTGTGAGATATTATATGCATGTTGCTTGGGGGGTTTTCTGCAATACAGGTAAATCACCAGGATAATGACTAAAATCGCTGGACAGAAAAAAAACAAGAATGGGCCGAAACTGACTGGCCCAACAAGAACAGGACTGGAGGAGGAGCTCACCACGGCCAAGGCCCAGTCGGTGATGAGGTGAGGCCGGCGAGGGCTGCTGTTGGGCCTTCTTGCCGGGCGCTGAACTAGGCCACGAGCTATCACGCTCGATCTGGAGGAGAAGCAGGCTGGGGCTGGGCCGAGGCGATGGGCCAGCAGGGGGGCGCGGCCCACGTGCAGAGGCATGGCTCTTGCGCGTGTGCCCGCTGCTGCAGGTCGGGAAGGTCGCGCGGCGGCGCTTCCGGCGATGGAGGGGCGGGCGGCGGGTCCGACGGGCCAGCGAGGCGGAGGAGGCCATGGGGCGCGGTTCGGCGGATCCGGACGGATCTGCCCCGAGGAGGCCGGGCGGCGAAGGGATGCGAGGCGGCAGCGACAAACTCCTGCAGGCCGCCTTGCGGGCGCGGCGGGACGGCGCCAGCGCAAGGCGAATGGGCGGCGGGCATCGGCGAGGCGGCGTCTGCGGGCGCGGGCGGAGCGGCGGCGGCGGCGAGGTTCTGAGGCGGGCGGCGGGCGGCGGCCGACGGCGGCTCGGGCAGCTCGAGGAGGACGCGAGGCCTTCGGGCGCTGGAGGCTGGGGCGGCCTCGGGCCAGATGGGCTTCTGCGGGACACGCTGGCTGCGATTGCCTTGGCGCCGGGCGCGAGGTGGCGCCAGGGATTGGCCGGCCGACGCTGCTGGGGGTGGCGTGGCGCTGGCTGGTCCGGGCGCTGGCGGGCGGGCGCCAAGTGGCGGCCGGGCGGTGGCGCGGAAATGGAGGTGGGGGCGGTGGAGATCCCAAGGAGGAGGGGATTGGCTGCGGTGGAGTTAGGGAAGGGTAGGCTGCCCAAAATGGAAGGAGGAGGGTTTTATATAGCAGTTTTGGCTAGGGTTTGGTCTAGGGGTTTTGGACCCTCCGATCGTGATCGGGCGGTTCCGTATCGAGGAGAGGTAGAGTGGCCTAGGTGGGCTGTGAGAGAGACTTGGGCTGAGGGAGAGAAGGGAAGTGCAGCCCGACAACTGTTTCCGGAGACCGAAAACGTCCGACGATTAAACCGACTATATTGCGGTTGTAGGTTTAACGGTTGGGCTACCAAATGGACTCCGAATGCGATGAAACTTGGCAGGCGGTCTGTCTACACTATAATAAGACCGCACGACAAGTTGCAACCCATTCCGAGAACATTTTTAAGCCACTTATAAAATAATATTTCGGAGGTGCCGCGGGCGCGTGCGAGTGTGGTCGGGCTCAGAACGGAAAACGGAGAGAACCGGCGGAACACGAGCGGATGCAAGTTTTGAAAAAACATGCAAATGAAATGCAGATGATGACATGATGAAATGCAACACGCAAGAAAATGACAAGGCAACAACAACGAATAACTGGACGACACCTGGTACATCGGTCTCGGGGCGTTACCAGAGAGCTCCATCGTCGGGTCCTGTTCCTTCTGGATGACCTCGCCCTCCTCATGCACAACCATCTCTCGCTTTAGGGCCGGGGCATTACAAAGCTTTACCATCACATATTGATACTACTTCAAGGTGCATTAAATCAACACATGCAAGTATAAAAAGGAGAGTCATGGCATGCATGCATACGTTGTAATTAATGCATCGGTAAAAGCAAATTATTGAAATATATCGAGTACAGTGCTTTGATGTGTCGCGTCAAATCGTACAACAACAAGAAGTTTGATTATCCTCTCCCTCGTGGACTTAACTGCACCTGCCTTTGGCTGTATGACAGGCTGGCCACCCACCTGTTGGGCCCACCTGTCATACACAAAAAGGTAGGAGTGTCCCTCCCTTGCCCATGAGCGTGGTGGCTGGCAGGACTACGAGAAGCTTTCGCTACACGCTCTCCCTCCCGCACGCGATGGACATCCAGCAGGTCAATCGGTGTCAGATGGCCAGAATCGTACTGTAGTAATCCTCCAGTGCAGTAGTACTGTCACATCCCTAGTTCTGGTATGCACTGAGCTAGCTAGTCATGTGTTGCATCATGTTTAAATTCTTTTGAAACTTGAAATAGGGATGCTTACACCCTAGCACCAAATGAATTCAACTAGGGTCAAAATAAAATCTTTTTCATTAAACTCAAAATGCCCTCTAAAAATGTTCAACATTTCTGGTTTGAGGTGAAAGCATCTACCAAAAATGATTTTTATTTTTGCAGGACATATTGGGCTTTGAATTAAATCATACTCTATTTGCATTTGGGCATTTAAATGCTATACAATATTTTAAATGCTCAAATAATAATAAACTAAAATGTTTGCTGTTGGTTATATTCCAAACAGTGGCATTGAGCAGTTTCATGATTTCTGGATCTGTTGAAGTATTTTTAATAAAGCCCTGAAGTTACAAAATAATAGAAAACTGAAATAAATAGAAAAGGGAGAGAGAGAAAGGATCCAGCCACTTACCTGGCGCAGCCCACGGGCAGCCCAGCCAGCCAAAGACCTGTCTTGGCCCGTGCCAATCATTGCCTACCTCTGCCAATAGGCAGAGGAGGGACACGGCGCACGCGCCCGAGCTCGCCACACCACCACCCTGCTCGTCTGCATCACCTGGTCACCGCTTCGACGCTGCGAACGCCTCCCCGGTGTCGCCCCGGTCCATCCGACACCTCACTCTCCCCCCGTGCTCTCTCCCTCGCTTCCTCAACGCCATGGCCGACGCAGCCGCATCCGTGCCGACGAGCACCACCGCGGCCATCGTCCACCCCCTCACCTCTTCGACGCGGCCCGAGCTCCGCCGTGCCTCCCTCGTCCTCCACGACGGCTCACGCGACCGGAAGAGCCCCGAAGCGCCACCCCGACGCTATTCCCCTCCTCGACCGCCAGAGATCAGCCTCGCCGCCCCGCTCAGCTCCGGCCTTCCCCGAGCCCGCTGAGCATCTTGTCGCGCCCTCCATGAGCTCCTTCTCCTGCTTCCCCTCTCCGTTTTTCCCCTCGTGCACCATCGCGACTGCACAGTGCTCACCCGCATACACCACCGCAAACGTCATCGCCGGCGCTACATCCGGCCAGTCCCCGGCCGCGCCACCACCATGGTTGGATGCGGACGAGCGTCCGCATCCCGTAGCTGTGCTCCGCGCGCCAAACGGCGCTCCATAGGCAAAACCCGCACCACCCCGCCACGTCTGGCCTCGCCGGCGGCTAAACACCGGCGAGTTTGACCCCATTTGACCACGTTTGACCCCGTGTGGGCCCAGGTTGACTCCCCCCCTGAGTCTATGACAAGTGGGGTCCGCTCTGCTAATTAACTTAGGTTAGCACTAACTAATATTAGTTAGTTAAACTAACTACTGACACGCAGGGCCCAGAGCTCAGTTTGACTGGACCAGCCCGTTGACGGCAGCGTCACCACGATGCCTTCGGCGCAATAAAGCATTTATTGGATTTATTCTTATATAGGAAATTCCAGAAAATGTAGCAAACTTCAAAAATTCATAGAAAATAATCTATAACTCAGATTGGAATGAATTATATATGGAAAATGATCAAAAAAATCCAATCTGTCCATCTGTACCATTTTCATGCATGTTTAAACAAATTAACTTGCTGTTTAGTGCAAATCATGATAAAGCACTATTTAAGATCACAAATGTGTTTGAACTTTGAATCTTTGGTTCAAAATAGCTCAAACCCATCTGGTTGTAGTTGCATTAGCCCAACACACTCATTTTACCATGTCATGATTATGCATCATATTGTGCATTGCATTGATTGTGTTTCTTCTCTATTGCCGGTATTTGTCCCCCTCGATAGACGTGGTTTCGACGATGAGATCGATGACACTGATGAAGAGCTATATTATCTTCGGAAGTGCCAGGCAAGCAAAACCCCCTTGTTCATTCCGATACAATCCCACTCTTTTGCTCCTGCTCTCTTTTATTGCATTAGGACAACAACGATTTAACTGTTACTTGCTGCGGTAGCTGAACCCCTTTATCCTTTGCATGACCTGTCATTCCACAGTAAATAGATGAAACCCACTAGCATGAGTAGGAGTTGTTTGAGCCCTGTTGTGCCTACTCATTCATGCTTGTTTGTCATGCACTCTCTTGCTTAGAGTTGAGTCAGGTCTGATTCATAGAGGATGAATCGGAGGTGTGTGAACATGTCCTCTTGTGTGTGAGCTAAGTGTGTGAACACGATTTGGTAAAGGTATCGGTGAGAGGCCATGTAGGAGTACATGGTGGGTTGTCTCATTGCAGCCATCCTCAGGAACTGAGTTCTGTGTTTGTGATCCATGAAACAGATACTACCACGCATTGGGCCCAAAACCAATGGACCCTCTCGCTTCTTAATCACCCTTGTCCTCTGTCCGGCGATTGCAAGTAGTTTACGTGTTTGTAGTATCTTTGGAGGCCGTGCACGCGCTGACCGGAGGGTGGGCTGTGATGCGGTAAACACGTGGCACGGTGTACCGGGCGCCCGTTTAGTGACTCAGAAACCCGCACACATCGTTTGGGGTTGTGGCGAAACTCGGCTGGATCTCCTCATGGATGGAACCCGAATAGGCGATAAACCCGGACTAGAGACTTGAGTGTTTAGGTAGGTCGTGGCCGACACCCTCATTGGGCTTCGCTTGAAGGTTGCAGTACATGTCGTGTAAACGGCGGTAAGTGGTGAGCGTGTGTGAAGAAGTACACCCAGTGGGGTTAACATCGTCTATTCGAATAGCCGTGTCCGGAAAAGGACTTACAGGTTGCTGCAGTTCATAGACAAGTGGAAGTGGATACTCTAAAATACACAAGGTAAGCGTGAGTGCTATGGATGGCGTTCTCGTAGGGAGACGGGAGCGGATCCATAGTGGTGTATTGATATGGTGAATATGTGGACTCGTGTGCGCCACCTCAAAAGAGTTACTTGCAGTCGTAGTTTAGGATAGCCACCTAGTCAAAGCTGGCTTGCTGCAGTTAAACCCCACCATCCTCTTTGTTGATAATGATGCATATGTAGTTAGTTCTGATGCAAGTCTTGCTGGGTACATTTGTACTCACATTTGCCTATTTTACGTTTTTGCAGAGATTTCCGTCTCACTAGTAGTTATGCATGGACTTCGACGTTTAGCTTGTTACCTCAGCTACGATCTTGTGCCCTCGGCAGGATCTGGTGGATAGTCAGGCTTCTGAGCCTTTTTCATTTGTAGATGTCTGTACTCAGACATGTTAAGCTTCCGCATGTGCTTTGACTTGTATGCTCTGAATGTTGGGTCATGAGACCCATGTTTGTAATATCTCGCTCCTCGGAGCCTATTGAATAAATACTTAAGTTGTAGAGTCATGTTGTGATGCCATGTTGTATTGCACGTATCGAGCATATTGTGTGTATGTTATTGAAATGCTTGGTATGTGTGGGATCTGACTATCTAGTTGTTTATCCTTAGTAGTCTCTCTTACCGGGAAATGTCTCCTAGTGTTTCCACATGGTAGCTTGCTACTGCTCCGGAACACTTAGGCTGGCCGGCATGTGTCCTTCTTCGTTCCTGTGTCTGTCCCCTCGGGGAAATGTCATGTGATGAATACCGGAGTCTGTTAGCCGCTTCTGCCCGGTTCACGAGTCTGCTAGCCCGTGCTACATCACGGATTCACTCGGCGATGACCGACACGTTGGATCTTTGGGTCATGGATGCTGTCCACAGTAAGTCTGTGCCACTTTGGGTTTACGACTAGCCATGTCAGCCGGGCTCCTTATCATATGGATGCTAGCGACACTATCATATTCGTGTGCCAAAAGGCGCAAACGGTCCCGGGCAAAGGTAAGGCGACACCCGTGGGAATACCGTGCGTGAGGCCGCAAAGTGATATGAGGTGTTACATGCTAGATCGATGTGGCATTGAGTCGGGGTCCTGACAAGTACTCCATCATTAGTCGACTTCCCAAAGAGGCAAAGAGCCAAGCGCAGCCCGGCCGCTCGTGTGGCAGTTTCATGTGTAGAGTAGTCTAGGATAGCGTGTACGTGCCTGTAAGCTTAAAATCATTGGGGTCGGCTCCATGCTATGTGGCCATCTTGAAGTTTTTTTAAAATTAAAATAGTCTTATGGCCCTACCTGTCATCCTGGTGATTGTTGTTTGCACGCTCATCTGGTCAAGACAGGAATATATATTTAATTTATGGTGGGTAAATGTTAGAGGTTGCAACAAATATATTGTACACTACGGGTCTTTCAGCCAAGTTTAGAGCGAGCATGTGGGGCCAGTGCTATGATGTGTCGCGTCAACTCGTACAATGAGGATAAGCTTGATTTTAGTACTACACGCCTTCTCCCTCGCCCATGCGCACGGTTGCTCGCAAGCTTATAGTACTACAACAAGCTATCCCTCCCACTCGCGGTGGACGGACATGCAGCAGTGGATTCGATACTGTAGAAGCAGTACTAGTAACATCATTGTTCGTCTTCTCGAAGAGGCGAAGAGCCAAGCGCAACTAGAACGTGGCAGTTGTGAATCTTCGAGCACGCATATAGCCAGGCTCTTGCATGAGACAAAATTGCTATGTGAGCCCACTATTGTAGTACGTACTTGCTAGTATAGCCCTGCAAACCAGAAAGGAGTACTTGCCTTTCTAGAGATTTCAACAAGTGACTAGACTACACCGAGACGGAGTACATATGGAGCAAAATGAGTGAATCTGCACCATAAATAAATACTTAGTTCTCTCGTTTTTCTCTCCGCGGTGCACAATATTGAGTATACTGACTAGTCTCTTTTTGACTCACATTTACGTTTTTTTGACACAGTACAGACGCAAGCGGTCATATACACGCACATACACTCACCCCTATGAACGCACACATGCACACCCTACCCCTATGAGCACCTACGAAAGACTGAGCCGACACTGTCATCTTGAAATTTACGAAGTCACCATAGGCACCTTGTTGTCGACGGGAACGTCTCCTGACACACGATAGACGCGAGTGGCAGTCGCCTTCATAGGTGCTTGAATGCCAAGGAGGGAGAGGGTAGCGGTTCCCAAGATGTTGAACGGTCAATGATGCATCCTCAATTACATGCAGAGGGAATTAATTGGAGAAGTAGAATAGAGCCAGCACGATGTGAATGCAACGGAGTTTGGACTCTCATATAAAGGCGCCCACCACTCCAATCCATCTACTCCTAAGTCTCTGCGCAACACTGCTCACTCCAATCCAAGACCAAGTGACCAGAAGCCACAAGCACCTATGGAGGCGATGGACGCGAGCTTTAGTCAGCTGTGCCAAATCATCCAAGGCGCCAGCCTGCGGCCCCGCATCGTGCAGCGTTTCCAGACGGTGCTAGCGACCGCTAGCATCGTATCCCTCGCTGATGCCGGCTTCGCCTCTCGCATGGACGACATGATGGTCATCTCCATCCGCAAGTTCACCGCCGTCAAGATGCACGCGGTCGACCTTGCCGTACTGTCCCAGGCCGCGCGCCCAGGCTCCTCATTGTCTGCCACCCTCATCGGCCTCCATGTGACGAACTCTTTCAAGCCCTGATGGCCTTGCAGGTGCCGGAGGTCGCGACGAAGAATGTGCACCTCGAGGCCGCGCTCGCCACACAGCGCCTCACCATGCAAGAAACCGTCGACCTGTACATCCACGTCTATGAGGAAATCGTCTACATAGGCCACTACAAGGCAAGCGAGGACATAAAGACGTTGGCCTCCTTCCAGCGGCTGGAATCTTTGGACGCCATTGTTCAGAAGCACGTCGACCTGGCCACGAATGCTGCTGCTACTTAGGCGTCGTTCGGTTGGCCGACGCCCTGAGTCGAGGAGTTGGACATCATCGATGGATGCATCTCTTCTTCTTGCCTCCTGTAACCATCACTGCATCCCCTCGTGGCCTTAATGTTTTATTAGTATAGTACTCCCTCTGTTCCCAAATATAAGTTTTTCTAGAGATTCCAGCAAGTGACTACATACAGAGCAAAATGAGTGAATCTACATTCTAAAATATGTCTACATACATCCGTAAGTTGTATTCCATTTGAAATAGTATCTAAAAAGGCTTATATTTAGGAACGGAGGGAGTATATGGCATTTTTATTCCAGTCATAACATTTTCACTGTGAGGTGGGGCCGCAGTTGAGCAAACCCAATCCGCCCACCGGGCGTCGGCAGAGTTTAGAATTAGAAGAGAGAAACGAGGGAGGAGAGCTAGCTGTAGCATGGATGCTGTTGTCAGATGGGACTCGTGTTGATAGAATAGGAGTACTGAGCACTCGTACATCTTTTTTTGAGGGAAAAATAGTCGTATGTCTAGTACCACTAGTTGGGTGCATGCGACCTATAGCTGTCATCACTTTAGGTCTCCTTTTTGAACCGCAGCTACGCTTCACAGTACATATTTTTTCGCGCATTTATCCTCCTATATGTACTCCTAGGCTATTTCACGTGCTCCCTTTTGCCGACATGTGGGACATAGAGCATCTGGGTCGTAGTGCATGCACGACTCGGAGCATATGCCGGGGTACTTTACATTTCAGACCTCACGAATTACATGCAAACCCCCCGTAGAAGAATAAATAAATAAATGAATTACTACATGAAACCGGATTATTTTCGTAGAAACCAGAGCACGTTTATTAAATTTTGGACATGACACGTTTATAAAAAATGACCGGACCTAAACCAGTCTAAGGGCCTCTTTGATTTTTCCCGCAAAAGAAAGGGCCTCTTTGATTCGTAGGATACTGAAAACATGGGAATGAGGAAAGTATGATGGCGATGAACCGAGACGAGGAGAAATCTAACTCAGTTAGAGGTTAGAGTTAGATTCTAACCCTGAACTAACCATGAACTAACTCTAAACCAAAGAGGTGTATGGATGGCAGGGTTAGATTGACAATAAATGCTCTTTCTCAATCATTTGACTACTCTGGACCCTATTTCCTGCCGGATTTGGTGTGGCCTGCTCTTGTGTGGCCTCCTCCCACTCACAATTGACATAAACAAACCATATTTACAAATCAAGCATGCAAAACATGATAAATTTTACTTTGTCCATACAAATGAGATATCTGACTTAAACATACAAGTCGTCAATCAAGCTTCACAAAGAAAACACTCCATGAAACAAAGCATGAGCTAACTCAGCACGGAAGTCACTCATGATAGGGAGGGAGCCGGAGCCCCTCACGCACCGAGGGAGGAGCTCATCATCGTCTCTCTGGAGGAAGGCTCTATAGATCCCAAGCCCCGGGAACCCCTCCGACACCGACGCCTGCGAGTTGAGGTCGACACTGGCATGGGTAGCAGTGCCGCTAGCCGCCGACTGGGAACTTGATCTTTGGGCCTCTAGAAATAATGCAAGCCTGAAAATAAAATACCTATAAAGGTGAACCGAATCTTTGGGCCTCTAGAAATAATGCAAGCCTGAAACTGAAATACCTAGAAAGGCGAACTCAATCTTTGGGCCTCTAGAAATAATGCAAGCCTGAAACTGAAATACCTAGAAAGGTGAACTGAATCTTTGGGCCTCTAGAAAGATTTATTACCTCCTCAAGCAACATCAAACAATTCCATGCATGCACCACAAATCTATACCAAGTTTGATCAGGATCTACTTTTCCAAATCAGAATTAGCGCTAGAGCGAGCAAGATCAATGATATGGCTGTGAGACAGAGAAGGATTGAACAACTCACCCCTCTCACAACCTCCCTGGTAGACGCGCCGCCGCCGTGCAAGACAAAGGGAGAAAAACAACCGGTGAAGGGGGAGCGTGCGACCTTCGAAGGCCGGAGGGAGAGGGTGACCGGAGTAGGGCAATGGAGGCCGAAAGGAGAGGGCGACCAGAGGAGAGAGAGGGCGAGCGGCAGAGCGGCGCTTGGGCGGGCGGCCCGATAGGGAACAGAGAGGAGTCGTCAGGGGGGGGGGGGGAAGGGAGCGATCCGGTGCGGGAGGGGGAGATTTTTTTAGTTCTCTTTTAGTGGGCCCGAGGATAACTAACCCAATTAGATCCTCTCCACCGGGCTATTTTTTTAGCTGGGTTAGAGCAAACTATCTCAATCTAACCCCTCCTGTTTCGATAATTTGAGGCTATTTCAACCCAAACTAGCTCTAACTCATGGATCCAAACAAAGAGGAGCGATCTTGTACATGCTACTGATGCGGACCGTAACACATTGTTTTTATGGCCATATCACCACATTGTTTTCTCTTTGCTGGTTCCTTTGGCTACCATGGTTCGCTTCTTTGGTTCCTTTGGGCTGCCGTGGTTCGCACTCCTCCGACCTTATAGTAGTACTAGTATATACCGCATCATTCTTAGCTCCTTCTTACTACGTACTTCGCCGACATGTGGGAGAGCCAGCATCCGGGTCGACGTGTCATGCACCAGATTAGAGCGCGGAACGGAAGGGGGGCATCACCCCGGTCGTAGCGCCAGTAATGTTTTTTGAACATCGGTATAATTCATGACTATAGTGAGTAGTCATATCACAAGTCTTTCTAGCAGTAATGCGTCGTCTAATCGCACAGCCCGACCTTTCCAGCAGTAAGTTTGAATCCACCACTCCCTCACCCTCCTCGCCTCTCTATCAAACTACCTACCTAAAAACTATTGCACGTACTGCCCGGGAAAAGCCCCGCCCTCAACTTTTAACTACACGAAAATAGTTCGAGCTTGTTCGTTCTATATAAATACTTAAAGTATGTTTATTCACCCATGGGGTTGTTCAATTAATGGAGGGCTGAGGAGCACAAGTGAATAATACTAGTACTACTAGTAGTAAGTAGGAGTCGTACAGTTAGTCACCTTAAATAGAGAGTTTCTTTTCTTTAATGCCACATACACAAATTGAAACGCTTGTTGTGGAGAGAAAAAGATAATCACTCCAGTATATATGTATGCAGGGGCCTGAGCGCTTGCTTTACTAGGGTTGCTCTCTTCATTCTGTCGTCCTCTCTAGATTTATACAAGACAGTGGTAGCGACATTTTCTCTCTGCTCCCCGCTGGTCATAGATCCGGCTGGATCCCTTCGGCAGGTGTGTGTAGAGGACTGAAAGGTGCATCGTTCACACGGTCATCGCCGCCGAGGGAGGAAACCCACAACTGTCGATGGGGCCCGATCCTGTGCCCGTGCTGTTCTCTCCGACACAACGCTGGCTCGGGAGGTCCTCCGACCCTTCTTCCTCCCTGCCGTATTGTGCGCAGACCGGAGATGCCACCGCCGACATCCCGACGAACCTCAGGTACAAGTTCTTCGAAAGCGGCCTTGCTCTACTACCCCAGCTCCCAACGTGTCTGCATGTGCATCCTTTTCTACTTCCATCAGCTCTTCCAAATCCACCTAAATTTTTAGTATTATTAGAGGTAAAGCTACTTCATGCATTTGAATCTAGGACTTGGTTCAAACAACTAATAAAGGGGGGGGGGGAATCGTAGCATGAATCTAGGACTTGATTCAAAGAGGAAATAACAGGGGGAAAGTAGTAGAGACCGGGTACCCAACCGGTCTCCTGGTTGAAAAGGGAAATAATGGGAAAACTCAGTACAAACTGGATAAGGAACAGATCTATTATTGGTTGAAAAAAGGATAGAAAGTGGCGGCTGGTGGACAAGTCAACATAGTATGTCCAGGATTAGATTTGCTGCCCTCACATAGTAAAAGGTCTCCAGGATTAGATTTGCTGCACTCACATAGTAAAAGGTCTCCAGGATTAGATTTGTTGCCCTCACATAGGAAAAGTTCTCCAGGATTAGATTTGCTGCCCTCACAGAGCATGAACAAACTCGGCATCACCACTTTATGCCTCCTTGTAGGTACATTGTGCTGATGTGTCCACTATCGCATGTACTTATACCAACCTTTTGCTGTTGTTAATGTAAGGGCGCATGTAAAATGAAGCAATCACACTGTTACCTTAAGTACATGTCTAACCAGTGTTATTGTTAATCTAATGCCTCCAGTGATATGATGCAATTAAACTGTGTTAACCAATGGTACTCCTGCTGTTTTCCCAAGTATGATAAGTAAGTTGCTTCTTTATGCTGCTGAGTACCTAGTGTCCCCATGCTCCCATGCCCTTAAACCAACTCTTTAGATGCTATTGATTTACTGTATCTGGTAAACAAGCAATGCCACCATTAAAGTAAACCCATATTTGATGAATGCCATAGTTGATCGTAATGCTTTTGGTAACATGAAACATTGTTGATGTTTAAAAATTTCTACTGTCCTTGCGTGATTGCCATGAACATAGTTAATATGCTTCTTTTCATTTCATGTATGTTTCGTATATTCTTATTGACCATCAGCTGTATACTTTCTATCTTTTTGTGCAGATAGGGGTATAAATTTCACCAATAGAACGAGCCAATGCATTGCTTGTTTTAAGAATACATTTTAATAAAAGCTAATTAAATTTAAGTAAAGTGACCACTAACACTTGTTATTACAGTACCAATACAGACCCACTCGTGAACCGACGTGTGTGGCTGGAATAGGTTTCTTAATGGAGGCGTTTGAATGCGCCGAAGGTGCATATTCTGCCGGGCGTGCAGCTGGCGAAGGAGGGGTAGTAACTGTTGTCGCCTATACACACTCAGTTTACTGTTGAATCTAGTTCCCTAAGAGCTGAAAAACAAACTGCTGCTGCCGCCTACTCACTCATTCACTTGAAGAGACTCCAATGGCGATCCGAGGGGTGAGCCTGCTGGATAAGGACTTCAGCAAGGAGTTCACCTTTGAGTTCTTCGTTCAGTCCCATGGCGGCACCAAGTTGAATGTGTAAATACACCAACGATCCGGACTCGGTGAAGCTCTACCTCGCCGAGTTCAAGCAGTACCTACAGGACGAGAAAGCACAAGGTCGCAGGACTAGACCTTATGCCCATCCATTCATCTCCTGACATGGGCCAGCGGATCACGGTCTCCCAGGTATGTGTGCGAGACGAGGTTCTCGTCTACCACTGCTTTAGGGCCATCGGAGGTTCTGGAGCATTCGCCCTTTCATCGGTAGCGCCGACTGCACCTTCGCTACGATGGAGAGAAGGAAGAATGTGACGATTCAGCCATCTGGTGCAACAATCTTGTTGACATCCAGAAGCAATACAAGATCATCGGCAACGGGCAGGAGAAGGACTCGCCGAGACCATCATCAACCCCTGCTATGCCAGCATGAAAGAAGACAACGATACCAAGGAGCTCCACCGGCCACCATGCATCTGAACAAGTCAACCCTCGTACTCCCCTCCGCTTGCGTCTTCCCCCGCTCCGTTTCGTTCGGTCCACGATCTCGACGTCGTCCTCCGCCTTGGTGCTCTCGCCATGGCGCCGCCGTCTGTCGTTCCCAACATGGTCAACAAAACAAGAGGAATAGGGAGACAACTGTTCGTCGAGAGGTTGACAGTCCCGGGCCCACTAGGTCCATGGCCTAGGTTTTGTTGTTTAACATGGGCAGCCCACGACATGTTTCAATGTTTTTTGGATCAAGCGGCCTCTGGGCCTCCCAACCTAGCTTGTCTATAACATTTGCAACCCAAGTTATGTTTGTTTTTTCAAGACGACACACAACTCAGTTCTATTTTTCTATAAGAATGCAAAACTGAATTTTATAGACCTTCCCACTTCCTTTATTTTTTGTGTATATATATATATATATATATATATATATATATATATAATAGAAACAACATAAGGTTCCGTTAAACCTATCGTTCGTCCAATCATTTTATAGACCTTCCCACTTTCTTTTTTTTGTTTTCATTAATCCTATATCTGAATTTTCTTTCCTCTTTCTTTTCCGATGTAAACTCAGTTTTCTCTCAGTACTTTTCACTAGAACCAACTCAACTGTCCCACGTCTAGCCTAAATAATAATACTACCCCACGTCTTATTAACTCATCAAATTAAAATGATATTTTATTTCATAAATTGAAAGTTCTTACAAAATAATAATAATAATTGTTTATATGTAACTTGGCAAGTTAACTCCTAGTGATTGCGTACATAAGCTTGCAAAGATTTTACTGACCAATGCAGTAATAGACGTGCAATCATGTGTTTATGTTTTTATAACATTTCTCCGTCCATCCCAACATGATATTTTCACCCAGCCTAGCAAGTCCACGAATTTCGAGAAAAATGCAAATGGGCTTTAAATTCTACCATATATATAAACGGGCTGCATAGATGCTACATCATTGTTTCACCCAGCCCACCAAATGGACTAAAAAACAAATGGACCGGCTGACATGTGGGCCAATAGGTCGAAGCTTAAGCAAGGCCGGCATTTACATCCAACGGCCGGCATTTTTCTTCAATCTCTCGTCTTCTTCCCCCAGCACTCCCGGGACCGCCTGCTCTAGCCTCCTTCGTCCAACGGCGTTGTTTTGTGCGCCTCGCAGCGAAACGCTACCCCGCCGATGGCCAGACCATCCCTCCACTCCGCACCTCCTATTATTCTCTGCCGAGTGTATGCCCACTCCTCTCCGTCTGCGACTCCACTACCGTGTCTTCCCCATCTCCGGGTCATTCTAGTCTGGGCCTCTCTGTCGTCCACCGCCTCGCGGCGCTCGGCGCGGCGTGGTCAACAAATGAGAGTCATCGAAAGAGGACTGTACGTGAGAGCCTAACGGCTGGGACCCATGAGGTCCATGGTCGCACACAAGGAAAATTCCTCCTTATTAAGCTGTTTCCTCCCCCTGACAGCTGGACCCACCGGCTGTATCTTCGCATGGAAGGAAGTGCCTCCTTGTTATGCAGAAAAAACTATTCCTCCCGATGACAGCTGGGACCCGGCAGATTTGGTGGCTGACTTGTGGGCCTACTAAGCAGACGTGTACGCAGGGCTTTGTCAACTTAATCAACAAATGATTCTAGCAGCTGGACCGTTGGATGTTAATCCAACAGCCGTGCTCCTTCTTCAACCTCTGTTCTTGCTCCTGTCTCTCGTGGGGGGCAGTGCTGCCGCGTACCCGAACCAGTCAAGTTTCCCACTCCTTTCCATCTGCGATTCCACGTCTTCCCCATCTCCGGGTCGTTCCAGTCTGGGGCCTCTCCTTCGTCCACTGGCCTTGGTGCGCTGGCATGGTGTGGTCAACGTGGTCAACAAACGAGAGTCATTGGAAGCCTTACACCGCAGCCGAACTAGTGAACCCTCGTACTCCTCTCCGCGTGGGCTTCCATTGCCGCGTCTTCCCCGGCTCAGCGTCGTCCCCTTCCTAGGCCTCGCCGTTGTCTACCGCACTGGTGCTCTCGGCGCGGCATGGTCAACATGGTCAAGGATCGACTTCCATCAGAAGAGTACTGTACGTGAAGAGGCTAACAGCTGGGTCCACGACGGCCTCAAGGAAGTACCTCCTTATTACGTGCAAAATAATTATTCCTCCACCTGACAGCAGGGACCCACCGGACGGGCCACCGTATTTAGCAAAAAAAACATCCCCCTAATTGCTGGGACCCACCAGCTACATCTTCGCACGCAAGGAAGTGCGTCCATATTACGGGCAAAAAAATGATTCGCCCCTATCTGCTGGGACCCACCAGCTACATCTTCACACGGGCAAAAAAAATGATTCGCCCCCCTGACTGCTGGGACCCACCAGCTACATCTTCGCATGCAAGGATGTGCCTGACAGTCGGGACCCACCTAGTCGAAGCATATGTAGCATTGTCATTCTGGTCGCGAATGTGTACATACATACTGGTCGATGTAGAGGCACGCACATGTCGTAGTAGAGGCACGCACGTGTCGTAGTAGAGGCGCGCACGTAGCATGTACACGTATATACCACGGCCAGGGTGCAAGAAAGTAAATACGGCCACATACGTACATACAGGCGGGGTATCGAACGCCTACTCGCGCAAACGTACGGCCAGGGCTCGTGTACATGGCTGGGTCGGAACGGAGAAACCGCGTCATCATCGTGTTCATGGGGAGGCAACGGAATGCGTCGTGTTCATCGGGAGGCAACGGAACGCATGGGAGACAACCGGCTTGGACGGAACATCCGATGGAAACAAGGCTTGGCGTACCACAGAATGGAGGAAACGGCCTTGTGTTCGATTGGCCACGTTCAAAATGGGATCCTGTTCGCCGGGAGAAGTGCGCGTCGAAAACGGAGAAGCAGACTTGCTGGACCTCCTATGGTTGAAACGGGGTCCTGTTGATCGGGAGGGGTGTGGCGTACCGCAAAACAGAGGAAACAGACTTGTGTTGGAGCGCTACGGTCGAAACGGGGGTCCTATTCATCGGGAGGGCTGTGGCGTGCCGCAAAACGGGACTCCACGGGATACTGTTCATCTCCACCGTCGACCTCCTCCAGCCTCCTCGACTACTGTTCATCCACCATCGACCTCCGCCAGCCTCCACCTGCGACTGTTCATCCACGGGCTCCTGTTTATCCAGCCTCTACCATGCACTACTCCATCGGCTACTATTCAACCACCCCTCTCCATGGGCTCCTGTTCAACCACCCCTCGACGGGCTACTGCTCATCCAGCCCTCCACTGGCTACTGTTCAACCAGCCCTCCACCGGCTACTGTTCAACCTTCCCTCCATGGGGTCCTATTCATCCAGCCCTTCACGGGGTCCTGTTCATCCACGCCCAACCGGCTCGATCGATCGGGGTCCTGTTCCTCCAGCGGCAACACCACGGGGTCCTGTTCATCCAACCCCCACTAGGAACGGTTCATCCAAACCCCCCAACAATGCTCACTATTCATCCAGAGGCAACATCGACCAGCTTCAGTTAGCAGCAGTAGCAAAGGAATCGCTCGATCGGGTTCATTTAACATCCATTGATCGATCACTCAGGTTTAATGCTAGCGTAGCTGCGGTCTGTCCTTCGCCGTTCGATGGCGAACGCCTTTCTCGGGTTCAGTTAGAGCCCAACGCCTCGCACCTACATGTGTGCGTGTACGAGAGAAACGCGCAAATCTCCATGCATCACTCGGCCCGACCACCCACCGTAACCGGGAACACCCCGATATTTTCCTCGCCCTCGCTTCTACCATGTTTTTTTTCCGTCATGGACGGCCCAAAGAGTGTCATGTAGCTGCGTCTCTGGCCCGCCTAGGACGAAAAGCCCATTTTCTGTCATGATTTTTTGTCATAGAAGTAGGAGCCCACCACATCTATGATGATACCGGGTTTTTTCACAATTATCATCATAGAAGTGTCATAAGTATGACAGAAAAAAATTTCATTCGGCCCAAAATGTCACGGATGTGTCTTTTTTTAGTGCAACAAATATCTTGCCTTCAGATCTGTGATAGAAGGTGTACCCAACAGTTTCCTTTGGGTATCCTATGAAGATGCACTTCTCCGATTTGGGTTCGAGCTTATCAGGTTGAAGCTTTTTCACATAAGCATCACATCCCAAACTTTAAGAAACGACAACTTTGGTTTCTTGCCAAACCACAGTTCATAAGGCGTCGTCTCAACGGACTTTGATGGTGCCCTATTTAAAGTGAATACAGTCATCTCTAAAGCATAACCCCAAAATGATAGCAGTAAATCAGTAAGAGACATCATAGATCGCACCATATCTAATAAAGTACAGTTATGACATTCGGACACACCATTACGCTGTGGTGTTCCAGGTGGCGTGTGTTGCGAAACTATTCCACATTGTTTCAAATGAAGACCAAACTCGTAACTCAAATATTCTCCTCCACGATCAGATCG
Organism: Aegilops speltoides; assembly: GCA_021437245.1. Lineage (NCBI taxonomy): Eukaryota > Viridiplantae > Streptophyta > Magnoliopsida > Poales > Poaceae > Aegilops > Aegilops speltoides. Next base: position 306,104,191 of record CM038142.1, on the reverse strand, counting down.
TAGAAACTTTATTTTCTTGTTACGATGATTTTCCACTTCACTCTGAAATTCTTTGAACTTTTCAAACGTTTCAGACTTATGCTTCATTAAGTCGATATACCCATATCTGCTCAAATCATCTGTGAAGGTAAGAAAATAACGATACCCGTCATGAGCCTCAACATTCATTGGTCCACATACATCTGTATGTATTATTTCCAATAAGTCAGTAGCTCGTTCCATTGTTCCGGAGAATGGAGTTTTAGTCATCTTGCCCGTGAGGCATGGTTCGCAAGCACCAAGTGATTAATAATCAAGTGATTCCAAAGGTCCATCAGCATGGAGTTTCTTCATGCGCTTTACGCCAATATGACCTAAACGGTAGTGCCACAAATAAGTTGCACTATCATTATCAACTTTTCATCTTTTGGCTTCAATATTATGAACATGTGTATCACCACGATCGAGATTCAACAAAAATAGACCACTCAACAAGGGTGCATGACCATAAACGATATTACTCATATAAATAGAACAACCATTATTCTCTGATTTAAATGAGTAACGGTCTCGCATTAAACAAGAGCCAGATATAATGTTCATGCTCAACGCTGGCACCAAATAACAATTATTCAGGTCTAAAACTAATCCCGAAGGTAGATGTAGAGGTAGTGTGCCGACGGCGATCACATCGACCTTTGAACCATTTCCCACGCGCATCGTCACCTCGTCCTTAGCCAATCTTCGTTTAATCTGTAGCCCATGTTTTGAGTTGCAAATATGAGCAACATAGCCAGTATCAAATACACATGCGCTACTACGAGCATTAGTAAGGTACACATCAATATCATGTATATCAAATATACCTTTCACTTTGCGATCCTTCTTATCCGCCAAATACTTGGGGCAGTTACGCTTCCAGTGACCAGTCCCTTTGCAGTAGAAGCATTCAGTTTCAGGCTTAGGTCCAGACTTGGGCTTCTTCTCGGGAGTGGCCACTTGCTTGCTATTCTTCTTGAAGTTCCCCTTCTTACCTTTGCCCTTTTTCTTGAAACTAGTGGTTTTTTTACCATCAACACTTGATGCTCCTTATTGATTTCTACCTCCGCAACCTTTAGCATTGCGAAGAGCTCGGGAATCTTTTTCTTCATCCCTTGCATATTATAGTTCATCACAAAGCCTTTATAGCTTAGTGGCAGTGATTAAAGAACTGTGTCAATGACACTATCATCAGGAAGATTAACTCCCAGCTGAGTCAAGTGGTTATGGTACCCAGACATTCTGAGTATGTGTTCACTGACAGAACTATTCTCCTCCATTTTGCAGCTATAGAACTTGTTGGAGACTTCATATCTCTCAACTCGGGCATTTGCTTGAAATATTAACTTCAACTCTTGGAACATCTCATATGCTCCATGACGTTCAAAACATCTTTGAAGTCCCGATTCTAAGCCGTAAAGCATGGCACACTGAACTATCGAGTAGTCATTAGCTTTTCTCTGCCAGACGTTCATAACGTCCGCAGTTGCATTTGCAGCAGGCCTTGCACCTATCGATGCTTCCAGGACGTAATTATTTTATGTAGCAATGAGGATAATCCTCAAGTTACGGACCCAGTCCATGTAACTGCTACCATCATCTTTCAACTTAGCTTTCTCTAGGAACGCATTAAAATTCAAGGGAATGGTAGCATGGGCCATTGATCTACAACAACATAGACATGCAAAAACTATCAGGACTAAGTTCATGATAAATTAAAGTTCAATTAATCATATTCCTTTAGAACTCCCACTTAGATAGACATCCCTCTAGTGATCTAAATGATGACGTGATCCAAATCAACTATACCATGTCCAATCATCATGTGAGATGGAGTAGTTTTCAATGGTGAACATCACTATGTTGATCATATCTACTATATGATTCACGTTCGACCTTTCGGTCTCAGTGTTCCGAGGCCATATCTGCATATGCTAGGCTCGTCAAGTTTAACCCGAGTATTTTGCACGTGCAAAACTGGCTTGCACTCATTGTATGTGAACGTAGAGCTTATCACACCCGATCATCACGTGGTGTCTCGGCACGATGAACTGTAGCAACGGTGCATACTCAGGGAGAAAACTTATACCTTGAAATTTAGTAATGGATCATCTTATAATGCTACCGCCGTACTAAGCAAAATAAGATGCATAAAAGATACACATCACATGCAATCAAAATATATGACATGATATGGCCATCATCATCTTGTGCTCATGATCTCCATCACCGAAGCATCGTCATGATCTCCATCGTCACCGGCTTGACACCTTGATCTCCATCGTAGCATCATTGTCGCCTTGCCAACTATTGCTACTACGACTATCGCTACCGGTGATAAAGTAAAGCAATTACATGGCGATTGCATTTCATACAATAAAGCGACAATCATATGGCTCCCGCCAGTTGCCGATAACTATGTTACAAAACATGATCATCTCATACAACAATTTATATCACATCACAACAAGCCCTGAAACAAATAAGTTAGACGTCCTATACTTTGTTGTTGCAAGTTTTACGTGGCTGCTACGGGCTTCTAGCAAGAACCGTTCTTACCTTCGCATCAAAACCACAACGATTTTTCGTCAAGTGTGTTGTTTTAACCTTCAACAAGGACCGGCTGTAGTCAAACTCGGTTCAACTAAAGTTGGAGAAATAGACACCCACCAGCTACCTATGTGCAAAGCACGTCGGTAGAACCAGTCTCATGAACGCAGTCATCTAATGTTGGTCTGGGCCGCTTCATCTAATGATACCGCCAAATCAAAGTAAGACGTTGGTGGTAAGCAGTATGACCATTATCACCCACAACTCATTTTGTTCCACTTATGCATAGACCTGGCTCGGTTGCCACTATTGGGAACGTAGTAATTCAAAAAAAAATTCCTACGATCACACAAGATCTATCTAGGAGATGCATAGCAACGAGACGGGAGAGTGTGTCCACGTACCCTCATAGACCGAAGGCGGAAGCGTTTAGTAACGCGGTTGATGTAGTTGAATGTCTTCACGATCCATCCGATCCAAGTACCAAACATACGGCACCTCCGTGTTCAGCACACGTTCAGCACGATGACGTCCCTCGAGATCTTGATCTAGTAGAGGGTCGAGGTAAAGTTCCATCAGCACGACGGCATGGCGACGGTGTTGATGATGTTACTGGCACAGGGCTTCGCCTAAGCACTACGACGATATGACCGAGGTGTTAAACTATGGAGGGGGGCACCGCACATGGCTAAGAGAATAGATGTTATGCTTTGGGGTGCCCCCTGCCCCCGTATATAAAGGAGGGAGGGAGGAGGCCGGTGGCCTAGGAGGGGCGCGCCTATAGGGGGATCCTAGTTGGAGTCCCCTTCCTTTTCCAAGAGGGAAGAGAGGGAAAGAGTAGGAGAGGGAGAAGGAAAGAGGGGGGGGCACCGCCCCCTCCTAGTCCAATTCGGACCAGCCATGGGGGGGCGGCCACCCTGCGGCCTTCCTCTCCTGTCCACTAAAGCCCATTAAGGCCCACTAATTCCCCGGGGGGTTCCGGTAACCTCCCGGTACTCCAAATAATGTCTGAATAACTCCAGAACCTTTCCGATGTCCGAACATAACCTTTCAATATATCAATCTTTATATCTCGACCATTTCGAGACTCCTCATCACATTCGTGATCTCATCCGGGACTCCGAACAAACTTTGGTCATCAAAAACACATAACTCATAATACAAATCGTCATCGAACGTTAAGCGTGCGGACCCCATAGGTTCGAGAACTATGTAGACATGATCAAGAGACATCTCCGATAAATAACCAATAGCGGAACCTGGATGCTCATATTGGCTCCTACATATTCTACGAAGATCTTTATCGATCAAACGGCATAACAACATACGTTGTTCCCTTTGTCTTCGGTATGTTACTTGCCCGAGATTCGCTTGTCGGTATCATCGTACCTATTTCAATCTCATTACCGGCAAGTCTCTTTACTCGCTCTGTAATACTTCATCCCGCAACTAACTCATTAGTCACATTGCTTGCAACGCTTATAGTGATGAGCATTACTGTAACGCCCCGGATTCGATGCGCCAGGTGTCCGCCAGTTATTCGCCGTCGTTGCCATGTCATTTGCTTGCGTGTTGTATTTTGCCATGTCATCATCTGCATGTTTTTCAAAACTTGCATCCGTTCGGGTTCCGCTGGTTCTCTCCGTTGTCCGTTCTGAGCCAGACACTCTCGCACGCGCCCGCGGCACCTCCGAAATATTATTTTATAAGTGGCATAAAAATGTTCTCGGAGTGGGATGTAACTTGGCTTGCGGTCTTATTACAGTGTAGACAGAGCGCCTGTCAAGTTTCGTCGCATTCAGAGCTCGTTTGCCAGGCCAACCGTTAAACTTATAGCGGCATCGTTGCCGGTCAAACGTCGGACGGTTTCGGTATCCGGAAACAGTTGCCGGGCTGCATTTCTCCCCTCTCCTCTCAGCCCAACCCTCGCGTCACAGCCCACCTAGGCCTTCCTAACCCCCCCTCTCGATCGGGTCCATCAGATCATGATCGGAGGGCTCCGAAAGCCCCCAAAACACCCTAACCCTGCCCTCCTACCTATAAATAGAACCTCCCTAGTCCATTTTCGGACTAAACCCTAGTCTAACCTAGCCTAACCCCTCCCCTAACATGCAGCCGCCGCCACCTCCCACCTCAACCTCATTTTTCGCGCTGGCCAAGCCCACCGCCGCCAAGTGGCGCGCCCCCTGGCCTCCGCCACCGCAGCCAGCGCCCCGGGCCAACCGGAAGGCGCCACGTCGTCCCCCAGCAACCTCCCACCGCGCCAGGTTCTCCAGAGCCCGTAGCCGGCCCGCCTGGGCCCTGATGTGGGCCAAGGCCCGCTCTGCACCGCCGCTCCTTAGCGCTCGCCTCCTGCGCCCGACGCCGAAACTGCGCCGCCGTCGCCGACAACCGCCCCGTCGCCGCCGTCGTCCCCCACTGTCTCGCCCCGCGTCGCCGCCGTCACCGCCGCCTTGCGGGCGCCGCGCCTCCCGTCGAACCCGTCGCCGACCAGCGTAGTGCCGCGCCGTTCCCGCCGCCGAGCGCCGTCGCCACTGGAGCCGATCCACCTCACCGCCGCCCGGAAACCGGCTGGATCCGGAGCGCCAAGGCCGGATCCGCCCCTCCCTTCGCCTCCCCGCCATCCTTGGGGGCTCGCCGGAGCCCTATCGGTCACTGCCGCTGCCCTGCCTTCCCTGATCCAGGCGGGATCGGGAGGAGGACGACCCCCGAGTGGGCTGAAGCCCGCGTCCGGCCTAGCAGCGCGGCCTGCGCCCAGCCTATCCGCCGGCCCAGCCCAGCTCCTCCCACTGGCCTACTGGAGCCCCTTCCCCAACTGGGCCAAAGCCCATGGTGAGTAGCCCTGTTCTCCGCCCGTGCACGGAATAGTTATGCAACGCTCAGTTTTCGGTCGAGTTATTTTGGCCAAGTCTGGGATAAATCAGCAACACATGTGCATCTTTGACCTGCCATAACTTCTTGCATGTAGCTTTGTTTTGTGCGCGTAATATATCAAAATGGTCATCATGATGTGCTCTTCATTTTGTTCCATTGTGCCATGCTTGTTTGAGTCCATCTTGATGCCCAAATCATCGTTGCAAGAGTGCTATATGATGTTAACTGCTGTCTATTATCAGAACTTGTTCTTTTGTCTTTTTCATTGCATTTTGTGTGTGCATCCTATGGGCATGAGCTCTACATGTGTTTTGTGCTACATCATGCCATCTTTACAGCGATGCAATCCATGTATTTTTGTGAGCCATGTAGTGAGTGCATCGAGCTCGTGAATTAGGGTACTTGCTGTTACTGTTTTGCTAGGCTGAATCTACTATATCATGATGCTCTGTAAACCTGCTGCTACAAGTCATTCCATGCATAATCTGGAGATGTTCACTAAGGATGTTTTGTTATACATGTCATGCTCTATCCATTATGCCCCTGGTTGCATTTATAGTCTACTGTAACTTGTTGTTATCTTGCTCCAAACATGCTAAATAATGTTGCTGTCAGCCTGTTAACAGTAAGTTCAGTTTTGCCATGAGCTTTGATAGTTATCCATGCACCCTACGAACTTGCCCTTGACATGTTTAGCTTCATAAATATGCCATCTTACTGTGGTCACCTTTTAGTGCAATGTATTGCTCTGTGGTGAGTGGTACAAGCTCACCAACATGCCTACTTATTGTTGTTCCTGCCATGTTTGAATCTGTCATATCTCTTGCTATGTTTACATGGGTGCCATCATATCTTCTGTACCTTTTTGGCTCATGATCAGTAAGGGACTTTTGTTATATGAAATTAGTAGATTCATGAAGTGCCTTTGGCTTGCCATGATAAGTTCCTGTAACATGTTGTTTGATAGCCCTAAACATTGCAACCTGATGTTATTTCTGTTAAGTCTGAAACTGTTATTATTTGCAATTTGCCATGTCATTTTGAGCATGTTCTTGTGATTTATGGAGATAGCTCAGTGTTCATGTTTTGTCATGCTTTACCTGTACTTCATGCCCATGCCTTTTGTTCTCATGTTGAGGTACTGTAGCATATTGTTTTGATGCTTGCTAGATGCCTAATTGCTGTTTTGGACAGCTTGTCCTTTAAACTTGTATAGTGTGTATGTGTTGAACCGTTGCTCCGTTTTGAGTGTGCTCTATATGAAACTTGCTTGATTTTGCATGAAGTTTCATATTATCATGTTGCATCCATGTTTGAGAGCGTTTTCTTGATGTTTGTATGCATTTTGCATCAATGCCATGTTTAACTTGTTCTGCTCATATCTTCTAGGCCGTAGCTCCGAATTAAATGAACTTTATATGTAACTTGACTAGAATCTCGTGTAGATCATCTTGGTGCATATTAACTTGCTGTTTAATAACTTGAACATAAGGCCTATTCAGTTCTGGACCAATTTCGAAACTTGCATATGAGGACTTACCGGAATTGTTATATGTTGTTTCCGGCCTCATTTAAACTTGCCTTAATGTGTTGTTCTTGTTTGCATCATCTATTGCCATGAGTACCTCATCTAGCTTTGTCATGCATCATGCTTGGTTGTGCATCATGTCATGTATATCTATGGTATGTTTACCATGTTGTGTGCTTCTTCTCGATTGTTCCTGTTTTGTTGCGATCATGAGGATTCGTTCGTCTACGCTTGGTTCGGCTTCATCCGTTCGTCTTCTTCATGGACTCGTTCTTCTTCCTAGCGGGATTTCAGGCAAGATGACCGCTACCCTGGATCTCACTACTATCATTGTTATGCTAGTTGCTTCGTTCTAACGCTTTGCCGCGCTACCTATCTCTTGTTGATCAAGCCACCCAAATTGCCATGTCAGCCTCTAACCTTTTTCACCCTTCCTAGCAAACCGTTGTTTGGCTATGTTACCGCTTTGCTCAGCCCCTCTTATAGCATTGTTAGTTGCAGGTGAAGTTGAAGATTGCTCCAAGGTGGACAGGGTTATGTTGGGATATCACAATATCTCTTATTTAATTAATGCATCTATATACTTGGTAAAGGATGGAAGGCTCGGCCTTATGCCTGGTGTTTTGTTCCACTCTTGCCACCCTTGTTTCCGTCATATCGGTATTATGTTCTTGGATTTTGCGTCCCTGACGCGGTTGGGTGATTTATGGGACCCCCTTGTCAGTTCGCCTTGAATAAAACTCCTCCAGCAAGGCCCAACCTTGGTTTTACCATTTGCCTCACCACCACCTACTTTTCCCTTGGGAGTTGCTCTCTCTAGGGTCATCTTTATTTTAGCCCCCCCGGGCCAGTGCTTCTCTAAGTGCTGGTCCGAACTAAGTAGACTGCGGGGCCCCCTCGGGGAAACTCGAGGTCTGGTTTTACTCATAGGATGTCTCATCCGGTGTTGCCTTGAGAACGAGATATGTGCAGATCCTATTGGGATTGTCGGCGCATCGGGCGGCTTTGCTGGTCTTGTTTTACCATTGTCGAAATGTCTTGTAACCGGGATTCCGAGACTGATCGGGTCTTCCTGGGAGAAGGAATATCCTTCGTTGACCGTGAGAGCTTGTGAAGGGCTAAGTTGGGACACCCCTGCAGGGTATAAACTTTCGAGAGCCGTGCCCGCGGTTATGTGGCAGATGGGAATTTGTTAATGTCCGGTTGTAGATAACTTGACACCTGATTCGAATTAAAACGCATCGACCACGTGTGTAGCTGTGATGGTCTCTTTTCGGCGGAGTCCGGGAAGTGAACATGGTTTTGTGTTATGTTTGACGTAAGTAGGAGTTCAGGATCACCTCTTGATCATTGTTAGCTTCACGACCGTTCCGTCGCTTCTCTTCTCGCTCTCATTTGCGTATGTTAGCCACCATATCATGCTTAGTCGCTGCTGCAACCTCAACACTTTACCCCTTCCTTTCCCATTAAGCTTTGCTAGTCTTGATACCCATGGTAATGGGATTGCTGAGTCCTCGTGGCTCACAGATTACTATAACACTAGTTGCAGGTGCAGGTTTTGCGATGATCATGACGCGAGAGCGAAGTTACTTGTTTTGGAGTTCTTCTTCTGCTTCTTCTTCGATCAGGGGATAGGTTCAAGGTCGGCAGCCTGGGCTAGCAGGGTAGATGTCATTTGAGTTTCTGTTTATGTTTCATCCGTAGTCGGATGTTGTTCTCATGTATGTTGATGTATTCTTGGGCGTTTGTGCCTTATGTATGTATCCCCATCTGTTATGTAATGTTGATGTACTGATATCCACCTTGCAAAAGCGTTTCAATATGCGGGTCTATACTTGGTGGGACCTTCGAGTTCCTCTCGGATAGGGTCACATATTGGGCGTGGCAAGTTGGTATCAGATCCTCGACAGACCCTAGGAGCCCCCCTTGATTGATCGTGTAGTTTGGCCGATGTTGAGTCTAAAAAAAAACTATTTCGGAGTCTAGTTATATCAGAGAGTAGGAATTCTTTTTACTCCTCAGCCCCTTCGTCGCTCTGGTGAGGAATTTTGACGTAGGTGTTTTGAATTACTTCTCTTCCCCTTCAAATTTTCTTTAGGATCACGCAGTTGGTTTTCCGATCGTTGTTCCTCAGCTCTTTTGATCCGGTGCATTTCTCGTCAAGGTGATTCGACCCTCTTGGTCTTTTGCAAGTTCAATCCTCAATTGTTTTCTTTTCCCACCCGCCCACCCCTTTTCTCCTCGGAGCCGGAGCCCGTAATCGAGTATCCATCCTACTCGTGCGAAGTATTTGCATTCTTTCCCCAATTATTTCAACTCTTCAAGTTATTTGTCGATTCCCCTTCCAAGTTGCCGTTGTTTTTTTCCCGCCCTCCCACCCTCTCCTTCCCGGAGCCTGAGTCTCATTCGAGCATCAATTTTCATTCGTATGGAGCCTCTTCAGTTTTTTCTAAATTATTTCAACCGGTGAATTCTCGTCTCGGTGGACATTCTTCATCTCTTTTTCTTCTCCGGTGGACTCAATTCAAGTTTTTCGTTGTTGATCAGTTTCTTTTCCTTGACCGAAGTGTTTCCCCTTGCTCGTTCCTCCTCTCGCCATTCTAATTATTCCGGAGTGCTCAAGACATCTCAGGAGATTCATCTGTGTTCCAATTGATTCGAGGTTGTCACCTCATTCAAATATTTCAATTGTTCCGGTGCATCATCTACCTGTTCAACAATCCTTTCCAACGGTGTTTTTTTTAGTGAGCCCTAACCCACAGGTCTTTTCCCAGGATCTTACCTGAGTCTTCTAATTCCCCCGGAGTTATTCTCAATTCTTTTCAAGTGTGACGTAAGAATGGATCCCATCAGTCAGATGCTTTTCCAATCTCGATTTCAAATCATTTTCATTGTTGCCTCAACCTCTTCGCTTTTCGTTCTCCCGGAGTGCCTTAACAAATTTTGGTGGTGTTTCTTGTCATCATTTGAAGACCAAATAAGAGTTTTTCCTCTAAATCTTGTGTGTTCTCTCAAAGTTTCGTGGTTCTAGCTTCATGTTATCCTCGCGAATTATTCCTTTTGTCGGATATTCTTTTCTTAACCATCCGGAGTATGTCAGAAGTTGTTTTTCCGTTTCTTTTCACCGGAGGCCATCATTCCAGAAGAATTCTTTGTCCTCACATTTCAGCTACCGTTATCCAATTATCCCGGTGCTTAGTTCAAGTGTTCTTTAATCAGCTCATGATCTCTTGTTCTTTTGCATCTAAATCCCCTCTTGTATATTGGTTCTTCTAATTCTTCCTGGTGATTCATTCTCTTTCGTCAGTCATTTCCGAATTCTAACGGTGGTTCTTTCATATTCTTTTTCTTTGATTATCATATTAATTCATTCATTCTTTCCAATCCTACCAGTGGTTCATGAAGACTTTCTCAAGTTTTGTGATATACCCCCCTTAATCCTTTTCAACAAGAATAAGTTGCATGCCAAATCCATTGCTTGTCATCAATTTAATTTGATGAAGGATAAGCATACAATAAATCTTATTCTTATTTCCTCAAAGTGAGTAATCCCTTCCTTTGGAGTTTGTTCTTGATGAATAAATTCTATTTCCAAGTGTTTTCATCTTTTCTTTTCCGAAGTTCAAATTCCCTCGGCCATTTTGTCGGAAACTCCATCTAAATCATCGCAAGGCTCATCTTATTCTTTCATCCTACATTCTATCTCATTGTCCTTTTGTTTAGCGGAGTTCTTCATGGTGGTTCTTCATGATTTAATTCATTCTTCAAGAGTTCATCAAGATTCTTGTGGAAGGAGCTCAAGTATCTTTCCTTCTTGCTTTTCGAAGTGCAATTAATTCTCTGTTTTCTCTTGAAGTGGAGTTTTGTATTTCTTTGTTCTTCTCAGCTATTCAGATTTTGGTTGTGGTATAATTTCACCTCAAGTTTTGAGATGTTTTGATAAGTCCACAACAACCTTATTCTTTCATTGTTGATTTTCTCAACAACTCCATTCAATCCTTCCTTCTAAGTTCTTTTCATTCAATTCTTTCAGTTCTTCCGGAGGCATTGCGTTGTTCATCTTCACTCTTGTGTTTCTTACTTCACCTCTTCCTTTTCTCTTCCGTCTCGGTCCTAAGATCTCGGGACGAGATCTCTTGTTAGTGGAGGAGTGTTGTAACGCCCCGGATTCGATGTGCCAGGTGTCCGCCAGTTATTCGCCGTCGTTGCCATGTCATTTGCTTGCGTGTTGCATTTTGCCATGTCATCATCTGCATTTCATCTGCAAGTTTTTCAAAACTTGCATCCGTTCGGGTTCCGCCGGTTCTCTCTGTTGTCCGTTTTGAGCCAGACACTCTCGCACGCTCCTGCGGCACCTCCGAAATATTATTTTATAAGTGGCATAAAAATGTTCTCGGAGTGGGATGTAACTTGGCTTGCGGTCTTATTATAGTGTAGACAGAGCGCCTCTCAAGTTTCGTCGCATTCGGAGCTCGTTTGCTAGCCCAACCGTTAAACTTATAGCGGCATCGTTGCCGATCAAATGTCGGACGTTTTCGGTATCCGAAAACAGTTGCCGGGCTGCATTTCTCCCCTCTCCTCTCAGCCCAACCCTCGCGTCACAGCCCACCTATGCCTGCCTACCCCCCCCCCTCTCGATCAGTTCCATTGGATCGCGATCGGAGCGCTCCGAAAGCCCCCAAAACACCCTAACCCAGCCCTCCTACCTATAAATAGAACCTCCCTAGCCCATTTTCGGACTAAACCCTAGTCTAACCTAGCCTAACCCCTCCCCTAACCTGTAGCCGCCGCCACCTTCCACCTCGGCCTCGTTTTCCACGCCGACCAAGCCCACCGCCGCCAAGTGGCGCGCCCCCACCGGTCTCCGCTGCCGCAGCCAGCGCCCCGGGCCAACCGGAAAGCGCCACGTCGTCCCACAGCAGCCTCCCACCGTGCCAGGCCCTCCAGAGCCCGCAGCCGACCTGCCTGGGCCCCGATCTGGGCCGAGGCCCGCTCCACGCCGCCGCCCCTCGGCGCTTCGCCTCCTGTGCCCGCCGAAGCTGCGCCGCCGTCGCCGACAGCCGGCCCCGCCACCGCCGTCATCCCTCCGCCGTCTCGGCCCCGTCCCTGCCCGCTACCGCCGCCTCGCCGGACCGCCCGTGCCTTCCTGTCGAACCCTGCCACCGACCCGCACTGTCCCCGCCGCCGAGCGCCGTCGCCACCGGAGCCGATCCACCTCACCGCCGCCAGGAAACCAGCCGGATCCGGAGCGCTAAGGCCGGATCCGCCTCTCCCTTTGCCTCCCCGCCATCCTTGGGGGCTCGCCGGAGCCCCATCGGTCGCCGTCGCTGCCCTGCCTTCCCTGATCCAGGCGGGATCGGGAGGAGGACGACTCCCGAGTGGGCCGAAGCCCGCGTCCGGCCCAGCAGCGCGATCTGCGCCCAGCCTAGCCGCCGACCCAGCCCAGCTCCTCCCACCGGCCTGCTGGATCCCCTTCCCCAGCTTGGCCAAAGCCCATAGTGAGCAGTCCTGTTCTCCGCCCGTGCACGGAATAGTTACGCGACGCTCAGTTTTCGGTCCAGTTATTTTGGCCAAGTCTGGGATAAATCAGCAGCATATGTGCATCTTTGACCTGCCATAACTTCTTGCATGTAGCTTCGTTTTATGCGTGTAATATATCAAAATGATCATCATGATGTGCTCTTCAATTTGTTCCATTGTGCCATGCTTGTTTGAGTCCATCTTGATGCCCAAATCATCGTTGCAAGAGTGCTATATGATGTTAACTGCTGTCTGTTATCAGAACTTGTTGTTTTGTCTTTTTCATTGCATTTTGTGTGTGCATCCTATGAGTATGAGCTCTACATGTGCTTTGTGCTACTTCATGCCATCTTTATAGTGATGCAATCCATGTATTTTTGTGAGCCATGTAGTGAGTGCATCGAGCTCGTGAATTAGGGTACTTGCTGTTACTATTTTGCTAGGCTGAATCTGCTATATCATGATGCTCTGTAAACCTACTGCTACAAGTCATTCCATGCATAATCTGGAGATGTTCACTAAGGATGTTTTGTTATACATGTCATGCTCTATCCATTCATGCCCCTGGTTGCATTTATAGTCTGCTGTAACTTGTTGTTATCTTGCTCCAAACATGCTAAATAATGTTGCTGTCAGCCTGTTAACATTAAGTTCAATTTTGCCATGAGCTTTGATAGTTATCCATGCACCCTACAAACTTGCCCTTGACATGTTTAGCTTCATAAATATGCCATCTTACTGTTGGTCACCTTTTAGTGCAATATATTTCTCTGTGGTGAGTGGTACAAGCTCACCAACATGCCTACTTATTGTTGTTCCTGCCATGTTTGAATCTGTCATATCTCTTGCTATGTTTACATGGGTGCCATCATATCTTCTGTGCCTTTTTGGCTCATGATCAGTAAGGGACTTTTGTTATATGAAATTAGTAGATTCATGACATGCCTTTGTTTGCCATGATAAGTTCCTGTAACATGTTTTTGATAGCCCTAAACATTGCAACCTGATGTTATTTCTGTTAAGTCTGAAACTGTTATTATTTGCAATCTTTCCATGTCCTTTTGAGCATGTTCTTGTCATTTATGGAGATAGCTCAGTGTTCATGTTTTGTCATGCTTTACCTTTAATTCATGCCCATGCCTTTTGTTCTCATATGGAGGTACTGTAGCATATTGTTTTTATGCTTGCTAGATGCCTACTTGCTGTTTTGGACAGCTTGTCCTTTAAACTTGTATAGTTTGTATGTGTTGAACCGTTGCTCCGTTTTGAGTGTGCTCTATATGAAACTTGCTTGATTTTGCATGAAGTTTCATATTTTCATGTTGCATCCATGTTTGAGAATGTTTTCTTGATGTTTGTATGCATTTTGCATCAATGCCATTTTTAACTTGTTTTGCTCATATCTTCTAGGCCGTAGCTCCGAATTAAATGAACTTTATATGTAACTTGACTAGAATCTCATGTAGATCATCTTGGTGCATCTTAACTTGCTGTTTAACAACTTGAACATTAGGCTTATTCAGTTCTGGGCCAATTTCGAAACTTGCATATGAGGACTTACTGGAATTGTTATATGTTGTTTCCGGTCTCATTTAAACTTGCCTTGATGTGTTGTTCTTGTTTGCATCATATCTTGCCATGAGTAGCCTCATCCAGCTTTGTCATGCATCATGCTTGGTTGTGCATCATGTCATGTATATGTGTGGTGTGTTTACCATGTTGTGTGCTTCTTCTCGGTAGTTCCTGTTTCGTTGCGATCGTGAGGGTTCGTTCGTCTACGCTTGGTTCGGCTTCATTCGTTCGTCTTCTTCATGGACTCGTTCTTCTTCCTAGCGGGATTTCAGGCAAGATGACCACTACCCTGGATCTCACTACTATCATTGCTATGCTAGTTGCTTTGTTCTATCGCTTTGCCGCGCTACCTATCTCTTGTAGATCAAGCGACCCAAATTGCCATGTCAGCCTCTAACCTTTTTCACCCTTCCTAGCAAACCGTTGTTTGGCTATGTTACCGCTTTGCTCAGCCCCTCTTATAGCGTTGTTAGTTGCAGGTGAAGTTGAAGATTGCTCCAAGGTGGACAGGGTTATGATTGGATATCACAATATCTCTTATTTAATTAATGCATCTATATACTTGGTAAAGGGTGGAAGGCTCGGCCTTATGCCTGGTGTTTAGTTCCACTCTTGCCGCCCTAGTTTCCGTCATATCGGTATTATGTTCCTGGATTTTGCGTCCCTGACGCGGTTGGGTGATTTATGGGACCCCCTTGATAGTTCGCCTTGAATAAAGCTCCTCCAGCAAGGCCCAACCTCGGTTTTACCATTTGCCTCACCACCACCTACTTTTCCCTTGGGAGTCGCTCTCTCGAGGATCATCTTTATTGTAGCCCCCCTGGGCCAGTGCTTCTCTAAGTGCTGGTCCGAACTGAGTAGACTGCGGGGCCCCCTCGGGGAAACTCGAGGTCTGGTTTTACTCGTAGGATGTCTCATCCGATGTTGCCCTTAGAACGAGATATGTGCAGCTCCTATCGGGATTGTCGGCGCATCGGGCGGCTTTGCTGGTCTTGTTTTACCATTGTTGAAATGTCTTGTAACCGGGATTCCGAGACTGATCGGGTCTTCCTGGGAGAAGGAATATCCTTCGTTGACCGTGAGAGCTTGTGATGGGCTAAGTTGGGACACCCCTGCAGGGTATAAACTTTCGAGAGCCGTGCCCACGGTTATGTGGCAGATGGGAATTTGTTAATGTCC
Source organism: Aegilops speltoides (assembly GCA_021437245.1). Classification (NCBI taxonomy): domain Eukaryota; kingdom Viridiplantae; phylum Streptophyta; class Magnoliopsida; order Poales; family Poaceae; genus Aegilops; species Aegilops speltoides. The sequence continues at coordinate 306,088,950 of CM038142.1, read as the reverse complement.
GGTTGTAGATAACTTGACACCTGATTCGAATTAAAACGCATCAACCGCGTGTGTAGCCGTGATGGTCTCTTTTCGGTGGAGTCCGGGAAGTGAACACAGTTTTGTGTTATGTTTGACGTAAGTAGGAGTTCAGGATCACCTCTTGATCATTTAGCTTCACGACCGTTCCGTTGCTTCTCTTCTCGCTCTCATTTGCGTATGTTAGACACCATATCATGCTTAGTCACTGCTGCAACCTCAACACTTTACCCCTTCCTTTCCCATTAAGCTTTGCTAGTCTTGATACCCATGGTAATGGGATTGTTGAGTCCTCGTGGCTCACAGATTACTACAACACCAGTTGTAGGTGCAGGTTTTGCGATGATCATGACGCGAGAGCGAAGTTACTTGTTTTGGAGTTCTTCTTCTGCTTCTTCTTTGATCAGGGGATAGGTTACAGGTCGGCAGCCTGGGCTAGCAGGGTGGATGTCGTTTGAGTTTCTGTTTATGTTTCATCCGTAGTCGGATGTTGTTCTCATGTATGTTGATGTATTCTTGGGTGTTTGTGCCTTATGTATGTATCCCCATCTATTATGTAATGTTGATGTAATGATATCCACCTTGCAAAAGCGTTTCAATATGCGGGTCTATCCTTGGTGGGACCTTCGTGTTCCTCTCGAATAGGGTCGCATATTGGGCGTGACAATTACCGAGAGGGCCCAGAGATACCTCTGCGATAGATGGAGTGACAAATCCTAAACTCGATCTATGCAACCCAACAAACACATTCGGAGACACCTATAGAGCATCTTTATAATCACCCAGTTACGTTGTGACGTTTGATAGCACACAAGGTGTTCCTCCAGTATTCGGGAGTTGCATAATCTCATAGTCTGAAGAACATGTATAAGTCATGAAGAAAGCAATAGCAATGAAACTGTAACGATCATAATGCTAAGCTAACAGATGGGTCTTGTCCATCACATCATTCTCCTAATGATGTGATCCCGTTCATCAAATGACACCACATGTCTATGGTTAGGGAAACATAACCATCTTTGATTCATGAGCTAGTCAAGTAGAGGCATACTAGGGACAATATGTATTGTTTATGTATTCACACATGTACTAAGTTTCCAGTTAATACAATTCTAGCAAGAATAATAAACATTTATCATGATATAAGGAAATATAAGTAGCAACTTTATTATTGCCTCTAGGGCATATTTTCTTTAGTTGGTTCACGAGCTGGCAAAGGTGGAGTAATGCGGTCTTGAAAATCTTCAGCTGAAAACCCTTGGTCAATATACTCATAGAGTTCTTTAAAATGAGAGTGGCTCAATTGCTTCTTTGAGAAGAATTTCCAAAGCAATTTCTAGAGAAGCTTCTTGTTTTCTACTGCGGTCATGTGCACAACTTTTGTGCAGTTGTGGATAACATTTAGTTCGGTAGCCAGGTGCTCTTTCTCTTGGCGATACTCACCCAATGCTTTAGCAGCAGTTGTTGAGTGCGCAAACTCACTTCAAGATTGGAAGGAGGTTGTGTGTTTGGTTGATGATCACGCTGAAGTAGCCGAGGTCCATTGAAAGTGTTGTGATAATATGGAGAGCTTGACACTGGAACTTTTCCTGAGGAAAAATCTTCCATGATTTTTCTCGTATCACGAACTGGAGGAATGAAGCTCTTGTGACTAACTTTTGCAAGATATTCGGTTTTCATTGCATAGTCAACCACTTTATGAATCCAAGGCGCAAATACCTTGATAGTATTCGTGTGCTGAGCTGAATCCATCAGTATGCGTAGGAAGATGTCTTCAACATCAAAGATGAACCCTTGAGAGATAGCATGGATGGTGTTTCGAAGAACATCAAAGATAGCATTGTCTGTATTCATCCCAGCTAGCAGACAAAGTGTATAAGTGAGAATATGATATAATGTCTGATTATTGAATGTCAAGTGCTTAGGCAGCAGAGGAACATTTTAATCACGAATTTTATCTTCATCCATTGTGCATCGAAAATCTTCATCAGAGATCGCATCAATGTTATGAACCCGAATCTCAGTCTTGCCATGTTCAAACCGAGGGAAATGAAAGTGGGAAACAAAGTCTATTGCAGGGCATTTTATTATTTTCCCTTCAGTCATGCACTCTATGATCCATTTTGTGCTATCAGATGCATCACCGGAGATATATATAGAGTGGCATAAAATTGCAGGATGATATCTCTGTTCCATGGATGCTGATATGCAAAGACATGCGTGAGGCCAAAGTCTTCGATGCCTTGCAATACTTTGTTGAAGCAGCCGATGTTTTTCATCACAGAAAAGTCCAGGAACTCATGAGGGAAAATCTTGCGGCTGTCATATAATATCCGAGAATAATAAATGGCATGTTCCCGAGTCCAAAATCAAGGAGATTCTGAAGTGCATGGCTTGTTGTATGGACTCTCTTGAAAGAAAGTTGGATGAGTGTTCCAATTGAAAAGTGGTCCTTCGATACCAACGCCGATGGAAAACAACAGCAGTTGCCGGCGAGGATATGGGTACTTGAGTTCATCTTCTACGGAAATCACTTCATCGCCATAAATGACCGAGTCTGAGTGATGAGCAGAAACTGGTTTTGCTAAAGAAGGATCATCAACTGAAGTTCTTCGTGCAGTGTTGAGTGAGATTCTCAGAGGAGAAGGATTAGAAAATTGTTTAGGTGCTGAATCAGGCACCGAATCTTTATTAGCCACCGGGGACTGTTGGTGATTTGCTTCAGGAGTCATTTGGGGAGCAGGAGGAGGAACCGAATCATTTGGTTTAACATGAGATGGATAGGCATGGCATTCAGACCGAGGAAGTTCACCTTCTCCTGATACTTGGTGCCAAAAAGAAGTTTTTCTTCATGTCCTGGGGGAGGCCATAGACACTATTTCAGTTGGCCTTGGCAAACTAGAAGCATTGACAACTGGTTCACTAGTTGGTGAAGGAATTTCTCGTCCAGGAGAATTTTCTTTCTATGTTTCTGCTTCTTCTTCTTCTTCTTCTTCTTCTTCTTCTTCTTCTTCTTCTTCTTCTTCTTCTTCTTATTCTTCTTCTTATTCTTCTTCTTCTTCTTCTTCTTCTTCTTCTTCTTCTTCTTCTTCTTCTTCTTCTTCTTCTTCTTCTTCTTCTTCTTCTTCTTCCTCTTCTTCTTCTTCTTCTTCTTCTTCTTCCTCTTCTTCTTCTTCCTCTTCCTCTTCTTCTTCTTCTTCTTCTTCTTCTTCTTCTTCTTCTTCTTCTTCTTCTTCTTCTTCTTCTTCTTCTTCTTCTTCTTCTTCTTCTTCTTCTTCTTCTTCTTCTTCTTCTTCTTCTCAACTGAATCATTTCTCATGTCTTGTACTAGATCAGACGCTTGAGTAATGACTTCAGAGGGAATGGGCAAAGATGCCACTTCTCCATCAAATATGTTTTCCACAAATCTATCAAGTTGCTCCATAATGAACACTTGATTGAAATAATGTGGCACATCAGAATCTACTTGAGGTTGTGCAGCAGTAGGAGCAGTCTATCCACATTTTGCTTAAACGGAGGCATAGAGGCCAATGGTTGAGTCAACTTGGGAGCAAATTTTGCAGCTTGTTCTTTCACATTCTCAGCTCTTCGAGCAATCTGCTTGGCAGAAGCGGCTTTAATTTGCTTCGCCTTTGGCTTCGGGAGCTTTTCTCCTAGCTTAGGAGAGCAGACAAGGGCATCAACTACCAAATTCTGCAGATCAATTGCATCATGATGATGAGTTGTGTTCACTTTGTCAACCATTGTGACAGTGGTTGGTGGGGTCTTTCTCTTCAACGGATTCTTCTTCGGAGGTGCAGTTGGAACAACACTTCCGTGAAGATTAGGCAGAACAGTGGATGTAGTGACATTCACTTGTTCGGAGAGAGTTGCATCAATTTCTTCTCTCGTGAGCGAAGGATCATCTTGATCAGAAGAATCACTTTCAGGCTCAACTAGTTTAGCATGCCTATTCCTCGGTGCACTCTTTTTCTTCAGAGCAGCAGATTTTTGATCATGTTTGTGCTTTGAACGGTGTTCGGCTTTTCCTTCAGCCTTTTTCTTTTTGACGTTTGATTTGATGAGACGACGATTTTCTTATTCTCTTGCCCGCTCCTCTTCAGCCTTCTTGGCTCTCTTTTCAGCATTTTTCAGGCGCTTGGCCTTTTCTTCGAGGTATGAGTCAGGTGTCTTGAGAGATGACTCATGAGCTTCTGGAGGTGGTTGAGGCCTTTCCTGGGCCTCACCTGCCCTGATGAGTCCAATTTTGCGACAATCACCCCATGGGGGATGGAAGGCAAAGTTCTAGGCATATTGAGGATGAACCATTTTGTAGTTGAACCACTTCCGTACCCAGTAACACCGAATCTTTTGCACACACCTTTTTCTCTGAGTCAATCTTCTCCAGGAACTGTGTTGTAGTCATCATGAGAGATATACTGTGTCAAATTTTTGAGAGGTTGCCTGCCACCTTTCGTTTTCTTCGGAGCATCTGCTTCTTGCTCATTTGCATTTGGTTCAGATCTCTTTCTCTTGCTGGTAGACAGGCCTACCGTTGATCCCTTTGCATTTGGTGCTTTGGATTCATCTGTTGTGCCCATGAGTACCTCTTCTTCATCAGCCATACTGTGCGGTCTGGCAGAATCCTAAACAGAATGCATACACCTGTGAAAAAGAATATGTACGAGGGAAAATGGGGATAGGGTCACAAATGCTCTCAGCGAATGTTTTTCCGAACAAATAGCATTTTGAGGAAGAATCAGATACAAACTTTGCGAAATGGTTCAACTGAATGAAACAAATAGATCGAGCTAGTAGGTCTGAAGAATATACTAGACAACGAGCTAGGCATGTCATTCGAGCAAAATATAACACAAACCCTAGATCTGAGACATTCAGATGCGAGGAACAACTACAAACCACATTATCACTAGAAGGGTAAAAACCTAGATCTAAGATATGCAGTAAAATTGGAGATAAATAACCATGACGAACTCAAAACATGAGGTATGAAGGTCCGAGTACTAACCACACGTACCCTAGCTTGGTGATGTGCAGCAACTACGACGATGCGGGGAAGGAGATGTCCCGTGACGGCATGGAATGATTCTAGTGACCTCTTTCCAGCTGTTAAGCGGTGAAGGGGTCATCAGCGTCGAGCTGAAGGAGGAGCGCTGCAGCGAGGGTTTCGGCAGAGTGGAGGCGAGGAGAATGATAGTAAAGGTGGACGAAGGAGCGGTGCAGTTTATATTGGCGAATGGAAATAACCGCACGCAGAGGAATTTGATCGAACGGTCTCTAAGCAGAGACAATGGTGATTCAAAGGTTAGGATGGACTGGGAGATGATGTATTGCACGTGGCAACCATCATAAAAGATCATGGTCCTGTCTTGGGAGGGAAACCCCAAATTTTGGATAGCTTTCGCCAAAATAGATTAATGTTCGGACCGAATCTTAATCGTGGTCAACGACACAAGATAAAGTTTCATTCCAGATAAAATTTGAGCATTTGTAATGAATCATGATAGACTGGAAGAGATAGAATAGAGGGAAAACAGGTCCTAGGCATTTCACTCAGAAAGATAAACACAAACACTCGAGCAAAAAGCTACGAGGGAAATGCATTTGGACAAACACTAAAACTTTCGATCGAGAAGAAATTCATGGAAAGAGAATTGTGGTGGCGTAACCCACCATATAAGAACTATATGACCCTGACTGTCGCACGGTTATCATGGCACCCGGTTAGTCTAGTTCTTCGTTAATGTATTCACTCTTAGAAAGAAAATTTAACTTTGTCGAAATTTTCAAACTCTTCGAGTGTTATGCACCCATTCCTTTTAAGATGTGGAAGTGTTAGCACGGGTGCTGAGTCCAGCTTACTGCATGTTTGTGAAGTCTAGGATATTTAGCTCACACCGTAACACACAGAATCTTTTGTCATCGAGAGACTTGGTGAAAATATTAGTGAGATTTTCTTCGGTCTTGATGTGATTGATAACAATATCCTCTCAAGCAACATGATCGCGAATAAAATGATGTCTGATGCCAATGTGCTTTGTGCGAGAATGCTACAAAGGAGTGTGTGCAATTTTGATGGCACTCTCATTATCACAATACAGAGGGATATGCTTGACCTTGTGCCATAATCCTTTAGTGTCTGCTTTATCCACTATAACTGAGTGCAACAAGAGCCTGTAACAATATATTCGGCCTCAGCCGTAGACAGAGATACACAATTCTGCTTCCTTGATGACCAACAGACCAAAGATCTACCGAGCGAATGACATGTCCCCGAAGTAGATTTCCTATCAATGAAGTCACCAGCCGAATTTGAGTCTGAATACCCAACAAGATCCAACTGTGATCCCTTAGGATACCATAAATCTAAGGTGGGGGTGTGAGCCAAATATCTCAGAATGTGCTTGACCGCTTGGTGATGCGATTCTTTCGGTGCAGCTTGATAGCAGGCACACATGCAAACACTCAACATAATATTAGGTCTGGATGCACATATAAAGAAGACATCCAATCATTGAATGATAAACTTTCTGATCGTAATCCTTACCATACACATCTTCGTCCAGCTTACCATTTGTGGGCATTGTAGTTTTATATCCCTTCATTTTGGAATCTTGCATTTTGAACTTCTTCAAGCACACTTTCATATATTTCTCCTGAGAAATGAAAATGCCATTTTCTTGTTGAAGAATTTGTAGTCCGAGAAAGAATTTGAGTTCACCCATCATGGACATTTGATATCTATTAGACATCATTTTCCCGAATTCTAAGCTGCAAGCATTGTTAGTACAGCCGAAGATAATATCATCCACATAGATTTGACAAATGAATAAATCATTGTCAACAACACGATCGAAAAGTGTGGGATCTGTGGATCCTGGTTTGAACCCTTTGTCGAGCACAAACATCTTCAGTGTGTCATACCATGCTCGAGGGGCTTGCTTTAGCCCATATAAAGCTTTCTTCAACTTGAAAACTTTGTTTGGAAACTAAGCGTGTTCAAAGCCAGGTGGCCGTCTAACATAAACTTCCTCATCAATTTCACCATTGAGGAAAGCACTTTTCACATCCATTTGATAAAGCAAGATGTCATTGTAATTTGCATAAGCGAGAAGAATATGAATTGCCTCAAGGCGTGCAACAGGAGCATACACTACAAAAAAATTACACTTCCGTGATGATACATGTTTGTCATAGTAGGCTGATACGTCCATTTTGCATCATGCTTTTATATCAATATTTATGGCATTATGGGCTGTTATTTCACGTTACATCACAATACTTATGGCTATTCTATCTTATTTTACAAGGTTTACATGAAGAGGGAGAATGCCGGTAGCTGGAATTCTGGGCTGGAAAAGGAGCAAATATTGAAGGCCTATTTTGCGCAACTCCAAAAGTCCTGAAACTCCTCGTAATATCTTAAAATACATAAAGAAAAATCGTCGCCAAAGATGAAGGCCAGGGGGCCCACACCCTGCTCATGAGGCGGGGCGCCCCAGGCGCGCCCCTACCTCGTGGGCCCCTGGTGGCTCTCGGCGCCCATCTTCTCCTATATGAAGTCTTTCGATGAGAAAAAATAAGAAGCAACCTTTCGGGACGAGACTCCGCCACGAGGCGAACCTTGGCGGAACCAATCTAGGGCTCCGCAGAGCTGTTCTCTACTGGGACACTTCCCTCAGGGGGAAATCATCACCATCGTCATCACCAACGCTCCTCTCATCGGGAGAGGGCAATCTCCATCAACATCTTCACCAGCACCATCTCATCTCCAAACCCTAGTTCATCTCTTGTATCCAATTCTTGTCTCCAAGTCCGGGATTGGTGCTAGTAGGTTGCTAGTAGTGTTGATTACTCCTTGTAGTTGATGCTAGTGGGTTTATTTGGTGGAAGATCATATGTTCAGATCCTTTATGCATATTATTACCCCTCTGATTATGAACATGAATATGCTTTGTGAGTAATTACGTTTGTTCCTGAGGACAAGGGAGAAGTCTTGCTATTAGTAGTCATGTGAATTTGGTATTCGTTCGATATTTTGATAAGATGTATGTTGTCTAGCCTCTAGTGGTGTTATGTGAACGTCGACTAAATAACTCTTCACCATATTTGGGCCTAGAGGAAGGCATTGGGAAGTAATAAGTAGATGATGGGTTGCTAGAGTGATAGAAGCTTAAACCCTAGTTTATGCATTGCTTCATAAGGGGCTGATTTGGATCCATATGTTTCATGCTATGGTTAGGTTTACCTTAATACTTTTGTTGTAGTTGCGGATGCTTGCAATAGAGGTTAATCATAAGCGGGATGCTTGTTCAAGTAAGAACAGCACCCAAGCACCGGTCCACCCACATATCAAATTATCAAAGTACCGAACACGAATCATATGAGCGTGATGAAAACTAGCTTGACGATATTCCCATGTGTCCTCGGGAGCGCTTTTCCTATTATAAGAGTTTGTCCAGGCTTGTCCTTTGCTACAAAAAGGATTGGGCCACCTTGTTGCACTTTATTTGCTTTTGTTACTTGTTGCTCGTTACAATTTATCTTATCACAAAACAATTTGTTACCACTTATTTCAGTACTTGCAGAGAATACCTTGCTGAAAACCGCTTATCATTTCCTTCTGCTCCTCGTTGGGTTCGACACTCTTACTTATCGAAAGGACTACGATAGATTCCCTATACTTCTGGGTCATCAAGACTCTTTTCTGGCGCCGTTGTCGGGGAGTGAAGCGCCTTTGGTAGGTGGAATTTGGTAAGGAAATATTAATTTAGTGTGCTGAAATTTTCTGTCACTTGTTACTATGGAAAGTAATTGTGCGAGGGCTTGTTAGGGTATCTTCACCCGTCCAATGAAACAAAGAGTTGCTCCTCAACCTACTGAACCTACTGAACCTACTGAAAATGAAACTCCTTTTGAGATTCCTTTGGGTATGATGGAAAAACTGCTAGCTAACACTTTTACAGGAGATGGAACAAAGCATCCTGATGAACATCTATGCTATGTGGATGATGTTTGTGGACTATTTAAGCTTGCAGGTATACCCGATGATGTTGTTAAGCAGAAGGCCTTCCCTTTATCTTTGAAGGGAGACGCATTGACATGGTATAGGCTATGTGATGATATGAGATCATGGAACTTTAAAAGATTGAAATTGGAATTTCATCAAAAGTATTACCCTATGCATCTTGTTCATCGTGATCGCAATTATATATATAATTTTTGGCCTTGCGAAGGAGAAAGCATCGCTCAAGCTTGGGGGAGGCTTAATTCAATGTTATATTCATGCCCCAATCATGAGCTCCCAATAGAAGTAATTATGCAAAGTTTTTATGCTCGGCTTTCTGATAACAATCGCACCATGCTCGATACTTCTTGTGCTGGCTCTTTTATGATGAAGACTATTGAATTTAGATGGAATTTATTGGATAGAATTAAACGCAACTCTGAAGATTGGGACCTCAATGAAGGTAAGGAGTCAGGTATGACACCTAAGTTTGATTGTGTTAAATCTCTTATGGATTCCGATATTTTCCGCAAGTTTAGCACTAAATATGGACTTGACTCTAAGATAGTAGCTTCTTTCTGTGAATCTTTTGCTACTTATGTTGATCACCCCAAGGAGAAGTGGTTTAAATATCATCCTCCCATGGAAGTAAAAGTAGATGCACCTATTAAAGTTGAAGAAAAGACTGTCACTTATGATGATCCTATTGTTCCCACTTCTTATGTTGAGAAACCACCTTTCCCTGTTAGAATGAAGGATCATGCTAAAGCTTCAACCGTTGTTCGTAAAAGCAATATTAGAACTTATACACCTCCTGAGCAAGTCAAAGTAGAACCCAATATTGCTATTGTTAAAGGTCTCTTGTCTGATAATGTTGATGGGCATGTTATTCAATTCTGTGGTGAAACTGCTAGAATTGCTAAACCTTGTGTTAGAGATAAACATAGACCTGTGGTAGGCGTGCCTGTTATTTCTGTTAAAATAGGAGATCATTGTTATCATGGCTTATGTGATATGGGTGCTAGTACTAGTGTTATACCTATTACCTTGTATGAAGAAATTATGCATGATTTTGCACCTACTGAGTTAGAAGATATTGATGTTACAATTAAACTTGCCAATAGAGATATTATATCTGCAATGGGAATTGTTAGAGATGTTGAAGTCTTGTGTAGAAAAACCAAATATCCCGCTGATTTTCTTGTTGTTGGTTCTCCACAAGATAGCTTTTGTCCCATTATATTTGGTAGACCCTTCTTGAATAATGTTAATGCTAAGATAGACTGCGAAAAGAATGTTGTTACTGTTGGCTTGGATGATAAGGTTCATGAGTTTAATTTCTCTAAATTTAGTAAACAACATCGTGAGGAAGAATTGACTAGTAAGGATGAAATTATTGGTCTTGCTTCTATTTCCATACCTCCTAGTGATCCTTTAGAACACTATTTGCTAGACCATGAAAATGACATGTTCATGAATGAAAGAAGGGAAATAGATGAAGTATTCTTTAAATAGGAACCTATTCTGCAACACAATTTGCCTGTTGAAATCCTAGGGGATCCCCCTCCACCCAACGGTGACCCCGTTTTTTAGCTTAAACCGTTGCCTGATAATCTTAAATATGCTTATCTTGATGAGAAGAAAATATATCCTGTCATTATTAGCGCTAACCTTTCAGAGCATGAAGAAGAAAGATTATTGAAAACTCTGAAGAAGCATCGTGCCGCTATTGGATATACTCTAGATGATCTTAAGGGCATCAGTCCCACTCTAAGTCAGCATAAAATAAATTTGGAAGCGGATGCCAAACCAGTTTGTGATCCTCAACGACGTTTGAATCCTAAAATGAAAGAAGTGGTAAGGAAAGAAATACTCAAGCTTCTAGAGGAAGGTATAATTTATCCCGTTGCTGATAGTCAGTCGGTAAGTCCTGTCCATTGTGTCCCTAAGAAGGGAGGTATTACTGTTGTCCCTAATGATAAAGATGAATTGATTCCGCAAAGAATTATCATAGGTTATAGGATGGTAATTGATTTCCACAAATTAAATAAAGCTACTAAGAAAGATCATTACCCCTTACCTTTTATTGATCAAATGCTAGAAAGATTATGCAAACATACACATTATTGCTTTCTAGAGGGTTATTCTGGTTTTTCTCAAATACCTGTGTCGGCTAAAGATCAATCAAAGACTACTTTTACATGCCCTTTTGGTACTTTTGCTTATAGACGTATGCCTTTCGGTTTATGTAATGCACCTGCTACCTTTCAAAGATGCATGATGGCTATATTCTCTGACTTTTGCGAAAAGATTTGTGAGGTTTTCATGGACGACTTTTCCGTCTATGGTTCCTCTTTTGATGATTGCTTGAGCAATCTTGCTCGAGTTTTGCAGAGATGTGAAGAAACTAATCTTGTCTTGAATTGGGAAAAGTGCCACTTTATGGTTAATGAAGGTATTGTCTTGGGGCACAGGGTTTCTGAAAGTGGTATTGAAGTTGATAAAGCCAAGGTTGATGCTATTGGAAAGATGCCATGTCCTAAGGACATCAAAGGTATAAGAAGTTTCCTTGGTCACGCCGGATTTTATAGGAGGTTCATTAAGGACTTCTCAAAAATTTCTCGGCCTCTGACTAATTTACTACAAAAAGATATACCATTTGTCTTTGATGATGATTGTGTAGAAGCATTTGAAATACTTAAGAAAGCATTAGTCTCTGCACCTGTTGTTCAACCACCTGATTGGAATTTACACTTTGAAATTATGTGTGATGCTAGTGATTATGCTGTAGGTGCTATTCTAGGGCAAAGAGTTCATAAGAAATTAAATGTTATCCATTATGCTAGTAAGACTCTAGACAATGCTCGAAGAAATTATGCTACTACCGAAAAGGAACTTTCAGCAGTTGTTTTCGCTTGTGATAAATTCAGACCCTATATTGTTAATTCTAAAGTAACTATTCACACTGATCATGCTGCTATTAAATATCTTATGGAAAAGAAAAATGCAAAACCTAGACTTATTAGATGGGTTCTCTTGCTGCAAGAATTTGATTTGCATATTGTTGATAGGAAAGGAGCCGAGAACCCTGTTGCAGACAACTTATCTAGGTTAGAGAATGTTCTTGATGACCCACTACCTATTGATGATAGCTTTCCTGATGAACAGTTAAATTTCATAAGCACTTCTCGTAGCACTCCATGGTATGCTGATTATGCTAATTATATTGTTGCTAAATTTATACCAGCTAGCTTCACATACCAACAAAAGAAAAAGTTTTTCTATGACTTGCGACATTACTTTTGGGATGACCCACATCTTTATAAAGAAGGAGTAGATGGTGTTATTAGACGTTGTGTACCTGAGCATGAACATGAATAGATCCTATGCAAGTGTCACTCAGAGGCTTATGGAGGACACCACGCTGGAGACAGAACTGCGCATAAGGTATTGCAATCTTGTTTTTATTGGCCTACTCTCTTTAAGGATGCTCGTAAGTTTGTTCTGTCTTGCGATGAATGTCAAAGAATTGGTAATATTAGTAGATGTCAAGAAATGCCTATGAATTATTCACTTGTTATTGAACCATTTGATGTTTGGGGCTCTGATTATATGGGACCTTTTCCTGCCTCTAATGGATATACACATATTTTAGTTGTTGTTGATTACGTTACTAAGTGGGTAGAAGCTATTCCAACTAGTAGTGCTGATCATAACACCTCTATTAAAATGCTTAAGGAAGTTATTTTTCCGAGGTTTGGAGTCCCTAGATATTTAATGACTGAGGGTGGATCACACTTTATTCATGGTGCTTTCCGTAAAATGCTTGCTAAATATGATGTCAATCATAGAATTGCATCTCCTTATCACCCGCAGTCTAGTGGTCAAGTAGAATTGAGCAATGGAGAGCTCAAATTAATTTTGCAAAAGACTGTCAATAGGTCTAGAAAGAATTGGTCCAAGAAACTGAATGACGCATTATGGGCCTATAGAACTGCATATAAGAATCCTATGGGTAGGTCTCCGTATAAAATGGTTTATGGAAAAGCATGTCACTTACCTCTCGAACTAGAACATAAGGCATATTGGGCTATTGAAGAGCTCAACTATGATTTCAAACTTGCCGGTGAGAAGAGGTTATTTGATATTAGCTCACTTGATGAATGGAGAACCCAAGCTTATGAAAATGCCAAGTTGTTTAAAGAAAAAGTTAAAAGATGGCATGACAAAAGAATACAAAAGCGTGAGTTTAATGTAGGTGATTATGTATTGCTATACAACTGTCGTTTAAGATTTTTTGCAGAAAAACTTCTCTCCAAATGGGAAGGTACATACATTATCGAGGAGGTCTATCGTTCCGGTGCCATAAAAATCAACAACTTCGAAGGCACCAATCCGAAGGTGGTAAACGGTCAAAGGATCAAACACTATATCTCAGGTTATCCTATAAATGTTGAAACAAATATTATTGAAACAGTAACCCTGGAGGAATACATAAGGGACACTTTCCAGAATGTTCTAGACTCCGAAAAGGAATAGGTATGTGGTACGGTAAGTAAACTGACTCCAAAAGAATTTTTAAGGAAATATTTCTCCGTTTTGGAATATTTAGAAAAATAGAAAAATAAGTAGCAGTTCGGGAAGGCCACGAGGCCTCCACGAGGGTTGAGTGCGCGCCCTACCCCCTGGGCGCGCCCCCCTACCTTGTGAGCACCTAATGTGCCCTCCAGACTCCGTTTCCTTGCACGATACGTATTTTGGTCGGTAAAAATTCATTATATATACTCCCAAAGGTTTTGACTCTCGTATCACGCAAATATCCTCTGTTTTCGTTTCGAGCTGTTCCTGTTGCAGATTTGGAACAAGATGTCGTCCCAAGATTCGGAGGGAGAGAGCTACATGGCTGATTATATTGCAGACCCAAAGGTATATGGGGATGTGGAACATTATGGCTGGACCACGGAGGAAGAAGAAGACTATGATCCAAAGAGGATGGAGGAAACAACCTCCGATGAAGAGGACTATCCATTACCTCAACCTGGTGATATGCATGTGGAGTTCAAGAAGTCAAGCCTTCCTAAGGTCCAATCTATCCCATCTCATTTTTTGCAGGACAGCAAGGCAGCACTATGCAAAAAGATAATGAAACTTGAGCTCGAGAATGAGGATCTGAGGGATGAATATTTTAGCCTCAGACACAAGCTAGAGAAGAAAAGTGCAACTACTCCATCATCAACAACACTGTCGGTGTACTAAAGTAGGGGTACCTTAGTACCCCGAACTTGTGCACGGGCGGTTGCAGCACCCCGTGGCGAGGCTCGCCGGGAGTCCGCCAAGACCCTCCGTCATTTCCATTTACTGCCATTCAAGAACAAAGTGTCAACCAAGCAGACAAAGCCCCGGCAAGAAGAGCTTGCCGGGAAGGACAAGGCCCCGGCAAGAGGAGCTTGCCGGGAAGGCCAACCAAGGCGCTTCCAGAAGACTTGCCGCGACGCCCCGCGCGTCCCGGCAAGGCCCGGCGACCGGCAAGCTTGCCGGCACGACAAGAGAAGGGCCGCGGCGAGGCGCTTGCCGTGGCAAGGCTGCCACTCTGCACCCAAGCTCCAGCGCATCCAACGACGTGTCACCCCAGGGCCATCCCAGGAGCACGTGGCGGTATTTGTGCAGGCCGTCGCGGTGTGGTGTGGCGAAAGCGACAAGGAGGCCATCGTGACGATCGGTGGCGCCCTAACGGTCGTTTCCTTGCAATTTGTTGGGGGCGACGGACGGGCATTAAATGCCCTTGTCCCCGCCGTCGAGTTAGGTAGGGGACACTTTGGACACTTATTGTACCAACCTGCGTTTTACTCTTTTACCCCTCTCCCTATGTTGCCACCTGTCGGTGACCCCCTTTAGACTATAAAAGGGAGGCCCATGCGCACGTAGAAGGGGTTCGGTTCATTTCGACACATCCAACACCACTATACGCTCACGCTCGAGAGCAAGAACAAATACAAACACAAAGCAGCAGTAGGAGTTTTATCTCTTCAGAGAGCTCCGAAGCTGGGTAAAAACCCCCCGCGTGCCGTCGCCTCGATCTGCTCTGCGCGCGACCCCCGCTCCCTTGCCGGACTAGAAGGGCCCCCCTTTGCCCCATAGGTGCTCGTGCCCACAGCCGGCCACGACAAACACCTCCACCGCCAACAACAAAGAAGGAGATATAATCACCTGGGTATGGGCACTCCCCTTGGCAACTGCCAAGCTTGGGGAAGGTGCCCTGGTATCGTATCACCATCACAACTCCTATCTTTACCGTTTTTCTTAGTTCGATCCTTTTAGTAGTATCTTGATTTAGTAGAATAAAGTTATGGCATGATCTAGTTTTGAGTTTTGCTTTATGATCCTTCTTTGTAATCAAGTCTGTTGGGGATATGACTATTTATGTAAAGCTGCCTAGGAGGGGCCGGGTTACACAAAGAAGACTCATCAGAGGAAGCCCAAGACCAAGCATGAAGATGGCGATTTAACAAAGGGCTTAAGGCCCACATGCGGCTTAAGGCCTGTTGTAGTAAACCGCCATGATGGCATGACTTGTAACATAAGGTAGATTTAACTAGTCACCGAGCCGGACACTGTTTATAAGCCGGCCGGGACTCTGTAAGCCACTGTATGCCAACCCGTATATAAGGGGACGACCTGCTGGCGGCTTAGGGCAAGAAACAACTCATCGAGAGCCGGGCATAGTGTATCTCGCTCCCTGGTCATCGAAACATCAATACCAAACCCAACTAGACGTAGGCCTTACCTTCACCGTAAGGGGCCGAACTAGTATAAACTCTCTCGTGTCCTTTGTCCCAATTTAACCCCTTCAAGCTTCCTAGTTGCAATGGCTCCACAACTAAGTCCTTTCACGAGGACATCTGATGTGACTATTCCATGACAGTTGGCGCCCACCATGGGGCCAGCGCATGGTGGATTTGAGTTCTTGAAGGGCAACTTCGAAGGGCTCAAGGGATACGTAGTGGGCCGGATGACCAAGAGTCATCGCGGCAAGATCTACATCGACGACGAAGGCTGGGGTCCCGACGCCGGCTCAATTGAGTACGGATACCGGGTCCCCTTCGGCAGAATCCACGTCTTCATCGGCCGGATTGGTGAGCCGGGCCCTGAGCCGAACAACTGCACCGACCTCGTCGAGACGGCTCATCGTGCGAGGAAGACCCGGACTCAACCTGTCATGAGGCGTGCCTTCGTGGGCTGCATCCACGGAGAGAAACTTTCTGAAGGATCTGAAGATGGGGGTGAGACGGCCGTCCTCTCAGACGGTGATTCGTCCGGCGATTCAACAGATTCGTTGTACCAAGTGCAAGACGGCGTGCTCGGGGGCTGTTCCGATGGCATCAGTATTCCGGACCCCTTTGAGCCGCCAAGATGGGCCGGAGTCTTCATGGCTGGGACTCAGCCCGGCTCAAACTCTACAGCTGCTGCAGCGGTAACGTCCGGGTTAGGAGCAGCCGGGGCAGGCGGCCTCGTGCGCCCACCGGCTCAGGTGCTGATAGACCTCATGGACAAGCTTATGACCTTGTTAACCGCCACGGTTATTCCTGCAGACAAAGATGAGCATGACGTAGCGGTAGCGCAGGTGTGTGAGAGATAGCTCAGGCCAAGGAGGCCTTGGCAGCTAAGGATACTAGACTAGCTATAGAGCGGGCGGCTCTCGACGCTCGGGCACAGCACTTGTAGTCAGAAGCTTACCAGCTCACGATGAGCCTAAACGCATCCAATGAGGTACTGAGGAGGAGACATCAGAAAACTCAGTCCTGTTTACCTCCGAATTACGACCCTCGGGTTCTTTTTGCTACACCCGGAGCCGGCCCGAGTAACCCGCCAGAGGCCAATCAGCTTATGACAGCCGGAACAGGAGGGCCGACTCAGCCTCGGGAGACGGTACCACCTCACGTGAGCATGCCACCGCCGCGTTATGTGCCAATTCCCCCGGATCACTTTTCCAACCCCATGGAGAACTTAATTGCAGCTTCAACATGTTTGGCTGCTCTTCCCATGGACGGTGATGACCCAGCGACAGTGGAGACCTGGAGAGCCAGAGAACTTCTTCAGACGACCTTAGCTCAGCAGGAGACCTATTCTTACAGCCGGGACAGAATTCACTCAACTCCCCCGCCTTGGTTAGCACCGCCTCGCCAGAACCGGAGCCCAAGTTACAGCAGGCACATGGAGTCCCAAGCTTTGTCAAGCAACGCCCAACGCCATAACCAGCCCGGTGGCTATCACCTGGTGCAAGACCGAATACGTTAGGAGAACGAAGGAGCGGCTCAGGCAGCGGCTCAACAAGCGGCTTATCAGGACATCCCGGAGTATCCAACGACTTCTGTTGAGGCGGGAGTAGCCACTAGAACCAGTGGTGTTCCTCGTTTGGTACCGGCTCTGCGCAATGTGCGTCTGCCCAAGGACTTTAAGGGACCTCGAAAGATACCAAATTACACAGCCGACTTACAGCCCGGGGCATGGATGGAGAGTTATGAGATGGCCATGGAGCTGTTGGAAGTCAGTGACGTGGCGATGGCTAAATACTTCACCATGATGTTAGATGGAACAGCCCGGTCTTGGTTGAAGGGCTTGCCACCCAATTCCATTGGCTCATGGGAAGAGTTAAAGGCCCGGTTCATCCAGAACTTCAAGAACACCTGTAAGCAATCTATGTCAATTGTGGACCGGACGAATTGTAAGCAGGGGGAGGGCGAATCCACCGCCCATTGGGTACGCCGGGTCAAGGAGATAATTCATTCATCCGACAATATGGATGCCGGCTCTGCAGTCCTTATGTTGGAGAAGAATTGTAGCTTTTGAGCCGCTGAGGCAGAAGCTGGGGCGCCTTAAACGTGACCACAAGGATATGGGCACGCTGATGGCGGCTTTAGTTAAATATGCTGATTCTGGTAGTACCAAGGATCCCGCGTCTGACGATGAGAAGACGGGGAAGGGGAAAAGGAACGGCAATGGAAAGGGTCAGCAGCATAACCCGGGGAATCAAGGCGGCAATAAGCGTAAGGCGGATGGTAACCCGGAGTTTGTGGCCAACGCCAATGCATAGGGTAACAATCAGATACATAAGGGTAAGCTGCCTCGATCCGGCGGGTCGGGCCCATCCCTTGAACAGCTACTCAATGGGCCCTTCCCGAGACACGACACCAGGAAGCGGCCCGCCACGCACCTATTGAAAGATTGCGCAATCATGAAGGCGTTTAAGAATTCCAACACCTATGATGGCCATAATGGGTCTGGTGGTGGTTCAGGAGCTGGCGGTTTCCATGGCCTGAGTGGCGGCTCAGGTTCCGGCTTTCAGGGACGACAAGGAGGAGGCTATAATCAACAGCAGTCTGGTCAAGGAGAGCAGCAGCAGCAGCAGTCAGGTTATCAAAGCAACCCGGCGGTTGAATGGTGGGCGATATCAAGTATTTACCACTAGCTTATGCAAACGTGACGGAAGGTTCATAAGAGGGCCGTCAATTCTGTTGAGCCGGCAATCCCTCGTTATTTGAGGTGGTCAGAGCAGCCCATCTGTCATGGTATGCTGCGGGCACGAGCACCTATGGGGCAAGGGGGCCCCTTCTAGTCCGGCAAGGGAGCGGAGGGCGCACGCAGAGTAGATCGAGGTCGAGCGCGTGGGGGAAACGGGCGATTTTTACCCAGCTTCGGAGCTCTCCGAAGAGGTAAAACTCCTACTGCTGCTTTGTGTTTGTATTTGTTCTTGCTCGAGAGCGCGAGCATGTGGTGGTGCTGGATGTGTCGAATGACCCGAACCCCCTCTACGTGCGTACGGGCCTCCCTTTTATAGTCTAAGGGGGTTACCGACAGGTGGTAGCATAGGAAGAGGGGGTAAAAGAGTAAAAATGCAGGTTGGTACAACAATGTTCAACAGTGTCCCCTACCTAACTCTGACGGCAGGGGACAAGGGCATTTAATGCCCATCTGGTCGCCCCAACAGTGCAAGGAAACGACCGTTAGGAGCGCCACCGTTCGCCACGATGGCCTCCTTGTCAGCTTCGTTTGCCACCTCACCGCATGGCTGCACAGTGCCGCCACGTGCCCCTGGGATGGCCCTGGAGTGACACGTCGTTGGATGCGCTGGAGCTTGGGTGCATGGCGGCAGCCTTGCCGCGGCAAGCGCCTCTCCGCGGCCCTTCTCTCGTCGTGCCGGCAAGCTTGCCGGCTGTCGGGCCTTGCCGGGACGCGCGGGGCGTCGCGGCAAGTTCTTTGAGACGCCTTGGTTGGCCTTCCCGGCAAGCTCCTCTCGCCGGGGTCTTCGTCCTTCCCGGCAAGCTTCTCTTGCCGGGGCCTTGTCTTCTTAGTTGATACTTTGTTCTTGAATGGCAGTAATAGGAAATGATGGAGGGTCTTGGCGGGTGCCCGGCAAGCCTTGCCGCGGGGTGCTGCGACTGCCCGTGCACAAGTTCGGGGTACTAAGGTACCCCTACTTTAGTACACCGACAGGAGCCCCCGGGCCTGGGCCATACATGGTGCCGAACGCTGTTGGGTGAAAGTGCAACTAATCCCCAGGTGGTTTTGGTAATTAATAACAACATATATATCATTGAACTAATAACTTCTTGAGTATCATTTCAGAAAGTTCAAGGATATGGGTATGGCAATGATCAAGATGTGGACCCTCAAAATGCTAAGGAAAACATTGGCAAAAGCTCAAGACTCCATTTTTGGTTTAGTGATCCAAGATCACATTGAGTCCATAGGAAAGCCAATACTATTAAAAGGGATGAGGTTATGATAATGATCTAGTTGCTCAAAGTGCTTAGTGATCTATCTCCCAAACTATCAGCAATCTTTCATTCCAACATATACTCATAAGTAATCTCGGTCCCACCGATTCCATAAACTCACCACACCGAGATGAACCACCTCACCATATACCCAAACCCTAGTAATTTCGGATTTTCCGATTCCAAACTCGGTCTCACGAAACTAGTGTTGCCAAGCTTCAGAATCTTCGTCATCATATCGGTGTCACCGAGATGATAAAGTCGGTCCCACCGAGATTGGCAAACCCTAGTCTTTGGAAGAATCGGACTCACCGAGATTGTATTTTCGGTCCCACGAAAATCCCAACGCTCACAAGATTTGAACTTTCGGTCTCACCGAGTTGTCAACTTCGGTCCGACCGAGATTGGTCAAATGTGTGTAACGGTTGGATTTTGTGTGGAGGCTATAAATACCCTCCACCTCCTCTTCATTCGTGGAGAGAGCCATCGAAAGAACTACCACTCCTACCTTACATTTCGAGAAGAAAACTACCTACCCTTGTGTTGAGATCAAGTTGCTCCACTCCCACCATATGAAACTTGATTTCTAGCCTTCCCAAGTTGCTTTCCACTCAATCCTTTCTTCCACCACAGCCAAATCATTGAGGAGAGTTGAGTGTTGGGGAGATTATCATTTGAAGCACAAGAGCAAGGAGTTCATCATCACCAACACCATCTATTACCTTTTGGAGGGTGGTGCCTCCTAGATTGGTTAGGTGTCGCTTGGGAGCCTCCGTCAAGATGTGGAGTTGAACCAAGAAGTTTGTAAGGGCAAGGAGATCGCCTACTTCGTGAAGATCTACCCCGAGTAAGGCTAGTCCTCCGTGGGCGTATGCCATGATGGCATAGACAAGGTTGCTTCTTCATGGACCCTTCGTGGGTGGAGCCCTCCGTGGACTCTCGCAGCCGTTACCCTCCGTGGGTTGAAGTCTCCATCAACGTGGATTGACGATATCACCACCTATCGGAACCACGAGAAAAATCTCTGTATCTCCAAATTGCGTTTGCTCTTCTCCACCTCTCTTTACTACATGTGCAATTTACTTTCCGCTGCCATTACTCTAGAATTGCATGTGTAGGGTGATACTTGACTTGATCATCATTGTGAACTTGCTAAAAACTTGTCCTAATCAAAAGGCTAAACTTTTAAATTGTCAAGTAGTCTAATCACCCCCCTCTAGACATACTTTCGACCCTACAAGTGGTATCAGAGCTTTGGTCTCCATTGGATTGGTTTCCATTGCATTGGACTCCATAAGCTTGGTTTCACAACCTAGGAGAGTATGGCGTCTAGTGAGGGTAATTTTCGAGAGGTCCTTACTTTGATGGTTCAAATTTTGCTAGTTGGAAGCATAAAATGAAAATGCATATTCTTGGACATAACCCTGCCGCATGGGGCATTATTTGTGTTGGCTTGCAAGGTGAGTTCTTCGAGGAAGGAAAAGTTCCGGATCGTGAAGCTACAGCGGATGAATTGCGGATGTTGCAAAACAATGCTCAAGCTTGCGACATTCTCTTCCATGCTTTATATCCCGAGGAGTTCAACAAAATCAGCCGTCTTGAGAATGCAAAAGAGATTTGGGATACTTTGGTCGAAATGCACGAAGGTACCGAGTCCGTGAAGGAATCAAAGCTAGATGTTCTTCAAGGTCAACTTGACAAGTTCAAGATGAAGGAAGGTGAAGGAGTCGCTGAAATGTACTCTAGGCTTGCTCTCATCACAAATGAGATTGCCGGCTTAGGAAGCGAAGAAATGACCGACCGATTCATCATCAAGAAGATTCTCAGAGCTTTGGATGGAAAGTATGACACTGTGTGCACTTTGATCCAAATGATGCCAAACTACAAGAATCTCAAGCCTACCGAAGTCATTGGAAGAATTGTTGCTCATGAGATGACACTTAAAGATAAGGAAGAGCTTCACAACAAGTCAACTGGTGCTTACAAAGCTACATGTGAAGCTCCCACTACCACAAGTGACAAGCTAGTTTCCAATGAAGAGATAAGCCTAATGGTGAAGAACTTCAACAAATTCTACAAGAGTAGAAGCAAGGAAAGAAGCTCAAAGTCTAGATCATATGATGAAAAGAGATCTTCTAGTCGTGATCGAAACTGCTACAATTGTGGAAGACCCGGACACTACTCAAATGAGTGCTCAGCTCCCCACAAGAGAAGAGAAGAATCTCCAAGAAGAAGAAGCTCAAGAGAAGAGTCGCCTCGGAAAGAGAGAAGGAGTAGAGATGATCGTTATGAACGAAGATCCTCTCGGAGAAGCAAGGATTCGGAAAGGAAAGACAAGTCATCAAGGAGCTACACAAGAAGAAAACATCAAGCTCATGTAGGTGAATGGGTCTCCGGCTCCGACTCAACAATCACTCCGAAAGAAGCTATCACTCCAACTCCGAATCAGATCAAGATGAAGGTGTTGCGGTCTTGCTCTCGTATCCTCCAACTCCAACTCCTATGACTTGTTTGATTCACCAAATGAGGGAATTGGAAGATGCTTCATGGCTAAAGGCCCCAAGGTATCACATCCTGAATTTACTGATTTTGATAGTGATGAGGATGACTTGCTTGGTGAAGATGAGCTTTTACATGATAAATCTAGTGAGCCTAGTAATGATGAACATGCTAGTAGTCTTTATAGTTGAGAAGAGTCGAATGACAATGCTATGAAGGAGATTGAGCGTCTAACTAAAGAACTAAACACTCTTAAGTTAGCTCATGAAACAACTCAAGAAGATCATAGAGAGCTCCTAAGATCTCATGAGAAGCTACGCTTCGAGAAGCTCAATCTAGAGCAAGAACATGAGTTCCTAAAGGCTATCAATGACGATCTTCGAAAGAAGAGTTCTTCATATCTTGCCAAACGACTTCTCTTGTCTAATTTCTTGCCACCTATTAAAACTAAGCATGACAAGCATAAGAAAAATTCTTCATCTAGTAGTAACAATAACCATGCTAAATCCAATATTGTTGCTTCTAGTAATTCTCTTGATTCCACTAACAATGTTTCAAGCCAAGTTACACTTGAGCAAGAAAATAGTTTATTGAAAGGGATTATAGAGAAAGGTGTCTACAAGAGCCTTGCCGGAAGCAAGAACTTTGAGGAAATTGTTCGCAAGCAAGGAAGGCACCGGAAGAATCAAGGAATTGGTTTTGAGCGAAAGTTCAACGCCGAGGGTGTTGAATGGGAAGAAGGTCAATATCCCACTCCAAAGTTTGTTTCTCAAAAGGAGAAGTATGATCCTACTTCTTCCAATGTGGAACAAGCTCAAGATGACCTTCCACCACAAGACCACAAGCTAAAAGGCAAGGACAAGCTTCAAGAGGAGATTGATGCATTTATTGAAGCACCTAAGGCCATGGTCAAGTGGGTTCCCAAGGAAACTTCAAGTTCTACTTGACAAGCTCAACTACTACCCCAAGGATTCCCATCAAGATGATGTGGATCCCAAGAAGAAGAACTAGAGAGTTCTTGAGGGTGACTCCGCCAACATACTTCACTCACATTCATTTTGGCAAGAACTTGTGCAATCAACTTCCACATCTTGCACTAGTTCATGGAGTCACAAACCCTCTTGTTGGTAAGTCAAGGAAAAGGTAATCATTGCTTTCATGGACATCATCTATTGTGTACTTCAATCTATGTCCATGGATATCCTTGTTTGTTCCTTGTGGGACTAACCCATGTAGGTATTGAAAGTGCCCGAATCCAAAGGATTGCTCCCAACTCTTGATGATCTTCATCAACAATGAGCATCCACATCTTCAACATCTACATGAAGTCTTCTCGACAACCCAAGGTTAGTTTGACCCTTTAAAAGGGTTCTCACATCAAGGGGGAGCTTTGCTCTAAAGATTTGAGCTAAAGCATCTTCAAATGATGTGAACACATTAATGCTTTATGTAAAAGTGGTAACCCCACTTGTGCTTAAACGATGAGTATGACCTATGATCAAATGTTCTCATTTGACTCCTAAGTCAATATACTCATATATAGATGACCTAGTCATCGACAAATTGTGTGATAGTAGCTAGTGTGTTGTTTGTGCATGTTTGACACATATTTCATTTGCTATCTTATTGTGTGAGCATGTTGGATGCATAATCTTATCCATTCGAGGACATCCATTTGTTGCTTTGGTCTTTTGGATTTTTCTTTTTTGACCAAATGGATGGACAAGAATGCCTAAGTTCCTCCCCTAGCTATCTATGCTTTCTTGTCTCAAACTCTATTCATGCTTATATCACAAACTTTGGACAAGTCTTTTTCGGACCCACCGAGTGAGGAGCACTCGGAGCCACCGATCCATCAAAAGCTTAAATTCCAAAACCTTCTAAGTATTTTCGGTCAGACCAACCTACTCAAAATCGGACAGACCGAAATCACTTGGATTGATCTAGGTTTTCACCTCGGTGAAACCGAGTTGCAATTTTCGGCGTGACGAAGTGTGTAATCGCTTGCGATTAACCATCTCGGTGCCACCGAAGTTTTACAACTCGGTCCCACCGACACCGAAGGGTATATATACCGAGGGCGGTCGCGTTGATTCTTTCTTCAAACCGTCTCGCCCCCAAACCCTTTGCTGCCGTCGCCGTGGTCTCCGGATCGTCTCCGTCGTCGCCTGTGCGCCCTTGCCGCAGGTCTCCGTCGCCGTCAACGGTCAATCTCTCCGTGCCGTTGCCGCCGTAGAGAAACTCCACCAAGTTAGGGTGAGTTTCGATCCCTCTCGTGCTTCAACCTCCGATTCAATGCACGATAGGTTTGCCTAGCTTCTTGCCACGTTTGAGATCTTCCTATCCAGCAGATTAGTTCTTAGAACGAAATTTGAGTAAAAGTTTTAGGGTTAGGTTTCCGCCGAACACATCTCGGTGTGACCGATTCTACATTCTCGGACTGACCGATTTGGCCTCTGCCATTACCAAGACTTTTCGGTCCAACCGAAGTTGTGCAAATCGGTGCGACCAAAATGAGGATTTAGTGAAACCCTAGAGTTCTCGGCTAGACGAAACCCATTTCGGTCCAACCGAAAGTGGTGTGAATGGTTCGTTTAGACACTTGGATTCACCGACTTTTAGACTCGGTCAGACCGAAATGCATTCTGTGAAAACCTAAAACTGAAATTTGAACTCATTCTTTTTGCAAAATCTTCTGCAGTTTGTGATAACTCTTCTATTCTGCCTATACCTATTCTATTCACAGGTTGTCAGCCATGTCAGATGCCAGTGATAGCCAGAACAGGTCTGAATCTCCAATTGCTGAAATTCCAGAGGCAGGCACTAGTCCTGAAGCCAGCAGTTTTTCTGATGATGGTGAGAGGAGCACACCAAGTGGTTTGCCTCCTGCTGCCACCAGGGCCAGGAAGAAGAGAAATTCTGATGAAGAGGACTCTGACTTCATTGCTGAGGAAGAGATCACATCTAAGCCTAAGAGGAAAGTGGTTGCCAAAGAGCATCAAGGGCAACAAACCAAGAAAGGCACCAGCAAGGTGAAGAAGTCCACAGTTGCTAAGAAGCTGAGCATGGAAGAAGAAACTTCGAGCAAAGTGAAGAAAACTTCCAAGAGGAAGAGGATTGTACATGATGAAGCGGTGATGATGATTACGATGAGGAAGCACCCCAGCCTCCTCAGAAGCCTAAGTTGATGGGAGATGCCATCAGGGCAGGAGCACCTACAAAGTCTAAGCCATCAGCTCCAGCAAAGGCAGCTCAAGCCAAGCCTGCTGCCAAGCCCAAGAAAACTGTGAGAAACATTCCTGCTTCAGAGAAGAAGAAAGACAATGTGCCACCAGCTGAGTCAGATGAAGAGGCACATGTCTTGCTGAAACTCCGTCAGAAACTGCCAGTCCACAATGATGCTCATCCTCGAGCTGAGAACATGAAGGAAAGAAAGGACAAAGGTCTCAGGCTATGGAGACAAGCTGATCCATATGCCATAAGGAGAAGGACTGCTGTTGACTCAAGGTTCCACACCAGAGAGCAACAAGATTTCTATGAGACAGTGCTTATGGACAAGAAGCCCATTGTTGCTGACACTCGATATGTTGACTAGGCATATATTGACAGTGAAGAGCACAGAGACTACTTCCCACATGTGCATGAGAGCTTCACTGCATGTGGTGTTGCTGAGTTCGTTGGTCAGAAACTGACAGCTTGGAATGATGAGATGATCATGCAATTCTATGCCACAACACATTTCTATCCAGATGGCAGGATTGTATGGATGACTGAAGGTCAGAGATTCTCTTCAACAGTTGAAGAGTGGGCAGCACTGCTGAATGCTCCAGTGTCAAGAGATGATGATGTTGATGTCTATGGAATTCCCAAGAAAAATCACGAGTCTATGAAGAACATGTACAATGAGGTACCAGCCAAGGATGTAGAGATTTGGAAGCTCGGCTCAGTGTATCATCTCCAGGCAGGTCTCCCAACCACAAACACAATTCTGAGGCATACCCTGATGCCCAAGTCCGAGATCATCGCATGATAAGAGGCTATTCTATCAACATGCTGCATATACTAGATCGAAGACACCTTTCAAGGTGATGGACACGATAGTAGAGACTATCAAGAGGACTGCAGCAGACTGAGAAGAGGTCATGTGGTTTTGCCCGCACATTCAGATGCTTATCAATGCCAAGTTTGGCAAGGGCACCTACTTGTTGGATAGACCCCACTTGCCACCGCAGCCCGAGCATGAGGACAATGAAGTTGTGATGACCGAGGATGATCCCACGTCTGTTGAAGGTCAAGCTAAGTCCGAAGCTGCCAAACAAGCTAAAGCTGAGAAGGAAGCAAGCAGCAGCAGCTAAACCAAGAGTGTTGGAGAACAGCTCCTTGAAGCTACCTGAGGATTGAACTACGCCTGCCAGCATAGTGCGATCACGGAGAGTCTTGAGAGGATAGTTGAAGACAAGTTCCATGCTCTGGATGTCAAGTCGATCAAGTGCAAGTCATCACAACAAGCTTGAGGCGGATATCGAGGAAGCCAAGAGGGAGAAGGCAGAGCTCATGAAGGAGATGGAAGATGATTTAGTCCAGGATGATTATGAGCAGCCTGCTCTGGTTCCCACAAGACCCAGATCAGCTGCTATCCCAGTGACAAACACCAGGGCTACTGCATCAGCACCTCCCACAGCTCCATCAGTTCCAGCTCCAGCTCCAGTGTCCACTCCTCCAGCTCCACAGACTTCGGCCGAAGCCTTTGCAGATGCAGCTATCTCAACTCCATCAACCTGCATAGAGCCGCCAGCAGAGTCCCTAGTGACGTTTAGCTCTATACCTTCGAACTTTTGGTAACTTGTTGCCAAAGGGGAGAAATTGTATAGATCATAGGACTTCGAGAGAGAGTGCTCGCTTTTGCTCTTTCGTTTGCGGTTTTCTTTGAGATACTTTTGAGTTTTCGAGACATTCCGTGTGTTTGATACTACGTTTGTTTCACTTTGATGAGTGCTTGATCATACTATGCCTTAATGTGTGCTTAATGCTTATCATATGCTATTCATATCTTGTATGATCATTTACTCATGTCTTGGTGATTGGGTGCATGCTATTCATTCTTATCATTTTGTGCGCTCCACCAAGATGTATGTGACATGGAAGAGTGACCCATGATCCTAATCGATTGTGCATTTGCATTCAAACGCAAATCTTAAATAATGCACAAATTTAGGGGAGCTCTTGCTTATCACATACTTCTCAAAGCGATTTATATTATTCATTGATTATATCATTTGTCGAAGTTTGATCTATATGTTGTCATCAATTACCAAAAAGGGGAGATTGAAAGTGCAACTAATCCCGGTGGTTTTGGTAATTAATAACAACATATATATCATTGAACTAATAACTTCTTGAGTATCATTTCGAAAGTTCAAGGATATGGGTATGGCAATGACCAAGATGTGGACCCCTCAAAATGCTAAGGAAAACATTGGCAAAAGCTCAAGACTCCATTTTTGGTTTAGTGATCCAAGATCACATTGAGTCCATAGGAAAGCCAATACTATTAAAAGGGATGAGGTTATGATAATGATCTGGTTGCTCAAAGTGCTTAGTGATCTATCTCCCAAACTATCAGCAATCTTTCATTCCAACATATACTCATAAGTAATCTCGGTCCCACCGATTCCATAAACTCACCACACCGAGATGAACCACCTCAGCCATATACCCAAACCCTAGTAATTTCGGATTTTCCGATTTCAAACTCGGTCTCACGAAACTAGTGTTGCCAAGCTTCAGAACCTTCGTCATCATATCGGTGTCACCGAGATGATAAAGTCGGTCCCACCGAGATTGGCAAACCCTAGTCTTTGGAAGAATCGGACTCACCGAGATTGTATTTTCGGTCCCACGAAAATCCCAACGCTCACAAGATTTGAACTTTCGGTCTCACCGAGTTGTCAACTTCGGTCCGACCGAGATTGGTCAAATGTGTGTACGGTTGGATTTTGTGTGGAGGCTATAAATACCCTCCACCTCCTCTTCATTCGTGGAGAGAGCCATCGAAAGAACTACCACTCCTACCTTACATTTACGAGAAGAAAACTACCTACCCTTGTGTTGAGATCAAGTTGCTCCACTCCCACCATATGAAACTTGATTTCTAGCCTTCCCAAGTTGCTTTCCACTCAATCCTTTCTTCCACCACAGCCAAATCATTGAGGAGAGTTGAGTGTTGGGGAGATTATCATTTGAAGCACAAGAGCAAGGAGTTCATCATCACCAACACCATCTATTACCTTTTGGAGGGTGGTGCCTCCTAGATTGGTTAGGTGTCGCTTGGGAGCCTCCGTCAAGATGTGGAGTTGAACCAAGAAGTTTGTAAGGGCAAGGAGATCGCCTACTGTGAAGATCTACCCCGTAAGGCTAGTCCTCCGTGGGCGTATGCCATGATGGCATAGACAAGGTTGCTTCTTCGTGGACCCTTCGTGGGTGGAGCCCTCCGTGGACTCTCGCAGCCGTTACCCTCCGTGGGTTGAAGTCTCCATCAACGTGGATTGACGATAGCACCACCTATCGGAACCACGAGAAAAATCTCCGTGTCTCCAAATTGCGTTTGCTCTTCTCCACCTCTCTTTACTACATGTGCAATTTACTTTCCGCTGCCATTACTCTAGAATTGCATGTGTAGGGTGATACTTGACTTGATCATCATTGTGAACTTGCTAAAAACTTGTCCTAATCAAAAGGCTAAACTTTTAAATTGTCAAGTAGTCTAATCACCCCCCTCTAGACATACTTTCGATCCTACATTGGGCCAGGCCCAAAATAGTGCACGGGCACGCGCGGCCTGGGTCCAACCGAATCCACTCCGTATCCACCGCGCTCTCTCGCAACGGCACGCATCGATTGCGGCGTCGTGGGAGAGAACGTGGTCAATACTTAATTCCAGGAAATGCGTAACGTTCGCATCCCCCGTTTATAAGCAGGGGAAACAGGGCCGTTCCCCCACCATCGCTACTTGCAGTTCCTTTCCCGAAAGCTCCGCCGCTCCTCTCCACTTCTCGAGTCGAAAGAGAGCAGCGCTCCGCCGCCCATCGTCACCGTCGCCGCCGTCGCCTTCGCCTTCCCCCACTGCTCCTGCCATGGCTCCGAAGACCGGGAAGGCTGCGGAGGCTGCGAAGACTTCGAAAGCTGCAAAGTCGGCCGAGGAGCTGGAGCTCGAGGCGCTGCGCAAGAAGCATGTGCTTTTCCTCCCCGAGCTCACCCCGGAGGTGCTGCGGGCGGAGTTCTACCTCTTCTGGTCGACGGAGATGCGGGCGCATCCGCGCACGCCTGTGCTTTCTGCTGAGGCTTCCAAATCGAAGAAGTGCCCCAGAGGGTACTACTTCTTCCCTGTGTTCTTCTATTGCGGGCTCTGCCCACCTATTTCCGATTTTCTTTGCGACATCATGAACACCTACGGGGTTCATCTTCTTGATTTCACCCCCAACGCCGTTCTGACAATGGCGGTTTCGCTTTACTCTGCGAGAACTTTGTTGGCATCCTCCCCAATGTTGCTCTTTTTCGTCATTATTTCTCCCCTCGGGCCGAGAAAGGGGAGCCATTGGCTGGCGGAATCGCCTGGACCTCCCGGATGGGCATGAAGGAGGTGTACTTGACGGGCGAGCTTCACAGCAAGTGGGACGAGTGGAGGGCGAAGTGGTGCTGGATCTGTGATGTCAATCCGCCGTCATTCACCAAGCTGCGCCGGACCCGGGTGGTGCGTGGCAACGACTGGAGCGCTCTGTCGCCAGATGACGCGAAGCTGACGATCGCCACCACCCGAATCCTCCGGCTCCGTCATGCCGGACTCACAACAGGGGCAGTTGGCGCGGATTTCCTCCGCCGTCGCATCGCCCCCCTGCAGAAGAGGGGGAGGCCCACCTGGCTGTTTGGCGGCCCGGCGGATATCATGAGGCTGCGTCCAGGCCTCAACTTCAACTTCACGGTTCTGGAGCTTGACGCGATGCTGAGGAAGATGTTCAAGCATGACGCCAACCATCCAGAGTGGTTCAAGTTGCCGCAGGGCGTCGTCCCCTTGTGCAACAACTCCCGGCGCGATAGCATCTGCGCAATGATGCCAGATTGCGACTCGCATGGGATAAGTGCAAATTGGATAGAGCCCGACGCTGAGGTCGTGCAGCAATTCTTCGATAACTTTGCGGAGGTGGCCGTCAACTCCGACGAGCAGAAGCTCCTCACCTGCGCCACCACTGACAACGAGATGGCGTACATCGCCAGCAGGGCCGAAGAGGCGGCGGCAGCCGCCGCCGCGGGCGAGTTTGGCTTCACGCTGGCGGAGGCGGATGCAGCTGAGGCGGCAAGCCTCGCCGGCCGGGAAGATCTTGCCGGGGAGGTCGATGGCGAAGGGGAGCGCGAGGCCGGAACGAGCAAGCCCGCCGAGGGCGCGAGCGGCCAGCCGTCTTCGAGCAACTTGCCGCAGGCGGAGCCCCCAGCGCAGCCCCAATTCCGACCGAGAAGGCGTCTCCGTCGAGTTGGAGAGCTGGCAGAGGAGCAGGCCGACCAGCAGCCACGGCGCCGTGGGACACGCTCCACCGCGGCAAGTACCGTTGCCGCGGGAGGGTCCTAGGCCGCGCCGGCAACTGAGGCGGGGTCTTCCCGGGCCGCCACACCTGATCCTGCCGCAGCCCCCGGCAAGCGCCGGAGGGAGCCTACTCCTCCGCCACGCCGCGCCGAGAGGGTACCGGAGTTCGACCTCTCCGCGCTGAGCTCCGATGATGATGAAGAGGAGGAGGAGGTGGAGGAGTAAGGCTTTCTTCTTACTGTACTTGTCTTTCTTTGATCCTCGTTACTGTTTGCCTTGTATCTAATCTGCTTCTCTCTAAATCCCTGTTCTGTTTCAGGACTTTGGCGGAGAGGGCGGCAAAGAGGGCCAAGGTCCCCGTGGTTAACATCAAGGACGATCCTGCTGTGGCGGCAGAGGATACGTCCGAGACCACCTTGACGGACCCGGTCCCTTCTCCTCGCAGCAGCTCCCAGCACAGCCCCCAGCGTAAGTGCATTGGTTTGCTTCCTGTTGTGGGGCGCGCACGAGTGCTTCTTCTTTTGCTAACATCTTGATTGTTGACTCATTTGTATATAGGAGCAGAGCAGGCCCACCAGGAGCAGTCGGAGGCCGACCCGGAGGTGTCGTCGGCTTCGACTACGCCACCAAGGGCCGATTCCCCGATATGGGAGCATTCTCCGGCAAGGAAGGGATCTTCGGCAAGGGGCGGAACCAGCGAGCCCCCGGTGGCGGAGCCCATGATCACAGAGCCCAGCACAAGTGACCCTCCTTTTCGGAAACTTTCCCTTGGGTTCTGCTGATCTTCTTTTTCTTCCTTTCGGATATTTGCTTGACTCTTCCTTATTCTTCCTGTCTTCAGATCCCCCTCTTGGGGACCCGATGGAAACTGAGGCCACCGGCGAGGAGGGCGCACGCGGCAACACTGAAGACGTCGCCGTAGATGAGGAAGAGGCCGGTGCTGACGAGCACGCCGACGAGGAAGCTTCCAAGACTGCTGGTGCAGGAGCCGGCGAGGGATCCGGCGGTCGTACTGACGACCCGGAGGATGCAGGAGCGCAAGGCGCTGCACCGATCGCCGACCCTTCCGCCGCCGACGCGGCGTCGAGCTTTGGGGAGCCCCAGCCAGGCGCTTATTTGAAGGCCGGCGAGGGCGTATACATCAAGCTTCCCTGGGCGTCGAGCTCCAGGGCGCCGGTCGAAGGAGAGGAGTTTGATGGGGAAGTACTTGCTTCTGCCGGGCTGGCAGTGGTTGACGCGCCCGGCAGCAGCAGTGGCGAGTCGGAAGAGGAGCAGTTGCTCCGGAAGCTGGTGTCACTCTACCGTGCCCGGCAAGCGAAGCTTGAGTCCCGGGAAGCGCTTGTCGCGTAGGCAGGAGTTGACATAGAGAAACATGCAAGACTCCGAAACCGCAACAGAGGCCCTCCGATCCATTGCAGCGGAGAGGGCGAGCTCGGCGAGGCAAAGGAGGCGTTCATCTGGAGAAGGCTGAAGCCGAGGAGCAGCAGAGGCTTCGCCGCCGAGGAGATGTCCAGCGGGAAGGTGAGTGACACTGAGAAAGCCGTCCGGACGATCACGAGGAGGAGCTCCAGGCACGAGAGCAGTCACTTGGCAGGACGCTCAAGGAGGCAAAGGACGCAGCCGTGGCCGCCGAGGCTGCCAAGAAGGATTTAGAGGACAGGGTGGCGCGGCTGGAGGCGGATATGGGGAAAAAGAATGAAGAGCTTGCCGCACTCCAGTGCGAGCGCGAGAAGGATGCACTTGCCCATGGCGATCTGCGAGCTCAACTTGCCGAAAAAATCAAGGAGCTGAACGCCGCCAAGGACTCAAGCGCTGATCTGGAGCTGAAGTTGGCCACCTTGGCAGGGACGCTGGACGCCGCCAAGAAGCGGGAGGATGACTTGAGGAAGGAGCTCAAGGGCAATGAGGAGCTGTTGACGAGGGCCGCTGAGACCCAAAACACCTTCAAGACCACAGTGGAGCTCTGGACGGAGGGCCTCGTCAACATTGCCGCGTCCATCGACGAGGAGTTGGCGGAGCTGGACTTGGTGGGCTTCGGGTATTCTACTGAGGAGAACCTCCAGCCCAGCGCCAAGCTCACGCTTTTCTTCAAGGATGTGGTGACGGCTCTCTAGCAGCTCCGGGAAAGGATCCCGAAGCAGCTGGCCAACGAGTCGCCCGCGATCTGCACCAAGGTCCTGGAGAAGGTGTTGGTGAAGATACTTTTCCGCAACCCGAGCGTCGACCTTACCCGTGTCACCAAGAAGCTGCCGGCAGGTGCCGATCTTGAACAGCTCAAAGCCATCATCGCACCCATCGTGGACAAGATCAACGAAGTTAGGAGGGTTGACGGCGAGCGCGTGGATTAGGCCGCCCTTCTTCTCCCTTTTTCCTGCCACTGCATTTTCAGTTATGAGAACAATCTAGTCCGTGCCACAATAAGTCATTCTTGTAATATAACTTTATTCGGTACTTATCGCTATGTTACTTCCTTTACTTGATTCCACCTCTTGTATGTTTTTACCCTCGCTTTTAGGAACTTGCGGTGCTAACACGCCGCTGAGTCGGAACATCAGCAGCTTCTTTGGGCGGTGTTGCTTCCGCAAGAAAACCTTGTCGTGGTCGGGCCAGCTCACTTTCATTGTGGAGCGGACTCGAAACAAAGCAAGGGCGCAACTTAGCCACGAGTTGGTTCCTCCGCGCACAGGTTTTCCATACAAGGCACAGTCGTTCGAGGAATGTAACTTAAAAATTTAAAACTGACTATGCTCAAATTTTGGCAACTTAGCTTTTCTGTCGTCTGCGTCCCGGCAAGGTTAGATTCCTCTGAACGGCGCCTGGTCCAAATCTTCATCTTCCCTCCCCCTGGTGAACTTGTGGGCGGAGGAGTCTTCTTTTTTGAGAAGAAAGAAGAGAAAATAATGATATGGAACCTCAAGGTTTGCTATTGCTTACCGGGGGTCAGTGCTGCACAAAGTGTCTGATATAGATGCAAAAGAAAGGAAGATGCATTAAATTTGACAAGATGTGCGAGGCACATAAACTTTATTTACACACGGGAGCTGCGCCCGGCTTTGTACAAAGGGTTACATGCGACAGCGGCAAGGCTTGTACAAAAGGTGGTTGCCGGAGCAGGTCCGCAATCGCGCTTTATGGGTAAAACTTGCGAAGATGCTCTATGTTCCAGGAGTTGCTCACCGGAATGCCATCTTCGGTCTCAAGGCGGACAGCGCCGGGCCTAGTGACTCGTTTCACCCGTTAAGGGCCTTCCCACTTCGGCGTGAACTTGTTTGAATTCTTGGCGGATTGAACACGCCGAAGAACAAGGTCGCCTTTCTCGAAGCTTCTGGCATTAACTTTGCAGCTATGATAGCGGCGCAAAGCTTGCTGATAGCGAGCAGCTCGCACAACAGCCTGAAGACGATCCTCCTCGAGGAGCAGCGTGTCATCTTGTCGCAGCTGCTCTTGCTCAAGCTCATCATAAGCGAGCACTCGTGGCGATCCGTATACGAGTTCCGTGGGGAGAACTGCCTCTGCTCCGTAGACAAGAGCAAAGGGTGTCTGGCCAGTGGCTTGATTTGGCGTCGTCCTGATCGACCAGAGAACCACCGGCAGCCGCCGATCAATTTCTTCCGCGACTTGTGCAGCTTGTCCGAAAGTTACGGTCTTGAGCCCGCGCGCAGCACTTCAGCGTTCCCTCTCGCTTGACCGCTGCTCCTCGGGTGAGCAGCGAAGCGGCAGATCTTGGTGCCAAGATCTTGGACGTATTGCGTGAAGGTGCGGCTCGTGGTGCGTCTTTCGTTGCCGGTGATGATCCCGTTAGGGACCCCAAACAACAAACAATTGACTGAAGAACTTGATCTGCCGATCAGGCTATCACCTTCCTCACTGGTTCCACTTCAGGACACTTTGTGAACTTGTCGACTGCAACGTACAAGTACTCAAAACCCCCGATGGCTCGGGGAAAGGGGCCGAGGATGTCGAGCCCCCAGACCGAAAATGGCCAGGATAAAGGGATTGTTTGGAGAGCTTGAGCTGGTTGATGAATCTGCTTGGAATGGAACTGGCACACTTCACACTTTGTTACTTGTGCAGTTGCATCCTGGAGGGCTGTCGGCTAGAAGAAGCCTTGCCGGAAAGCCTTGCCGGCAAGTGCTCTTGCGCCAATGTGGTGGCCACATATGCCTCCATGTATCTCTGCCAACAGCTCTTGTCCTTCTTCCCGGGAAATGCACTTCAATTTCACTCCGTTGAATCTCCTTCTGTACGGTATGTCATCGACAAACCGGTACATACTCGATTGCCGGGCTACATTCTCCGCTGCTTCTTGCCCCTCGGGAAGTTCTCCTGTTTGAAGGAAATGGACGATCTGCTGTGCCCATGCCGGAGCCTGCGGCTCGACAGCGAGGACTAAAGGCGCAAATGCTGCTGCAGGAACATCTGCTTCGACGGCAAGGATCAGGGATCCTGTCGGAGCGTGATGCTCCCCGGCAGGCGTGTCGGGACACAGCTTGTCAGGAGCGTCTGCTTCAACGAAACAAGCCCTGGGGCTTGTCGGAGCAGACTGCTCCTCAGCACTTTCTGTGTTAATCCTGGGAACCTTCTTGGCGGCGGCTCCGGGGAGCTCTGCCGGAAAGTGGTCACCGGCAGGGAACTTTCTCTTCTTGCTCTGTCCGGTTGATGGTGTGACGGATGGCTAAGTCAGCTTGAGCACAAAAACCCCTGGTTCCACAGGCAATTTGAGTGCGGCACATTTTGACAGGCCATCTGCAATGTCATTCTGAGCTCTTGGAACATGTTCCATTTGCAGGCCATCAAAATGCTCCTCTAGCTTCCTCACTTCATCAATGTATGCTTCCATCAACGGACTCTGGTAATCTTTGTTGACTTGGCGGACGACAAGCTGTGAGTCACCCCCGACAATAAGTTTCTTAATCCCAAGTTCGCTACTATCCTGAGTTGACAAGCAAGCCTTCATACTCCATGATATTATTTGTTGCTTGCTCCTTGGGAAAGTGCATTTGGACCACATACTTGAGGTGCTCTCCGGTGGGCGACAAGTAGTACGCCAAGACCGGGCGCCTTTGCAGCGAGAAGGCACCATCAAAGTACATGATCCATTCTTTGCTAACTTCCTTGACGGGATGCTCTTCTCCTGAGTTTCTTCATCCGTGTTGGCGTCCATTCTGCTATAAATTCTGCCAAAGCCCGGCTCAAATAGTTGAAGTACTTTCAAACTTGAGGCCAAAGCTCGACAATTCCAAAGGCCCACTCGACAATCCTGCTGTTGCTTCCGGATTCTGCAAAGATCCTATTCAGCGGAAAGCGAGTGACAACCGTGATCTCATGTGCTTGAAAGTAATGGCGCAGCTTTCTTGAGGCCATGAGTAGGCCGAAGCAACTTCGCACACCGTAGTACCTTGATCTAGCCCCTCGCAAAGGGAACGGCAAAATAAACCGGGCGCTGCACCTTCTTCTTCTGTTTTCTTCCGCAATCGCACAGATCCATCCTTGGCGGAGCCAGAACTTGCCGGATCAGGGCTTGCCGGGCCAGAGCTTGTCGGAGTAGCCCCCTGCTTGTTGCTGGACTCGCTTGCCGCGGCCGCTGACTCATCATCTGCCTCCCTCTCTGCCACTAACACAGCACTAGCCACTTGATTGGTTGCCGCCAAATACAGCAGCAACTTCTCTCGTGGCTTAGGTGCGACAAGTGTTGGAGTAGAGGACAGGTATCTCTTCAAGTCCTGCAGCACAGCCTCCGCTTCCGGAGTCCATTTCATTGGACCTGCCTTTTTCAAAATCTTGAAAATGGCGAGGCGCCAAAGAGACTTAGAGATGAACCTCTCGAGAGCAACAACGCAGCCGCAAGCTTCGCGCGTCCTGACTCGCTTTGGTGCTTCAATTTGCTCAATGGCCTTGATCTTGTCGGGGTTGGCTTCAATCCCCTCTCGAGACACAAAGAACCCGAGGAGCTTGCCGGAAGGAACTCCGAACACACACTTCTCGGGGTTCAACTTGAGATTGACCTTGCGCAGATTTGCAAAAGTCTCATCCAAATCTTGGATCAGAGTCTCTTTGTCCTTGCTCTTGACCACTATGTCATCCATGTAAGCTTCTACATTTCTGTGCAGCTGTGGCTCAAAAGCATGGCTGACTACTTTTGCAAATGTTGAACTAGCATTCTTTAGTCCGAAAGGCATCCGTGCACGGCGAAGACGCCACATGGAGTAATGAATGCGGTTTTCTCTTCATCCTCTTCTGCCATGAAGATCTGATGATATCCTGAGTATGCATCGAGGAATGAAAGCAGATCACATCCTGATGTGGAGTCAACAATCTGGTCAATGCGCGGCAAGGGAAAGGGATCCTTGGGACAAGCTTTATTGACATCAGTGAAGTCAATACAAAGCCTCCACTTCCCGTTTGCCTTGCGCACGACCACTGGATTGGCTAACCACGTCGGATGGAGCACTCCTCGGACCAGGCCTGTTGCTTCCAACTTCTTGATCTCTTCTGCAATGAACTCTTGTCTCCCCACTGCTTGTTTTCTGACTCTCTGCTTGACGGGCCGCGCGTGAGGGAAGACGGCAAGGTGGTGCTCAATTACTTCCCTGGGAACACCGGGGATGTCAGATGGTTTCCATGCAAACACGTCGACATTCGCCCGTAGGAAAGCAACGAGCGCGCTTTCCTATTTAGGATCAAGCGTGGCAATCGATGGTGAAGGTACCACCGGTGCCGTCCTCCTTGGCGACCACTTTCTTAGTCTCGTGAAGCTGCCTTTGCTTTCTTGCACTTGCGGTGGAGCTCGATGGTGCGTCCTCGACGGTGGCGCAGCACTCAAGAGGTGCGCTTGCCGGAGTGGGCATCGAGCTACTCTTGCGGACTTGGCCTTCTTCTTCCCCGGAGCTTCAAAGCGCAGTGGTTTGTGCTCACTGCTGCCGCCTGCTTCCCGAGAGATCTTGTCGGTGCGAGATAAGTCGTCCTTCTTGTCGCCTTGGACAGAAATGACACTTATCGGACCAGGCATCTTGAGCACATTGT
This sequence comes from Aegilops speltoides, assembly GCA_021437245.1. Lineage (NCBI taxonomy): Eukaryota > Viridiplantae > Streptophyta > Magnoliopsida > Poales > Poaceae > Aegilops > Aegilops speltoides. Next base: position 306,051,053 of record CM038142.1, on the reverse strand, counting down.
AGGCGTAGTGAGAGGCTGCCATGAACTTGGCAAGCGCCGGTCGGCCGAGTATCCCATTATAGGGCAATGGGAAATCAGCGACATCGAACGTAACCCTCTCTGTCCTGAAATTCAGCTCGCTGCCAAAGGTCACTGGAAGTGTGATCTTCCCCTTTGGCTTGCTCCTTCCTGGATTTATTCCTTGAAAGGTACCAGTCTCTTGAGCTCATTGTCGGGATCCGAGTTTCTTGAGCACTGCGGAGGAGATCAGATTCAGGCCGGCCCCGCCGTCAACTAACATCTTCGTGACCTTGAGGTTGCGGATTGTTGGCGAGACCAACATGGGCAAGCACCCGACCGCAGTGATGCGATCAGGGTGATCCTCAACATCGAAGAAGATAGGCGTGCTGGACCACTTCAGGGGCTTGCGCGACTCAACGGACGGTTCTGCTGCGCTCACCTCTCGCGCCCACTGTTTGAGTTGGCGGTGCGAGGTGTGCTGAGAAGCACCGCGGTCGATGCACAAAACCTCTGTTGCCTTCTGAAATTCCTGGTCATCAGTCTCATCCTCATCCATCTCATCATCCTCATCTTCTTCTTCGTCCTTGTCGCGGCCCCGGGGAGGTCTGTCACCTTGCCGCTGCTTGGGTTTGCCGTGGCACCCTCCCCGGGCGGGAAGCTTCTTGACGGATCCCCCGCCACCTTTCTGGGCCTTCTCCTTGTCGCGGCGCTCGTACTCAGCTTTCTGTAGCTCCGCCATCTGCTCAACTTTCTTGCAGGCTTGGAGGTCATGGCCCTTGGTGCGATGGATCTTGCAATATTGCTTGCCGGAGCCATCCTGCTTGTCGGCGGCTACCACAGCCTCGCCGGACTCACTAGATTTGGCCTTGTCGGAGCCGCCTCCGTCGCCGGAATGCTCGACAACTAGCACATCCTTAGCCTTTCTTTTTCCTTGTTCCGCCTCCGGTTCTTCCTTGCCGGGGCGGCATCCTCACTGTCAGATCCCTCTGCTCCCGCAATCTCTCCGGGGATTTTCCTCCCCTCCTCAGCCCGTGCACACTTGTCGGCCAGAGCGTATAGCTCGCTGACATCTCTAATCTTGCACATCGCCATCTCCTCCTCATCCTCTGTTACGCGTTCGATGGAACGCGATAATCGCGGCGGGGTGGACGTCGGGGATGTTGCGCCGCACTTGGCTGAATCTCTCAGATGTACTTGCGCAGGGTTCTCCTCCTTCGGGCGAGCAAGTGAAGGTCGCTCTCTGGCCATGAGGCTTGTGGCTGCTCGTGAAGGCGCCGACAAACCGATGGCACAGTCCGCCACGAAGAAATGGAGTTCTCCGGCAAGTGCATGAGCCAAGATCGGACGTTAGGCTTGAGCACCGCCGGAAGTAGTTGGCGAGGATCTTCGTCGCGCCCTCCGCAGCCTCGCACCGCGATGGTGTAGATGCCGAGGAACTCGACGGATGTATCCTACCATCGCACTTCTCGACACGTCGGGCTTGAAGTTCTTGGTATCGGCCCACGGACTTGCCGCAGCTCACGGGTGAACGCAGGCAACCTGTCAGATACGGCAAGTCGCTGGTTCTCGGGCGCATGCATATCGACAGGGGCCCAGCGCGCTGGTCAGATTGACGTCGCGCTTCCCTTCTGCGCTCGATGTGAGTACGAGCATCTTCGTGTCGTCGTTCTTGGAGAATGTGGCGTTGATCGCGGCGGGTTCGCGGGTCCGACGACGCGGTGGAGTCGGCGTCAATGTTGGCCTGACGAGCCGGCGACCTCGGCCTTCGGGGCGGGGAGTGCATGGTAGTGGCACCCCCAGCTGTCTTGTTGGCGTCGGCTTGCACCGGGGCGCCTTGCCGGGGCTTCGATGCGCTCGGCTGCCGGGGCTTGTCGCCGTTGGCGAAGCCGATGAGGCTATAAATGGTCATCCTCCAGTCGTCAATCTTGTGTGGCGCCGGAGGGTAATCTAGAAGCACTGGGCTCGCGGCGCTTCCTCTGCGATCTTCGGTGGTGGTGGCGACGAGCGGCGCGAGGAGCGGGATGTGCTCGGACTCCCAACTGGATTGGAAAGAGCAACACCCCGTCCGGGCGACCGTACCTCACTCGCGCCAGCATGCTGGCGTGCATGCTGGTCTCGAACATCCCGCGACCCACCAGCTTGGCCTTGCTCCAACACGAGCACGGTGTTAGGAGCACCGGGGCGTTGTCGACCTTGCACCTCCTGGGAAGGGCGTGGTGTCTGGACGGTCGCCGACGCTTGCGGGGCCTTGTTTTTGGACCTGGTGACGACGTGAGTCCCACCGTCGGCGCCCGCTCCTCCGCCGGCGTCCACTCCACCGCCCGTTTGCTCTGGCGGTGGAGGTAGAATCGATGTAGACGGAGCGGCCACTTCCGAAGGCTTCTTCTTTGGTGGCATGTTGACGAAGGCGTTGATGTAGCGCGCGCGAAGACCGGATCAGATGCTCACGACCTCGACGCCCCCCTACCCGGCGCGCCAAAGATGTCGCGGTACGCTGCGGGCACGAGCACCTATGGGGCAAGGGGGCCCCTTCTAGTCCGGCAAGGGAGCGGAGGGCGCACGCAGAGCAGATCGAGGTCGAGCGCGCGGGGGAAACGGGCGATTTTTACCCAGCTTCGGAGCTCTCCGGAGAGATAAAACTCCTACTGCTGCTTTGTGTTTGTATTTATTCTTGCTCGAGAGCGCAAGCATGTGGTGGTGCTGGATGTGTCGAATGACCCGAACCCCCTCTACGTGCGTACGGGCCTCCCTTTTATAGTCTAAGGGGGTTACCGACAGGTGGCAGCGTAGGAAGAGGGGGTAAAAGAGTAAAAATGCAGGTTGGTACAACAGTGTTCAACAGTGTCCCCTACCTAACTCTGACGGCAGGGGACAAGGGCATTTAATGCCCGTCTGGTCGCCCCAACAGTGCAAGGAAACGACCGTTAGGAGCGCCACCGTTCGCCACGATGGCCTCCTTGTCAGCTTTGTTTGCCACCTCGCACCAAGATGGCTGCACAATACCGCCACGCGCCCCAGGATGGCCCCAGGTGACACGTCGTTGGATGCGCTGGAGCTTGGGTGCATGGGGCAGCCTTGCCACGGCAAGCGCCTCGCCGCGGCCCTTCTCTCGTCGTGCGGCAAGCTTGCGGCTGCCGGCCTTGCCGGACGCTGGGCGTCGCGGCAAGTTCTCTCGAGACGCCTTGGTTGGCCTTCCCGGCAAGCTCCTCTTGCCGGGGTCTTTGTCCTTCCCGGCAAGCTTCTCTTGCCGGGGCCTTGTCTTCTTAGTTGATACTTTGTTCTTGAATGGCAGTAATAGGAAATGATGGAGGGTCTTGGCGGGTGCCCGGCAAGCCTTGTCGCGGGGTGCTGCGACTGCCCGTGCACAAGTTCGGGGTACTAAGGTACCCCTACTTTAGTACACCGACACCTTCATATGGAGCAGAGAAGATCATCCTCCGCGGGTCGATAACCCGGGTCAGTTGGCCTTGGTGGTGGCACCTCAGGTTGGTGGGTATAAGTTCACTAAGGTGCTCATGGACGGGGGTAGTAGCATCAATATCCTCTATTACGAGACCTTTCGACGCATGGGATTAACTGATAAAAATCTAAGAACATCCAACACTGTTTTCCATGGAGTGGTCCCTGGTAAGTCGGCTTACCCAGTTGGCAAGATTGAGCTAGAGGTGGCCTTTGGAGACGAATATGACTCCAGAGCTGAGAAGTTGACGTTTGAGGTGGTCAAAATCAGGAGCCCATATCACGCTCTATTCGGGCGGCCGGCTTATGCTAAGTTTATGGCCCGGCCGTGTTATGTTTATTTGCAGCTCAAGATACTGGGTCACAAGGGCACCCTCACTGTACATGGCAGTCGGAAGGTAGCACTGTAGTGTGAAGAAGGCGACACGGCTTACGCTGAGTCGGCCTGTGCAGCGGAAGAGCTCAAATTTTATCAAGAGAATGTTGACCCGGCAGATATGACATCCCTGAAGAAGCCAACTACAGAGCACGACCCGGCGTTGAAGTTTAAGTCGGCAGCTGAGACAAAGCTCGTTGACTTTACCCTGGGTGACCCTTCTAAGCAGTTCAACATCAGCAGCAATTTGGATCCTAAATAGGAAGGCTCGCTCATCGAGTTCATCCATGAGAACCGGGACATCTTTGCATGGAAACCTTCTGACATGCCAGGTGTACCGAGGGAACTCGCTGAGCACACTCTCAATATCAATCTAAAGTATAAGCCGGTCAGGCAGTTTCTTCGGTGTTTTAACGAAGAGAGACGGAAAGCTATTGGAGAGGAAGTCGCCCGGCTATTGGCGGTCGGGTTTATCATTGAAGTTTTTCACCCGGAGTGGTTGGCTAACCCGGTGCTTGTTCTCAAGAAGAACGGCACCTGGCGGATGTGTGTGGATTACACGGACTTAAACAAAGCTTGTCCGGCTGATCCTTTTGCTCTTCCCCGTATTGATCAAATCATTGATGCTACGGCGGGTTGTGAGCGTTTGAGCTTTTTGGATGCTTACTCTAGTTATCATCAGATCAAAATGGCAGTTAAGGACCAGGAGAAGACGGCTTTCATCACTCCGTTTGGAGCCTTATGCTATATATCTATGCCATTTGGAGTCAAAAGTTCCCAGGCGACTTATCAGTGGTGTGTGCAGAACTGTTTGCACGATCAAATTGGGCGTAATGTTCATGCTTATGTGGATGACATTGTGGTAAAGTCCAGAGAAAAGGAAACCTTGATATCTGACTTGAAGGAGACCTTTGATAATCTCCGGGTTTACAAGATGATGCTTAACCGGGCCAAGTGTGTATTTGGCGTACCTGCGGGCAAGCTCTTGGGTTTTCTGGTGTCAAACAGAGGCATCGAAGCTAACCCGGAGAAGATTAAGGCGATTACATCTCTGGCTAAGCCGGCGTGCATCAATGATGTTCAGCGGCTGGCGGGTCGTGTTGCCTCTTTAAGCCGATTCATAAGCCGGTTAGGTGAGAAGGCCCTTCCATTGTATCAGATGATGAAGAAAACTGACACTTTTGTCTGGAGCGAGGCCGCTAAGGCTGCTTTTGAAGACTTGAAGAGACAATTGTCTGAGTCGCCGGTTCTCGCGGCTCCAATTGATAAAGAGCCTTTGCTATTATATGTGGCTACCCATTCACGAGCCATCAGCGTTGCCATCGTGGTGGAGCGTAAAGAAGCTGGCAAGGAGCATCCTGTTCAACGGCCGGTTTACTACATCAGTGAGGTGCTCATTGAATCTAAGCAAAGGTATCCACATTGGCAGAAGCTTGTTTACGGGGTGTTTATGGCCAACCGGAAGTTGAAGCAGTACTTTCAAAGCCACCCCATAACTGTGGTAAGTTCTGCCCCTTTGGGAGACATCATTCAGAACAAGGAGGCCATAGGACGAGTCGCCAAGTTGGCCATTGAGCTTGGGCCTCACAATTTGAAGTATATGCCACGTACGGCTATTAAGTCTCAGGCCTTGGTGGACTTTATCAATGATTGGACAGAGTTACAGGCCCCTGAGGAGAAGCTGGATAACACATATTGGACGATTCACTTTGATGGGTCCAGGCAGCTAGAAGCCTCAGGGGCTGGAGTGGTGTTGACTTCCCCTCGAGGTGACAAATTTTGTTCTATACTCCGGCTTATGTTTCCATGTACTAACAATGCAGCTGAGTACGAGGCCTTAATCCATGGTCTCCGGATGGCTAAGGAGATGAACTTAAGCCGGGTAAGATGCTTGGGCGACTCAGATCTTGTGGCTCAACAAGTGTCAGGCAAGAGGGATTCCAAGGACCCCCTTATGGCGGCTTATCATCGTGAAGTAGATCCTGTGGCTGGTTACTTCACGGGTTATCAAGTGGAGCACATCGATCGAAGGAAGAATGAGGCGGCTCATGCTTTAAGCCGGTTGGGATCCCAACGTAAGCCGATGCCGCCCAACACCTTTCTCGATGTTTTGCATAACCCTTCTGTTAAGGTGCCTACCGAGGAAGAGCTGGCAGTGCCAGACCCGGAGGCACAGCTGGTGGCGGCTCTTCACGTTATCCCGGATTGGACAGTGTCCTACTTGGCTTATATGACCCGGGGTGAGTTACCTGAGGATGAGACTTTGGCGAGACAAATCGTCAGGCGCGCCAAATCTATGACGATTGTTAATTGCGAGTTACATCACCTAAGTGTCACTGGGGCGTTTCAATGCTGTGTGTCCCCTACAGAAGGCCAAGAAATACTTCGTGAGATCCATGAAGGGGATTGTGGCCATCATGCCGGGTCAAAATCTCTTGTAGCCAAAGCTCTTTGTCATGGTTTCTATTGGCTAACGGCTCATGCTAATGCGGAGGATCTGGTTAGTAAATGTGACGGTTGTCAAAAGTTCTCATGACGAGCTCATGTGTCGGCTCAAGAATTGAGGATGATCCCAATCACTTGGCCGTTTGCAGTCTGGGGGCTTGACATGGTTGGGCCTTTCAAAAGGTCTAAGGATAAAAAGACACATCTCCTGGTGGCAGTGGACAAGTTTACAAAGTGGGTTGAGGCAGAGCCGGTCAGTAAGTGTGATACAACCACGACGGTTCAATTCAAGAAAAAGGTGATCTTTCGTTTTGGTTTCCCACATAGCATCATAACTGATAATGGCGCTAATCTCTCCAAGGGTACCATGGAAGAGTTCTGTCAAAGAGAACATATCCGGCTTGATTTTTCGGCTGTTGCTCATCCTCAATCCAATGGTCAAGTAGAAAGAGCTAATCAAGAGATCCTGAAGGGTATCAAGCCCGGGCTCTTAGTCCCCTTACAACGGACTCTGGGTTGTTGGGTGGAGGAGTTACCTTCCGTGTTATGGAGCATCAACACTACACCTAACAAATCTACAGGCTACACGCCTTTCTTTATGGTGTATGGTGCAGAGGCGGTCCTGCCAAGTGACATCCGGCACGATTCACCCCGCGTGGCGGCTTACGTTGAGGCTGACAATGAAGAAGCTCGTCAGGACACACTTGACTTGCTGGATGAGGAGCGAGACTTGGCAATAGCCCGCTCGGCGATTTATCAACAAGACTTGTGTTGCTATCACAACCGTTGGGTTAGGAGCAGAACCTTTCAGGAAGGCGACTTGGTGCTCCGGCTCATCCAGGATCAGTCTAATATGCACAAGCTATCCCCGCCTTGGGTAGGGCCCTTTGTGGTCAGCAAGAATCTGCACAACGGGTCATATTACCTCATGGATATTCGAGAGCACAAAGACTCACTTAAGTCGGAGGAGGAGACCCGCCGGCCGTGGAATATAGCTCATCTCCGGCCTTTTTATACTTAAGCCACCGGCTTTCAAGATGTATATTTTTTTGATGATGTACATATTATATAAAGAAATAAAGCAGGACCTCCATCCTTTTTACCCTCAAAACTCTATGTGTCTTTTTATCAGGTAGTGGAGACAACCAACAGGGAGCGGATCACATCTGAATCCGGCTTTCCCTTTGGACTGTCTTATGATCATATCTGAATCTAACCATGATCACTTGGGGGCTTCCTGTTCAAACATAGGTTGTATCCGAACCAAAGAGAACATAGCTGTCGATACCCACTTGATCGGCATACTGCCAAACCTACTTGGGGGCTTCTTGATCATATTTGAATCATAGCTTAACCCCTTTAGGTCTGACGTGGATCGTATTCGAATCAGCGTCATTAAACAACTCTTATGTTCACTTGGGGGCTTCCTATTCAAACATAGGTCGTATTCGAACCAAAGAGAACATAGCTGTCGATACCCACTTGATCGGCATCGCCAAAGCCACTGGGGGCTATATGATCGTATCCGAATCTTAGCTTAACCCCTTTGGGACGGTTCTCTGATCGTATTCGAATCAGGAGCCTGTGAACATTACTTATAGATGTAATTACTTTAACTATCATTGAAACCTTCTTGAGGAGATGGTTCTTGATTTTTCTGGTTTAATATTGATTACCCCAGGTTCTAAGAGTACCAAGTAAAGCCTCGAATGAGCCGGGAAGACATCAAAAGGGTCACAGGTATGCTGTTCTGATTATATTTTAAATAATCATTAACCGGCTTGTATATGATGTCTTTTGGTCATGTTCCGGGTTATCAATACTCTATAACCCCCTGGTGCAGTAAACCGCCCAGAAAATTTGCTTGTTTTATGTGCAGGATAAAGGCAACGCAAGTTAAACATCAAGGAAATACATGGTTAACATAACCAGCAAAATGTAGTGATGACGGGTTACAGAAGTAATAAGCATCACGAACATGTGCAAGGGCATGACCAGTATTAAGAAGTTTTCCTATCCTATTACAAGACTCCCCGAGTCTGAATAAGTGAAGCATTGTTTTGGCAAAGTCATAACACGCCTGACGACTCATTCCTTCAGCAGGCTTGATGGCTCCGGGTTATCCTTCTCCGCCTCTCCGTCGGTTGCTTTGTCCTGGAAGGTGGACGATGCCAAGTCAATGCCGCTCAAGGCTTCAAATTCAGCCTCATCATCTATTAAACCGGCCGGGTCCACTTCAGGGGCAAAGGTATGCTTACGCGTTGGAGGGATCAGGCTGACTTGGTCGTATGGGACGTTTGGGATTCTCCGGTTCTCGCTATCAAAGCCCGGTGAATACTTAGTAAGATCAGTATCGTTCCCAATGAGAGTCGCCAGGGGACGTACGACTTTGACACAGGCAGTGAAGTCTTGGTCGTCAAAGGCAGTGCTGTCCTCCTTCGGGCTTGAATATCCAAGAGAGAGATCAGCCAAGTCAAGTTCTGGCACCCACGCCCTTGCCCGGCTTAATGCGGCCACAGCTCTGGCTCTCGCAGATGCCCGCCTTAGATCCTGAATTCGTTGAGGTAGCACTGAGAGATGCCTCAACACATCTTGAAGGAGGCGAGGAGTGGTATTTGATAAGGCCACAACGGCCAAAGCACGTTGTGACCCGGAGTACAGCTGCTCCACTAAGGTGTAAACCGCCTTAAGCTCAATCAACATATTTTGCTTCAGGTTGGTACTGCTAGGGCCTGTATGTTCATAGGTATAACAATAAGCCGGAGATAACTATTACAATAACCCTTGGAAGATTACAATATTTAAGGTTTTTTAGAGTGACTTACCAAAGATGGCTGAGACCATTTGGGATATCTGCCATTTTAAGTCGGACAGTTCGGTCGTGTCCTCTGTAAGAGATGCTTCTACCGCTTCGGCCCGGGTCACCAGTGAAGCCCTTTCATCAGCCCAAATCTTCTTTTCTAACTCAAAGTTTTTCCTCAGTTTCTCTTGTTCAGAGACACTGAATTCAAACTTGGAGTTGGCTTTCTGAATTTCAAGCTCTTGGGTCTTTAGCTGGCTCTTCAGATCAGCAATCTCCGACTCAAATTGACTTATGGTGGCCTGTATTAACATCAGGTTATGGTAATTATCATGATAAGGTAACATTCAAGTCCCATACACTTTACAAGTAAAGATACTTGGCACTTGGGGGCTAATGTATGCTTAAAGAATTTTTTAACCTATCTTATTGAGTAATACATATTAAGTCTCAAGCACTTTTACAAGTAAAGATACATGACACTTGGGGGCTAATGTGTAACACAAATTCAAAGTCTTATGCGATCACCGGGTTAAATGTATTCACTTTAAACCGGACAACCTAACAGTAAGTAGATTTCTAAGTCTACAGTATATTCATTCATAAGCAATAGACTTGGGGGCTGGTACAGTAAGTAAGATTCAGGGAAAAAGCATAAGTTATACCTCAGATTTGTGCTGTATTTGCTTCACCATGTCAATTTCCAGGTCACGACTATTGTGTACTTGGTTCAGATAGCCCGAGACTATATCACCAATGCTTCGGTGAGTATAATCAGTGATGTCCTGTTTGGCTTTCCAACGTTGGGCAAACTCCTCCTTGGCAGTGCATTGGGCAAGAACAGTAGGCCGATCCGGCTCAACATATTGACTTTTCACAATTTCAACTTCCGGGTCAGTCGACTTGACCGGGCCAGGAATTTTCGGGTTATCAGAATTGTGGACAACATCTTCTGCAGGCGGGTCAGAAGTTGGCACTGGAATATCAAAAGCCGGTTCACGCGGTGGCTGATGAGTGGAGCTGTCAGGAACGGATGAGTCAAGCGCCGGTTCAGTGACCGCCGGGTCTCGGGATGGCTTATTCTTCTTTGCCCTCTTGCTCGGCTTCACTTGCAGGCTGTCAATCAAAGTGGAAGGATGAGTATCAAAGTATAAGTATGGAAAAACTCAAAGTAAGAAAGGTTACATTACCCGGGTGCTGTTTTAAAAGCCGGCATGTTTGATTGCATCAACTCGCCAGAAGAAGGAGAGGTATCCTGATAATTGGAGTCAGATGAATTGAGAGGTTGGCGAATCAAACCCGCCAAAGGTAAAGCAGAACATAAATCGTAGATAACCTCGGTCCGACGCTTCCTGGTTGCATCGGGTAAGCCGGAGGAGAGTTCTGCATCTTGGTTGGCCCGAGTCTGCCGCCGGTTTTCAAGCTGTTGTTGCTTCAAAAGAAATTGAGGATCTTGGTAAGCTAGAGGATGTGAAAATCTTACTTTCCGGGTCACCCTTCGGATTTTTTGCGTTGGCAAAGGCTCTGAGTCGGAGGAGATTATAGTTACCTCTTCATAATTTGCTTGACTGTTCCCTGTATCCTCCTGAAAGGATAAAATGTCAGTAAAATAACGACAAAGCAGTTAAGAAAATCAAAAGATTACCTCTTCCTCATCTGAAGAAGAGTCGTCCAATTTAAGCATATCGGAGGCACTAGGTTTCTCCTTCTTTGATGTGCCCATCTTGGCGGCTTTCCTTTCAGTTTTCTTAGCTGCCCTGGCCTGTTTGGCGGCCTCATGGTCATACTTGACCTTCCAGAAATTATCACCGGCCTGTGGAAAAAGATAAAGAATCATAAGTACAAAAAGGTATAACATGTTAAAGAGTATTTATGAAGATTGGTAACTTACCGCATGGGTCGGGTTCTTCTTGCAGAAGGGAAGTAAGCCCAAGGCATTACTGGTTACAGTGCCCTCCTTCAACAGTGACTGGGTTGTAGCATCTACCACATCATCTAGTAAGTCGTCGGGACTGTGACGCATTGGATCACTCTTCTCGCCTGAGTAAGTACACATTAAGCCGAAGCGGCGGCTTAATGGTAGTATCCGCCAGGTGACCCAGACCCGGACTAGATCGATGCCGTTTAACCCGTTCCCCAACAGAGCTTTGATTTTCCTGATGGTGGGGTTGAGAGGCAAGCGCCCAACAGCGGACAACTTATCCGCCAATTGATGGTTGGACTCAAGACGGAGGGCACGAAAGCCGTGCAGAGGCTTCTCATTATCCGGAGAAGTATCTTGACAGTAGAACCACGTCTGGTTCCAGTCTTTTGGGTGACTCGGTAGCTCAGCGTAAGGAAAAAGGCAATCTCTTCGCCGCTGGATTGAGATGCCGCCAAGCTCATGACTAGGCCCGTTGGCACGTTCATTCTGCCGGTTCAAATAAAAAAGTTCTCTGAACAAAAGCAGACTTGGCTCTTCTCCCAGGTACACCTCGCAGAACACTTGAAAATTGCAAAGATTTGACACGGAATTGGCTCCGATGTCTTGAGGTCTAAGGTCAAAGAAATTCAGAACTTCCCTGAAGAATTTTGAGCCGGGAGGGGCAAATCCCCGGTTCATGTGATCCGTGAACACTATTACCTCCCCATCTTTTGGTTGAGATATCTCCTCAGACGGGTTAGGGGCACGATAAGACATGACCTCCTTCTTTGGCAGATGGCCAGACTTCATGAACTCGGCAAGTTTGCTTTTGGTCACTATGGATGGAACCCAATTGCAAGTCACAGGGGCTTTGGCCGCCTTAGGAGCCATGACAACAGTTGGCCTACGACAAAATAAGAAAGTTCCGGTTCAACTTTAACCCGGGGGAAATATTTAAATTGCTTAAAGTGGTGGCTTAAGAAAGGGGCCTAATGATATAATGGTGATTGTGCAATAATGCTTAAGCCGCTACAAGTGTCAAGAGCAATTCAAGAATTCTTAAACGCCTGAGAAGAAGGCAAGGCTTACAGTTCAGTATCACTTATTTAAACCGGACACCTGGACAATGGTGTTTAAAGGGCATTTTCCAGAAGAAGCTTTCCGAACAAGTTTCACAGACGACAACTATTATTCTAGGTCAAATTATTGCTCTGAAAGGAAAAAATTTCTAGACCTAAAAATAGGGTAGAGAAGTTGATGCACTCGAAGAGGTTTTCTAAACAAGGGAAATGAGATCTGTTTCTACGCAAGATCAACACAAACACTTACCGCAGCAGTTCTACATAGTTTTTACGATCTAAACAGGGCATTGGAGGTGCAAACTAGCGAGGGTTTGCGTCGGGCGGTGATGAACTTCGATGAACTCAACAAGGTTTCAATGCAGATCTACAGAAAGGGAAGGAGAAGAACTCACAGATGTGGATGAGCTATGGAGATTCGCCATCGATTTCTGGTCAGAGTCAGGTTGATGCAACGGCCTGAGTCGATGAATACGAGGGGTTCGACGGCAGCAGCGAGGGAGCTCGAGTGGCAGAGAGGAGAGGAAGAAGACGACTGGAAGGAGGAAAATGAAAGACCTAAGTCGTGGCTATTTATAGGGAGAGGATAACTGAGATGGCGCGGGAAATGAGGAGATAAGAATTACTATCCAGTGGCCCCGACGCCTCGATTTTTGGAACAATCAATAAAAAGCAGAGATCCGTTGAAGGATACGATGTAATAGAAAATGAATTAAGGAAAGGATGTCGTCACATCGGGTTAAGACAGATCCAGAAGATGACGTCATGGCGGGTTAAACAAAACCCTTTGTATAGTCAGAAGACTGAAGATTTATTCTTTAAATGTATTTTTAAGATTGACATGAACAGGTTCAAATCAACCTAGGGCCTAATGTTGGGGATATGACTATTTGTGTAAAGCCGCCCAGGAGGGGCCGGGTTACACGAAGAAGACTCATCAGAGGAAGCCCAAGACCAAGCATGAAGATGGCGATTTAACAAAGGGCTTAAGGCCCACAGGTGGCTTAAGGCCCGTTGTAGTAAACCGCCATGATGGCATGACTTGTAACATAAGGTAGATTTAACTAGTCACCGAGCGAACACTGTTTATAAGCCGACCAGGACTCTATAAGCCATAGGGCGTCAACCCGTGTATATAAGGGGACGACCTGCTGGCGGCTTAGGGCAAGAAACAACTCATCGAGAGCCGGGCATAGCGTATCTCGCTCCCTGGTCATCGAAACATCAATTCCAAACCCAACTAGACGTAGGCCTTACCTTCACCGTAAGGGGTCGAACTAGTATAAACTCTCTCGTGTCCTTTGTCCCGATTTAACCCCTTCAAGCTTCCTAGTTGCGATGGCTCCACAACTAAGTCCTTTCACGAGGACACCTGACGTGACTATTCCACGACAGAGTCCGTGAGCTATATAATAAAGATTAGTGTTGAGTCAAGGGCTTGATTATTTTGCCATGATCTTGGATGATTAGAAGAAAAAGAATAAAAAGAATCAAAGAGTCCATATTGATCGTAGTGAAAGTAATGACTTCATTTAGAAAGAGTATGATGATTAAAAGTTGTTGGGAGTTGGCAAATATAGCTTTGGTCATCGTTGCAATTAATAGGAAGTAATAAGGAAAGAGAGGTTTCACATATAGATATATTATCATTGACATCTTTTAGGATTGGGAGCACTCATTAAAATATGATATGCTATAGAGTTGATGTTGGACAAGGAAGACAACATAATGAGTTATGTTTTCTTACATCTGAGATAAAGTATGTTGTCATGGATCCTCTACCGTGTTGAGCTTGCCTTTCCCCCTCATGCTAGCTAAATTCTCAGCACCAAGTAGAAATACTACTTGTGCTTCACAATACCCTTAAACCAGTTTTGCCATGAGAGTCCACCATATCTACCTATGGATTGAGTAAGATCCTTCAAGTAAGTTGTCATCGGTGCAAGCAATAAAAATTGCTCTCTAAATATGCATGACTTATTAGTGCAGAGAAATAAGCTTTGTACGAACTTGTTGTGGACGTAATAAAAGCGTCGGACTACATAATAAAGGTCGACATACAAGGGGCAATATAAAGTGACGTTCTTTTGCATTAAGATTTTGTGCATCAACCCTAAACGCACATGACAACCTCTGCTTCCCTCTGCGACGGGCCTATCTTTTATTACTATCCTCTACCTTATGCAAGAGTCACGGTGATCTTCACCTTTCCTTTTTCATTTTATCCTTTGGCAAGCTCAGCATGTTGGAAAGAACATGATATATATATATATACATATATATATATATATATATATATATATATATATATATATATATATCTATTTGGATGTAGGGGAGCATGAATTATTATTGTTGACATTACCCTTGAGGTAAAAGGTTGTGGGGCAAAACTATAAGCCCCTATCTTTCTCTCCGTCCGATTAAAACTCCGTAACCACAAGTATTGCGTGAGTGTTAGCAATTATGAGGGACTAAGTGATAGTTGAGTACGTGGACTTGCTTTTAAGCTCTGACATAGACTCTTTCCGATGCTATGATAAATTGCAATTGCTTCAATGACTGAGGTTATAATTTGTGTGCTCAATAAGGTTTGTGATTCCTACTTTTGCATTGTGAAAAGATCATCACTTGAACATAAGTAATCATATGACAAAATCTATATATGTTGCTGTTATGAAATAATCATGATGCCTTCATGTCCGTATTTTATTTTTATCGACGCCTCTACCTCTAAACATGAGGACATATTTATTGTTATTGGCTCTTCGCTTGAGGACAAGCGAGGTCTAAGCTTGGGGGAGTTGATACGTCCATTTTGCATCATGCTTTTATATCAATATTTATGGCATTATGGGTTGTTATTTCATGTTATGTCACAATACTTATGGCTATTCTCTCTTATTTTACAAGGTTTACATGAAGAGGGAGAATGCCGGCAGCTGGAATTCTAGGCTGGAAAAGGAGCAAATATTGAAGGCCTATTCTGCGCAACTCCAAAAGTCCTGAAACTCCACGAAATATCTTAAAATAAATAAAGAAAAATCGTCGCCAAAGATGAAGGCCAGGGGGCCCACACCCTGCTCACGAGGGGGGGGGGTGCGCCCCCTACCTCGTGGGCCCCCTGGTGGCTCTCCGACGCCCATCTTCTCCTATATGAAATCTTTCGATGAGAAAAAAATAAGAAGCAATCTTTCGGGACGAGACTCCGCCGCCACGAGGCAGAACCTTGGCGGAACCAATCTAGGGCTTCGGCAGAGCTGTTCTGCCGGGGACACTTCCCTCCAGGAGGGGCAAATCATCACCATCGTCATCACCAACGCTCCTCTCATCGGGAGAGGGCAATCTCCATCAACATCTTCACCAGAACCATCTCATCTCCAAACCCTAGTTCATCTCTTGTATCCAATTCTTGTCTCCAAGTCCGGGATTGGTGCTAGTAGGTTGCTAGTAGTGTTGATTACTCCTTGTAGTTGATGCTAGTGGGTTTATTTGGTGGAAGATCATATGTTCAGATCCTTTATGCATATTATTACCCCTCTGATTATGAACATGAATATGTTTTGTGAGTAATTACGTTTGTTCCTGAGGACAAGGGAGAAGTCTTGCTATTAGTAGTCATGTGAATTTGGCATTCGTTCGATATTTTGATAAGATGTATGTTGCCTAGCCTCTAGTGGTGTTATGTGAATGTCGACTACATAACACTTCACCATTATTTGGGCCTAGAGGAAGGCATTGGCAAGTAATAAGTAGATGATGGGTTGCTAGAGTGACAGAAGCTTAAACCCTAGTTTATGCATTGCTTCGTAAGGGGTTGATTTAGATCCATATGTTTCATGCTATGGTTAGGTTTACCTTAATACTTTTGTTGTAGTTGCGGATGCTTGCAATAAAGGTTAATCATAAGTGGGATGCTTGTTCAAGTAAGAACATCACCCAAGCACAGGTCCACCCACATATCAAATTATCAAAGTACCAAACGCGAATCATATGAGCGTGATGAAAACTAGCTTGACGATATTCCCATGTGTCCTCGGGAGCGCTTTTCCTATTATAAGAGTTTGTCCAGGCTTGTCCTTTGCTACAAAAAGGATTGGGCCACCTTGCTGCACTTTATTTACTTTTGTTACTTGTTGCTCGTTACAATTTATCTTATCACAAAACTATTTGTTACCACTTATTTCAGTACTTGCAGAGAATACCTTGCTGAAAACCGCCTATCATTTCCTTCTGCTCCTCGTTGGGTTCGACACTCTTACTTATCGGAAGGACTACGATAGATCCCCTATACTTGTGGGTCATCATAGGTCGCGTTTTCTGTCATGCATGTACATCCATGATGATTTTATGACAGAATCAAGATAGTCATACCTGTGCTGCCGTAGAAGTGTTCCATGACATTACCAAAATTGTCATCACGGAAGTGTCCACTTCCATGACGATAAATCGCGTGCCATAGAAGTGCTTTCGTCAAGGGTGACTGACACATGGCATCCACTGTAATAGAACGCCGTTAAGCTATCGGGTCTGGTTTTGGATCCGATAACTCGCTAACAGCCCCGACCAATGGGGATTTTCCACGTGTAAAATCATCATTGGCTGGAGGAAACACGTGTCGGCTCACCGTTGGGACAGATGTCATCCACTCATTGGACCGAAGGCGCCTATGGTATGTCAACACATGGCACGGCCCAACAGAGGCCCATTCCTGTGAAATGACCGGCCTGTTTGACTTGGTCAAAAGGTGGCAGGCCGGCCCACGGAAAGCCTGTTAATGGCATGTTCGCATATAGCCCATTTACAGCCTGCTAAGCCAGGGCCCGTTACGACCTATCCAAATTAGGCCTAGTGGCATCATCTGGGCCGTCCAATATGATTCCAACCCGTTTTAACTTCCGGCCCATGTATGGCCCATGACGTCTTTCGGCCCATATGAGGCCCTTTGTAACTCTTGGCCCATTAACGGCCCATGGTGAAATTGGCCCGTATTGAATAGTGTATCACTTTATACCCATTAACGGCCCGTGGTGAAACGGGCTTGTAATGAACAGTGTATCACTTTATACCCATTAATGGCCCATTATTCCATTGGGCCGTTTCCAGCCCATGTTATCTTTCGGCCTTCTCAGGGCCCATTTATTCTTGGGCTCATTTCCAACATTCGGTTACTTATGACTCGTTACTATAATTTTCTGCTTGTGGGCCAAATTTAGCCCGTCGTTACAGTCGGCCCATTTATGGCCCGTTAATACGTTGGGTCGTTTTCATAGCGTCATCAAATACAGCCGATTAACAACGACCCGTTATTGTCGGCCCATGAACGGACCATTGCAACTCTAGCCCGTTTACGGCCATAATGCGGTCTGTTATTGGGCCATGTTTGGCCAATCGATCATATGGCCCGTATAAGGCCCATTGATGATATGACCCATAGAAGGCCCATTGTGTCTATGACCCATAGAAGGCCCATTGTTTCTACGGCCCATAGAAGGCCCATTGTTTCTACGGCCGGTAGGAGGCCCAGTGTCACTACAGTAAATATGTAGCCCATGGTTATTGTGGCCTAGTTTTAAAAAATAGGTTATTGCGGCCACTAGCAAACCGTGGAAAAAGAACTGCACTGACTACAAGCAAACAAATAAACAAGACAACAAGGAAATAAATAAGCAAGCAACTTAAGCTAGGCTATCACGGCTATTACACATATTACATCCACTGGGCATCAAAGTTCGCCACCAGTGCAAATATAGGGAACAAAGCAACATATAAACGCCGCATCAAAACAAGTCCAGAACTGAAACCACTTCAAAAGAGCTCAAGAAACAATATCCTGTGTAACCATAATGCTGGCAAGATGCTTACCAAGCTTATTAACTTTCTCTTGTTTGGCGTTTAAATCCTCCAGCGCTTGCTGTTGCACAGGAAAGTATGCATCTGAATTCTGCAGGGACTTCCTCAGTCCTTCGGCTTCTTGCCGCAGCACAGCTGACTGATGCCTTTCAGCTTGTATCTGAGACTGAAGAAGCCGAAGTGATTCAGGCAACGAGTTCGAAGAGCTTGTGCCAGCGGTACTGGCCAGTAACTCGAACACTACATTAACGCAAGACTGTGGGGTTTTCTCACTGTCTACAAGATCGTTCTTATCACCTTTCTTGGAGACCAACAGGGTTTTCTCACTATCTTGAACCTTATCTGCATTACTTTCTCTACCAGTGCATAGTGGGGTGCTCTTCTCCAATATTCTGTCCGCATACTACAAGAGAAACAAGCAGACACATCACAGGTTTAGCATGTAGTATACGAAACTCATTTTGGTAAACCGGTTCAGTAGTAAGGTGGACAGGATAACAACATGAAACAAACATATATCTATGTACTATGGTCACTGTATTGTGCATATCATTCTAGTTTATGTTGCCTAATCAAGACAGAGACACAGCTCAACTCATATATTTTTAAGACACAACAGCATGGACAGAATATAAGTGTGAGAAACTACACAACATTGGCAACACTTGTAATGTGCTCACATGAGAACATAACTACTTATACAACTGAAACTGAAATCAACATAGAGCAAGAAGTTAGAACATCAATCCAGTTAAAGAAATAGGTTTAAAACATACCGGTTGCGCCATTGGAGTTTCAGTTGGATCCTTCAAATTCGAAAGGAGTTGGCATGAGTAAATACAGTGATGCAACAACAAAGAAGTATGGACCATAGCTACGGAATCTGACCTGAGAACAGTTGCTCTTCTGCTTTAAACGTGGAGTTTGGGATATCTGTGGTGATCTTCGTGCTTTTGGCACTGCAGTTGCTTTACAAACTACTCGTGTGGGGGTACTCTGTGGTGGACATGGTGCTTTATAAACTAGAAGTGGGTTACTGAAAGTGCTCCAAAGTCTTCGCGCTCCAAAGTCTTCACGCAATGTCTTCTCATGTCATAGTCTTCAATATGAATATCTTATCATACCACCATTGTCTTCAATGTCTTCATACATTTTTAGAGGTAATCTCCGGTAGGGAAACCGAATTAATGAGGGACACTACCTGCGTTATCCTGCAATTCTCACAAACGCATTAGTCCCTCAACCAACTTTGTCGTCAATACTCCAAAACCAACTAGGGGTGGCACTAGATGCACTTACAGTTACTATCCGTTAGGGTTGCAGCTATATGGGTTGTAGCTGGTTCTCTGCCCAACGGTGTAAGTGTGCAATCTGGAAGAGTCTCGATTATGTGTGGTGGGGCTTTTTGGTGGGCTAGTACAACCATGGTTCTATCTGCATCGACGGGTAGCACTGTCTTTTGTGAAGAACGGGTTTTTGCTCCCTTAGATACAACCATCACCGCTCCAATTTAAATGGCTGATAAACAAGAAAAGAAATTGAACGTATAGACATTGTATGATAGATAGACGTGGCAATTCACATATATGTTGTCTAACCAAACATTATAGCATGACACAATTTCACATATATGATGCCTAACTAAATAGGATAGCATGACACAGTTTCACATATATGATGGATAACTTAATAAGATATAATGGCATAATTCAACATATGATGAGTATCTAAACAGGATGACATGACAAAACTATATGATGTCTTTCTAATATAGGTTGGGATGAAATAATTCACATACATGTTGTCTAAGTATACATGATGGCATGATATAATTGACATAATTGATTCATATACTAAGCAGCTAGCACTCGCATGTATACTCTCTAAACTAAGCAGATGGAATTCAATATTGTGCATATGATGTCTAAACTAAGCAATGCAAGACACCATATGCATGATATGAGAAATATAAACATTACATCTTAGAGCATACACCTTAGGTGGGATATAGGACTGGTCATCTGTCTTTGAATCCTCCTCTGAGGAGCTCCCTGTAACCATCGAGATATATGCTTCAACAGGTACCATTGCCTGCTCTGAAGACCTTGTTTTCACTCCAGATTTTTCCATAACCAGCTCAAATGGTTGATACACATGAAGAGTAGTTCAATATACACAGATTGTCGACAAATGGAATACGTAATGAAAAAAAAGATGACATGAGATAATTCACATATATGATGCTTGGCTACATGGCGGTGCATATTTCACATATATGATAACTGGCTGAAAAACATGGCATTGCATAATTCACATATTTGATATAGAAAGCAAACAGGAGGCATTCACACAAAGCATGTCTAATCTAAGCAGATGGCAAGGTAATGCGAGACACCATATGCATGTTATGAGCAATATAACCCTGCCAAGTTAGAGCATGCACCTCGGGGGGGGATATGACAGGTCATCTGTCTGTGAATCATCTTCGAAGGAGCTATCTTTAACCAGGAAAAAAATCTGCATGGACAGGTGATGACCCACAAGTATAGGGGATCTATCGTAGTCCTTTCGATAAGTAAGAGTGTCGAACCCAACGAGGAGCAGAAGGAAATGACAAGCGGTTTTCATTAAGGTTTTCTCTGCAAGCATTGAAAATATAGGTAACAGATAGTTTTGTGATAAGATAAATTGTAACGAGTAACAAGCAATGAAAGTAAATAAAGTGCAGCAAGGTGGCCCAATCCTTTTTGTAGCAAAGGACAAGCCTGGACAATTTCTTATAATGAGAAAGGAGCTCCCGAGGACACATGGGAATTGTCGTCAAGCTAGTTTTCATCACGCTCATATGATTCGCGTTCGGTACTTTGATAATTTGATATGTGGGTGGACCGGTGCTTGGGTACTGCCCTTACTTAGACAAGCATCCCACTTATGATTAACCCCTATTGCAAGCATCCGCAACTACAAAATAAGTATTAAGGTAAACCTAACCACAACATTAGACATATGGATCCAAATCAGCCCCTTACGAAGCAACACATAAACTAGGGTTTAAGCTTCTGTCACTCTAGCAACCCATCATCTACTTATTACTTCCCAATGCCTTCCTCTAGGCCCAAATAATGGTGAAGTGTCATGTAGTCAGCGTTCACATAACACCACTAGAGGAAAGACAACATACATCTCATCAAAATATCGAACGAATACTAAATTGACATGACTACTAATAGCAAGACTTCACCCATGCCCTCAGGAACAAATGTAACTACTCACAAAGCATAATCATGTTCATAAACAGAGGAGTAATAATATGCATTAAGGATCTGAACATATGATCTTCCACCAAGTAAACCAATTAGAATCAACTACAAGGAGTAATCAACACTACTAGCAACCCACAGGTACCAATTTGTGGTTTTGATACAAGATTGGATACAAGAGATGAACCAGGGTTTTGAGAGGAGATGGTGTTGGTGAAGATGTTTATGGAGATTGATCCCCTACCAATGAGAGGATCGTTGGTGGTGACGATGGTGATGATTTTCCCCTCCCGGAGGGAAATTTTCCCGACAGAACAGCTCTGCCGGAGCTCTAGATTGGTTCCGCCAAGGTTCCGCCTCGTGGCGACGGAGTTTCGTCCCATAAGCTTGCCTCTGATTTTTTACAGGGTAAAAGCCTTCATATAGCAGAAGATGGGCACCGGAGGCCACCAGGGGGCCCAGGAGACAGGGGGGCGCCCAGTAGGGGTGGGCGCGCCCCCACCCTCCTGGCCTTGGTGTGGGCCCCCTCCGGTAGTTTCTTCGCTCAATAATTTTTATTAATTCCAAAAATAAGTTCCGTGGAGTTTCAGGATTTTTGGAGCAGTGCAGAATAGGTTTCCAATGTTTGCTCCTTTTCCAGCCAGAATTCCAGCTGTCGGCATCCGCCCTCTTCATGGTAAACCTTATAAAATTAGAGAGAATAGCCATAAGTATTGATATATAATATGTAATACCAGCCCATATTGCAATAAATATTGATATAAAAGGATGATGCAAAATGGACGTATAAACTCCCCCAAGCTTAGACCTCGCTTGTCCTCAAGCAGATGCCGATATCAAAAAATATGTCCACATGATTAGAGATAGAGGTGTCGATAAAAATAAAATACGGCCATGCGGGCATCATGATCATTCTTATAACAGCAACATAAATAGATTTTATCATATAATTTCTTATGCTCAAGTAACAATCAATTCACAATGTCAAGTATGGTTCAGAAACTTCATTGGGAACTAACAAACTATAATCTCAGTCATTGAAGCAATTGCAATTTATCATAACATCAGAAAGAGTCAAGAATAGAGCTTTTCAGCAAGTCCACATACTCAACTATCATGTAGTCTTCTACAATTGCTAACACTCACGCAATACTTGTGGTTATGGAGTTTCAATCGGACACTGAGAAAGATAGGGGCTTATTGTGTTGCCTCCCAACGTATTCACCTTTAGGTGATGTCAACAATAATAGTCCATGCTAACTTACATCCAATTGGATATATATATATATATCAAGATCTTGCAAACACGAGGAGCTTTCCAAAGGATAAAATGAAAAAGGGAAAGGTGAAGATCACCTTGACTCAAGCATAAAGTAAAAACATAAAGTAAAAGATAGGCCCTTCGCAGAGGGAAGCATAGGTTGTGATGTGCTTTTAGGGTTGGATGCACAAAATATTAATGCAAAAGAACGTCACTTTATATCGCCACTTGTATGTGGACCTTTATTATGCAGTCCGTCACTTTTATTGCTTCCACAACAAGATCGTATAAAGCTTATTTTCTCTGCACTAATAAGTCATACATATTTAGAGAGCAATTTTTATTGCCTGCAACATGACAACTTACTTGAAGGATCTTACTCAATCCATAGGTAGGTATGGTGGACTCTCATGGCAAAAACTGGGTTTAAGGATATTTGGAAGCACAAGTAGTATCTCTACTTGGTGCAAGGAATTTGGCTAGCAAGAGGGGGGAAGGAAAGCTCAACATGTTGGGAAGATCAATGACAATATACTTTAACTGAGATGTGAGAAAACATAAACCATTACGTTATCTTCCTTGTCCAACGTCAACTCTTTTAACATGTCATACTTAATGAGTGCTTCACAATCATAAAAGATGTCCAAGATAGTATATTTGTATGTGAGACCTCTCTTTCCTTATTACTTCCTATTAATTGCAACGATGACCAATACTATGTTTGTCAACTCTCAACAACTTTTATGCCTCATACTTTCTATGTGTGAAGTCATTACTATCCATAAGATCAATATGAACTCTTTTATTCTTTTTATTATTTCTACTTTCTCAAGGTCATAGCAAGATAACAAAGCCCTTGACTCAACACTAATCTTTATTATAGATAGCTCACAGACTCGATTACATAAAGAGATCACAAAGCAAAACTCAAAACTAATTGATACTTGAAACTTCAATCTACTAGATCAAGATACTACTAAAAGGATCGAACTAAATAAAACAGTAAAGATAGGAGTGTGATGGTGATACAATACCGGGGCACCTCCCCCAACCTTGGCAGTTGCCAAGGGGAGTGCCCATACCCATGTGATTATGTCCTCGAAGGTGGTGAAGTAGGAGTTGTTGATGACGTAGGTTTGTCGTCCACCTTCCAAGGCATAGGCTCACCATCATAGAAGGATGATCGAGTCTCCGGGATCCTCAAATCTGCATCCAAACTCATCCTCTTGAATTTACATTCATACTCACAGTTTTGGTTTTGCAGGTCATAGATCTAGGCTTGGAGGTGCTCGATTTTCTCTTGAAGATCGAAGATGGTCTACCCAATGACCTTGGCATCTAGCTTGTGGTTATTGGTGAACTCCGTGATCATCATCTGGTTGGCGTTGAGTCCATGCTCCACCATCCCTTGGCACTTGAAAACTTGTTGCTCCATGGCTTCGAGCTTTGTCTCCACGCTTCCGGTACGCCTTGGTCCCTCCACATCGCGGATGTGCAGCACCCCCTCACGCATCTCAATGGTTTGAGGGTGTTGCAACACCTCTGCGAGATAGGGGTTGATAACCCTCTTGAAAAACTTGTCCTTGGGAGCGCTTGGAGACGTCATGATGCCTTAGATCTGTCAGAAAAACAGCTCAAAACAAAAACAGAGGATATTTGAGTGATACGGTGGTCAAAGCATTCGGGAGATTATATAATGAATTTTTACCGACCAAAATACGTAACGTGCAAGAAAATGGAGACCGGGAAGCACACGAGGTGTCCACGAGACAGGAGGATGTGCCCAGTAAGGGTGGGCGCGCCCTCCACCCTCGTGGAGTCCTCGTGTCCTTCCCGGACTACTTCTTTCTTCCTAAAACTCTTAAATATTCTAAAACGGATAAAAATTGCCATTAGAATTGTTTTGGAGTCGGTTTACTTACCGTACCATATACCTATTCCTTTTTGGAGTCTGGAATGTTCTGGAAAGTGTCCCTTATGTATTCCTCCGGGGTTACGGTTTCAATAATATTTGTTTCAACATTGATAGGATTACCTGAGATATAATGTTTAATTCTTTGACCGTTCACCACCTCGGACTTGTGCCTTCGAAGTTGTTGATTTTTATGGCACCAGAACGATAGACCTCCTCGATAACATAAGGACCTTCTCATTTAGAGAGAAGTTTTCCTGCAAAAAAATCTTAAACGAGAGTTGAATAATAACACATAATCACCTACGTTAAACTCACGCTTTTGTATCCTTTTATCATGCCTGCGTTTGACTTTTTGTTTGAATAGCTTGGCATTCTCATAGGCTTGGGTTCTCCATTCATCAAGTGAGCTAATATCAAATAACCTCTTCTCACCGGCAAGTTTGAAGTCATAGTTGAGCTCTTTAATCGCCCAATATGCTTTATGTTCAAGTTCAAGAGGTAAGTGACAAGCTTTTCCATAAACCATCTTATACGGAGACATACCCATAGGATTTTTGTATGCAGTTCTATAGGCCCATAATGCATCATCAAGTTTCGTGTACCAATTCTTTCCAGATCTATTCATAGTCTTTTGCAAAATTAATTTGAGCTCTCTATTGCTCAACTCTACTTGACCACTAGACTGCGGGTGATAAGGAGATGCGATTCTATGATTAACATCATACTTAGCCAGCATCTTACGAAAAGCACCATGAATAAAATGTGAACCACCATCAGTCATAAGATATCTAGGGACTCCAAACCTCGGAAAAAAACTTCTTTAAGCATTTTAATAGAGGTGTTATGATCAGCACTACTAGTTGGAATAGCTTCTACCCACTTAGTAACGTAATCAACAACAACTAAAATATGTGTGTAACCATTAGAGGCAGGAAAAGGTCCCATATAATCAAAGCCCCAAACATCAAACGGTTCAATAACAAGACAATAATTCATAGGAATTTCTTGACGTCTACTAATATTACCAATTCTTTGACATTCATCACAAGATAAGACAAACTTACGAGCATCTTTGAAGAGAGTGGGCCAATAAAAACCAGATTGCAGTACCTTATGTGCAGTTCTATCTCCACCGTGGT
Source organism: Aegilops speltoides (assembly GCA_021437245.1). Classification (NCBI taxonomy): domain Eukaryota; kingdom Viridiplantae; phylum Streptophyta; class Magnoliopsida; order Poales; family Poaceae; genus Aegilops; species Aegilops speltoides. The sequence continues at coordinate 306,025,563 of CM038142.1, read as the reverse complement.
GTCCTCCATATGATTCAGAGTGACACTTGCGTAAGATCTGTTCCTGTTCATGCTCAGGTACACAACGTCTAATAACACCATCTACTCCTTCTTTATAAAGGTGTGGGTCATTCCAGAAGTAATGTCTTAGATCATAAAATAACTTTTTCTTTTGCTGGTATGTGAAAATAGGTGGTATAGATTTAGCAACAATGTAATTAGCATAATCAGCATACCAAGGAGCAGTACGAGAAGCATTAATGACCGCTAATTGTTCATTGGGAAAGCTATCATCAATAGGCAGTGGGTCATCAAGAACATTCTCTAACCTAGACAAGTTGTCTGCAACGGGGTTCTCAGCTCCCTTTCTATCAATAATATGCAAGTCAAATTCTTGGTGCAAGAGAAACCATCTAATAAGCCTAGGCTTAGCATCTTTATTTTCCATAAGATATTTAAAAGCAGCATGATCAGTGTGAATAGTAACATTGGAATCAACAATATAAGGTCTAAACTTATCACATGCAAACACAACTGCTAAAAACTCTTTTTCAGTAGTAGCATAATTTCTCTGGGCATTATCAAGAGTCTTACTAGCATACTGGATAACATTCAATTTCTTATCAACTCTTTGCCCTAGAACAGCACCTACAGCATAATCACTACCATCACACATAATTTCAAAGGTTAAATTCCAATCAGGTGGCTGAACAATAGGTGCAGTGATCGAAGCTTTCTTAAGTATTTCAAATGCTTCTACACAATCATCATCAAAGAAAAAAGGAATATGTTTTTGCAATAAATTAGTCAGAGGCCTAGAGATTTTAGAAATGTCCTTAATGAACCTCCTATAAAAACCGACATGACCAAGGAAACTTCATATACCTTTTATGTCCTTTGGACATGGCATCTTTTTAATAGCATCAACTTTTGCTTTATCAACTTCAATACCTCTCTCGGAATCTTATGCCCCAAGACAATGCCTTCATTAACCATAAAGTGGCACTTTTCCCAATTCAAGACGAGACTAGTGTCTTCGCATCTCTGCAAAACTCGATCAAGGTTGCTCAAGCAATCATCAAAAGAGGATCCATAGACAGAGAAATCATCCATGAATACCTCACAAATCTTTTCACAAAAGTCAGAGAATATAGCCATCATACATCTTTGAAAGGTAGCAGGTGCATTACATAAACCAAAAGGCATACGTCTATAAGCAAAAGTACCAAAAGGGAAAGTAAAAGTAGTTTTAGATTGATCCTTCGTTGATACAGGTATTTGAGAGAAACCAGAATAACCATCTAGAAAGCAGAAATGTGTGTGTTTGGATAGTCTTTCTAGCATTTGATCGATAAAAGTTAAAGGGTAATGATCTTTCTTAGTAGCTTTATTTAATTTACAGAAATCAATTACCATCCTATAACCTGTAATAATTCTTTGCGGGATCAATTCATCTTTATCATTAGGAACAACGGTAATACCTCCCTTTTTAGGAACACAATGGACAGGACTTACCCAATCACTATCAGCAACGGGATAAATTATACCTGCCTCAAGGATCTTTAGTATCTCCTTTCTTACCACTTCTTTCATCTTAGAATTCAATCGTCGTTGAGGATCTCTAATTGGTTTGACATCGTCCTCCAAATTAATTTTGTGTTGGCCTAACGTGGGGCTAATGCCCTTGAGATCATCCAGAGTATATCCGATAGCAGCACGGTGCTTCTTCAGAGTTTTCAATAATCTTCAGAGTTTTCAATAACAGGATATAGTTTCTTTTCATCAAGATAAGCATACTTAAGATTATCAGGTAGTGGTTTGAGTTCAAACACGAGATCACCCTTGGGTGGAGGGGGATCCCCTAGAATTTCAACGGGTAGGTTGTGTTTCAGCATAGGTTCCTATTGATGGAACACTTCAGCTATGTCCCTTCTTTCCTTCATAAACATATCATTTTCATAGTCTAGCAAATATTGTTCTAACGGATCAATAGGAGGCACGGCAATAGAAGCAAGACCAATAATCTCATCCTTACTAGGTGATTCTCTATCACGAGGTTGTCTACGAAACTTAGCAAAATTAAACTCATGAGACATACCCTTTAAGCCAATTGTAATAGTATCCTTTTCACAATCAATCTTAGCATTAACTGTATTCAAGAAGGGTCTACCAAAAATAATGGGACAAAAGTCATCCTGTGGGGAACTAAGAACGAGAAAATCAGCAGGATATTTAACCTTCCCACACAAGACTTCAACATCTCTAACAATCCCAATTGGTGAAATAGTATTTCTGTTGGCAAGTTTGATAGTAACATCAATACCTTCCAATTCAACGGGTGCAATATCATGCATAATTTCTTTATATAAGTCATAGGGTATTGCACTAGCACTATCACCCATATCACGTAAGCCATGATAACAATGATCTCCTATTTTAACAGAAATAACAGGCATGCCTACAACAGGTCTATGTATCTTAGCATCTGATCTAACAATATTAGCAGTCTCACCACACAAATAAATAACATGCCCATCTAAATCATGATCCAAGAGATCTTTAACCATAGCAATACTAGGTTCAACTTTGATTTGCTCAGGAGGTGTATAAGTCCTAGTATTACTCTTACGAACAACAGTCGAAGTTTTAGCACAATCCTTTATCCTAACAGGAAAAGGAGGTTTCTCAACATAAGTAGTAGGAACAATAGGATCACTATAGGTGACAGTCTTTTCTTCAACTGTAATAGGTGCAACTACTTTTACTTCAATGGGAGGATTATATTTAAACCACTTCTCCTTAGGGAGATCAACGTGAGTAGCAGATTCACAGAAAGAAGCTACTATCTCAGAGTCAAGTCCATATTTAGTGCTAAATCCACGAAAAGCATCGGTATTCATAAAATATTTAACACAATCAAACTTAGGTATCATACCTGACTCCTTACCATCGTTGGAACCCCAATCTTTAGAGTTGCGTTTAATTCTTTCCAATAAGTCCCATTTGAATTCAATAGTCTTCAGCATATAAGAACCAGCACAGAAAGTATCGAGCATGTTGCGATCATTGAGAGAAAGCCGAGCATAAATTTTTTGAATAATCATTTCTCTGGAGAGCTCATGATTGGGGCATGAATATAACATTGACTTAAGCCTCCCCCAAGCTTGAGCGATGCTTTCTCCTTCGCGAGGCCAGAAATTATATATGTAATTACAATCACGATGAACAAGATGCATAGGATAGAACTCCTGGTGAAATTCCAACTTCAATCGTTTATAATTCCAAGATCCCGTATCATCACATAGCCTATAGCACGTCAATGCATCTCCCTTCGAATATAAAGGGAAGACCTTCCTTTTGACAACATCATCAGGAATACCTGCAAGCTTAAATAATCCACAAACTTCATCCACAAAGATAAGGTGTAAATCGGGATGCAATGTTCCATCTCCTGCAAATGGATTAGCTAGCAGTTTCTCTATCATACACGAAGGAATGTCAAAGTAGATATTTTCAGTAGGTTCAGTAGGTTGAGGAGAAACTCTTTGCTCTTCTGGTCGGGGTGAAGATACCCCGAACAAGCCCCTCAAAGGATTAGTTTTCATAGTCACAAGTGATAGAAAATTTCAGCACACTATATAAATGTTTCCTTATATACCAAGTTCCACTCACCAAAAGCGCTACACTCCCCGACAACGGCGCCAAAAAAGAGTCTTGATGACCCACAAGTATAGGGGATCTATCATAGTCCTTTCGATAAGTAAGAGTGTCGAACCCAACGAGGAGCAGAAGGAAATGACAAGCGGTTTTCAGTAAGGTTTTCTCTGCAAGCACTGAAATTATAGGTAACAGATAGTTTTGTGATAAGATAAATTGTAACGAGTAACAAGCAATGAAAGTAAATAAAGTGCAGCAAGGTGGCCCAATCCTTTTTGTAGCAAAGGACAAGCCTGGACAATTTCTTATAATGAGAAAGGAGCTCCCGAGGACACATGGGAATTATCGTCAAGCTAGTTTTCATCACGCTCATATGATTCGCATTCGGTACTTTGATAATTTGATATGTGGGTGGACCGGTGCTTGGGTACTGCCCTTACTTGGACAAGCATCCCACTTATGATTAACCCCTATTTCAAGCATCCACAACTACAAAAGAAGTATTAAGGTAAACCTAACCACATCATTAGACATATGGATCCAAATTAGCCCCTTACGAAGCAACGCATAAACTAGGGTTTAAGCTTCTGTCACTCTAGCAACCCATCATCTACTTATTACTTCCCAATGCCTTCCTCTAGGCCCAAATAATGGTGAAGTGTCATGTAGTCAATGTTCACATAACACAACTAGAGGAAAGACAACATACATCTCATCAAAATATTGAACGAATACTAAATTCACATGACTACTAATAGCAAGACTTCACCCATGTCCTCAGGAACAAATGTAACTACTTAAAAAGCATAATCATGTTCATAATCAGAGGAGTAATAATATGCATTAAGGATCTGAACATATGATCTTCCACCAAGTAAACCAATTAGCATCAACTACAAGGAGTAATCAACACTACTAGCAACCCACAGGTACCAATTTGTGGTTTTGATACAAGAATGGATACAAGAGATGAACTAGGGTTTTGAGAGGAGATGGTGCTGGTGAAGATGTTGATGGAGATTGACCCCCTCCCGATGAGAGGATCGTTGGTGGTGACGATGGTGATGATTTCCCCCTCCCGGTCCCCGGCAGAACAGCTCTATCGGAGCTCTAGATTTGTTCCGCCAAGGTTCCGCCTCGTGGTGGTGGAGTTCCGTCCCGTAAGCTTGCCTATGATTTTTTACAGGGTAAAAGCCTTCATATAGCAGAAGATGAGCACCAGAGGACCACCAGGGGGCCCAGGAGACAGGGGGCGCGCCCAGTAGGGGTGGGCGCGCCCCCACCCTCCTGGCCTCGGTGTGGGCCCCCTCCAGTAGTTTCTTCGCTCAATAATTCTCATTAATTCCACAAATAAGTTCCGTGGAGTTTCAGGATTTTTGGAGCAGTGCATAATAGGTTTCCAATGTTTGCTCCTTTTCCGGCCAGAATTCCAGTTGTCGGCATTCCCCCTCTTTATGGTAAACCTTGTAAAATAAGAGAGAATAGCCATAAGTATTGATATATAATGTGTAATACCAGCCCATAATGCAATAAATATTAATATAAAAGCATGATGCAAAATGGACGTATCAACAGGTAGCACTGACTGCTCAGAAGACCTTGTTTTCACTCCAGATTTTCCCATGACCGACTCAAATGGATCATGCACAGGAAGAGTAGATGAATGTATAAACATTGTTGACAGATGGAATACATTATGAAAAAAAATATGGCATGATACAATTCACATATACAATGACGGGCTAAACAGGATGGCATTGGATGATTCACGTATATGACGCCTGGCTAAAGAAGATGGCATTGCATAATTCCCATATACTTCCTCCGTTCCTAAATATTTGTATTTTTAGAGATTTCAAATGGACTACCACATACAGATGTATATAGACATATTTTAAAGTGTAGATTCACTCATTTTGCTCCGTATGTAGTCACTTGTTGAAATCTATAAAAAGACAAATATTTAGGAACGGTGGGAGTATGATATAGAAACCAAACAGATGGCATTCACATAAAGAAAATCTAAACTAAGCTGATGACATATAAGATGTATAATGTAAGCAATGCGAGGCGCATATGCATGATATGGCCAACGTCAGCATGCCAGGTTAGAGCAAACACCTCAAGTGATATATAGGAGTCGTCGGCTCCCTCTGAATCCCCATCTGAACAGTTATCTTCCTCTAGAATACAATCTGGAATGGCGGGAGGCGGGGGGCACTTCGCCCAGCATGGAGCGGCGTCTGCATGACATTATATTCCCACACAACGGTCTTCTCTTTTTCTCTACATATTCAGTACGATTGTGTACAATAACTGACATGCATAATAAAAAAAGTTATATTTTGTAAGGCCTAAGGGGTGCATGTAGAAATCAAGACTGATGGTAGCAAACGAGTGGATAGATCCAAAACTAATGATAGCAGGTAGATTATAACTTTAGTTTAAAAAGATAGACAATGGATCATCTACTGTTTGTTGCCCACTCAACAGAACCACATAGAAGACCCCAGATGAAACAGATAGTAGACAAATACTATTCGTTGCTGCCCCGGTATGAGACCCACGGGCATTTTAAAACTCAAGTTTGAACGATAAAGTAGCAGGTAATAAGAACCGATGTATAATGTAAGCAAACACAAAAGACTGGGACCTCTCTTCTGGAACTGTGTAGTCCTCATGTTCATCTACTCAGTTGATGATGGTAATCCAGTTGGCGTGGCTACCGGCAACGGGGAAGATGATCTGAGGCGGCGAAAGAAAGTCTGCAGGGGGAATCTCTGCTGCAGTGAACGCTTCTTCGATGGTGCACCTCAGGTGGGGTGGATGACAGCACGACAGGAGCAGGACATAACACATAGAGTTTTCTTTGACGCCTATCTAAAAATGAAGTAAATCTGTAAGGGCTCCTTAGAATTAGAGGATTCTATAAACGCAGGGACAGGAAAAACACAGGAATAGGATAGGAATGCACATGCAAAATAGAGCATTTGGAAACATAGGATTTCTTTCAACCTGGGTGTTTGGTTCACATGAATTGGAAGAACATAGGAATGGAGAAACATGGTCAAATTAAAGTCAAACCATGAGAAAATGAAAAAAATAAGAATCTTATTATGCCAGTAATGCAATTAGTTCTGTTCTTCATGCATATTAATTTGAAAAGGACGTCTAAGTGAATATTAAATTTCCTATGTTTTTTCTTTGAAAGAGACACCAAAGGAAAAAAATCCTCCAGTTTTGCTTTGCTCCACTCCTTCTAACCAAATGCACGAATAGTAGTACCATAGTAGTTCCATAGCAAATGATCCCTGAGGGATCGACATGAATGCAGAGTAACAAAGTGATGAGACGAGTGTACAACCTCTTTGGCATAGCTTGTGGACCTCGGCATCATTGGGTTGGACGTGGAGGATGGTGATGCTGGTGTCACTGTCGGAGGCGGGGAAGAAGATCTGAGGCCTCTGGAAACGGCGCCGAAGATACTGCTCCACTGTGATGGACGGTTCCGTGGTTGGAGCAGCTCCGATGAGGTGTACGGTGGCGAGGCTGAAGCAGGACAAGACATACAATGTTAATCTGAAGTGGGACTCTAATATCATCTGCAATAGATGATGTAAAATACATCACCAAAAAGTGCTAGATGTAAAACGCATCAGCCGCGCCACGGACGCTCCGATAGATGTTGTAAGTATTGTTCACTCTGAACTTAACTGAAGAAACTGAACTTTATAGTCGAAACTGAATTTTACTGTCGAAACTGGTTGAACTAGTAGCAGAGCATTGCAATAGTGTTTAGGGCGTTCGAGCACTAGTAGCAGAGAAGCAATGATCTAAATCAGCAGACGCTCGAGCAAGGAAAGCACTAGCAGAGAGCAAGTCGTGCAGTAGCAACACGAGCGAGTGCTAAAGCAGCAACTCATGTAGCTGTCGGAGGTCATGCAGCAGCAGCAGCATGAGCAAGAGCAAGAGCAGAGCAGCAACACGAATGAGAGCGAGAGCAGAGCAGCAGCACGACCGACAGCAATAGCAGAGCAGAGCACCAGCATAAATGAAAACAAGAGCAGTGCAGCAGCACGACCGACAACAAGAACAGAGCCACAGCGCGAGCGAGAGCCGGAGCAGTAGCAGCGTGAGTGAGAGCCCGAGCAGCTGCAGCTAGTGCCGGTGTAGAAGTCGCCGCCGAGGAAGAAACCACATGGGGGAGAGACGCCGTGGATGAAGTGGCCGGCTATGACGCCATTGATGGAGAACCCGCCATGGCTGCTCGGTATCGAGCATCGGCAGCCCGTGAGATTGAATAAAAATAGAATGCAGCGGTGAGTGCAGAACCTCCTTGGTGGCGCCGAGTTGGCCTCGACTTCATCGGAGGAATTGGTGAGGGTGCTGCGGTTCCGGTGGGGAAGGTCAAGACGGTGCTGTGGGGATGGAGGTGGCGCGATAGACGAGGCAAACGTTGGGGCAGCTCCTTCGAGGTGGAGGATGGGGCAGCTGATCCGGCGGGACGACGAGATCGATGATGGATCCTCATCCGGGGTGGTGGATGAGGGACGGCGAGCTGTTGCGGTGGACGACGTCGTCAGGGAAGAGTCTCCGGCTAGGCGGTGGTCGGGAGGCTGACAGAGGAGCGTGGGGTTTTGCGGGTTTTGGCGGCCTTGGTGTACGAATGGGGGGAACGAAGGGGAAGGTAGGGGGAGCCATGGCTTAGGGACGCACTTGTCCGAAATGTAGGGTAAGTTACCAGCGTACCCCCACCGGTTTTGACACCTTGACGTCGAGCCGGCATTTCTGGCTGAGGGGTAGAAGGGGGATTTTGCGAGTCTGGGCTGCGGGACCGATTTCGAATGAGGAGGGACTTTTCATGCGCGTCGAAATTTCGGGATTACAAGGCACAACGCAGGTTGAAGAGACGGGAGTTTCGAAGCAGGTGAGACAAAAGATACTCAAGCTTGAAAATTTCAGGATAACAAGGTGCGGATTCCTTGTTCGGCAGAACAAACTTAAGGTGTACAAAAAAACAATTCATAGAAGACACAAGAGAGTCATGTCCCCTTTTACTATATTGCTATAAATGCCATTAAAAAAACTACAAGAAAAATATAAAAAAATCAGGAGAACAAGATTACCCTATACAGTACCAAATCGATTCGCACTTCCCTCAAAAACAACAAAAAACAAATCAATTCCCTCCAAAAGAAAGAGTAATGTCCCTTTTTATATGATTACAAATGCCAGGATCTCGAATTTCAATTTTTGAATCCATGTTATGTTGAATTCAAATATATCGTTAGGTGACCTCGCGGTTTATAATTGATGTAGTCATACATTTTGATCTTCCATCAATATGAACATTTTACTCCACCCTATGAACATATATATTGTCGTCTACCATATGGACTAAATTTGAATCAATTTTCCTTATTTGAGTACGATTGTTGTCAAGTTATACAATCATTTAAATATTATCTTGATAACAAAAAACATGCATATAGCAGTAATCATATTTCACTATGAACTACATGTACCATACAATCTCCAATTGAAATATTTGTATCCATTTTATGTTGAATTCAAATCATAGTACATTGGTCTAGGTAGCGAGATGTTCGGAATAATCTAAACCCTGTTTTCATATGTATAATTTTTGGCTGAATTGGGACAAGTTTTGGTATAAGCTTCTTGCAAAACCGGAGATTCTCTCAAGAACCCTCGTGGTTCCGAGAGGTAACGTGTCACCTTCGTGTGCGAAACGATATACGCTGCCGCCCCCTGATTTTCTTTACAGAGGCAACATAGAACTATATGAGTGCCCTTTTAAATTTTGGAATTATTCCGGGTTCGTTTGGCCTTTTTATACATTAATTGAGTTTCTGGACATTTAATGTGCATAATCCAAATTTGAACTACAAGCACATGCTCCGGTGCACCAAAGTTGGTTGAAATCACATGTGTGTCCTTGGTTGAATTTCTAGGTCCCATGCAAGAAATGAGAATGAAATTCAAACATCTGGGTGTTGTGACTCGGCCGAGAACATCGAGAACCTTGGATTTTAAATTCACGTAAATCTAAAACTCGCCTGGAAATCATGAAACTTGCATGGTGTCATGTCATGGCACTAACATGCTGTGGTAAAAATTGGGCCGATTTGGAGCAAGTTTTGGTATAAGCTTCTTGCAAACTGGAGCTTCTCTCAAGAAGGCTCGTGGTTCTGAGAGGGAACGTGCCACCTTTGAGTGCAAAATGATATACGCTCCCCCCTTGAGTTTCTTTACAGAGGCAAGATCGAACAACATGAGTGCCTTGTTAAATTTTGGAATTATTCCAGGTTCGTTTGGCCTTTTTATACATTAATTGAGTTTCTGGTCATTTAATGTGCATAATTCAAATTTGAACTACAAGCACATGCTCCGGTGCACCAAAGTTGGTTGAAAAATCACATGTGTGTCCTAGGGTGAATTTCTAGGTCCCATGCAAGAAATGGGAATGAAATTCAAACATCTGGGCATCGTGGCTCGGCCGAGAACATTGAGAAACTTGGTTTTAAAATTCTTGTAAATCCAAAACACGCCTGAAAATCATGAAACTTGGCATGGTGTCATATCATGGTATTACCATGTTGTGGTAAAAAAATTGGCCGAATAGGAACAGATTTTGGTATAAGCTTCTTGCAAACCGAAGCTTCTCTCAAGAAGGCTCGTAGTTCTGAGAGGCAACGTATCACCTTTGTGTGCATAATTCAAATTTGAAATACAAGCACATGCTCCAATGCACCAAGGTTTGTTGAAAGATCACATGTGTGTCCTCGGGTAAATTTCTAGGTCCCATGCAAGAAATGGGAATGGAATTCAAAATTCTTAGCATCGTGGCTCGACTGGAAACATTGAGAAACTTGGTATTTTCATACCTGTAAATCCAAAACACGCATGAAAATCATGAAACTTGGCTTGGTGCCATGACATGGCACCAACATGCTGTGGTAATTTTGTTGTCCGATTTGCGAAGGCGCACACATTAACAATCAACAAAGTCATTTTGGAACAAGTGCTGTCACGTTAAAATCGGAAACACAAGTATTATTGAAACCGTGGGCGTTCTGTTTACCATTTACGTGCCGCCACGCTTCCCCTTTTTTTATTAGCTAGGAGGCGCCATGCAGGGTAGCTATTTGTGTACGAGAGGCGTGCGATCAGACCCCTGCGCATGCTTATCGGGAGGAGAGCCTTTTGACCTCCATCAGCCGTCCACCTCTCTCCCAGGGTCTCCATTAATGGCACCCGAGCCTCTGTTTAATGGCATGGCTATGTCTCACTCGACTGAGATTTAAGAGAGAAAAAAAATATGAAATTTTTTTTGCATGGATCTTATGTAAGATCCGACGGACCTATATAGCATCTACTGCTACTTATAGCAAGACTGATGAATATATGAGGACGACGACAATGGATAATAATTGTCTTACATAATTAGGAAGATAATTAAAAAAGTCACATGCGGCTATGCCCGAAATACACAAGGGGAAAAGAAGAAGGAGGACAATGATCTAGCTCGTTGATCTCTACTTTCTTGATGCGTTGTTGCAGGCCGCGGGAACTAGTCCGCGACGAGCGGCGATGAGCTCTTTTGTGTCCTCAAGACACTGCTTGAGAGCATCCACGGATTCCTCCACTAGCCTTTGGTGCTCGATGCGGAGGATGTCATTCTCGTCCATAAGTTTCTTGACGATGACCCCGGTCCTGTTCAACAAGGCACTGGTCTCCTCCTGCTGGTCTGCACTTCGGACGATCTTCGCCCTCAGCAGGTTGCGCTCGGCCCGGAGCCTCTTATTGCCCTCTCTTAGTTGTCGGATGATGCCGGTAGCCTGTTCAAATGAAGCTTTCATGTCATCCTGCAACCTCGCCCAGCCGGAGATCTGATCCATCTGGTTATGGACGATCGCATGCATGCGCCTGTAAGAGTCATCGCCTGCCCGCGAGACATTTTCCCAGGCCGTTGCGGCGCGGCGGGACATCTTTGCTGCATTCGCGGCGGAGCGAGACATCTCTGCTGCTTCCGCGGCACGGCCGGACCAGTCTGCTGCATCGACGGCGCGGTGGGACCTCCGTGCTGCTTCGGCGGTGCGGCAGGACCCCTGTGCTGCTACTTCCACGCGGCGGGACATGTCGGTTGCTTTCGCGGCGAGGCGGGACATCTCTCGTGCTTCCGCTTCCATGCTCGCCTCTCCCTGGTGGTAATCTCTCGACCCAGAACTCACGCTGGCCATGGTAGACGCAAGGGAAGGATGCTGAATGACTTGTTTGTTTTTGTGGATGAGGAGTTGAGGAGGAATGTGCAGTCATCTTGGCATAGTAGTATTTATAACCGAGTACTAATATGCTCCGAAGTGGGAAACCGTTTAGGTTGTGATCGGTGTGAACAGGTTTGCAATTAAATATAGCGTGGTAGTAGTAGTAATTTGGAATGTGACGAGACACAAGCTCAAAATTTATTGACGGTTCTAGTTTCGAAGTGCGGCACTATTGCCGGATAGCGTAGCATGAGCACATGTTCTCGGCCGTGGTGTAGCATATGCTATGGTAGTTCTTTTTCTATTGCTGTGTACGTGCAATAACTGGCACCGTCTAATACATATCTTACGGTTATTGTGGCGTTCGACAGGAATAGCCTCGTGGCGAGCTATAGACTAGTCTTGTTTTCGGACGCATTACACCTATTTCTTGGGACTTCTCGCACGCACCATCTCTAGCTCCCTAGGTCGATGCCACCCACATACACTTGTACTCTAAGTTTATTACGTTATACAGGAAGAGAAGAGGTGCACGCATGCACTCGTCCTCTCTCACACACGCATCTGTAGCTACGAATTGTAGTGTTCTCAACCATCCGATTGGCTCTATCATAGGTTTCATGTTGCTCCCTGGCCTTGAGATTGAGAAGTTTAAAACGTGGAGGCTAAGCTGGAGGCACGAGGTTTTGGTTAATGTGCGGGCCACACATGGCACCAACATGACACGGGCTTCGTCTGCCTCGTGCGCAATCGGTTGAGTTGTCCAACACAGCCAGGCCCTTCTTGGTATCTGCACCTCGACTTATGCGCAGAGAAATTAGGATCGGAGGGAGTACTACTAGTAGTGGTACTACTTTGATGTGTCGCGTCAACTCGCACAAGTATGAAACACTTCGTGAACAAACAAGCATATAAGCTCCCTCCGTCCGAAAATACTTGTCATCAAAATGGATAAAAGGGGACGTATCTAGAACTAAAATACGTCTATGATGACAAGTAGTACTTCTTACTCAAAGGAAATTTATATCCAATAGACACAAAATCCGTCCGATTGTTGGAAATTACTGATCTGATGTCGAAGTAATTGCTGCATCGCCACCAAAACCCATCATCTCTTAAGCTAAAGTAGACCGAGCTAATCCCTATATTAGCATATTACTAAGATAAACAGAAGGCACTGTACAAACATTTCAGACGTGAGCTTGTCAGTCTGAATGTGGAGGGACACTAGCTTAGCCCCAGCCAGCATCTTGGGCGGAACTGTGAAGAAGGTCAGCTCATGCACGGCGACGTCGTTGGGATCTTTGCTGCTTGTCACCTCCGTTTCCACCTTGACGGTGTCGGTCCTGCCTTTGGGCTCCCCCGCCGGGCCGTTCGCCCATAACTTGGCCACGTAGTGCGACAGTGGGGACGCCACCGCTCTGATGCAGACGACCGACACGACGATAGGCGCGCTGATGTCGAGCACGCCACCGACCAAGAAAAACGCGCGGCCATCCTCCTCTGCGAATAGCAAGAGCCGTGGCTCCGACAGTGGCACTTGCAGCTGGAGCACCTTGCCGTATTGGATCCTGTGCACGGGCATGGGATGTGCGGTGCTGATGTGGTGGGAGACCGCCGGCGGCGGGCCTTCATAGCCGCAGACGGGCATGGGGCATTTGCAGGGCGCGAGCAGACACATGCTCTGGTGATTGGCGAGCTTGTGGTAAGTGACGTAGAGCCCACAGCCTTCATGTGGGCACTCCACCCTCACCAATGAGAGGACGATGTCCACCATCGTGTTCCGCACATCGAAGCCACCGTTGCGCTCGTACGTCTGGCACTGCCGTTGGTTCCCGGGGCGCTCGACGCGACAGTCCGCGCAGGCCAGGTGCCCTCCCTTGCACTGCACAAATCAATCGAACATCACATCAATCAAGAAACCTGCACCTTGCTCGATCAGCCGAACGGACGAGGTGTGTTCGAACCTTATACACTGGAGGCTTCAAGGGGTGGAGGCACAAGGGGAAATGGAGCAAGGTGAGGTCCATCGAGACCATAGAGAGCTCCATCGTCGGTTCATGTTCTGTCTGCATGATATCGCCCTCCTCGTGCACAACCATCTCTCGCTTTAGGACCGGGGCATTACAAAGCTTTACCGTCACATATTCATACTACTTCAAGGTGCATTAAATCAACACATGCAAGTATCAAAAGAAGAGTCACGGCATGCAAGCATGCGTTCTAATTAATCCATCGGTAAACGCAAATTATTGAAACATATCGAGTGCAGTGCTTTGATGTGTCACGTCAACTCGTACAACAACGAGAAGTTTGATTATCCTCTCCCTCGCGGACTAAGTTCCGGTGCCTTAATTGCACCTGCCTTTGGCTGTATGATAGGTGGGCCACCCACCTATTGGGCCCACCTGTCACACGCGCAAAGGCAGGAGCACTAAGTCAATGAAGCTGCGTCCCTCCCTCGCCCATGAGCATGGTGGCTGGTAGGACTAGGAGAAGCTTTCGCTACACGCTCTCCCTCCCGCACGCGGCGGACATGCATCCGTTCAATCGGTGTCAAATGGCCAGAAGCGTACTGTAGTACTCCTCCACTGCATTAGTACTCCATCATTGTTTGACTTCCCGAAGAGGCCAAGAGCCAAGCGCAGCCCGGACGCTTGTGTGGCAGTTTCATGTGTAGAGTAGTCTAGGATAGTGTGTACCATGCCTGTAAGCTTAAAATCATTGGGGTCGGCTCCATGCTATGTGGCCGTCTTGAAGCTTTTTTTTTGATGAAAATAATCTTCTGGCCCTACCTGTCATCCTGGTGATTGTAGTTTGCATGCTGGTCAAGACAGGAATATATATATTTTAATTTGTGGTGGGTAAATGTTAGAGGTTGCAGCAAATATATTGTACACTATGGGTCTTTCAGCCAAGTTTAGAGGCAAGCATGTGGGGCCAGTGCTTTGATGTGTCGCGTCAACTCGTACAACGAGGAGAAGCTTGATTTTACTACTACATGCCTTCTCCCTCGCCCATGCGCACGGTGGCTCACAGAGGAGGACATGCTTTTGCTTATAGTACTACAACAAGCTATCCCTCCCGCTCGTGGTGGATGAACATGTAGCAGTGGATTCGATACTATAGAAGCAGTAGTAGTAACATCATTGTTCGTCTTCTCAAAGAGGCGAAGAGCCAAGGGCAACCCGAGCGTGGCTGTTGTGAACCTTGGAGCATGCATATAGCCAGGCTCTTGCATGAGACAAAATTGTTATGTGAGCCCACTATTGTAGTACGTACTTGCTAGTATAGCCCTGTAAACCAGAAAGGAGTATTTGCTTTTCTAGAGAGTTCAACAAGTGACTAGACTACACCGAGATGGAGTACATGTGGAGCAAAATGAGTGAATCTGCACCGTAAATAAATACGTAGTTCTCTCGTTTTCCTCTCCGCCTTGGTCGCGGTGCACAATATTGAGTATACTGACTAGTCTCTTTTGACACACATTTACGTTTTTTTAACATAGTACAGACGCAAGTGCTCATATAAATGTGCATACACTCACCCCTATGAACGCACACATGCACACCCTACCCCTATGAGCACCTCCGAAAGACTGAGCCGACACTATCATCTTGAAATTTACGAAGTCACCATAGGCACCTCGTCGTCGACGGGAACGTCTCCTAACATGCGATAGACGCGAATGGCAGTCGCCTCCATAGGTGCTTGAATGCCAAGGAGGGAGAGGTAGAGGTTCCCAACACGTTGGACGGTCAATGATGCGTCCTCAATTACATGCAGAGGGAATTAATTGGAGAAGCGGAATAGAGCCAGCACGACGTGAATGCAACAGAATTTGGACTCTCATATAAAGGCGCCCCACCACTCCAATCCATCTACTCATAGTCTCTGTGCAACACTGCTCACTCCAATCCAAGACCAAGTGACCAGAAGCCACACACACCTATGGAGGCGATGGACGCGAGCGACAGTCAGATCTGCTAAATCATCCAAAGCACCGGCCTGCGGCCCCGAACCGCGCAGCATTTCCAGACGGTGCTGGTGACCGCCGGCATCATAGCCCTCGCCAACGTAGGCTTTGCCTTTCGCATGGATGACATGATGGTCAACTCCATCCACATGTTCACTGCTGTCAAGAAGCACGCGGAAGACCTTGCCGTACTGCTCCAGCCTGCGTGCCCAGGCTCCTCATTGCCTGCCACCCTCATCGACCTCCATGGTAACGAACTCTTTCAAGACCTTTGGCCCTGCAGGTGCCGGAGGTTGCGATGAAGAATGTGCACCTCGAGGCCGTGCTCGCCGCCAGCGCCTCACCATGCAAGAAAGCATCGACCTGCACATCCACGTCTACAAGGAAATCGTCTACATAGGCCACTACAAGGCAAGCGAGGACAGGAAGGCTTTGGCCTTCTTCCAGCGGCTGGGATCTTTGGACGCCATTGTTCAGAAGCACGTTGACCTGGCCACGAAAGCCGCTGCTACTTAGCCGTCGTTCGGTGGGCCGGCACCCTGAGTCGACAAGGTGGACGTCGCCGATGGATGCATCTCTTCTTCTTGCCTCCTGTAACTAGCACTGCATCGCCTCGTGGCCTTAATGTTTTATTAATATAGTATGCCCTCCATTCCCAAATATAAGTCTTTCTAGAGATTCCAGCAAGTGACTACATACGGAGCAAAATGAGTGAATGTACACTCTAAAATATGTCTACATACATCCATATGTTGTATTCCATTTGAAATAGTATTTAAAAAGGTTTATATTTAGGAACGGAGGGATTATATGGCATTTTTATTCCAGTCGTAACATTTTCACTGTGAGGTGGGGCCGCAGTTGAGCAAACCGACCATCGGCAAGTCCCCACCCCACCCACCGGGCGTCGGCCGAGTTTAGAATTAGAAGAGAGAAACGAGGGAGAAGAGCTAGCTGTAGCATGGACGCTGTTATCAAATGGGACTCGTGTTGATAGAATAGGAGTACTGAGCACTCGTACCTCTTTTTTTGAGGGAAAAAATAGTCGTATGTCTAGTACCACTAGTTGGGTGCGTGCGACCTATAGCTGTCATCACTTTAGGTCTCCTTTTCGAATCGCAGCTACGCTTCACAGTACATATTTTTCACGCATTTATCCTCCTATATGTACTCCCAGGCTATTTCCACGTGCTCCCTTTCACCGACATGTGGGACACAAAGCATCTGGGTCGTAGTGCATGCATGACTCGGAGCATATGCCGGGGTACTTTACATTTCAGACCTCATGAATTACATACAAACCCCCTGTAGAAGAATAAATAAATAAATGAACTACTACATGAAACCGGATTATTTTCATAGAAACCGGAGCACGTTCATTAACTTTTGGACATGACACGTTTATAAAAAATGACGGGACCTAAACGAGTCTAAGGGCCTCTTTGATTTTCCCCACAAAAAAGGCCACTTTGATTCGCAGGATACTGAAAACACAGGAATGGGGAAAGTATGATGGTGATGAACTGAGGCAAGGAGAACTCTAACTCATTTAGAGGTTAGAGTTAGATTCTAACCCTGAACTAACTCTAAACCAAAGAGGTGTATGGATGGCAGGGTTAGATTGACAATAAATGCTCTTTCTCAATCATTTGACTACTTTGGACCCTATTTCCCACCGGATTTGGTGTGGCCGGCTCTTGTGTGGCCTCCTCCCGCTCACAATTGACATAAACGAACCATCTTTACAAATCAAGCATGCAAAACATGATAAATTTTACTTTGTCCATACAAATGAGATATCCCACTTAAACATACAAGTCGTCAATCAAGCTTCACAAAAAAATACACTCCATGAAACAAAGCATGAGCTAACTCATCACGGAAGTCATTCATGATAGGGAGGGAGCCCGAAGCCCCTCACGCACCAGGGAGGAGCTCGTCATCATCGCTCTGGAGGAAGGATCTGTAGAGCCCAAGCCCTGGGAACCACTCCGACGCTGGCGCTTGCGAGTTGAAGTCGACACCGGCATGGATAGAAGGGCCGCTTGCCGAGGACTGCGAACTTAATCTTTGGGCCTCTAGAAATAATGCGCACCTGAAACTAAAATACCTAGAAAGGTGAACTGAATCTCTGGGCCTCTAGAAATAATGCAAGCCTGAAACTGAAATACCTAGAAAGGTGAACTGAATCTTTGCGCCTCTAGAAATAATGCAAGCCTGAAACTGAAATACCTAGAAAGGTGAACTGAATCTTTGGGCCTCTAGAAATAAAGCAAGCCTGAAACTGAAATACCTAGAAAGGTGAACTGCTAAGTTTTTAATATTCATTGAACTACTTCATTTTAGAATTGAACTTCGTGGTTTTTATCTTGAGTATTGGCGAAAAATGTCCAAAATGAAATTGTTTTTTTTGTTTTTTGAACTTCTAAATCCTAGGTTTTAATATACTTTGAACTTCTGTGTTTTTTTAATCTGAACTTCACATTTTTTTATTTTTTGAGTAAAGTTTTTGTTTTTGATTTTTAAATAAACATGATTTTGACTTTTTTTATTTTTGATCTTCATGGTCAATTCTTTAATTCCTTTTTTAATTTCAACATCTTCATTTTATTATTTAGTAATGAGAAAACATCTAAGTTTTTTAACCGTTGAACTTCTCTCTTATTTTACATTGAACTTGTTAGAGAAAAATATAGTTTTAAATAAGCAAACAATTTTCTAGGTTTTTACCTTTGAAATTTTAGGTTTTTTGACCTTCTCGATTATTTCAAATTGAACTTCTAGGGTTTTCAAATTTGAACTTCTACATTTTTTGACCTTCTCGGTTGTTTCAATATTTCTAGTTTTCTTTAAATCCATTTTTATAAAAAAAATTGAGTTGGTCTGTTATTTTGAGTTGGCCTTCTCTCTTATTTTTTAGAAACGAGGAAAATCTAACTTTTAAAAATTGGTTATTTTCTAGAAACGAGAAAAATCCAAAATTTTAATGCGCATCAAACTGCTGTGTTATTTTATTTTGACCTTCTTGGTTTTATTTTTTACCAATAGGGAAAATCTAATTCTTTATATGTGTTGGCCCTTTTTATTTGATGAATTTCTTCTATATTTGGCACATCTGAACTTTGAAACTTCTGAGACATGAACTTTTGGAGAAAAAGTTCGTTTATGTCCTTGCATGATTTATGTTTCAAGTTGATATCTGAAAAATCCCTCAGGTAGTGCAATAGTTGTAGTTGTACCAATTTTGGCGACACCTGGCTCAATTTTTTACTTAAATTTTGCGCTACTTTGTTACTTTAGTTTGAAGTTCTGCGTTTTAACAATAACAGAGTAATTATACGTTTATAAGAGAAAGGATTTTTATATTTTCTAAAAAGAATGAAAACTAAGCACACGCTCACCTCCAGGCACATGCCCAATTAATTTTATTCTCTGCAGACAAGTAATTTTTTTCTTTGACCAGCCTCAAGCATTTTGTTCGACCTACAAGGAGTAACTTGCTCGGCCTGACATTGGTTGTCTACAACCACGAGTTATTTTCTTCATATCTGAACTTCAAAAAATGAAAACATAGATGATTGTATCTCACGTACTATCAAACAAACAAAAAATATGAATGTGTCTCACAGAGAGCACAATTGAGCGTTGCGGCCAGTGCATAAAACACATCACATGCACGCGGAGAGGAGGGCCGCCGGCTTGAGCGTAAGATGCAGCAGAACATGGATTGCCGGAGTTCTCGCTGTAGGCAGGAGCAGGGCAGGGGTCTCCAAGCATGCATCTGTCTCATCACCCTTTTTTCTTCTTCCCCTCAGAATCTCCTTTTTTGTCTTCACCAAAATGGAGCCCGGTGTTTCCGGCGAGGATCTCACGGCCGCGAGGGGGAGGAAGCTTTAGGAGGACCATAGAGAAGAACATGGAAGTTCGCAAAATATTCAGTGAGCCGTTCATCTCCTTTGTTCAGAGAAAAAAGAGCGATGGTGGCGGGGAAGTAACAAGGACAACGGGACCGGAAGATAGCAAAGGAGCATGAGGGCCTCCGACGATGCTAGTGTCACCGGAAGGAGGCATGGGGAACCTTCCAGCCGGGGGAGGACCGCCCTGCCAACAGAGGAGGGGGTGGACTGCCGCGGCACTGGGGGAGCAGTCGAGATGGTTTCCGCTTTGGTGGGTTTTGTGGTGCCCTTGCGCACCACGCGAGGGGGTTGGGGTTTGCTCTTCTTTCTGAAACTGAATCTGAGACTGCAACACAGTGCACGTCAAGCTTCAGAAAGCGTCCAAAGTCCTGCAATCTTTGCATTTTTTTGCATATTATCACAACTTTCAGAAGCACCAAAGGATTGATCAACAACTCTTTTACATCCTTTTACAGATTCATTTACAAAGTTCAGAAGCTTTACATCCTTTCACACATTGTTACAATTACAATGTTCAGAAACAACGCGACACACCCCTTGGTTGGCCCTGTTTACACAATCTATCCAACACTTGCTCTGAACCTAGACAAAGCTTTGATGCTGCTAAGAACATAACTGACGAGAGCGACACTAGCCGCAGCCGATAGATGGTCATGGAAGCAAACGAATGAATAAATCATGTGTCTGTCTTCATCCTAGATCAACAACCAACCAGGGAGAATCAAAACTGTACCACCTCAAAAAATAAGCGCGCTTCATGATTCGACAGTGTAGCTCATGGTTGCCAACTTGTTTTCTTTACAGACATGATGCCCTCCTTGTCCTTCCTGAAGGTCATCAGGATCCACCCAGTGGGGTAGCCGGCAGGTTGGGGTACTAGGCGACATGGGGAGGCAGGAGGCCGGTGGCGTGCTTGTTCTCACGCCGGTGACGGTAGACGAGGAAGGCCCCGGCAGGATAGGAGGAAGGTCTCAGGGGCAGAGGAGGAAGGTCGCGGGGCTTGTGGATCTCCAGCGATGGTGGTTGTAGCGCTGGGCCGTGTGCGGCCATGGCGGGAATGCGGCGGCGGGACCCCGGAGGTGCACGAGCTAGGTGGACGGCGGTGGGGTCTCCGGGGAAGGCGCACGGCGGTGGGGTTCTACGGGGAAGGCGTACAACGGCGTGGGAGAAATCCAGGGGGTGGCGGCGCCGGCGCGATCCAGGAGGCTGGTCCTGGCGTTCGGCGGAGGATGGGGGGAGGTTTGGGGATCGGGCCAGCGGGTGTGGTGGGGGTGGGGGTGGGGATCGGGGCAGCGGGTGGGTGGCTTTTTCTGTGTGGTGGGTTTCTCAATCTCAGGAACTTGTATCGGGCCCTATATAGGGCTGTTGTGATCCAAATAACTATTCTATATAGGGTCACCCTGTGTGAGGAATAATTATTCTTCAACCCCCCTCTATTTTAACATCAATGCACCATAATTTTATGTTCTGTAAATTTTGTCTTATTTCAGACGTAAAAAGAGAACGTAAGAAAATATATAATCGCAGTAAAAATATGTTATGTTACGTAAATTTGAAATGTAAAAACATAGTGTAAAATGTACATAAAATGTAATTTTTCTGGGCTTCTGACCTTTTTTATGCCAAATTTTACGAAGTGAATCAATATGACTGTAACTATTTGTATTTGAAACATAATTTTTTTATGAAATGATCGTAAGATTACCTCGGATGAAGAATAACATATTCTGCACCCTAGTCTATCTATTCTGCTAATATTAGCAGAATAACTATACTGATAACACTTATATATATAATAGAAACAAAGGTTCCGTTAAACCTGTCGTTCGTCCAACCATTTTATAGACCTTCCCACTTCCTTTATTTTTGTTTTCATTAATCCTATATCTAAATTTTCTTCCACTTTCTTTTTCGATGTAAACTGAGTTTTCTCCCAGTACTTTTCCCTAGAACCAACTCAACTGTCCCACATCTAGCCTAAAAAATAATAATACCCCACGTCCTATTAACTCATCAAATTAAAATGATATTTTATTTCATAAATTGAAAGTTCTTACAAAATAATAATAATAATAATTGTTTATATATAACTTGGCAAGTTAACTCCTAGTGATTGCGTACATAAGCTTGCAAAGATTTTACTGACCAATGCAGTAATAGACATGCAATCATGTGTTTATGTTTTTATAACATTTCTCCTTCCAGCCCAACATGATATTTTCACCCAGCCCAGCAAGTCCGCGGATTTCGAGAAAAATGCAAATGGGCTTTAAATTCAACCATATATATGAATGGGCTGCATAGATGCTACATCATTGTTTCACCCAGCCCACCAAATGGACTAAAAAACAAATGGACTGGCTGACATGTGGGCCAGTAGGTCGAAGCCTAAGCAAGGCGCCGGATTCAGATCCAACGCCCGACAGTCTTCTTCAATCTCTCGTCTTCTTCCCCCAGCGCTGTCGGGACCGCCCGCTCCAGCTTCCGGCGTCTAGCGGCGTTGTTGTGTGTGACTCGTAGCGAAAAGCTACCCCGCCGACAGCCAGGCCATCCCTCCACTCCGCACCTCCTGTTATTCTCTACCGAGTGTAGGCCCACCTCGCACCCGAACCAGTCAAGTTTCCCACTCCTCTCCGTCTGTGACTCCACTACCGCGTCTTCCCCATATCTGGGTCATTCCAGTCTGGGGCCTCGCCGTCGTCCACCGCCTTGCGGAGCTTGGCGCGGCGTGGTCAACAAACGAGAGTCATCAGAAGAGGACTGCACATGAGAGCCTGATGGCTAGGACCCACGAGGTCCACGGTCGGACACAAGGAAAGTTCCTCCTTATTAAGCTGTTTCCTCCCCCTGACAGCTGGGACCCACCGACTGTAACTTTGCACGGAAGAAAGTGCCTCCTTGTTATGTGAAAAAAACTATTCCTCCCGTTGACAGCTAGGACCCGATAGATTTGGTGGCTGACTTGTGGGCCTACTAAGCAGACGTGTATGCAGGGCTTTGTCAACTTAATCAATAAATGATTCTAGCAGCTAGACCGTTGGATGTTAATCCAATAGTCGTGCTCCTTCTTCAACCTCTGTTCTTGCTCCTGTCTCCCTTGGGCAGCAGTGCTGCCGCGCACCCCGAACCAGTCAAGTATCCCACTCCTCCATCTGCGACTCCATTGCCGCGTCTTCCCCATCTTCGGGTCATTCTAGTCTGAGGCCTCGCCGTCGTCCACCGGCCTTGGTGCGCTCGACATGGTGTGGTCAAGAAGGTCAACAAACGAGAGTTATCGCAAGATGACTGTACGTGAGAGGCTGACAGCGGGGACGCACCACGCGCATGGACACATGCATGCAACTACATCCTTTTTATCGTGAAAAATAATGTTTTCTCCCCCTGACTGCTGGGACCCACCAGCTACATCTTCGAACGCAAGGAAGTGTGTCCATATTACGGGCAAAAAAAAACCGATTCGGCCCCTGACTGCTGGGACCCACCAGCTACATCTTCGCACGTAAGGAAGTGCCTGACAGTCGAGACCCACCTGGTCGAAGCGTACATAGCATTGTCATTCTGGTCGCGAACGTGTACGCACATACTGGTCGATGTAGAGGCGCGCACATGTTGTAGTAGAGGCGCGCACGTGTCGTAGTAGAGGCACACATGTAGCATGTACATGTACGTACAGCGGCCAGGGTGCAAGAAAGTAAATATGGCCACGTACGTACATACGGTTGGGATCTCGAACGCCTACTCACGCATACGTACGGCCAGGGTTCGTGTACATGGCTAGATCGGAACACAGAAACTGTGTCGTCGTCGTGTTCATGGGGAGGCAACAGAATGTGTCGTGTTCATCGGGAGGCAACAGAACGCGTGCTGTTCATCGGGAGCCAACCAGCTGGGTCGAAACGAATATGTCATCGTGTTCATCAGGAGGGCTTGGAAGGAACAGCCGATGGAAACGAGGCCTGGCGTACCGCAGGACGGAGGAAACAACCTTGTGTTTGACCAACCATGGTCGAAACGGGATCCTATTCATCGGGGGGTCTAGCGTACCGCAAAACAGAGGAAATGAACTTATGTTGGACCTGCTATGGTCGAAACAGGGTCCCATTGATCGGGAGGGGTGTGGAATACCGCAAAACAAAGGAAACGGACTTGTGTTGGAGCACTACGGTCGAAACGAGGTCCTGTTCATCGGGAGGGGTGTGGCGTACCGCAAAACGGGACTCCACGGGATACTATTCATCTCCACCGTCGACCTCCTCCAGCCTCCACGGGCTACTGTTCATCCACCGTCGACCTCCTCTAGCCTCCACCTGCGACTGTTTATCCACGTGCTCCTGTTCATCTAGCCTCCACCACACGCTCCTCGATCGGCTACTGTTCAACCAGCCATCTCCACGGGGTCCTGTTCAACTACCCCTCCACCGGCTACTGTTCAACCAGCCCTCCATCGGCTACTGTTCAACCTCCCCTCCACGGGGTCCTATTCATCCATCCATCCATGGGGTCCTCTTCATCCGCGTCCAACCAGCTCGATATCGGGGTCCTGTTCATCCGGAGGCAACACCACGGGGTAATGTTCATCCAACCCCCACCGGGAACTGTTCATCCAACCCCCCCCCTCCCGCAAGAATGCTCATTGTTCATCCATAGGCAGCATCGATCGGCTTCAGTTAGCAGCAGTAGCGAAGGAATCGCTCGATCGCTCGGGTTCAGTAACACGTAACTTGCAGTGCAATCGCTCGGGTTCAGTTAGAGCCCAATGCCTCACACCCACGCGCGTACGTGTATGAGAGAAACACGCATCGCTCGGCCCCCGACCACCCAGGAATTCCCCGATATTTTCCTCGCCCTCGCCTCTACGACGGTTTTTTCTGACATGCACGACCCAAAGAATGTCATACAGCTGCGTCTCCAGCCCGCCCAGGACAAAAAGCCCATTTTCTGGCATGATTTTTTATCATAGAAGTAGGAGCCCACCACATATATGATGATATTGGTTTTTGTCACAATTATGGTCATAGAAGTGTCATAAGTATGACAGAAAAAAAATTCGTTCGACCCAAAATGTCACGGATGTGTCTTTTTTTTTGTAGTGATATGTTTCACCAAAATCAATACCTTCTACTTGTGTGTACCCTTGTGCAACAAGTCATGCCTTGTTTCTCACCACAATGCCATTTTCATCTTGCTTATTGCGGAAAATCCATTTTGTGCCAATGATACTGTCATTCTTGGGATTCAGTTTATCAACCAGTTCCCATACATCATTCAATTCGAATTGCACCAACTCCTCTTGCATGGCATTCATCCAATCTGGATCGCTCATGGCTTCTTCATACTTGGTAGGTTCTGCCAATGAAATAAAGGAGAACCTGTCACAGTAGTTAGCTAAACGAGTGCGTGAATAAGTTGTGGGTCGATAACCTAGATTCTCAATTTCATCGTGAATTAATGAAGGATCAACTTGATTTGCCACATGAGGATGAGCATTTTCTTTGTGATGGTCATTATCATCGGTATCAACATTTATATCATCATTCCCTTCAGGAGTGCCATTTTGATCGGCATTTGGATTTTGACTTCCATTTCCATTCGGAGGAGCATTTTCTTCGGTTGTGGCTTGACGAGTTCTGTTTCGAGTGGTAGGAGCATCATCATCAGAGGACTCAAGTGCATTTCCTTCAACATGATTGATGCTCCCAATGGCCATTTGCCGAATAGCATCAGAAATCAGCAGTTCATCTATCACATTTGGCAGGTGGTCCTTTTGAGAGCCATTAGATTCATCAAACCGCACATTTGCCGTTTCTATAACCTTCATGTGGTGAGAGTTATAGACACGATACGTATGCGAGTTTGAGCCATAACCGAGAAGAAAACCTTCATGTGCCTTAGGTGCAAACTTGGAAGAGTGATTCATATCAAGAATGTAACAAGGTGCACCAAAAACATGTAAATAAGAAACATTTGGTTTCTTGCGAGTGATAAGCTCATATGCAGTTTTCTTAAGGAGCTTGTGAAGATAAACACGATTGATAACATGACAAGCAATGTTAATAGCATCAACCCAGAAGCGAATGGGAGTTTCGTACTCATTGAACATAGTTCTTTCCATTTCAATGAGAGTTCTATTCTTTCGTTCAACAACTCCATTATGTTGGGGAGTGTATGCAACAGAGAACTCATGAGTAATACCATGATCATTGAGAAATTCAGCAATATGAGTATTTTTGAACTCAGTTCCATTGTCACTTCTGACATGCTTAATTCGCACATCATATTCATTCCGGGCCTTCTTAGTGAAGCTTTTGAAGATTTCTTGAGTGCAGATCTTGTCTTCAAGGAAGAATACCCAAGTGTAAGCAGAGAAATCATCAACAATAACCAGGCCATAATGACTGCCACCGAAGCTTGCATAGTTTTGAGGACCGAATAAATTCATATTAAGAATTTCCAAAGGCCTTGTTGTGGTCATAATTGTCTTCGATGAATGATGCTACTTAGCCAATTTACCAGCCTCACAAGGAGCACAAAGGCGGTTCTTGTCGAATTTCACATCAGGAATGCCACGGAGATGATTTTCTTCACGAGGGTCTGCAAATTTCTCATACCTGCATGACCAAGTCTATGGTGCCACAGCCGTCCTTCGGTTGCTTTTGCAAGCAAGCAAGTTTGGACAGAGGGACCCTTAGAGAAATCCACAATATAAAGATCACCCTTTCTAATTACCTCAAAGACGAAGGAATTGTCAGAGGCCATGAAGACAATGCATTTGGATATAGAGAATAAGACTAGCATGCCTAGATCACATAGCTTGCCAACTGACATAAGATTGAATCCAAGGGATTGAACAAGCAGCACATCATCAATAGATTTGTCTTTGGATATAGCAATTTTACCTAGCCCAATCACCTTCCCTTTGTTGTTGTCACCAAAAGTGTTATACTTTAGAGGAGAAGTAGTTAAGTCGGGGTCGAGAAACAACGACTTGTCTCCAGTCATATGACTAGTGCATACACTATCCATTATCTATTCAGTGCACCCGGAGACATAGTCCTACAGAAGAATTAGGCTTTCTTAACCACCCACATCTTTGCAGGTGGCTTCGTGACAAATGAACGTGCAGGATATGATTTATTTCGATAAGCATAGTTGTTGCTCGATGAGGTGCGAGCATAATTGAAAGAATACGCATTGAAATTCTTTCCAAACGAATGAGCATAGTGATTGTATCCAGTATGCATATACCCATTCTGTCGAATTCTTTGTGCCTGCATCGTTAGTTGAGCAGAAATAGACAAAGCATCAACAATTTGTTAGGCACCCAAATAGCTTTCTTTGGGGGCCATTTCTGCTATTTGGTCCAAAATAGCGAGCAACAGTCTCGCCATGTTGATTCTTGAACAACTTATAGTTGTCTAGGGAATCATCATTAGGATTTTCAGGAATAGAGAGTAGTATCCCGAAAGTAATGCCGGATCGAGTGTTTTACTGTTTGCAGGAACCCACACAGTTTGAGGATATTGATGTGGTTCCCAATAAGTGCCATTTTCATTCAGCTTCCTTTCGAAACCGATACCTTCCTTTCTGGGATTTTTGTGAAGAATAGATTTCTTAAGAACATCGCAAAGGGTTTGGTGTCATTTGAGAGATTTGAACATTCTTGTCTGAAGAAGATCCTTCAACCTAGCATTTTCATCAAAAACAGAACCATTTTCCTTGATTGAGGGGTTAGCACTCGCAGATGATTCAACATTGGTTCGTTCAAGACATTTTAAACATGGTGGCTCACACACTTCAGGTTTATCCTTGAGTTGTTGGGTGAGAAGAGAATTTCTCTCATCAAATCATCATGAGCCTCTCTTAGTGCCTTGAGTTCTTGTTTCCTTTTCAGGTAATCGTAGGTCAATTTCGTGGTCTGTTGAGAGAAAATCATGACGAGTTGAGAGTTCATCCATTCGGACTTGAGAGTGGAATACTCGTCGGTCAACAACTGATTTTTCTCCACCTCCTCAACAAACAACCCTTCAGATTTCCTGAGGGTTTTCTCAATTTTCTCAAGAGAATTTTGTTGTATGTTGGCAATTTTGATCAGCTTAGCATGGTCATCCTCATCAGAAGAATATTGATCATTGGAGTGAGCCTTGTGATGTTTGGAGGATACATTTTCTTTTGAAGCCTTGGCCATGAAGTAGTAGGCAGGAGTTTCAGCGTCTCTTGACAGATTCCCGAAGAATTTCGTTGCAGGAGAAGGTGTGCATGCTATGCCAGCCATGCCTGAGTCAGAGTCCACATCTGACTCATTCTCTTCTTCAGAGGCAGATGATTCTTCTTCTTTAGAATCCATCTCCTTGCCGATGTATGCTTTGGCCTCACGAGAAGTATTTTTGCGGTTGGAGGAGGACTTGGAGGGGTTCCTTGATGAAGATCTTGACGAAGATATCGAAGTGGAGTTGTCATTTTTCTTGAAGAATTTCTTTGTTTTCTTTTCTTCGTTGGAGTCGTAGTTGTTTCTCTTGCTTTTGCCTTGATAGTTGCCCGAATAATGTCTCCCACTAGCACGGATTTTAGCTTCCTAGAGAGGGCAGTCCGAAATGAAGTTTCCTGGCTTTTTGCACTTGAAATAGGTGTATTCTCCGGCAGGTTTTGATGAAGATTTTGAACCCCTGGAGTTGCCTGAACTTCTTTTTTGGAACTGGCTCTTCTTGTGGAAACAATGGAATCGTTTCGTGATCAGTGCAAGATCTTTGCTGAGTCATTCTGGATCATCTGAATCTTTTTCGGCATTTCCATCTGAGGAGGAATCAGCCACAACTTTGAGAGCATGATTTTTTGCATTGAGTTGAGCCATACAGATCTATTTTCTCATCTTGTTGTTCCCCGTGAGCGTTAAATCTTTCCATGACATCAGCAGATGTGAGGGACTTGAAATCATGACATTCATGAATCATCGGGACAAGAGTATCGAATGAATTGTCAAGCGATCTGGGCAGTTTCTCGACAACTTCATGGTCGGTGATATCTTTGGCGCCGAGACCTTGAAGTTCATTTGCTATATCACTGAGACGATCAAAGGTTTGCTGACATCTTTCATTTCCAACACGCTTGAAGCGATTGAATTTCGCTCGCAGGGTATCAATTCAAGCTTCCTTCTGAGTTGAAACTCCTTCATTGGTCTTTTCGTGGACATCTTACAGTTCCTTTGCAGTGTCACACTGACGATACCGATGGAATTGTGCTCGAGAGAGATGGCCACCAATCTCATCTTTGGCTTGAGCATCCAGTTGAATGAGCTTCTTTTCTTCATCGGTAGAGCTTGAGGAATAGCGACTGTGAGCCCAAGTTGCACCATGTTCCACATATATTCATCTATTGCTCGGAGACGGATCTTCATCTTCTCCTTCCAGAAGGGATAGTCCGCCCCATCGAATAAGAGAATCTTGAGATGCGACTTATAGTTCACTGAAGACATACTTAAACTCCAAAGTCGTTAGACTAAAATGAGTAGAGTCAAGGAGTACCTTGCTCTGATACTAATTGTAGGAACAAAGTATGTCTATCAGAGAGGGGGGTGAATGGGAGTTTTAAATTTTATTTAGAAAACTTAATCTCTTAGAACCCAGCAGAAGAACGAATGAAAAATAAACTATTGTAAACTAACACAGAGTACCGAAGGGAAACTAAAGCATGCTTTGATGCAAATCATACGAACAAAAATGCATTGAAGGTAAACATGAGTGATAGAGATAACCAAAGATGCTCGATGGTGACAAGGAATTTGTTTAACCAGTTCGTCCTTCTGAACAAGTACTACGTCTGGTTGGAGGGGTTGTGACTTAACACGGAAGATAAACTCTCTTCACCTTACTCAAAAATCGGTTCGTCAACCGATGCCGATTACTCGTGGTAGATACTTAAAGGCGATCTCCGAACCTTTACAAACTTCTTCTTCAAGAACCACAATCACTCTTGGTCTCTGAAGAAATTGACACCTAACTGTCTAGAGAGTTTGCAGCTCTCAAGAGTAATAGGCGGAGCGTACTAAACTTAGATTCCAGTGATGCTGAACCACTATATAATTCTTCGGCTCTAGGGTTTTTCTCTTGGTGGATTTTAAACTCAAATCGCTCAGAGAGTGGGTTGCTCAACAATCTTCTCAGAAATCAGACGGAGAAGCCACCGGACAAAGCCGACGCGGGGTGGCTATTTATAGCCGCAGCCTTCCCAGATGGGAAATGACCATTTTGGGCACGAGGTCCAGCCAATGGCCAACCGACACGTTCACAATGGTCGGATTTTGGAGCAACGGTAACATTACTTGAGGAACAAGTAATGCTAACTCCTCAGTCCAAGGCAAATCTCTTGCAGCAAACAAGATCACAGTCTCTTGCTGGCAATTATTTACACGGAACACAAAGAGATTTCTCTCACAACTTTCATAGGATTTGGGTTAAGCATCAGAGAATCAATGCTTCGAATGCTACACCCCTCTTAATAGTATGGTGGTCATATGACACAATGAAATAATAGGAACAACGAAACAAATGCTACGTCTTCACTTCGTCTTCATTCTTCCTCGAACACAGTCATATGCTTCAAACAGACACCAAACCAATTGCTTAAACTTCAGCAATTTTTAGGGGTCACTCTTGTTAGCTTTGTCTTTGGTGATAACCTTCGGTGCACAGCAGGGAGATTATCTTCGTCATTTGCATCGAACTCCTCGATACTTCAGGGACCTGTTACTCTGTGTGCACTAGCAAACACAAAGTCCAACACTATTTATGTCAACAAACTCCAAAACATAAGGGGCCTATCATTGCACCAACAAAGGTGGCCGGCCGGCCACCCTTGGGGCGCCTCTTGGCTGACTCCCCTACCCCACCTATATATATGATGGAGGGGGAGTCACAAAAAGACCATGACAATCTCTTAGCCGTGTGCGACGCCCCTCTCCACAGTTTAGTCCTTCGTCCAGTTTTTCCGCAGTGCACGACGAAGCCATGCGGGAACAAGTTCACCATCATTGTCACCATGCTGTCGTGTGATGACCCACAAGTATAGGGGATCTATCGTATTCCTTTCGATAAGTGAGAGTGTCGACCCCAACGAGGAGCAGAAGGAAATGATAAGCGGTTTTCGATAAGGTTTTCTCTGCAAGCACTGAAATAGTAGGTGATAGACAGTTTTGTGATGAGATAAATATTAACAAACAAAAAGTAAATAAAGTAAATAAAGTGCAGCAAGGTGGCCCAATCCTTTAGGTAGCAAAGGATAAGCCTGGACAAATTCTAATAATGAAGAAGGAGCTCCCGAGGACACATTTGGAATTATCGCTGCTAGTTTTCATCACGCTCATAAGATTCGCTTGGTACTTTGATAATTTGATATGTGGGTGGACCGCACTTGGGTACTGCCCTAACATGGACAAGCATCCCATTTATGATTAACCCCTATTGCAAGCATCCGCAACTACAAAAAGGAGTATTAAGGTAAACCTAACCACATCATTAAACATATGGGTCCATATCAACCCCTAACGAAGCAACGCATAAACTAGGGTTTAAGCTTTTGTCACTCTAGCAACCCATCATCTACTTATTACTTCCCTATGCCTTCCTCTAGGCCCAAATAATGGTGAAGTGTCATGTAGTCGACGTTCACATAACACCACTAGAGGAAAGACAACATACATCTCATCAAAATATCGAACGAATACCAAATTCACATGACCACTAATAGCAAGACTTCACCCATGTCCTCAGGAACAAACATAACTACTCAAAGCATATCCATGTTCATAATCAGAGGGGTAATAATATGTATAAAGGATCTGAACATATGATCTTCCACCAAGTAAACCAAATAGCATCAACTACAAGGAGTAATCAACACTACTAGCAACCCGCAGGTACCAATTTGTGGTTTGGATACAAGATTGGATACAAGAGATGAATTAGGGTTTTGAGAGGAGATGGTGCTGGTGAAGATGATGATGGAGATTGACCCCCTCCCGATGAGAGGATCGTTGGTGATGATGTTGGTGATGATTTCCCCCTCCCGGAGGGAAGTGTCCTCGGCAGAACAGCTCCACCAGAGCCCTAGATTGATTCCTCCAAGGTTCCGCCTCATGGCGGCGGAGTTTCGTCCCGTAAGCTTGCCCACGATTCTTTCCAAGAAAAAACCCTTCATATAGCAGAAGATGGACGCCGGAGGCCCACCAGGGGGGTCAGGAGATAGGGGGCCGCGCCCTACAGGGGGGCGCGCCCTCCTGTCTCCTGGACAGGTCGTGGGCCCCCTGGCCTATTTCTTTCGCCCATAAATTCTTATTAAATCCAAAAAGTTGTTTCGTGGAGTTTGAGGGCATTTGAAGTTGTGCAGAATAGGTTTCCAACGTTTGCTCCTTTTCCAACCAGAATTCCAGCTGCCAGCATTCCCCCTCTTCATGGTAAACCCTGTAAAATAAGAGAGAATATCCATAAGTATTGAGATATAATGTGTAATAACAGCCCATAATACAATAAATATTGATATAAAAGCATGATGCAAAATGGACGTATCAACTCCCCCAAGCTTAGACCTCGCTTGTCCTCAAGCGGAAGCCGAAATCGAAAAATATGTCCTCATGTTTAGAGATAGAGGTGTCGATAAAAATAAAATACAGACATGAGGGCATCATGATCAATCTAATAACAGCAACATATATAGATTTTGTCATATGATTTCCTTTGTTCAAGTAATAAGCAATTCACAATGTAAAGTATGGTTCAAAAACTTCACTGGGAACTAACAAACTATAATCTCAGTCATTGAAGCAATTGCAATTTATCGTAACATCAGAAAGAGTCATTAATAGAGTTTTTCAACAAGCTCACATACTCAACTATCTCGTAGTCTCCCATAATTGTTAACACTCATGCAATACTTGTGGTTATAGAGTTTCATCCGGACACTGAGAAAGATAGGGGCTTATTGTGTTGCCTCCCAACGTATTCACCTTTAGGTGATGTCAACAATAATAGCCTACGCCAACTTACATCTAATTGGATATATATATATATATCATGATCTTTTAAACACGAAGAGCTTGCCAAAGGATGAAATGAAAAAGGGAAAGGTGAGGATCACCTTGACTCAAGCATAAAGTAAAAACATAAAGTGAAAGATAGGCCCTTCGCAGAGGGAAGAAGAGGTTGTCATGTGCGTTTAGGGCTGATGCATAAAATCTTAGTGCAAAAGAACGTCACTTTATATTGCCCCTTGTATGTGGACCTTTATTATGCAGTCCGTCGCTTTTATTACTTCCACAACAAGTTCGTGCAAAGTTTATTTTCTCTGCACTAATAAGTCATACATATTTAGAGAGCAATCTTTATTTCTTGCACCGATGACAACTTACTTGAAGGCTCTTACTCAATCCATAGGTAGGTATGGTGGACTCTCATGGCAAAACTATGTTTAAGGATATTTGGAAGCACAACTAGTATCTCTACTTGGTGCAAGGAATTTGGCTAGCATGAGGGGGAAAGGCAAGCTCAACATGTTTTGGAAGGTCAATGACAATATACTTTAACTGAGATGTCGGAAAACATAAACCATTACGTTGTCTTCCTTGTCCAACATCAACTCTTTTAGCATGTCATACTTAATAAGTGCTTCACAATCATAAAAGATGTCCAAGATAATATATTTATATGTGTTTTGAACCCCTCTTTCTTTATCACTTCCTATTAATTGCAACGATGACCAAGACTATGTTCATCAACTCTCAATAATTTTTATGCCTCATACTTTCTATGTGTGAAGTTATCACTATCCATAAGATCAATATGAACTCTTTTGTTCTTTCTACTTTCTCAAGATGATAGCAATCATAGCAAAGCCCTTGACTCAACAATAATCTTTATTATAGATAGCACACGGACACGATTACATAAAGAGATCACAAAGCAAAACTCAAAACTACTTGATATTAAAACTTCAATCTACTAGATCAAGATACTACTAAAAGGATCGAACTAAATAAAGCGGTAAAGATAGGAGTGTGATGGTGATACGATACCGGGGCACCTCCCCCAAGCTTGGCAGTTGCCAAGGGTAGTGCCCATACCCATATGGTTATTTCTCCTTCTTCACGGTAGGTGTTGTGATCTTCTTGGCGATGATGCCCTTCAGGATACGGTTCTCCTCCTCGAGCTTATTGACTTGTTATTTGAGGTCCATATTTTCTTTACGAAGCTTACCCGTGACGGACAAAGCTCCTTTTACCCAAGGATGCTGCATAGCTTGTGGACAACAAGAGAAACTCTTTTTCATAGTTTCATAAGAAATAAATCTAGAGTTGGAAGGAGTGACCGAAGTAGGGACAGCAAGGCTAGGGAGTTCCCCCATAATGAATTCTGCTCAGAGACGAGAGGTAACTTCTTGATCCTCCTCCATGGCACCTATTCTTTTCAAATCAGCCTCCATCTCATCCTCCGTTGCTGGTCCAAAGTGATAGGCATCACTATTTGCTCCAGGACCTGGCGTTGGGTGAGACACCCGACTCTCCCCAACTGACTCTTGAGAAGACATCTTGCTTTATTCTGCAACAAGGACAGCTCGAAACGAAGACAGAGGATATTTGCGTGATATGGTGGTCAAAACCTTCAGGAGTATATATAATGAATATTTACTGACCAAAATACGTAACATACCAGAAAACGGAGTCCGACAGGCACACGAGGTGCCCACGAGACAGGGGGCGCACCCTACAGGGGGGCGCGGCCTCCTCTCTCGTGGGAGCCTCGTGTCCCTTTCGGACTACTTCTTTCTTCCTAAAATTCTTAAATAATTCAAAACTGATAAAAATTGCCATTAGAGTTGTTTTGGAGTCAGTTTACTTACCGTACCACGTACCTATGCCTTTTCAGAATCTGGAACGTTCTGGAAAGTGTCTCTTATGTATTCCTCAAGGGTTATGGTTTCAATGATATTAGTTTCAACATTGATAGGATTACCTGAAATATAATGTTTAATTCTTTGACCATTTACCACCCTCGGATTTGTGCCTTCGAAGTTGTTGATTTTTATAGCACCAGAACGATAGACCTCTTCAATAACGTAGGGACCTTCCCATTTTGAGAGAAGTTTTCCTGCAAAAAATCTTAAACGAGAGTTGAACAATAACACATAATCTCCTACGTTAAACTCACGCTTTTGTATCTTCTTATCATGCCAGCGTTTGACATTTTCTTTGAAAAGCTTGGCATTCTCATATGCTTGGGTTCTCCATTCATCAAGTGAGCTAATATCAAACAACCTCTTCTCACCGGCAAGAGTCATAATTGAGCTCTTTAATAGCCCAATATGCTTTATGTTCAAGTTCAAGAGGTAAATGACATGCTTTTCCATAAACCATTTTATATGGAGACATACCCATTGGATTTTTGTATGCAGTTCTATAGGCCCATAATGCATCATCAAGTTTTTTGGACCAATTCTTTCTAGATCTATTCACAGTCTTTTGCAAAATTAATTTGAGCTCTCTATTGCTCAACTCTACTTGACCACTAGACCGCGGATGATAAGGAGATGTTATTCTATGATTAACATCATACTTAGCGAGCATCTTATGGAAAGCACCATGAATAAAATGTGAACCACCATCAGTCATAAGATATCTAGGGACTCCAAACCTCGGAAAAATAACTTCTTTAAGCATTTTAATAGAAGTGTTATGATCAGCACTACTAGTTGGAATAGCTTCTACCCACTTAGTAACGTAATCAACAGCAACTAAAATATGTGTATAACTATTGGAGGCAAGAAAAGGTCCCATATAATCAAAGCCCCAAACATCAAACGGTTCAATAACAAGAGAATAATTCATAGGCATTTCTTGACGTCTACTAATGTTACCTATTCTTTGACATTCATCACAAGATAAAACAAACTTACGAGCATCTTTGAAAAGAGTAGGCCAATAAAAGCCAGATTGTAGTACCCTGTGTGCAGTTCTATCTCCAGCATGGTGTCCTCCATAGAATTCAGAGTGACACTTGCGTAGGATTTGTTCCTGTTCATGCTCAGACGCACAACGTCTAATAATACCATCTACTCCTTCTTTATAAAGGTGTGGATCATCCCAGAAGTAATGTCTTAAATCATAAAAGAACTTTTTCTTTTGCTGGTATGTGAAACTAGGTGGTATATATTTAGCAACAATGTAATTAGCATAATCAGCATACTAAGGAGCAGTACGAAAAGCATTGACAACCGCTAATTGTTCATCAGGAAAGCTATCATTAATAGGCAGTCGGTCATCAAGAACATTCTCTAACCTAGACAAGTTGTCTGCAATGGGGTTCTCAGCTCCCTTTCTATCAATAATATGCAAGTCAATTTCTTGGAGCAAGAGAACCCATCTAATGAGTCTAGGCTTAGCATCTTTCTTTTCCATAAGATATTTAATAGTAGCATGATCAGTGTGAATAGTAACTTTGGAATCAACAATGTAAGGTCTAAACTTATCACATGCAAACACAACTGCTAAGAACTCTTTTTCAGTAGTAGCATAATTTCTCTGGGCAGTATCAAGAGTCTTACTAGCATACTGGATAACATTCAATTTCTTATCGACTCTTTGCCCTAAAACAGCACCTACAGCATAATCACTAGCATTGCACATAAATTTCAAAAGGTAAATTCAATCAGGTGGCTGAACAATAGGTGCAGTGATCAAAGCTTTCTTAAGTGTTTCAAATGCTTCTACACAATCATCATCAAAGACAAAAGGAATATCTTTTTGCAATAAATTAGTCAGAGGCCTAGAGATTTTAGAAAAGTCCTTAATGAACCTCTTATAAAAACTAGCATGACCAAGGAAACTTCTTATTCCTTTTATGTCCTTGGCACATGGCATCTTTTCAATAGCATCAACTTTTGCTTTATCAACTTCAATACCTCTCTCAGAGATCTTGTGCCCCAAGACAATACCTTCATTAACCATAAAGTGACACTTTTCCCAATTCAGGACGAGACTAGTGTCTTCGCATCTCTGCAAAACTCGATCAAGGTTGCTCAAACAATCATCAAAGGAGGATCTGTAGATGGAGAAATCATCCATGAATACCTCACAAATCTTTTCACAAAAATTAGAAAATATAGCCATCATGCATATTTGAAAGGTAGCAGGTGCGTTACATAAACCAAAAGGCATACGTCTATAAGAAAAAGTACCAAAAGGGCAAGTAAAAGTAGTTTTAGATTGATCCTTTGCTGACACGGGTATTTGAGAGAAGCCAGAATAACCATCTAGAAAGAAAAAATGTGTGTGTTTGGATAGCCTTTCTAGCATTTGATCAGTAAAAGGTAAAGGGTAATGATCTTTCTTAGTAGTTTTATTTAACTTACAGAATCAATTACCATCCTATAACCTGTAATAATTCTTTGCGGGATCAATTCATCTTTATCATTAGGAACAACGGTAATACCTCCCTTTTTGGGGCCACAATGGACATGGCTTACCCATTCACTATCAGCAACGGGGTAAATAATACCTGCCTCAAGGAGCTTTAGTATCTCCTTTCTTACCACTTCCTTCATCTTGGGATTTAATCGTCTTTTAGGATCTCTAACTGGTTTGGCATCTTTCTCCACTGAAATTTTGTGTTGACATAATGTGGGACTAATGCCCTTAAGATCATCCAGAGTATATCCAATAGCAGCTCTGTGCTTCTTCAGAGTTTTCAATAATCTTTCTTCTTCTTTCTCTGAATGGTTAGCACTAATAATAACAAGATATATTTCTTTTTCATCAAGATAAGCATACTTAAGATTATCAGGTAAAGGTTTGAGTTCAAACACGGGATCACCCTTGGGTGGAGGGGGATCCCCAAGAATTTCAAAGGGAAGGTTGTGTTTCATCATAGGTTCTTGTTTAAGGAACAATTCATCTATTTCTTCCCTTTCCTTCATAAACATATCGTTTTCATGGTCTAGCAAATATTGTTCTAACGGATCGGTCGGAGGAATAGCAATGGAATCAAGACCAATAATTTCATCCTTACTAGGTAATTCCTCTTCACGGTGTTGTCTACGAAATTTAGAAAAGTTGAACTCATGAGACATATCACCTAGACCAATAGTAACAACATCCTTTTCGCAATCTATCCTAGCATTAACGGTGTTCAAGAAGGGTCTACCAAATATAATGGGACAAAAGCTATCTTGTGGGGAGCCAAGAACAAGAAAATCAGCAGGATATTTAGTTTTCCCACACAAGACTTCAACATCTCTAACAATTCCCATTGGTGAAATAGTATATCTATTGGCAAGTTTAATTGTGACATCAATATCTTCTAACTCAGTAGGTGCAATATCGTGCTTAATTTCTTTGTATAAGTCAATAGGTATCGCACTAGCACTAGCACCCATATCACATAAACCATGATAACAATGATCTCCTATTTTAACAGAAATAACAGGCATGCCTACCATAGGTCTATGTTTATCTTTAGTACAAGGTTTGGCAATTCTAGCAGTTTCATCACAGAAATAAATAACATGCCCATCGATATTATCAGACAAGAGATCTTTAACAATAGCAACATTAGGTTCAACTTTGATTTTCTCAAGAGGTGTATGAGTTCTAATATTGCTCTTACGAACAACAGTCGAAGCTTTAGCATGATCTTTTATCCTAACAGGAAAAGGAGGTTTTTCAACATAAGCAGTAGGAACAATAGGATCACTATAGGTAATAGTCTTTTCTTCGACTGTAATAGGTGCAACTACTTTCACTTCAACAGGAGGATTGTATTTAAACCACTTCTCTTTAGGGAGATCAACGTGAGTGGCAAAAGATTCACAAAAAGTAGCTACTATCTCAGAGTCAAGTCCATACTTAGCGCTAAATCCACGAAAAGCATCGGTATCCATAAAAGATTTAACACAATCGAACTGAGGTGTCATACCTGACTCCTTAACATCGTCGGAACCCCAATCTTCAGAGTTACGTTTAATTATTTCCAATAAGTTCCATTTGAAGTCAATAGTCTTCAGCATATAAGAACCAGCACAGGAAGTATCGAGCAGGTTGCGATTATCAAGAGAAAGTCGAGCATACAAATTCTGAATAATCATTTCCCGAGAGAGCTCATGATTGGGGCATGAATATAACATTGACTTAAGCCTCCCCCAAGCTTCAGCGATGCTTTCTCCTTCGCGAGGCCAGAAATTATATATGTAATTACGATCACGATGAACAAGATGCATAGGATAGAACTTCTGGTGAAATTCCAACTTCAATCGCTTATAATTCCAAGATCCTGTATCATCACATAGCCTATACCATGTAAATGCATCTCCCTTTAAAGATAAAGGGAAGACCTTTCTTTTAACAACATCATC
The DNA here is from genome assembly GCA_021437245.1 of Aegilops speltoides. Lineage (NCBI taxonomy): Eukaryota > Viridiplantae > Streptophyta > Magnoliopsida > Poales > Poaceae > Aegilops > Aegilops speltoides. The sequence continues at coordinate 305,986,360 of CM038142.1, read as the reverse complement.
GGGATTAGTTTCCATAGTGACAAGTAACAGAAAAATTCAGCACACTATATAAATGCTTCCTTACCAAGTTTCACTCACCAAAAGCGGTACACTCCCCAGCAACGGCGCCAGAAAAGAGTCTTGATGACCCACAAGTATAGGGGATCTATCGTAGTCCTTTCGATAAGTAAGAGTGTCAAACCCAACGAGGAGCAGAAGAAAATGATAAGCGATTTTTGATAAGGTTTTCTCTGCAAACACTGAAATAGTAGGTGATAGATAGTTTTGTGATGAGATAAATAGTAACGAGCAAAAAGTAAATAAAGTGCAGCAAGGTGGCCCAATCCTTTAGGTAGCAAAGGATAAGCCTGGACAAATTCTAATAATGAAGAAGGAGCTCCCGGGACACATTGGGAATTATCGTCAAGCTAGTTTTCATCATGTTCATAAGATTCACGTTCGGTACTTTGATAATTTGATATGTAGGTGGACCGGCACTTGGGTACTGCCCTAACGTGGACAAGCATCCCACTTATGATTAACCCCTATTACAAGCATCCGCAACTACAAAAAGGAGTATTAAGGTAAACCTAACCACAACATTAAACATATGGGTCCATATCAACCCCTAACGAAGCAACACATAAACTAGGGTTTAAGCTTCAGTCACTCTAGCAACCCATCATCTACTTATTACTTCCCTATGCCTTCCTCTAGGCCCAAATAATGGTGAAGTGTCATGTAGTCGACGTTCACATAACACCACTAGAGGAAAGACAACATACATCTCATCAAAATATCGAACGAATACCAAATTCACATGACTACTAATAGCAAGACTTCACCCATGTCCTCGTGAACAAACGTAACTACTCACAAAGCATATTCATGTTCATAATCGAGGGTAATAATATGCATAAAGGATCTGAACATATGATCTTCCACCAAGTAAACCAAATAGCATCAACTACAAGGAGTAATCAACACTACTAGCAACCCACATGTACCAATTTGTGGTTTTGATACAAGATTGGATACAAGAGATGAAATAGGGTTTTGAGAGGATATGGTGCTGGTGAAGATGTTGATGGAGATTGACCCCCTCCCAATGAGAGGATCGTTGGTGATGACGTTGGTGATGATTTCCCGTTCCCGGAGGGAAGTGTCCCCGGCAGAACAGCTCAGCTAGAGCCCTATATTGATTCCTCCAAGGTTCCGCCACGTGGCGGCGGAGTTCCGTCCGTAAGCTTGCCCACAATTTTTTCCAGGACAAAACCCTTCATATAGCAGAAGATGGACGCCGGAGGCCCACCAGGGGGCCCAGGAGATAGGGGCCGCGCCCTACAGGGGGGGGCCTCCTGTCTCCTGGACAGGGTGTGGGCCCCTGGCCTATTTCTTTCGCCCATAAATTCTTATTAAATCGAAAAGGTTGTTTCATGGAGTTTCAGGGCATTTGAAGTTGTGCGGACTAGGTTTCCAACGTTTGCTCCTTTTCCAGCCAGAATTCCAGCTGCCGGCATTCCCCCTCTTCATGGTAAACCTTGTAAAATAAGAGAGAATAGCCATAAGTATTGAGATATAATGTGTAATAACAGCCCATAATACAATAAATATTGTTATAAAAGCATGATGCAAAATGGACGTATCATCGTGCTATCGGAACTCATCTACTACTTCGCCCGTCTTGCTGGATCAAGAAGGCGAGGACATCATCGAGCTGAACGTATGATGAACGTGAAGGTGTCGTACATTCGGTACTTGATCGGTTGGATTGCGAAGGTGTTCGACTACATCAACCACGTTGTTAAACGCTTCCACTTAACAGTCTACGATGGTACGTAGACACACTCTCCCGTCCTGTAGCTATGCATCTTCATGGTCCACACACATGAGACCGGTTCCACCGACTGACATGCAATTTGTTTTGCATAAAGGTGGCTAGTGGGTGTTTGTTTGTTCTACTTTAGTTGAATCAAATTTGACTATGGCTGGTCCTTAAAGAAGGTTAAAACAACAAAATTGATAATCACTGTTATGGTTTTGCGTAAGTAAGACTAGTTCTTACTAGAAGCCCGTAGCAGCCATGTAAAACTTGCAACACCAAAGTAGAGGACGTCTAACTTGTTTTTGCAGGGCATGTTGTAATGTGATATGGTCAAGACGTGATGTGATATACGTTGTTGTATGAGGTGATCATGTTTTGTAATATGGACAACCGGTAGGAGACTTAGGATTGTCTCTTAATTATTGTATGAAATGCAAGCGCCATGTAATTGCTTTACTTTATCGCTACGCGTTAGCAATAGTTGTAGAAGCAATTGTTGGCGAGATGACCTTGACGCAATGATGGAGATCAAGGTGTCAAGCCGGTGACAATGGAGATCGTGAAGATGCTTTGGAGATGGAGATCAAAAGCACAAGATGATGATGGGCATATCATGTCACATTTTTTGCTTGCAAGTGATTTTTATCCTTTATGCATCTTATTTTGCTTAGAACGGCGGTAGCATTATAAGATGATCCCTTCACTAAATTTCAAGATAAAAGTGTTCTCCCCGAGTATGCACCGTTGCCAAAGTTCGTCGTTTCAAAGCACCTCGTGATGATCGGGTGTGATAGACTCTACGTTCACATACAACGGGTGTAAGACAGTTTTGCACATGCAGAATCCGCGACGAATGGCTTACCCGACACCTCGGCCAAGAAAAGCCGAAGTCCATGGCAGCCCTCACTTCACTCATGACCCGCTTTTGCACTGGCGAAGATAGTTGGCTTGCTCGTAGCAGCAACAGTACCAGCGATCCTGGCACTTCCGAAGCAAGGAGCAGAAATGGCAGGCCCCGACGCAACAAAAACAAGCGTCGTAGCAACACTGACAATGCCGAAGCAACGACGGTCAATGCCGGATTCATTGGCTCCAAGCCCGGTCAGCGAAATAGGCCATTCAAAAGAAACAAAGATGGTTCATGTAGCCTGGACCGAATACTCGATCGACCTTGCCAAATTCACGGCACCCCGGACAAGCCCGCCAACCATACCAACAGAAGTTGTTGGGTTTTTAAACAGGCTGGCAAGTTAAACACCGAGCACACGGGGAAAGGGTCGCCCAGTGAGGATGACGACGAGGAGCCTCGCCCACCGAACATAGGAGGATAGAAGAAATTTATCCTTGAGGTCAAGACGGTGAACATGATATATGCTACTCACATCCCCAAAAGGAAGAGCAAGCGCGCGTTAAGGGACGTCTATGCGATAGAGCCAGTCGCCCCAAAATTCAACCCATGGTCAGCATGCTCGATCACCTTTGATTGCAGGGACCATCCGACCAGTATCCGTCATGGAGGTTCAGCCGCATTAGTTCTCGACCCAATTATCAATGGATTCCACCTCACGAGAGTCCTCATGGACGGCGGCAGCAATCTTAACCTGCTCTATCAGGACACAATCCAGAAAATGGGTATTGACTCATCAAGAATCAAGCCCACCAAAACTACCTTTAAAGGAGTAATACTGGGTGCAGAGGCCCGTTGCACGGGCTCAATCACATGGAAGTTGTCTTCGGTTCGCCGGAACACTTCCAAAGCGAAGACTTGATCTTCGACATTGTCCCTTTTTGCAGTGGCTACCATGCACTGCTCGTACGAATTGCGTTTGCCCGCTTCAATGCGATCCCGCACTATGCTTATATAAAACTCAAAACGCTAGGACCACGTGGTGTTATAACAGTCCACGGAAACATGGATCGCTCCCTCCGTACTGAGGAACACACCGCGACCCTTTCATCGGAAGTGCAGGTCGGCCATATCAAGCCGAACTCCACATTGGCAGTCAAGCCCACGGACCCTGTCAAACGAACCCGGACTACCCCGCAGAATGATAGTCCAGCTCGTCAGGACCTCCATTAGCAATTCGGCATCTGTCTTAGCCCTAACCGAACAACGGTGCATGCACCACGTGCACATAGTTATGCACATAAGATACCATGGGCGACGATGGAGCCATATCAAGGATAAAGTCCATAATTCGGCTCAACCGTACCTGGACCCCCATCTATGTTTTTTAACTCCATTTTCTCCTTTTTAAGGTTCCTTACAACCCACATCACCATTTAATGGTGTCAAGGGCCCTTTTTCCGGCCCTTATGAAACTTGTTCATTAATCCTCTCAAAGGAACACACACCAAGGCGAAAGGCAGCGCAGATGCACGGCAGAGTACCTCAAGGATCTTCAAAGATCACCTCTTCCCCTTTTTAGCATCTCTACACAACTTTCCCTTGTGCTCGGCATGTAAAATATCCTCTATGCTTATAGAATTATCTTTATAAATACGTTTTGACGTATCAATTAGACTATAATGGAAACAGTTTTTCGCCCAAACTATGCGGTATGGGCTTATTTCCTAATCTGTATTCCTTCTTCTCTTTTGTCTGATTGTCATGTCCACCTCGGCACGACCTAAATCGCCAGGGGCTCCATTCAACCACGTACATTTCTTAAATATACCATAAGTCCGAACACTTTTACAGTACAATTCGGCGTCCCGAATCTAGCATTATATGCATCGGCTCCGAATCATGTCTTGGGTCAATAGTTGGGTTGCCCGGCTCCTGTGGTTACTACCTTACGTTCCGATTGTTTGGCTAAGGAAGTAAAGGGAGAACTACTGCGATTGTGTTTCTGGTTAGCTGGATAAACACCTCAGTAGAGAAAGCCGAAAACTGACTGTCATAATGCGGTGAGAGCTGGTCAGCTATTCGATGACTCAGTATAAATCTCTTGTGATTTTTTCTGTTTCACACGAAGGACTAGTTTTTATATAGTCAGGTGTCTATAGCACCTAAGTTCGGATCACCGAACAATACCAGGGGTTGTGCCTACAATCTTATTGTCAAACTCCTATGGCTAAGTGAGAGCGATAAAGCCGCATAGTCTGATTGTCGGGTTCACCGCACCAACACCTCCTTCAAGGACCAAGTCATTGGGTTAAGTGTGTTTTTGTGCTGTTCCGAACACCCCCATAGTATCTACGTGAGGGGCTGAAGCCGACGACTGGCCAACTCTCAGATTCAATAAACGGCTGCAATAGAGGGTAAATAATTTCAGATGAAACAAGACTAAAATGGTATAAACGCATGTTTCCATTATACAAAGTTTGTGCAGCACAGATACATTCATTCAAAAATGATGTCCTTGGAACATAGGCCCTCTATAATGCGGGATCCTTCAAGGACGTCGTTGAAGTATCGCTCCGGCACATGATGCTCCTTGCTCGCGGGCGGTCCCTCGGTTACAAGACTGGTGGCATTCATCTTCGCCCACTGCACCTTGACATGGGTACAGATGCTATCAACCACCGTACCCACAAGGGAACGGTGTTCCTCCACAATGGAAGCACTCTGAAGCGCTTCCACTAGAGCGTCCGGCACCTCCGGGTTGATAGAGGACGCCGGTGGAGATGGTGCACCCCCGTCTCTTGAAAGAGGCTGCTGGCCCGATTCTAGAGCTGTATGGGTATCCGGAATAATATTGGGTTGGGGGCCGAGTTGAGCATGGCCCCTGTCGCCGGTCTCTATGGGGGTTGATTTCCCCCTCTGTTCGGCGACAGAGGTATTACCCTCCGTCGCCACCTTCACGGCCTCCCGCACTTCCCTGTGACTTGGAGAGGTTCTTCGGGGCAGCACTTCAGTGTTGTCCATAGCGGTGGGTGGAGAAACCTGCGGAGGAGATTCGCTCTCCATCGCATTCGGCCCTAGCGAGTTCCCAGTTGACGATGATCGTTGAGGGAGATCACGAGCCGAGCTACAATGCATAATTCAATATATTAGAACTACAAGTCATGAAATCAGATATATGAAAGGTTTCTTTGGATACTTACAATCCGGCCAGGGGCTTTGGCCTGGTGTGCCACTTGGGGATGGCTTCGACATCCATTTCGGAGTCATCCGAAAGGGAGGGTTTCCCCTTCTTGGACGCTTCCGCCTCTAGATCTGTGGAAGCCGCCCTTTTCTTCTTTCCCCCCTTAAGGGGGGAGTTGCTCTCTTCCTCCTCTACATCTTCGTCATGAGAGGAGGAGGACTCGGTGTCTTCGGACACGGCGTCCGAAGCACCCTTATGGCGAAGGCCACTTCTAGCCTCCTTGCCCTTCTCCTTGGCCTTCTTCTCCGGTGCCTGATATGGTGCCGGAACTAGCATCTTCGTCAACAAAGGGGTGGACTGGTCTTCAGGCTGCGGAGCCGGACATTTGATCTGCTCCTCCTTCTTTGTCCAGACCTGTGGGAGTAAGAAAGTTCAATATACTCCTTGGATTTGCAAATTAAAGTCATCATAAAACTTACGGTAGCCGGGCGAGCGCAGCCGAGGCCAGGGTCTTCGGTCGTTTCCGGCCACGACTTTTGAGCCTTGAAGGGCAGCTTCCATATGTCTTCGTGCATTGTGCCGAAGAACCACTGCAGGGTCCAAGGACCGGCCGGGTCGAATTCCCACATATGTTGGGTCTAGCGTTGACAAGGGAGAATCCTGCGAAAAAGCATCACCTGGATCACGCTGGCATGGCTGGTGTTCTAGTTTATCATACCCTTGACGCGGATCTCCAGCATCGTCACCTCATCAGGCGACTCCCAATCTAGGCCCTTATTGAGCCAGGATGTAAGCCGCATCGGGGGCCCAGACTTGAACTCAGGAGCGGCGGCCCATGTGGAATCGTGGGGTTCCGTGATATAGAACCACCCCTGCTGCCGTCCCTTGACAGACTCCACGAAGGTTCCCTTTGGCCAGGTGATGTTGGGGAGTTTGCTCACCATGGTGCTGCAGCACTCTGCGTGTTGGCCTTCGACCACCTTTGGCTTCACATTGAAGACTTTGAGCCATAGGCCAAAGTGGGGAGGGACGCGGAGGAATGCCTCGGACACGGCGATAAACGCCGAAAGGTTGACGAAGGAATTTGGGGCTAGATCAGGAAAATCAAACCCATAGTAAAACATAAGACCATGGTCGAAAGGATAGAGGGGAAACCCTAGTCCACGAAGGAAATGGGGGATTAACACTACCCTCTCATTAGGCTTTGGAGTGGGAATGATCTGCTTTTTTGCAAGGAGCCGGTGGATTATATTCGTGGCCAGGTACCCAACTTCCCGGAGCTCCTTGATGTTCTCCTCCGTAATAGAGGAAGCCATCCACTTGCCCTGCGCTCCAGATCTGGACATGGCTAGGGTGTTTGGTGGCAATGGAAAAGATAGGGACTTGGGCGCTGGAGCTCGAATGGTAGATGGGCTGAGGAGGAAGAAGGCGTGGGGTAAAAAGACAGATCCTTATCTTCTTATAGAGGCAGTGGATGTCAAGCACCCACTCACAAGCCTTAAATCTCGCCTATTCCAAAGGGGACATGTGAACGGCACAGTTGGATTACCCAAACCCCTATTGATGAGAATCTCGTGATAAGGGGACGCGATCTCTGCTTTGACAAGATGTGCCTATGGTCGTGCCTCAAAACACGAAGCAAAGGCTGTGAAACGGTTCAGCATAATAACAGGGCCAGGACATAACCCCTCGCCAGAAAAATTGCCTATGGACGTGTCTTACTTCGTTTCGAATATTTTTGCCCTTATAGCTTAAGGCTATAATTATTTGAAAGAGCCGGATACAGATATTTTGTGTGGAGGACTGCATTGGCATATTCGGAGAAGGAACCTGCCTTGCAATGCCGAAGACAATCTGTGCGCCGAATACATCGCCATTGAACCCCGGTTCAGGGGCTACTGAGGGAGTCCTGGATTGTGGGGTCCTCGGGGAGCTGTCCTATGTGACATGGGCCGGATTGATGGCTCGTGAAGATGCGAGATAGATGGTCTTCTCCTGTGTCCGGATGGGACTCTCCTTTGCGTGGATGGCAAGCTTGGTGTCTGGGTGTGTAGTTTCCTTCCTCTATAAACTGACTTTGTACAACCCTAGTCCCCTCCGGTGCCTATATAAACCGGAGGGTTTAGTCCTTAGGGGCGATCACAATCATACATGCTAGACATCTAGGGTTTAGCCATTCCGATCTCGAGGTAGATCAACTCTTGTAACCCCTATACTCATCAAAGTAAATCGAGTAGGAAGTAGGGTATTACCTCCATTAAGAGGGCATGAACCTGGGTAAACACCGTGTCCCCCGCCTCCTGTTACCTTCGATCCTCAGACGTATAGTTCGGGACCCCCTACCCAAGATCTGCCGGTTTTGACACCGACAGCCCACCTTTGCCAGGGCTTCACAGGGGTGCATCCCAACACGGTGCTCTTCCGCCACTATTTCATCCCTCGCATCCGGGCAGGGGGCGCCATCTCTGGCTGCGTCACATGGATCCCAAGGGCCTTGAGCAAGGGCACGTACCTGGAGGGTTCCACGAAGGATAAGTGGGACGAATGGCGAGGTAGGTTGTGCTGGATCGAGGAGAAAGATCCACAGGACTTCTGCCAGGTCCGTTGGAGGCCGCCGACCCGCGGCAGTCACTGGGGCGACCTCGACACTGACAATGAGAAGCTCATAGTCTCCACCACTGGGATCCATCACCTCACTTCTGTTGGGCTCACGCTTGAGATGATCGGGGCCGATTTCATCTACTGTCGTATTGCTCCTCTGCACAATAAGGGGAGGTTGGCCTTGGACTTCAAGAATGCGGCCGACATCATGAGGCTCTGCCCTGGCCTGAATTATAACTTTATGGTGATACAACATGTGCATCTCTGCCAGAGGCTTTTCCAGCTCAAGGTCGACAAGATGGGCAAAGCCGAGAAGTCCGGCAAGGCTGCCAAGATTGGAAAGGTTGACAATATGTTCAAGTTGCCAGCAAGGGTGGTCCCGTTGAGCAACAATTCTTGCTTGACTGCCATCATCGCCATGATGCCGGTGTTCAACGCGCACGGCCTTGACTCGACCTGGGTCAAGCCAAAAGCAGAGATAGTGCAGAAGTTCTTCGACAACTTGTCGGAGACATATGTCTGCGCTCAGCCGCAGCTCATCCGCCCCACCACTGAGGAAGAGATGGAGTACATTGCCACCAGGGTGGAAGAGGCGGCACTTGTCGAGGAGGCCGGCAGCCTTGGCACAGTGGAGGACAAGGCCAAGGAGGCCGGAGAGGAGAATAAGTTTGCTGAGTGGTCGGGGTCCATCGAGGGGCCCAGCGGCACCAGTGCCGGGGTCCTCTTGTTGAAGAAACGGCCGAGGAGACGGGTGAGGAGGCGGTCGAGGAGGCGGCTGAGGAAGCGTCCGAGGCGGACGAGCCTTCAGCCTCGAAGAAGCGCGTCCTGCGGCGGGCCGGCTCTGGGGAGCCAGTCCCGCATGGCAAGGCCATGCAGCGGCAAGAGGCTCATGCGCAACCCATGCGCCAGACGAGGCGCGCAACCATGGAAGCGGTGAAGGAAGTTGCGGCGGCGAAGAAAGTTGCGGTCGCTGCCTCCTCCTCGACTAAGCGCGCCGCCGCCTCCTCCTCGACCAAGCGCCCAAGGAACCCGTCTCCTCCTCCTCTGTAAGTGCATTGAGAGCGACCCATCCTCCGAGGACTTTGAGCGAAAATAATCAAGTGAGGAAAACCCAAAACCAAACCCCCACAAACCCAAAGTGATTGAGCATCACTGAAGAAATTGATCCTGCGTGGATCCGATGCTTGTTACCTTTGAAGACTGTGCTTCTTCCAGACGGTTAGGCGTCATGGTCTAGAGCATCCAAGAGGAATTGTGGATCGCTGAGTGACCAAGTCTGTGAAGGTTTGGAAGTCGCCTGAAGACTTACCACGAGTGATTGGACGAGGTCTGTGTGGCCTTAGTTCAAGGAGAATACGGTGAGGACTGGGTGTCCTGAGCTGCATGCTCAGCGACTGGGTGTCCGGGACTGTGTGTCCTCGAGTTTAAATACTCAGCTGCTCCAACCAGACGTACAACTGAGACAGCAGTTGGAACTGGTCTACCAAATCATTGTCTTCACCAACTAGCTGGTTCTATTTCCTCAACCCTTTCATTTCCTCGTTACTGTGTTGAGTGTTTGTTCATATATGTGCTTGAAGACTTTGACTGAAGACTTTCTCAATTTCCTCAGTTCAATTTCTTCAGTCTGTTTGTCTTCATCTTGTGTTATCCTGTGATTACGCTTTCTGTACTCTGTGCTAGTCTTCATTTCATCATGATGACCATGCTTGTATTCTGTTATGCTTACTTCTGAGTACTTATTCCGCTGCAAGTAGTTCTTTGCTACGGAATTTCCTCACCGGCAAATTCCTCAGTGAAGAATTCATAAAAGTCGCCTATTCACCCCCCCTCTAGTCGATATAACGCACTTTCAATTGGTATCAGAGCAAGGTACTCCCTTGTTCTGCGTGATTTTGGTTTAACCGCCTAGATTTTTAGTTATGTCGACCGCAGGTATGATCAAGGTCTCGGCTGGGTGTCCTACCTTTGATGGGACGGACTACCCCTACTGGAAGAACAAGATGCGAATGCTTCTTGAGGCAATTGACAACGATCTCTGGTATGTTGTGGAAAATGGTGTTCCCACCCTCACTGAACGCTACCGATTTGAAGAGATTCAAGCAACTCGATTCTCAAGCGAAGAATATCATATGTGGCCATCTGAGTAAAGGACAGTATGGAAGAGTGAGTGCTTTGGAAACGGCTAAGCTTATCTGGGATAGGCTGTCCAAAGTGAATGAAGGAGTCTCAACTCAGCGTGACTCTTGAGTTGATGTTCTTCGGAATCTCTTCAACTCAAAAGACTCGACAATGAAAATGTCCAACAAACCTTTGATCGCCTCACTGACATCTCAAATGAGCTTCAAGCCCTCGGTGCCACTGACATCACTGATCATGAGGTGGTGAAGAAACTGTTGAGATCGCTTGACTCCTCATTTGATACTCTGGGACTGATGATACAAGAACGGGCTGACTACAAGTCTCTTGATCCTGCCGATATCCTCGAAGGCTAAATACTCACGAAGTTCCACTTCTTTGAAAAGAGAGATCTCTATGGTTCAAGCTATTGCAAACCACGTGCCACAAGGCCAAGGCTGTGTCGACTCAATGTGAGGATTACGGTAGTAGCCTTGGTGATCCTGAAGAATTGAGCCAGGAGCTAGCACTGCTCGTGAAGAAATTCCAGAAGTTCTCAAGACGTGGTCGCTTTGGAAAATCCTCAAGAAGCAATGATTCCTCATCCAGTGACTATAAGAGAAGGATGTGCCACAAATGCAAGGAACCTGGTCACTATATTCAAGATTGTCCTCAGTGGGAAAAGGAAATGAAGAAGAAGAAATACAAGGATTACAGTTCTGATGATGCGAAGAAGAAGAAGAAATCGTCAAAATCTTCGTCATCAAAATCCTCGAAGTCTTCATCTCACAAGAAGAGCAGCTCCAAGAAGGCTCGGGCATTCATTGGCAAGGAAATGGAATCTGAAGCTGAATCTGAGGAAAATGAGGAAGAGGAGGCGTCTAAAGAATCCGAATCTAGTGTGGCGAGTCTGGCTTTCGCTACTGCTTTCGTCAGCAAGTCCATCTTCAACACTGAAGAAACTGACCTCACCGACAAGCCTGACGAAGATAATGATGACTATGCTCCCACCTATTGCTTCATGGCAAAAGGTGCAAAGGTACTCAAATACACCTCCTCTGAATCTAGTGAAAATGAATCGATGAGGATCTCAAGCCCACTACTCTAAACTTGCTAAGATTGTCAGAAACAACAAAGGGCTTTTGAAAAGGTTCAAAACATGATAGACAAAAGTGATGATATGTTGGGTGAAGAAATGGATCGCACTAAAGCCCTGACTGAAAATCTTCAGAGACTTCAGTCTAGGTTTGATAACCTTCAAGGTAATCATAACACTCTCTTATCTGATCATGAGAAACTTTCTTATGAATTTCTTCAAAGAAAGCAAGATTTTGAGAAGCTAAGAGTGAGTTATGAAGATCTTCAGAAGGAGCGTGATTCATTACTAGCTCAACAAATCAGCGCTTCTCAGGAAGAATTTGTTCCTCCATGCTTAAAGTGCATTGAATGTGAATGTGCTAATTCTTCACCTGAATGTTCAAATGCTTCAACTGTTACAAATTCTTCACCTGCCTCTACTATCACTAATTCCTCATCTGAGGACATTGCTAGTATCACTGACAATGCAGGGCTGAAGGAATTGTACATGACAGGCATGTACAAAAGCCTCAAAGGGCATCAGACTCTTTGTGATGTGCTTAAAAAGCAGATCCTCAACAGAAACCCTTGGAAAGAGGGTATTGCCTTTGAGAGGAAACTCAATGCTAATGGAACATATTGGAAGCTTGAGCAAGACCCCAAAACCTCATGGGTTGTTTGCAAAGGACCTCCAGTTGATCCATCTAACTTATCCGGCTTTACATGTGAATCTTCTCATTCTTCCGATGAGTCATTTGACTCAATTATAAACTGCTTCAAAAATCGAATGGTGAAGTATTTGCTAGATATGTTGGCACTAATCTGCAGAATGGTTCTCCTATGAAGAAAATCTGGGTTCCCAAGAAGTGCCTCGAAAGTCTTCGGTGAATGTCCTCATGACACCACCATGAAGAACAGAACCCCAGATCAAATTCTTCATATGGACCAAATTCTTCATATGGATCCAAGTCCTCATACGGACCAAATTCCTCACATGGATCAAATTCCTCAAAAGGATCAAAGTCCTCATATGATTATCATCGTGCTAACAACTCTGTTTCACAGGGTAGAGCTAAGGGCTATGAATATGTGCATTATTCTTCAAACCATTATGTTCATATGTCCTCGAAGAATTTCTCTGCTTATTCATATGCTTACCCTAACCCCTCTTATGTGAAACGAAATGGGTTGGCTTCTATGCCACCATTCTCGTATGGTGCTCACAGAGTGATGAACTCTTTGCCACCCCTCCAGATGTGGGTGGTGAAGAAAAAGAACTAATCTCTTCTGCAGGGTCAGGTCTCCAGACGTGCTTTAACGTCTGAAGAATTTGCTGGAGACTTGACAACAATGCCTGAAAGGACGCAGGCGAATCATGATGAAATGAACCTTCATTTCACACGTCCTCATACTGCTATATCTGTTTACTGATTGATGAAATTCATCTGATAAACTTGATATCATATTCTTCACTGATGAAGCATATGAGATTGTAAGCTACACTAATTCATCTGCAGGATGATCAACCCAAAGCTAGTGAGTGGGTCCTCGATAGTGGATGTACGAATCACATGACTGGTGACAAGAATCTAGTGATGGATGCTCCCTTATCACCGTCACATCTGAAGCATATCATCTTTGCTGACAAAGGCAAAAGTCAGGTATTGGGTCTTGGTAAGGTTGCAATCTCTAAGGATAAACACATGGACAAAGTCATGCTTGTTGAGTCTTTAGGATACAACCTCATGTCAGTCACAATGCTTTGTGATCTTGATATGGTTGTTGTCTTTGGCAAGTATCGCTGTGTTGTGATCATGGAAGCTGACAATTCCAAAGTCTTCGAAGGCTTTAGGAGAGGAGATTTGTATATTGTTGATTTCTCTACAGGACCACAACCAGCCGTGTGTCTACTTGCAAAAGCTTCAGAAGGCTGGCTATGGCATCAACGACTTGGTCACGCATGCATGAGGAATTTGCACACGCTTGCGAAGAAGAAGCATGTCATTGGCATTGAGAATGTCAAATTCTTAAAAGGATCACTTATGCGGAACCTGTGAAGCTGGAAAAATGACCAAGGCCAAGCATCCAACGAAGACTATCATGACCACTACTCGTCCATTCGAATTGCTTCACATGGACCTCTTCGGACCTAATCATTACTCAACAGTCACTAATGATGCATCTCTATATGGTTTTGTCATTGTTGATGATTACTCTCGATATACATGGGTACACATTGTTACTTACAAACATGAAGTGCAGGAAGTCTTCAAATGATTTTCCTCGAGGGCTTCAACCAACTTTGGTGTGAAGATCAAGCACATCAGAAGTGACAATGGAACTGAGTTCAAGAATTCCGGTCTTGATGACTATCTTGATGAACTTGGTATTACTCATGAATTATCTGCTCCCTATACTCCTCAGCAAAACGGCGTCATGGAGCGCGAGAACAGAACTCTTGTTGAGATGGCTCGCACTATGCTTGATGAATACAAAACGCCTCAGCGTTTTTGGATTGATGCAATTGATACTGCGTGCCACATCATCAACAGAGTATATCTTCACAAATTCTTCAAGAAGACGGCCTATGAACTCCTCACTGTCAAGAAACCCAATGTGAGTTATTTCAAAGTCTTCGGTGCTAAATGTTGGATTAGAGATCCTCACCACAATTCTAAATTTGCACCGAAAGCACATGAAGGTTTTATGCTTGGTTACGGAAAGGACTCACACACCTATTGAGTCTTCAACATTGTTCTTCACAAGATTGTTGACACTGTAGATGTGCGGTTCGATGAAACTAATGGCTCGCAAAGAGAGCACCTACCTTCTGTGTTAGATGAACCAGCACCTGAGGATTCTATCAAGTTCAAGGCAACTGAGGATGTCATTCCTCTTCAAGAATTTGTCAAGAATTCATTCCTGTTCATGAAGAACGCCGAGCTGATGCACTGAAGAAAATGCTGAGGAAAATGGTGTTGAAGAAAATGCTGATCAAAATCCTCAGCGACAACCAGCTCATCCTCGCGTTGCAAAAGAAGTGCAAGTGGAGAAGATCATCTATAACATTAGTGCACCAGGTCCTCTCACACGCTCAAAAGCTTCACATTTATCTAACTTTTGTGGGCACTATGCTTTTGTCTCTATCATAGAGCCCACTAAGGTAGATGAAGCATTTTTGGAGCCGGAGTGGATTCAGGCTATGCAAGAAGAATTACATAAGTTCAAGCTCAACAATGTCTGGGAACTGGTCAATTGTCCAGATCCTCGCAAGCATAATATCATTGGCACAAAGTGGATCTACCGCAACAAGCAAGATGAAAATGGCCTTGTGGTGAGGAATAAGGCACGACTGGTAGCTCAAGGCTACACACAGGTTGAAGGAATTGATTTCGATGAAACTTTTGCACTTGTTGCTAGACTTGAGGCTATTCGCATATTACTTGCTTATGCTAACCATCATGATATCATCTTATATCAAATGGATGTGAAAAGTGCATTCCTCAATGTTAAGCTTGAGGAAGAAGTATATGTTGCTCAACCCCGTGTTTTGAAGATCCAAAGAATCGACAAAGTCTTCAGACTTAATAAGGCCCTCTATGGCCTCAAGCAAGCCCCTCGGCGTGGTATGATACATTGAAGGAATTCTTCGTGAAGAATGGCTTCACACCCGTTCACTCGACCCTACTCTCTTTACTAAATCTTATGATGGTGAACTATTTGTGTGCCAAATATATGTTGATGATATTATCTTTGGCTGTCTTGACCAATGTTATAGTGATGAATTTGCCTATATGAATAGTGAAGAATATCAAATGTCTATGATGGGAGAGTTGAAATTCTTCTTAGGTCTTCAAATTAAATCGTGCGCAATGGCATATTCATATCTCGGAGAAATACCTCAAAGATGTAATTGAGGAAATTCGGCATGCAAGATTGCAAAGGCGTCAAAATTCCTATGCCCACAAATGGCCATCTATGTAATCGATGAAAATGGTATTGACTTGATCACAAGGTATACCGCCCATGATTGGTTCTTTGTTGCACTTATGTGCATCTAGGCCAGATATAATGCTTAGTGTTTGCATGTGTGCCAGATTTCAAGCTGCACCGAAGGAATCACACCATAAGGCTGTGAAGCATATTATTCGATATCTAGCTCACACACCAACACTAGGATTATGGTACCCCAAGGGCTCTGCTTTTGATCTCATTGGATATTCTGACTCTGACTATGCTGGTGATCGTGTGGACCGCAAGTCAACATCTGGCACTTGTCATTTCCTCCGACAATCTTTGGTTTGTTGGTCCTCGAAGAAACAAAACTGCGTATCACTGTCTACTGCGGAAGCTGAATACATTGCTGCTGGCTCTTGTTGTGCTCAACTGCTTTGGATGAAGCAAACCCTCAAGGACTATGGCGTCAACGTGAAGAATGTGCCTCTCCTTTGCGATAATGAGAGTGCCATCAAGATTGCTCACAACCCAGTTCAGCACTCGAAGACTAAGCACATTCAGATTCATCATCATTTTCTTCGTGATCATGTGTTGAAGGGCGACATCTCCATCGAGCACGTGAAGACTGAAGAATAGCTAGCTGATATCTTCACTAAGCTCTTGGATGAGAAGAGATTCAGCAAGTTGCGGTGTGAGCTAAATATCTTAGAATCTTCGAATGTTCTTTGAAAAGGACACACATCCTAACACTTATGCAAAATTGATGACTTAGATGTGCAACACATGAAGAAACATTTTTCTTCAATCAATGAAGAATAACACTCTAAGTGTGAAGAAGTTAATGAAGAATTTGATTCTCAGAACCCTACGACAATTGTACGCGGTGTCTGGAATCATCATTCTTATACGGTGGGTCACGCCACCACAAAAAGTTGAAAATCTTCAATTTGAGTTTTTCCTCAGTTTTGAAATTCTTCAGTTTTTCAAATTCTTCAACTTTGCAAAATCTTCACTGTTTCCGTCGTTTTCTTCATTGGCTATATATATATATGAGTTTATGTCCTCTACAGCATTCACTTATAACTATTTCTTCAAGTTGCTTTTTCTGCTAAGTGAATGTGATCGGACCCTTCCCCCTCTATGCTATACTCAACCCAATCTATTCACAAATTCTTCATGTGCGTTCTATTTGAAACTCATTCAAAATCTTCACTGTGTCCTTGTCAGCTGAAGAAATTGCGAACGAAACTTTAAAACAAATCTTATCCAGATTTTCGGTTTTGCCGCTCAAACCGTTCCGCATCCCACGATGCATTATTCTATTCACCCACGATCTTACACGATCTCAAATACACAGTACGTGGGTGACACATGTCGCGAGAAGGAGAAAGGGCGAGGGCATGTTCGTCCCAAAATCTTGAGCTAACAGTTTTTCACCGTGTCTATAAATACCCCTCCCTTCCTCGGTTCATTTACTCCGCTCGACCGCTCTCTCTCTCTCGCTCGAGCTCCTCAAACCCTAGCGCCGCCGCTACTCCATCGTCGCCGGTGAGGAAGAGCTTTGCTGCCTCGACCTCGTCGCCGTCGTACTCGCGCCGGTTGCAGAAATCTTCACTCCGCCACCGCCGTAGCTGTCTCCCTCTGCCAAGTTAGGGCGTGGGAGATCTAACCTGACGAACTTCACATCTGTTCTTCTCAGTTCGTCATGTTCTTCACTTCGGGTAATTAAAAGTTACTTTTATTACTCATTTTGATTCTCAAGCTTTCCTGAAAATCTTCAAAGGTGTTTTATTCTTCAAATCTTCACACATATGAACACCTCTGTCACACCCTGCATTTTGTAACATTTCATTTTTATTAAGAAAGCATGAAAATTTGGGCCAACAAAAACTTTTTGCATTATTTGGCTTTTATTTGGAGTTGGTTTTCTCTCTGTGTTTCTTTCCAAGTGCTTCTTGAAGTCAACTACTCTACCCTCTATATTCCATCTCCTTACCCCAAGCTCCTAACCAGTGAACATGCCATGTGAATAGTGCTATATAGAATTTTCTTACAAAAATAATTTGGCGTAAAGTATTTTCAAAATTAGTTTTCAAAAACCCCGAATTGAGGTTTGCACCGCAAGTACTTGATTAAGGGCAGTAAAATATTTCAAAAATATATTTGACTCCTATTAGATATAGGATGCCCAGGAACCACAAAAATATAATTTTAAAAGTTCTTGTTCTATTTTATTTAAAGGCTTTTCTTAAGGCCAGAAATGGTCTTTAATAGGAAATAATTATTTTTCTGTTTCAAAATATTTGACAAAATTTAGAGAAGCTCATAGGACATATATTGTCCATATATAAGAGTTTCAACACATGGTCATGTTCAAAATATTGGTCAAATCCTCTAAAACCCTTTCTTGGATATTTCAAGCTTTTGAAATATTTACAAAGGAAATATTCTCCAAAAATTCCAGGAAAATTCTATCATGTCACATATGACATATCTGCTGATCTTGCCAAGTCTCATGACTTGGAGAACAAGATAACACCATCAAAACCCCTCAAAACCATTTCTGTCCAATCTAAAGTTTGGTCAACTTTACATTGCCAAGTATGTCCAAATGTGCTCAAACTTGGTGGACATGCTTCATTGGTCTAATGATGCATCTGGACCAAATGGCACAGGTTGGAGAAGAGGAAATCTTGGTCAAAGTGCCTCAAAACCCTCTCTGACCAAAATCAAGTTTGAACCACTTTGCACTACCAACTTTTTCTCCAAGACCCCAACTTTGGTGAGCCTGATCATGTGACCAAATAAGGCTACCACACCAAGTGGTACATCATGGAGAAATGATTTACTCCATCGGATCTACACAAACCCCTTTCGCCCATTTCTAGGGTTTGCAAGAGTTGCATTGGCAACTTTGTCCTATTAAGCTCAAAATGGGTGGAAGGCCCTAAATATATGTGACATTTCACCCCTTGGAGTATCTTGGCTAGTGAGGATCATTAGCTTAACCAAAACTCCATCAAACACCTTCTGGCAAAATACTAAAAAGCCTCTTTTTGCCACTTTCACTAATCTCCTTGAGTTAATCTCTTTGCCACAACCCTCCTCACTTCCCTCTCATCACTTAGACACTTTTCTACCCAAGAAGCAATGTGGAGGAAGGGGGGAATCAAGTTTGTCCTCTCTGGACAACAGTTTCTCTTCTCTCTCCCAGCTTCTCTCTCTCCCTTCTGCACCCCAGAGCATCCCAGGCCTTTCTCTGGCCTTGTCCCCGCCATCGTAGCTTCCAGACCTTAAAAGGACGAGCGCCACACGGAAAAACCGCGGATGCCGCCAAAGTCGCGCTCTGGGCGCTGCCAGAGCGCCGACCGTTGACGCCAAGCCTCCCGACCGCCGTGCCTTCCCATCGCGCCCGGTGATGTGCCTCGACGTCTGCTACATGCCGCCGTGCCGCCCTCTGTCTCCCCTTCTCTCTCCCCTCAGCACAGTAGCGTGCCCAGACGCCGCTGGCTCGGCCAATGGCCGGCCTCACACGCGCGGGCGCCAGAGCCCTCCCTCGCTCTCTCTCCTTCTCCCTGGCGCCCTACTCCATTCCCACGAGCGCCGTGGACAGCTCCAACCTCTCCCCAACGGCCTCCAGAGCCGATCTCGCGGGCGCCCGTAGGCCACGCCCACGGTGAACCGCGGCCAGCCTATTTAAGGCACTCCCGAGCCCTCCTCTTCCTCCCTGTCGCTCCTCCACGCACCCAATCCACCCCTGGATCCACCCACTTCGCTCCAGAGCCGCCCGAGCTCGAGATCGAGCTCGAGCTCCGCCGCCTCGGGTCGCCGACGATCTGCGGGTACAGGCCTCCTCCGCCCGTTCTCCCTCGAATCGGCCTCCCTCGCCTCACCGATGCTTTCCCTCTCTTTCCCCTCATTTTGCAGCTGGAACGGCCGAGCCACCGGCGCCAAGCACCTCCGCCATGGGACCTCGTCGCCCGTGAGCAGCCACCCGCGACCGTCTCCACCACCACCAGATCCGCGACTCGCTCCTCGAATCCAACGGTAGCCCTCGCTCCTTCCTGCCTGTATCACCGCCGGCGAAGCTCGCCGTCGCCTCTGGCGGAGGTAGCGGCGACGGCATGTGGGGCGGCTGTCGACCTCACGCCTCGACGGGTGGGATCCACCGTCGAGTTTAAACGTCTTGTGCAGACAAGACCCGCCGTCGGCCGAAGGCGTATTCGCCTTTACGCCTTGACGTGGCGGCGCGTGGGCTGGGTTTCCCCAGGCCTGCTGCTCTTGTGGCCTCTCGGCCCAATGTACAGCGCCGTTCCTTTTTCTTTTTCTCGTAATATTTCCAAAAATTCCACAGGCAGAATATTAATCCAAATGCATTGATTCCAATTTCTAAATTCCTAGAATATTGCAATCTATTTAATGGTGCAACTTTCACTCGAGATCCAATCACCTTTTCTTTTACAGTAAATATTTAAATGTGGTTTTGACATTTAAATGAGCCTTTGAAAATCCATAACTCCTATTTTTGCTGCTCCGAACCAAAACCAAAAGTTGCCCCTTCCTAGCTTTCCTCCTAGTATTTTACAAAATTAAGTTGACATTTTTCGAGCACTTTGACTTTTCTGTTTTTATTATTGCCTTATTTTTCCGTTGTTTTCTTGCAACGTTAGATCCCGTGTTTGTGAGGTAGCCGAGGAAGAAGGAGGAGCAATGCTGAAGACTTTGAAGATCAAGCCAACCAAGGCAAGCAGCCCTTTGACCATGACTATGATACCCCTTTATTTGCATGCCATGTTTAGCTCTTTATTAAAGATGCATCGGGATCATGATGAGATGGTGAACCACGTGGGTTGGTTGCCACGAATACTTCCTCGTTGATACTTGCATTGTGCATGGCCCTACCTTCTTATGAGGGTTTTGCCGGTGGGAGTAGCTAGGATGCAAATGTAGATGCTACGCAAATAGGGTGGGTTTGTGCATGGTGAAGGAGGCTATATAATTTCAAAAGTCTTTTCGAAAACCCCGTCGGGTGCCACTTATGCCCGAGGGAGATGATGAAATGGGTGACCACTTGATGACGAAGTGGTGTGCCAAGGAAGTGGGTGTGTTTTCAAAACGGATTGGTCGGAGTTGCGACCATTATCCCAACCTTACATGCGCGACCACTCTACCCTTATATGGGAAAGGGCATTATTGAGTACCTAGACCGATACTAGCTTGGAGCCCGCATTACTAGTGACGGGGGAGAGTTGGTGCTCTCTCTTGGGGCGGGTCGTGCTGGTAGGGCGGCCATGACCATCTTTATGGGGCACCGACACACCGTTGGTACCCGTGCAGTGGTATGTGATGGAAAAGGAGCAAGGCTCCATGAAAATATTGTTTGAAATGTCGGCACGGGGTTTCGCTAATCGAGTGGACTCCTTGTTAGTGTCGTCTAGGGAAAGGTAGTGATCGGTGCTTACCCCGGTGCTTGAGGTACCGCTGGTCGTGGTTTGACACGGAAGTTCCCGGATCTAGTGGGTAAAGTGTGCAACCTCTGCAGAGTGTAAAACTATTGAATAGCCGTGTCCACGGTCATGGACAGCTTAGGTAACCGCTCTTGGGCTCGTCCACTTGTTTTCAAACCCGGTGTGTGTGAGATGATGGAGATGTCTTGGATCAAGTCAAGGACTTGACACGATTGAGATGGGTTGGTGCCCACTGCTTATGATAAATGGGTTGGTGCCCATTCTATTTATGTTGATATCTGTGACCTGTTCTCATGGTTACTTGAATCCTCTTGATGCATGCTTTATAGGTTGTTGAACATGTCCTGCACTCAAAACTAGCTTTATGCAAAACTTTACCTATGTCATGCATTACTGTACCTTGAACCAAATCATGGGTTGCTTGCGAGTACATTCAAAGTACTCATTGGCTTGCCACTGGTTATTTAATTGACCGCATGGAAGAACCGGAGTTCAAGAAGAGTTCTTTGGAGACGATCATGCGAACTAGGGCGTTTCCCGATGAATGCCCGTAGGGTTAAGGCGATGGCATGGGTTCTACTTATCGATGACGTTTTCATTGCTATGTTTCATTTGATGTTCAGCCCTTAAGGCTTTATCGATGTAAGACTTGACCTTGTTGGTCTCTATTTGTGTAAGACGGTGTGTATGGATGTAAGACTCTTGTTATTCAGCTTACGTGTGTTCAAGTGAGCATTGATCTCGGGATCCTTTGACACGTGCATTCGGTGATCACGACTTGTAAGTCGGGGTCCCCAGAGCTGGTACGAGCCATCCCGACCAGAGGAAGCCTTAGTTAGCATGGGCGTTAGTTAGAGCGAGACTATCCCTAGATTACCCATATGCCTATGTTTTATGTTAGCATCCCAAACACAGGGCACATTCCTTTATTGACCCTTCCCTTCCACTTTTTGTAGATGGCGCGTGCAGGGACTTCCCGACCCTTTGGGTTTCCGTGCTTCTTGAGGATAGCCTCGGGAAGTGCCGTTCACTCGAGTCCCCACCTTCTCCTACCACGAGCACCGGGTCGACAAAGACCAAGAAGGAGTATCACGTGGAGGTAGTCGTGAGGGCGAATGACGCCCGACGAGCTGGTTCTTTGAGGGACCCCAGATGGCGACACTGCTACTCGCCATGGAGATCGCTGCCCTCAAGGCACCGACTTCGCCTCGGGATCTCCTGCCAGAGATGGCAAGAGAGCCACCACTCGTTACTGCCTTATCGTAAGGAAGGTGATGACGAGAGCAGCGCTCAAAGACCACCCTTGGGCGAGGACTTTCCCTCCGCTTCGCACCTACTTCAGCTTGTGTGCCGGCGATGCCGCACAAACACTGCCTCGAGTCGACGGAGCTTCGGAAGGAACTCCGTGAGACCAAGGAGCTCCTCCGCATAGTCCAGATGAAGGCAGACAGGATCAAGAAGGATGGAGCACCCCCTGGACAGCCCGCAGTAGCTTATCGAGGCGGGCGACCCCACAGTGTCGCTTTCCGCCGAGGGAGCACTGCAACCACGCCGTGTGACGGCAAAGGAGTACCGTAACCTCTTCAAGACGCCACCAAAGAAAGCAGCGCCGTGTTCATCTCCTTCACTCCTCCACTTCCTCAAGCGATGAGGAGACCGAGACAGATGATGATTAGGAGGAAGACCGGAGGAGCGGAATACCCGACCGAGCATTCCACCACTTAGACTCCGTTCAGGACTAGGATAGGCTAGCTCGTAGCCTATGGTAGGATAGGTCGCGTACCCTTTTGCTAATCGAGTCCTTGTAATGGTTCTTATGAAACCATGTTATGTTGTGTTTGCTTTCAACTTGCTTTGATGAAGTCGTACTTTCCTTGGGAACTTGTAAACCACTACATTCCCCATTTGGTTTAATGCATGAGTTTGGCCCTTCCGCCTTTGTTTTACTAAATTGTGTCATACCACCCCTTACTAGGCATTCCATCTCTCTGCTTTTCCTCATTGTTGTTCCCAATCATGAGACCGTGACCACTCCAACAGATGCTGTTGTAACACGTCTTGGTACCTCTACCCAGCCGAAGAAGCCGGAGGTTCTGCTGAGGCGGAGCCAGCCAGACCAAGCCCAGGGACGACTCCACCACCACCACCTCCTCCAAGCATGGATATGGCTCAGCTTCTCCAAGCCTTTCGAGAGGAGCGCCAAGCCAACACCGCAGCCCTCCAGATGATTGCTCAGTTGTCAACCGCCCGGCCCGGCGGGCACGACCATGGGCGTTCCACACCGGTGGAGTTCAAGAAGCATGCACCACCCACTTTCATCGAGACTGCTGAACCCTGGATGCAGACGATCGGGTCCGCACCATTGAGGATCTGCTGGCACTAGTCGGATGCGACCGAGGACCGTGACAAAGTGGCGTATGCCGCCTTGTCTCGGGGGACTGCCAGAGCTTGGTGGGATGGATTCAAGGCTATGCATGTTGAGCAAGACATCACTTGGGACACCTTCAAGGCGGAATTCGCAAGGCCCACATCCCTTCGGACTCATGGCCATCAAGAAGCGCGAGTTCCGAGCCACGAAGCAAGGTAGTAGCACCGTCAAGGAGTACATGCAGAAGTTCGGTGTTCTCTCAAGGTATGCCCCGAAGATGTCAAGACAATCTTGCCAAGCGGAGCGCTTCATGGAAGGCCTTAACCGGACTCTGCGGTACTACGCTTGTTGTGTGTGACCGCCCGACCTTTCTGATCTGGTGAACAAAGGCGCTCATGCTTGAGGACAAGTGGCGTGCCTTGGATGACACTCGTAAGCGCAAGATGATCAGCAAGGGTAGCTCCGGCAACTGAAGCCTCGTCCGTGGCAGCCAGCCCGGTCAAGCCAACCTATCGGCAGCCAAGAGCTTCGCACCTCGCACCAACTATCCACCTCAGCGGTATGCCAACCCGAGCCAGCTTACAACAACCCCAATAACAATCTTGGCAAGGCGTCGTCCCCAACCAAGTCACTTGTTTCGGATGTGGACAGCCGGGCATTACTCCAAGAATTGCCCCAACAAGAAGCCCGACGCCCGCGCCCCAATCTGCAGAACCGGGACAAGGCCGTGGAATGCCACCAAGGAACCAAGCTCCCATAACCTGCCCAACAATGGCGGGGTCGTGTGAACCATGTCACAGCGGAAGAAGCATAGGAAGACCGGACGTCGTCTTTGAGTGCGTTCCTTGTCAATTCAGCACCATAATCGTTTTGTTTGATTACGAGCCACGCATTCTTTTGTCACCCAAAGTTTTGCATTAAAAGTGGCATGACCCTACACCCTGAATAACCCTATGGTTGTACAAACCCCCGGAGCAGAGATGAGAGCCAAGATAGGATGTAAAGGAGTCGGGATTACCATCAACGGGGTAGACTTCCTAGCAGACCTCATCATCCTAAAATCACAAGGCTTGGATGTGATCTTGGGAATGAATTGGCTCAGCAAGCACCAAGGCTTGATTGATTGCGCCAACCGGACGGTCACTATGACCAATGACCAAGGAGTCGAAGTCAAATTTGCTTCCAACCCCTCTTCTGCTGAAGCCAACCAAGTCAACTGTCTGACTGAAGTTGGATTGGAACAAGTGCCGGTAGTATGCGAGTACCCCGATGTTTTTCCTGATGAGCTACCGGGAATGCCTCCTGACCGAGACATTGAGTTCATCATCGAGCTCATACCCGGAGCAGGACCCATCTATAAGAAGCCTTATAGAATGGGATCGGAGGAGTTAGCGAAATTGAAGAAGCAGTGAAAGAGCAGTTGAGGAAGGATTTATCCGCCTAGTGCCTCCCCTTGGGGATCACCTGTTCTGTTTGTGGCAAAGAAGGGCGGTACCATCCGCTTATGCATTGACTACCGCTCCCTCAATGAGGTTACAATCAAGAACAAGTACCCACTTCCCAAGATTGAAGATCTGTTTGATCAACTCAATGGGGCCAAGGTGTTCTCCAAGATCGACCTCGGATCTGGGTACTACCAATCAAGATCGACCCCAAGATATTCGAAGGCGGCATTCAGAAACAGATATGGCTGTATGAATGCACGGTCATGTCCTTTCGATTGACCAATGCCCCACTTACTTCATGTATCTCATGAATAAGGTCTTCATGGAATATTTGGACAAGTTCGTCGTTGTCTTCATTGATGACATTCTTGTCTTCTCGAAGTCGGAAGAAGAGCACGAGCAACACTTGAGGATGGTCCTAGACAAGCTTCGAGAGCACCAACTGTATGCCAAGTTCAGCAAGTGTGAATTCGGCTGCGTGAAGTTGGATTCTGGGTCATGTTCTAATCGAAGAGGGATTGTCGATCGACCTGCCAAGATTGAAGCCGTGATGAATGGCAATCCCGAGCAATGTGAAGGAAGTCGAAGCTTCCTCGGACTCGCGGGATATTACCGCAAGTTCGTTGAAGGATTCTCAAGCATTGCCCACCCATGACTCAGCTCTTGAAGAAGGACAAGAAGTTTGAATGGACGTCGAAGTGCGAAGAGAGCTTCGGGAGCTGAAGAAGAGGCTAACCACGCTCGATTCGCCACACCGATATACACAAGGAGTTTGTGATATATTGTGATCGTCAAGAACCGGATGGAGGTGTTCTGATGCAAGAAGGCGAGTCGTGGCCTACCTTTCAAGGCAACTCGACCTCACGAAGAGAACTACGCTACTCATGACCTTGAGCTAGCGGCGATAGTTCATGCCCTTAAGACTTGGCGACATTACCTCTTGGGGAAGCGATGTGAGATATACACGGATCACAAAAGTCTGAAGTATATTTTCACTCAGAGGGAATTGAACATGAGGCAGAGAAGATGGCTGGAGTTGATAAAGGATTATGACCTCAGTGTTCAATACCACCCTGGAAAGGCTAATGTGGTAGCAGATGCATTGAGCAGGAAGGCTTGCTCCTTGAATGCTATGCTAAAACACAAGCTACCCGCCTTGTATGAAGAACTTGAAAGCTTCGAGTTGGAACTGGTTGCACCAGGATTCTTGGCCAACCTCGAAGTTAAGCCTACCTTGATGGATGACATCAAGAAAGCTCAGAAGGGGCATGAGAGTATTGAAGGCATCAAGAGGAAGATCAAGGCAGGCAAAGCCTCAGGATTCACAGAGGATGAGGAAGGAATTGTGTGGTTTGGGAATCGCATCTGCGTGCCCAACAGGGTTGAGCTCAAGAACCTGATCTTGCAAGAAGCTCATGACAGCCCATATTCCATCCACCCTGGAGGCACCAAGATGTATCAAGACCGAAGGAAAGATTTTGGTGTACGGGATGAAAAGGAGATTGCCACCTATGTTGCAAAATGTGGCGTATGCGGAGGGTCAAAGCTGAACATCGGCGACCTGTGGATTACTCCAACCACTCAAGGTTCCCGAGTGGAAATGGGATAAAGTCGGAATGGATTTCATCCTTTGGACTACCTAGGTCAAACAAGGGACATGACTCCATCCGGGTCATAGTTGACCATTTGACCAAGGTGGCCCACTTCATTCCTGTCAAGACAACCTACAAGGGGAACCAGTTAGCCAGTCTCTACATCAACCGAGTCGTGAGCCTTCATGGTGTTCCCAAGGAGATTGTGTCAGATCGAGGAACCCAGTTCACCTCAAGGTTTTGGAAGAAATTCCAGGAGGCCATGGGGACCAAGTTGTCCTTGAAAGATCGCTTTCCACCCACAGGCATCGGAGGTCGACCGAGCAGTGAATCAAATACTCGAAGACATGCTCCGAGCACGTGTCTTAGCTTATGGAGCTAAGTGGGAAGATTGCCTCCCTTTCGCCGAGTTCTCTTACAACAACAGTTATCGGGCCAGCCTTGAGATGGCACCATTTGAAGTGTTATCTGGTGGAAGTGCAGTACACCTCTCAACTGGTCGGAGACCGGAGAAGGACTTGTCTTTGGGCCTGATATCCTTCGTGAAGCAGAAGAGCAAGTCCAGCTTGTCCGAGAGCGTCTGAAGTCTGCCAAGTCAAGGCAGAAGAGCTATGCGGACTCACGTCGCAGAGACCTAAACTTCCGAGTTGGAGACCATGTCTATCTCCGGGTCACCCCTCTCAAAGGAGCCCAGCGCTTTCATGTCAAAGGAAAGCTCGCTCCGAGGTACATTGGCCCCTTCAAGATCACTGATCGACGAGGAGAAGTGGCTTACCAGTTGGAACTTCCACCTGAACTTTCTGATGTGCACAACGTGTTCCACGTGTCACAACTCCGGAAGTGTCTCCAAGTTCCAGACAAACCCGACCTCTATAAAGACGTCAATCACCAAGCCATTGATCTTCAACCTGATTTGACTTATCGTGAGAGGCCCATCTACATTCTAGATGAGGCTGAACGACGTACTCGAAGTCGCACCATCAAGTACTTCAAAGTCCAATGGAGCAATCATACCGAAGCAGAAGCAACTTGGGAGCGTGAAGACTACCTTAGATCCGAATTTCCGTACCTCTTTCAAGCCTAGTTTAGGAATCTCGGGGACGAGATTCTTGTAAGGGGGGTAGGTCTGTCACACCCTGCATTTTGTAACATTTCATTTTTATTAAGAAAGCATGAAAATTTGGGCCAACAAAAACTTTTTGCATTATTTGGCTTTTATTTGGAGTTGGTTTTCTCTCTGTGTTTCTTTCCAAGTGCTTCTTGAAGTCAACTACTCTACCCTCTATATTCCATCTCCTTACCCCAAGCTCCTAACCAATGAACATGCCATGTGAATAGTGCTATATAGAATTTTCTTACAAAAATAATTTGGCGAAAGTATTTTCAAAATTAGTTTTCAAAAACCCTGAATTGAGGTTTGCAATGCAAGTACTTGATTAAGGGCAGTAAAATATTTCCAAAATATATTTGACTCCTATTAGATATAGGATGCCCAGGAACCACAAAAATATAATTTTAAAAGTTCTTGTTCTATTTTATTTAAAGGCTTTTCTTAAGGCCAGAAATGGTCTTTAATAGGAAATAATTATTTTTCTGTTTCAAAATATTTGACAAAATTTAGAGAAGCTCATAGGACATATATTGTCCATATATAAGAGTTTCAACACATGGTCATGTTCAAAATATTGGTCAAATCCTCTAAAACCCTTTCTCGATATTTCAAGCTTTTGAAATATTTACAAAGGAAATATTCTCCAAAAATTCCAGGAAAATTCTATCATGTCACATATGACATATCTGCTGATCTTGCCAAGTCTCATGACTTGGAGAACAAGATAACACCATCAAAACCCTCAAAACCATTTCTGTCCAATCTAAAGTTTGATCAACTTTACATTGCCAAGTATGTCCAAATGTGCTCAAACTTGGTGGACATGCTTCATTGGTCTAATGATGCATCTGGACCAAATGGCACAGGTTGGAGAAGAGGAAATCTTGGTCAAAGTGCCTCAAAACCCTCTCTGACCAAAATCAAGTTTGAACCACTTTGCACTACCAACTTTTTCTCCAAGACCCCAACTTTGGTGAGCCTGATCATGTGACCAAATAAGGCTACCACACCAAGTGGTACATCATGGAGAAATGATTTACTCCACTGGATCTACACAAACCCCTTTCGCCCATTTCTAGGGTTTGCAAGAGTTGCATTGGCAACTTTGTCCTATTAAGCTCAAAATGGGTGGAAGGCCCTAAATATATGTGACATTTCACCCCTTGGAGTATCTTGGCCAGTGAGGATCATTAGCTTAACCAAAACTCCATCAAACACCTTCTGGCAAAATACTAAAAAGCCTCTTTTTGCCACTTTCACTAATCTCCTTGAGTTAATCTCTTTGCCACAACCCCTCCTCACTTCCCTCAGTCACTTAGACACTTTTCTACCCAAGAAGCAATGTGGAGGAAGGGGAATCAAGTTTGTCCTCTCTGGACAACAGTTTCTCTTCTCTCTCCCAAATCTCTCTCTCCTTCGCACCCCAGAGCATCCCAGCCTTTCTCGGCCTTGTCCCTGCCATCAGTAGCTTCCAGACGCCTTAAAAGGGCCTTGGCCTTGTGAAAAACATGGATGCCGGCCAAAGTCACGCTCTGGGCGCTCGCCAGAGCGCCGACCGTTGGCCGCCAAGCCCCCGACCGCCGTGCCTTCCCATCGCGCCACCGATGTGCCTCGGCGTCTGCTACACGCCACGTGCCGCCCCTCTGTCTCCCCTTCTCTCTCCCCTCCTGCAGTAGCGTGCGACGCCGCCTGGCTCGGCCAATGGCCGGCCTCACACGCTGGGCGCCAGAGCCCTCCTCGCTCTCTCTCCTTCTCCTGGCGCCCTACTCCATTCCCACGAGCGCCGTGGACAGCTCCAACCTCTCCCCAACGGCCTCAGAGCCGATCTCGCGGGCGCCCGTAAGCCACGCCCACGTGAACCGCGCCAGCCTATTTAAGGCACTCCCGAGCCCTCCTCTTCCTCCTGTCGCTCCTCCACGCACCCAATCCACCTGGATCCACCCACTTCGCTCCAGAGCCGCCGAGCTCGAGATCGAGCTCGAGCTCCGCCGCCTCGGGTCGCCGTCGTCTGGGGTACAGGCCTCCTCCGCCTGCTTCTCCCTCGAATCGGCCTCCCTCGCCTCACCGATGCTTTCCCTCTCTTTCCCCCTCATTTTGCAGCTGGGGCGGCCGAGCCACCGGCGCCCGAAGCACCTCCGCCGCGGGACCTCGTCACCGGCGAAGCAGGCCACCCCGGCGACCGTCTCCACCACCAGCAGATCCGTGACTCGCTCCTGAATCCAACGGTAGCCCCTGCGCTCCTTCCCGTGCCCTGTATCGCCGCCGGCGAGCTCGCCGTCGCCTCTGGCCGGAGGTAGACGACGGCCGCCGTGGGGCGGCTGTCGACCTCCACATACGACGGGTGGGATCCACCGTCGAGGTTTAAATGTCTTGTGTGTAAGACAGACTCCGACCCGCCGTCGGCGGCGTATTCGCCTTCGCGCTTCGACGTGGCGGCGCGTGGGCTGGGTTTCCCCAGGCTGCTGCTTTGCTGTGGCCTCTCGGCCCGATGTACACAATACCGTTTCCTTTTTTTTTACGTAATATTTCCAAAAATTCCACAGGGCAGAATATTAATCCAAATGCATTGATTCCAATTTCTAAATTCCTAGAATATTGCAATCTATTTAATGGTGCAACTTTCACTCAGATCCAATCACCTTTTCTTTTCTGTAAATATTTAAATGTGGTTTTTGACATTTAAATGAGCCTTTGAAAATCCATAACTCCTATTTTGCTGCTCCAGAACCAAAACCAAAAGTTGCCCCCTTCCTAGCTTTCCTCCTAGTATTTTACAAAATTAAGTTGACATTTTTTAGAGCACTTTGACTTTTCTGTTTTTATTATTGCCTTATTTTTCCGTTGTTTTCTTGCAACGTTAGATCCCGTATTTGACGAGGTAGCTGAGGAAGAAGGAGGAGCAGTGCCTGAAGACTTTGAAGATCAAGCCAACCAAGGCAAGCAGCCCTTTGACCATGACTATGATACCCCTTTATTTGCATGCCATGTTTAGCTCTTTATTAAGGATGCATCGGGATCATGATGAGATGGTGAACCACGTGGGTTGGTTGCCACGAATACTTCCTCGTTGATACTTGCATTGTGCATGGCCCTACCTTCTTATGAGGGTTTTGCCGGTGGGAGTAGCTAGGATGCAAATGTAGATGCTACGCAAATAGGGTGGGTTTGTGCATGGTGAAGGAGGCTATATAATTTCAAAAGTCTTTTCGAAAACCCCGCCGGGTGCCACTTATGCCCGAGGGAGATGATGAAATGGGTGACCACTTGATGACGAAGTGGTGTGCCAAGGAAGTGGGTGTGTTTTCGAAACGGATTGGTCGGAGTTGCGACCGTTATCCCAACCTTACATGCGCGACCACTCTACCCTTATATGGGAAAAGGGCATTATTGAGTACCTAGACCGATACTAGCTTGGAGCCCGCATTACTAGTGACGGGGGAGAGTTGGTGCTCTCTCTTGGGACGGGGTCGTGCCAGGTAGGGCGGCCATGACCATCTTTATGGGGCACCGGACACACCGTTGGTACCCCGTGCCAGTGGTATGTGATGGAAAAGGGAGCAAGGCTCCATGAAAATATTGTTTGAAATGTAAGACACGGGTTTCTTGCTAATCGAGTGGACTCCTTGTTAGTGTCGTCTAGGGAAAGGTAGTGATCGAGTGCTTACCCCGGGTGCTTGAGGTACCGCGGGTCGTGGTTTGACACGGAAGTTCCCCGGATCTAGTGGGTAAAGTGTGCAACCTCTGCAGAGTGTAAAACTATTCGAATAGCCGTGTCCACGGTCATGGACAGTTGGGTAACCGCTCTTGGGCTACGTCCACTTGTTTTCAAACCCAGTGTGTGTGAGATGATGGAGATGTCTTGGATCAAGTCAAGGACTTGACACGATTGAGATGGGTTGGTGCCCACTCTGTTTATGATAAATGGGTTGGTGCCCATTCTATTTATGTTGATATCTGTGACCTGTTCTCATGGTTACTTGAATCCTCTTGATGCATGCTTTATAGGTTGTTGAACATGTCCTGCACTCAAAACTAGCTTTATGCAAAACTTTACCTATGTCATGCATTACTGTACCTTGAACCAAATCATGGGTTGCTTGCGAGTACATTCAAAGTACTCATTGGCTTGCCACTGGTTATTTAATTGACCGGGCATGGAAAAACCGAGTTCGAAGAAGAGTCCTTTGGAGACGATCATGCGAACTAGGACATTTCCAATGTAATGCTGTAGGGTTAAGGCGAGATGGCATGGGTTCTACTTATCGATGACGTTTTCCGCTGCTATGTTTCATTTGATGTTCAGCCCTTAAGGCTTTATCGATGTAAGACTTGACCTTGTTGGTCTCTATTTGTGTAAGACGGTGTGTATGGATGTAAGACTCTTGTTATTCAGCTTCTGTGTGTTCAGTGAGCATTGATCTCTGGGATCACTGTACACGTGCATTCGGTGATCACGACTTGTAAGTCGGGGTCCCCACAACCTCACACATTGTATGCTCTTGATCCATTTCTCTAAGCAATCATTTTGTTCAAGATTCCTCAATTGTGTGGATCTTCGATCTGTACAACTCGGGAACCTAAGACAAGAACGCTTAGTGAAATTCCTCAAGGTTCATCTGGTCAAATTCCTCAAAACTTGTTATTTTTGAAAAGCCTTCTGAGAACGCATATGACCTCTCCAAATTCCTCGCACCTACACTCTGTTCACAGGTACTCATGTCTGCTGCTGAATCACTAGGTTCTCATCAACTTAACTCATTTGTAGCGTTCCTCGAAGAAAAATTGCATACTTCTTCAGAGTGTTCAATTGTTCAAATTCCTCATCTGAAGAATATGGCTGAAGGAAAGAGACTGCAGAAAGAAGGAAAGAAGCCTGAGGTCATGACTGCTTTCGAGATCCCTGATGACATTTATAAGGACTATTGCACACCTGATGAAGCCAAATTCGGCAAAGAAAACAAAAATCAGCGTAAGGTGCGCATCAGAGGATTGAAAGGAGATGGGCAAGAGAATGGAGGGAGTACAGATATGTGACTCCAAAGTACATTAAGAAATTCGCCCTCAATCCTCCATGCCCAAGAGCTCCATTGGCACCTGGCCAAGTAGCTGACCCCACCAGCATCAAGCGTGGTGAGGACTTTCCTGAAGAATGGGCTAAGCGCCAAGCTAAATTGGCAAGACAAGCCAAGGAGGCAGTGAAGAAATTCAATGAGGATTACGCCATCGCTGCTGAATCGAGGCCTCGGTCAGGCCGAGGAAATCTATGCCAAAGAAACCTGCTCGTAAGCCAAGTGCTTCACCAACAGCGCCCTCACGGCCAAGTTCCTCAGCAATGCCCTCACGGCAAATCCCTCACACTGCTACTACTCCACCAAAGTCCTCAAAAGCTCCTTCAAAGTCCTCAGCTCCTGTGCATCTGGCGACATGTCAAAGGACTGCTGGTTTCTCGATTGCCTCTGGTGTCTCAAAGAAGTTCCTCACCGCACCAATTTCCTCATCAGGCCCCACACTGTTGAAGACTAAAGCAACAGCTGGACGCGGTCCTCCGCCAAGTCCAAAGAAGAAACAGGTCGCATTCCATGTGCCCTCTGATGATGAAGCTTCTGATGATGAACTTGCAGAAATCATCGAGATGCATAAGTGAAGGCCACTAGAGCCAAAGGCACATCTGTGCCACTGCTTTTGGATCCGAGAAAAATCCTCGACTACATTGACCTCTGGCACAAGGATCCAAACACCCCAATGCCTGATTTTCCTCTGAATCCTGGTCAAAGTCACATGCTGACCCATTTCATCACTCAAGAGAAATGGAAGTTTGAAAAGGCAAGAGAGATCAAGAAAGCGCAATACAGAAAGGAGAAGCTCCTGAAGAAAAATGTTGTCAGAATGACACCTGAGGAACTTCTCAAGGCTCAGTCTGAAATTCAAGCCCTCAGCAAAGACTTTGATGCCTACTATGCTGATTGGCAAGGAGCCAAAGTGAGATTTGTCAATCTGACGAAGAAATTCATGAATGTTGTAGCCCCATCGCAACAAGAAAATCTTGAGTGCGAGACTCTGCTCAACTTTCATTGAAGAACATGCCAAGACTGGCTGATGACTTTCAGCCTTCTTTGAAGAAAATGCTAGTTCGAGGCTGATGACTCCATTCCAGCCCGAAGAAATTGCCGGGCATCCACTAGTGGTGCGCTGAAGAAACCGAAGAGATCGAGGCAATCGCATCGATTCTTGTTCAAGAAAATGAACCAGATTCCTCGGCTCCTCCCGCGCCTACACCAACTCCAATTCTTCCATCTGCCTATGAGGTGAAGAAGACCAAGGCTGCAGAGCGAGCTGCAGTGAAGAAAAGGAAGGCATCAGCTGCGTCAAATTCTTTGGCTGCAAAGAAGTTGAAGCCAATGGCCAGCTCACTCGAAAATCCGATTGATGCTATTCCAATTTCCTCCATACCATCAAAGGACCTTGTTCCTTTTGGAGAAGACTATGTGATCCCAAGCGGATCAGATGAAGAAAATCATTCTGCCGCTTCGTCAGAGCAGATTGATGAAGAAATTGAAGTGGATGCAATCCCTTCAATGTCAGTCATTTCCTCACCTATGTCTCAGTTCACAGCTGAAGAGGCCGGTGTTGAGGAAATTGAAGATGAAGATGTGGATATAGGATGCACCACACCTATGATGAATGATGACTTCTGGGAAAGTCAGCATCCCAATACTCCTCTCTTCACCCCTATCCAACAGATTCCTCTGTCCCCTGCAACAACAGTTCAACTGGCTCAAGAAACTCAACCCACTCCTCTGTTCATGAAGAAATTCCAGCCACTAGTCTTTGAAGGACTGCTGCTCTTGATCCTCGGGTTGCACAAGAAGAGGAACCAGAAATTCCTCGGCAAGAAGAACGAGCTCGCGATTCCTGAGGTGGTGATGCAACTCACTGACATCCCTCTGCCCAAGCCGATGAATCCGTTCTCAAGCAAACAAAAGTTCAAGGCTGAAGACTTCTTTTCCGAGCATGTATTCTTCACTGACTACAACCCCTATGACTCTGCTCGCATAAGGAAGAGGCGTTTACGACTGCTAGTCAAGCCAACCACATTCCTCGGTGTTGTTTGACAAAGACAAAATCTTCGATCATGAACATATTCCTCATGTGGACATGGAATCTCTGCCATGCTTCGAGCCAGTCCTCAGTGTTCTTCACGATGCAGGATTACTCAATTTCTGCTTGACATACGTGATTGGAATGAAGAACTCATTCTTGAGCCTCTACGCTACTGCGCATATCACCGAGACGCCAAGATGTCAACTCATGGGTGTTGGATTGGATGACCGAAAACACTCACTACAAGGCACCGCAACTGAATTGCTTCGTCCTTCCTCTCGATCCTCCCCATGACGATTACACGTTGCATCTCAAATGACCACTGGAACGACAAATCACTATATGCAAGTGCTCATGAAGCCTTTGAAGCCTGGGCAGGCCCCACGAACCAAATTCCTCGTTAGGGAATTACTCTATGTGCCTCGGACTGTCTATCGCATTCTGACAAAGACAATGAGTCCTATCAAAGGCCACGACTCAAATGATGAAGAAGTCGTTGGCATCATGAAGAATATGCTTTTCAATTCATTCATGGCGTTCCCGTCAACTTCCATGATTTCTTCATGAGGACTCTGGCCAATATTGCTATGTCACCATTCGAGCTGAAGCCCTATGCTCCTTGGATTATGAGATTCATCAGGGCTAGATCTTCACTGAATTACAAAGTCGACACTCTGAACCACGGTAGCTACTTGCCTCCCATTGAAGTCCTCAAGCGGACGGTTTCATCGGTGATGATAAAGGCAAGGCAGCTGCTGTGATCGATGAAGGCATTCGTCCATTGGATGGTCAATTTCGCCTTGCTGCATCTTACTCTACCAATGATGACTCTGCCACACATGACACTACTGCAAATACCTCAGCCAAGCAAAATCCTCAAGCCACGACACCGGTGATGGTAGACCGTGAGTTACTCCTCAGTCTTCATCAGAAGGTTGATCGCAATCACAAATGGGTAAAGCGTCAGTTTGGTGCACTTCTTCACAATATGACTTCAACACACAATGCAGTGAAGAAGAACCAATACTACCTTCATGAAACCTTCAACCGCACCTGGGCTGTCCTCACTCATGTCTATAGCGCTGAAGAACTGAAGACTATGGGTCTCAAGGAAGAATTTGACTGGTCTGCACCTCCTCCGAAGAAATTCAAGAGGGTCAAAGTTCCTCCACTAGCTAGTGGCCAGCTCTTATTCTTCATCACGTGACACTGATGAGTATGAAGATTTGGACGACACTGCGGCAGGCCCTGCTACAACAAACAACCCCGACAATGCTGGCGCTCCTCCACCGACTTGAAATTCTTCAGGGGCGTTAGTCCTCAGTTTCAACCCTTTTGGTCATTTGATGACAAAGGGGGAGAAATCTGAGTTAGTCTTCAAGCGGGTCTATATTAAGGGCATTTTGTTAAGTTACAACTCTTGTTCTTCTGAAACTTTTATTTGGATCGAGTTGTAATCTTAAACCCGATGGTGCGCTGATGCTTTTGTTGCATTATGCTCTGAAACTTTTGATGCTTTCGGCATGCTTATTCCTCATTAATATTATTGCATGCATCCTGAATTTCATCAGGCACCATATTTCATCATGCATTTCAAATTCTTCATATTATATATCAAATGCGTGTATGAATTACAAGATATAGGGGGAGATCTCCATGATTCAACTCTTCAAATGTGCATTTCCTCAAACGCAAATTCCTCACTATGCACATCTTCAGTGGGAGTTCGTCTATATCTTGCAATCAAATTCCTCAATATCAGTATTTACACTTCATATGTTTATCCCCGTTGAAAACTTAACCTATGTTGTCATCAATCACCAAAAAGGGGGAGATTGTAAGTGCATCTAGTTCCCCTTAGTGATTTTGGTGTATTGAAGACTTATAGGTTAAGGGACTAATGCTTTTGTGAGTGTACATAGGTCTATAAGTCTATGAGGAGTTTGATATTTACAGGGAAAGTCGACCCCTAAAAATGATGTTCTTCAACTGAAGACTTTGATATTCTGAAGACTTCCTGAAGACTTTGAAAGTGAAGAAATTGGTGTGACCTTGAAGACTTGGTATTCATTTGAGGAACATGAAGCATGAAGACTTTTGTTTTCGTAGTTTCATTTTCTCTTTCTTGAGTCATAGGAAACACCGTCTTTGTTAAAGGGGTCGAGGAAATACTAAGGAAAAATTTCCATGTGATGCTCAACTCAAAATCCTACACCTACCAATCCCTTGAGTGAAGCCTTTGGAAATCTCATACAGCTTCAGATCGCTTTCTTGATGTGAGAGCGAAGTTTTTCAGTCACCGATGAATTTGTTCGACCGAGGAGTTAGGAATTCGCCATGTGAATTGCCTACAGTGAGGAACATGATAGCCCCGAGGAATTTGAGAGTCAAATTTCCGACCGTTCTTTGTCTTCTTGCCCACCTGTCCCAAAATATCTTATCCACCTAACGGTCATATCATTGAAGGGCATTTATATCTTATCATGTCGGGCTGCTCCCTAGGCTATAAATAGCTGCCCCCTACAACCACTAGCTGGTTGGCTGCTCTGAGAGAACTTGACACTTGTCATTTGAGAGCAACCCATCCTCCGAGGACTTTGAGCGAAAATCATCAAGTGAGGAAAACGCAAAACCAAACCCCTACAAACCCAAAGTGATTGAGCATCACTGAAGAAATTGATCCTGCGTGGATCCGACGCTTGTTA
Organism: Aegilops speltoides; assembly: GCA_021437245.1. Classification (NCBI taxonomy): domain Eukaryota; kingdom Viridiplantae; phylum Streptophyta; class Magnoliopsida; order Poales; family Poaceae; genus Aegilops; species Aegilops speltoides. Next base: position 305,948,982 of record CM038142.1, on the reverse strand, counting down.
CCTTTGAAGACCGTGCTTCTTCCAGATGGTTAGGCGCCGTGGTCTAGAGCATCCAAGAGGAATTGTGGATCGCCGAGTGACGAAGTCTGTGAAGGTTTGGAAGTCGCCTGAAGACTTACCACGAGTGATTGGACGAGGTCTGCGTGACCTTAGTTCAAGGAGAATACGATGAGGACTGGGTGTCCTGAGCTGCGTTCTCGGATCGGGTGTCCGGACTGTGTGTCCTCGAGTTTAAATACTCAGCCGCTCCAACCAGACGTATAACCGAGACAACAGTTGGAACTGGTCTACCAAATCATTGTCTTCACCAACTAATCGGTTCTATTTCCTCAACCCTTTCATTTCCTCGTTCTTTGTGTTGAGTGTTTGTTCATATCTGTGCTTGAAGACTTTGGTGAAGACTTTCTCAATTTCCTTAGTTCAATTTCTTCAGTCTATTTGTCTTCATCTTGTGTTATCCTGTGATTACGCTTTCTGTACTCTGTGCTAGTCTTCATTTCATCATGATGACCATGCTTGTATTCTGTTATGCTTACTTCTGAGTACTTATTCCGCTACAAGTAGTTCTTCGCTAAGGAATTTCCTCACCGGCAAATTCCTCAGTGAAGAATTCATAAAAATCGCCTATTCACCCCCTTCTAGTCGATATAACGCACTTTCATCCTCCCTTTGCAGACAACATCCCGGTGGCCAATTTTGACCTTGGGTCCTTCAACCCAAAGAATAAGAGAAAGCCAGAAGAGGAAGACGAGTGAGCACCTCGCCTTCCCATTCATTTCCCGATCCTTTATCTAGATCATTTTATCTTGACTTGATCTTGTCTTCGCAGGGACACAGAGACACTGGCTCAGAGGGTGGAGAGGAGAGCTAGGGCCCCGACGGGCGACGATCCCTCGACAACCACGTCACGTGCGCCGAGGGTGATCTTCATCAGCCCGGAGACCAGCCCCCAGTGCAGCCCCCATTCTAGCCCCCAACGTGAGTCCGTTATCCATTTACCGCCGAGTTCGCAGGAGGAGAGCAGCAACAGGAGGAGCCACTGAGGGCCATCCCTGACACGCCGCCCTCGTCAACTACGCCAACTAGCGGGGTGTCCCCGGCAAGGGCATCCACCGACAAGCCCACGCGCATGGAGGAAGAGGTGGTGGGCACAGGCGCTGGTGATCCTGTCCCGGCAAGGGATGTTGCCGGGGAGGGAAACACTTCCTCTCCACTCATCACAGGTAAGCCGCTTGCCTCTCGTCCCTTGCCACCTTTTCCATGTGATTTTATTTCTTTTCTTCATCTTGAACTTTGGTTTTGGCTCTGCCTTACTCTCCGTTTTGGTCTCCAGATCCTCCCCTGGTGGACCAGACGGATGTCGATGCAGTCATTGAGGAGACCACCAAGGACGCCGAGGCCGAGGCCACCAAAATTGCCGTCGAGGAGGCCGCCAAAGGGTCTGCCGGGGAGGCCGGCAAGGCCGCTGCCGAGGAGGCCGCCAAGGAGCCTACCGGGGTGGCCGGCAAGTAGCTGCCGGGGAGGCCGGCAAGGCCGCCACTGAGGAGGCTGCTAAGGAGCCTGGCGGGGAGGAGGTGGTCGATGACCAACCCTCTTCCTCTTCAGTCCTTGCGCCGAGCAAGTATTTCAAGGTGGGCGACGATCTGTTCGTCGGCCTCCCAGGGACGGCGAGCACCGAAGCGCCAGTCGAAGGGGAGGTGTTTAACAATGAGGTACTCGCTGCTGTTGGGCTCTACGTTGTTGACGAATCGAGCGCCAGCAGCAGTGGTTCCAAAGAAGATCAACTCCTTCAGGCCATGAGCGCCAACTTTCAGAAGCTCCAGGCGCTCTACCGCGCCCACAAGGATAAGGCGGACTCCAGGATGGCCGCCGTGGACAAGGCAGAGGCAGACTTTCAGGAGTGCGTCGCTCAGATGCAAGCCTGGTTTGCCGAGGCCCGGCAGGATCTGAAGGCCACCCAGGACCAGCTGGGCGAGCACCAGCTAGAGCTCCTCCTGAAGCAAGCTAACTTCGATAAGGCCCAAGAGGTGGTGAAGGCACAGGCCGCCAAGGACGAAGCTAATCAGACACAGCGCCGCATCCTGCTTGACGTCCAAGAAGAGGACTTGTGTTGTCTGTGAAGCGGCGCTCGCCGCCAAGCTTCGCGCCAAGGACGAAGAAGTTGAAAAGCTTGTCGCGTAGCGGATCCAGGAGCTGAAGCAGGAGCACAAAGAAGCACTTAATGTTTTGGCCATGGACCATGCCGACAAGCTGAAGGAGGCCGTCGACGAGGCTGAAGCCACAGAGGCCGCCAAGAATGCGTTGGCCGACAAGGTGGAGAAGCTGGAGCTGGAGCTGGAGCTGGAGGAGCTGAGGTAGGAGATATCTAAGCTGAAGAAGGACAGGGACATGACTGCCCGCACTTTGGCGGAATTGCAGGTCACCATCTCCGACAAGACCAAGCTGCTCTCCGAGTCCAACAACTCCATCGCCGATCTGTAGCTGAAGCTGGAGACCTTGGAGAGGACGCTCTCGGAGACCAGTGCCCGCGAGAAGACCCTGATCAAGGATCTTGCAAACAAGAGACAGCTGCTGCAGAATGCTGCCACCTCCCACAATGACCATGCGGACGACACGAAGCTCTGGACCAGCCGCCTTGTCGATGTGGCGGAGAAGCTCACCGCGCAGCTGGCCGTCATGGGCATGCCGAGCTTCAGATTCTCCCATGAGGTGAATGTGACCGACAATGCCAGGCTGACCCTATTCTTCGAGCATGTCCTCGACGCCTTGAAGCTGCTCCACTCCAACAGGGCCACTTATCTGGCCAATGAGGCCCGAAAGCTTTGCCGGGGCGCCTTGATCAAGGTGCTCACCAAGGTGGCATACTAGAACCCCAACATCGACTTCGCCAACGCGCTTGATAGCTTGCCAGAGGATGCGGACCTCAAGGCGCTTGAGGAGTGTAACTAGCCCATCATCAGCTGCGTCGACGGAGTCAAGAGGTTGGAGGGCCAGCGCAGGGATTAGCTGCTCCATTTCTTGTTGCCGCTGCGAGTTCGTACCCAAGACAATTTTATCTTAAGTTAGAACCGCGGCAATCACTGATGTAATATAACTTTACTGTGGTTTGAACTGAATGCATGTTATTTTCTTGTTTGATCTCTCTTTGTATGTACTACACCCTACGCTTAGTTGGATAGGCTTGCTGCCTTGCCGTGGGCGCTTTGAGGAACAGATCCTTAGCAGCCTGCTTGGGGTGTCGCTGCCGGGCAAGACACCTTGCCATTCTCGGCGCAGCCACTTGAGCTGTTGAGAGGACTCGAAACAGAACAAGGGCGCTCCCAATAGTGGCATGATTCCTTCGCGTGCAGGTTTTCCATACAAAAACTGAGACACTTCAAGGAAAATAGCCTTACAAAAAGGATCACTCAAAGTTTTAGCGTGACTTAGCTTTTTGTTGCTGCACGGATCATCGTTGCGGCCGCAACCGACACCGCTCGCCTGGCCGCTGGTACCAGAATGACGTAGATGGTGTCGATCACCTCCGCCACCAGAGTCTGCCACTGTGACAGTCTGGATTTTGCCTTCTCTCTTTTTCTGGACTTTATTTGCCCTTGCTTTGGATTTGAGTTTTTGGAATCAATTCAAATGGACTTATCACTTGGGCATGCCCTTGACTTTCACCCAAGTGACCCATCTATCTCTCATTGAACCTCATTTCCCTAAAAACCCCCAAAATGGCCCAATGAATATTTTTCATAAAAGAAAAATATTCAATTTCTCTTTTGAAACTCATTTCAGAAACTAATGCTACAAAGCAACCCTCATTTTTATTACTCCAAAAATCTTGAGATAATTCCTGAATATTCGTTGAACCTTGGCCCACCTCCCCGAGCAAAAATATTGCATGAGTTTTTGGAATATTTTTGCTACAGAAAATCATTTCACTTCTGTCCCAAAAATGCACTTTGTATAGCATGTGTATTTTTCTTTGATCCAATGGATGTGGTTTTTCTTGAGCCTCATTACCCTCCTAAGTAAACCTTAACCCTAGGAGATCAGCCCTAATGGCCGTCTAGAAGCCCTCCAAACTTGGCAACCAAGTTTCTGACCAGAAACTTGCCAGCAAGCTTAAGTCATTTCTAATCGGCCTGGCATTGAGTTCTCACCTTTCCTAGACCTAACACTGCACAAACAATAGCCCAGACAAGGTTTGGCCGAGCGTGGGCATCGTTTTTACCATGCTAGCATGGTGACCGCGTGTGGACACGGGCTCTGGCATGCATTCGACGCGCTCTGCATCGCCCTAGTGCCTCTGTTTGGCGCGTGCTCGAGCCAAAGCTCGCGGACGACTGTCCCGCACACCACCAGCCTCGACTCATCACCCTTGACCTCTCCCTGGTGCTTGCCGACGCCGGAGACGCCGCAGCAAGCACGGGCACATCACAGACAAAAGCCACAGTGCGCCCATGCCCCTGTCTTCTTCTTCCCCTGCTTCCTGTGCTCGTCCGCGAGCTTGGACAGCTCCCGCGTGATTGCTGAGCTCTTCCCCCCCTCTCTAGCACCCTTCGTCATCGCTCGTTGGCTTCCAGAGAACTCCAGCAGCGCCACGTATCCCCCTCCTCCTCCGGCTATATATAGGGCCCCTCCCTCTGCTCCGAAGCCTCACACTGCACCTCTCAACCACAACGACCTCGTCGCTTAGCCGCAACCCGGGGCAGGCCTCTGGCCGCCGCCCCAACCAGAGCTCGTCGGCGACCCCCACAGCCCCTCCACCCCATTCCAGAGCAGCTCGAGCTCAACCAATCCCTCAGACGCATCATTGGCGGTCCACTAGTATCGGCTAGAAGCATTGGAGCCCCCGGAGTCTCCCCTCGCCGTTGCCTTCTTCCTCTCTGGCAAGTCCTGACCGCCACCGCCGCTTACGATCTTGATTTCGAGCAGCTCCGGCCATCCCCCGACGAGCCACGGGTACAGGTAGGTGCACCGTGACCCCCTCTCCACTTCTATCCCTCTGGATTCACCCAAGAGCCCCTCCTCGCCGGCGTGAGCTCCGGCGGAGCGCCGCCTTGCTCTGTTTCCTCTCCCCCCCCCCCTCTGCCCCATTGTCAGCCGCTCCACTCACACCCGAAGTGGTACGAGTGGAGGTGCATTCTGTGATTACGCCATCGAAGTCACCCCCCAGGCTTTCTGTTTTATTCCAATAAATTCAGAAATTTGACCAGAACTTTGACCAGTGATAACTTTTTACCTATAAGTCCAAATGAGTTGATTATTTGTTGCATTATGTTTGTTTCAAAGAGCTCTAGTAGCACACCAAAATGCGGATTTTTCCTTGCTATCTAGAATTTCTGGTGATTTTTAGAATGGTTCTTGATATTTTGTTTTGTGGTTTTTAAATATTTTCAGAGGGAGAGACTTGTCTAGAAGATAACCAGGAGGAGTGTGAACCTCTTCTGCACTAAGGCAAGCCACACCAACATTTGGATGGTGTCATTTCAATATCTATGATTTTCCTACTTGAATATGAGCTATTTTCATGCATTTAAATTAGTTAAATAAATAGGGTTCAATGCTAGTTACTTTGTCATGCTTGAAATGCTTGCTTAAGTTACTGGTTGAAGGCATGAACTAGTTTGGTCAAGTAGAATAAAGTTTTAACTATGTGAAATTGCTTTAAAGAATAATGGTAGTTTCTTTTTGATAATTGGATTTTCATATAAATTATGAGTTAATCAAAATGATGCATGATAATAACCAGTGAGATAGGATCAGTAAGGTTTGATGATGAGTAGTGCAAGAAAATCATTTTTGATGAGGTTGATCCGTTCATGTGAGTTGTATGCTTTGCATGTCGAATAGTTGCATGATCATGGCATCGTATGACTTCGAGTGATTTTATTTTCAAGTTAAACCTGATAATAATCCAACTTGAATACAACTTTGATCAAGTCATGGTGCCACTGAATCGGGTTTTCCTCAGTGCAACCACATTTACCTTTATGGGGAGGTCTTGATTCGGTCCTTTGTCGTGCCTCTCGCTGGTGCCTCCAATGAGGGAAGGTTATGGGCGTGCGGTACCCTGGCTCGATAGGCAGACATAACCTTGTGTGCCTGTTGGTTTTTATGGTACCTTGTCCCCGTTTGGGACCGTTTTTTCCATGATGGTGGCCGTTGATGCCTTTGGTAGGCACAGGGCCACCCATGACTTAGCCCTGAGAGGGAGTTGGTCGGAGTGGCCGGGAGAGTGTCATGGCAAGGGAGTGGTTTCGTGGGAATGCCGTTGGTCCACCCGAATGGGAGTGCGAGGCCATGGGTTATATGGTGTGGGTAAAGTGCGCTACATCTGCAAAGTGTATTCAATCAATCGGTAGCCGCGTCCTCGGTTACGGATAAACCTCGGTAGTAAGTCACACCATCGATCAACATTTATAAGTAATATTGCACACTAATATTTATTGTTGGCACTGGTTTTGTGATGATTTGTGGGATCTTGAGATGATCGTGAGTGTCTGGCTCCAGTTGTGATCCGGGTATGATCACCGTTCGGTTACAAGGTAACCCATCTGGTAAGCGAGTCCGAGGGACTCAGTGCACAAGTTGGTTTCACCGCATCAGTAGCATTACTTGCATTGCATTAACCTGAATAATTGTCATGATATTGATTTTCATTATGCTTATGTTTGCTGTGAGACTGCAAGTACATTCAATGTACTGACCTGGCATCTCATGCCAGATTTTAGCAAGTCGTATCGGATCGAAGAGCTTCCCGCGTCTAGATCGTGTCCACGTTGGTGTCCCTGTGCTACGGAGTTCCACTTCGTTGTCATTCCGCTGCCGCATAGTTTATGTGATCAAGGCCCCTTCATGTTCATTTAATAATGTACATATTGTTGAGCCACACCGTGTGTGCCGCTTGGCCTCTTATCTCGATGTAATATCAGAATTATGCTTTCGATAGTATCAATTAAGCGGTTGTTCTGAATTATGCCAGAAGACTTGATCTCTCGGCTGACAATGCAAGGTAAATCGGTTGCTCTGAGCCCGGGTGCCACAACGCTTGGTATCAGAGTCGTGCTGATTGTAGGACACGCTAGACCGTTAGTGCGTTAGTTGAACGGTAGATAGTTTCATCTGAGTGCCGATAGTCATAGAAATTGATTGTTGCATTGCATGCATTTTTATATGTTGTTATTACTAACCGTCTGATGGTTGTGAGTGTAGATGGCTCCAGTTCCGATCTTGTACCATCCTGAGCCAGCTCTGTACACATCGCCGCACCTGCTTCAGAACGTGTTGCAACAACTCTACCTAGAGGGTGCTGATCCAGTGTATCAGGTGTATCGGGAGCATCTGGCCGGTTCGTTGTATGAGTACTATGTGGAGGTCACTTTACACCACAGTTCCCCTTCCGGCGCTCACACTCGTTCCTCTAAGGGTGGTTTCGCTTCTACGCCATCTCAGGCTGTCTAGTTTGCTACAATCAAGACTCTTGTAGACTTGCGCCACAATGAGGTTCGCATGCACACCCACCCGGGTTTCTGTTACTACCCATCTCTGCACGAGAATGGGCGTATTCGTTTTCCTCTTATTGATCTGGCATGCGATCGTCCTTCTAGCCACCTTTCTCGCTATATCACTGCCAGTTATCTCCTGATCTATGAGTTAGCCCGAGATCTAGCCCGAGCCCGGATAGCCCTTGCTGATGCTCGGAATAGGAACCCTCAGTCTACTGTTGGTTTCACTCCATACGTTCCTCCAGCCCTTGTTACCCCGGTGACCACTCAGGGTACCAGTGACCTCTTGCAATGCCCCTGCTGCGTGGGCTTCCCTTGTCGCTACACCTGCAGCCCCTATGCTTAGGTATCGTCCTGCACCTGCCCCTGAGGGAGAGTCCTCGATGCAACGCCGTCGTGTCTCTTTTAACCCGGAGGTCTCTACTATCAGTTCAGGATCTAAGTCCGGCTCAGGAGAGGAGCCCGCAGTAGTGCCAACCAAGCATTAGATCGCTAGAGTATCACCTTCGTCATGGGGATGGTGTGTGGATGTAGTCGTATGTGTCATGATGCTTAGTTTCATGTATGAGGGTAGCAAATCCATCATGATGTTTATCTTTCATGTTGAGTCTATGTATAATTATGTTGGAACCTTTTTATTTTTCTTGGTTTCTTTTCGCTGTTTTCTTCTGGGATTGTCACTCGCTTTTCCTCCCATTTTTGGATATTTCTCATCGCAGTTGCTTTTTATTGGGAAAATAAATAATAGGATGACGCGGGGAGGCAGCAGCAGCCAAGCTTGTGAGGATGTCCCTGTTTGTCGCTCCGTAAGACAGGCAGGGCATTCCACGGAGCCGTACCAGCCACCACCACCTCCACCGCCACATCTGCCCTCCACGAGCAAATCATGCGTATGTTTGAAGAAATAAGGAACAATGATCTGATAGAGCTATTGAGAAGTGTGCAAGCTATGGTTGGACAGAATGGAAATCAGAATGGTCATTACTCCAAGCTGTCATATTTTCAGAGGACCAAGCCTCCAAGTTTCAATCAGGTTATTGATCCTTTGGAAGCCGATGATTGGTTGAGGACTATTGAGAAGAAACTAGAAATTGCTCGTACTATAGAAGGAGATAAGGTTCTGTTCGCAACACATTATCTTGAAGGAGCTGCCGCTATATGGTGGGATAATGCTAAGGCTATGTCGCCCGCGGATGAAGAGATTACTTGGACCAAATTCAAGGATCATTTCCGCAAGTATCATATTCCCGCCGGAATTATGAAAATCAAGCAGCGTGAATTCCTCGCTCACACTCAAGGAAGCCTGTTAGTAAGTGAGTACCTGAATAAGTTCAACCATTTGGCTCGCTATTTTCTATATGATGTGGCCACAAAAGAAAGGAAGGTTGACAGATTTCTTGGAGGAGTGAACCAACACTTCAGATGCACTCTCAGTATGTTCGATTTCCTGGCTTTCCAAACCCTGGTGAACAAGGCCCTCATTGCAGAAAGGAGAATAAGCTCATGCACGACAATAGGCCCGCTAATAATGACCACAAGCGCAAATTCGAGCCTAAGAAGGATATGCAACTAGTGCAGAAGGCCCGTACTTGGCAACAGACTCAGGTTGAGTACAAACCCAGTTGGCAGCAGAATGTCAACAAGACCACTACTCAATTCAAGAATGTCATGACCAGTTCGGTACGTGAAGAATGTCAGTGCAACAATTCTTACTTTAACTGTGGACAAACTGGACATTACGCCAGACAATGCCCCAAGAAAGGCAAGCCAACAGCTCCATTCCATCCATAAGTTGCTACCTCTTGAGCTTGCGTTGGTTTTTCCCTTGAAGAGGAAAGGGTGATGCAGTAAAGTAGCGTAAGTATTTCCCTCGGTTTTGAGAACTAAGGTATCAATCCAGTAGGAGACGACGCACAAGTCATCGAATACCTGCACAAACAATCAAGAACTTTGCAACCAATGAGATAAAGGGGTTGTCAATCCCTTCACGGTCACTCACAAAAGTGAGATCTGAATATCTGATAGAGATAATAAAGTAAATATTTTTGGTATTTTTGTTGTATAGAATGGAAAGTAAAGATTGCAAAATAGTAAACGAGATTTAAAGAGATGCAATACAAGGGAAAAGAGACCCGAGAGCCATAGGTTTCACTAGTGGCATCTCTCGAGATAGCATGTATTACGGTGGGTGAACAAATTACTGCCGAGCAATTGATAGAAAAGCGCATAATTATGAAGACATCTAAGGCAATGATCATGAACATAGGCATCACGTCCGTGTCAAGTAGACCAAAACGATTCTGCATCTACTACTATTACTCCACACATCGACCACTATCCAGCATGCATCTAGAGTATTAAGTTCATAAGAACGGAGTAACGCATTAAGCAAGATGACATGATGTAGAGGGATAAACTCAAGCAATATGATATAAACCCCATCTTTTTATCATCGATGGCGACAATACAATACATGCCTTGCTGCCCCTACTGTCACTGGGAAAGGACACCGCAAGATTGAACCCAAAGCTAAGCACTTCTCCTATGGCAAGAAAGATCAATCTAGTAGGCCAAACTAAACCGATGATTCGAAGAGCTTGCAAAGATATCAAATCATGCATATAAGAATTCAAAGAAGAACCAAATAATATTCGTAGATAATCTTGATCATAAATCCACAATTCATCGGATCTCGGCAAACACACCACAAAGGAGTATTACATCAGATAGATCTCCAAGAACATCAAGGAGAACTTGGTATTGAGAATCAAAGGGAGAGAAGAAGCCATCTAGCTAATAACTATGGACCCGAAGGTCTGTGATAAACTACACGTGCTTCATCGGAGAGGCAATGGTGTTGATGTGGAAGCCCTCCGTGATCGATTCCCCCTCTGGCAGATCGCCGGAAAAGGCCCCAAGATGGGATCTCACGGGTACAGAAGGTTGAGGCGGTGGAAAAGTGGTTTCGTGGCTCTCCCTGATGTTTCTAGGGCATAAGAGTATATATATGCAAAAGAAGTACGTCAGTGGAGCTACGAGGGGCCCACAAGGGTGGGGGCGCGCCTACCCCACAGGCGCGCCTCCGCCTCGTGGGCGCCTCGTGGCGTTCGACTTCAACTCCAAGTCTTCGGTTTGCTTTCGGTCCAAGAAAGATCATCATAAAGGTTTCATTCATGCGGACTCCGTTTGCTATTCCTTTTCTGCAAAACTCTAAAATAGGCAAAAAAACAGAAACTCGCACTGGGCCTCCGATTAATATGTTAGTCCCAAAAATAATATAAAAGAGCATATTAAAGCCCATTAAACATCTAAAACAGATAATATAATAGCATGGAACAATAAAAAATTATAGATACATTGGAGACGTATCAAGCATCCCCAAGTTTAATTCCTGCTCGTCCTCTAGTAGGTAAATGATAAAAACAGAATTTTTGATGTGGAATGCTACCTAACATATTTATCAATGTAATTTTCTTTATTGTGGCATGTGTAAGTGCATCTAGTGCCCCTTACTGATTTTGGTGTATTGAAGACTTATATGTTAAGGGACTAATGTGTTTGTGAGTGTACACAGGCTCTATAAGTCAATGAGGAGTTTGATCTTTACAGTGAAAGTCGACCCTTAAAAATGAATGTCTTCGACTGAAGACTTTGGTTCTCCTGAAGACTTTGAAAGTGAAGAAATTGGTGTGACCTTGAAGACTTGGATATTAATACGAGGAATCTGAAGCGTGAAGACTTTTGTTTTCGTAGTTTCTTTTTCATCTTCTTGAGTCATAGGAAACACCATACTGTTAAAGGGGGTCGAGGTAAAACTAAGGAAACTGATTTCCAAGTGATGCTCATCTCAAAATCCTATACCTAACCATCCTTCGAGTGAAGCCATTGGAAATCACATATCAGTTCAGTCAATTTCTTCAGTGACAGAGACAAAGATCTTCTGGTCTCTGAGGAATTTGTTCTGACTAAGGAGTTAGGAATTTGCCAGTGCGAATTGCTTACACAGTGAGGAACATGATAGCCCTAGGGAATTCGAACCTCAAATCTGACTGTTGCTGTGCCGCGTGCCAGCTATCACAAAATATACTACCACCTAACGGTCATATCATTGAAGGGCATTTATGTCTTATCATGTCGGGCTGCTCCCTAGGCTATAAATAGCCGCCCCCTACAACCACTAGCTGGTTGGCTGCTCCGAGAGAAACTGACACTTGTCAACTAAAAGCATCCCACTCCTCCGAGGACTTTGAGCGAAAATCATCAAGTGAGGAAATCACAAATCCAAAACCCAAACCTAAAAACCCCAAAGTGATTGAGCATCACTAAAGAGATTGTTCATGTGTGGAACCGACGCTTGTTACCTTTGAGGATTGTGTATCCTCCAAACGGTTAGGCGTCATGGTCTGAGCATCCAAGAGGAATTGTGGATTGCCGAGTGACCACGTCTGTGAAGGTTTGGAAGTCACCTGTGAAGACTTACCACTACTGTTGGGTGAGGTCTGTGTGATCTTAGCTCATGGAGAATACAGTGAGGACTGTGTGTCCGGGACTATGTGTCCTCGAGTTTAAAGACTCAGCGGCTCCAACCAGACGTACAACTGTCATAGAAGTTGGAACTGGTCTACCAAATCATTGTCTTCACCAAGCCTACTGGTTCTATTTCCTCAACCCTTTCATTTCCTCAGTTATGTGTTGATGAACCTGATCATTACTGTTTGACGACATTGACTGAAGATTTTCTCTAATTCCTCAATCCTATTTCTTCAGTCAATTTGTCTTCATCCTGCCTATCCTGTGTTTACGCTTTCTGTACTCTGTGTTTTGTCTTTCTTTCACCATGATGACTATGTTGTTGCTCTGTTATACTTATACCTGAGTACTTATTCCGCCACAAGTAGTTCTTCGCTTAGGAATTTCGTCACCTGAAATTCCTCAGTGAAGAATTCATAAAAATTGCCTATTCACCCCCCCTCTAGTCGACGTAACGCACTTTCAATTGGTATCAGAGCAAGGTACTCCCTTGTTCTGTGTGATTTTGGTTTAACCGCTTGGAGTTTTAGTTATGTCGACTGCAGGTATGATCAAGGTCTCGGCTGAGTGTCCTACCTTTGATGGGACGGACTACCCCTACTGGAAGAACAAGATGCGTATGCATCTTGATACAATTGATAATGATCTCTCGTATGTTGTAGAAAATGGTGTTCCCTTAGTCACTCCGTCTGTGAATGTCGCTGATGTGAAGAGATTCAAGCTATTCGATTCTCAAGCAAAGAATATCATATACAGCCATCTGAGCAAAGGATAGTACGGTTGTCAGGACCCCGACTCAATGCCATATTGATCTAGCATGTAACACCTCATATCACTTTGCGGCCTCACACACGGTATTCCCATGGGTGTCGCCTTACCTTTGCCCGGGACCGTTTGCGCCTTTTGGCACACGTATATGATAGTGTCGCTAGCATCCATATGATAAGGAGCCCGGGCTGACATGGCTAGTCGTAAACCCAAAGTGGCACAAACTTACAGGGATAGGCATCTATGACCCAGCATCGAACGTGTGGTTTATCAGCGAGTGAATCCAGGCTGTAGCACTGGGCTAGCAGGAATCCGGTGAACCGGGCTGTAGCGGGCTAACAGGACTCTGGTATTCATCACGTAACATTTCCCGAAGGGACAGACACAGGAACGAAGAAGGACACATGCCGGCCAGCCTAAGTGTTCGGAGCAGTAGCAAGCTACCACGGCTCGGTGGAAACACTAGGAGACATTTCCCGGTAAGAGAGGCTACTAAGGATAAACAACTAGATAGTCAGATCCCACACATACCAAGCATTTCAATAGCATACACACAATATGCTCAATATGTGCAAATACAACATGGCATCACAACATGACTCTCGACTCAAGTATTTATTCATTAGGCTCGAGGAGCGAGATATTACAAACAGGGTCTCATGGCCCAACATTGAGAGCATACAAATCAAAGCACAAGCGGAAGCTTAACATGTCCGAGTACGTACATCTACAAATGAAAAAGGCTTGAAAGCGACTATCTACTGATCTGCCGAGGGCACAAGATCGTAGCTGAGGTAACAAGCTAAACGTCAAGTCCACGTGGAACTACTAGCGAGACCAAGTCTCTCTGCAAAAACATAAAATAGGCAAACGTGAGTACAAATGTACCCAGCAAGACTTACATCGTAACTAACTACATATGCATCATTATCATCAAAGGGATGGTGGGGTTTAAGCTGCAGAAGCCAGCTTTGACTCGATGGCTATCCCAAACTACATTGCAAGTATCTCTTTTGAGGTGGCGCTGCAGTCCACATTTTCACCATATCAATACACCACTATGGATCCGCTCCCGTCTCCCTACGAGGACGCCATCCATAGCACTCACGCTTATCTTGCGTATTTTAGAGTATCCACTTTCACTTGTCTATGAACTGTTATAGGCAACCCAGAAGTCCTTTACCGCGGACATGGCTATTCGAATAGATCATATTAACCCTGCAGGGGTGTACTTCTTCATACATGTTTCCACCACTTAGCGTCTGCACACGACATGTGCTCGGCAGACTTCAAGCGAAAGCCGACGTGGGTGTAGACCACGACCTACCTAAACACTCAAGTCTCTAGTCCAGGTTTATCGCCTATTTGGGTTCCATCTATGAGGAGATCCGGCCGAAGTTTCGCTCACAGCCCCAAACGATGTGAACAGGGTTCCGTGACACCAAACGGGCGCCCGGTTTACCCGGTCACGTACCTACCGCATCACAGCCCACCCCTACGGTCAGCGCTGTCCACGGCCTCCAGTAGGCTACAAACACCAGAAACTACTTGCAACTCCTGGACAGAGGACTAGGGTGAATAAGAAGTCGAGCGGGGTCATATTTCAGGGCCCAATGCATGGTAGTATCTGAATCATGGATCACAAATACAGAACTCAGTTCCTAAGGACGGCTTCAATGAGACAACCCACCATGTACTCCTACATGGCCTCCCACCGATACCTTTACCAAATCGTGTTCACACACTTAGCTCACTCACCGTAGGACATGTTCACACACCTCTGATTCATCCTCGATGAATCAGACCCGACTCAACTCTAAGCAGTAGCAGGCATGACAACCAAGCATGAATGAGTAGGCACAACAGGGCTCAAACAACTCCTACTCATGCTAGTGGGTTTCATCTATTTACTGTGGAATGACAGGTCATGCAAAGGATAAAGGGGTTCAGCTACCGCAGCAAGTAATGATGAATCGTTGTTGTCCTAATGCAGGTAAAATAGAGCGAGAGCGAGAGAGTGGGATTGTGTCGGAATGAACAAGGGGTTTTCCTTGCACAGCACTTCAAGATAGTATATCTCTTCATCGGTGTCATCGAACTCATCGTTGAAACATCGCTCTACGAGAGGAGCGATTCATCGCAAACACGTAAGAACACAATCAATGCAATGCGACAATATGATGCATGCTATGACATGGCAATATGCTGTGATTTGAGCTAATGCAGCTAAGAACAGAAAGGTTTGAGCTTATTTGAACCAAAGATTCAAATTCAAACTCAAACTATGAATTCATAAAGTGCATTATCATGTTTTGATATGAACAGCAAGGTTAAGTTGCTTAACCATGCATGAAACCAGTGCAGATGGATAGATTGTATTTTTCTGATCATTTTTCATATATAACTTGTTTCATTTGGAGCTACGGTTGAATTTCTATGAATTTTAGAAGTTTTGGGCATTTTCTGGAATTTCCTATATAGAGATAAATCCAGAAAATAAGTTACTGCGTTAGCCTGACGTCATCATGATGTCAGCAGGTCAACTGGGCGCCTCCAGGTCAAACCTGACCAGTGGGGTCCACTGGTCAGTGTCACAGCTAATTAACAGAGTTAATTAGTGCTAAGTTAAATGCTAACCTTAGTTAATTAGGGCGTGGGCCCGCATGTCAGTGACTTAGCTGGCTAACTAAAAGTTAATTAGTACTAAACTAGATTAGCGAGGCTCGGGCCCACTTGTCAATGACTCGAGGAGTCAACCCGGGCCCACCAGTCCACGTTAGTCGAACCCGCGGCGTCTAGCCGGCCGAGAAGTCGAGACGCGCGGAGCGGCGCGGATTCGCCTCGAGGTGCCGCTTGGCGCGGAGCACAGCTTCGGGATGCGGGCGCCGTCCGCATCCAAGCTGTGGTGGCGGCGCGCCGAAGTGGCCGGAGGGCGCCGGCGACGAGGTTTGCGGCGGCCGGGCACGGAGCGCTCGGGTTCGCGCTATCGCGTCGGGAGGAGGATCTGGTGGTTGTGCTCGGCGTCTGGGAGTGTACTGAGCGCACTGATGGGCTCGGACGCGAGCGGCAGCGGCTGCGGCCGCGGCAGCGCCATGGCCGGCGGCAGTGAGGTCTCGGGCTTGACGGAAGCGACAGCCAGAGGGGGTAAACGAGCACGGGGAGAGAGGGGTTTGGCGTAATGGCTCACTACGGTTGTAGGGGGCATCGAAGTGGGCTCGGGGAAGCACGGACGGCGACGCAACGGCGATGGCGATCCGGCAGCCGTGCGCGGAGAAGACGGTCGATGGCGTCGCTACGATTCGTCTGAGCTCGTGTGCTTCGACTTGGAGGAGCATCGAGTCGTCTCTGAGCTCGTGGGCATGGAGGAGGGGAGAGGAAGGCCCGGTGGCCACGGTGAATGACGATGGCGGCGACGGCCGCGTTCGGGTCTGCTCGGGAGAGGGGCTAGAGGGCGAGGGAGAGAGTAGAGAGTGAGGGGAAAGCGAGAGGGGGGCATCGGGTGTCTCGAGCGCGATCGAGGCGAAGGCGGCCGCGCGCTGGGCAGGGAGGTGGCAGCGTCGACGCTGCAAGGCCCAAAGACGCAAATGCTTCGGGCGAGGGGAGGAAGATGACTGGCAGCTGGGCTGCACAAGAATGGGCAGCAGAGGTGGGCCACGGATGGGCTGCCAGGTAG
Source organism: Aegilops speltoides (assembly GCA_021437245.1). Taxonomy (NCBI): domain Eukaryota; kingdom Viridiplantae; phylum Streptophyta; class Magnoliopsida; order Poales; family Poaceae; genus Aegilops; species Aegilops speltoides. The sequence continues at coordinate 305,932,515 of CM038142.1, read as the reverse complement.
GTTAGGTAGGTGGCCTGGTGACCTTCTGTTCTTTCCTATTTTTATTTCTCTTTTCTATGTCTTCTGCAATTTGATGGCTTTATTAAAAATATTAAAACATTCCCAAAAATCCTGCAAATAATTGTGGGCTCTGTTGGGATTATTCCTAATAGCCCACACTTAAGTTCAGAATTATTTGAGCATTTAACATATTTACTAGCATTTAAATGCCCAAATGCAAAGTACATATGATTTAATTCAGTGACCAAATATGTCATGGAAAAATGTGCAACACCTCTGGTTATGGTTCTAGCATTTTCCAGAAATGATGAACATTTTTGAAAGCCATTTGGATTCACTTAAATTATTTTTAGGTTGAACCTATTTGAATTCCATTTGGTGCTAGGGTTTGAACATCCCCATTTCAAATTCATTTGAAAAGTTAAACATGATGCACACATGAGGGGCTAGCCTACTGCATACCAGGACCAGGGATGTGACAACTCGCCCCCACTGAACAAGAATCTCTTCCCGAGATTCAAGACGTGAGGTAAGAAGGCAGAGGGGTACAAACTAACGACCTTCACGATCCAGATGTCCTTCTCGAGGATGCTGATTCAGTGTTCTAATTGATCTTGATGTCTTGCTTTTGAGATCTTCATCCAACACAAGGACAGAAACACTCTACAAGGATGGATCATTTTAATGATCACAAGATCAACTCACGGAATGAGATGTAGAACATCTCTTGAGCTGAGAGACAAAACACACATCATGAAGGACGGAAGGAACAATTTGATGAGGTTTCAAAGTAGCGAGGAAAATAATTGCCATGATACCACAACGAGACACCTTATGGAAGGTGACTCGTAGAAATATCCCCTTAAGTGGCAAAAAGAATTACCTTTGATTCAGAGATCATTGAAACTCTTTGTACCAGCCTAAGGCAATTCTCAAATGATCGCTTGAAGGAGTTCAAAGAGATGGCTTGCTTAGACTAGAATGGATGATGTGGACTACCTTGTTGAAGACAATGCAATGGATGACTTTTGCTTATCACCGGAAATGGATGGGACCCAAGATAGGATGGCACAATGACAGTGCAAGTTGGGAACAAAAATACAAGTGCTGGGAATGATTCTAGTAACTGGGGAGAAGCTCAACGGTAGAGAGTGAGTCCACTGTTGAAAGGGTTATAGCATAACCGAGGAAACTGAGAGCACTATGTAATTAATGCCGACAATAAAACCTAGAGCTTGCGCGTGCTCTCAAGAACTTGAGCATTTCCATATTCATCAAGGTTTTACCAATTTCCGTGTCAGGGATCCTGGCAACACAACGTACTACCATGATGAATAGTCATGGATAATGCAGATACAAAGGAGGATAACACCTTCTCGGATTTCACCTTGGCGGGGCCAAGGGACGAAATCTGAATGATCGACCGAGAGACAGTTAGCACTCCGCTTCTAATGTTCTCCTTGATGTACTAGCGTATCCCATTCATAGATATGGTTTGATATCTAGAACATCAAGTAAAAGGTCGGACTTGAGCGCAAAGATCATAAGGCACACAACTAGGGAATAATTCCTCTGAAGTCCTTATGGAGAGGTGGCCAACTTCAATCAAGATATTACAATAACAGGTCTTCCGATTTGGATGTGTTGGCCACGACATCCATTTTACCGATTACTGAGAGAAACCAATAATATAATTCCTGGAAAGCGCTCCAACCATCATATCTACCGAGATTCAGATCTGGTTGGTGTCAGAATAATCTAGACTCATCGAGTCTAGAAAGCAAGATGAAGGCTTGCAACACAAGTCGACGAAATGATGTTGCGAGAACCTCAGGGAATGAAGTACGATAGCAAGCTCCAAAACATGAGCTGGTTCTGCTACAACATGTGAACACGTTGTCCGAGACAAGCATAACCACACAGTAGTCTTATAATAAAATACTACCGAGTTCTGGTTGGGAACCATCATTGAGGATATCGAAGTCCTTGCATAAGTCTCGAGCCTTCGAAGGAACTTCTTCTCCTTGAACAAATCAATCAGTGGCTTGGTGTGCTAGGAACACATATAGAATGGAGGCGGCCAACCTATCAAACCATAGAGTACTTCGCACACGCGTGACTAACTTGGGACGATTCCAGAGGAAGCAAAAACTAACTTTCTCGAACCCACGGCGGCAGCTTGCATCAAATGCACATGAGTTAGAGAGAATCACTTCTTTCATCCGAACATATGCTTCATGAGCTAGCATGAAGAAATGCTTTCAAAAGTTTCCAATACTAGCTTAATGTTCAACAAGATTATGAAGAAGATAAGGATGTTGTCGATGGGCTCAACAACAGTTCATCCTGGTTTCCATATAAATGGAATTCCATAATTATGTGAACAAAGGAATAGTATTGGTCAGACCCAAAAGACATAATGGTGTATACTCGAGGAAATTCCACGAGTAAGACAACATTACGCACATCATTGGTTCTGATTTGATTTGAGAATAGCCCACACTCAAGTCATAGTTTGGATAAGATAATAGATCCATCAATTGTCCATGAGGATCAATCAATGAAGATATCATCTTTCTTCAACACACATACAAGATATCCCTTAAAATGAACTAAATTGGACTAGCTTTTATCTTCCAACTCTCCAAGTTATTGTTTAGCTTGACCAACTAGCTCAAGGGTATCCAACGCGGAATCTTGGGGAAGGAGTGGTTTATTAGAAACCAACTTTATCACGAACTCAACATAGCAGCCAGGTGACGATCTGGTGATACTTCCGAGAAGATATTCGGAAAATCTCGAACCACCGATATGTTACTAAGCTCGAGAACAATCTTGCTTTTCAGGGCAAGACGATATGATCAAATGAGCGAGGACTTAACAAAATCCTAACTTATCAATCGAAGAGTGCACCGAACAAGGACTAGGTAGCACAATCAGTCTTAGAATGATGATTCAAGAACCAACACGCTAAGAATGAAATTATTGTCCTTAACTACCAAGCAACAAGGTTGTTAGGAGTATTGATTTCGCACATCATGATTCACTGTCGACATTCGGTTGCAACAACACGGAACCGAGAAATGAGTAATGATGGCGAGGAGTATTACTACATCAAGAATTCATAGGATGGTGTGCAATTCCCATGACGTTCTTGATATAAAGATGGTATTACTCCAAGGTAGAACAGAACAAAAGCTGGATTAGTATTTGATCTGCGGAGTACGACTGCTTTGACCCAATCCTGGAAATGGACAAGGTACTGGAGTTCGTTTCTCCTAGTCATTCTGGAATAGAATGGCTTGACGGACCACAGAAGAAAAAGGGCATCGATAAACGAATGCAAGCCTACTCTTGACTATCAATTGATAGACGAGGGTCAGGACACAGCTAAAGAGAACAACTCAAAGGAACATATAGCTTTCTGAGTTGTGGATGCATAGATTAGTATGTCGAGCGTAGCTCAACATTTCTTTCGGATAACCCATGCGGAAAGGGTAGAACTGGCAGAGTCACAATATAAAATGGAGAACTCATCAAGAGCACTCCTGTTGTGATCTTTTGATCCAACAAACTTCTGCCATAAGCGGTTCATAGTATTTGGAAGAAGGAAATACCATGGACCTCGAGGACTAATGCAAAGGTTACTAATAACCTAAAGGAACAAGCAAACACTATCAACATGAAATAGGTAGGGTGAATCTTGGGTTCAAAACCCAGGGATAGAATACCTACTACTAAATGGCATCACGGGATGCTTTCGAGAATAAAGGCCAGAATCTTCACACTAGGAACACTAAACATTGCTAGATTACTAGGTGACTCCCTAAAACACCTAGGGTCATAATAATAGCTCCAACATATATGTCAAGGCAATAAATTACCTCAACGCCCCGGTTAGTGTGCTTATTCTGACCATAAAGGACATCGGGAATGGAAAGAAAGGATTTGCAAATGCATCAGACTATTTAGAAACCTGGGATGACTCGGACAGCATAACGGCTATAAATGCTCAAAAAGTTTGGAGACATACTACAAAAATGGTGGCATAGCCACTCCGAAGCGCAATATCAAGGTTTCGAGGTCAACATTTATGAACATACGGAAGTAGTATACTAAGCTGAGATTTGAAACTAACAATTATATAAGTCTATGGATTAGTAACACGTCATCCTGATAGATAGATGAGAAGGCCTAGTTCTTAAACCCCGTAGAAGAGAAGAGGTTGACTCAGATCAGAAGGCCATGAGGTATAAGGAGTAAAAAGAGCGTTACGTTCCATCCCACAATCAATTCCCTTACATAACTAAAGCATTTCTAGACACAACTTCGACCAGTTTGGCTTGGTAATCCTACAGGCAGTCAAGCTCTGATACCAAAGCTGTCAGACCCGACTCAATGCCATATTGATCTAGCATGTAACACCTCATATCACTTTGCGGCCTCACGCACGGTATTCCCACGGGTGTCGCCTTACCTTTGCCCGGGACCGTTTGCGCCTTTTGGCACACGATATGATAGTGTCGCTAGCATCCATATGATAAGGAGCCCGGCTGACATGGCTAGTCGTAAACCCAAAGTGGCACAAACTTACAGGACAGCATCCATGACCCGAGATCGAACGTGTCGGTCATCATTGAGTGAATCAGGCTGTAGCACTGGCTAGCAGACTCGGTGAACCGGGCAGTAGCGGCTAACAGACTCGGTATTCATCGCGGACATTTCCCGAAGGGACAGACAGAACGAAGAAGGACACATGCCGCCAGCCTAAGTGTTCGGAGCAAGAGCAAGCTACCATGGTTCGATGGAAACACTAGGAGACATTTCCCGGTAAGAGAGGCTACTAAGGATAAACAACTAGATAGTCAGATCCCACACATACCAAGCATTTCAATAACATACACACAATATGCTCAATATGTGCAAATACAACATGGCATCACAACATGCCTCTACGACTCAAGTATTTATTCATTAGGCTCCAAGGAGCGAGATATTACAAACAGGGGTCTCATGACCCAACATTCAGAGCATACAAATCAAAGCACAAGCGGAAGCTTAACATGTCTGAGTACAGACATCCACAAATGAAAAAGGCTTGAAAGCCTGACTATCTACTGATCTGCCGAGGGCACAAGATCGTAGCTGAGGTAACAAGCTAAACGTCAAGTCCACGTGGAACTACTAGCGAGATCAAGTCTCTCTCGCAAAAACATAAAATAGGCAAACGTGAGTACAAATGTACCCAAAGAAGACTTACATCGTAACTAACTACATATGCATCATTATCATCAAAGGGATGGTGGGGTTTAATCAGTAGCAAGCCAGCTTTGACTCGAGGCTATCCCAAACTACGACTGCAAGTATCTCTTTTGAGGTGGCGCACACGAGTCCACATTTTCACCATATCAATACACCACTATGGATCCGCCTCCGCCTCCCTCACGAGGACGCCATCCATAGTGTCGCGCCGATGGGTGGCGCGGCACCTATGGGGCGGGCCCCTTCGTGTTCGCACGGGCGGAGGCTGCGCGGAGAGCAGATCGAGGCGACGACGCGGGATTTTTTACCCAGCCGGGCGCGATCGTCGCAGAAACCCTATGCTGCATTGTGTTGATTTGATCTTGCTCGAGAATGCGAGCAAAACGGTGGAGTGGTGTCTCAAACCTCGAGAGGGTAGCTATTCACCGAACCTCCTCGCCCGAATAGCGACGGTTGGAACCTCCTCTCGCAGTGCATGGGCCTCCTTTTATAGGGCAAGGGTCACCGACAGTGTCAACGTGAGGTAGAGGGGTAAAACGTAAAAGAGGTGGTAGTTGAATAGTGCGAACAAAGGCAGCCACAATGCTTTCTACCTACTTTTGACAGAGGGGACAAGGGCATTAAATGCCCGTCGCCGCCGCCCAAAAAGCTCCCGCCATTGCGTTTTTTATGCCACGGTGGCGTAGCCACCACCGTGGAGTGCCACCGCATTCTTCATGCAGCACAGCCACCCGCCACGCGCCTCTCTGGAGAAGGCCGGAGGCGACGCCGAATGAATGAGCTGGGTGCGAACGAGAGCTCTCCCGGCAAGCACCTTGCCGGGGCCTTGATCTTGCCGACCCGGGGCTTGTCGGCTCAGTGACTTGCCGCCTCGGGTCCTCGCCAAGCGCGATGGGGCGCCGAGGCGTGTCTTCTGTGATGTGGTTTTCCTCCTCCCGCAGCTCCTCTCGCCGGGATCTGTAGGAGTAATGTAGCCTTGAGCCTAGAATGGCCTTCCCGCAAGCTCCTCTTGCCGGGTCTTGAGTTTTGGTCTTGCACACTTTGTTCTTGAATGGCTTGGTAGGGAGCCGAAATGGTCTCCGGCAAGCATACGGTGGATCTTGCTGTGGGGAGCTGCGGCTACCCGTGCACAAGTTGGGGTACTGAGGTACCCCTACCTTAGTACACCGACAGGAGCCCCCGGGCCTGGGCCATACACGGTGCCGAAGCGCTGTTGGGCCAGGCCCAAGACAAGGCACGGCACGCTGGCTCATGGCGCGTCGAATCCACTGCGTCTGCCGCCTCCCCTCCGTGAACGGCACGCGTCGGTTGCGGGCGTCGTGGGAGACGTGGGGCAGCGATGCAATCATTAAGGCATCCACCCGTGACTGCGGTGCGAGCGGGTCGCTTCACCCGCCGCTCGGCTCCGCTTTTTATGCACGCGGCCCTCATGCACGGGGTCGTGACGGCGAAGGTGGGAGACCGAGCCGTCCGCGGGCGGAGAAGGCGAGTCGGCCCGCCCTCGCTCTCTCGCCTCCCGATTGGTCGAAGGGGCGGTTGAGCCCCACCGCGCCTTTAAATAGGGCGGAAGGGGTGCTCAACGGCCGTACTCATCCACTTCTTCCTTCGCTTCACTTTCAGTCCCCTTGCCGTCATGGAAAGAGGGAATCCGGCTCTTCGACGGTGGCGGCGCTGGTCGCTTCTAGGCAGCGAACCACTCCCCATCCCGCCCCGTGGAAGCGGAGCCAGCCACGAGAGGGAGAGGGAGGCGCGCCGCTGGTCGAGGCCGAGGACGGGCCGAGGCGGTCGGGAGAGGCGGCCGCGGCGACGTGCCTCCCGTCGCCCGGCGCGCTCTCGACCATGGTGCGGTCCACACCGAGATGACCCCGGGAGTTCTTCATCAAGCTTCGCCGGGCGCCTCGCCGCCGCCTCCGCCTGCGGTCCCGCTTATGGACGCGATGGGGCTGGATCCACGGACGTGATGGAGCTACGCGCGAGGGGCTGCGGATCAGCGGCACTGGGTGAGTGTCGTGTCCCCAGCCCCCGCGTGATGTTCTTCGACCGAGGGTGGAAGACATTCGCCGGATCCATAGCTTGACGGCGGGGCTCACCCTCCATTTCAAGTTATTGGATGGTGACCTCCTCGCCGTCAAGGTCTTGGCGACTATGGAACCCGGTGCGCTGCTGTGTGGACAGCTCCTCGGATAGCGAAGGCCCTCCTCGAGCGAGAGGACGAGGAGGGGAGCGACAGCGACGACGGGGGATGGCGGGCCCGACTAGACGTCGGACACCGCTGCCTCAAGGCCACCGCAACCCCTTCTTCGGGTTGCGGGCTCCGAACTCCCCGGGCCGCCTTCTTGGCGGTGGGCGTGGGAGGCTGCGGAAGAGGAAGAGGGGAGTGGCGGCAAGGTCGTTCGTCGCAAAGCACGAGGGCGAGTAGCCTTCGATAAGCGTCTTGACGCCCCACTACCCGCCTTCAAGCTCGCCTCCTCGCCTCCGACTCCGCCACGCCCTGGCGGCCCCGGGTGTTCTCTTAGGGTCTTCGGCGCCGTGGCTCTTCAAGGGCTTCGAGGGCTTGCCGCTGGTTCTTGAGCATGCGTTCCCCATGCCCGTCACCTTGCGCAGCTCTGGGCACGCAGCGGTGTCTCCGCCACGCCCCCTTGTCGCTCCTTCGCCCTTCCCGACAAGCTCTTCTTGCGGGGTCTTCTCTCCCAGCAAGCCTATCTTGCCGGGGCTCCTTGACCTACCTCCCGAACTCCCGAACAGAGAAACAGAGAGGGATCACGGCACCTTATCTTTTCAGATTGTAAGCCCTCGGGCATTAGCTGCATTTAAGAACTTGTAATCCTCTCTATCATGTTTTTCATCCTCCATGGACTTGTACTAAATTGGATGTTTTTAATGAAAAGAGAGGAAAGCTTGTCGGACTGGATCTTTTACTTGACTGCGTGCCTTGTATGTGCTTACGCTATCGGGGAGCTTGCCGGGGCGAACACGCTTAGCGACATCATGGACAGCCCGCTGGTGGTGTCACTCCTAGAAGCAACCTTGTCGGGCCAGTTGCGACGTCTATCTTGCTGAGCAGGCTCGGAAGCAAGATAGAGGTGCAGCGGCACACTTGGGTTTGTTGAGCGGACTCGGAAACAAACCAAGTACGCAACTGGGTCACGACTCGGTTCCTCCACGTACGGGTTTTTACAAGACACGATCGTTCAAAGACGCAGTCCCGCAGCTCCCGGTCCATGAAAGGATGCATGACGAGGGATGAAAAACTTATCTGAAATAGCAGCCCCAGCAACTCTAGCTTGCGGAGACGAATCTTGGCGTTCGCAGCCCAGTGGGCTGGCTTGCCGAGGAAGAGTTTTAGCACTTTCGCAGCCTCCGCCGACCGGGCTTGCCGGATCTCGGTCGTTAGCGAGGTCTTTTGGTTCTCCCTTGTTGCTGCAATTTTAGCCATGAAAATAGCTGAGGTAGATATGCGATTGCTCAATGCACATGTGTATATAAATCTTGGCTAAGCAAGGCGATGTCGGGCTTTGTCCTTCAGATGTTTGTACTTCACGCCTTGGGGAGCTTGCCGGGCGGACACGCTTAGTGACCGCGGACAGCCCATTGGTGGCGTCGCCTCCGAAAGCAACCTTGTCGGGCCATTCTGACGCTTAACTTGTCGAGCGTGGCTCGAAGCAAGATAAGGGTGCTGCAGCACACTTGTGTTTGTTGAGCGGACTCGAAACAAAACAAGCACGTAATCGGGCCACGACTTGGCTCCTCTTGCGCCCAAGCCTCCCATACCAAGGACATCTCACGGCAAGGCTTGCGGCGTTACACCCTCTACCCAGATCCTTTGTGCACTTTCGCCTACGCTTTGAGGGAACTTGCGGCGCTTAACGCGCTTGCTGAGTACGGGACATCAGCAGCCGGCCGTCGGCGTCGCTCCGGCAAGCAACCTCGCCGTGTCTAGTTCGCGACGCGCTTAACTTGCTGAGCAGACTCGAACGAAACGAGGGTGCGGCTGGTCGCCGCTTCGCTCTTTTACTCGCTGAGTGTGTTCGGCGAAGTAAGGGTGCGGCTATCCACAGCAGAGCTCCTCGGTAGCGCGGGTTTGGGCACAAACGACAAATGCGAGAGGGATTAACGAATAAAAGCATGAGATTAAGGAGTGCTCTGCACGAAGGCGCGAGCGACTTAGCTTTTTTTTTTTCTTATTTCTTTGCACCCGCTGGAGGTGCCTAATGGTGCGTCCCTGACGGCAGCGCAGCACTCCGGGGAGGTGCATTTGCCGGAACGAACACCAGAGCTGTCTTCGTCGGGCTTAGAGCGTCCCGAGGAGCTGCGCTCGTCGGGGCAGGCACCAGAGCCGTCCTCGCCGGACTTAGAGCTCGATGGCGCGTCCTCGGCGATCACAGAAGCGCCCGAGGAGACACGCTTGCGGGCGTAGGGGAGCGGGAGCGGCGGCGCGAGGAACGGGCGTGCTCGGACTCCTAATAGCGATAGGAGGAGCAGGTCTTGTCCCGCACTTCGCTTTGCCCATGCTCGACAAGCAGTCCGGAGCATCCCGCGAGCCCCGGCATGTTCTAGCCCAAAGATGCGGGCACCATCTTCGTGGCGCACGCGCTGGGTTGTGGTGCGCTGATGGACGTGGGCCTACGGAGGCCGAGGCGTGGTCCTCCGCCTCGCCCACTCGATCTCGTGGCACCGCGAAGCCCTCGCCGGTGCCCACCCTTCCACCGGCGTCTCCTCCGCCGCCGCCGGCTCCGGTGGTGGCGGGAAGACGGAGATGGGTCTGCGACCGAGAGCTCTCGTCTTGAGGCCATGACGCGATTGTCGATGAAGCCGCCGACGGCCGGAGAAGTTGACGAGTCTTTGGCGCGCGAACGCCGGATCAGGTTCGCTAACCTCGACGCTTCTACCGGCGCGCCCGAGATGTCGCGACGATGGGTGGCGCGGCACCTATGGGGCGGGGCCCTTCGTGTGTTGATGCAGGGCGGAGGCTGCGCGGAGAGCAGATTGAGGCGACGACGCGGGGATTTTACCCAGCTGGGCGCGATCGTCGCAGAAACCCTACTGCTGCATTGTGTTAGATTTGATCTTGCTCGAGAATGCGAGCAAAACGGTGGAGTGGTGTCTCAAACCCTCGAGAGGGTAGTTATTCACGAACCTCCTCGCCCGAATAGCGACCGGTTGGAACCTCCTCTCGCTGTGCATGGGCCTCCTTTATAGGGCAAGGGGTCACCGACAGTGTCAACGTGAGGTAGAGGGTAAAACGTAAAAGAGGTGGTAGTTGGAATAGTGCGAACAAAGGCAGCTACAAGGCTTTCTACCTACTTTTGACAGAGGGGACAAGGGCATTAAATGCCTGTCGCCCGTCGCCCAAAAGCTCCCGCCATTGTCTTTTTTTCGCACGCGCGCGTAGCCACCACCGTGGAGTGCCACCGCATTCTTCATGCAGCACAGCCACCCGCCACGCGCCTCTCGAGAAGGCCGGAGGCGACGCGGGCGAATGAGCTGGGGTGCGGGCACGAGATAGCTCTCCCGGCAAGCACCTTGTCGGGCCTTGATCTTGCCGGACCCGGGCTTGTCGGGCTCTGGACTTGCCGCCCCGGGTCCTCGCCCAGGCGCCGTGGGGCGCCGAGGCGTGTCTTCTGTGATGTGGTTTTGTCCTCCCGACGAGCTCCTCTCGCCGGGGATCTGTAGGAGTAATGTAGCCTTGAGCCTAGAATGGCCTTCCCGGCAAGCTCCTCTTGCCGGGGTCTTGAGTTTTGGTCTTGCACACTTTGTTCTTGAATGGCTTGGTAGGGAGCCGAAATGGTCTCCGGCAAGCATACGGTGGATCTTGCTGTGGGGAGCTGCGGCTACCCGTGCACAAGTTGGGGTACTGAGGTACCCCTACCTTAGTACACCGACACATAGCACTCACGCTTATCTTGCGTATTTTAGAGTATCCACTTTCACTTGTCTATGAACTATTATAGGCAACCCAGAAGTCCTTTATCGGACACGGCTATTCAATAGATCATATTAACCTGCGCAGGGTGTACTTCTTCATACATGTTTCCACCACTTAGCGTGACACGACATGTGCTCGGCAGACTTCAAGCTTAAAGCCGACGTGGGTGTAGACCACGACCTACCTAAACACTCAAGTCTCTAGTCCAGGTTTATCGCCTATTTGGGTTCCATCTATGAGGAGATCCGGCCGAAGTTTCGCTCACAGCCCTAAACGATGTGAACTGGGTTCCGTGACACCAAACGGGCGCCCGGTTTACCCGGCCACGTACCTACCGCATCACATCCCACCCCTATGGTCAGCGCTGTCCACGGCCTCCAGTAGGCTACAAACACCAGAAACTACTTGCAACTCCTGGACAGAGGACTAGGGTGAATAAGAAGTCGAGCGGGGTCATATTTCAGGGCCCAATGCATGGTAGTAGCTGAATCATGGATCACAAACACATAACTCAGTTCCTAAGGACGGCTTCAATGAGACAACCCACCATGTACTCCTACATGGCCTCCCACGGATACCTTTACCAAATCGTGTTCACACACTTAGCTCACTCACCGTAGGACATGTTCACACACCTCTGATTCATCCTCGATGAATCAGACCCGACTCAACTCTAAGCAAAGAGCGTGCATGACAACCAAGCATGAATGAGTAGGCACAACAGGGCTCAAACAACTCCTACTCATGCTAGTGGGTTTCATCTATTTACTGTGGAATGACAGGTCATGCAAAGGATAAAGGGGTTCAGCTACCGCAGCAAGTAACAGATGAATCGTTGTTGTCCTAATGCAGTAAAATAGAGCAGGAGCGAGAGAGTGGGATTGTGTCGGAATGAACAAGGGGGTTTTGCTTGCCTCGCACTTCTAAAGATAGTATATCTCTTCATCGGTGTCATCGAACTCATCGTTGAAACATCGTCTACCGAGAGGGAACAGTTACCGGCAAACACAGAAGAACACAATCAATGCAATGCGACAATATGATGCATGCTATGACATGGCAATATGCTGTGATTTGAGCTAATGCAGCTAAGAACAGAAAGGTTTGAGCTTATTTGAACCAAAGATTCAAATTCAAACTCAAACTATGAATTCATAAAGTGCATTATCATGTTTTGATATGAACAGCAAGGTTAAGTTGCTTCAACATGCATGAAACTAGTGCAGATGGATAGATTGTATTTTTCTGATCATTTTTCATATATAACTTGTTTCATTTGGAGCTACGGTTGAATTTCTATGAATTTTAGAAGTTTTGGGCATTTTCTGGAATTTCCTATATAGAGATAAATCCAGAAAATAAGTTATCAAGTCGACCGACATCATCATGACGCCGAGAGGTCAACTGGCGCCTCTAGGTCAAACTCGACCAGTGGGGTCCATCGTCGAGGTCACGACTAATTAACAGAGTTAATTAGTGCTAAGTTAAATGCTAACCTTAGTTAATTAGGGCGTGGGCCCGCATGTCAGTGACTTAGCTGGCTAACTAAAAGTTAATTAGTACTAAACTAGATTAGCAGGGCTCTGGGCCCACTTGTCAATGACTCAGAGGAGTCAACCTGGGCCCACCCAGTCCACGTCAGGGGTCAAACCCGCCGGCGTCTAGCCACCGACGAGTCCAGACGCGGCGGAGCGGCGCGGGATTCGCCTACAGGGACCCGCTTGGCGCGCGGAGCAAAGCTACGGGATGCGGACGCTCGTCCGCATCCAACCGTGGTGGTTGCGCGGCCGGGGAGTGGCCGGAGTGGCGCCGGCGACGAGGTTTGCGCGGCCGGCAGGGAGCGGTCGGGTTCGCGCTCTCACAGACGGGAGGAGGATCTGGTGGTTGTGCTCGGCGTCCGGGAGTGTACTGAGCGCACTGATGGGCTCGGACGCGATAGCCAGAGGGGGTAAACGAGCACGGGGAGAGAGGGGTTCGGCGTAGTGGCTCACTGCGGTTGTAGGGGGCGTCGAAGTGGGCTCGGGAAGCACGGACGGCGACGAACGGCGATGGCGATCCGGCAGCCGTCGCTGGAGAAGACGGTCGATGGCGCTGCCACGATCTGTCTGAGCTCGTGTGCCGACTTGGAGGAGCATCGGGTCGCCTCTGAGCTCGTGGGCATGGAGGAGGGAGAGGAAGGCCCGTGGCCACGGTGAACGACGATGGCGGCGACGGCGGCGTCGGGTCTGCTTTCGGGAGAGGGGCTAGAGGGCGAGGAGAGAGAGAGTGAGGGAAAGCGAGAGGAGGCCTCGGGTGTCTCTGCACGCGATCGAGCGAAGGCGGCCGCCCGCCACAAGGTGAGGTGGTTGGTGTCGACGCTGTCGCAGGCGTCCAAAGACGCAATGCCTGCTTCGCAGGAGGAGGAAGATGACTGGCAGCTGGGATGTACAAGAACGGGTCACAGAGAGTTGGGCCACCGGATGGGCTGCTGTAGGTTAGGTAGGTGGCCCGTGGCCTTCTGTTCTTTCCTATTTTTATTTCTCTTTTCTATGTCTTCTGCAATTTGATGGCTTTATTAAAAATATTAAATCATTCCCAAAATTCCTGCAAATAATTGTGGGCTCTGTTGGGATTATTCCTAATAGCCCACACTTAAGTTCAGATTTATTTGAACATTTAACATATTTACTAGCATTTAAATGACCAAATGCAAAGTACATATGATTTAATTCAGTGACCAAATATGTCATGGAAAAATGTGCAACACCTCTGGTTATGGTTCTAGCATTTTCCAGATATGATGAACATTTTTGAAAGCCATTTGGATTCACTAAAATTATTTTTAGGTTGAACCTATTTGAATTCCATTTGGTGCTAGGGTTTGAACATCCCCATTTCAAATTCATTTGAAAAGTTAAACATGATGCACACATGAGGGGCTAGCCTACTGCATACCAGGACCAGGGTTGTGACAACGGTAGAGTGAGTGCCCTGGTGTCGGTGTACTAAAGTAGGGGTACCTTAGTACCCCGAACTTGTGCATGGGCAGTCGCAGCGTCCCGCGGCAAGGCTTGCCGGGCACCCGCCAAGACCCTCCATCATTTCCTATTACTGCCATTCAAGAACAAAGTATCAACTAAGAAGACAAGGCCCCGGCAAGAGAAGCTTGCCAGGAAGGACAAAGACCCCGGCAAGAGGAGCTTGCCGGGAAGGCCAACCAAGGCGTCTCAGAGAACTTGCCGCGGCGCCAAGGTCCCAAGAGCAGGCCCGACAGCCGGCAAGCTTGCTTCAAGACGATGAGAGAAGGGTCATGCGGCGGCGCTTGTCAGCGGCAAGGCTGCCGCCATGCACCCAAGCTCCAACAAGATCCAACGACGTGTCACCTGTGGCCATCCCAGGGCACGTGGCGGGCGCCAGGCAGCCATGCGGTGCGAGGTGGCAAACGAAGTTGACAAGGAGGCCATCGTGGCGAACGGTGGCGCCCCTAACGGTTGTTTCCTTGCACTGTTGGGGCGACCAGACGGGCATTAAATGCCCTTGTCCCCTGCCGTCAGAGTTAGGTAGGGGACACTGTTGAACACTGTTGTACCAACCTGCATTTTTACTCTTTTACCCCCTCTTCCTACGCTGCTGTAACGCCCCGAGTCCGATGCTCGAGAAGACTTCCATAGGTTCCGGGTCCCTCCGTGTGTTTCATTTATGTTTGCTCTTTTATTTTTGCATTGCATCACGTCATCATGCCATCTTTTCATTATTTTTAAAAACTCTTCTAAATAAATTGCATAGATCGCTGATCTATTTAAATCGATGGAAGGGTGACTTCTCTTTATAACATATCCTCCCAATATTAGGGAGCTATTATAATTATTCCATTAATTTGGAATTCACCTTAACACACTTGCAAAATATTCCATGCCTTTGTTATCTCACGTCTTGACCTCAAACTTTGTCCAATAAATCATTTCGTCATTTTCCGGAGCCCCACCTAAATCCTCAACATTTTTCAACACTTCAAAAACCAAGTCCTAGTTCAAACCCATTTGAATTAAATTCAAATGAGTTTGAATTTAAATCTTTGAATCATGCCTCTTTCTATTTTTCCTAGATCGAGCTCATTTTTGTGAGCCCGGAAAATTATCCGTGTGTCCAATTTCTTCCCCTAACCTCTCTTTCTTTTCTTTCTTAATCTCCGTTGTTTTTCTTTTCTTTTAGTAGTGAGAGAGAGCCCAGCCGCAACCTGCAGTCAGACCGGCCCGTTCCACCAGCCCAGGCTGGCCCATTTGCATCTAGGCCCAGCTCCAGCTTACTAACCCTAGCCTCCCCATCTCTCGGTCCATCTCCCTCTCGTTCCCTACCCGCCGCCACTCACACACGCACGCCCGCTGCTAGGAAGGGCTTTGCCCGATCCTCTCGATCCCCATCTCCCTCTCAATCTCCTCCCCTGCGCCCGATCCCCTCGCCGCGCCCTGCTTCTCCTCCCGAGCCCCGTCGGCCTCCTCGCCTACGTCGCACCCCATCCATCAGCCCCGCACCCGGCCCCGCAACATCACCGGGACGTCCAACTCTGGCGGCCCTCCGTCGCCTATGGCCGTGCCCCTCCTCTACCTCCTCCCTCCGCCGTCGAGCAGCCCAGGCGGGAGCCCCATCGCCACGCGCTGCCGTCGGCGACCACCAGGAGGGCCACCCACACGACCCGAGCCTCTCCACGCTGCGACGACCATCGCTTGTTCGCGCGCAGCGTCCCGTGGCCCCTGCGTTCTTCGCCCCTCTGTTGTCAGCTTCCGGCGTCTCTGACCCTCCTCTGCATCGACCTCCCCTGCTTCGCCAAGTTCGCCGCCGCCTCGCCAGCTCCGCCGCTGGATCTCGCCTTCGTCAGAGCCTGCAGCAGCAACAGTTGCACCCTCCGTGATGCCATCTCGCTGCACCTCTCCGACCCGATTCGCTGCCACCGCCTTCCCTCGCGCCTCCATGCGGTTCCCCTCGCCGCACCTCTCCGAGCAGAAGCTTTGCCTCCTCTGCTGCGCGCCAAGACTCGAGGCCTTTTGGTGTTGCTCTGTTTTGGAACGCCAAGTACCTCGACGCCGAAGACCCGTGTACAACTACTGTTTCCTTCCTAGAACGACTACAGTCGACGTGCTTTTCGCCAAGTACCACTACCGACGAACCCCGAAGGACTTGGATGCGACAAGTTCCTCTCCAAACGTGAACGTCTACTTCCACGACTGCTGCAAGAACAACTACTTCCCACAATGAAACGTGTACAACTACTTCCACGACGTCCGTGAACCACTACTTCCACTACGACCGTCCCGTTTGAACGCTTCAAAGGTATAACCCGAAACGACCGCCGTGGACCGGATGCATGTTGTATGAGATGCACCGTTTGCACCATGTCCGAGCTGCCTTTGCGCGTTCCTCGTTTGCCATGCCGCCGTCCCGTGGGAACCCGGAATCCGGGATCACCCCACCATCTTGCATGACTCGCTCACGTCACGCCTCCTTTTGCACCGGTATCTTCGTGAGCTACCGGAACCGATATGTTGCCGTGGCATCATTTTCGGATATGCTGCCGTGGCACCATTTTTGTTTCGCCGCCGTGGCACCCTTTTCGTTCCGCCATGGTGACCAAATGCTTCATTATATGCTCATATCAACATTTTTCTTAAAAATTGCATAAACTTGTATATGTCATCCGCATCATGATAACAACATTTAAAACTCTTAAAATGGTGTTTGCATTAAACTACTAAGTGATATGGGGATTTACCGGATTTGTTGTTTTTTTATATCCGGCCCCATTTAAATTGTTTAGATGGTATAGTTTTTGTTATGCTTCACCACTTGCCATGTTAACCAACGTTTAATATTTTTGTGTTCATAACCGAGAGAGAAACTAAATAATTGATGTGGTGTTCCGTCAATATGCAACTCGTTGCATATTGAGCTCCACTTAACTTGTAGTATTGTTTGCTGCACTTTGCCATGCCATGCCTCATTAAACCGGACATGCATCATACTTGTTTGTGCATCATGACATGCTTATGCTTGTGTGTTTACTATGTTGTTTGCTTCTTTCCGGTTTGCTTCTCTCATTAGCTTCGGTTTCGTTCCGGAGTTGTGAGGATTCATTCAACTACGTCCGTTTGTCTTCTTCATGGAATCGTTCTTCTTCCTTGCGGGATTTCAGGCAAGATGACCGCTACCCTGGATCTCACTACTATCATTGCTATGCTAGTTGCTTCGTTCTATCGCTATGCTGCGCTACCTATTACCTGTTTGTCAAGCCATCCCATATTGCCATGAACCTCTAACCTTTGACACCATTCCTAGCAAACCGTTGTTTGGCTATGTTACCTCTTTGCTCAGCCCCTCTTATAGCGTTGCTAGCTGCAGGTGAAGTTGAAGATTGCTCCATGGTGGACAGGGTTATGTTCGGATATCACAATATCTCTTATATTATTAATGCATCTATATACTTGGTAAAGGGTGGAAGGCTCGGCCTTATGCCTGGTGTTTTGTTCCACTCTTGCCGCCCTAGTTTCTGTCATACCGTGTTATGTTCCCAGATTTTATGCTCCTTACGCTGTCGGGTGATTTATGGGACCCCTTGACAGTTCGCTTTGAATAAAACTCCTCCAAAGAAGGCCCAACATTGACTTTTACCATTTGCCTCACCACCACCTACTTTTCCTTGGGAGTAATTAACCCAAGGGTCATCTTTATTATAGCCCCCGGCCAATGCTTGTCTAAGTGTTGGTCCAAACTAGAGCCACTTATGTGCCGCCCTAGGCAACTTGGGGTATCGTTGGTTGTCAGACGTCTCGCTCATCCGGTCGTGGCCTGAGATGAGATACGCGCGGCTACTATCGGGATGTCGGCACGCCGGGAGGTCTTGCTGGTCTTGTTTTACCATTGTCGAAATGTCTTGATGTACCGGGATACCGAGTCTGATCGGAGTGTCTCGGGTGAAGGTCTATTCCTTCGATGATCGCGAGAGCTTGTCATGGGCTAAGTTGGGACACCCCTGTAGGGTATAAACTTTCAAGAGTCGTGCCCGCAGTTATGTGGCAGATGGGAATTTGTTAATGTCCGGTTGTAGATAACTTGACACCAGATCCGAATTAAAATGCATCAACCGAGTGTGTAGCCGTGATGGTCTCTTCTCGGCGGAGTCCCGGAAGTGAACACGGTTTCTGTGTTATGTTTGACGTAAGTAGGTGTTCAGGATCACCTCTTGATCTTTGCTAGCTTCACGACCGTTCCTTTGTTTCTCTTCTCTCTCTCGTTTGCGTATGTTAGCCACCATATCATGCTTAGTCGCTGCTGCAACCTCACCACCTTACCCCTTCCTTTCCCATTAAGCTTTGCTAGTCTTGATACCCATGGTAATGGGATTGCTGAGTCCTCGTGGCTCACCAGATACTTCCAAAACCAGTTTGCAGGTGCCTATGTTATCGAAAGGTGACGCAACTAAGCTCAAGGAGGAGCTCGATGAAGATCTTGCCCTTTGTGTTGTTTCGCTCTAGTGATCAGAGTGGAGCCAGCTTGGGGTCGATCGGGACCTTTTGTCGATTTGGGGTTCTTCTTTTATTTTGGTTCCGTAGTCGGACCTTGATTGTATCTGGATGATGTAATGCTTTATTCATGTATTTGTGTGAAGTGGCGATTGTAAGCCAACTATGTATCTCTTTCCTTATGTATTACATGGGTTGTGTGAAGATTACCTCACTTGCGACATTGCTTTCAATGCGGTTATGCCTCTAAGTCGTGCTTCGACACGTGGGAGATATAGACGATCGAGGCGCTATGTTGGTAATCGAGCCTTCCCGACCTTAGGAGCCCCACCGCTTGATCGCTTTTAGCGGCCGAGTTGTGTCTAGAAAAATGTTTTGAGTCATTTAGGATTATATATATCGGAGAGTTAGAATTCTTTTTACTCCTCAGTCCCTTCGTCGCTCTGGTGAGGTATCCTGACGTAGAGTTTTGACTCTTCTCTTCTCAAATTTCACTAAAAAAAATTTAGGATCACGCAGGTATCTTGGAATCGTTCCGATGGTTTTATGATGACAACATTGTCTTGGTGCCTCCCTTCAGCAGGGGTTTTTTTTTAGGTGTCCCGGGGAGTTGAGCTCTGAGGTGTTGTCGTCATAATTTTATCGTTGCAGTTCTGGAATACCTGAGTTTAGTACGCCGGCATCAAAAATCTCTTTTATGTAGTTGTTGGTGAGATAACCCCGCTAACCCAGTACTGAGGTGAGTACAGGAGTATTGCCATGACTCGTATAACGGATGCTTTTCAAAGGTTGAGGTACATGATTTCCGAAGGTTTCTTGGTTATGTGTTGACGGATGGATACAACTGGATGTAGGGATTGTTAGTTTGGGTGAGATATATTGCTTCCCCTGTATCCCCAACACCAGATTGCATAACCAGAAAGTTTCGGGAGTTTATAGGTGGGTAATTCAAGTAGCTCCTAGAATATCTTTCCGACAAATGCATGATATGGGATTCGGTAAATCTCTATCATATGTATTTGTTCCGGCTTATTCTGCAAGCCAATCCTTTGTTTTGTTTTATTTGCGGTATTCGAGTTGCTTCGATGTCAAATGTTGAATCCATACCTTTCCTAAACGGTGTTCTCATATTGCTATGTGAATACTAATCCTTTTGATCATTGATTTTTTCATGTCAACTCCTTTCCAACCGGCGTGGTTCTATTCAAGTGGATCCCATCATTTTTTCACATCCGCAAGATCAAATCTAAGCTTTCTCAACGGTGATTGTTTCATCTGTCTCCAAGTTGTCTTTGTTTCTCCCCGCCCTCCCACCCTTTTTCTTCAAGGACGCAGATTTCTTAATCAAGTATCCATTTATTCATGTGAAGTCTCTTCATTCTTTTCAATCAATGTTCTTATCCGGTGATTTCCCATGAAGATGCTCAACAGTTTCAAGTTCTTCATCCTTCATAATTTTTCTTCTTTTCCGGTGGATCCAACTCAAGCTTTCGGGGTTGATCATATCTCTTCCTTTTTGTTTCACATATCTTCCCATGTGAATTTCTTATCCAAGTCTCTCTTATTTATTCACCTCTCCCAGTTCATATCCGGAGTGTTGAAGATATCTCAGAAGATTTGTGTTTCCATTCTTAATCCGTTCAAGCCAGTTGGACATTGTTATCTCATTCAAGCCATTTAATTCAACCGGTGCAATCTCTCTTTAACATCATTTCCAACGGTGTTTTCTTTTGAGTGGGCCCTAACCCACAGGTCTTTTCCCAGGATCTTACCTAACTCTTCTAATTCCCCGGAGCTATTCTCAAATTATTTTCATTTGTGACGTAAGAATGGATCCCATCAGTCATATGCCTTCTCCAAGATCGCTTTCAAATTATTTTCATTGTTGGCTCAACAACCTTGTTCTTTTTCATTCTCCCGGAGTATCTCAACAATTAATGGTGGTTCTCATCTTCATTCTCAACATGTGAAGACCGAAGAAGGATTTCTCTTAAATCTTGGTCCATTCTCTTGAATATTCATGGTTCTAGCTTGATGCCATCCTCATAATTGTTTTCGATTGTGAGAACTCTTTTCACCCATCCGGAGCATTTTATGAGTTGTTTCCATTTCTTTCCTCAGAAGGCCATCATGTCATAACTCTTCATTCTCAGCTTGTAGCTATCATTCTCCAAATCTTACCGGTGAATCGTTCAAATATCCTATAATCAGTTCATGTTCCCTTCATTCTCTTGATTCTAAATTCTGTCAAGTATCTTCATTCATTTTCCAATTCTTCCCGGTGAATTGTGCCTTTGCTACTTTCATTTTCAATTCTTACGGTGGTTCGTTCAAGATTTCACTTCCTTCATTATCATATCAATTCATTCGTTGTTTCAAAATCCCACCGGTGGTTCCATCAATACCTTCTCAAGTTTACGCCATATCTCTCTTAATCCTTTCTACGAGAATAACTAGTATGCCAAATCCGTTGATTGTCATCAATTTAATTGGTGAAGGATAAGCATAACATAATTCTTATTCTTGTTCATCCAAGTGATTAATTCTTTATTCCGGAGGCCCTTAAAATTCTCGGGTTCATTTGTTTCATCTTCTCTTTTTCCCGGAGTTCCAAGCTCTAATTATCACGGAGATCCATCTAAATCATTGCAAGGATTCACCTTGTGTTTTCAACTTCTCTTTCTTTTCATGATCCTTCTATTACCGGAGTTCTTCATGGAGGCTTTACATGGTGGTTCATCAAGGATTCTTTTCATTCTTCAATTGTTCTTCAAGATTTCTCTCGAAGTTATGACCCGCCAAGCTATACTCAAAAATTAAACATGGTGCTCAACACATGTTTTGTTTTGAGGCGTTCAAGTATTCTTTGTCTTGCATTCCGAAGTGCAATTCTTTCGACCTTATCTTTTCAGGTGGTTTTATCTCACTCTTTACAATTTCCTTCATGTTTCATGATTCATATTGTTGTCAAGAATGAGGTATTCTAAATCCATCTTTTTTTCTCTTCGTTCAAGAGATCTTTTCGACCAAGCAATCTCTTCGTTGGAGTTATCTTGGTAAAGATTTCACCTAAAGCCTTTCCTTAAGGGTTGTTGCTATTTGTGGTGACTATGCATGACCCAAGCTTGCTCTCTATTCACTTGGTGGAAGAAGTTTCTCTTATCTTCATTGATCTCAACCAATCAATTGTTTCCATTAGTGGCCGGTTGTCACCTCATCATTTTGAGATGTTTGCCATAAGCCCACAACAAGCTTGTGCTTTTCGTTGTTGATTTTCCAACAACTCCGTTCAATTCTTCTTTGCAAGGATGCTTTCCAAGCTCATTTGTGGCAGAAGTTGGCATTTTCTTCTTCATTCTGTTATTCCAATGATCTATCTTCTATTGTTTCTTCCGGAGGCATTATGATGTTGCTCTCTTCACTCATCATCATCGATTGTGAGGGTCGTGTTCTTTTCATTCTTATCCATTTAACCGGAGTGTTGTATCATCTCTTCAATATCTTTTCATCTCATCAAGTTTTCTTCTCTTTTCTACCGGAGTGCTATCCAAATTCTGTCATTCTTGTTCCTTGGCTATCTCATTATACCGAGGTGGTCTTATTCTTTTTGTTCATGATACTCTTGATTCATGTCTTTCAACCTTTAAGTTCTCGTAATACTCCTTGTTCCTCTTCTCTACCGGATTGTTTGCAATCTCGTTCATCTCTGTTGTACTCTTTCTTTTAAATTGCTCAACATCTCAAGGTTCGTGGTTTCACTCGTTCGTCAAAGAAGCAACTTAGTTTTACCTCTCCTCTTCCTCTTCCTTTTCCCTCCGGTGCCATCCTAGATCTCGGGACGAGATCCTCTCGTAGTGGTGGAGTGTTGTAACGCCCTGAGTCCGATGCTTGAGAAGACTTCCATAGGTTCCAGGTCCCTCCGTGTGTTTCATTTATGTGTGCTCTTTTATTTTTGCATTGCATCATGTCATCATGCCATCTTTTCATTATTTTTAAAAACTCTTCTAAATAAATTGCATAGATCGCTGATCTATTTAAATCGAGGGAAGGGTGACTTCTCTTTATAACATATCCTCCCAATATTAGGGAGCTATTATAATTATTCCATTAATTTGGAATTCACCTTAACACACTTGCAAAATATTCCATGCCATTGTTATCTCACGTCTTGACCTCAAACTTTGTCCAATAAATCATTTCGTCATTTTCCGGAGCCCCACCTAAATCCTCAACATTTTTGGACACTTCAAAAACCAAGTCCTAGTTCAAACCTATTTGAATTAAATTCAAATGAGTTTGAATTTAAATCTTTGAAGCATGCCTCTTTCTATTTTTCCTAGATCGAGCTCATTTTTGTGAGCCCGGGAAAATTATCCGTGTGTCCAATTTCTTCCCCTAACCTCTCTTTCTTTTCTTTCTTAATCTCCGTTGTTTTTCTTTTCTTTTAGTAGTGAGAGAGAGCCCAGCCGCAACCTGCAGTCAGACCGGCCCGTTCCACCAGCCCAGGCCGGCCCATTTGCATCTAGGCCCAGCTCCAGCTTCCTAACCCTAGCCTCCCCATCTCTCGGTCCATCTCCCTCTCGTTCCCTGCCCGCCGCCACTCACACACGCACGCCCGCTGCCAGGAAGGGCTTCGCCCAATCCTCTCTATCCCCATCTCCCTCTCAATCTCCTCCCCTGCGCCCGATCCCCTCGCCGCGCCCTGCTTCTCCTCCCGAGCCCCGTCGGCCTCCTCGCCTCCGTCGCACCCCGTTCCATCAGCCCCGCACCCGGCCCCGCAACATCACCGGGACATCCAACTCCGGCGGCCCTCCGTCGCCTGTGGCCGTGCCCCTCCTCTGCCTCCTCCCTCCGCCGTCCGAGCAGCCCAGCCGGAGCCCTGTCCACCTGCCATTGCCGGCGACCACCAGAGGGCCACCACATGCCGACCCGAGCCTCTCCACGCACAGCGCCGACCATCGCTTGTTCCTGCAGCACGCAGCGCCCCATGGCCCTCGTGATTCTTCGCCCCTCTGTCTGCCACTTCCGATGTCTCGACCCCTCCTCTGATCGACCTCCCCGCCGCTAAGTTCGCCGCCGCCTGCGCCAGCTCCACGGATCTCGCCTTCGTCGAGCTGCAAGCAGAATAGCTTGCACCTCCGTGATGCCATCTCGCTGCACCTCTCCGACCCGATTCGCTGCCACCGCCTTCCCTCGCGCCCCATGCGGTTCCTCGCCGCACCTCTCCGAGCAGCTTAAGCTTCTCCTCGCTGCGTGCCAAGACTCGAGGCCTTTTGGTGTTGCTCTGTTTTGGAACGCCAAGTACCTCGATGCCGAAGACCCGTGTACAACTACTATTTCCTGCCTAGAACGACTACAGTCGACGTGCTTTTCGCCAAGTACCACTACCGACGAACCCCGAAGGACTTGGATGCGACAAGTTCCTCTCCAAACGTGAACGTCTACTTCCACGACTGCTGCAAGAACAACTACTTCCCACTACGAAAGGTGTACAACCACTTCCACGACGTCCGTGAACCACTACTTCCACTACGACCGTCCCGTTTGAACGCTTCAATGGTATAACCCGAAACGACCGCCGTGGACCAAATGCATGTTGTATGAGATGCACCGTTTGCACCATGTCCGAGCTGCCTTTGCGCGTTCCTCGTTTGCCATGCCGCGGTCCCGTGGGAACCCGGAATCCGGGATCACCCCACCATCTTGCATGACTCGCTCACGTCACGCCTCCTTTTGCACCAGTATCTTCGTGAGCTACCGAACCGATATGTTGCCGTGGCATCATTTTCGGATATGCTGCCATGGCACCATTTTTGTTTCGCCATTGCGGCACCCTTTTCGTTCCGCCATGGTGACCAAATGCTTCATTATATGCTCATATCAACATTTTTCTTAAAAATTGCATAAACTTGTATATGTCATCCGCATCATGATAACAACATTTAAAACTCTTAAAATGGTGTTTGCATTAAACTACTAAGTGATATGGGGATTTACCGGATTTGTTGTTTTTTTTATATCCGGCCCCATTTAAATTGTTTAGATGGTATAGTTTTTGTTATGCTTCACCACTTGCCATGTTAACCAACGTTTAATATTTTTGTGTTCATAACCGAGAGAGAAACTAAATAATTGATGTGGTGTTCCGTCAATATGCAACTCGTTGCATATTGAGCTCCACTTAACTTGTAGTATTGTTTGCTGCACTTTGCCATGCCATGCCTCATTAAACCGGACATGCATCATACTTGTTTGTGCATCATGACATGCTTATGCTTGTGTGTTTACTATGTTGTTTGCTTCTTTCCGGTTTGCTTCTCTCATTAGCTTCGGTTTCGTTCCGGAGTTGTGAGGATTCATTCGACTACGTCCGTTTGTCTTCTTCATGGAATCGTTCTTCTTCCTTGCGGATTTCGTGCAAGATGACCGCTACTCGATCTCACTACTATCATTGCTATGCTAGTTGCTTCGTTCTATCGCTATGCTGCGCTACCTATTACCTGCTTGTCAAGCCATCCCATATTGCCATGAACCTCTAACCTTTGACACCATTCCTAGCAAACCGTTGTTTGGCTATGTTACCGCTTTGCTCAGCCCTCTTATAGCGCTGCTAGCTGCAGTGAAGTTGAAGATTGCTCCATGGTGGACAGGGTTATGTTGGGATATCACAATATCTCTTATATTATTAATGCATCTATATACTTGGTAAAGGGTGGAAGGCTCGGCCTTATGCCCGTGTTTTGTTCCACTCTTGCCGCCTCTAGTTTCCGCCATACCGTGTTATGTTCCCGGATTTTATGCTCCTTACGCTGGTCGGGTGATTTATGGGACCCCCTTGACAGTTCGCTTTGAATAAAACTCCTCCAGCAAGGCCCAACATTGACTTTTACCATTTGCCTCACCACCACCTACTTTTCCCTTGGGAGTAATTAACCCAAGGGTCATCTTTATTATAGCCCCCCCGGGCCAATGCTTGTCTAAGTGTTGGTCCAAACTAGAGCCACTTGCGGTGCCGCCCCTAGGCAACTTGGGGTATCGTCGGTTGCCGTACGTACTGCTCATCCGGTCGTGGCCTGAGACGAGATACGCGCGGCTACTATCAGGATGTCGGCACGCCGGGAGGTCTTGCTGGTCTTGTTTTACCATTGTCGAAATGTCTTGATGTACCGGGATACCGAGTCCGATCGGAGTGTCTCGGTGAAGGTCTATTCTTCGATGATCGCGAGAGCTTGTCATGGGCTAAGTAGGGACACCCTGCAGGTATAAACTTTCGAGAGCCGTGCCTCATGTTATGTGGCGATGGGAATTTGTTAATGTCCGGTTGTAGATAACTTGACACCAGATCCGAATTAAAATGCATCAACCGAGTGTGTAGTCGTGATGGTCTCTTCTCGGCGGAGTCCGGAAGTGAACACGGTTTCGTGTTATGTTTGACGTAAGTAGGTGTTCGTGATCACCTCTTGATCTTTGCTAGCTTCACGACCGCCTTTGTTTCTCTTCTCGCCTCGCTTATGTATGTTAGCCACCATATCATGCTTAGTCGCTGCTGCAACCTCACCACCTTACCCCTTCCTTTCCCATTAAGCTTTGCTAGTCTTGATACCCATGGTAATGGGATTGCTGAGTCCTCGTGGCTCACCAGATACTTCCAAAACCAGTTTGCAGGTGCCTATGTTAATGAAAGGTGTGACGAACTAAGCTCAAGGAGGAGCTCGATGAAGATCTTGCCCTTTGTGTTGTTTTGTTCTAGTGATCATAGGGAGCCCAGCTTGGGGTCGATCGGGACCTTTTGTCGCATTTGGGGTTCTTCTTTTATTTTGGTTCCGTAGTCGGACCTTGATTGTATCTGGATGATGTAATGCTTTATTCATGTATTTGTGTGAAGTGGCGATTGTAAGCCAACTATGTATCTCTTTCCCTTATGTATTACATGGGTTGTGTGAAGATTACCTCACTTGCCATTGCTTTCAATGCGGTTATGCCTCTAAGTCGTGCTTCGACACGTGGGAGATATAGCCGCATCGAGGGCGTTACAGCTGCCACCTATCGGTAACCCCCTTAGACTACAAAAGGGAGGCCCGTACGCACGTAGATGGGGTTCGGGTCATTCGACACATCCAGCACCACCACATGCTCGCGCTCTCGAGCAAGAACAAATACAAACACAAAGCGGCAGTAGGAGTTTTATCTCTCCGGAGAGCTCCGAAGCTGGGTAAAACTCGCCCATTTCCCCCGCGCGCTCGACCTCGATCTGCTCTGCGTGCGCCCTTCGCTCCCTTGCCGGACTAGAAGGGGCCCCCTTGCCCCATAGGTGCTTGTGCCCGCAGCGTACCACGACATCTTTGGCGCGCCAGGTAGGGGGGCGTTGAGGTCGTGAGCATCTGATCCGGTCTTCGCGCGCGCTACATCGACGCCTTCGTCAACATGCCACCAAAGAAGAAGCCTTCGGAAGTGGCCGCTCCGTCTACATCGATTCTACCTCCACCGCCAGAGCAAACGGGCGGTGGAGTGATGCCGGCGGAGGAGCTGGCGCCGACGGTGGACTCACGCCATCACCAGTCCAAAACAAGGCCCCGCAAGCGCCGCCGGCGACGTCACAGACACCACGCCTTCCCAGAGGTGCAAGGTCGACAACGCCCGGTGCTCCTAACACCGTGCTCGCTTGGAGCAAGGCCAACCTGGTGGGTCGCGGGGCGCTCGAGACCAGCATGCACGCCAAGATGTCGGGCGCGAGTGAGGTACGGTCGCCGGGACGGGTGTTGCTCTTTCCAATCCAGCTTGGGAGTCCGAAGACATCCGCTCCTCGCGCCGCTTGTCGCCACCACCACCCAAGATCGCAGAGGAAGCGCCGCCCGAGCCCACTGCTTAGATTACCCTCCGCGCCCACAAGATTGACGATCGAGGATGACCATTTATAGCCTCATCGGCCGCTTAACGGCGATAAGCCCCGCAGCCGAGCGCATTGAAGCCCGGCAAGCGCCCGGCGCAAGCCGACGCCAACAAGACCGCTAAAAGCATTACCACGCACTCCGCCCGAAGGCCGAGGTCGTCGGCTCGTCGGGCCAACCTTGACGCCGACTCCACCGCATCGTCGGACTCGCGAACCCGCCGCGATCAATGCCATGTTCTCCAAGAACGACGACACGAAGATGCTCGTACTCGCATCGAGCGCAGAAGGGAAGCGCGACGTCAATCTGACCAGCGCGCTGGGCCCACGGTCGATATGCATGTGCCAGGGGAACCAGGCGACTTGCCGTATGCGGCAAGTTGCCTTGCGTACACCCGTGAGCTGCGGCAAGTCTAGTGGCCCAGTACCAAGAACTTCAAGCCCGACGTGCCCGAGAAGTACGACAGGATACATCCGTCGGAGTTCCTCAGCATCTACACCATTGCGGTGCAGGCTGCCGGAGGGCGCGACGAGAAGATCCTCGCCAACTACTTCCCGCTGGTGCTCAAGCCTAACAGCAGATCTTGGCTCATGCACTTGCCGGGGAACTCCATTTCTTCGTATGACCTGTGCCGTCGGTTTGTCGGCGCCTTCACAGTGCCACAAGCCTCATGGCCAGGAGAGCGACCTTCACTTGCTCGCCCGTATGAGGAGAACCCCCTGCAAGTACATACAGAGATTCAGCTAAGTGCAGCGCAACATCCTCGACGCCCACCCCGCCAGAAGCTATCGGCGCGTTCCATCGTAACGTGTAATCAGAGGATGAGGAGGAGATGGCGATGTGCAAGATTAGAGATGTCGGCGAGCTGTACGCCTGCCGACAAGTGTGCACGGCTGAGGAGGGGAGGAAAATCCCCGGAGAGATTGCGGGAGCAGAGGGATCTGACAGTGAGGATGCCGCCCCGGCAAGGAAGAACCGGAGGCGGAACAACAAAAAAAGAAAGGCTAAGGATGTGCTAGTTATCGAGCATTCCGGCGACGGAGGCGGCTCCGACAAGGCCAAAGCTAGTGAGTCCGGCGAGGCTATGGTAGCCGCCGACAAGTAGGATGGCTCCGGCAAGCAATATTGCAAGATCCATCGCACCAAGGGCCATGACCTCCAAGCCTGCAAGAAAGTTGAGCAGATGGCGGAGCTACAGAAAGCTGAGTACGAGCGCCACGACAAGGAGAAGGCCCAGAAAGGTGGCGGGGGATCCGGCAAGAAGCTTCCCGCCCGGGGAGGGCGCCACGGCAAACCCAAGCAGCGGCAAGGTGACAGACCTCCCCGGGGCCGCGACAAGGACGAAGAAGAAGATGAGGATGATGAGATGGATGAGGATGAGACTGATGACCAGGAATTTCAAAAGGCAACAGAGGTTTTGTGCATCGACGGCGGTGCTTCTCTGCACACCTCGCACTGCCAACTCAAACAGTGGGCGCGAGAGGTGAGCGCAGCAGAACCGTCCGTTGAGTCGCGCAAGCCCCTGAAGTGGTCCAGCACGCCTATCATCTTCGATGTTAAGGATCACCCTGATCGCATCACTGCGGTCGGGTGCTTGCCCATGTTGGTCTCGCCAACAATCCGCAACCTCAAGGTCACGAAGATGTTAGTTGACGGCGGGGCCGGCCTGAATCTGATCTCCTCCGCAGTGCTCAAGAAACTCCAGGTCCCCGACAGCAAGCTCGAAGAGGCTGGTACCTTTCAAGGAATAAATCCAGGAAGGAGCAAGCCAAACGGGAAGATCACACTGCCAGTGACCTTTGGCAGCGAGCTGAATTTCGTGACGAGAGAGGGTTACGCTCGATGTCGCTGATTTCCCATTGCCCTACAATGGGATACTCGGCCGACCGGCGCTTGCCAAGTTCATGGCAGCCTCTCACTACGCCTACAATGTGCTCAAGATGCCTGGTCCGATAAGTGTCATTTCTGTCCAAGGCGACAAGAAGGACGCACTTATCTGTACCGACAAGATCTACCGGGAAGCAGCAGCCGCAGCAGAGCACAAGCCACCTGCCGCTGAAGCTCCCCGGGGGAAGAAAAAGACCAAGTCTGGCAAGAGCAGCTCCGATGACCACTCCGGCAAGCGCACCTCTCCGGAGTGCTACGCTACCGTCGAGGACGCACCATCGAGCTCCGCCGGCAAGTAGAGCAAAGAGAGCGGTCGGTTTCGAACCTTTGAGTCGTATTCCTTGAAAGACCGTACCTTGTATGGAAAACTTGAACGCGAAGGGATCGAATCGTGGCTAAGTTGCGCCCTTGATCTGTTTCGAGTCCGCTCAACAATGAAAGCGCGCCGCAACTAGCCCGATGAGATTTCTTGCCGGAAGCTTGACCGCCAATGGTTGCTTGATGTTCACTCAAAGAAGTGTGCTTGCACCGGCAAGTTCCCTAAAAAGCGTAAGGGTGAAAACATACAAGGGAGGGAATCAAGGAAGAAGCGCAACCTTGCCGGGACGCAGACGACAGAAAAGCTAAGTTGCCCAAGTCTGAGTACAAAGCCCAGCCAGTTTCAAATTCTTATGTTATATTCCTTGAACTACCGCACTTTGTATGGAAAACCTGTGCGCGGAGGAACCGGCTCGTGGCTGAGTTGCGCCCTTACTTTGTTTCGAGTCCGCTCAACAAATGAAAGCACGATGCAACCAGCCCGACAAGGTTTCTTGCCGGGGGCAGCACCGCCAGCGGGCTGCTGATGTTCCGCACTCAGCAAGTGTGCTTGCGCC
Organism: Aegilops speltoides; assembly: GCA_021437245.1. Lineage (NCBI taxonomy): Eukaryota > Viridiplantae > Streptophyta > Magnoliopsida > Poales > Poaceae > Aegilops > Aegilops speltoides. The sequence continues at coordinate 305,902,184 of CM038142.1, read as the reverse complement.
GGCAAGTTCCCTAAAAGCATGGGGTAGAAACATACAAGGAAAGCGGCAGAATAAAGAATATAACATAGCCATCACTGCCATAGGGCGCAATGGTTTCAAATCTTTAAAGTTATGTTCCTTGGGCGGCCGTGCCTTGTATGGAAAACACAGCGCGGAGGAACCGACTCGTGGCTAAGTTGCCCTTGATTTGTTTTCGAGTCCGCTCAACAATACAAGTGAGCTGCAACTAGCCCGACAAGGTTTCTTGCCGGAGGCAGCACCGCCAGCGGGCTGCTGATGTTCCTCACTCAGCAAGCGTGCTTGCGCCGGCAAGTTCCCTCAAAGCGTAGGGTAAAAATATACAAGGCACCGGATCAAGAAAAGGGCATGACATCGCAAGTTTTGCTTAGAATGAAGCTATATATTACGGTAAATAACTTGCCGCGCTCTAAGAGATTGTTCCTATGACACCTCTAGCAGCGGCGAGGACAAGGGAAGAGAAGGAAGGTGCGCTGGCACCTAGGCCCCGGCAAGCCACCGTCGCTGGGGGCTACAAGTACCAAGACTCATCCCCGGCAAGCTAGGGTTGCCGGGGGCTGCGATAACAGATAAGTTTTTCATCCCTCATCATGCATCCCTTTATGGACCGAGGAATGCGAAGTTATATTCCTTGAACGTCTGTGCCTTGTGTGGAAAACCTATGCGCGGAGGAATCGACTCATGGCTAAGTTGCGCCCTTGATTTGTTTTCGAGTCCGCTCAACAATACAAGCGAGCTGCAACTAGCCCCGACAAGGTTTCTTGCCGGAGGCAGCACCGCCAGCGGGCTGCTGATGTCCCGCACTCAGCAAGCGTGCTCGCACCGGCAAGTTCCCTCAAAGCGTAGGGTAAAAAAAACATGCAAGGCACAGGAACAAGTAAAGGGTGTAACGTGGCAAGATTCCTCTTTTTCATTAAAAAACATCCCATTCGGGTACAGTCCATAAAGGACGAAAAACGTGAAAGAGAGGATTACAAGTTCTAAATGCAGCTAAGGCCCGAAGGCTTACAAGATAAAAAGATAAGATGCCTCTAATCCCGTTTCCTGCCCCCTTTTCGTGGAGGTAGGTCAAGGAGGCGAAGAGGGCAAAAGAGGCGCTAGGGCGAACTACAGTGCGAAGACACCAAGAGAACATCCTGGGCCGCCAGAGCTTGGCGGAGACGGAGGCGCCGGAGGCAGAGTTCGAAGACGGGGCGGCAGGACGTCAGCAAGCTGTCGAGGGCACCACGCCCTCGTACTCCGGCTTGACGGCGTTGCCACCAACCCTCTTCCTCTTCTGTAGCCTCCCTACGCCAGCCGCCCAAGGAGACGGCCCCGGGGAGTTCAGGAGGCCGGCAACCCGGATGATTGGGTCGCCGGTGGCGCGCGAAGCGACGCCCGACGCCTAGTCGGACCCGCCGTCCTCGTCGTCGCTGTCGCTCCCCTCCTCGTCACTCTCGCTCGAGGAGGAGTCTTCGCTATCGGAGGAGCTTTCCATGCAGTATCTCGCCCGGGTGCCGGAGTCCCCGAAGACCTTGACGGAGAGGAGATCGCCATCCATTAACTTGAAATGGAGGGTAAACCCCGCCGTCAAGCTATGGATGCGAGCGAACGTCTTCCACCCTCGATCAAGATACATCACGCCGGGGGCTGGGGACACACCGCCACCAGCGTGCGCTGATCCCGCAGCCCCTCATGCGCAATCCCAGCGTGCTCAAGGGTCCGGCTCCATCGCACCAGAACGGAGCCGGAAGCCGGAGGCGACGATGAGGTGGCGGCGCAGCTTGACGAAGAACTCCCAAGGGTCATCCCAGCAGGGACCGCGGAGGAGAGGAACCTCCGGCGGAGGCGAAGCCGACGCGCCGCCCGGCCGCCTCTTCCCCGCGCGCCTCGACCTCGCCCTCAGCCTCGCCCACGGCCTCGCCCCCTCCCTCTCCCCCTTGGGGCTGGTTCTGCCACCACAGGCGCGGGATAGGGAGGGATGCGCTGCTTGGCAGCGACCCTCGCCGCCACCGATGAAGGGCCAGGGTTCCCTTCCTCCATGGCGGATGAGGGGAAGGGGAGCAGAAGTTGAAGAGAGGAGAAGATGAGGAAGTGCAGGATTCCTGCGCTCCCCTCTCGCCCTTCTTAAAAGGGGGCGAGGTGGGGACTCGGCCGCCCCGCTCGACAAATCAGAGCACGAGAAGGGCAGGGGATCGGGGCCGACCCGCTGCCTCCGCCCGTGACGGCTCGGTTTCCCACCTCTACCGCCCACGACCCCACGCGCATGGGAGCCGCGTGGCGGGGATGCAGAGCCAAGGCGATAGGTGAGATAACTGCGCCCCGCCCCGTGATCACGGGGGTAGGCGCCTCGAAAGTCGCGCACGCCACCCACGCCTCCCACGACGCCGCGATTGGCGCGTGCCGTTACGGGAGAGCGCGATGGATAGGGACTCCGATTGTGTGTGGACCCAGGCACGCGTGTCTGCAGACTGTTTTGGGCCTGCCCAACAGCTGCTCGCACCGTGTATGGCCCGAGCTCGGGGCTCTGTCGGTGTACTAAAGTAGGGGTACCTTAGTACCCGAACTTGTGCACGGCAACAGCGGCGTCCCGCTGCAAGGCTTGTCGAGCACCCGCCAAGACCCTCCATCATTTCCTATTACTGCCATTCAAGAACAAAGTATCAACTAAGAAGACAAGGCCCCGTAAGAGAAGCTTGCGGAAGGATAAAGACCCCGCAAGAGGAGCTTGCCGAAGGCCAACCACATGCTCGGAGAACTTGCCGCGACGCTCAAGGTCCCTAAAGGCCCGACAGCCGCAAGCTTGCCAAGACGACGAGAGAAGGGTCAGGGCGAGGCGCTTGCAGCGGCAAGGCTGCCGCCATGCACCCAAGCTCCAACGCATCCAACGACGTGTCACCTGGCCATCCTGTGGGCACGTGATTTAGGCGCCAGGCAGCCATGCAAAGGCGAGGTGGCAAACAAAGTCGACAAGGAGGCCATCGTGGCGAACGGTGGCGCCTCTAACGGTCGCTTCTTTGCCTTGTTAGCGACCAGACGGGCATTAAATGCCCTTGTCCCCCCGCCGAGTTAGGTAGGGGACACTGCTGAACACTGTTGTACCAACCTGCATTTTACTCTTTTACCCCTATTCCTACGCTGCCACCGCCGGTAACCCCTTAGACTATAAAAGGGAGGTCCAGACGCACGAGATGGGGTTCGGGTCATTCGACACATCCAAAGACCACCACATGCTCGCTCTCGAGCAAGAACAAATACAAACACAAAGCAGCAGAGGAGTTTTATCTCCGAGAGCTCTGAAGCTGGGTAAAATCGCCTGCTTCCCAGCGCTCGACCTCGATCTGCTCTGCGTGCGCCCTCCGCTCCCTTGCCGGACTAGAAGGGGCCCCCTTGCCCCATAGGTGCTCGTGCCCGCAGCGTACCACGACACCTGGAAACTGCCAAGCTGATTTTGGACAGGCTGTCAAAGGTCAACGAAGGAGTCTCAACTCAAAGTGACTCCAAAGTTGATGTTCTTCCCAATCTCTTCAATCACTACAAAAGACTCGACAATGAAAATGTTTAGCAAACCTTCGATCGCCTCACTGACATCTCAAATGAGCTTCAAGCACTTGGTGCCACTGACATCACCGAACATTAGGTGGTGAAGAAATTGCTGAGATCACTTGATTCTTCATTCGACACTCTTGCACTGATGATTCAAGAGCGAGCTGATTACAAGTCACTAGATCCCGCTGATATCCTCGAGAGGCTAAATACTCATGAGTTCTAGCTTGCTGAGAAGAGAGATCTCTATGGACTGAGCTACGGAAGACCACATGTACTGAAGGCCAAGGCAGTCTCTGAGTCCAAAGCTGAAGACTCTAGTAGCAGCCTTGGTGATCCTGAAGAACCGAGTCAGGAGCTAGCTATGCTCGTGAGAAAATTCCAGAAGTTCTCTTGCCCTATTCGCTTTGGAAAGTCTTCAAGAAATGACAATTCCTCGTCTCGTGACTACAAGAAGGGAACTTGCCACAAATGCAAGAAACCTGGTCGCTACATGTCTGATTGTCCTCTGTGGGGAAAGGAATCTAAGAAGAAGAAGTACTAAGATGTCGATTCTGATGACTCAAAGAAGAAGAAGAAATCTTCAAAGTCTTCATCATCAAAATCTTCAAAGTCTTCACCTCACAAGAAGAGCAGTTCCAAGAAGGCCCGGGCATTCATTGGCAAGGAAATGGACTCTGAAGCTGAATCTGAGGACAATGTGGAGGAGGAGGAATCTGAGGAATCCGACTCTGGTGTGGCAAGCTTAGCTCTCGCTACCGCTTACGTTAGCAAATCCATCTTCAACACTGAAGAAAATGACCTCCCCAACTCTGCTGACAAAAGCTTCGATGACTATGCTCCCACCTACTGCATCATGGCAAAAGGTGCCAAGGACTCAAACATTCCCCTCTGACTCTAGTGAGGATGAATCTGATGACAATATCAAACCTAGCTACTCGAAACTTGCTAAAATTGCTGTTAAACAACAGAAGGCTTTAGAAAAGATTCAAAATCAACTAGACAAAAGCGATGACCTGTTGGGTGAGGAATTGAATCGAACCAAGACTCTGACAGATAATCTTTAGAGACTTCAAACTAAGTTTGAAAACCTTCAAAATCATCCCAACACTCTCTTAACTGATCATGAAAAGCTTTCTTATGAATTTCTTCAGAGAAAGCAAGATCTTGAGAAGTTAAAATTGAGTTATGAAGATCTTCAGAAGGAAAACGATTCAATGCTTGCTCAATGATCGGTTCTGGCCAGAAGAATTTATTCCACCATGTCTGAAATGCATTGAGCATGAATCTGCTAATTCATCACCTGAATGTTCAAATGCTTCTATTGCTGCAAATTCTTCAACTATCTCTGTGGTCACAAATTCCTCATCTGAGGATACCACATGTATCACTGACGATAATGCAGGGCTGAAGGAATTGTATGTGACAGGCATTTACAAAAGTCTCAAAGGGCATCAGACTTTATGTGATGTGCTCAAAAAGAAGATCTTGAATAGGAACCCTAGGAAAGAGGGTATTGCCTTTGAGAGGAAACTCAATGCTGATGGGACCTACTGGAAACCTGAGCAGTATCCCAAAACCTCATGGGTTGTTGCGAAAGGACCTCCCGTAGATCCATGCACTTCATTTGGCTTTACCTCTGATTCTACATATTCCTCTGATGAGCCATTTGACTCCAAATATAAACTGTTCAAGAATCAAAATGGTGAAGTATTTGCTCGATATGTTGGAACTAACTGCAGGAACAGTCCCCCTATGAAGAAAATCTGGGTTCCTAAAAGGTGCTTTGAAAATCTTCAAGTGAATGTCATCATGACACCACCACTGAAGAATAGGAACCCCAGATCAAATTCCTCATATGGATCCAAGTCCTCATATGGACCAAATTCTTCATGTGGATCTAATTCCTCACATGGATCAAAATCCTCATATGAACATCATCATGCTAACACTTATGTTTCGCAGGGAAAGTATAAAGGCTATGAATATGTGCATTATTCTTCAAACCATTATGTTCATAAGTCCTCGAAGAATTTCTCTGCTTATTCATATGCTTATCCTGACCACTCTTCTGTGAAACGAAGTGCACTGGCTTCTATGCCATCTTTTTCTTATGGAGCTCGCAGAATGATGAACTCTTTGCCACCCCTCCAGATGTGGGTGGTGAAGAAAAAGAACTAATCTCTTATGCAGGGTCAGGTCTCCAGACGAACTTGATCGTCTGAAGAATTTGCTGGAGACCTGAATATGCTTGAAAGGACGCAAGCTAAACATGAAGAAATGAATCATTCATTTATCACATCCTCATACTGCTATATGTGTTACTGTTGATGAAGTTGATATCATATTCTTCACTGATGAAGTATATGGGGTTCGTAAGTTGCACTAATTCATATGCAGGATGATCAACCCAAAGCTACTGGCTGGGTTCTCGATAGTGGATGTACAAATCACATGACTGGTGACAGGAACTTGTTGATGGACACTAATTTGTCACCATCTCATCTGAAGCATATCACCTACGCTGACAAAGGCAAAAGCAAGGTGTTGGGTCTTGGTAAGGTTGCAAACTCAAAGGATAGACACATGGACAAAGTCATGCTTGTCGAGTCCTTAGGATTCAACCTCATGTCTGTCTCAATGCTTTGCGATCTTGATATGGTTGTTGTCTTTGGCAAATATCATTGCCTTGTTCTAATGGAATCTGACAATTTCGAAGTCTTCGAAGGCTTTAGGAAAGGATACTTGTATATTGTTCATTTCTATGCAGGACCACAGCCTGCCACATGTCTACTTGCAAAAGCTTCAGAATGCTGGCTATGGCATCGACGACTTGGTCATGCTGGGATGAGGAACTTGCATTCACCCGCGAAGAAGAAGCATGTCATTGTCATTGAGGGTGTCAAATTCCTCAAAAATCATCTTTGTGGGGCTTGTGAGGCTGGAAAGATCACCAGAGCCAAGCATCCCTCGAAGACTATCATGACCACTTCTCGTCCCTTTGAATTACTTCATATGGATCTCTTTGGCCCTACACATTTTGCCACATTCTCTTGTTCTGCATCATTGTATGGCTTTGTCATAGTTAATGCTATTCTCGTTACACATGGGTGCATATCATCACTTACAAAAATGAAGTGCAGGAAGTCTTCAGACGATTTTCCTCAAGGGCTTGCACTAACTTCGGTGTGAAGATCAAGCATATCAGGAGTAATAATGGAACCGAGTTCAAGAACACTGGCCTCGATGAATATCTTGATATGCTTGGTATTACTCACGAATTATCTGCTCCTTATAATCCTCAGCAGAATGGCGTCGTGAAGCGCAAGAACAGAACTCTTGTTGAGATGGCTTTCACCATGCTTGTGTTGGGGAACGTAGTAATTTCAAAAAATTTCCTACGCACACGCAAGATCATGGTGATGACATAGCAACGAGAGGGGAGAGTGTTGTCCACGTACCCTCGTAGACCGTAAGCGGAAGTGTTAGCACAACGCGGTTGATGTAGTCGTACGTCTTCACGATCCAACCGATCCAAGCACCGAACGTACGGCACCTCTGAGTTCAGCACCCGTTTAGCTCGAAGACGATCCCGGGCTCGATCCAAAGAAAGCTTGGGTGAGTTCCACAAGACGACCTGACGGCGTGGTGGCGATGTTGATGTTCTATCGCGCAGGCTTCGCCTAAACTCCGAGACGATATGACCGAGGTGGAATATGGTGGAGGGGGCACCGACACGCCTAAGGAATGATCCGAGATCAACTTGTGTCTCTATGGGTGCCCCCGCCTGCATATAAAAGAGCGAGGGGGAGGCCGGCCGCCCAAGGGGGCGCGCAGAGGAGGAATCCTCCTACTAGTAGGAGTAGGACTCTTCCTTTCCTACTCCTACTAGGAGGGGGGAAGGAAGGGGAGAGGGGAAGGAAAGAGGGGGCGCCGCCTCCTAGTCCATTCGGACCAGAGGGAGGGGGCGGCCCACCCCGGCCGCCTCTCTCTCTTCCACCAAGGCCCATGTGGCCCATTAACTCTCCCGGGGTTCCAGTAACCTCCCGGCACTCGATTTTCTCCAAAACGTCCGAACACTTCGTGTCCGAATATAGTCGTCAATATATCAATCTTTATGTCTCGACCATTTCGAGACTCCTCGTCATGTCCGTGATCACATCCGGACTCAACAAACTTCAAGACATCAAAACTTATAAACTCATAATAAAACCGTCATCGTAACGTTAAGCGTGCGGACCCTATGGGTTCGAGAACTATGTAGACATGACCTAGAACTATTCTCGGTCAATAACCAATAGCGGAACCTGGATGCCCATATTGGTTCCTACATATTCTACGAAGCTCTTTATCGGTCAAACCGCATAACAACATACGTTATTCCCTTTGTCATCGGTATGTTACTCGCCCGAGATTCGATCGTCGGTATCCAATACCTAGTTCAATCTCGTTACCGGCAAGTCTCTTTACTCGTTATGTAATGCATCATTCCGTAACTAACTCATTAGTTACATTGCTTGCAAGGCTTATAGTTATGTGCATTACCGAGAGGGCCCAGAGATACCTCTCCGACAATCGGAGTGACAAAACCTAATCTCGAAATACGCCAACCCAACATCTACCTTTGGAGACACCTGTAGTACTCCTTTATAATCACCCGATTACGCTGTGACGCTTGGTAGTACCAAAGTGTTCCTCCGTAAACGGAGTTGCATAATCTCATAGTTTCAGGAACATGTATAAGTCATGAAGAAAGCAATAGCAACATACTAAACGATCAAGTGCTAGGCTAACGGAATGGGTCATGTCAATCACATCATTCTCCTAATGATGTGATCCCATTAATCAAATGACAACACATGCCTATGGTTAGGAAACATAACCATCTTTGATTAATGAGCTAGTCAAGTAGAGGCATACTAGTGACGTTATGTTTGTCTATGTATTCACACATGTATCATGTTTCCGGTTAATACAATTCTAGCATGAATAATAAACATTTATCATGATATGAGGAAATAAATAATAACTTTTTTATTGCCTCTAGGGCATATTTCCTTCAGTCTCCCACTTGCACTAGAGTCAATAATCTAGTACATAGTAATGATTCTAACACCCATGGAGTCTTGGTGCTGATCATGTTTTGCTCATGAGAGAGGCTTAGTCAATGGGTCTGCAACATTCAGATCCGTATGTATCTTGCAAATCTCTATGTCTCCCACTTGGACTTGGTCCCGAATGGAATTGAAGCGCCTCTTGATGTGCTTGGTCCTCTTGTGAAATCTGGATTCCTTTGCCAAGGCAATTGCACCAAGATTGTCACCGAAGATCTTCATTGGTCCCGATGCACTAGGTATGACACCTAGATCGAAATGAACTCCTTCATCCGACTCCTTCATTTGCTGCTTCGAAGCAGCTATGTACTCCGCTTCACATGTAGATCCCACCACGACGCTTTGTTTAGAACTGCACCAACTTACAGCTCCACCGCTTAATAAAAACACGATCCGGTTTGCGATTTAGAATCGTCTGATCGGTGTCAAAGCTTGCATCGACGTAACCATTTACGACTAGCTCTTTGTCACCTCCATATACGAGAAACATATCCTTAGTCCTTTTCGTATTTCAGATGTTCTTGACCGCTGTCCATGATCCACTCTGGATTACTTTGGTACCTTCCTGCCAAGCTTATTGCTAAGCATACGTCAGGTCTGGTACACAACATTGCATACATGATAGAGCATATGGCTGAAGCATAGGGAACATCTTTCATTTTCTCTCTATCTTCTGCTGTGGTCGGGCATTGAGTTTGACTCAACCTCACACCTTGAAGCACGGGCAAGAATCCTTTCTTTGCCTGATCCATTTTGAACTTTTTCAAAATTTTATCAAGGTATGTGCTTTGTGAAAGTCCTATTAAGCGTCTTGATCTATCTCTATAAATCTTGATGCCCAATATGTAAGCAGCTTCACCGAGGTCTTTCATTGAAAAACTTTTATTCAAGTATCCCTTTATGCTATCCAGAAATTCTATATCATTTCCAATTAATAATATGTCATCTACATATAATATCTGAAATGCTACAGAGCTCCCACTCACTTTCTTGTAAATCTGAGCTTCTCCAAAAGTCTCAGATAAAACCATATGCCTTGATCACACTATCAAAGCGCTTATTCCAACTCCGAGATGCTTGCACCAGTCCATAAATGGATCGTTGGAGCTTGCACACTTTGTTAGCACCTTTTGGATCAACAAAACCTTCGGCTGCATCATATACAACTCTTCTTCCGTAAATCCATTCAAGAATGCAGTTTTGACATCCATTTGCCAAATTTCATAATCATGAAATGCAGCAATAGCTAACATGATTCGGACAGACTTAAGCATCGCTACGGGTGAGAAAGTCTCATCGTAGTCAACCCCTTGAACTTGTCGAAAACCTTTCACAACAAGTCGAGATTTATAGACAGTTACATTACCATCAGCGTCAGTCTTCTTCTTAAAGATCCATTTATTTTCAATGGCTTGCCGATCATCGGGCAAGTCAACCAAAGTCCATGGATCCCATCTCGGATTTCATGGCCTCTAGCCATTTTGCGGAATCTGGGCTCATCATCGCTTCCTCATAGTTTGTAGGTTCATCATGGTCAAGTAACATGACTTCCAGAATAGGATTACCATACCACTGTGCGGATCTTACTCGGCGCACCTCACGAGGTTCAAGAGAAATTTGATCTGAAGTTTCATGATCAATATCATTAGCTTCTTCACTAATTGGTGTAGGTGTCACAGGAACTGATTTCTGTGATAAACTACTTTCCAATAAGGGAGCAGGTACAGTTACCTCATCAAGTTCTACTTTCCTCCCACTGACTTCTTTCGAGAGAAATTCCTTCTCTAGAAAGGATCCATTCTTGTCAATGAATGTTTTGCCTTCGGATCTGTGATAGAAGGTGTACCCAACAGTCTCTTTTGGGTATCCTATGAAGACACATTTCTCCGATTTAGGTTCGAGCTTATCTGGTTGAAGTTTCTTCACATAAGCATCGCAGCCCCAAACTTTAAGAAACGACAACTTTGGTTTCTTGCCAAACCACAGTTCATAAGGCGTCGTCTCAACGGATTTTGATGGTGCCCTATTTAACGTGAATGCGACTGCCTCTAAAGCATAACCCTAGAACGATAGCGGTAAATCAAGAAGAGACATCATAGATCGCACCATATCTAGTGAAGTACGACTACGACGTTCGGACACACCATTTCTTTGTGGTGTTCTAGGTGGCGTGAGTTGCGAAACTATTCTGCATTGTTTCACATGTAAACCAAACTCGTAACTCAAATATTCTCCTCCACGATCAGATCATAGAAACTTTATTTTCTTGTTACGATGATTTTCCACTTCACTCTGAAATTCTTTGAACTTTTCAAATGTTTCAGATTTGTGTTTCATTAAGTAGATATACCCATATTTGCTCAAATCATCTGTGAAGGTGAGAAAATAATGATATCCGCCACGAGCTTCAACATTCATAGGACCACATACATCTGTATGTATGATTTCCAACAAATCTGTTGCTCTCTCCATAATACCGGAGAACGGTGTTTTAGTCATCTTGCCCATGAGGCACGGTTCGCAAGTACCAAGTGATTCATAATCAAGTGATTCCAAAAGTCCATCAGTATGGAGTTTCTTCATGCGCTTTACACCGATATGACCTAAACGGCAGTGCCACAAATAAGTTGCACTCTCATTATCAACTCTGCATCTTTTGGTTTCGACATTATGAATATGTGTATCATTACTTTCGAGATTCAATAAAAATATACCACTCTTCAAGGGTGCATGACCATAAAAGATATTACTCATATAAATAGAACAACCATTATTCTCTGATTTAAATGAATAACCGTCTCGCATCAAACAAGATCCAAATATAATGTTCATGCTCAACGCTGGCACCAAATAACAATTATTCAGGTCTAAAACTAATCCTGAAGGTAGATGTAGAGGTAGCGTGCCGACCGCGATCACATCGACTTTGGAACCGTTTCCCACGCGCATCATCACCTCGTCCTTCGCTAGTGCTCGCTTATTCCGTAGTCCCTGTTTCGAGTTGCAAATATTAGCAATGTAACCAAAGATCAAATAGCCAGTGCTACTACGAGCTCTAGTAAGGTACACATCAATAACATGTATATCACATATACCTTTGTTCACCTTGCCATCCTTCTTATCCGCCAAATACTTGGGGCAGTTCCGCTTCCAAAGGTCCAACTGCTTGCGGTAGAAGCACTCAATTTCAGGCTTAGGTCCAGACTTGGGTTTCTTCTCTTGAGCAGAACTTGCTTGCTGTTCTTCTTGAAGTTCCTTCTTCTTTCCTTTGCCCTTTTCTTGAAACTAGTGGTCTTGTTGACCATCAACACTTGATGCTCCTTCTGATTTCCACCTCCGCAGCTTTTAGCATCGCGAAGAGCTCGGAATTGTCTTGTTCATCCCTTGCATATTATAGTTCATCACGAAGCTCTTGTAGCTTGGTGGCGTGATTGGAGAATTCATCAATGACGCTATCATCCGGAAGATTAACTCCCAGCTTGAATCAAGTGATTATTATACCCAGATGTTTTGAGTATATGCTCACTGACAGAACTATTCTCCTCCATCTTGCAGTTGTAGAACTTATTGGAGACTTCATATCTCTCAATCCGGGCATTTGCTTGAAATACTAACTTCAATCCTGGAACATCTCATATGCTCCATGACATTCAAACTGTCGTTGAAGACCCGGTTCTAAGTCGTAAAGCATGGCACATTGAACTATCGAGTAGTCATCAGCTTTGCTCTGCCAGACGTTCTTCACGTCGTCAGTTGCATCAGCGATGAGGTTCGCACCCAGCGGTGCTTCCAGACGTAATTCTTCCAAAGCAATGAGGATAATCCTCAAGTTACGGACCCAGTCCGTGTAATTGCTACCATCATCTTTCAACTTTGCTTTCTCAAGGAACGCATTAAAATTCAACGGAACAACAGCACGAGCCATCTATCTACAACAAACATAGACAAGCAAAATACTATCAGGTACTAAGTTCATGATAAATTTAAGTTCAATTAATCATATTACTTAAGAACTCCCACTTAGACAGACATCTCTCTAGTCATCTAAGTGATCACGTGATCCAAATCAACTAAACCATAACCGATCATCACGTGAGATGGAGTAGTTTTCAATGGTGAACATCACTATGTTGATCATATCTACTATATGATTCACGCTCGACCTTTCGGTCTCCGTGTTCCGAGGCCATATGCTAGGCTCGTCAAGTTTAACGTGAGTATTCTGCGTGTGCAAAACTGGCTTGCACCCGTTGTAGATGGACGTAGAGCTTATCACACCCGATCATCACATGGTGTCTGGGCACGACGAACTTTGTGTTGGGGAACGTAGTAATTTCAAAAAAATTCCTACGCACACGCAAGATCATGGTGATGCATAGCAACGAGAGGGAAGAGTGTTGTCTACGCACCCTCGAGACCGGGCGAAGCGATCACAACGTAGAGGAAGTAGTTGTATGCGCTCTCCTCGCGATCCAACCGATCCCAGCGCCGTTATTCGGGCGCCTCGAGTTCTTGACACACGACAGCTCGGTGACGCTCCTCGGCTCCAATCCAAGAGAGCTTCGGGGAGGAGAGTTTCACAAGACGACGGCGTGGTGACGATCTTGATGTTCTATCGACGCAGGCTTCGCCTAAGCACCGCCACGATATGACCGAGGTGGATTATGGTGGAGGGGGCACCGTGACACGGCTAAGGAACGATCTCAAGGATCAACTTGTGTGTTCTAGGGTGCCCCCTGCCTGTGATATGAAGGAGCAAGGGGTGCGGCCGCCCTAGGAGGAGGCGGCGGAGGAGTCCTACTCCCACCGGGAGTAGGACTCCCTTTCCTAGTTGGATTAGACTTGGGGAGGGAAGAGGGGGGGCCCCCCTCCTTGTCCTATTCGGACTAGGGGAGGGGGCACGCGCCTGCCCCGCCGGCCCTTCCTCTTCTCCCTCATGGCCCACTAAGGCCCATTAACCCCGGGAGGGTTCCAGTAACCCCGGTGTTCCTAAGAAAATCCCGATTTCACCCGAACCATTCCGAACTCCAAACATAGGCTTCCAATATATCAATCTTTATGTCTCGACCATTTCGAGACTCCTCGTCATGTCCGTGATCACATCCGGACTCAACTTCTTCGTACATCAAAATACACAAACTCATAATATAATCGCCATCGAAACCGTAAGCGTGCGGACCCTACGGTTCGAGAACAATGTAGACATGACCGAGACACGCCTCCGGTCAATAACCAATAGCGGGACCTGGATGCCCATATTGGCTCCTACATATTCTACGAAGATCTTTATCGGTCGACCGCATAACAACATACGTTGTTCCCTTTGTCATCGGTATGTTACTTGCCCGAGATTCGATCGTCGGTATCCAATACCTAGTTCAATCTCGCTACCGGCAAGTCTCTTTACTCGTTCCGTAATACATCATCTCACAGCTAACTCATTAGTTGTAATGCTTGCAAGGCTTAAGTGATGTGTATTACCGAGAGGGCCTAGAGATACCTCTCCACAATCGAGAGTGACAAAACCTAATCTCGAAATACGCCAACCCAACATCTGCCTTTGGAGACACCTGTAGTACTCCTTTATAATCACCCGCATACGTTGTGACGCTTTGGTAGCACCAAAGTGTTCCTCCGTAAACGGAGTTGCATAATCTCATAGTTATAGGAACATGTATATGTCATGGATAAAAGCAGTAGCAACATACTAAACGATCGTGTGCTAAGCTAATGGAATGGGTCATGCCAATCAGATCATTCACCTAATGATGTGACCTTGTTAATCAAATAACAACCCTTTGTTCATGGTTAGGAAACATAACCATCTTTGATTAACAAGCTAGTCTAGTAGAGGCATCCTAGTGACATACTGTTTGTCTATGCATTCACACATGTATCATGTTTCCGGTTAATACAATTCTAGCATGAATGATAAACATTTATCATGAAATAAGGAAATAAATAATAACTTTATTATTGCCTCTAGGGCATATTTCCTTCACTTTGGCAATGGTGCATACTCAGGGAGAACACTTCTTGATAATTTTAAGTGAGAGATCATCTTAAAATGCTACCGTCAAACAAAGCAAGATAAGATGCATAAAGGATAAACATCAAATGCAATCAATATAAGTGATATGATATGGCCATCATCATCTTGTGCTTGTGATCTCCATCTTCGAAGCATCGTCGTGATCACCATCGTCACCGGCGCGACACCTTGATCTCCATCATAGCATCGTTGTCGTTACGCCATCTATTGTTTCTATGACTATCGCTACCGCTTAGTGATAAAGTAAAGCAATTACGTATGCTTGCATTTCATACAATAAGGCGACAACCATATGGCTCCTGCCATTGCCGATAACTTCGTTACAAAACATGATCATCTCATACAAGAAAATATAGCATCACGCCTTGACCATGTCACATCACAACATGCCCTGCAAAAACAAGTTAGACGCCCTCTACTTTGTTGTTGCAAGTTTTACGTGGCTGCTACGGGCTTAGCAAGAACCGTTTACCTACGCATCAAAACCACAACGATAGTTCGTCAAGTTAGTGCTGTTTAACCTTCGCAAGGACCGGGCATAGCCACACTCGATTCAGCTAAAGTGAGAGAGACAGACACCGCCAATCACCTTTAAGCACGAGTGCTTGTAACGGTCAAACCAGTCTCGCAGAAGCGTCACGATAATGTCGGTTCGGGCCGCTTCATCTCACAATACCGCCAACCAAAGTATAACATGCTTTGGTAAGCAAGATGACTTGTATCGCCCACAACTCACTTGTGTTCTACTCGTGCATATGACATCTACGCATAAAACCAGGCTCGATACCACTGTTGGGAACGAGTAATTTCAAAAAATCCTACGCACACGCAAGATCATGGTGATGACATAGCAACGAGAGGGAGAGTGTTGTCCACGCACCCTCATAGACCGTAAGCGTTAAGCGCTAGCACAACGCGTTGATGTAGTCGTCGCCTTCAAGATCCAACCGATCCAAGCACCAAACGTCACGGCACCTCCGAGTTCAGCACACGCGCTCAGCTCGATGACGATCCCCGGCCCGATCCAAAGAAAGCTTCGGGATGAGTTCTCACAAGATGATGGCGAGTGACGATGATGATGTTCTACGGCGCAGGCTTCGCCTAAACACCGTGGGCGATATGATCGAGGTGGAATATGGTGGAGGGGCACCGCACACGGCTAAGGAACGATCCGTAGATCAACTTGTGTCTCTATGGTGCCCCCCGCCTCGTATATAAAGGAGCAAGGGGAGGCCGGCCGCCCAAGGGGGCGCCAGAGGAGGAATCCTCCTCCTAGTAGGAGTAGGACTCTCCTTTCCTACTCCTACTAGGAGGGGGAAGGAAGGGGGAGAGGGGAAGGAAAGAGGGGGGCGCCCCCTAGTCCAATTCGGACCAGAGGAGAGGGCACGCGCCCACCCCGCCGCCTCTCTCTTCCCACCAAGGCCCATGTGGCCCATTAACTCTCCCGGGTGCCAGAACCTCCGGCAGACCGTTTTCTCCGAAAACGTCCGAACACTTCCGTGTCCGAATATAGTCGTCCAATATATCAATCTTTATGTATCGACCATTTAGAGAATCCTCGTCATGTCCGTGATCACATCTAGGACTCCGAACAAACTTCGGTACATCAAAACTTATAAACTCAAAATAAAACTGTCATCGTAACGTTAAGCGTGCAGACCCTACGGGTTCGAGAACTATGTAGACATGACCTAGAACTATTCTCGGTCAATAACCAATAGCGAAACCTGGATGCCCATATTGGTTCCTACATATTCAACGAAGATTTTTATTGGTCAAACCGCATAACAACATACGTTGTTCCCTTTGTCATCGGTATGTTACTTGCCCGAGATTCGATCGTCGGTATCCAATACCTAGTTCAATCTCGTTACCGTAATGCATCATTCCGTAACTAACTCATTAGTTACATTGCTTGCAAGGCTTATAGTGATGTGCATTACCGAGAGGGCCAGAGATACCTCTCCGACAATCGGAGTGACAAAACCTAATCTCGAAATACGCCAACCCAACATCTACCTTTGGAGACACCTGTAGTACTCCTTTATAATCACCCAGTTTTGTTGTGACGTTTGGTAGTACCCAAAGTGTTCCTCCGGTAAACGGGAGTTGCATAATCTCATAGTTTCAGGAACATGTATAAGTCATGAAGAAAGCAATAGCAACATACTAAACGATCAAGTGCTAGGCTAACGGAATGGGTCATGTAAATCACATCATTCTCCTAATGATGTGATCCCATTAATCAAATGACAACACATGCCTATGGTTAAGAAACATAACCATCTTTGATTAATGAGCTAGTCAAGTAGAGGCATACTAGTGATGTTATGTTTGTCTATGCATTCACACTTGTATCATGTTTCCGGTTAATACAATTCTAGCATGAATAATAAACATTTATCATGATATGAGGAAATAAATAATAACTTTATTATTGCCTCTAGGGCATATTTCCTTCAGCTTGATGAATACAAGACACCTCGGCGTTTATGGCCTGAAGCAATTGATATTGCGTGCCACATCATCAACAGGGTATATCTTCACAAATTCTTCAAAAAGACCTCGTATGAACTCCTCACAGACAAGAAACCCAATGTAAGTTATTTCAAAGTCTTCGGTGCTAAATGTTGGATTAGAGATCCTCACCATCACTCTAAATTTGCACCGAAAGCACATGAGGGTTTTATGCTTGGTTACGGAAAGGACTCGCACACCTACAGAGTCTTCAACATCAATCATCACAAGCTTGTTGAAACTGTAGATGTGCGGTTCGATGAAACTAAGGGCTCGCAAAGAGAGCACCTACCTCCTGTGCTAGATGAAATGTCACCTGAGGAATCTATCAAGTTCAAAGCTACTAAGGATATCATCCCTACCGAAGAATCGGTTGAAGAAGTTATTCCGGATCCTGAAGAAAATCCCGCTGGTGCTGCTGAACAAACTGGTCTTGAAGAAACTGTTGGGCCTAAGCAAAGTCGTCAACCCGCACATCCTCGCATTGCAAACGAAGTGCAGATTGAGAAGATCATCGATGACATCAACGCACCAGGTCCTCTCACGCGCTCAAAAGCTTCACATTTATCTAACTTTTGTGGGCATTTTGCTTTTGTCTCTATCACAGAACCCATTAAAGTTGATGAAGCATTCATGGAGTATGGGTGGATTCAACCAATGCAAGATGAATTCCATCAATTCGAGCTCAACAATGTGTGGGAGCTTGTCAAGCGACCAGACCCACGCAAGCACACCATCATCGGCACCAAATGGATCTACCGCAACAAACAAGATGAAAATGGCCTCGTGGTGAGGAAAAAGGCTCATCTTGTAGCTCAAGGCTACACACAGGTTGAAGGAATTGATTTAGATGAAACTTTTGCACCTATTGCTAGACTTGAGGCTATTCTCATATTGCTTGCTTATGCTAACCATCATAATATCATCTTACATCAAATGGATGTGGAAAGTGCCTTCCTCAATGGTAAGCTTGAGGAAGAAGTATATGTTGCTCAACCACCAGGTTTTGAGGATCCAAAATTTCCAGATCACGTCTACAGACTCAACAAGGCCCTCTATGGCCTCAAGCAAGCACCTCGGGCGTGGTATGACACATTGAAGGAATTCCTCATGAAGAAAGGCTTCAAACCCGGTTCACTTGACCCAACTCTTTTCACCAAAACATATGATGATGAATTATTCGTGTGTGAAATATATGTTGATGATATTATCTTTGGTTGTACTAACCAACGTTATAATGATGAATTTGCCTATATGATGAGTGAAGAATATCAAATGTCTATGATGGGAGAATTGAAATTCTTCTTAGGTCTTCAGATTCGTCAACAATACAATGGCATATTCATATCTCAGGAGAAATACCTCAAGGATGTGTTGAGGAAATTCGGCATGCAAGATTGCAAAGGCATCAAAATCCCTATGCCCACAAATGGCCATCCATGCACTGATGAAAAAGGTAAAGACTTTGATCAAAAGGTATACCACTCCATGATTGGCTCTTTATTGTACCTATGTGCATCTAGGCCGGATATTATGCTTAGTGTTTGCATGTGTGCCCGATTTCAAGCTACACTGAAGGAATCACACCATAAGGCTGTCAAGCATATTCTTCGATATCTAGCTCACACAGTAACACTTGGATTATGGTATCCCAAGGGCTCTTCCTTTGATCTCATTGGTTATTCAGACTCTGACTATGCTGGTGATCGGGTGGACCGCAAGTCAACACCAGGCACATGTCATTTCCTTGGACGATCCTTGGTATGTTGGTCCTCGAAGAAGCAGAACTGTGTATCTCTCTCCACTGCAGAAGTTGAGTACATTTCTGCTGGATCTTGTTGTGCTCAATTGCTATGGATGAAGCAAACACTCAAGGACTATGGCATCAATGTGAAGAATGTGCCACTCTACTGCGACAATGAGAGTGATATCAAGATTGCTCACAACCCAGTTCAGCACTCGAAGACAAAGCACATCCAGATTCGTCATTATTTTCTTCGTGACCATGTGTTGAAGGGCGACATATCCATCGACCATGCAAGTACTGAAGACCAGCTAGCCGATATCTTCACAAAGCCCTTGGATGAGAAGAGATTTAGCAAGTTGCGGTGTGAGCTAAATATCCTAGAATCTTCGAATGTTCTTTGAAAAGGACACACATCCTAACACTTATGCTGACTTGATGACTTAGATGTGCAACACACGAAGTAACGTTTTTCTTCAATCAATGAAGATTAACCCTCTAACTGTGAAGAAATTAATGAAGAAATTGATTCTTAGAACCCTACGATAATTGTACGCGGCTCTGAAATCAGCTTTCTTATACGGTGGGTTACACCACCAACCAAAGTTGAAAATCTTCAATTTGAGTTTTGCTTCATTTTTTGAAATTCCTCAGTTTTTCAAATTCTTCAACTTCGCATTGTCTTCACTTCTTTACACACACACACACACACACACACACACACACACACACACACACACACATATATATATATATATATATATATGAGTTTATGTCCTCTACAGCATTCACTTATTGCTAATTCTTCAAGTTGACTTTTCTGCTAAGTGAATGTGATTGAACCCTTTTCCTCCTCTATGCTAAACTCAACCAAGTCTGTGCACAAATTCTTCATGTGCGTTCTATTTGAAACTCGTTCAAATTCTTCACTGTGTCCTTGTCAGCTGAAGAAATTGCAAATGAAACAATTAAAATATTCTTATCTGAATTTTTGGCTTTTTGCCGCTCAAACCGATACACCTCCCACGATATACTTATCTATTCACCCACGATCTCACACGATCGCCACCTCTCAATATGTGGGTGACACATGTCACGCGAATGAGAAGTGTCAGGGGCACGTTCATCCAATTTCATCGGACGGGCGGTTTTTCACCTCCGCTATAAATACCCCCTCCCCTCCTCACTTCATTTTTACTCCGCTCGACCTCACTCCCTCGCTCGAGCTCTCAAAACCTAGCGCCGCTGCTACTTCCATCGTCGCCGGTGAGGAAGAGCTTCACCGCCTCGACCTCATCGCCGTCGTACTCACGCCGGCCGCGGACATCATCTCTCCGCCGCCGCCGTAGACGTCTTCCTCCGCCAAGTTAGGGCATAGAAGATCTGAGCCAACGAACTTCTCAATCTACATTTCCAGTTCGTCGTGTTCTTCGTCAAGGGTAATTGAAAGTTACTTTTACTGCCTTTATTACTACTGATGATTTTCATCAAATCTTCAAAAGGTGTTTACTCCTCAAATTCCACACTCTAAACACCTAGCACAAATCTTTTGCTCTTGATCTGTTTCTCTAAGTGACATTTTTCTTCATGATTCCTCAATTGTGTGAATCTCACAAATCTGCACAACTCTGGAATCTAAGACAAAGAATGCTTAGTGAAATTCTTCAAGACACAACTGGTCAATTTCCTCAAACTTGTTCTGTTTTGCAAAAACTTCTAAGAACGCATATGACCTCTCCAAATTCCTCGCACCTATACTCTGTTCACAGGTACACATGTCAGCTGCTGAATCACTAGGTTCTCATCAACTTAATTCATTTGCAGCATTCCTCGAAGAAAAGTTGCACACTTCTTCAGAGAACTCTATTGTTCAAATTCCTCAGCTGAAGAAAATGGCAGATGGTAAAAGGCCTCAGAAAGGAGGAAAGAAATTGGAAGTCAACACTGCGTTTGAGATACCTAAAGACATATACTCAGGGTACTGCACGCCTGATGAGGCAACCCAAAGGAAAAGAAACCAAGAATGAGCGCAAAGTGCGCATACAGAGGATTGAAAGAAGATGGGAACGAGAATGGAGGGAGTACAGATATGTCACTCCCAAATATATGAAGAAATTCGCTCTTCACCCTACATGCTCAAGGCCCCCATTGGCACCTGGCCAAAGAGCTGATCCAGCATGCCTTAAACGTGGTGAGGATTATGCCGATGAGTGGGCCAGGCGGCAAGCTAAGTTGGCCAAGCAAGCCAAAGAAGCAGTGAAGAAATTCAACGAAGATTCTGCTGCTGCCGCTGCTGAGGCCACCACGAGCAAGAAGGCTATGCCTAAGAAGCCTGCTCGCAAACCAAATTCCTCAGCAATGCCCTCACGACCAACTTCCTCAGCAATGCCCTCATGGCCAATTTCCTCAGCAATGCCCTCACAGCCAGGCTCTTCTGTGCCATCAAGGCAAATTCCTCAGGCTGCATCAATTCCTCGGGCTTCAAAACCCTCAGATCCTCCTGCAAAGTCCTCAGCACCTGTGCATCTCGCCATGTGTCAAAGGACCACTGGCATCTCAATTGCCTCAGGAGCTTCAGCGAGTTCTTCTGCTCCTCATCTGTCTTCAAAGAGCCCAACTATGCTGAAGACTAAGGCCACTGCAGGACGAGGCACTAGACCAAGTCCTCACAAGAAACAAGTTGCTTTTCAAGTGCCTTCTGATGATGATGAGGCTAATGATGATGAATTTGCTGATAACGTCCAAGATAGACTGGATAGGGCCGCTAGTGCCAAAGGGAGTGTTGTGCCTCTTCTATTGGATCCAAAGAGGATCCTGGACTTCATTGACCTCTGGCACAAAGATCCAAACACTCCACTGCCTGAGCTAAACCTCACACATGGACAAAGTCACATGTTGACAGCGTTCATTACTGAAGAAAAGTGGAAATTTGATCAAGCCAAAGCTGCCAAGAAAGCCTAGTACAAGAAGCAGCGCTATCTGAAGGATAACGTTCTGATGTTATCGCCTGAGCAACTCATTGCTATACAAGCAGACATCAAAAAGCTCAGTGATGAATTTGATGCCTATAAGGCTGAATGGATGGGAGCCAAGGTCAGACTCGTCAAGCTGGCAAAGAAATTCACCCCAATGTTGCTGATGCATCGCACTTTGTGATTCCATCGGCTGAAGCTTCTGCCCAGCCGAATGAAGGACATGCCAGCACCGCTGATGAAAATCGGGCTGCTGATGAAACTGCTAGCACCAGGGCTGAAGAAATACCAGTCGTTGAATAAAACTACTAGGGCAACCACTAGTGTTGCGCCTGAAGGACAAGTCAGGACAGCTAAAGAATCTGAAGCTGTGCCTGAAGAAACTGCACAAGACATGCCAACTGCATCAGTTGTGCCTGAAGAAATTGATCCAACTCCCTCTGCTCCGCCTGCACCAACACCAAGCCCAATTCTTCCTTCTGCTCTAGAAGTGAAGAAAACAAAAGCTGCGGTGTGAGCCACTCTGAAGAAAAGGAAAGCATCTATTTCCTCAGAATCTTCAGCACCCAAGAAGGCGAAGATTTTGATGAGCTCTATTGAGAACCCTATCGATGCTATTCCTCTCTCAAGCATGCCGTCAAAGGAACTTGTTCCTTATGGTGAAGATTATGAGATTCCTGATAAATCTGCTGAAGAAGGTCCCTCTGCTGCTTCCACAGAGTAAGTGGATGAAGAAATTGAAGTGGATGTTATCACTTCAACTCCCTAGTTATCATCGCCAACGCCTCAGTTCACAGCTGAAGAGGCTGGCGTTGAAGAAATGGAAGAGGATGAGGATGTGGACCCTGGGAGCGCCACTCCAGTGATGAACGATGATTTTTGGGATAGTCAGCACCCCAACTCTCCTCTGTTCACACCACTCCAACAAATTCCTCAGTCCCCAGCACCAACTGAAGTTCTGATGGGCTCTGAAGAAATTCATGCTACCCCTTCCATTCATGAAGAGATTCCAGCCACTAGTGCTGATGATAAAGCTGATGAAGAAATGGAGGCCGGGGCTGCTACTGAAGCAGAAGCTGATATTCCTCAGCCTGCGGCTCCGTAGATTGAGATCCCAGAGGTTATTCTTCAACTGACTGACACTCCTTAACCAAAGATGAAGAATCCCTTCTCCAAGACTCCAAAATTCAAGGTTGATGCTTTCTTCAATGAGCATGTTCTTCACTGACTATAATCCATATGACTTTACTCGTTTGAGAAGGAAGCGCTTCTGGACTGCCAGCCAAGCCAACTTCTATTCCTCGGTGCTCTTCAACAAAGACAAAGTCTTCGACCATGAGCATATTCATCATGTTGGTATGGAACAACTGCCTTGCTTCACATCAGTCCTCGCTGCTATTCATGATGATGGACTGCTTAACTTCTGCACGGACATCTGTGATTGGAATGAAGAACTTATTTTTCAATTCAATGCATCACTGCACATCACTGGCAATGCTGAAGAAGTGAACTCATGGGTGTTGGACTAGATGACAGAAAATACTCACTATAAGGCATCGGCCACTGAATTGCTTCGTGCCATGCCTGTCAGTCCTTCCCCAGAAGGTGCACGTCTCATCTACTCTGAAACTGAACTGTCTAATCACTTTATGCAAGTTCCAATGAAGCCACTGAAGCCTGGTCAAGCCTCAAGGACAAAGTTCCTTGCAAAGGAATTGCAATATGTGCCAAGAAAGTATATCGCATTCTGAAAAAGACTTTGAGTCCTATCAAAGGCCATGACTCCAATGATGAAGAAGTTGTTGGCATCATGAATAATCTGCTTTTCAATATCATGCATGGTATTCCAGTGAACTACCATGACTTCTTCATGAGGACTTTGGCAAATGTCGTGATGTCTCCCTTATAGTTGAAGCCTTACGCTCCTTGGATTATGAGATTCCTCAGATCAAGGTCTTCACTCAACTACAAAGCTGACACACTCAACCATGGCAGTTACTTGCCCCTTATTGAAGTCCTCAAGCGAACATTTTCCTCAGCTGATGAAAAGGGCAAGGCCACTGCTATTATTGATGAGGGCAATCGACCATTGGATGGACAGCTCTGTAAAGCTGCTTCATATTCCACCAATGATGACTCTGCTACTCATGACTCTGCCGCCAATGCCTCAAAGCAAAGTCCTCAGGCCACGGCTCCAAGGGTGATGACTGGTCGTGAGCTTCTCCTCAGTCTTCATCGGAAGGTGGATCGCAATCATAAATGGGCCAAACGCCAGTTTGGTTCAATTCTTCACAACATGACTGCCACATATAATTCAATGAAGAAGACCCACTACTACCTCAATGAAGTTTTTGATCGCACCTGGGCTGTCCTAACTCATCTTTACGGTGATGAAGATCTCAAGCAGATGGGTTTCAAGCAGGACTTCGGCTGGTCTAAGCCTCCTCCAAAGAAATTCAAGAAGGTCAAAGTTCCTCCTTTGGTGCCTAGCTCATATTCATCATCCAGTGAGACTGATGAATATGAAGACTTGGACGACACTGCGGCAAGCCCTTCTCCAACAACCGACCCCAACAACGCTGGCGCTCCTCCATCGATTTCGTGATGAAACTCTTCAGGGGCGTTTGTCCTCACTTTTCGTCCCTTTTGGTCATTTGATGACAAAGGGGGAGAAATTTGAGTTAGTCTTCAAGCAGGTCTATATATATGGGCATTTTTTTTGTTAAGTTGCAACTCTCGCTCTTCTGAAGTGTTTGTTGAATGAGTTGTAAACTTAAGTCCGATGGTGACCTGATACTTTTGCTATGGTTTTCTGGATGCTATTTCCTCATTAATGTTATGCACGCATGCTGAATTACATCAGTTACCATATTTCATCATGCATTTCAAATTCTTCATACCATATGTTAAATGCGTGTATGAATTACAAGATATAGGGGGAGATCTCCATGATTCTACTCTTCAAATGTGCATTGCTTCAAAAGAAAATTCCTCACTATGCACATCTTCAGGGCGAGTTCCTCTATATCTTGCAATCAAATTCCTCAATGTTGAGCACTTTCAATTCATATGTTTATCCCCATTGAAAACTTAACCTATATTGTCATCAATCACCAAAAAGGGGGAGATTGTAAGTGCATCTAGTGCCCCTTAGTGATTTTGGTGTATTGAAGACTTATAGGTTAAGGGACTAATGTGTTTGTGAGTGTACACAGGCTCTATAAGTCAATGAGGAGTTTGATCTTTACAGTGAAAGTCGACCCCTAAAAATGAATGTCTTCGACTGAAGACTTTGGTTCTCCTGAAGACTTTGAAAGTAAAGAAATTGGTGTGACCTTGAAGACTTGGATATTCATACGAGGAATCTAAAGCGTGAAGACTTTTGTTTTCGTAATTTCTTTTTCTTCTTCTTGAGTCATAGGAAACACCGTACTGTTAAAGGGGGTCGAGGTAAGACTAAGGAAACTAATTTCCAAGTGATGCTCATCTCAAAATCCTATACCTAACCAATCCTTTGAGTGAAGCCATTGGAAATCTCACATCAGTTCATTCAATTTTTTTCAGTGACAGAGACAAAGATCTTCTGGTCTCTGAGGAATTTGTTCTGACTGAGGAGTTAGGAATTCGCCAGTGCGAATTGCCTAGACAGTGAGGAACAAGATAGCCCTGAGGAATTCGAACCTCAAATCCGACCGTTGTTGTGCCGCACGCCAGCTGTCCCAAAATATCCTACCACCTAACGGTAATATCATTGAAGGGCATTTATTTCTTATCATGTCGGGCTGCTCCCTAGGCTATAAATAGCCGTCCCTACAACCACTAGCTGGTTGGCTGCTTCGAGCGAAACTGTCACTTGTCAACTGAAAGCATGCCACTCCTCCGAGGACTTTGAGTGAAAATCATCAAGTGAGGAAACCCCAAATCCAAAACCCAATCCTACAAACCCCAAAGTGATTGAGCATCACTGAAGAGATTTTTTCCTGTGTGGAACCGATGCTTGTTACCTTTGAGGACTGTGTATCCTCCAGACGGTTAGGCGTCATGGTCTGAGCATCCAAGAGGAATTGTGGATTGCCGAGTGACCAAGTCTGTGAAGGTTTGGAAGTCACCTGTGAAGACTTACAACTACTGTTGGGCGAGGTCTGTGTGATCTTAGCTCAAGGAAAATACGGGGAGGGCTATGTGTCCGGGACTGTGTGTCCTCGAGTTTAAAGACTCAGCTGCTCCAACCAGACGTACAACTTTCACAGCAGTTGGAACTGGTCTACCAAATCATTGTCTTCACCAAGCCTACTGGTTCTATTTCCTCAACCCTTTCATTTCCTCAGTTATGTGTTGATGAACCTGATCATTACTACTTGAAAAACTTGACTAAAGATTTTCTCTAATTCCTCAATCATATTTCTTCAGTCAGTTTGTCTTCATCCTGCCTATCCTATGTTTACGCTTTTTGTACTCTGTGTTTTGTCTTTCATTTCATCATGATGACTATGTTGTTGCTCTGTTATACTTATACCTGAGTACTTATTCCGCTGCAAGTATTTCTTCGCTTAGGAATTTCCTCACCCTGAAATTCCTCAATGAAGAATTCATAAAAATCACCTATTCACCCCCCTCTAGTCAACGTAACACACTTTCAGCATGAATGTTCAGATCCGAAATATTCAAGACAAAAGTTTAATATTGACATGAAAATAATAATACTTCATGCATACTAACAAAGCAATCATGTCTTCTCAAAATAACATGGCCAAAGAAAGTTATCCCTACAAAATCATATAGTCTGGTTATGCTCGATCTTCATCACACAAAGTATTTAATCATTCACAACCCCGATGACAAGCAAAGCAATTGTTTCATACTTTTGATGTTCACAAACTTTTTCAATCTTCACGCAATACATGAGCGTGAGCCATGGACATAGCACTATAGGTGGAATAGAATGGTCGTTGTGGAGAAGACAAAAAGGAGAAGATAGTCTCACATCAACTAGGCGTATCAACGGGCTATGGAGATGCCCATCAATAGATATCAATGTGAGTGAGTATGGATTGTGTCGTGGGAACGAACACCTATGGGACCGGAGCCCCTTACGGTTCGGCGGGGGGCGGAGATCGCACGAAGAGCAGATCGAGGCGAAGCACACGAGCGATTACCCAAATTCTCTCGAGCTCTCCGGAGATAATACTCCTCTGCTGCTTGTCGATTGTATTGAGTTCTTGCTCGAGAGCGTGAGTGTTTTCTGATCTCGAATGCTTCGAACCCCCCTTACGTTGCGCATGGGCCTCCTTTTATATGCTCAAGGGGTCACCGACAGTGGCAGCGTGGCGCGGGCAAAATGGAAAAGGAGTTGTGGTTGGTACAACTACGAGCAGTGTATCCTACCTAACCACGACGGCGGGGACAAGGGCATTAAATGCCGGTCTGTGTCACCCAAACAGTGCAGAAAAGGGACCGTGAGGGGCGCCACCACTCGCCATGATGGCAATCTTGTCAGCGCCGCTTGCCACCTCAAGACCACGGGCCTGACCTCTCGCCACGCTACGCTGGAGAGGTCGAGGCGACATGTTGGTGGATGTCTTTGGGCGCTGATGCTGAGAGGTAGCTTGCCACGGCAAGCACCTTGTCGCGGTCGTTGTCTTGCCGCGCCCGGAAGCTTGTTGCTAGCCAGGCCTTGCCGGGACGCGTGGTGCGTCGTGGCAAGTTCCTTGAAATGCCTCAGTTGGCCTTCCCGGCAAGCTCCTCTTGCCGGGGTCTTGTCTCCTTGGCTTAAACACTTTGTTCTTGAATGGCTCCAAAGGAACCATGGAGGACCTTGGCGGTCACCCGCAAGCCTTGCCTTGGGTGCTGCGATGCCCGTGCACAAGTTCGGGATACTAGGGTACCCCTACTCTAGTACACCGAGAGGAGCCCCTGGGCCACCTACACACTTGCCGAAGCCATGGGCCAGCCCAAAACAGAGCAGGCACGCGCGGCCTGGGGCCACGCCGTATCTTACTCCGTATCCACCGCGCCCTCCCCTAACGGCACGCGTTGATTGCGGCGTCGTGGGAGAGATCGTGGGTGGTTCTTTATTCGAAAAAGCGAACGTCCGCCTCCTCTTTATAAGCAAAGAAGCAGGGCAGTTCCTCCATCTCGCCGATTGCTACTTCCAATCTCGAAATCTCCGCTCCCCCCTCTTCCAAAGCCGAGAAAGAGCGGCGCTCGCTTCCTCGCGCCGCCCGCCACCAACGCGCCGATCTCCCCTCGCTCCGCCATGGCTCAAAACCGGCAAAGGAAAGCCATGAAGTCACCGTGGCCTTCTGGCTCGAGGCGCTGCGAAGGCGCGGCAACCTTCCCCGAGCTTCGCCCTTGGAGCTGAGGGAGTGGTACTACCTCTTCTGGTCGACGGAGATGCGAGCGCATCCGCGCACGAAGATACTCTCCGTCGCCGCTTCGGAATGGGCTCCGAATGGATATCCGTTCTTCGCATTGTTCTACTACTGCGGGCTCTACCCGCCTTTCTCTGAGTTCTTCTGCGATATCATGAACACCTACGGGTTCCACCTCCTTGATTTCACCCCCAATGATGTTCTGACCATGGCAGTTTTCGCACATCTTTGCGAAAACTTTGTCGGAGTCCATCCAAATGTAGCCCTTTTCCGCCACTTCTTTATGCCCCGAGTTGAGAGAGGGGAGCCCCTATCCGGCGGAATCGCCTGGATCTCGAGAGCCGGCAAGAAGGAAGCGTATCTGGAAGGAGAGCTCCGCGGCAAGTGGGAGGTGGAGAGCGAGAATGGTCTGGATTGTTGAGAGAACCCACAGCCATTCACCGCCCAAATACCAAGCCCGATGGTCTTGCGACAATGATTGGGCGCCACGGCGCATGAACGACGATAAGCTGAAGACTGCCATCACCCGGATCTTGCGTCTCAGGCTTGCCGGGCTCACTGTAGGCGCTGTTGGCGCGGATTTTCTTCGCCGCCGCATCGCCCCCCTGCAAGAGAGGAGGAGACCCGCCTGGGAGTTCGGGGGCCCGGCGGACATCATGAGGCTGCGCCCGGGCCTCAACTTCAACTTCACTGTCTTGGAGCTGGACGCGATGCTCAAGGAGCTGTTCAAGCACGACCCTCAGCATCCCGAATGGTTCAGGCTGCCACAGGGCATCGTCCCGTTGTGCAACAATTCCTCGCTCGATCGCATCCGCACAATGATGCCGCAGTGCGATTCGCATGGAATTGTTCCAACTAGGCAAGAGCCCGCAGACGACGTTGTAACAGTTCTTGACGGCTTGGTGGAAGTGGTGGTCGCGCCGACAAACAAGAAAGCCTCACCATGACACCACCGATCACGGAGATGCGGCGCATCACCACTAGGGCGGAAGAAGCGGCGGCGGCTTGCAGCGGGTGAGTTTGGATTCACCATGGAGGAGGCAGAGGCGGCGAGGCGGCAAGCCTTGCCGTCGAGATGAGCTTGCGAAGAGCTTGCGGCGAGGAGAGCTTGCCGGCGAGGAAGAGCTTGGCAGGAGGAAGAGCTTGCGGGCTGGACGCCGAGTCGGCGAGCCCGCCGAGGTGCGAGCGGCCCGCCATCTTCAAGCAGCTTGCCGCAAGCGAGCCCCCAGCTCCACCAAGAAGGCGTCTCCATAAAGGTGGGGGCGTAGTAGGGCGGCAGAGGAGCCAACAGCCGCCGCACCGCGCGACACGCTCCACCGGGGTAAGCATTGTTGCCGCGGGAGCGTCTCACGCCGCAGCGACAAGCTGGGCGCGGGTCCTCCCGACCGCCGCTTCGATCTGCGCCGCCCCGCCAAGCGGTCAAGCGAGCCTACTCCTCCGCCCCGTCGCGCCAAAAGAGGGCCGGACTTCGACCTCTCCGCGCTCAGCTCCGACGAGGAAGAAGAAGAGTAAGATCCTTTGCTATACTTGTAGTTTCTTCAATTCTTGTTGTTTTGTCTTGCATCTGTTTTGCTTTACTCTGAACCTATTCCTTTTCAGGACGCTGGCCTAGAGAGCGGCGAAGAGGGCCAAGGTCCCGGTGATTGTCATCGAGGACGAACCCACCGCAACAACGGGGGGGGGGCGCCCGAGACCACCTTGCCGGACCCGGCAATCATTCCCCAAAGCAGCCCCCAGCGCAGCCCCCAGCGTAAGTAGATGTATTACTTTTTGCTGTTAGGCGCGCATGGGTGCTCTTTATTTGCTGACATCTGTCTATTGGTTTGTGTAGGAGCAGAACAGCCTCACCAGGAGCACCCGGAAGCCGCCCCCGAGATGCTATCTGCTTCGACTACGCCGCCATGGGAGGATTCCCCGGCAAGGGAGCGTTCTCTGGCAAGGGAGAAGTCTCCGGCAAGGGACAGTTCTCCGGCAAGGGACGGTACCAGTGACCCCCAAGTGGTGGAGCCCATGACTGCAGATCCCAGCGCAGGTAACCCTTCTTGTCTGAAAACTTCCCTTGTGTTCTTCTTCTTCTGATCTTCTTTTTGGATATTTGCTTGACTTTTCTCCCTCTTCCGGCCTTCAGATCCACCTTCCACGGAGCCGATGGAGACCGAGGCCACCGGCGAGGAGAACGCGCGCAGCAACACCAACAACGCCGCTGCCACCGAAGAAGAGGTCGGCGCTGCTGATCCTGCCGGCGAGGAGGCCGCCAAGGCTGCTGCCGCAAGCCGGGCGAGGGTCAGCGATCGCCACCGACGACCACGAGGCGCAGGAGCGCAAGGCGCTACGTCGACCGCCGATCCCTCCGCCGCTACCGCAGCACCAGACTCCGAAGAGCCCCAACCTGGCGCCTATTTGAAGGCCGGCGATGGTGTCTTCATCAACCTCCCCTGGGCGTCAAGCTCCAGGGCGCCGGTCGAAGGAGAAACTTTCGATGGAGAGGTGCTCGCCTCCATTGAGTGACGCTGGTTGACGCGCCAAGCAGCGCAGCAGGCGAAGTCTCGAGGAGGAGCAGCTCTTCGGAAGCTGGTGTCACTCTACTGCGCCCGACAAGCCAAGGTGGAATCCCGGGAAGCGTTTGTCGCGCAGGCGGGAGTGGATATTGAGAAGCATGTGGAGGAGCTCCGGAGTCGCAACCAGGAAGCTCTCCGGTCCAATGCAGAGGAGCGGGAGCAGCTCGTCGAGGCGCGGAAAGCCTTCCTTCTCGAGAAGGCTGAAGCTGAAGAGCAACAGCGGCTTGCCGCCGAGGAGTTGTTCGCGCGGGAAGGCGAGTTGGCGCAGCGGAAGGTTAACCTCGACAGCCACGAGGAGGAGCTTGCCGCGCGCGAGGAAACATTTGGCAGGGCTCTCAAGGAAGCAAAGGATGCTGCCGCAGCTGCCGAGGCCGCCAAGAAGGAGCTGGAGACGAAGGTGACGCAGCTGGAGGCCGATCTCAAGGCGAGGGGTGAAGAGATTGCTGCGCTCAATCGCGGCGAGAAGGGCGCCTCGCCCATGGTGAGCTGCAGGTCGTCTCATCGAGAAGGGCAAGGAGCTTAAGCGCCGCCAAGGACTCAACGCAGATCTCGAGCTGGCTGGCTACTTTGACCGAGGCGGCTGACGGCGCCAAGGAGCGGAGGTGGCCTTGAAGGAGGAGATCAAGGCCAGCGGCATCACGACGAGCGGCCGCCAAACCAGAACACTTTTAGGGAGACTGTGGAGCTCTGGACAGAGGGTCTCGTGAACATCGCTGCAGTCATCGACGGGGAGCTGGCGCAGCTGGGGATGGAAGATTTCGGGTATTCCTCCGATGAGAACCTCCAGCCCAGCGCCAAGCTCACCTTATTCTTCAAGGGCATGGCGACGGCCCTCCAGCAACTCCGGGAAAGGGTCCCAAAGCAGCTGGCCGATGAGTCGCGCACGATCTGCGCGAGAGTTCTGCAAAAGGTGTTGGTGAAGGTGGCCTTTCGCAACCCAGGACTCAACCTCACCAACGTCCTCAAGAAGCTGCCGCCGGATGTTGATCTGGAAGCGCTCAAGGCCCTTGTCGCACCCATTGTGGACAAGGTGAACGAAGTCAAGAGAGTTGACGGAAATCGCGTGGATTAGGCCGCCTGTTTTCTCCTTTTCTTGCCGCTGCTGGTCATGTTACGAGAACAATCTATTAGAGATGCGACAAGCTATCTTGTAATATAACTTTATTTTGGGCAGTATTCGCTATGTTATTTCCTTTACTTGATCCCTTCCTTTGTATGTTTTTGCCCTGCACTTTTAGGGAACTTGTCGGTGCGGGCACCTTTGCCGCGAGCGCTGAGTGCGGAACATCAGCAGCCTGCTGGCGGTGCCGCTACCGACAAGAAACCTTGTCGCAACTAGTCGCAGCACACTTAAGTTGTTGAGCGGACTCGAAACAAAGTAAGGGCGCAACTAGCTACGAGTTGGTTCCTCCACGCACAGGTTTTCCATACAAAGCACGGTCGTTCGAGGAAGATAACTTAAAAAATTTTAAAACTGATTGCTCAAACTTTGGCAACTTAGCTTTTCTGTCATTTTCTTCCCGGCAAGGCAAAACTTTCTTGAACGACGCCTGGTCCACACCATTATCTTCTCCTTCCCCCCTGGCAAACTTGTGGGCGAGGGAACCCTTCCTTTCTTTGAGAAAGAGAAAGAAGAGAAAATAAAGATATGGAGCCCTACGGCTCGTTATTGCTTACCGGTAGGTGCTGCACAAAATGTCGAGATAACACATGCAAAAATGGAAAGCATAAGCCGACAAGATGTGCGGAGCACATGAGCTTTATTTATGCATGGTGGTCTGCGCCGGCTTTGTACAAAGGATTACATGCAACAGCGGCAAGACTTGTACAAAAGGTGGTTGCTTGAACAGGTTCCGCAACCGCGCTTCTGAGTAAAACTTACGAAGATGCTCAATGTTCCAGGAGTTGCTCACCGGAAAGCCATCTTCGGTCTCAAGGCGGACAGCGCCAGGCCTAGTGACTCGTTTCACCCGATAAGGGCCTTCCCACTTCAGCGTCAACTTGTTGGATTTCTTGGCGGACTGAACACGCCGAAGAACAAGGTCGCCTTCCTCGAGACTTCTGGCATTAACTTTGCGGCTATGGTAGCAGCGCAAAGCTTGCTGGTATCAAGAAGCTCGTACAGCAGCCTGAAGACGATCTTCCTCAAGGAGCGGTAGCGTCATCTTATCGCAATCGCTCTTGCTCAAGCTCATCATAGCGAGCACTCGGCGACCCATACACGAGTTCCGTGGGAGAACGCCTCTGCTCCATAGACTAGGCGAAGGTGTGCGGCTAGTGGATCGATTTGGCATCGTCCCGATCGACCAAAGAACCACCGGCAGCTCCTCAATCCAGATTCTTTCCGCACTTGTGCATCCCGTCGAAAGTTACGGTCTTGAGCTCGCGCAGCACTTCAGATTGCCCTCTCCGCTTGACCGTTGCTTCTCGGATGAGCAATGAGCGAAAGCGGAACCTTGGCGCCAAGATCTTGGGCGTCTTGCATGAAGGTGCGGCTCGTGAATTGCGTCTTTGTTGTCGGTGATAATCCTGTTAGGGATTCGAAGCGACAAACAATCGACTGAAGAACTTGATTCTTGTTGTCTTGTCACCTTCCTCATTGCTTCCACTTCCGGCCACTTTGTGAACTTATCGATTACAGCGTACAAGTACTCAAAGCCCCGACAACTTGGGGAAAGGGGCCGAGGATGTCGAGCCCCCGGACGAAAATGGCGGGATAAAGGGATCGTCGGAGAGCTTGAGCTGGCTGGTGTATCTGCTTGGAATGGGCCAGCACGCTTCACACTTGGTTACTTGTGCGATTGCATCTGGGCGGTGTCGGCCAAAAGAAACCTTGCCGGAATGCTTTGCGGCAAGCGCTTTCTTGCCCAATGTGGTGACCACATATACCTCCATGTATCTCTGCCAACAGCTTCATCCATCTTCCCGTGAATACACTTCAATTTCACACCGTTGAATCTTCTTACATGCGGTGTGTTGTCGACAAATTGGTACATACTTGATTTGCCGGGCTACTCTTTCCGCTTCTTCTTGCCCTTGGGAAGTTCTCTGTCTGAAGAAGCGGACAATCTCTTTGTGCCCATCTTTGGAGCTTGCAGCTCGACAACAAGGACTAATGGCACATATGCTGCTGCGGGAACATCCGCTTCTCTGGCGAGAACACGTGGCTCGGCCGAGCTTGATGCTCCCGGCAAGCTTGCGAACAAAACTTGTCGAGAGCATACGCTTCAACGGAACAAACCACAGGGCTTGTCGGGCGGTGCTCCTCAGCACTCTTGGTGTTGATCTTGGCGACCTTCTTGGCGGCGGCTTTAGGGAGCTCTGCCGGAAAATAGTCACCAGAAATCAACTTCCTCTTCTTGCTCTGTCCAGTTGATGGTGTTACAGACGGTTGAGTCAGTTTGAGCACAAAGATCCCTGGTTCCACAGGTAACTTAAGTGCGGCGCACTTTGACAGGCCATCGGCAATGTCGTTCTAAGCTCTTGGAACATGTTCCATCTGTAGGCCGTTAAAGTGCTCTTCTAACTTCCTCACTTCATCAACATAAGCTTCCATCAATGGACTCTGATAGTTCTTGTTCACTTGGCGGACGACAAGCTGCGAGTCACCCCTGACAATGAGCTTCTTGATCCCAAGGTCTGTTGCGATCCTGAGACCGGCAACCAAACCTTCATACTCTGTAGTATTGTTTGTTGCTTGCTCCTTGGGAAAGTGCATCTGGACGATGTACTTGAGGTGCTCTCCTGTGGGTGCGACAAGCGACACGCCCTTTTGGCGCCTTTGCAGCGAGAAGGCACCATCAAAGTACATCAGCCACTCTTTGTTTGCCTCCTTGACGGGGATGCTCGTTTCTGGAGTTTCTTCATCTGGTGTTGGCGTCCACTCTGCTATGAACTCTGCCTATGCCCGGCTCTGGATAGTTGAAGTACTCTCAAACTTAAGGCCAAAGCTTGACAATTCTAGTGCCCACTCGACAATCCCGCCTGTTTACGGATTCTGCGTTATCCTCTTGATGAAAACGAGTGACAACTATGATCTCATGTGCTTGGAAGTAATGGCGCAGCTTTCTCGAGGCCATGAGAAGACCGAAAAGCAACTTCGCACACCGAGTACCTTGACCTAGCCCCTGCGAAGGAACCGACAAAAATAAACTGGGCTGCACCATCTTCTTCCATATCTCCTTATGCGCTGCAGAGATCCATCCTCGTCGGGACCAGAGCTTGTCGGACGAGCTTGTCGGTGAAGCCCCACAGCTTGTCGCCGGATGCATCCGCCGTGGTTCTTTGGCTCATCATCCGCCTCCCTCTCCGCTACTAACGCAGCATTAGCCACTTGATTGGTTGCCGCTATATCTGCAAAGAACTTCTCTTGTGGCTTAGGTGCGACAAGTATTGAGTGGAGGACAGGTATCTCTTTAAGTCCTGCAGCGCAGCCTCCACTTCCGGAGTCCATTTCATTGGACCTACCTTTTTCAATATTTTGAAAAATGGCGGTATGCTACCGAAGCAGACTTAGAGATAAACCTCTTGAGCAGCCACGCAACGGAAAGCCTTCAGACATCCTTGGCGCGCTTCGTGCTTCAATCTGCTCAATGGCCTTGATCTTGTCGGGATTGGCTTCAATTCCCCGCTGAGACACGAAGAACCCGAGAAGCTTGCCAGAGGGGACTGCAAACACACACTTCTCGGGGTTAAGCTTGAGGTTGATATTGCGCAGATTTGCAAAGGTTTCATCTAAATCCTGAATCAAAGTTGCCTTATCCTTGCTTTTGACCACTATGTCATCCATGTAGGCTTCTACATTTCTGTGTATTTGTGGCTCAAAAGCGTCATGGACTACTCTTGCAAATGTTGAACCAGCATTCTTCAAACTGAAAGGCATCCGTGCAAGCAAAGACATGCCACGGAGTGATGAATGCGGTCTTTTCCTCATCCTCTTACGCCATGAAGATCGATGATATCTGAGTATCGTCAAGAAATGAAAGCAAGTCACATCCGGCCGTGGAGTCAACAATCTGGTCAATGCGCGGCAAGGAAATGGGTCTTTGGGACAAGCTTTATTAACATCGATAAAGTCGATACAAAGCCTCCATTTCCGTTTGCCTTGCTGCGACTACGAGATTGGCCAACCATGTAGGATGGAGCACTCCTCTGACAAGGCCTGCTGCTTCCAGTTTCTTGATTTCTTCTGCGATGAATTCTTGGTGCTCACTGCTTGTTTCCTGACCTTCTGCTTGATGGGCCGCGCATGAGGACAAACGGCAAGATGGTGCTCGATTACTTTCACGGGAACACGGGGATGTCGACGGTTGCCACGCAAACATGTCGACGATCGCCCGCAGAAAGCAGCAGCGCTTTCCTATTTAGGGTCGAGAGTGGCGATGGTGAAGGTACCACCGGTGCCGTCCTCCTTGGCGGACACCTTCTTGGTCTCTGGCGGAGCTGCCTTCGTCTTCTTACACTTGCGGTGGAGCTCGATGGTGCGTCCTCGGCGGTAGCGCAGCACTCGAAGAGGTGCGCTTGCCGGAGTGGGCATCGAACTCTTGCGGACTTGGTCTTCTTCTTCCCCGGGAGCTTCAGCGGCAAGTGTCTTCGCGATCGGCTGCGGCTGCTGCTTCCAGTAGATCTTGTCGGCGCAGATAAGAGCATCCTTCTTGTCGCCGAGGGCAGAGATGACACTTATCGGGCTGGCATCTTGATGACGTTATGCGCATAGTGAGAGGCCGCCATGAATTTTGCGAGTGCTGGACGGCCGAGTATCCCATTATAAGGCAATGGAAAATCAGCAACGTCAAAAGTGACCCTCTCAGTCCTGAAGTTCAGCTCGCTGCCAAATGTCACCGGCAACGTGATCTTTCCCTTTGGCTGCTCCTTCCCGGATTGATTCCTTGGAATGTGCCGGTCTCTTCGAGCTCGCTGTCAAGGATCTGGAGTTTCTGGAGTACCGCGGAGGAGATCAGGTTCAAGCCGGCCCCGCCGTCAACTAGGATCTTAGTGACCTTGAGGTTGCGGATGGTTGGTGAAACCAACATCGGCAAGCACCCGACCGCAGTTATGCGATCAGGGTGGTCCTCGATATCAAAGATGATAGGCGTGCCGGACCATTTCAGAGGCTTGCGTGATTCGACGGGTGGTTCTGCTGCATTGACTTCCCGCACCCACTGCTTGAGCTGGCGGTGTGAAGTATGTAGAGAAGCACCGCCGTCAACGCACAAGACCTTTGTGGCTTTCTGAAACTCCTGCTCATTGGCCTCGTCATCGTCCATCTCTTCATCGTCATCGTCATCTTCATCCTTGTCGCGGCCGCGGGGGAGTCTGTCTCCTTGCCACTGTTTGGCCTTGCCGTGGCGTCCTCCCCGGCCGGGGTGCTTCTTGCCGGATCCTCCAATACCTTCTTGGGCCTTCTCCTTGTCGCGTCGCTCGTACTCAGCCTTTTGCTGCTTGACAAGCTGCTCGACCTTCTTGCAGCTGTGGAGATCATGGCCCTTGGTACGGTGGATCTTGCAGTACTGCTTGCCGGAGCCGTCCTGCTTGTCGGCGGCCGCCACAGCTTCGGCTTCCTTGGCGCCACCTCCATTGCCGGACTGCTCAACGACTAGCACATCTTTGCCTTTCTTCTTCCTGTTGTTCCGCCGCCGGTTTTTCCTTGCCGGGGCGGCATCCTCGCTGTCGGATCCTCCTGCTCCTGTACTTTCTCCGGGGAGTCTCCTCCCTTCCTCAGCACGTGCACACTTGTCGGCCAGGGCATATAGCTCACTGACGTCTCTGATCTTGCACATCGCCATCTCCTCCCACATCCTGCGATTACGCACGTTCTGATGGAACGCTACCGATGACCGCGCGGGGTGGACATCAGGGATTGTGTGTCTGTACATGGCTGAATCTCGAGTGTACTTCGCGAGGACTCTCCTTCCTACGGACTAGTATATGAAGGTCGCTCTCTTGGCCATGAGGTTTGTGGCGCTGTAAAGCGCCGACAAACTGATGGCATAGATCTGCCATGAGGATATGGAGTTGTCGGCAAGTGCATGAGCCAGGATCGACATTGGGCTTGAGTACCGGTGGGAAATAGTTGGCAAGGATCTTGTCGTCTGTCCCCGGCAGCTTGCACGCGATGGTGTAGATCTTGAGGAACTCCGACGGATCGTCTTGCCGTCGTACTTCTCTCGATACGTCGGCAGAAATTCTTCGTCTTTGAGCCCTTTGGACTTGCCGCAGCTCACGAGTGAGCGCAGGGCAACCTACACGTCTGACAAGTCGCTGGTTCCCCTGGCGCATGCATGTCGATAGTGGGCCCAGGCGCTAGTCGATTGGCCGCGCTTCTCTTGGCGCTCGTCGTGTCTGGCGTCTTCTTGCTGTCATTCTTGAAGAACTTGGCGCTGATCGCGACGAGCTCGTGGATCTGATGACGCTGTGGAGTCAGTGTCGAGGTTGACTCGGCGAGTCGGCGATCTTGGCCTTCGGGTGGAGAGTGCGGTGGTTGCACCCCACGGTCTTATTGCCATCGGCTCGTGTCTGGCAATCTTGCCGCGGCTTCGATGTACTCGGTTGCCGTGGAGTATCGCCGTTGGCGAAGCCGATGAGACTCCGAATTTTGGCCTTCCAATCGTCGATCTTGTCCGCCATTGGAGGGTAATCCGAGCGATTGAGCTCGTGCCAAAGCTTCTTCAAAGTTTTGGGTGGCGTTGGCGAGCAGTGCGAGGCGGGATATGCTCGGACTTCTAACTATGTTAGAAGGCGCAGGATCCGTCGAGCGACCGTGTCTTGCTCGTGCCCGGCATGTTGGCGCGCATGCTGGTCTTGAGCATCCGAGATCCACCAGCTCGATCTCGGTCCAACGAGCGTATGGTACCGCGAGTACCATGACGCTGTTGGTCGCGCCTCTGAGATGGGCGCGGTGCATGTCTGGACGCCGAGGTTTGCGCAGCCTTGTCCTTGGACCTGGCGGCAGCGTGAGCTCCCTCGTCGACGCCCGTTCCTCCGCCGGCGTCTACCCCACCACCCGTTTGCTCCGGTGGCGGTGGGATCGACGTGGACGGAGCAGCCACCTCCGAAGCCTTCTTCTTCGGTGGCATGTCGATGAAGATGATGTGGAAGATGAAGATCTAGCTCGCGTGAACGCCGGATCAGGTTCACACAACCTTGACGCCCCCTACCTGGCGCGCCATAGATGTCATGGGAACGAACACCTACGGGACCGGAGCCCCTTACGGTTCGGCGGGGCGGAGATCGCCGAAGAGCAAATCGGGCGGCAACACGAGCGATTACCCAACCGGAGCTCTCCGGAGAGATAATACTCCTACTGCTGCTTATGCGATTGTATTGAGTTCTTGCTCGAGGCGTGAGTGTTTTACGGTTTGAATGCTTGAACCCCCCTACGTTAACATGGGCCTCCTTTTATATGCTCAAGGGGTCACCGGCGGTGTGGCAAGCGTAAGCGAGGCAAAAATGGAAAAGGAGTTGTGGTTGGTACAACTACGAGCAGTGTATCCTACCTAACCACGGCGGCGGGGACAAGGGCATTAAATGCCCGTCTGTGTCACCCAAGCAGTCAGAAAAGGACCGTCGGGCGCCACCGCTTCGCCACGATGGCAATCTTATCGGCGCCGCTTGCCACCTCGCATCGCTGGCTGCACAGCCACTAGCCACGCGGCGCTGGAGGTCGAGGCGACACGTTGGTGGATGTCTTTGGGCGCCGTCTGAAGAGGTAGCTTGCCGCGGCAAGCGCCTTGCCGCGGTCGTTGTCTTGCCGCGCCCGGAAGCTTGTTGCTCGCCGGGCCTTGACGGGACGCGTGGTGCGTCGCGGCAAGTTCCTTGAAATGCCTCGGTTGGCCTTCCCGGCAAGCTCCTCTTGCCAGGGTCTTGTCTCCTTGGCTTAAACACTTTGTTCTTGAATGGCTCCAAAGGAACCACGGAGGACCTTGGCGGTCACCCGGCAAGCCTTGCCGCGGGGTGCTGCGACTGCCCGTGCACAAGTTCGGGATACTAGGGTACCCCTACTCTAGTACACCGACAGATTGCCATGCAACGTATGCACTAAAGCTATAAGTGTATG
The DNA here is from genome assembly GCA_021437245.1 of Aegilops speltoides. Classification (NCBI taxonomy): domain Eukaryota; kingdom Viridiplantae; phylum Streptophyta; class Magnoliopsida; order Poales; family Poaceae; genus Aegilops; species Aegilops speltoides. The sequence continues at coordinate 305,862,258 of CM038142.1, read as the reverse complement.
AAAGCTCAACAGAAGAAATTAAGTGGGTGTGCATCCAACTTGCTTGCTCACGAAGACCTAGGGCATTTTGAGGAAGCCCATCATTGGAATATACAAGCCAAGTTCTATAATGAAAATTCCCACTAGTATATGAAAGTGACAACATAGGAGACTCACTATCATGAAGATCGTGGTGCTACTTTGAAGAACAAGTGTGGAAAAAGGATAGTAGCATTGCCCCCTCTCTCTTTTTCTCTCATTTTTTTGTTTGGGCCTTCTCTCTTTTTTATGGCCTCTTTTTTTTTATTTTTCGTCTAGAGTCTCATCTCGACTTGTGGGGGAATCATAGTCTCCATCATCCTTTCCTCACATGGGACAATGCTCTGATAATGAAGATCATCACACTTTTATTTCCTTACAACTCAAGAATTAGAACTCGATACTTAGAACAAAATATGACTCTATGTGAATGCCTCCGGCGGTGTATCGGGATGTCCAATGATTCAAGAGTGACATGAATGAAAAAATTATGAACGGTGGCTTTGCCACAAATACGATGTCAACTACATGTTCATGCAAAGCAATATGACAATGATGGAGAGTGTCATAATAAACGGAACAGTGGAAAGTTGCATGGCAATATATCTTGGAATGGCTATAGAAATGCCATAATAGGTAGGTATGTTGGATGTTTTGAGGAAGGTATATGGTGGGTGTATGGTACCGGCGAAAGTTGCGCGGTACTTGAGAGGCTAGCAATGGTGGAAGGGTGAGAGTGCGTATAATCCATGGACTCAACATTAGGCATAAAGAAATCACATACTTATTGCAAAAATCTATTAGTTATCAAAACAAAGTACTATGCGCGTGCTCCTAGGGGGATAGATTGGTAGGAAAACACCATCGCTCGTCCCCGACCGCCACTCATAAGGAAGACAATCAATAAATAAATCATGCTCCCTCTTCATCACATAACGGTTCACCATACGTGCATGCTACGGGAATAACAAACTTTAACACAAGTATCCCTCAAATTCACAACTACTCTACTAGCATGACTCTAATATCACCATCTTCATATCTCAAAACAATCATAAAGAATCAAACTTCTCATAGTATTCAATGCACTTTATATGAAAGTTTTTATTATATCCATCTTGGATGCCCATCATATTAGGACTAATTTTATAACCAAAGCAAATTACCATGCTGTTCTAAAGGAGTCTCAAAATAATATAAGTGAATCATGAGAGATCAATAATTTCTATAGAATAAAACCACTGCCATGCTCTAAAAAGATATAAGTGAAGCACTAGAGCAATATTGTCTAGCTCAAAAGATATATGTGAAACACATAGAGTATTCTAATATATTCAGATTCATGCGTGTCTCTCCCAAAAGGTGTGTACAGCAAGGATGATTACGGTAAACTAAAAAGCAAAGACTCAAATCATACAAGACGCTCCAAGCAAAACAGATATCATGTGGTGAATAAAAATATGGCCTCAAGTAAAGTTACCGATAGACGAAGATGAAAGAGGGGATGCCTTCCGGGGCATCCCCAAGCTTGTGCTTTTGGTTGTCCTTGAATTTTACCTTGGGGTGCCTTGGGCATACCCAAGATTAGGCTCTTGCCACTCCTTATTCCAAAATCCATCAAATCTTTACCCAAAAACTTGAAAACTTCACAACACAAAACTTCAACAGAAAATCTCATGAGCTCCGTTAGTATAAGAAAATAAACCACCACTTTAAGGTACTGTAATGAACTCATTCTTTATTTATATTGGTGTTAAACCTACTTTATTCCAACTTCTCTATGGTTCATACCCCCCGATACTACTCATAGATTCCTCAAAACAAGCAAACAACACACGAAAAACAGAATCTGTCAAAAACAGAACAGTATGTAGCAATCTGTAACTTTCGAATACTTCTGTAACTCTAAAAATTCTGAAATAAATTGGTGGACGCGAGGAATTTTTCTATTAATTATATTAAAAAGGAATCAACCTAAAATTACTCTTCTGTAAAAAATGACAACTATTCTCGTGAGCGCAAAAGTTTCTGTTTTTTACAGCAAGATCGCAAAGACTTCACCCAAGTCTTCCCAAAGGTTCTACTTGGCACAAACACTAATTAAAACATAAAACCACATATAAAAAGAATCTAGATGAATTATTTATTACTAAGCAGGTGCAAAAATCAAATAACAAAAATAAAATTGGGTTGCCTCCCAACAAGCACTATCGTTTAACGCCCTTAGCTAGGCATTGAGATTTCAATGATGCTCACATAAAAGAGAATAATTGAAGCACAAAGAGAGCATCATAAAACACGTGACAAACACATCTAAGTCTAAAATACTTCCTATGCATAGGCATTTTATAAGCAAACAAATCAAGTCTAGCAAAAACAAGCATAAGCAAGGAAAAAGAAAGAGACGATAGTAATCTCAACATGAAGAGAGGTAATTTAGTAACATGAAAATTTCTACAACCATATTTTCCTCTCTCATAATAATTACATGTAGGATCATAAGAAAATTCAACAATATAGCTATCACATAACATATTCTCAACACGATCCACATGCATGCAAAGTTGAAACTCTTCCAAAATAGTGGGATCAACATTAACTAAAGTCAATACCTCTCCAAACCCACTTTTATCAAAAATTTCATATGATTGAACATTCTCCAAATATGTCTGATCTAAAGTTGACACTCTTCCAAACCCATTTTCAATATTATTGCAAACATTATTATCAATCTCATATTCATCATGGGGCTTAAATAAATTTTCAAGATCATAAGAAGAATCACCCCGATCATGATCATTGCAACAAGTAGTGGACATAGCAAAACTAGCATCCCCAAGCTTAGGGTTTTGAATATTATTAGCACAATTGACATCAATAGAATTTGGAGTAAAATCATTGCAATCATGCTTTTTATTCAAGGAGTTATCGTGAAACTCTTCGTAAAGCACTTCATCACAATTTTCAGATTCAAGAATTTCAAGCAAAACCTCATAAAGATAATCTAGTGCACGCAACTCACTAGCAATTGGTTCATTATAATTGAATCTCTTAAAAAGATTAGAAAGTGAATGGGGATCCATAAACTTTTAGCAAGCGAAGATGCAAGCAAAAAGATGGAACATGGTAACACAAGCAAACCAAAGATCGAACAGAAGAAGGGCGATGAAAAGGCAAATCTTTTCGAAAATCGTTTTAGAAGTGGGGGAGAGGAAAACGAGGGGCGAATGGCGAATAATGTAATGCAAGGGATAAGATTTTATGATGGGTACTTGGTATGGCTTGACTTGACGTAGATCTCCCCGGCAACGTCGCCAGAAATCCTTCTTGCTACCTCTTGAGCTTGCGTTGGTTTTTCCCTTGAAGAGAAAAGGGTGATGCAGCAAAGTAGCATAAGTATTTCCCTCAGTTTTGAGAACCAAGGTATCAATCCAGTAGGAGATGACGCACAAGTCACCGAATACCTGCACAAACAATCAAGAACCTCGCAACCAACGCGATAAAGGGGTTGTCAATCCCTTCACGGTCACTCACAAAAGTGAAATCTAATAGAAATAATAAAGTATTTTTTTGGTATTTTGTTGTATACATTGGAAAGTAAAGACTGCAAAATAGTAAACGAGATTTAAAGAGATGCAATATAATGGAAAAGAGACCCAGGGGCCATAGGTTTCACTAGTGGCTTCTCTCGAGATAGCATGTATTATGGTTGGTGAACAAATTATTGCCGAGCAATTGATAGAAAAGCGCATAATTATGAAGACATCTAAGGCAATGATCATGAACATAGGCATCACTTCCTGTCAAGTAGATCGAAGCGATTCTGCATCTACTACTATTACTCCACACATCGACCGCTGTCCATCATGCATCTAGAGTATTAAGTTCATAAAAATGGAGTAACACGTTAAGCAAGATGACATGATGTAGAGGGATAAACTCAAGCAATATGATATAAACCCCATCTTTTTATCCTCGATGGCAACAATACAGTACATGCCTTGCTGCCCCTACTGTCACTGGGAAAGGACACCGCAAGATTAAACCCAAAGCTAAGCACTTATCCTATGGCAAGAAAGATCAATCTAGTAGGCCAAACTAAACCGATAATTCGAAGAGACTTGCAAAGATATCAAAGCATGCAAATAAGAATTCAGAGAAGAACCAAATAATATTCGTAGATAATCTTGATCATAAATTCACAATTCATTGGATCTCGGCAAACACACCGCAAAGGAGTATTACATCAAATAGATCTCCAAGAACATCAAGGAGAACTTGGTATTGAGAATCAAAGAGAGAGAAGAAGCCATCTAGCTATTAACTATGGATCCGAAGGTCTGTGGTTAACTACTCACACTTCATTGGAGAGGCAATGGTGTTGATGTAGAAGCCCTCCGTGATCAGTTCCCCCTCCGGCAGATCGTTGTAAAAGGCCCCAAGATGGGATCTCACGGGTACAGAAGGTTGCCGCGGTGGAAAAGTGGTTTCGTGGCTCTCCCTGATGTTTCTGGGTATAAGAGTATATATAGGCGAATAAAGTACGTCGGTGGAGCTATGAGGGGCCCACGAGGGTGGGGGCGCGCCTACCCCCCTGGGCATGCCCTCCTGTCTCGTGGACGCCTCATGGCGTTTCTGACTTCAACTCCAAGTCTTCTGGTTTGCTTTCGGTCCAAGAAAGATCATCGCTAAGGTTTCATTCCGTTTGGTATTCCTTTTGTGCAAATCTCTAAAATAGGCACACAAAAAATAGAAACTGGCACTGGGCCTCCGGTTAATAGGTTAGTCCCAAAAATAATATAAAAGAGCATATTAAAGCCCATTAAACATCCAGAACAGATAATATAATAACATTTAACAATCAAAAATTATAGATACGTCTGAGACGTATCACAAGTCAACCACCTGGAGCCATATTCCGTCCCAAGGGCCATCCAAGGACAAATCCATCACATCTCCACCGACGAAGCCCAAGAGGACCCTGAAGTCGTCATTGGTATGTTTCTTGTTAATAACATACCTGCAATAACTTTATTTGACTCTGGGGCTTCCCACTCTTTTATTTCACGGAGTTTTGTTGCCCAAAACAAATTTCCTTGCTAAATTATGGGAAGAGTATGATGGTACAATCCCGGGATCGGTGCTCCGAAGCAATCTGTTTTGTCGTAATTTGGAAATTGATATCAACGGAGTCAAGTTTCCAACGTCCCTGATAGTCATCTATTCTGACAAATTGGATATTATTCTGGGAATGAATTGTTTAACCCAATATCAAGTATGCATCAAATGTGCGACCAGAGAAGTCACCATGGCATGTCAGGAAGGTCGCACCACAAGTTTTTTTGCCCGCAGAAGCATACCCAAGAATGATACGGTTTTCATAGCTGTGGCTGAATAAGTGGAATTGATTCCTGTGGTCAGTGAGTATCCAGATGTATTTCCTGAGGAATTACTAGGAATGCCGCCGGACAGAGAACTAGAGTTTGCAATTGACTTGGTGCAAGGAACTGCACCGATATACAAGAAATATTCTCGGATGCCTTCATCAGATTTGGTGGAATTAAAGAAACAACTTGATGAGATGCTGCAGAAAGGATACATCCATCCAAGCTCTTCACCTTGGGGATCACCCGCTATATTCGTGGATAAAAAGGACGGCAGTCTTCAGATGTGTGTGGACTACCGACAGCTGAATGACGTCACCATCAAAAACAAGTATCCACTACCGAGGATTGATGATTTGTTTGATCAACTCAGTGGGGCCAAAGTATTCTCCAAAATTGATTTGAGGACCAGATACCATCAAATCAAAATCAAGAAGGAAGATATTCCCAAGACCGCGTTCACCACTCGGTACGGTCTTTATGAATATACCTTTATGTCATTCGGTCTCACCAATGCCCCTGCCTTTTTCATGCATATGATGAATAAGGTGTTTATGGATTTCTTGGACAAATTTGTGGTGGTGTTCATCGATGACATCCTCATATACTCAAAAAGCGAAGAAGAGCACAAGGACCACCTCCGAGCAGTTTTGCAAAGGCTCCGCGACCATCAGCTTTATGCAAAGTTTAGCAAATGCGGATTTTGGCTCAAGCAAGTTGGATTTTTAGGGCATGTTCTCTCAGCAGAAGGAATAGCCGTGGATCCAAGTAAGGTGAAAGATGTGCTCGATTAGGCCACACCCACGACAGTCTCGGAAATCCAGAGTTTCCTTGGATTAGTCGGATATTACTGCCGTTTTATCGAAGGATTCTCTAAGATTGCCAAGCCAATGATAGAGCTCCTAAAGAAGGATAAGAAGTTTGAATGGACTGAGGACTACGAAAGGATCTTCAATGAGCTAAAAACCAGACTGACGTCAGCACCAGTATTAACTCTTCCCGACATATACCGCAGTTTTGATGTCTACTATGACGCCTCCAGAAAAGGTCTTGGATGTGTACTCATGCAAGATGGCAAGGTTGTGGCCTATGCATCCCGACAACTACGACCTCACGAAGGAAATTATCCAACCCATGATTTGGAATTGGTGTGCATGCTTTGAAGATTTGGAGACACTATCTTATTGGAAAAAGTTGTTAGATATTTACTGACCACAAGAGTCTCAAATATATATTCACTCAACCAGATTTAAACCTTCCTCAGCGAAGATGGCTCGAATTGGTCAAGGATTATGACCTCGGGATAAATTATCACCCGGGTAAATCTAATGTGGTGGCCGATGCCCTCAGCTGCAAGCCTACCAGTCTGAATGCTCTAATGGATTCCTTGCCTCCTGAACTTTGCAAAGAAATCGCTCAGCTCAGTTTGGTAATAGTTGATGCAAGTCTTGCAAGCATATTGGAAGTTGCTCCTACCCTCGAGGAAGAAATTCGCAGCGCCCAGGCAGATGACAAATCACTGCAATCGCATGCCAAGCGTATGCAAGAAGGAAAGACATGGGATTTCTCGAAGGATCAGCAAGGTACGCTAAGGTTCCGAGGAAGGATTTGTGTACCCAACCAAGAAAATCTGAGAAAGAAGATATTGGCAGAAGCACACGAATCTTCGTATTCAATTCACCCAGGTGGTACCAAAATGTACGAAGACCTTCGTCAGGTATTCTGGTGGGATGGAATGAAGAAATATATTCCATATTTTGTGGCTTGTTGTGATATATGCAACAAAGTAAAGGCGGAACACCAAAAGCCCGCAGGACTCCTTCAACCCTTACCCATATCGCAATGGAAATGGGATGATGTCTGCATGGATTTCATCACCGGTCTACCAAAGACCCACCAAGGAAATGACGCAATATGGGTCATAGTGGACACATTAACAAAGGTGGCCGACTTCCTTCCCATCCGGACCACCTACCGTGCCGATCAACTTGCATAGTTCTATGTGTCCAGGATCGTCAGTTTGCATGGAGTGCCAAAGACAATCACTTTGGATAGAGGATCTCTCTTTACTTCATCCTTTTGGTCTCGTCTACATCAAGCCTTGGGAACTGCCCTGAAATACAACACATCTTATCATCCCCAGACAGACGGATAGACTGAGCGAGTAAATCAAATACTCAAATATATGCTCTGAGCATGTGCTTTGGCCCAAGGATCCAAGTGGGAAGATTGTCTGCCGTACGCCGAGTTTTCCTACAACAACAGTTTCTAGACCAGCTTAAAGATGTCACCCTATGAAGCCATGTATGGCCGTAAGTGCCGCACTCCACTAAACTAGTCTCAGACCAGAGACAGCCGCATTCTCAGGACTGATTTGATGATGGAGGCTGAGAAGCAAGTTAAGGAGATCTGAGATAGACTGTAGTTGGCTAAGTCACGACAGAAGAGTTATTATGATGCAAAGCACCGTCAGGTCAGCTTCGAACCCAGAGAACACGTGTATCTCCGAGTCACCCCTATGAAAGGAGATAAGAGATTTCAGACCCAAGGAAGATTGGCACCCAGATATATTTGTCCGTTTCCATTAATGACCAGAGTCCGAAAACAGTTGCCTATCAGTTGGATTTGCCACCAGAACTGTCAGAGGTACACAATGTGTTCCACGTCTCACAGCTAAGAAGATGTATCTCGCCACCGGAGAAAAGGACTGATATGGCAGAGATAGAACTGGCTAAGGATTTAACATATGAGGAGAAACCAATCAGAATATTAGATGAGATAGAGAGAGTCACTCGCAACAAAGTGATAAGGTTTTACAAGGTTCAATGGGAGCATCACACCGAGGAAGAGGCAACCTGGAAACGAGAGAAATTTGTAAGGACTGCCTACCCAGAACTGTTTTCCTGAGCAACCGAATCTCGAGAACGAGATTCATCCTAAGTGGGGGAGGTTTGTGACAGCCTGAATTTTGCTTTCTCTCTTTTTCCAGACTTTATTTGCCTGGAATCAATTCAAATGGACTTATCACTTGGGCATGCCCTTGACTTTCACCCAAGTGACCCATCTATCTCTCATTCAACCTCATTTCCCTAAAAAAAACCAAAATGGCCCAATGAATATTTTTCATAAAAGAAAAATATTCAATTTCTCTTCTGAAACTCATTTCAGAAACTAGTTCTCCAAAGCAACCCTCATTTTTATCGCTCCAAAAATCTTGAGATAATTCCTAAATATTCTTTGAACCTTGGCCCACCTCCATGAGAAAAAATATTCCATGACTTTTTGGAATATTTTTGCTATATGAAATCATTTCACTTCTGTCCCAAAAATGAACTTTGTACAACAAGTGTATTTTTCTTTGATCCAATGGAGGTGGTTTTTCTTGAGCCTCATATCCCTCCTAAGTAAACCTTAACCCCAGGAGATCATCCCTAATGGCCTTCTAGAAGTGCTCCAAACTTGGAGACCAAGTTTCTGACCACAAACTTGCCAGCAAGCTTAAGTCATTTCTGGTCGGCTTGGCATTGAGTTCTCAACTTTCCTAGACCTAACACTGCACGAACAACAGCCCAGACAAGGTTTGGCCGAGCGCAGGCGTCGTTTTGACCATGCCAGCATGGTGACCGTGTGTGGACACGGGCTCTAGCATGCGTTCGACGCACTCTCCATCACGCCAGTGCCTCTGTTAGGCGCGTGCTCGAGCCAGAGCTCGCCGACGACTGTTGTGTCGCGCCACTAGCCTCGACTCATCACCCTTGACCTCTCCCTGGCGCTCGCTGACGCCGGAGATGCCGCAGTGAGCACGGGCACGTTGTAGCCAAAAGCCACAGTGCGCCTGTGCCCCTGTCTTATTCTCCCCCTGCTTCTTGTGCTCGTCCACGAGCATTGACAACTCCCGTGTGATCACTGAGCTCTTCCCCTATCTCTGGCGCCCTTCATCATCACTCGTCAGCTTCTAGAGAACTACGGCGGCGCCACGTATCCCCTCCTCATCCGGCTATATATAGAGCCCCTCCCTCCGCTCCAAAGCCTCACACCGCACCTCTCAACCACCATGACCCCGTAGCTTAGCCGCAGCCCGGTCGGGCAGGCCTTTGGCCGCCACCCCCGACCAGAGCTCGCCGGTGACCCCCGCAGCCCCTCCACCCTGTTCCAGAGCCCCTCGAGCTCAACCAACCCCTCAGGCGCATCATTGTAGGTCCACTGGTGTCGCCTGGAAGCATTGGAGCCCTGGAGTCACCCCTCGCCGTCGCCTTCTTCCTCTCCGGCAAGTCCCGGCCACCACCGTCGCTTGCGAGCTTGATTTCGAGCAGCTCCGGCCATCCCGAGCCATCGGTACAGACAGGTGCACCGTGACCCCCTCTCCACTTATATCCCTCTGGATTCGCCCAAGAGCCCCTCCTCGCCGGCGTGAGCTCCGACGGAGCACCACCGTGCTCTGTTTCCTCTCTCCCGCTCTCTCCTGACTGGTGGGGCGCGCTGTCAGCCTCTCCACTTGCACCTGAAGCGGTACGAGTGGAGGCGTATTTTGTTTTTACGCCATTGACATCACCCCCCCCCAGGTTTTCTGTTTTATTCAAATAAATTCAAAATTTTGACCAGAACTTTGACCAGTGATAACTTTTAACCTATAAGTCGAAATGAGTTGATTCTTTTTGCATTGTGTTTGTTTCAAAGAGCTCTAGCAGCACACCAAAGTGTGGATTTTCCTTGCTGTCTAGAATTTCTGGTGATTTTCAGAATGGTTCTTGATATTTTTTTTTGTGGTTTTTAAATATTTTCAGAGGGAGAGACTTATCTGGAAGATAACCAGGAGGAGTGTGAACCTCCTCTGCACTATGGCAAGCCACACCAACATTTGGATGGTGTAATTTCAATATCTTTGATTTTCCGACTTGAATATGAGCTAGTTTTCATGCATTTAAATTAGTTAAATAAATATGGTTCAATGCTAGTTACTTTGTCATGCTTGAAATGCTTGCTTAAGTTACTGGTTGACTGCATGAACTAGTTTGGTCAAGTAGAATAAAGTTTCAACTATGTGAAATTGCTTTAAAGAATAATGGTAGTTTCTTTTTGGTAATTGGATTTTCATATAAATATGAGTTAATCAAAATGACGCATGATAATAATGAGTGAGGTAGGATCAGTAAGGTTTGATGATGAGTAGTGCAAGAAAATCATTTTTGATGAGGTTGATCCGTTCATGTGAGTTGTATGCTTTGCATGTCGAATAGTTGCATGATCATGGCATCGCATGACTTGGAGTGATTTTATTTTCAAGTTAAACCTGATAATAATCCAACTTGAATATAACGTTGATCAAGTCATGGTGCCACTGAATCGGGTTTTCCTCAGTGCGACCACATTTACCTTTATGGGGAGGTCTTGATTTGGTCCTTTGTCGTGCCTCTCGCCGGTGCCTCCGACGAGGGAAGGTTATGGGCATGCGTTACCCTGGCCCGGTAAGCAGACATAACCTTGTGTGCCCGTTGGTTTTTATGGTACCTTGTCCCCGTTTAGGACCGTTTTTGCCACGACGGTGGCCATTGATGCCTTTGGTAGGCACGGGCCACTCATGACTTAGCCCTGAGAGGGAGTTGGTCGGAGTGGCCGGGAGAGTGTCATGGCAAGGGAAGGGTTCCGTCGGAACGCCGTTGGTCCACCTGAATGGGAGTGTGAGGCCATGGGTTCTTTGGTGTGGGTAAAATGTGCTACCTCTGCAGAGTGTATTTAATCTATCGATAGCCGCGTCCTCGGTTACAGACACAACTCGGTAGTAATTCACACCATGGATCAACATTTATAAGTAATCTTGCACACTAATATTTATTGTTGGCACTGGTTTTGTGATGGTTTGTGGGATCTTGAGATGATCGTGAGTGTTTGGCTTCAGTTGTGATCCGGATATGATCACCGTTCGGTTACAAGGTAACCCGTCTGGTAAGCGAGTCCAAGGGACTCGGTGAACAAGTTGGTTTCACCGCATCAGTGGCATTACTTGCATTGCATTAACCTGAATAATTTTCATGATATTGATTGTCATTATGCTTATGTTTGTTGTGACAGACTAGCAGATGCAGAGGGTTGTAGGTGGTACTGTCTACCCGGAGTAGAGAGTTAATGCTTCAAAAAGGCTATGTCTCGATCATCCGATCATGGATGCGGTCGAGTCTTGTGGGGAGAAGTGCGCAAACCTCTGCAGAGTGTATAAACTAATCATGGTTAGCCGTGTCCCCGGTTATGTACGTCTTGAGTATCTAGTACCTGAATCTATTGATGTGATCTCAACACGTTACTTTAATTAATCATGATGATGAGTTAATGATGATACTTTTAATTGGGATTTGAGTTGGAGGAACCATATCAAATAATGGGCAACATGGGAGTAGTTAAATAATTTATTCCTTTCTTGTAGGGAAAAACTAGCTTTTGCATGTAGATATAGTTCTTGCAGTATCTTTGCTTTACAGTGTAACTACGCCAACATATTCCATGTGCTGGCCCGTTTCGGGCTGCAACGTCTTATGTTGCAGACTACATAGACGACGAATAAGGTGCGATAGGTCGTTGTTTGGCACTCAGCTATGCCATTGGAGTTGATGGACTCATTTACCTTCGAAGCTTCCGCTGTTATCTAGTTTAGATAGCCTTCATCCATGATTTATTTATGTAATAATACTCTTTATGAGGACTCGATGTAATAAGTGTGTGATTGAACTCTGTTATAATTCCTCGAGTACTGTGCGTGTCAGCATTACCGATCCAGGGATGACACTGATGCACAAAGACTTGACTGTTTGAGGTCTGGTCGCTACACCATGGCACGTCGGGCACCCCCTGGTGCGCCCAGGCGTCTTATGCCCTCCTCAAAAGTTGGTCGGGGCCCTTCTTCTAGCACAGGAAAGATAATTTACGGAAAAAAATCATGTAAAAATTTCAGCGCAATTGGAGTTATAGATCTCCGGTAATTTAAGAAACGGTGAAGGGTCAGATCTGGGAATGTGAAACAAAAGAGAACAGAGAGGGAGATCCAATCTCAGAGGGGCTCCCGCCCCTCCGCCACCATGGAAGCCATGGACCAGAGGGGGCACTCTCCTCCCATCTAGGGGGGCAAGGAAGAAGAAGGAGGGGGGGCTCTCTCCCCTCTTTCTCGGTGGCGCCGGAATGCCGCCGGGGCAAGGATCGAGACGGCGATCTACATCAACAATCTTGCTATCGTCAATACCAACTCTCTCCCCCTCTATGCAGCGGTGTAACACCCCTTCTCCCCGCTGTAATCTCTACTTAAACATGGTGCTCAACTCCATATATTATTTCCCAATGATATTTGGCTATCCTATGATGTTTGAGTAGATCTGTTTTGTCTTATGGGTTAATCGTGATCTTGGTTGGAATGATTATATTTTTTTATGGTGCTGTCCTATGGTGCCCTCCATCTCGCGCAAACGTGAGGGGTCCCTGCTGTAGGGTGTTGCAATATGTTCATGATTTTCTTATGGTGGGTTGCGAGAGTGACAGAAGCTTAAACCGGAGTAGGTGGGTTGTTGCGTATGGCATAAAGAGGACTTGATACTTAATGCTATGGTTGGGTTTCACGACCTTAATGATTTTTAGTAGTTGCGGATGCTTGCTAGAGTTCCAATCATAAGTGCATATGATCCAAGTAGAGAAAGTATGTTAGCTCATGCCTCCCCCTCATATAGAATTGCAAGAATGATTACCGATACTTGTTATCGATTGACTAGGGACAAATTACTTTCTTGTTGACAAAAGCTATCCACTTTTATTACCTTGCAATTTATTCATAGTTTTATTCTCGCAGAGTACTCATAGTTTTATTCTTGCAAAATAGTTTCATACTTGTTCTAGGTAAAGCAAACGTCAAGTGTGCGTAGAGTTGTATCGGTGGTCGATAGAACTTGAGGGAATATTTGTTCTACCTTTAGCTCTTCGTTGCGTTCGACACTCTTATTTATCGAAGAAGGCTACAAATGATCCCCTATACTTGTGGGTTATCACCCTGGGGCGCGCCTACCCCCAGGGCGCACCTACCAGGCTTGTGGGCCCCCTGGACCACCTCCGACCCTAATTCCAACTCTATAAGTACCTATTCGCGGAGAAAAAAATCAAGGAGAATGATTCATCGCATTTTACGATTAGGAGCCGCCGCCGCCTCCTGTTCTTCATCGGGAGGGCTGATCTGGAGTCCGTTCGGGGCTCCGGAGAGGGGGATTCGTTGTCATCATCATCACCAACTTTCCTCCATCACCAATTTCACGATGCCCACCGCCGTGCATGAGTAATTCCATCGTAGGCTTGCTGGACGGTGATGGGTTGTATGAGATTTATCATGTAATCAAGTTAGTTTTGTTAGGGTTTGATCCCTAGTATCCACTATGTTCTGAGATTGATGTTGTTGTGACTTTGTTATGCTTAATGCTTGTCTAGGTCCCGAGTGCCATGATTTCAGATCTGAACCTATTATATTTTCATGAATACATGTGTGTTCTTGATCCTATCTTGCAAGTTGTAGACACCTATTACGAATTATGATCCGCATACCCCAAGGTGACAATAATTGGGATTCTTTCCGGTGATTACCGTAGTTTGAGGAGTTCATGTATTCACTATAAGTGCTAATGCTTTGGTCCGGTTCTCTATTAAAAGGAGGCCTTAATATCCCTTAGTTTCCATTAGGACCCCACTGCCACGGGAGGGTAGGACAAAAGATGTCATGCAAGTTCTTTTCCATAAGCATGTATGACTATATCCAGAATACATGCCTACATTATATTGATGAATTGGAGCTAGTTCTGCATCACCCTAGGTTATGACTGCTACATGATGAATATCATCCGATAGAATTATCATTGTCGATCCATTGCCTACAAGCTTTTCACATATTGATCTTTGCTAAGTTACTTTCGTTACTGCTGCTGTTATAATCACTACAAAACGGCTACTATTACTTTCGCCACTGTTACTGTTACTTCCATATTACTTTGCTACAGATATTAAGTCTTACAGGTGTGGTTGAATTGACAACTCAACTGCTAATACTTGTGAATATTCTTTGGCTCCCCTTGTGTCGAATCAATAAATTTGGGTTGAATACTCTACCCTCGAAAACTGTTGTGACCCCCTATGCTTGTGGGTTATCACTAGCATTTGGGCTTCGTTTGGTACTGATATTCTGCAAAGTCAAAAACAAGCAAAAAACAACAACTGGCATTGGGTACTAAGTTAATAGGTTACTCCCATAAAATGATATAAAGTTGCTTGCAAATGTATATAAAACATCCAAGATTGATAATATAATAGCATGGAACAATCAAAAATTATAGATACATTGGAGACGTATCAGTTGGCGAGGAGGTAGTCCTTGATCCGCTGCCACATCATACACGCATTAACAATGCCACCCATGATGAGGTCCAGAAGAGGATGGGTGAGTGTGAAGAAGATCCAAAGATTGTGACATTGATCAACATCAAGCCAGGCAGCATGGGGATGAGCAAGGGGTGGGCATTCGACATGATCCTCAATGCGGTAGTGGAGGAGAAAAATATGAAAGAAGATGCCCCACTTTACATAGTTATTTCCAACATGATCTAGCTTGAGTTTTATGTAGTTGGATATATGATCATGTAGTTGTTGTGGGGAGAGGGGCCAGCAGGAAGGGTAGCAGAGTTATGGAGCACGACTAGGGTGGCGAAGGAGGGACCCAGAGTGGTGGAGAACATGAGAGAAGGAAAGGTCATCGAGAAGAAGCCTGAGAGAAGGATAGGTTTGCAATCGTAGAAGGAGGCATGCCAAAGATGTCCTCGAAGGCCATGGCATCTGATACCAAGCTAAGTTGGATAATTACTCACTGTGCCACTATATTAACTAAATACAATGTAGAGGATATAAATAGAGGGAGTCCCAATTACCCCCGTAAGTATAGGCACGCAGGGAATGAACGATGAGAGAAGATCGTGATCCTAGTGACTAGGGAGGTAGTTCAATAGAGAGGTACACATGCTACAATTGTGACAAGTGCACGTACAACAATACAACATGTAAACAGAGGATGACCAGATCAGTTGTCATGCACTCCAGTGCAGTTTTGCCCATCAGCCACTAGGAGGAAGCAGTGGCCATAGAGCATCAGACGACAGAGAAGATTGACGGAACCGACATAACCGTACCGATTAGTGGCAGCGCGGCAGGAACCAGACGGATGATGGCTTGACGACGCCAATGCAACGCCTCGACCTCCTTTGACCCGAGATAGAGAGAGGAGGGGCAAAATCTCGTTCCATGTCCACTATGTAGTTCTTCCGTTGGCCAGCATGTTGGAGGAAGAAGATGGTGTCATAGATGTGAGGTCTCGCCACCGTTGCAATGTCCATGCCACCAACAAGGTCTATGTAGTGCACACGAAATGGGCCTAGGGTTTATGGCTGCGGACTCCTGGGTCAATTGGAGGTGGAGGATAGGTAGGTTGCAAGAGGGGGATGCTGCGAGAACACTTTAGGCATCGGCATAGGAACAAAGGAACGATGGGTCGAGGAGAGCTTCTAGGGGCGTTTGCTTTTTATACGAAATGGAAAGCGATGGGGTATTGGGGTGGGAGTAGCTGATGACGTGTTGGGAGTTATGATAGTCGCGTTCTCACCACCACTCCACATCTCTCGCGACCGATATGGAAAACTACAAAATATTAATAGCCACACCCAAATTGTATCCGCAAATGTCCCCTGAATTACATTGCGCCGCCATTACAAAATTCATGCGGGAAGCGAAAAAAATCTCAAAAAAGAAGGAAAGCAAATTGTACGTGGTATAGAAGCTTATGGGGGGATCTCAAATCACGTGCAAATATCTTAATTGAATGGTGTGGACATTCTTAGCCATCCAACGTCAGTAACCAAATTTGTCCGGACCGATCCGACATCCAAAATCCATCCATCGAAACCAAACTGGGTGGAGATTTGGGGGAGTTTGGATGTGCGTCGTGGTCGTACTCCAACAACATGGCACCATCCAAAAGTCTTCTCTCTCCCTCTACTCTAGAACTCTCCGCCCTACATTCATGCCAGTCAGATGGGACACGACCGAATGGGCAGTAGCGTACCCGCATCGATGTTGGCTGACCAATGTGGTTGACATGGCACGACGATCGATAAGCCTACTTTGGCCACTGCACGCATTGAAGCAACGCCGGTCCGCTTCCCTGTCTATTAAGCTGATCGACCATAGATGTTAGGCCCTAAAACACCACATTACCACCTCTCGTGTCCCAAATCCGCCCACCTCCACTATCGGTCGGCGTAATGGGCAAGTCCGACGTGTCCAAGTGGTTCCCAGTGTGCTCCTCCAAATTTAGGGGGAGCTTCGTATCACGCCGCCGCCAATGATCCCTGGGCCCCTCCGCGTACATGGCTCCATCAATCATCAAGCCGGAGTCGGTCTCCTCGTACAATGAGCAGTAGCAACTACCCTTCCTCATTGGGCCGCCACGATGGACAAGGAGCTCACGGGGCATATGGAGATGGTGCTAGCGCGGCAAATCATCGACTATGGCTTGGCGTCGCTGTCTCCTTGTAACGCCCCGGATACGACTTTCCATATTCGTAACTCCGACTCTTGCCTTTTCCGGAGATGCCATATGATTTTTCTCCGTGGTTGGGTTTTTGTCTGGTGTTTTGCATTTTGTTTTGTTATGCATCTCGTCTCATCGCATCATTCGCATTGCATCGGCATCGTTTTCATAAAACTTGCATCCGCTTCGTAGTTGCCGTGTCCCCCTTGCTTTTGTTGGCGTTCGAGACCAGCGGGTTTTCGAGTCCCTCGTCGGCCGCTTCTCTCGTTGTCTTCTTTGACTGTTGTCGGACCGCTTGTCCTTGTGGACCCCTCTCTTCTCTCTTTCTCCGAGACCGACAAAACCCCCTTGTCTTTGTCGACCTCTCTTGCCATTTCGCGGCACCCGTGTGCGTGTCAAACTGCGAACCCGAACGATGCAGCCGTGACCGTTGGATCCGGATCATCCCTAACGTCTACAAAACATCTCCGTTTTGTCATTTGGGCTCCTAACTATTTTATTCGCGACCGTCCGATTTTAATCGGAGGACGAATACACCCTACCTAATCCCACTACCATATATACATAGACGGTCAAACCCTATTTTCTAGGATCCTCCCACATCCGGCCGCCGCCGCATTGTCTCCTTTCCCCTCGGGATCACCAGCGATCCAGCCGCTGCTCCCCACCTCCTTTTCCCGAATTCTCCATCGGGCCAATCCATGAGCCTCCTCCCGATCCACCAACAGCCACCTCCTGCCCGATCCACCCATCGATCCACCCTCCACGCCGAGCTCCTCCCTTCGCTCCTCCCTCGTCCCGTATTCGCCCGGAGCCCAGCGAGGCGCCGTTGCAGCCTCTCCGGCCAGCCGTCCCGCTCCCCTGCCTTCTTCCTCTTTCCTTCTCCGCTCTCTCCCTCGTCTCTCACGCATCTCTCTCTCTCTCATGCGTTGCGGCAAGGCCTCGTCGCCCGCCAAGTCCGCCCGGCCTGCCTTGGCTTTGTTTGGAAGGAATGGGATCCGGCGACCCCTGCGGCCGGATCCGGCGAATCCGTGCCATGCTCCTCCTCCAGCCCGCCGTGTAAATGCCATGGGCGCTGCAAGCTTCCCGTCAGCGCCACTGAGCTCCATCCCGTTCGCCCGAGTCTGCGCGTCTCGGCGCCCTCGCTTGGATCTCTCCGTCTCCGGCCGCCAGATCTTCGGCGCGGTGCCTGCTTCTTTGGTTCTGCGGCGCCGCCGTCTCTCTGCCTCCCGGCAGGGCAAGCGAGCAGCGAGTCCAGCTTCCCGTTGACCGGTGGCACTTCATGGCCCAGCTCCAGTCACTCCCGCGCCAAGGCCCAGCAAGCCGGCCTCCAAGGCCCCGCGCCTCCTGGCCCATCTTCCCCGTGGCCTGCCGCATCCCCAGATCTGGGCCTCGGCCCTTGGGTGAAACCACCCCAGCGCCCCTCTTTATTATTTTTTTCCTGTTGGGCCAAGCGGGTAGAGCCCGTGTCATTTTTTTCCCTGCGCTGTGATTTTGCTAATTATCCAGTAAATTCCAGTTTTGCAGAAAAACCCTTCATGATCATGCATTTAATAACTCCACAACCGTGCATCGGATTAAAACAACTTATATATGTAAAATGATTAGAATTTCATCTAGTTTCATAATATGCCATTTTCATCCATGTTTAAAATATTTAAAATGATGTTTGCTTAAATTTTCTCAAATGCCATGTTAAAATGATTTATTTCATAACTAAATAACCGTAACTCGGAATTTAATAAACTTTATATGTAACTGGGGTAGAATTTTGCCTAGTTTAACATGGTGCACTTTGTTTTGCTGTTTAACAACATTAAAATGGTGTTTAGTGCAGAACAGTACCTAATCCATAAATATACACATGGGGATTTCCCGGACTTGTTGTTTGTTGTTTCCGGCCTCATTTAAACTTGCCTAGGTAGGTAGTTGTGTTATGCTTCACCCCTTGCCATGTTTAACAACATTTAACATTGTTGTGTACCTAAACGAGATCAAACTAAATAACTTGTCGTGGTGTTTCATCAATATGCACCGTTGCATATTGAGCTCCACTTAATTTGTAGTGTTGTTTGTTGCACTTTGCCATGCCATGCCATGCCTCATTAAACCGGACATGCATCATACTTGTTTGCGCATCATGCCATGGTTATGTGATGGTTGTTTACTATATTGTTTGTTTCTTTCCGGGTTGCTTCTCTCATTAGCTTGGTTTAGTTCGGAGTTGTGAGGATCCATTCGACTCGTCCGCTCGTCTTCTTCATGGACTCGTTCTTCTTCCTAAGCGGGATTTCGAGCAAGATGACCGCTACCTGGATCTCACTACTATCATTGCTATGCTAGTTGCCTCGTTCTTTCGCTATGCTGCGATACCTATTACTGTTGTCCAGCCATCCCATATTGCCATGAACCTCTAACCTTTGACACCATTCCTAGCAAACCATTGTTTGGCTATGTTACCGCTTTGCTCGGCCCCTCTTATAGCGTTGCTAGTTGCGGTGAAGTTGAAGATTTCTCCATGGTGGGCAGGGTTTATGTTGGGATATCACAATATCTCTTATATTATTAATGCATCTATATACTTGGTAAAGGGTGGAAGGCTCGGCCTTATGCAGTGTTTTGTTCCACTCTTGCCGCCCTAGTTTACATCATACGGTGTTATGTTCCCGGATTTTGCGTCCCTTACGCGGTCGGGTGATTTATGGGACCCCCTTGACGGTTCGCTTTGAATAAAACTTGTCCAAAGAAGGCCCAACATTGCCTTTTACCATTTGCCTCACCACCACCTACTTTTCCCTTGGGAGTAATTAACCCAAGGGTCATCTTTATTCAGCCCCGGGCCAATGCTTGTCTAAGTGTTGGTCCAAACTAAGCGCTTTGCGGCGCCACCTCAAGAAACTTGAGGTCTGGTTTTAGTTATGCGGACTGCTCATCCGGTGTGGCACGAGGCGAGATCTGTGGCTACTATCGGGATGTCGGCACACGGGAGGCTTCTGCTGGTCTTGTTTTACCATTGTCGAAATGTCTTGATGTCTGGGATTCGAGTCGATCGGAGAGTCTCGGGTGAAGGTCTATTCGCCGATGATCGCGAGAGCTTGTCATGGGCTAAGTTGGGACACCTGCGGGTATAAACTTTCGAGAGCCGTGCCGCGGTTATGTGGCGAGATGGGAATTTGTTAATGTCGGTTGTAGACAACTTGACACATGATCCGAATTAAAGCGCATCAGCAGAGTGTGTAGCGTGATGGTCTCTTCTCGGCGGTCCGGAAGTGAACACGGTTTACGTGTTATGTTTGGCGTAAGTAGGTGTTGAGGATCACCTCTTGATCATTGCTAGCTTCACGACCGTTCCGCTTGTTTCTCTTCTCGCTCTCTTTTGCGTTGGTTAGCCACCATACTTGCTTAGTCATTGCTGCAACCTCACCACTTTACCCTTCCTTTCCCATTAAGCTTTGCTAGTCTTGATACCCATGGTAATGGGATTCTTTGAGTCCTCGTGGCTCACGGATACTTCAAAACCAGTTTGCGGTGCCTATGTTACCGGCGGTGTGAATCAAGCTCAAGGAGGAGCTCGATGAAGATCTTGCCCTTTGTGTTGTTTCGTTCTAGTTGATCAGTAGTGGAGCCCAGTTGGGGTCGATCAGGGTCCGTTTGTCGCATTTGGGGTTCTTCTTTTAATTTTGGTTCCGTAGTCGGACCTTGATTGTATCTGGATGATGTAATGCTTTATTCATGTAATTGTGTGAAGTGGCGATTGTAAGCCAACTATGTATCTTTTCCCCTTATGTATTAAATGGGTTGTGTGAAGATTACCTCACTTGCGACATTGCTTTCAATGTGGTTATGCCTCTAAGTCGTGCTTCGACACGTGGGAGATATAGCCGCATCGAGGGCGTTACAAGTTGGTAATCGAGCCTTCCCGACCTTAGGAGCCCCCACCGCTTGATCGTTTTAGTGGCGAGTTGTGTCTAGAAAAATGTTTTGAGTCATTTAGGATTATATATATCGGAGAGTTAGGAATTCTTTTTACTCCCAGTCCTTGACCTTCGGTGAGGTATCTGACGTAGAGTTTTGACTCTTCTCTTCTCAAATTTCACTAAAAAATTTTAGGATCACGCGGGTATCTTAGAATCGTTCGATGGTTTTATGATGACAACATTGTCTTGGTGCCACCTGTCATTTAGGGGTTGTGGCGGTGTCCGGGGAGTTGAGCTCCGAGGTGTTGTCGTCATAATTTTATCGTTGCAGTTCGGAATACCGAGTTTAATGCGCCGACATCGAAAATCTCTTTTATGCGGTTGTTGGTGAGATAACCCGCTAACCCGATCTTGAGGTGAGTACGGGAGTATTGCCATGACTTGTATAACGGATGCTTTTGAAGGTTGAGGTACACGATTTCGAAGGTTTCTTGGTTATGTGTTGACGGATGGATCGGTGGATGTAGGGATTGTTAGTTTGAGTGAGATATATTGCTCCTGTATCCCCAACACAGATTGCATAACCGAAAGTTTGGGAGTTTTATAGGTGGGAATTCAAGTAGCTCTTAGGATATCTTTCCGGCGGATGTATGATATGAAATTGGGGTTCGACGTCTAGTGGTCCGCCTATTCACGGTTGGTTTCTGATGGTCTCGTTGTGTCTTAAAGAGTCCTTGGCTATGCCGACTCGGGGGCGCTTCGTATGTCATGTGCCTTTGCCTTGTACATGATGGTGCTGTCTGATCGAGCCGTGTAGGCCCCACCACGAAAACTTGACGAAATCTCTATCATATGTTTGTTCCGCTTATACGCAAGCCGAATCCTTTGTTTTGTTTTATTTGTGGTATTGAGTTGCTTCCAAGTCAAATGTTGAATCCATACCTTTCCTAAGCGGTGTTCTCATATTGCTATGCGAATACTAATCCTTTTTGATCATCGAGATTGTCATGTCAATTCTTTTCCAACCGGTGCGCTTCTCTTCGAGTGGATCCCATCATTCTCCCCATCCGCAAGATCAATTCTAAGTTTTCTCAACGGTGTTTGTTTCATCCGTCCCAAGTTGTCTTTGTTTTTCCCCACCCTCCCACCCTTTTTCTTCAAGTACACAGATTTCTTAATCAAGTATCCATTTATTCATGTGAAGTCTCTTCATTCTTTTCTTTCAATGTTCTTATCTGGTGATTTCCCATGAAGATGCTCAACAGCTTCAAGTTCATCATCCTTCATTGTTGTTTCTTCTCCGGTGGATCCTATTCAAGCTTTCGATATTCATCATATTCCTCTCCTCATTTCAATGTCTTCTCATACGGTGCACCTCATTATCATTCTACTTCTCGCTATTTGTTATTCGAGTGCTCAAGATATCTCGAAGATTCGTGTTTCCACTCTGCATTCGTTCAAGCTCTTTGAGATTGGTATCTCATTCAAGTCATTTTATTCAACGGTGCAATCTCTCTTTAATATCATTCTCAGCGGTGTTTTCTTTTGAGTGGGCCCTAACCCACGGTCTTTTCGAGGATCTTACGACTCTTCTATTTTCCCGAGCTATCCTAAATTCTTCTCCAAGTTTGGCGTAAGAATGAGTTGTCATCGATCAAATGCTTTTCTCCAAGATCTTTCAAATTCTTTTCATAGTTGGCTCAACCTCTTCGCTTTTGATTCTTCCGGTGTGCCTCAATAATTCTTGGTGGTGTTTCTCGTTGTCATTCTCATCATTTGAAGACCGAAGAAGTATTTCTCTTAAATCTTGGTCCATTCTCTTCAATATTCATGGTCTCATAATTGTTTTCGATTGTGAGAATTCTTTTCTTAGCATCCGGAGCATTTCATGAGTTGTTTCCATTTCTTTCCTCCGAAGGCCATCATGTCATAATTCTTCATTCTCAGATTTGAGCTTTCATTCTCCAAATCTTACCGGTGCATCGTTCAAATATCCTCTAGTCAGTTCTTGATCTCTTTGTTCTCATGTATCTATTTTGTCTCAAGCACCTTCGTTCATTTGCTAATTCTTATCGGTGATGCACCCCTACTTCGATCATTTTCAATTCTAACGGTGGTTCTTTCAAGATCTCTCTTCCTTGCTCATCATATCAATTCATTTGTTGTTCAAATCCTACCGGTGGATCGTTGAAGACTTTTCTCAAGTTTACGCCATATCTCTCTTAATCCTTTCTACGAGAATAAGTAGTATGCCAAATCCGTTGATTGTCATCAATTTAATTGATGAGGGATAAGCATAATGTAATTCTTATTCTTGTTTCATCGAGTAAATTCAATTCTTTATTACGGAGGCCCTTAAAATTCTCGGTTTCATTTGTTTCATCTTCTCTTTTTCCCGGAGTTCCAAGCTCTAATTATCACGGAGATCCATCTAAATCATTGCAAGGATTCACCTTGTGTTTTTCAATTTCTCTTTCTTTTCATTCCTTTTGTTTACCGGAGCTCTTCATTTAGGCTCTACATGGTGGTTCATCAAGGATTTAATTCCTTCTCAAAGTTTTCATCGAGATTCTTTCCTAAGAAGCTCAAGCTTTCTTAATATGGTAATCCGGAGTGCAATTCCTTCTACCTTATCTTTTGAGATGGTGTTATATCACTCTTGACAATTTCCCTTCGTGAATCATGTTGTCAAGAATGAGGTATATTTAAATCCATCATTTTCTCTTGGTCAAGAGATCTTTTCGACCAATCAACTTCTTCGTTGGAGTTATCTTGGTATAGATTTCACCTAAAGCCTTCCCTAAGGAATATTGCTATTTGTGGTGCTTATCAATGATCCAAGTTATATCTCTATCATCTTGGTGAAGCAGTTTTCATCTCTTCGTTAATCTCAAGCAAGCAATTGTTTCCGTTAGTGGCCGGTTGTCACCTCATAATGTTGAGATGTTTCCATAAGCCCACTACAAACTTATTCTTTTTGTTGTTGGTCTTCCAACAACTCTATTCTAACCTTCTTGCAAGGATGCCTTCCAAATTCAATTGTGGTAGAAGTTGGCATTTTCTTCTCCGTCCCTTTATCCCAGTGGTCTAGCTTCTATTCTTTCGTTCCGGAGGCATTGTGATGCTGTGCTCTTCAATAATCATCTTGTTTTGTCAGGATCATGTTCTTTTCTTGCTTATCCATTTAACCGGAGTGTTGTGTCATATCTTCAAGTTCTTTCATCTTATCAAGTTTTGCCTCTCGTTTCAACCAGAGTGGTTTCGAACTCTATCTTGTCCATTAAACTCTTGATTCATGTCTTTGCAACCTTCAAGTTCTCGTAATGTTCCTTCTTCCTCTTTTCTAACGGGATTGTTTGCAATCTCGTTAATCTCTGTTGTACTCTTTCTTTCAAATTGCTCAACCTCTCAAGGTTCGTGGTTTCACTCGTTCGGCAAAGAAGCAACTTAGTTTACCTCTTCTCTTCCTCTTCCGTTTCCCTCCGGTGCCATTCTAGATCTCGGGACGAGATCCTCTCGTAGTGGTGGAGTGTTGTAACGCCCCGGATACGACTTTCCATATTCGTAACTCCGACTCTTGCCTTTTCCGGAGATGCCATATGATTTTTCTCCGTGGTTGGGTTTTTGTCTGGTGTTTTGCATTTTGTTTTGTTATGCATCTCGTCTCATCGCATCATTCGCATTGCATCGGCATCGTTTTCATAAAACTTGCATCCGCTTCGTAGTTGCGTGTCCCCCTTGCTTTTGTTGGCCGTTCGAGACCAACGGGTTTTCGAGTCCCTCTTGTCCGACCGCTTCTCTCGTTGTCTTCTTTGACTGTTGTCGGACCGCTTGTCCTTGTGGACCCCTCTCTTCTCTCTTTCTCCGAGACCGACAAAACCCCCTTGTCTTTGTCGACCTCTCTTGCCATTCGCAGCACCCGTGTGCGTGTCCAAACTGCCGAACCGAACGGTGCATGTCGTGACCGTTGGATCCGGATCATCCCTAACGTCTACAAAACATCTCCGTTTGTCATTTGGGCTCCCTAACTATTTTATTCGCGACCGTCCGATTTTAATCGGAGGGACCAGATCACCCTACCTAATCCCACTACCATATATATATAGACAGTCAAACCCTATTTTCTAGGATCCTCCTGTCCGGCCGCCGCCGCATTGTCTCCTTTCCCTCGGGATCACCGGCGATCCAGCCGCTGCTCCCCACCTCCTTTCCCGAATTCTCCATCGGGCCAATCCAGCCTCCTCCCGATCCACCAGCAGCAGCCGCCTCCTGCCCGATCCACCCATCGATCCACCCTCCACGCCGAGCTCCTCCCGCTCGCTCCTCCCTCGTCCCCGTATTCGCCCCGGAGCCCAGCAGGACGCCGTTGCCGGCCTCTCCAGCCAGGCCGTCCCCGCTCCCCTGCCTTCTTCCCCTTTCCTTCTCCGTTCTCTCCCTCGTCTCTCACGCATCTCTCTCTCTCTGTGCGTTGCAGCAAGGCCTCGTCGCCCCGCCAAGTCCGCCGGCCTGCCTTGGCTTTGTTTCGGAAGGGAATGGGATCCGGCGACCCCTGCGGCCGGATCCGGCGAATCCGTGCCATGCTCCTCCTCCAGCCCCGCCGTGTCGTCGCCATGGCCGCACGAAGCTTCCCGTCCGCGCCGCTGGAGCTCCATCCCCGTTCCGCCCGGAGTCTTGCGCGTCTCGACGCCCCTCGCTTGGATCTCTCCGTCTCGGCCGCCCGAGATCTTCGGTGCGGTGCCTGCTGCTGGTTCCTGCAGCGCCGCCGTGCCTCTGCTTCCCGACGAGACGAGCAGAACGAGCGAGTCCAGCTTCCCCGTTGACCGGTGGCACTTCGTGGCCCAGCTCCAGTCACTCCCGCGCCAAGGCCCAGCAAGCCGGCCTCCAAGGCCCCGCGCCTCCTGGCCCATCTTCCCCGTGGCCTGCCGCATCCCCAGATCTGGGCCTCAGCCCACTGGGTGAGCCACCCCCAGCGCCCCTCTTTATTATTTTTTTCCTGTTGGGCCAAGCGGGTAGAGCCCGTGTCATTTTTTTCCCTGCGCTGTGATTTTGCTAATTATCCAGTAAATTCCAGTTTTGCAGAAAAACCCTTCATGATCATGCATTTAATAACTCCACAACCGTGCATCGGATTAAAACAACTTATATATGTAAAATGATTAGAATTTCATCTAGTTTCATAATATGCCATTTTCATCCATGTTTAAAATATTTAAAATGATGTTTGCTTAAATTTTCTCAAATGCCATGTTAAAATGATTTATTTCATAACTAAATAACCGTAACTCGGAATTTAATAAACTTTATATGTAAATGGGGTAGAATTTTGCCTAGTTTAACATGGTGCACTTTGTTTTGCTGTTTAACAACATTAAAATGGTGTTTAGTGCAGAACAGTACCTAATCCATAAATATACACATGGGGATTTCCCGGACTTGTTGTTTGTTGTTTCCGGCCTCATTTAAACTTGCCTAGGTAGGTAGTTGTGTTATGCTTCACCCCTTGCCATGTTTAACAACATTTAACATTGTTGTGTACCTAAACGAGATCAAACTAAATAACTTGTCGTGGTGTTTCATCAATATGCACCGTTGCATATTGAGCTCCACTTAATTTGTAGTGTTGTTTGTTGCACTTTGCCATGCCATGCCATGCCTCATTAAACCGGACATGCATCATACTTGTTTGCGCATCATGCCATGGTTATGTGATGGTTGTTTACTATATTGTTTGTTTCTTTCCGGGTTGCTTCTCTCATTAGCTTCGGTTTCGTTCCGGAGTTGTGAGGATCCATTCGACTACGTCCGTTCGTCTTCTTCATGGACTCGTTCTTCTTCCTAGCGGGATTTCAGGCAAGATGACCGCTACCCTGGATCTCACTACTATCATTGCTATGCTAGTTGCCTCGTTCTTTCGCTATGCTGCGATACCTATTACCTGTTTGTCCAGCCATCCCATATTGCCATGAACCTCTAACCTTTGACACCATTCCTAGCAAACCATTGTTTGGCTATGTTACCGCTTTGCTCAGCCCCTCTTATAGCGTTGCTAGTTGTAGGTGAAGTTGAAGATTTCTCCATGGTGGACAGGGTTTATGTTGGGATATCACAATATCTCTTATATTATTAATGCATCTATATACTTGGTAAAGGGTGGAAGGCTCGGCCTTATGCAGTGTTTTGTTCCACTCTTGCCGCCTAGTTTCCGTCATACCGGTGTTATGTTCCCGGATTTTGCGTCCCTTACGCGGTCGGGTGATTTATGGGACCCCTTGACAGTTCGCTTTGAATAAAACTTGTCCAAAAAGGCCCAACATTGCCTTTTACCATTTGCCTCACCACCACCTACTTTTCCTTGGGAGTAATTAACCCAAGGGTCATCTTTATTCAGCCCCGGGCCAATGCTTGTCTAAGTGTTGGTCCAAACTAGAGCGCTTTGCGCGCCACCTCAAGGAAACTTGAGGTCTGGTTTTAGTTATACGGACTGCTCATCCGGTTGTGGCACGAGGCGAGATCTGGCGGCTACTATCGGGATGTCGGCACCGGGAGGCTTTGCTGGTCTTGTTTTACCATTGTCGAAATGTCTTCATGTCACGGGATTCCGAGTCGATCGGAGAGTCTCGGGTGAAGGTCTATTCGCCGATGATCGCGAGAGCTTGTCATGGGCTAAGTTGGGACACCCTGCAGGTATAAACTTTCGAGAGCCGTGCCCGCGTTATGTGGCAGATGGGAATTTGTTAATGTCGGTTGTAGACAACTTGACACATGATCCGAATTAAAGCGCATCAACCGAGTGTGTAGCCGTGATGGTCTCTTCTCGGGAGTCCGGAAGTGAACACGGTTTACGTGTTATGTTTGGCGTAAGTAGGTGTTCAGGATCACCTCTTGATCATTGCTAGCTTCACGACCGTTCCGCTTGTTTCTCTTCTCGCTCTCTTTTGCGTTGGTTAGCCACCATACTTGCTTAGTCGCTGCTGCAACCTCACCACTTTACCCTTCCTTTCCCATTAAGCTTTGCTAGTCTTGATACCCATGGTAATGGGATTGTTTGAGTCCTCGTGGCTCACGGATACTTCAAAACCAGTTTGCGGTGCCTATGTTACCGGCGGTGACGAATCAAGCTCAAGGAGGAGCTCGATGAAGATCTTGCCCTTTGTGTTGTTTCGTTCTAGTTGATCGATAGTGGAGCCAGTTAGGGTCGATCGAGTCCGTTTATGCGCATTTGGGGTTCTTCTTTTATTTTGGTTCCGTAGTCGGACCTTGATTGTATCTGGATGATGTAATGCTTTATTCATGTAATTGTGTGAAGTGGCGATTGTAAGCCAACTATGTATCTTTTCCCCTTATGTATTAAATGGGTTGTGTGAAGATTACCTCACTTGCGACATTGCTTTCAATGCGGTTATGCCTCTAAGTCGTGCTTCGACACGTGGGAGATATAGCCGCATCGAGGGCGTTACACTCCTGTGCCCCACCGCGGCGTCCAAATCGGACACAACATGAAGGAGGAGCCGACATCTGCGCCATGCAACCATGACATCTAGGTCGAATGCCCCAAGAAGGAGCAGGCAGCACTATCCTTGTCGCGTCGGCAGTCAGGCAGCTAGTGGCTCTCAGTCACCGTGAAGGAGGATCCCTCCACCTGGCGTCCTCAAGGACAACAAATGCCTCGCCGAGGCAGAGCGATGGGAGCGATGCAATGCGGCGCGCTGGGTGACATTCGCGAAGTCAGACGTTGCGCCGACCGGGGTACTTGTGGACCCCGCGCTTGCGGAGGCTTGGGCCCTGGATCAGTCTAGAACCACCAAGCAGACCGTCGCACGCCATCGACACCAGCTCAGCAACCAGCTCCACCAAGTGGGGTTGTCCGAGTCTGACTGCTTCTCCTTGCTCCAAGGGAAGGGTGGGCGGCACAAGGAGGAGTTCGCGGTCAGTCGTCGATGTCAGTTGAAGGCTACCGAGGGTCTGCGCCAAGCGGAGGCAGTCAAACGGTGAGCGCGCTGTGGCCACTGGGTAGTGATGTTGTTATGCCTGGAGGGTCTTGTTCCATTGGAAGGACGAACATAACAACTCCAAGGACAACAACAATGGTGGCACGGATGATGCTGAAGCGACGACACGAACGACGAGAGAGGTCCCGGTGGCCAAGACGACCATGCCTACGTGGTCACCGTCTGGTACCTTGTTTAGTTTAGGTTAAAATTAGTTTGTACTTTAAAATTTTGACCGTTTGATGGTAAATATATCAAAATTTAATAAATGCCTAAACTGAAACAAACATTTGATACCCATGAACATATCCGCGTTGGAGTTACCCTTATCTTATAACTTTATATTTCTCCATTCAACTAGAAAGACCAATGACTGCATCATCACGACTAGAACCAATTACCATTGTCAGCATCTTCAAGTGACATGCGTGTGAAGATAGACAAGGGTCTTGTGGTGGACACGACGTCATTGACTTGGACCTGAGCAGTGGCTACCTCTCTCGATTGGAAGGCCGGCCCCGCCTCACGGCACGTGTCACCCGACACACGCCAAATGGAAGGTACGCCGACACCTGAGGACCCACCTGTCAAACGCTACACGGACTCTCGCCTGGATTCCTCACTCTCAAGAGAAAGCAAAAGACCCACTTGCCTATTTTGTCTTTTTATGGGCGCTTGGCTGGCCTCTTGTTCTTTTGTGGTGGCATGCATAGAAGATATACACTTGGGGCTGCGCTCACATGTCACGCGGGCCCCAACATGGCAACGTCCAACACACGGAAGAGAAGATATTGTGGTCCACACTGGAAAGCTACTGACCCTTTCCTAGAAACTTCCTTTTCACCTTTCGTTTGGAACTATACTAGGAGAGTTTTTTTTAAGGAAACGATGAGAGTTATGAACGGATGGACAAGCAGACACCAAGAAAAGTTGTTGATTCCAGATACTGGTCAAGGTAACAACGTGGAGCGAATTTTTTTAAAAAAAACGTAGAGAGAGAGAGAAGTGATCAGACATATCATAACTTATATGGTCGGACCATACAAATTATCGTAGTAGTAGTATTTTTCTTCTCAATTGTTTGTAGTTGATAAAATAGGCATCCATATAATTATATTTGGAAATGTAATATCAAATAGGGAATAACAAAAATGGATAACTACTGGTTGAGCAAAGTACATAAATGGGAAGTACAATCGTGTGACATATTTGCCTGTCATGTGGGGCCACGCGACCTATGCGCGGCATGCGTTGTCATGCCAATCCGAGTTTCGTTGCTTCCTTCTGGTTCCACCGATTCACGACCATGAGCACATCTTAATGTCTTGATTCACATGGTTCCAACGGCCTAACTAACTGGAAGTCTTGCACTCTTGCTGCATATCTTTTTTCATAAATGAGTGAACTCTTCTGTTTGTTTCTTTTTTGTCTATTGTAGAGGCCTAATTAATAGTAACAAGTAATGGGTGGTCTGAGTTGATTAACAATATTTGGATGCCTAAACATTAATATTTGGAAACTTCAGGGAGTGGATTTTAATTTGACTATTAAGTGGATTTTAATTTGCACTCCTGCTTCTTATATTTAGTTCCCAAAAAGTGCATTCAAAAGTTTAAAACACCAAATGCCTATTTCTTATTACCTTCCTTTTTACTCCCTCTGTCCCACAATATAAGAGCGTTCTTTAACCTATGTTAGCTTGAAAAATGATCTTATATCGTGGGAGGGAGGGAGTACATAACATGTGAAGTTGGGACTGAAAAAGAAAGAAAAAATGCATCGAAGAAAAAACATCTTTACACTAATACAACCACACTACCTTGTTAATGCACACTCGCTAACTAAGGCAAGAGTTTGCTATCGCAAATCTCTATTGCTTTTGGATCTTCAAGCGAAGCCACTGTCGTTTCCATCATATATATATGCCTCATCCTTCCATGTTAGAACCTAATGTGCACCTTGTCACGCGGTTTTTCACTCCACTTTTTTCTTACTTGATTGTCTATTGTTGTGGGGACGTGCATTGTCCTCCCATGTTGGAGACAGTACGTTAATATGGTTGGCCGCTCGTCAAAATCTGGCATGGAGCCAATGGGGTGGCCACACATTGGCAACTAATTAAGAATACACATTCTTTCTGGTGAACACATTTGACATGATAAAACTTACATAATCTTATTAGACAAAACATAATCTAGCGTTGAAGGAGTGGTTTTCATGATCTTTTACTTTTCTGGAGTAGATTTGATTATTGAGTAGTTGATTGCCATGTATTTTAAAAATGGTTTAGTTACTTGAGCCCACATGAGAAGAGCCAAGTAAGGTGGGGGGGGGGGGTGGGGAATGAGGTTGCGGAGACGCCTTCGGCCACGAAAGTAGTGAATGTGATGGGTCGACGCTACTTCCAGTTGTTGAAACCAAAATTTTCGGCCCAACAATATAGGCGCCAAATACGATGGGCCGTTAGGAGTATGTGTCAATATCAACACCCGAAGCGGTTCGCCTTTATGGCTGGGCCTAATTTTTTTTTTTGAAAACATGAATGTATCTATAAGTTGCCGCCAAAAAGTGCACCACCGCTAAGAAAATGCAGCGTAGAAACATAGCACGGTATAGTTACCAAGCAAACCACATGGTGAATGTGGTTAGGTATTTGAAAATCAAATATGGAACAAACAGTCACAAAACTAACAACCGAATTGGGCATTGCCACTGTCACGACCAGTTAAATTTGCAAAACAAATGTATTCTTCCAAAAATATAGCCAAGAAAGGTACTAGGCCATGAATAGAAATAAAAAATGTAAAAAATTAATCAAGTAAAGCCATCCGATTCTCGCAGTCTAGCCCCTTCAGTTTTCTCTTATCACTCCCGAGTCGTCGTCGCTTCGTCTTTTTAATGATGCTACTAAGCCTTCACTATTCGGCGCATTCCATTTTCACACCGACTCCACATCCTCTGCTCCCACAGAGGCAGGGCCTCGTCGGCGACTAGTCGGAGATGGCCTTCCATCGCCAGAGAACACTGTGCTTCACAACCATTGTCACCTTATTCCTCCTCCACCATATCGCCGCCGCTTTCTCCTCGCTAGTCCAAGAACATGATAGGTCGGCTCTCCTCCAACTCATGAACGGACTCTCCTCCGGCTGCGGCGACGTCCCTGGCTACTGGTCACCGGACTCAGGCGTTCAACACTGCTCCTGGAAGGAGGTGAGATGCGACATGCGGTCCCGGGTTGTCGCCATCTCCCTCCCTTCCCAACCCAGCCGGCGCCTCGCCGGGGTGTTGTCACCGGCGGTGGCCGGCCTCACCGATCTCAAAGTACTTTCTCTACCCTCCCGAGGGCTCCGCGGAGAGATACCTGGTGCGTTATGGCGGCTGCAGAACCTGGAGGTCCTCAACCTCGCGGGCAACTCCCTCCGCGGCTCCCTTCCGGCCATCTTCCCCAAGGGGCTGCAGAGTTTGGACCTTTCTGGCAACCAGCTCTCCGGGAGAATCCCTCCCGGTCTCGGGGACTGCTCGCGGCTCCGGCGGCTCCGGATGTCTTCCAATTCGCTGGATGGTTTCATCCCTCCGCAGATTGGGAGGCTTGCCGAGTTGCGGGTCTTGGAATTGTCCGGGAACAGACTAGCCGGTGGCGTTCCGCCGGAGCTCCGGCATTGCAGTTACCTTGTCAAGATGGACCTCGGCAGAAATTTACTCCATGGGCAAGTGCCTTCCTCCATTCTCAAGGAGCTCAAGAAGTTGAGGTTTCTGTCATTAGCTGGGAACAATTTCAGTGGTGAGATACCATCCGGTCTGGGTCAGCTGAGATCACTCAGGGTGCTAAATTTGTCCTCAAATTCTCTGTCAGGAGTGGTTCCCATTGATCTCGTGGCACTGAGAGATGACACAGTTCTACTCCTTGACGGTAATCTGCTCCCTGCGAAGGTTTCCGCTCCTATGCCATCACCTCAAATGGATGAGATTTCCCAAGTGACAGCTGATAGTTCAGGGGTAGGTCCACCACCCCACTCTGCTGAAGTATTTACAGTCATCCCCCAATACAAAAGCACCTGGGTACTTACCGAGGCAAACCGAGGCACCCCGCCTGATGGCAGCGGCAATGTTGGTCATCTGAAGACCATAGAGATTGTTGCAATAGCTTTGGTTTTAGTCGTCATTGTTGCCCTTTTAGTTGTGGCCACCATATACGTTTTCAAAAGGAGAAGACGGACCCCGAGACAACCAAGGCGCACTGGCACTGGCGCTGGCACTAGCGCTGGCACTAGAAGGGAGAGGGAGGTGAAGGTTTTTGATGGCGTTGACATTGGAGCTTCCCTAACTTACGAGGCAATTGTCCGGGCCACTGGAAATTTTAACGCAAGCAACTGCATCGGCTTTGGCGGCTTTGGCGCGACGTATAAAGCTGAGGTTGCACCTGGAGTTTTGGTGGCAGTAAAGAGGCTTTCTATTGGGAGGCAACACGGTGCCAAGCAGTTCCAAGCAGAAGTTGAAACCCTTGGGCGGCGTCGCCATCCTAATCTTGTCACTCTCATGGGGTACCATATCAGTGACCAAGAGACATTCCTGATATACAACTATTTGCCAGGTGGAAACTTGGAGAGGTTCATACAGGAGAGAACTAAGAGGCAAATTGGTTGGAGAGTGCTCCACAAAATTGCTCTGGATATTGCTCATGCTCTTGCTTTCATGCATGATGAGTGCTCCCCCCGCATTCTGCACCGAGATGTTAAGCCAAGCAACATATTGCTCGACAATGACTTCAATGCATATCTCTCCGATTTTGGATTAGCAAAACTTCTTCGCAACTCACAAACTCATACAACCACAAGTGTTGCTGGTACTTTTGGTTATGTCGCGCCGGAGTATGCAATGACATGCCGTGTGTCTGATAAAGCAGATGTTTATAGCTATGGGGTTCTGCTTCTTGAACTGATCTCGGATAAGAAAGTACTTGATCCATCGTTCTCTCCATATGGAAATGGTTTCAACATTATTAGCTGGGCTAATAAGCTAATCCAAAGCGGTAGAGTTTCCGAGTTCTTCGTTGAGGGCTTGTGGAATAAGGCCCCACATGATGACCTGGTTGAGATTATGAACCTGGGGGTCCTGTGCACTGTGGAGTCTCTTTCTTCTAGGCCCAAAATGAAACATGTTGTTCGCCGTCTAAGAGAACTCCGTCCACCTTCTTACTAGGGAAGAACAAGAATGGTGGTAAGAAGCACTTGTTACATGGACTATTTTTATCCACTTCTTATCCATGGACGATTAAGTTAGTTTACTTTGGATAGATTGGATGCTTATACCTATGTTGATGTGATAATACTCAAAGGAAAGTTCCAGTACTGATTTCCTTCTTATACCATCATACAACGTTGATTCCTGTGCCAGTATGTAGTGTCCTATGGTTAGTGCGTCAGTTTTAAAAAGTAGAGCATCTTTCCTTCTAAGTTTTCATAAATGTGTTATATTAGTAAAATCACCCGTACAGGTGTGAATAATCTCTATGGTCTTCTTTTCTTTTCGGCTTCTAGAGTATTGTGCAATATATTTATAAGGACCTTCCCTTATCGAATTTTGCAAATAAAATTTAGGCTGCCCTATGTGTTCACTGGAGAAAGAAGCAAGTTTGGATGACAAGAATTTGTTTCTCAAAGCAGATGGCTGTGCAAGAAACTGACATAGTACCCTGTCGCTCCTTGGTAATGCGGTAGAGAGAAAAGGCTGGTAGAAAAAGAGAAATTGAGCTTTCAGGAAGAAAATTCACGTGGGCTAATGCGCTGCCTAATCCAACGTACGAGAAGTTGGATCGGGTTCTCGCTAGTGTCGCTTGGGAACAGAAGTTTCCCGTAGTGACTGTTCAGGCGCTCTCTCGTGGGATCTCTGATCACACACCGTTGTTGCTTGATTCTGGCGGGGCAACTTATTCGGGAAACAAAAATGTCTTCTCTTTCGAGATGGCGTGGTTTGAAAGAGAAGGCTTTTTGGATCTTGTTGCCAGAGAATGGGCGAAAGAGGTAGGAGGTAGAAGTGCCATTGAACGGTGGCAGAACAAGATTAGGCATCTCCGTAGCTTCCTTCGTGGGTGGGCTAAACATCTAGGTGGAATGTATAAGGTTGAGAAGGAACGGCTCCTTTCACTTATAACAACATTAGATGTCAAAGCTGAAACTACATGTCGGAACCCATTGAGCTTCATATTAAGCATGAGGCTGAGATGAGGTGAAGGAACTGCTCGGGAGGAAGAATTAAAGTGGGCATTACAGGCAAAGGTGAGAAAAGTTGTCGAGGGGATGCGAACACTCGGTTCTTCCACATGATCGCTAATGGCAAGCATAGGAAGAAGAGGATTTTCCGCTTGGAGCAAGAGGAGGGTACTATTGTTGGCCAAGACAATCGAAAACTTACATTCTTGAATATTACAAAAGATTGTTTGGACCACGGAGGAGAGTAATGTATCCTGGATGAGTCTAGGGTCGATATCCCTCAACTTTCTTGATGGAGAACGATGTGTTAACAGCCCTTTCACGGAAAAGGAAGTTTTCGAGCGATTGCCAATATGAAATGTAACAAGGCACGGGGCGGATGGTTTCCAGCTGAGTTTTACAAGAAGTGTTGGCATATTATCAAAGGGACTGATGCCAATGTTCCATGATTTGTTCTCGGGACATTTGCAGCTGTTCCAACTGAATTTTAGTGCGATAACGTTATTGCCTAAGAAAACCGATGCCGTCAAAATTGAGCAATTTGCCGATCGCCCTCTTGAATGTCGGTTTCAAAATATTTACCAAGGTTGGTACTATAAGATCGACTCGAGATAGCTCACGCTGTGGTTCAACCTTCACAAACGGCTTTCATGCGGATAGGAACATCCTAGAGGGGTTGTGGTCTTACATGAAACGCTTCATGAAATGCACAGAAAAAACTAGATGGGGTTATTTTCAAAGTGGATTTGAGAAGGCTTACGACAAGGTCAAATGGCGTTCCTCCGACAAGCTTTAAGAATGAAGGGTTTTGATGGTAGCGGAGACAACAGTGGGTTTGTTCACGCAAAGGGGCGTTGGCATTAAGGTCGATGATGACATAGGCCACTATTTCGAGCGCATAAAGGGCTGCTGACAGGCGATCCTATGTCACCCATTTTGTTCAATATTGTGGTTGATATGTTAGCGATCCTGATTGGGAGGGCCAAAGAGGCTGGTCGGTGGAGGGAGTGGTGCCTCATCCGGTTGATGGTGGTTTATCTATCCCTGCAATGTTGACGATACAATCATTTTATGGAACATGATTTGGCCAAGGCTAGGAACATGAAACTAGTTTTGTGCCTTTTGAACAATTGTCGGTGAAGATTAACTTCCATAAGAGTGAGTTATTACATTTGGTAGAGCCAATGACGAAAAGGAAGCTTATACACAATTGTTCGGATGTGAGAGTGGGTCTCTTCCTTTCTCTTACCTTGGGATTCGATACACTATCGCAAGTTAACGAATCTTGAGTGGAAGAGCATCGAGGATAGATTTGAGAAGAAACTAAGTTGTTGGAAAGGAAAACTCATGTCTTATGGAGGCGGTTGATTCTCATTAACTCGGTGCTAACGAGTTTACCTATGTTTCGCTATCTTTCTTGAAGTACCAATTGGGGTGAGGAAGAGACTAGACTTCTATCGCTCTCGCTTCTTACGGCGAGTGATGAATCCAAGAGGAAGTATAGATTGGCCAAATGGGATATTATTTGCGAACCGAAAGAACAAGGAGGACTTGGCATTGAAAATCTTGAAGTCAAAAATAAGTGTCTCTGTGTAAGTGGCTGTTTAAGCTGTCTTACGAGACAGAGGCAACTTGGCGCAGATCTTCACGGAGTAAATATCTCTACTCAAAGACCTTATCCCAGGTCACTATGAGACCTCTGACTCGCCGTTACGGAAAGGACTAATGAGGCTAAATCAGCTTTCTTTAACGAGCGAAATGCATTGTTGGGAATGGAGCGATCTGCGATTACGGGAGGATCGTGGCTGGGTGACACGCCTCACGCTTCTCAATATCCAACGCTGTATCGTATTGTCCAAATAGGGATGCCCTCGTGGCCACAGATTTTGCGAGCGATTCCTCTTAACATCCAGTTTGAAGAGTGCTTGCTGGACCGAGATGGGAAGCATGGCTTCACTTGGTCCGTAGGCTAATGGACGTCTGACTAAATACTCAGCCCGACCAGTTGTTTTGAAACTAACTAGAAATGGGCGTTCAACGTCAAGTCGATGTATCTTGACATTATTAATACATCTGTGATACCTCGTCCAAGGTAGTGCGGAGCGTGAAGGTTCCTTTGAAAATTAAGGTGTTTATGTGGTTTGTGCATAAGCAGGTAATTCTTACAAAGGACAATCTAGTTAAGCGCAATGGACAGGACCTACTAGGTGTAACTTCGTGATCGGGATGAGTCTATCAAACATTTATTTTTGATTGCCCGTTGGCACAAGGGTTGTGGCGCACGTGCAAATTGCCTTTAATATTACTCCACCAAGATCGGTTAACACGCTTTTTGGGCGTGGTTGCTCGGGGCGGGGCCAAACAGCCGACAAATTCGTGTAGGAGTATGTGCGATATTATGGGCAATATGGGCTGTAGGAATGACTTGGTTTTAACGAATATCAAATACTCATTTTTGCGGTGTTGTTCCGGCCCCGGCGCTGATCCGTGCTTGGTCCTTACTCACTCCGGCGGAGGCGAGGAGCGTTTGGTTCTTGGATCTCTCCGATGGGAGGCGGTTCTTGTGGATATCTTCACCGGTTTGGATGGCGATCATGTAATAGGATAGGGATCTAGTTTACCTACCTCATATTATGCCAGCCGGTTTGTGGCTTATCCCGTTTGTGTTATTTCGCTGCTCTGTGTGAGCTCTGCGATACCTCTGCTCTTTTGTTTGTAAGACTTTTGTTCTGGACCACCTTTTTTATTAATAAGAGAGGCCGTATGCATCAGTCTGATGCAGAGGCCGGGGTAAAACCCCTTTTCCAAAAAAAAAAAAAAAAAAAAAAACTGATGGATTGACTAGCGCGTAACTTAGTATGCAGGAATCATTTTTCCAAAATAAAGTGTCAGTGGTGGCACTGGTGAAAAAGGAACATCTTTGGTAGTCACACCTAGAAAAGAAAAAGCCTCTTTTTGGTTGTATTTTTGAAGCTGCACATAATTGGTCATCGATGTGGTATATATATTTTCCGCATTATTCAAGGAAAATCTCTCTTTGATCCTGAACATGCCTGGCTGTCAAAATCATTTGATGGTTCAGCATAAGATGTGCGCTCTATTTATGGGGGGAAATCTGAAATAATTGTGTCTCTAGTTTCATAATGTTGCATCCAGATAGAGATAGTCATGGTTACCTTTATCAGTGACTGATGCCGTCTTTACTGGCATGTGCCATTTCTTGTATGCAGTTCACCAGGGCTTGTGGCGCAGTGGTGGGTCGTCTGTTCCGCATAGCAGCGATTCGAGGACAAGATGGACATATGCCCTGTGTTATAGGAACACCCTTAGTATGGTTAGCAGGATAATAATAAGGCCTCTTTTGTGTTCCTTTGTGGTGTGAAGAGGTCTAAACATGTTTACTCCCCCACCAACAAACACCGTCTTGTTATCGGTGGTACCGTTGTGATCGAATTTGTTGGTCGTTAAATGTGCTCCGCAACCAAGGTTCTATGTCTGTTGCAGGGATGAAAAATATGAGTGGCAGCCTTGCTGAAAGGTCTGGGTTCTGGTGGTCTTCTCTCAGTCTCAGGCAGTGACGCTTGTGGACATGAAGAACAAGGTAAATGAATTGGTCGGGTCCAGGTGGAAACGAAAAAAAGAAGATGCAAAAGGTGAAAGTA
Organism: Aegilops speltoides; assembly: GCA_021437245.1. Classification (NCBI taxonomy): domain Eukaryota; kingdom Viridiplantae; phylum Streptophyta; class Magnoliopsida; order Poales; family Poaceae; genus Aegilops; species Aegilops speltoides. Next base: position 305,823,490 of record CM038142.1, on the reverse strand, counting down.
GCACGTAGACTTGGGTTAGTGGTGCACCAGCAGGTAGACTTGGGTTGGGGAAAATACCCGATGCTGAGGAGGCATATCATCGAACAGCTCACGGTTCACCGCGTTGGAGTAGTCCAGCTGCTAGTGTTCATTGTGTGGAGAACTGGAGACCCAGCCGGAGACGATGAAAGCAGAGACGCAGGCGTGGTCATGTAGATAGAGAGGGACTGGGCTGGAGTGGGCCAATTCTAAGGGCAGCACCACGATCGACGTCGACTTCCAGAGCCCTTTGGAGGAAGGGACGGTATTGGAAGCTTCGTCGACAAATCAACAGTTGTGGAAAGCCCTTTGTGCTACAGGACAATAGCATTTCCCTGCGTCACGCCGGGATGTGGAGCTCGAACTTCACGGAAGTGGCATTGGGAAGAAGAAGAAGAAGTAGGCAGGGAGAGGAAAGCTTAGGGAAAGTAGTGTCTTTACAATGATCATTCCTATCCTCGCATACACGCAACCCTCGCTTAGGTGACCGTTACAAGCCCACATGGGCTGGGCTGCTTCAGCCAGGGCTCACGCCATGGGCCAGGCCCAGGTCATAGCATACCCCCTCCTCTTAAAGAACAGTTCGCCCTCACCGTTGTTTCTAAAAAAGAAAACTCGCCCTCACTGTTCATCACCACGCCATTGTTGCTGCAGCCGTACCACTGGACCATTGCCACGTAGCCATGGATAGTGGCAATCCGCTCCAAGCTATCTTCCACTGTGTGCGAGTATTACCTCCCACCCGCATCAGTAGGGGCAGCAACACTTGAGCCGGCTTGGATATCTTTTCACCAAGGAGGAACAAAGAATCTGAAATGTCTGAACCAGGAACCGGTGGGTCTGCAAGTTTGAGTAAGGTAACATATAAGGATCTACCATAGGATGAATCTTGCTTGAAGTGGTAATGCCAAGCGATAAGCCACCTCACCCACACGAGCAGTGATCTGGTAGGGTCCAAAATATTTGAATCCCAACTTGTGATTGGAACGACGAACCACCGACTGCTGAACAAACGGTTGGAGATTCAGAAATACCCGGTCACCCACCTGAAATTGCATGTTTGAGCGCTTATTGTCCTCATGGAATTTCATACATTGCTAAGCGCGCAATAGGTGTTCCCGAATCAGCCCTTGAATCAAATTGTGTTCAGCTAACCATCCAGACAAGTCAGTGGACAAGGAATTCTGTAAGTTAGAAATGCCCAAGTGTCGAGGCTGATATCCATAGAGAACCTAGGAGGGTGTTGTTTCCAAAGCTGAATAATAGTGTGTGTTGTACCAGTACTTTTCTTTGGAGTGGAATTTTTCAGTCTGTCCATCTGTTTGAGGATGACTTGCTGAGCTCATGTTCATCTTTGTGTAAGTGAGCCTGCATAACTCTTTGCCACAGAGTGCTGGTGAAATGGGATCTCTATTAGTTAGGATTTGCGGAAGTCCATGCAACTTCTAGATGTTGTCCACATACAACTTAGCTACTTGGAGACCCGAAAAAGGATGGGACGGTGGTATATGGTGAACTTATCAATGGCAACTAAGATTGTGTCAAAGTTTTCACTCTAGTTGTCAATATTTGGGGTCTAGTTGTCAAGTTGCCCCCCTCCCTCCTTCGCGACCACGTTGCCCCCGCAGGCGACCGGCTGCATCCCTGGCGCCTCCCCCTCGAGCCCTCTCCCTTTACTCCCTTCCCGCCGCCGTCGCTGGCGTCTGATGCCGGGCCAGGCCCGTCGGCGCCTTGCGCCTGCCCTCGCCTTCCCTCTCGATGACGCGCTGACGAGGGGCAAAGCGGAGCCGTAGGGTGTGCCTAGGCAGCGGCGGTCCGATGCGGCGGCGGGGTGGTCTGTCGCGATTGCGGGTGATCTGCTGGGCGGCGGCGCTACCGTTGGGGGCGGGGTGGCGCGATCTGGTGGTGCCCACTCGGCCCAAATCCGGGCCCTTGGGGGCCCAACTGGGTCTGGGCAGGCCAGCGGCAGGGCGTGTCAATGGCATGGCTTCCAGGAGGCGGAGGAGCAGTGTTCGGCTGGTGGGTGGTGGCGGCGTTGGCGCTGGCCTGCTGCAGCGTGGCAGACGGGGCTTTGCGGGCCCGATTTGGGCCTGGCTGGGCCCGGGTGGCCTGGTATGCCCTTGTTGCCGCATCCGGACGGTGACCGTGACAGTGCTGGAGACACGGGCCTCCCGCACAAGGCGGTGGAGGTGGTTCCCTCCCACGTGGCTCCAGTGTTGCCGCTCCTAATTCCTGGCGCTCCTCTCTCCGTTCTAGGCCTCGTGGTGGTGTTCTCAATGAGGCAGCGTGGGTGGCATCAAGATCGCAGTGGCGCATGCTGGTGGGTGGCAAGTTGGCTGGCTGCCTTCGGGTCGGTTGGGCTGTGGAGTTTGGGGTGCGGGAGAAATCCCCGCCGGTTCATCAGGCACCGACGCGGTGATGCTTGCGGGTGCCGCCATTCCTTCCTGAAGGGTGTCGGTGGTGTCCATCCCCCACTTCCCTCTGCGTGCCATAGGAAACCCTAGGATATGTCCGGGCAGCAGCGTCATTGGCGTCGCATTCCTTCTTGGAGGTGATGCTTGGTACGTGGCGGTTAGGACCCTTGGACTGTGGTGGGACGAATCTGGAGGGCGCAGTGGTTTCGGGTCATCCACGCTTTATCGAGCTGCCATTGTTGGCATTTATTTCTTCTTTCTTTCCCCCTTTTTTGGGGCTTGATGTGCTGCTCGCCCCAACAGTTCCCTTCGATGAAATCCATACTAACCAGATTCAAGTCCTCTTTGGGTATGGGAAGTGGACTCAATAACCCTGGTTTCTTGATGTGCTCAGACTTGGCTTGTTTGCATACGGTACAGTTCTGAAAGGCTTGTATGTCATGTTTCATTGCAAGCCAACCAAACAACCCTTTAATGTGCTGATAAGTGGCTTGAAAACCTGAATGTGCACCAATACCACTAGTATGTAAAGAGAGCGTAATTGCCTGATGTGCTTCATTATTATGATTCAGCCAAATTCTGTCTTTGTACCTGATGACCCCATTGACAAGAGAGAGTAGCCTTTGTCATTTATTCCTGCAAGTGCCAATTTCTGAAACAATTCTTTGTCTACAGGATATTGTTGATAGCCTTCTTACCATAGATAGCCACATGGGTGTCCAAAAGGAAATGGCAGCCAATTCCATAGGTGTAGGGGGCCTTAATAGAGCATCACCTGCAGCATTATCCAAAACTTTTCTATAGACAATGTTATATTGGGTCCCCAATAGTTTGAGAAATGCCTTATGTTGCATAGAAGATGATCTTGCAAATGTATCAAGCTTTTGTGATTAGTAGAAATGGTGAAAGGTGCATGTTGTAAGTATGACTTCCATGTATCTACCTTTTCATGTGTGGATAGGGCCCGAGACTTAGAGCATTTCCAGCCGTTGGCCCCCTAGGGGGCTCGAAAAATCGCCGCCTGGGGGTGACCCGGTGCTAAAAATCGGCTTGTGGGCGATCGGGTTCCCAGCCGCCGCCCCCAGGGTCGCCCCCAGACGCCCTTTTTAAACTTTTTTGAAAATAAAATCAGCTAAAATTCAGCAAACATGAAAAGATTCAGCAAACAGGACATAAACTACGACGTTCTACATTTTTTTACAGAAAACATGAAATTTACTAAAAAAACAAAGAGCCGCGACTACAGGCCAAAGAACTCGCTAAACGCGACGATGTCACCGTTGTCGCCGCCGCCGTCATCGTCCTTCTCCTTCTTCACGCTGTTGGACCCCTGCCCGGGGTCGCCCAGGCGGACAGGGTTGGCTGGTGGCGGCTGATACGTCTTCGTCGTATCTATAATTTTGATTGTTCCATGCCAATATTCCACAAATTTTACATACTTTTGGCAACTTTTCATACTATTTTTGGGACTAACATATTGATCTAGTGCACAATGCCAGTTCATGTTTGTTGCATCTTTTTTATTTCGCAGAAAATCCATATCAAACGGAGTCCAAACGCGATAAAAACTTACGAAGATTTTTTTTGGAATATATGTGATTTTGGTGAAAAAGAATCAACGCGAGACAATGCCCGAGGAGTCCACGAGACAGGGGGCGCCCCTGAGCCTCGTGGCCACTCTGTAAGGCAGTTTGTGCCCTTCTTTCACCGCAAGAAAGCTAATATCCGGATAGCAATTGTGTTAAAAATTTAGCCCAATCGGAGTTACGGATCTGCGAGAATTTAAGAAACGGTGAAAGGCCGGAATCTGGGAACGTAGAAACGGAAGGAAACACAGAGAGAGAGATCCAATCTCGGAGGGGCTCTCACCCCTCCACCGCCATGGAGGCCATGGACCAGAGGTTAAACCCTTCTCCCATCTAGGGGGAAGGTCAAGGAAGAAGAAGAAGGAGGGGACTCTCTCCCCTTCTCTCCCGGTGGCACCGGAACACCGCCGGGGCCATCATCGAACGACGATCTACACCAACAACTTCGCCGCCGTCATCACCAACTCTCTCCCCCTTTATGCAGAGGTGTAACACCACTTCTTCCCACTGTAATCTCTACTTGAACATGGTGATCACCGCTATATATTATTTCCCAATGATGTATGGCTATCCTATGATGTTTGAGTAGGTCCGTTTTGTCCTATGGGTTGATTGATGATCGTGATTGGTTTGAGTTGCATGTTTTATTATTGGTGCTGTCCTATGGTGCTTGATAACCCACAAGTATAGGGGATCTATCGTAGTCCTTTCGATAAGTAAGAGTGTTGAACCCAACGAGGAGCAGAAGGAAATGGCAGGCGGTTTTCAGTAAGGTATTCTCTGCAAGCACTAAAATTGTAGGTAACAGATAGTTTTGTGATAAGCTCTGTTGGAAAAGGCAGTGCCTAGGAGGCGCTTAGGCACGCCTAGGCGCTAGGCAATGGCCAAACGCCTCGCCTAGGGAATAAATAGAGGTCTAGGCAGGGCAAGCAAGGAATTGCCTACCCAAGCAGGAAATCATGCCACATCTTGCCGATATGCCAAGCGGGTTATATTGCAATGGCAGTAGATGGTAATTAACTTATTTATATGCCCTAAACTAATATCAACACCCATATAATAATCAAAAATACACTACGAGTAAAAACTATATTACCGCCTAGGGCGCGCCTAGGGCGCTTAGGCACCGCCTAGGCACTAGGCGAAGGCCAACCGCCTCGCTTACACCTACCGCTTTTTCCAACCTTGGTGATAAGATAATTTGTAACGGGTAACAAGCACTAAAAGTAAATAAGGTGCAGCAAGGTGGCCCAATCCTTTTTGTAGCAAAGGACAAGCCTGGACAATTTCTTATACTGAGAAAAGCGCTCCCGAGGACACATGGGAATTATCGTCAAGCTAGTTTTCATCACGCTCATATGATTTGCGTTCGGTACTTTGATAATTTGATATGTGGGTGGACCGGTGCTTGGGTGTTGTCCTTTCTTGTACAAGCATCCCACTTATGATTAACCCCTATTGCAAGCATCCGCAACTACAAAAGAAGCATAAAGGTAAACCTAACCATAGCATGAAACTAGTGGATCCAAATCAGCCCCTTACGAAGCAACGCATAAACTAGGGTTTAAGCTTCTATCACTCTAGCAACCCATCATCTACTTATTACCTAGAGATTTTAGAAAAGTCCTTAATTAACCTCCTATAAAAACCGGCATGACCAAGGAAACTTCTTATACCTTTAATGTCCTTGGGACATGACATCTTTTCAATAGCATCAACTTTAGCTTTATCAACTTCAATACCTCTTTCAGAAATTTTATGCCCCAAGACAATGCCTTCATTAACCATAAAGTGGCACTTCTCCCAATTCAAGACAAGACTAGTGTCTTCACATCTCAGCAAAACTCGATCAAGGTTGCTCAAGCAATCATCAAAAGAGGATCCATAAACGGAGAAGTCATCCATGAATACCTCACAAATCTTTTCACAAAGGTCAAAGAATATAGCCATCATACATCTTTGAAAGGTAGCAGGTGCATTACATAAATCAAAAGGCATACGTCTATAAGCAAAAGTACCGAAAGGGCAAGTAAAAGTAGTTTTTGATTGATCGTCTGCTGACACAGGTATTTGAGAGAAACCAGAATAACCATCTAGAAAGCAGAAGTGTGTATGTTTGGATAGTCTTTCTAGCATTTGATCAATAAAAGGTAAAGGGTAATGATCTTTCTTAGTAGCTTTATTTAATTTATGGAAATCAATTACCATCCTATAACCTATAATAATTCTTTGCAGAATCAATTCATCTTTATCATTAGGAACGACAGTAATACCTCCCTTCTTAGGGACGCAATGGACATGACTTACCCAATCACTATCAGCAACGGGATAAATTATACCTGCCTCAAGGAGCTTTAGTATCTCCTTTTACCACTTCTTTCATCTTAGGATTTAACCGTCGTTGATGATCTCTAACTAGTTTGGAGCCTTCGTCCAATTTAATTTTGTGTTGGCATAGAGTGGGACTAATGCCCTTAAGATCATCTAGAGTATATCCAATAGCAGCACGGTGCTTCTTTAGAGTTTTCAATAATCTTTCCTCTTCTTGCTCTGAAAGGTTAGCACTAATAATAACAGGATATATCTTCTTTTCATCAAGGTAAGCATATTTAAGATTATTCGGTAAAGGTTTGAGCTCAAACACGGGATTGCCCTTGGGTGGAGGGGGATCCCCTAGGATTTCAACAGGCAAGTTGTGTTTCAGAATAGGACCCTGTTTAAGGAATACTTCGTCTATTTCCCTTCTTTCACTCATAAACATATCATTTTCATGGCCTAGCAAATATTGTTCTAACGGATCAGTAGGAGGCACGACAATAGAAGCAAGACCAATAATTTCATCCTTACTAGGCAATTATTTATCATGGGGTTGCCTATGAAACTTAGCAAAATTAAACTCATGAGACACATCCCCTAAGTCAATCATAACAACATCCTTTTCGCAATCTATCCTAGCATTAACTGTATTCAAGAAGGGTCTACCAAATATGATGGGACAAAAACTATCTTGTGGGGAACCAAGAACAAGAAAATCAGTAGGATATTTAACTTTCCCACACAAGACTTCAACATCTCTGACATTCCCAACTGGTGAAATAGTATCCCTATTGGCAAGCTTAATTGTAACATCAATATCTTCTAACTCAGCGGGTGCAATATCATGCATAATTTCATTATATAAGGAAATAGGTATTGCACTAGCCCTAGCACCCATATCACATAAGCCATGATAACAATGATCTCCTATTTTAACAGAAATAACAGGCATGCGTACAACAGGTCTATGTATCTTAGCATCGGGTTTAGCAATATTAGCAACTTCCTCACAAAAATAAATAACATGCCCATCAATATTATCAGCCAATAGATCTTTAACCATAGCAATACTAGGTTCAACTTTAATTTGCTCAGGAGGTGTATATGTTCTAGTATTACTTTTACGAACCATAGTTGAAGCTTTAGCATGATCCTTTATCCTAACAGGGAAAGGTGGTTTCTCAACATAAGTAGTAGGACCAATAGGATCATTATAAGTAATAGTCTTTTCTTCAAATGTAATACGTGCATGTACTTTTACTTCAATGGGAGGATTATATTTAAACCACTTCTCCTTAGGCAGATCAATGTGAGTAGCAAAAGATTCACAGATAGAAGCTACTATCTCAGAGTCAAGTCCATATTTAGCGCTAAATCCACGAAAAGCATCGGTATTCATAAAAGATTTAACACAATCAAACTTAGGTGTCATACCTGACTCCTTACCATCGTCAGAACCCCAATCTTCAGAGTTGCGTTTAATTCTTTCCAATAAGTCCCACTTGAATTCAATAGTCTTGACATATAAGAACCAAAGACAGAAGTATCGAGCATGGTGCGATCATTGAGAGAAAGCCGAGCATAAATTTTTTGAATAATCATTTCTCTTGAGAGCTCATGATTGGGGCATGAATATAAAATTGACTTAAGCCTCCCCCAAGCTTGAGCGATGCTTTCTCCTTTGCGAGGCCAAAAATTATATATGTAATTACGATCATGATGAACAAGATGCATAGGATAAAACTTCTAGTGAAATTCCAGCTTCAATTGCTTATAGTCCCAAGATCCCGTATCATCACATAGCCTATACCATGTCAATGCATCTCCCTTCAAAGATAAAGGGAAGACATTCCTCTTAACAACATCATCGGGTATACCTGCAAGCTTAAATAATCCACAAACTTCATCCACACAGATAAGGTGTAAATCGGGATGCAATGTTCCATCTCCTGCAAAGGGATTTGCTAGCAGTTTCTCTATCATACCCGAAGGAATCTCAAAGTAAACATTTTCAGTAGGTTCAGTAGGTTGAGGAGCAACTCTTTGCTCTACTAGTCGGGGAGAAGATGCCCCGAACAAGCCCCTCAAAGGATTAGTTTCCATAGTAACAAGTGACAGAAAATTTCAGCACACTATAAATATTTCCTTACCAAGTTCCACTCACCAAAGGCGCTTCACTCCCCGGCAACGGCGCCAGAAAAGAGTCTTGATGACCCACAAGTATAGGGGATCTATCGTAGTCCTTTCGATAAGTAAGAGTGTCAAACCCAACGAGGAGCAGAAGGAAATGACAAGCGGTTTTCAGTAAGGTATTCTCTGCAAGAACTGAAATTATAGGTAACAGATAGTTTTGTGATAAGATAATTTGTAACGGGTAACAAGCAATAAAAGTAAGGGGCAGCAAGGTGGCCCAATCCTTTGTGTAGCAAAGGACAAGCCTGGACAATTTCTTATAATGAAAAAAGCGCTCCCGAGGACACATGGGAATTATCGTCAAGCTAGTTTTCATCATGCTCATATGATTCGCGTTCGGTACTTTGATAATTTGATATGAGGGTGGACCGGTGCTTGGGTGCTGTCCTTTCTTGGACAAGCATCTCACTTATGATTAACCCCTATTGCAAGCATCCGCAACTATAAAATAAGCATTAAGGTAAACCTGACCATAGCATGAAACTAGTGGATCCAAATCAGCCTCTTACAAAGCAACGCATAAACTAGGGTTTAAGCTTCTGTCACTCTAGCAACACATCATCTACTTATTACTTCCCAATGCTTTCCTCTAGGCCCAAATAACGGTGAAGTGTCATGTAGTCGACGTTCACATAACACCACTAGAGGAGAGACAACATACATCTCATCAAAATATCGAAGGAATACCAAATTCACATGACTACAAATAGCAACACTTCACCCATGTCCTCAGGAACAAACGTAACTACTCACAAAGCATAATCATGTTCATAATTAGAGGGGTATTAATATGCATTAAGGATCAACTAATTGGTACCCGTGGGTTACTAGCAACCCACAGGTACCAATTTGTGGTTTGGATACAAAGATTGGGTACAAGAGATGAACTAGGGTTTGAGAGGAGATGATGCTGGTGAAGATGTTGATGGAGATTGATCCCCTCCCGATGAGAGGATCGTTGGTGATGACGATGGTGACGATTTCCCCCTCCCAGAGGGAAGTTTCCTCGGCAGAACAGCTCCGCCAGAGCCCTAGATTGGTTCCGCCAAGGTTCCGCCTCGTGGTGGCGGAGTTTCGTCCCGTAAGCTTGCTTATGATTTTTTCCAGGGTAAAAGCCTTAATATAGCAGAAGATGGGCACTGGAGGGCCACCAAGGGGCCCACGAGGCAGGGGGCGCGCCCAGTAGGGGTGAGCGCGCCCCCACCCTCATGGCCAGGGTGTGGGCCCCCTCTGGTACTTCTTTCGCTCAATAATTCTTATTAATTCCAAAAATGACTTTCGTGGAGTTTCAAGACATTTGGAGCTGTGCAGAATATGTTTCCAATATTTGCTCCTTTTCCTGCCAGAATCCCTGCTGCCGGCGTTCTCCCTCTTCATGATAAACCTTGTAAAATAAGAGAGAATAGCCATAAGTATTGTGACATAACGTGTAATAACAGCCATAATGCAATAAATATTGATATAAAAGCATGATGCAAAATGGATGTATCAGTGCTCTCCGTGTCGCGCAAGCGTAAGGGATCCCTACTGTAGGGTTTGCAATATGTTCATGGTTTGCTTATTGTCTGTGTTGCATGAGTGATAGAAACACAAACACGGATAAGTGGGTTATGGCGTATGGGAATAAAGAGGACTTGATACTTTAATGCTATGGTTGGGTTTTACCTTAATGATCTTTAGTAGTTGCGGATGCTTGCTAGAGTTCCAATCATAAGTGCATATGATCCAAAAAGAGAAAGTATGTTAGCTTATGCCTCTCCCTCGTATAAAATTGCAATAATGATTACTGGTCTAGTTATCGATTACCCTAGGACAAATAACTTTCTCGTGACAAAAAGCTCTCTTCTAAAACTTGTGTCTTTATCTAAACAGCCCCTACTTTTTATTTACGTGCTCTTTTTTATCTTGCAAACCTATCCTATCACACCTACAAAGTACTTCTAGTTTCATACTTGTTCTAGGTAAAGCGAACATAAAGCGTGCGTAGAGTTGTATCGGTGGTCGATAGAACTTGAGGGAATATTTGTTGTACCTTTAGCTCCTCATTGGGTTCGGCACTCTTACTTATCGAAAGAGGCTACAACTGATCCCCTATACTTGTGGGTTTCAGCGGCGCGTTGTCGTTACTGTCTTCAAGCACGATGACGCCCCCTTCGTCGTGCCCACGATGGGGCACGGCGATCTCTGCCAGGGCGCGGCATTGGCGCTCCATCTTCATCCACACCCAATATTCACGCGCCCACTTCATGGCCCCGTCGTCGTCGAGCCCCGGCTCTGTCTTCACGTTGGTGAGCCCCGGCTCCGTTTTCACGGCGGTGAGCCCCGGCTCTGTCTTAGGCTTAACGGGCGGGGAGGAGCCGAGGAGGAGGCACGCCCGACCTCGTTAATGATGATGTCGGTGCTGCGGGTGCGCCGGTCGAGCGGCATTTCCACAGGCTCGGCCTTGACGCTGAAGAGCGCCGACGACCCGGGGGAGTGGGAGGAGGATCGGGAGGAGGAGGAAGAGGAGCCGGTCCTTCTCGGCATCCATTGGCCGCCACTCCGGCGGGGGACCGAGGCAGCCGGGTACGTCAGTGGTGGATCATTGCCACCCGTGAGGTACTCAAGGATGGCGTGGAGCGTTCAGCCGGGGGCGCCCCACCACAGGCGGCGGTTGTCGCTGTTTTTGCTCCCCGGCACCACCGGCGCGTTGTTGGTGGAGGCCAGCCGCTCCTCCTGTTGGCGATTGAAGTACGCCACCCACGCCTCGTGGTTGCCGCCGTCGTAATCCGGGAGGGTCCGCTGCTCCTCCGACAGAGACGCCCGCGCATGCTCGATCTCAGCACGGAAGTGGTTGGGGCGCATAACATCGGGCAGCGGGGGGACGGGGACGCCGCCGGGGCTGAGTCTCCACCATCCCGGCGGGCGCATGTTGGGAGGTGTCGGGTAGTTGGCTTCGTGCAGGAGATGGGCTTCCCACTCATGCAGAGAGCGGCGGCCGAAGCCATTGGCCGCCACCCCATCGCCGAGGAACCTTCCGCCCATCATCTGCGGCGGTTGTGAATGGGGAGGGAGAGGAAAGAGCGCTTGTCGGCGGCGGCTGTGCACGGGAAGAGAGAGGGGCTGCGGGTGGGTGTGTCCACCATCGAGGGAGGTGCTGCTTTATATAGCAGGGGGGGCGCCGTGTGTACACGTGGTGGGAGGGGGCGCGTCGCCTCACCGCACCGCCCGTGAGGAATCAATGGAAGGCTGACCGGCGGCAGCCTTGGCATTGATTTGTTGGGGAACGTAGCATGCAATTTCAAAAATGTTCCTACGATCACGCAAGATCTATCTAGGAGATGCATAGCAATGAGAGAGGGAGAGTTTGTCCACGTACCCTCATAGACCGAAAGCGGAAGCGTTAGATAACGCGGTTGATGTAGTCGAACGTCTTCACAATCCAACCGATCCAAGTACCGAACGTACGGCACCTCCGTGTTCAGCACACGTTCAACTCGAAGACGTCCCTCGAACTCTTGATACAGTAGAGGGTCGAGGAAGAGTTCCATCAGCACGATGGCATGGCGACGGTGTTGATGATGTGATCCATGCAGGGATTCGCCTAAGCACTACGACGCTATGACCGGAGGAGTAAATTGTGGAAGGGGGCACCGCACATGGCTAAGAGAATTCTTGGTAAGCCTTTGGGGTGCCCCCTGGCCATGTATATAAAGGAGGGGGAGGAGGAGGCCGGCGGCCAAGGAGGGCGTGCCAAGGGGGAGTCCTACTTGGATTCTTGGTCCAAGTAGGATTAGGCACCCCCTCCTTCCCATCAACGGAGAGGGGCGAGGGGAAGGGAGAGAGGGAGAAGGAAAGAGGGGGGGGTGAGCCCCTTCCTCTTGTCCAATTCGGATTGCAGCAGAGGGGGGGGGGCGCCACCTCCCGTGGCCTGCCTCCTCTCCTCCACTATGTCCCAATAGGCCCAATAACTTTTCGGGGAGGTTCCAGTAACCTCCCGGTACTCCGAAAAATCCCCAATCTTCTTCAGAACCATTCTGGTGTCCGTAAGTAACCTTCCAATATATCAATCTTTATGTCTCGGCCATTTCGAGACTCCTCTTCATGTTTGTGATCTCATCTGGGACTCCGAACAAACTTCGTTCATCAAAAACACATAACTCATAATACAAATCATCTTCGAACGTTAAGTTTGCGGACCCTACGGGTTCGAGAACTATGTAGACATGATCGAGACACATATCCAATCAATAACCAATAGAGGAACCTAGATGCTCATATTGGCTCCTACATATTCTACAAAGATCTTTATCGGTCAAAGCGCACAACAACATACGTTGTTCCCTTTGTCATCGGTATGTTACTTGCCCGAGATTCGATCGTCGGTATCATCATACCTAGTTAAATCTCGTTACCGGCAAGTCTCTTTACTCGTTCCGTAATGCTTTATCCCGTAACTGACTCATTAGTCACATTGCTTGCAAGGCTTATAGTGACGAGCATTACCGAGAGGGCCCAGAGATACCTCTTCGATACATGGAGTGACAAATCCTAATCTTGATCTATGCCAACCCAACAAACACCTTCAGAGACACCTGTAGAGCATCTTTATAATCACCCAGTTACGTTGTAATGTTTGATAGCACACAAGGTGTTCCTACGGTATTCGAGAGTTGCATAATCTCATAGTCAGATGAACATGTATAAGTCATGAAGAAAGCAATAGCAATAAATCTGTAACGATCATAATGCTAAGCTAACGGATGGGTCTTTGTCGGCGTCCTGGATTAGGGGATATCCAACCCTACCTACCTGCGGCCCACCACGTGGCTTCATCGACAGCCTGGTACGGCCCAGCTTCGTCACCAACACTGCAAGACCCTCGCGTGGGGCCAAGCCTCACGAGGCGGGCAGCGTCAAGACCCTCGAAGGAATTGGCCTCCTTACGAGGGCTCCTGAGGGGCGGAGAGTCCTTTGAAAGCTACCACACGAGGCTCAGCTGATGTGAGCCATGACAACCAAGGCCAGACGGGCGCCAGGCGGGTGAAGAGTGCATGTTTCTTCTTTGATGCAAGGGAGGCAGGCCACAGGCGCGGAGTCCCGAGGAATCAGCCAAAGGTTTCCATTTCAGTGCAACGAGACCAAGACCGCCAGGACGGCAGGACGGAGGTCATCGATGAGCCCACCGCAGCGTCACGACTAGAGGCTTTTCGCAGGCGAAGACTACTTTTGTTACGATAGGCTGTACTACTTGTCCCCTTTCAAATTCGGCCATTGTGGGATCCCTTCCCGCTCATATTTGGGAAGAGGACCAAGGCCACTATAAATAGGACTAGCCACCACCATAGAAGGGAGGAAAATCAGAACAAGTAGAGCGAGCATACACCACACCAGCACAAGAACACCTCACCTCCTGAGGCTTGTTCATCCACTGTACCAGTTCATTCATAGCCCTTCGAGGCAATCAAACACACCACACTGGATTAGGGTATTACACCACAACGGTGGCCCGAACTAGTATAAATCGATGTGTCTTTGTGTCTCTTTGAGCTCGACACGCTAGGCTTAGGAGGATCGCGAGTAGGCAGGCTGGGCAGGTTGAGATCTCCGCACGCACCCAGAGTTCAAACCTCTCAAGGGTTTGCGGATCCCTAAATCCAACATTTGGCGCGCCAGGTAGGGGTGCGTCGGATCCTATCTTCCGTCGTTCGATCCACCACCGCTCCGACACCTCCATGGCGGGCCTTGCCGCGAGCTTCGCGCGGCGTCGGGCTGCTGTCGCCGCCCCAGCCGCTCGAGCAGCTCCAGCGGGTGACGATTGTGCCCGCCGCGCTCCTTCTCCGGTGGCCAACGCCGCCACAGGCCCTGCTGGCCACGGAAAGCAAGCTTCATCGCTACACCCGTCGGTGCGCCATATGGCCGCACCGCTACTCCGTCACTGACCCCAGCAGCTTCGTCATCCTACGCGTGTCACGGACAGGTGGACGCGCAGGCTGCTCCGCTCATAGCGCGGGAGCTTCTTCGCTACCGCCCGGTGGGTGATCTCTACGAGGAGTGGCTCGAGCGGATCGCCGAGCTCATCAGCATCGCACACTGGGGCTCCGACGGGCCGGCTTGCTTGCTGCCTCAGCAACCACCTGCAGCGAGCGATGTGGCGCACGGGGCTCCTCCACCACCTCCGACCCGGGGCGCCATCATCGAGCTAAGGCATATGGCTCCAGGGCGTGACCCACAGCGCCCGGCGCCGGCTCGGGACGACGTGAGCTACCAGGTGGTACAACGTCCCCAAGAGGAAGCACGCATGCTTCCAGCACCTCAGCACCACGCTCGTGTGCCGCCACAGGAGGTGGCGGTGCGCGTGCTCCAGGATCATGTTCCACCTCCTCGACAACCTCCGGTGGCCACGATAGGATGCCGCGCATTCACTCCGGAGCTCCGCAACATCGTCTAGCCAAGCAAGTTCAAGCCCGACCTGCCTCTGCGCTACGACGGCACAGCAGACCCTGCCGAGTTCCTCCAGCTCTACGAGTTGAGCATCGAGGCGGCCAGCGGCGACGAGAAGATCATGGCAAACTGGTTTCCGTTGGACCTCAAGGATGGCGCGCTTTCTTGGCTCCTGAACCTGACCGAGGGGTCGGTTTCTTCCTGGGAGGAGATGCGCAGCCGCTTCATCGCCAACTTCCAGGGCACTCGTGATCGTCCGCCGGCCGCGAGTGACCTGCGCCGCATCAAGCAGCAACTTGGAGAGACCCTGCATAAGTATATCCAGCGCTTCAACAACGTTCACCTCAAGATTCCCAAGGTATCGGACGAGGCCATCATCTCCGCGTTCATCGACGGTGTCCGTGATGTCAAGATGAAAGAGGAGCTCGCCATCCACGAGGATCTCCACACTGCTCTAGAGATGTTCAACATGGCAAACAAGTGTGCAAGGGCTGAGGAAGGGCGCCTCTCCCTCCTCAAGCTCCCAGATGCTGATCCAGAAGACAAGAAGACCAAGACCAAGGACGTGAAGCGCAAGGGGACAACCGTGCTTGCGGCCGAGCCAGAGACGAAGCGTGGCTGCGACCACCCCGAGTCATCCAAGGGCAAGCGATCGTTCTGCGCCTTCCCCAACGTTTATAGCCACAACACCAGCGATTGCCAGGAGCTCAGGACTCTCTGCGACGGGCGCCTCGGCTGACGCCCTGAGCTCAATGATCGAGGCTACTGTCACGGAGGTGGCCGAGGTGGAGGACGTTGGGATGGACATGACCATCTTCAGGAGTGGCGTGACCATCCCCGTGAGGACCGCTGGTAGGACCAGCCTCGTGAGGGCAACTGGAGGGAGCAGCCTCGTGAGGATCGACCTTAGGGTAACATAGCCTTGCCTCTTCTGCCTCCACCACCAAGGAGGAATGAAGATCACCACTAGGACGAGGGGGCTGGGGGCTTCGAGGAGCCACGAGCAATTGCCTGCATCTTGGGCGGTTCACAGGCCCCGGCTTCCCACCGCATCTTCAAGAAGTTCGTGCGCGAGGTGAATGCAGTGCTCCCCAAGCCTGAAGCAACTCGCCCTCTCAAGTGGTCCAAGTGCGCCACCACCTTCGACTCCTTGGACCGGCTCAAGTGTGCGGCTACCACTAGCGCACTCCCCATGCTCTGCTTCCCCGTCATCAGCAACGTGGTCGTCACCAAAACTCTCATCGATGGCGGAGCAGGGCTCAATGTTCTATCTGTTCAGACGTTCGACAGGCTCCAGGTGCCATACTACCATCTTCACCCCACCAAGCCATTCTCAGGAGTGACCGACGGTTCGACACAACCGATCGGGCAGGTTCGGCTCCCTGTCACCTTCGGCGAGCGCAACAACTACTACACTGAGCTCATCGACTTTGACGTCGCCGGCATCCGCCTGCCCTACAATGCCATCCTAGGGTACCCAGCACTGTCCAAGTTCATGGCGGCCACGCACCACGGCTACAACGTCCTCAAGATGCCAGGAAGTGGCTGCGTCATCACGGTGGCCTGTCAGGAGAAGGATGTGGTGTGCTCCCTCGAGGGCGCTTTCCAAGATGCAGCAGTTGAGAACCTTGAAGACAAGGGCGGCGCCCTCCCTCCTGAGGTCGCCCCCAAGACGAAGAAGTTGCAGCTGGGATAGGGGTCTCATGAGGGAGCATCACTCGAGGATGCAACGCTGAGCCTCGCATCTCCGGACGCGACACCCTCACCCATTGCATAGGGAGGCGCCCCGAAGCTCCTCTCAGGCTGGGCTTGGGGGCTCTCCTTTGGAGGGCCTCAGATCTGGCCAATGTCCCGAGGGAGGCGCTCGGGCACCACATTGAGGCGCTCTTCAGAGCACACTTCCCAGGAGAAGGTAGCAGGCGTGAGGCACCAGGCGTTCAGGAGTTCTTCAGCAAGGCAATCGAGGAGATTCAGGAAGGAAGGGTTTTGCAAGGCGATCGTCGCCTGCCGTGAGGCGGAGCTCACTGCCCTAGTGAGGGTAAGGAGTTCCGCGTCTGCATCGACATCCCCGGGCTCAATCGGGCCGTGTCTTAGCAACTCATGTGGCTGTCTTGTGTCGGCCGATGCGAAGGCCCGCCTCACAGCTACGTCCGCATGCCTTTCGGCCTGGCGGGCACGGCTGAGGCGTTCCAGCACTGCATGAGGGACGCTCAGACGACCTGTGAGGCCAGGCACCAGGCGGTCCTGGCGGAGATGGAGGAGCACCTTCAGGAGCCTCTCGGTCCCTTCGAGTCTCCTGAGGCTCAGCACATGAGCGGCTCATGAGGAACGACTCCAGCGGCGCGCGTTTTTTGGCTACTTCAACACCTCTTCAGCAATGGTACCAGGTGACATCTCTCTAGTTTGTTCAGTTTGGGGGTTCCCCTCGGGCTGCATTATCCCTAGGCCGTGTGGGTCCGTCCCTACGGCATGTATCCCTTTCGCATTTATCAGAGCCAGTTACAATCCTTGAAAGCTACTTTTGAATTATTGACTGCCTGACCGGCGCTTCATCGCTAAGAACACCTCGCGCCCTTGCAAGCCCTCCTGCAACCACCTCATGATAAAGGACTGGCACGACGCCTGTGCTCGGGTCCGTCCCTGCAGCGTCACTAAACCCAAGTAGTTGAGCTCTGGCTCACGAACCAGTTCCCATGTATGTCACCTCCCATGGCTCTTGGTGCTTTGTTCTCGCATGAGCTATTCGCGGGTGGATGAGTGAGGGCACACGGCCTGGTTCCTGTCGGATTTCGGGTTCTGGCAGACCCTTGGGGTTCAAACACTGGGTTGCGTGCGGAGATTTCGCCCTCTACCTACCTGCTCCCCACCGACTCGCTAGGATCTAAACTACAGAAGGAACAACACAAGAGACACAGAGTTTATACTGGTTCAGGCCACCATTGCGGTGTAATACCCTACTCCAGTGTGTGGTGTGGTGGATTGCCTCTTGGGCTGATGATGAACAATACAAGGAAGAACAACCTCGCGAGGGTCTGTTCCTGGCTGGGACGATGAACTGCTAGGAGGAGTTCAGTCACTCTCTCTACTGGTTTCTTGGCGAGGATCCTGTCTGTCTCTACCTTGTGGTGGCTAGTCCTATTTATAGGCAAAGGCCCTGGGCCTCTCCCCAAATATTGAGCGGGAAGGACGCCAACAATTGGCCATTTTGAAGGGGAACATCTGGTACACTTATCCTGACTAAAGTTGGTCTTCACCTGTCAAAGGCTCTGGTGGTGACGCCTGCTTGGGCTCCACAATGACTTCCTTCCTGCCATTGGGCTGGTCTTGGTCTTGTTGCACCGAAATGGATGCCTTTGCTTGATGCTCTCGCCTGCGCTTGCTCCTTTGCACCAAAGAGGAAAGGAGGACACTCTGCTGGGCTGGCGCCTCGACCGGGCGCCTTGGTCATCATGGCTTGCATCATGGGCACCTCGCGAGGTACCCCGCCTTGATCTCTCCGCCTCCTTGTGAGCCAGCCTGATGAGGCCGTGCCAGAGGAAGCTCCTTGTCGTCCACCCCACGAGGCTTGGCCCCTCGCAAGGGTCTTGAGCTCGTGTTGATGAAGATGGGCCGTGCTGGGCCCCCTTTGAGCCACGCCGCAGGCCGCAGGCAGGCAAGTCTGGGGACCCCCATTCCCAGAACGCCGACAGTAGCCCCCGGGCCCAAGGCGCGCTCGGTCTTGGCCGAGCAGAGGGGCGAAAGGGCAAGTGCAAAGCGCCGCGGGCCCTAACAGCCTGCGGCCTTGGGCGCCGCGTGGCGGTTGATTGGACGTGGGCGGCACTGTTCCCCCATGCCCCATTATTTTGTGCCATGCTAGGCGGACTCGTAGTCGCACATAGTCGCTCGCCTTTCATTGCCCGAGCGTCCTCTGCCCTTCCTCCTCTCGAACTCCAGCTTCCACTCGCAATCCAATCTCGAACCTTCCCCCCCCCTTCTGCTGCCATGGCTCCGACGAAGAAGGGAAGAGGGAAGAAGCCCATGCCTCCGCCTCGCTCACCGTCGCTGACGGCCCCCGCCGTCGACCGGTCGATCATAATCAATTGAGAGGGCTTGGGCAAGGTCAGCTCGGCTCTGGCCACCATCTTCAACGAATGCGGGAGGACAACGGCCTGGCCCGCGTCTCGCTTCTTCATCGATAGGACAATCACTGAGGTCTGGTATTTCGCCAACGCCCTGTGGGCGGGACTGGTTCCCCCCTTTTCTGATTTCTTCAACGCCGTGCTCTCCCACTATCAGATCCACATGATGCATCTGGGTCCTAAATCCATCACTCTTCTTGCGGTCTTTGCCTTCGTTTGTGAGGCAATGATGGGCATCCTTCCTTCGGTTGCCTTGCTGTGCCACTTCTTCTCTCTGTGCCTTGTCGACCCCACACCAATGCTCAGGGTGCATGAGCTTCATTGCTGCACCTAATATAGCGGCCTCAGGGATCGACTTTAGTCTTCCTCCGCCTGCACCTGGGTTTCACGAGCGGTGGCTGTATGTGGACGTAGGGGTGCCCAGCCCCCTGCTGTTGGAGCCATCTTCGCCTGCTGTTCCCAACTCAGGCTGGGGCCAGGAGATGCTCACGAGTTCCCGGCTCGTCTTCATCTGGCGTCGCTTCGCGTTCTTGAGAGCGCTCGGCGTGACGGCGCCCAAGGTGGTGAAGGAGTTCCTGCTACACCGTGTTGCCCCTCTCCAACGCCATTCTCACGGATGTGGGCCTTGGCGTGAGGATCGTATGAGGCTCGAGAAGAGGACACGGCGCTTTGAAGCAGGAGGAAGGTGCTCTTGGTCTTGATGGGGACCCGCCCGGCGACATCCGGCAAGGGGGGCCTTGCTGTACCTTTGCCCGAATAGAAGCGACTTTGTGAATCAGATGCCCATCTTCGATGAATGGGGGCTGCGCCCGCCGGCCTCCAGGGGCCTCGTGAGAACCCAGTGGTGGTGGCCGCCCTTGCAGTCGGCCAAGGCGACTCTTCCTCAAGTGGCGGAGCAGGGAGGCATGAGCCGCCGAAGGCCGAGGGGCCCCCCCCGCCGATGTGACAGCGCTGGGCGGCGCTCATGAGAGGGCCGCCCCTGAGGCCCGTGCTGCTGTGGCTGAGGGCGGCGAGCGGCTGCCCGCAGCACCTGCGGCCGTGGCCCCTGAGGCCCCAGCTGCTCTTCTTGGTGAGGCGACCGGCAGCGCGCATCAGGCAGACGCCCTAGACGTGGGTCGCCTTGATGCTTCTTCCTCGTCGCAGGCTGACCCCTTCGCTCGACTCTTGGGTCGCTTCCGCATGGACTTCGAGGCCCTCCAGAAGAGAAGGGAGGCCCTGGGCGACGATTACCCTTATCGCCTGCTGAAGCATAGGAAGTACTTCGCCACCGATGAGTAAGCCTTCTCCCTTCCCAGCTCCTGATCCTTCCGTTGCTTTTCCTGATCCTTGCTCTGCAGGGCCCTTCCCGCCGAGTTAACGGAGATGACTGAGGAGCCATCCCCCTTGTCTCCGCCCTCTCCATCGTCTTCGAGCACTCCGAGCAGCAGAGCCCTTGTGGTGAGGCCAGTTGGAGAGATGAACCATCCTGAGGCGCATCACGACCCTGCGCGCCTCGCGACCTTCTTTCGTGAGCCTTCTCGTGGCATAGCCAGCCTGCCATGGACTTCTCGTCTGGTCGTGGACCGTGATTGGCTGGGGTACTCCCCGCGCTCTTCATTTGGGAATGGACTGGCTCCAGGCCGGGCTTCTGGCGAGGCGTGCCTGGTCGCCGCGAGGGCGCCAGCCCCAGCCCCCTGCCCGGAGGGGGAGTGCTAATTCATGTCCCGGGCGCTCGCTTGGGGCGGATGATGGTGTGGAAGACGTACTCAAGTGCGCCCGGGAGCATCGCGCTCTTCGCCTAGGGTTTCTTCTGAGGGCGCCTGACGCGGTGAGCCTGCTTGGTGAAGAGCTCACTGATGAGGACGCGCCTTGAGGCCGAGGGCCTGCGCCTGGTTGTAGAGAGGCACACGCTAGAGGCGGCTGTCGCCCTCGCGTGCTATCAGCGCGATCTTGACGATGAGGAGGCCAAGGCGTCGCTGGCGGCCTCTCGGGAGGTCCGTTCCCGGGCCGTCGAGGAGGCCCAAGAAGCTGACCGGCGGCTAGAGACGATGGAGGAGCGGGCACGGGAACTCCTGGCCCGGTGCCGCTCACTGGAGGAGCAGGTGGAGCTGCACGAGGCGGCCCTCGCGTCGATGAAGGTGGCTTCAGGCGACCCAGCGGAGCTCCAGAAGCGTGAGGAGGCGCTGACGCTGGAAGCCGCTGAACGCGCACGCGAGTATGAACGCCTGGAGACAAGGGAGCGCTTGGTGACGCAGGCGGAGGATGATGTCGCTGCACTGGAAGCCTGTGTCCTGGAGGAGGTCGGACCTCGGGCGGCGACGGCGCGCTTGAACCTTGAGCGCGAGTTTGAGGAGAGGCTGGGGTTGATCCGGACCGAGGCTGAAGGTAGGACCGCTGTCTTGAGGGTCAAGCTGGAGGAAGCGACGCGGCGGGTCGATGCTTTGCGGGCCGCACTTGAGGTGGCGCAGGGGGAGCTAACTACCTCCGATGCCGAGGTGCTTCTCCTTCGCCAACGGGTGGATGAGGTTGAGGCCGTCGCGCGCCAGAATGCGGACGAGATATGCCAGCGGCGGATCCTGGAGCATGAGCATGGCCCCATGCTCACCACGCTTCGGGAGAGAGCCAACACAGCCTTGGGTAACATCTGCGAGGCGGCCGTTGGCGAGCCGCACACAGTTAACTACGCCGGCAACCTTCAGTTTTTCACCGACGTGGTGACGCAGCTAGAGGCGCGGTCGGTCAGAGCCGACGGGTTAGTGGAGGAGAGGAGCCGCGCCCTGCTCGGGCGCGCCTTTTCTCGCGTCTTCAGCCATCTCCGGAACATGGATCCCCACTTCGACTTTGACGCTGCCATTGCCCCAGTCCCCCAGGCCGTCCGGGACGACCTGGCGCACTGGGTGGAAGACAACATGGACGCTCTCGTCAGGGCCTTTGCTTCAGATAACAACGACGCGATCGTGGCCGCCAATGAGGGCGGCATGGTGAACGGTCCTGACGCCGCTGATGGCAACGCAGAGGGCGATGGCGAGGCCAGCGACGCCAGCAACAGTTCGGGCGGTGCTCCTGAGGATGCATTGGGGGATTTATCCGACTGACCTTGTATCGTTCCTGTCTCCTTACCCTACATGAATAGAACTCAGGTTTTGACCTGATGGTTGTAAGAGCATTTTGGGAGGGGGTGCCCCTCATGTAAAACTCATGTTCAGCGTACTAGTGGATGCTACATCACCCGTACGCCCGCGCCAAGTGGTTGGCTAGGCGACGAGCCGGCTGGCTAGTTTACCTTTGTCCCGTGCGGGCCCTGAGGTAGCTTGTAGGAGGCTGTGGTGTCTCGAGTGTCTCCTGATCGAATCCGTGGGATCCGCAGTAGAAGCCTCCTGAGAGGATACGACGGCGGCAGTCTGGGCTGCACGCAAGCTAGGCCAGACCCGGCTCGCGAGGGGCTCATGATCGGAGGCAACTGAGGCGAAGTGGTAACCGAAACGCGAGAGATTGCTCGAACGAGACTAAGCTCCCCTTCCCCAAACACATGCAAATCTCAAATTCGAGTCCAACTTAAATCCAGCGGGGGAAAGCGACAACCAAGGGAAAAGCAATGAAAGCAGAAAAAGGCCACGTCCGGGACCTATTCTAGTCTTGGACGTCTTCTCACCAGCGCGGAGCTAAGTGCTGCCACTGGGCGTGGGAGGGAGCCCCAGGGCCTGAGGCCGGCACCCCTGAGACTCCGGGGCGTGTACAGCCCCACTCATTATTACGTGAGAGTGTCACGGGGCGACGAGCTTCACAGGCACTTGGCCTTCTTCATAGGTACCGGCCTTGCTTCACATCACCAGACGAGGGCCCCGCCTTGTGCCACACTCTAGTGCCATCAATGACGACCAAAAACCAGGACGTCGCCGATGGGGTAGAGCGGTCGCCAGCGGTTCCCCTGACGACCACGGGTCCTCCGCCAGGGGCAGGCCCTGAGGCACCTCCCCAGCAGAGGGCCTACCTCCTGAGAACGCCTTGCTCCGAACGCCGCGGTGGTTATGCCGGATCCCGGCCCCTCTCCTGCAGCCCCCGACGCCCTCCTCCTGAGGGGTAGGAGACCGCGGGAGCAGGGCAGTTGCTCGCTGCGGCGACCTGCACCTCCTGCGATCCATGATTAGCGTATGCCTGCTCCTGAGGAATTAGCGGTACCTGATAATCGTCGCTTCCAGCGTGGCCGGTGGGGCCGTCCCGGGGCTCCTGGAAGAGCTCAGCTTCTGGTGCCTCGTCCCCCCAGCTTGGGCTGAGGAGCGAGCCTTGTTCGCCCTCATGCAGGTGCCCTTGGTCCATCATGTGGGGCACGTATTCTTCTGGGGCCGCCATCCCGAAGGCCGCGCCATAGCACTCCGCGTGCCATGCAGCTCTGCTTGATGCGCCCACCTGGGGGTGGTAGCGCGGCGGCCCACTGGGGCCGTCGGTCGCGTAGAGTCCTTCTTCGCTGGCCGGGGGCGGAGTCAGCACTGCCGCTGGCCCGATGCTGACAGCTTCGCTGGTGTTGGAGTAGCCTTGGAGCCCGCGGGAACGCGTGGAGCCCCCGCACAGGCCGCCCTGGACCTGAGATGGGAGCTGGGTGCAGAAGGGGTGAGCCCTCGAGGTGGCAAAGCCCAGGAGCTCTGCCACCCGCTCTAGCAGCACGTCACGGCCGCCTTCCATTAGCCTGCACTACAGTAGCTCTCGGGCCACTGTGAGCGCGGCCCTTGAGTTCGCCTGCTCCCGGCGGGTGTACGACGTCGTGGCCGCGGCGTGGTTGGAGGCCCTTGCTGCCGACCGCGCTGCCAGCGGTGTGAGAGCTGTCGAGCTGTCGCGTCGCCCACGGCCTGCGGCGCCCTGTGGACCGCGAGCTGCTGGGCATGGGGTCGCCTGGGCGAAGGCTCTGCTGGGGCGGCCAAGCCGCCAGTGTCAGGTTGCCCGCTGGTCGCGGACATGGTGATGACGATGCGATGGGACGCGAAGTGGCAGAAGGTGGATCCCGGCGCACCCCTACCTGGCGCGCCAAATGTCGGATTTCGGGTTCTGGCAGACCCTTGGGTTCGAACACTGGGGTGCGCGCGGAGATTTCGCCCTCTACCTACCTGCTCCCCACCGACTCGCTAGGATCTAAACTACGGAAGGAACAACATAAGAGACACATAGTTTATACTAGTTCAGGCCACCATTGCGGTGTAATACCCTACTCCAGTGTGTGGTGTGGTGGATTGCCTCTTGGGCTGATGATGAACAATACAAGGAAGAACAGCCTCGCGAGGGTCTGTTCTTGGCTGGGACGATGAACTGCTAGGAGGAGTTCAGTCACTGTATCTACTGGTTTCTTGGCGAGGATCATGTCTGTCTCTACCTTGTGGTGGCTAGTCCTATTTATAGGCAAAGGCCCTGGGCCTCTCCCCAAATATTGAGCGGGAAGGGCGCCAACGATTGGCCATTTTGAAGGGGAACATCTGGTACACTTATCCTGACTAAAGTTGGTCTTCGCCTGTCAAAGGCTCTGGTGGTGACGCCTGCTTGGGCTCCACAATGACTTCCTTCCTGCTGTTGGGCTGGTCTTGGTCTTTTGCACCGAAATGGATGCCTTTGCTTGATGCTCTCGCCTGTGCTTGCTCCCTTTGCACCAAAGAGGAAAGGAGGACACTGCGCGGGCTGGCGCCCGACTGGCGCCCTTGGTCGTCATGGCTTGCATCATGGGCACCTCGCGAGGTACCCCGCCTTGATCTCTCCGCCTCCTCGTGAGCCAGCCTGATGAGGCCGTGCCTGAGGAAGCTCCTTGTCGTCCGCCCTGTGAAGCTTGGCCCCTCGCAAGGGTCTTGAGCTCGTGTTGATGAAGATGGCCGTGCTGGGCCCCTTTTGAGCCATGCCGCAGGCCGCAGGCAGGCAAGTCTGGGGACCCCCGTTCCTAGAACACCGACAGTGCCCCCGTGGCCACGGGAACCGCATGCCGGTTGTTTTTCTTCAGGATCTTTGCATGAGAAGACTAGGCACGGCGTCTATGCTCGGGTCCTGCAGCATCGATAAACCCAATGGTTGAGCTCTGTCTGGCGGGCTGGTCCTGTTCACATCACCTCCTGGGGTCGTTGGTGTCTGGCCTTCTCATGCAATAACCTCAGGAAACTTGTAGGATCGAAAGTATGTCTAGAGGGGGGGTGATTAGACTACTTGACAATATAAAAAATCAGCCTTTTGATAAAGACAAGTTTTTTGGCAGATTCACAATGATGATCAAGTCAAGTATCACCCTACACATGCAATTCTAGAGTATAGGCAGCGGAAAGTAAATTGCACATGTAGTAAAGAGAGGTGGAGAAGAGCAAACGCAATTTGGAGACACGGAGATTTTTTCTCGTGGTTCCGATAGGTGGTGCTATCGTCAATCCACGTTGATGGAGACTTCAACCCACGGAGGGTAACGGCCATGAGAGTCCACGGAGGGCTCCACCCACGAAGGGTCCACGAAGAAGCAACCTTGTCTATGCCATCATGGCATACGCCCACGGAGGGCTAGCCTTACTCGGGTAGATCTTCACGAAGTAGGCGATCTCCTTGCCCTTACAAACTTCTTGGTTCAACTCCACATCTCGACGGAGGCTCCCAAGCGACACCTAACCAATCTAGGAGGCACCACCTCCAAAAGGTAATAGATGGTATTGATGATGATGAACTCCTTGCTCTTGTGCTTCAAATGATAATCTCCCCAACACTCAACTCTCCTCACCGATTTGGCTGTGGTGGAAGAAAGGATTGAGTGGAAAGCAACTTGGGAAGGCTAGAGATCAAGCTTCATATGGTGGGAGTGGAGCTACTTGATCTCAACACAAGGGTAGGTAGTTTTCTTCTCGAAATGTAAGGTAGGAGTGGTAGTTATTTCGATGGCTCTCTCCACGAATGAAGAGGGGTGGAGGGTATTTATAGCCTCCACACAAAATCCAACTGCTACACACATTTGACCAATCTCGGTCAGACCGAAGTTGACAACTCGGTGAGACCGAAAGTTCAAATCATGTGAACGTTGGGATTTTCGGTGGGACCGAAAATACAATCTCGGTGAGTCCGATTCTTCCAAAGACTAGAGCTTGCCAATCTCGATGGGACCGACTTCATCATCTCGGTGACACCGATTTGATGACAGAAGGTTACAGAAGCTTGGCAACTCAAGTTTCGGTGAGACCGAGTTCAGAATCGGAAAATCCGAAATTTCTAGGGTTTGGCTTTATGGCTGAGGTGGTTCATCTCGGTGTGACTGAGTTTAGGAAATCGGTGGGACCGAGATTACTTATGAGTGTATTATGGAAGTGAGAGTTGCTGATAGTTTAGGAGATGTATCACTAAGCACTTTGAGCAACCAGATCATTAACATAACCTCATCCCCTTTTAATAGTATTGGCTTTCCTATGGACTCAATGTGATCTTGGATCACTAAACCAAAATGGAGTCTTGAGCTTTTGCCAATGCTTGCCTTAGCATTTTGAGGGGTCCACTTCATCACCATTGCCATACCCATATCAATGAACTTTCTGAAATGATTCTCAAGAAACTTTTAGTTCAATGATATATATGTTGTTATTAATTACCAAAACCACCCGGGGATTAGTTGCACTTTCAATCTCCCCCTTTTTGGTAATTGATGACAACATATAGATCAAAGCTTCGACAAAGGATATAATCAATGAATAATATCGTCGCTTTGAGAAGTATGTGATAAGCAAGAGCTCCCCCTAAATTTGTGCATTATTTAAGATTTGTGTTTGAATGCAAATGCACAATCGATTAGGATCATGGGTCACTCTTCCATGTCACATACATCTTGGTGGAGCGCACAAAATGATAAGAATGAATAGCATGCACCCAATCACCAAGACATGAGTAAATGGTCATACAAGATATGAATAGCATATGATAAGCATTAAGCACACATTAAGGCATAGTACGACCAAGCACTCATCAAAGTAGAGCAAACGTAGTATCAAACACACGGAATGTCTCGAAAAACCTCGAAAATCAAAAGTATCTCAAAAAGACCGCAAATGAACGAAAGAGCAAAAGCGCAAAGACAGAGCACTCTCTCTCTCGAAGTCATATGATCTATACAATTTCTCCCCCTTTGGCAACAAGTTACCAAAAAGTTCGAAAAGTATAGAGCTAAGCGTCACTAGGGACTCTGTGGGCGGCTCCCGTGCAGGTTGAGGTTGGAGTTGAGATGGCAGATCGGCGAAGACTTCACCGATGTCTGTGGAGCCGGAGGAGGGTCACTAGAGCTAGAGCTGGGCCCGATGGAGCTGTGGGAGGTGCCGAGGCTGTAGTCCGGTGTCATCCTTTGGATAGCAGCTGATCGGGTCTTGTGGGAACCGGAGCAGGCTGTTCATAATCATCCTGGACTAGGTCATCCTGCATCTCACGCATGAGCTCTGCCTTCTCCCTCTTTGCTTCCTCGATATCTGCCTCAAGCTTGTTGACAGTGACTTGCACTTCAGTCAGCTTCACATCCAGAGCATGGATCTTATCTTCAACAATCCTCTCAAGGCTCTCCCGAGACTGCATAATGCTGGCAGGCGTTGTTCAATCCTCTGGTAGCTTCAAGGAGCTGCTCTCCAACACTCTTGGGTTTAGCTGCTGCTGCTGCTGCTTCCTTCTCAGCTTTAGCTTTCTTGGCAGCTTCAACCTTTGCTTGTCCTTCAACTGACGTTGGGTCCTCCTCATCCATCACAACTACATTGTCCTCATGCTCAGGCTGCAGTGGCAAGTGTGGTCTATCCAACAAGTATGTGCCCGTGCCAAACTTGGCATTGATAAGCATCTGAATGTGCGGGGCAAATCCACACGACCTCTTCTGGTCAGCTGCAGTCCTCTTGATGGTCTCAACTATCAAATCCATCACCTTGAAAGGTGCCTTCTCATCAAGTATATGCAGCATGTTGATAGAATATCCTCTGATCATGCGATGATCTCCAGATTTGGGCATCAAGGTATGCCTCAGAATAGTGTTTGTGGTAGGTAGACCTGCCTGGAGATGATACACTGAGCCGAGCTTCCAGATTTCCACATCCTTAGCTGGTACCTCTTGTACATATTCTTCATAGATTCATGGTTCTTCTTGGGAATACCATAGACATCAACATCATCCTCTCTCTGCACTGGAGCATTCAGCAGTGCTGCCCATTCTTCTACTGTTGAAGAGAATCTTTGGCCTTCAGTCATCCATGTGATCTTTCCATCAGGATAGAAATGAGCAGTGGCATAGAATTGCATAATCATTTCAACATTCCAATCTGTCAACTTTTGACCAACAAAATCTGCAACACCACATGCAGTGAAGTTCTCATGCACATGTGGAAAGAAGTCTCTGTGCTCTTCACTGTCAATGTATGCCTAGTCAACATAGCGAGTGTCTGCAACTATGGGCTTCTTGTCCATCAGCACAGTCTCATAGAAGTCCTGCTGCTCTCTGGTGTGGAATCTTGGATCAACAACAGTTCTTCTCCTCACAGCATATGGATCAGCTTGTCTCCATAGCCTGAGACCTCTATCCTTTCTTTCCTTCATGTTCTCAGCTTGAGGATGAGCATCATTGTGAAGTGGCAATTTCTGTCGAAGTTTCAGCAAAACTGGTGCCTCATCATCTGACACAGCTGGTGGCACATTATCTTTCTTCTTCTCTGAAGCAGGGATGTTCCTGACAGTCTTCTTGGGCTTGGCAGCAGGCTTGGCTTGAGCTGCCTTTGCTGGAGCAGATGGCTTGGACTTAGAAGGGGCTCCAGCCCTGATGGCATCACCCATGAACTTAGACTTCTGAGGAGGAGGCTGGGGTGCTTCCTCATCCTCATCTTCTTCTGCTGCATCATCATGCACAATCCTCTTCCTCTTGGAAGTTTTCTTCACCTTGCTTGAAGTTCCCTCTTCCATACTCAGCTTCTTGGCAACAGTGGACTTCTTCACTTTACTGGTGCCTCTCTTGGTTTGCTGCCCTTGATGCTCTTTGGCAACAACTTTTCTCTTTGGCTTGGAGGAAACTTCTTCCTCGACAATGAAATCAGAATCTTCTTCATCAGAGTTCCTCTTCTTTCTGGCCGTGGTGGCTGCAGGAGGCAAACCACTTGGTGTGCTCCTTTCACCATCATCTGAAAAGCTGTTGGCCTCAGGACTAGTGCCTGCCTCTGGAATATCAGCAATTGGTGACTCAGACCTGTACGGCTGTCACTGCATCGACATGGCCGACAACCCGTGAATAGATTAGGTGTAGGCGAGTAGAAGAGTTATCACAAACTGCGAAGATTTTGCAAAAAATGAGTTCAAATTTCAGTTTTAGGTTTTCACAGAATGCATTTCGGTCGGGACCGAGTTTAAAATTCGTGAATCCAAGTGTTCAAACAGAAGCATTCACACCACTTTCGGTTGGACCGAAGTGGGTTTCGATCTGCCGAGAACACTAGGGTTTCACTAAATCCTCATTTCGTCGCACCGATTTGCACAACTCGGTTGGACCGAAAGGTGCAGGTAATGGCCAGAGGCCAAATCGGTCATACCGAGAATGTAAAATCGGTCTCACCGAGATGTGTTCGGCGGAAACCTAACCCTAAAACTTTTACTCGAATTTCGTTATAACGAACTAATCTGGTGTTAAGGAAGATCTCAAACGTGGCAAGATGCTAGGCAAACCAGACGTGCATTGAATCGGAGATGGGAGCACGAGTGGGATCGAAACTCACCCTAACTTGGTGGAGTTCCTCTACGGCGGCAACGGCGCGGAGAAGATGTCCGTTGACGGCGACGGAGACTCAAGCGGCGGCGCCTGAGCGATTTACGGAGACGATCCGGAGACCACGGCGACGGCAAAGAAGGTGGGGGCAAGGCATTTTGAAGTAGGAATCAACGCGCTGCCCTCGGTATATATACCCTTTGTCGTCGGTGGGACCGAGTTGTAAAACTTCGGTGGCACCGAGATGGATAACTCAGGCGTTATACACTTCGTCACGCCGAAAATTGCAACTCGGTTTCACCGAGGTGAAAACCTAGATCAATCCAAATGCTTTCGGTCCGACCGAGTTTGAGTGGGTTGGTCGACCGAAATCACTTAGAAGGTTTTGGAAGTTAGCCCTTGACGGATCGGTGGCTCAGTGCTCCTCACTCGGAGGGTCCAAAATGACTTGTTCAAAGTTTGTGATGTAAGCATGAATAGAATTTGAGACAAGAAAGCATAGATAGCTAGGGGAGGAACTTAGGCATTCTTGTCCATCCATTTGGTCAGAAAAATCCAAAAGACCAAAACAACAAATGGATGTCCTCGAATGGATAAAATCATGCATCCAACATGCTCACACAATAAGATAGCAAATGAAATATGTGTCAAACATGCACAATCAAAACTCTAGCTACTATCACGCAATTTGTCGATGACTAGGTCATCTTTATATGAGTATATTGACTTAGGAGTCAAATGAGAACATTTGATCATAGGTCATACTCATCGTTTAAGCACAAGTGGGGTTACCACTTTTACATAAAGCATTAATGTGTTCACATCATTTGAAGATGCTTTAGCTCAATTCTTTAGAGCAAAGCTCCCCCTAGATGTGAGAACCCCTTTTAAAGGGTCAAACTAACCTTGGGTTGTCGTAGAAGACTTCATGTAGATGTTGAAGATGTGGATGCTCAATGTTGATGAAGATCATCAAGAGTTGGGAGCAATCCTTTGGATTCGGGCACTTTCAATACCTACATGGGTTAGTCCCACAAGGAACAAACAAGGATATCCATGGACATAGATTGAAGTTCACAATAGATGATGTCCATGAAAGCAATGATTACCTTGTCCCTTGACTTACCAACAAGAGGGTTTGTGACTCCATGAACTAGTGCACAATGTGGAAGTTGATTGCACAAGTTCTTGCCAAAATGAATGTGAGTGAAGTATGTTGGCGGAGTCACCCTCAAGAACTCTCTAGTTCTTCTTCTTCGGGATCCACATCATCTTGATGGGAATCCTTGGGGTTGTAGTGGAGCTTGACGAAGTAGAACTTGACGTTTCCTTGGGAACCCACTTGACCATGGCTTTAGGTGCTTCAATAAATGCATCAATCTCCTCTTGAAGCTTGTCCTTGCCTTTTAGCTTGTGGTCTTGTGGTGGAAGGTCATCTTGAGCTTGTTCCACATTGGAAGAAGTAGGATCATACTTCTCCTTTTGAGAAACAAACTTTGGAGTGGGATATTGACCTTCTTCCCATTCAACACCCTCGGCGTTGAACTTTCGCTCAAAACCAATTCCTTGATTCTTCCGTGCCTTCCTTGCTTGCGAACAATTTCCTCAAAGTTCTTGCTTCCGCAAGGCTCTTGTAGACACCTTTCTCTATAATCCCTTTCAATAAACTATTTTCTTGCTCAAGTGTAACTTGACTTGAAACATTGTTAGTGGAATCAAGAGAACTACTAGAAGTAACAACATTAGATTTAGCATGGTTATTGTTACTACTAGATGAAGAATTTTTCTTATGCTTGTCATGCTTAGTTTTAATGGGAGGCAAGAAATTAGACAAGAGAAGTCGTTTGGCAAGATATGAAGAACTCTTCTTTCGAAGATCGTCATTGATAACTTTTAGAAACTCATGTTCTTTCTCTAGATTGAGCTTCTCGAAGCGTAGCTTCTCATGAGATCTTAGGAGCTCTCTATGATCTTCTTGAGTTGTTTCATGAGCTAACTTAAGAGTGTTTAGTTCTTTAGTTAGACTCTCAATCTCCTTCATAGCATTGTCATTCGACTCTTCTCGACTATAAAGACTACTAGCATGTTCATCATTACTAGGCTCACTAGTTTTGTCAAGTAAAAGCTCATCTTCACCAAGCAAGTCATCCTCATCACTATCAAAGTCAATAAATTCAGGGTGTGATACCTTGGGGCCTTTAGCCATGAAGCATCTTCCAATTCCCTCATTTGGTGAATCAAATAAATCATAGGAGTTGGAGTTGGAGGACACGAGAGCAAGACCGGCAACACCTTCATCTTGACTGTAGTCGGAGTTGGAGTGATAGCTTCTTTCGAATGATTGTCGAGTCGGAGCCGAGACCCATTCACCAACATGAGCTTGATGTTTTCTTCTTGTGTAGCTCCTTGATGACTTGTCTTTCCTCTCCGAATCCTTGCTTCTCCGAGAGGGTCTTCATTCATAACGATCATCTCTACTCCTTCTCTCTTTCCGAGGTGACTCTTCTCTTGAGCTTCTTCTTCTTGGAGATTCTTCTCTTCTCTTGTGGGGAGCCGAACACTCATTTGAGTAGTGTCCGGGTCTTCCACAATTGTAGCAGTTTCGATCACGACTAGAAGATCTCTTTTCATCATATGATCTAGACTTTGAGCTTCTCTCTTTGCTTCTACTCTTGTAGAATTTGTTGAAGTTCTTCACCATTAGGCTTATCTCTTCATTGGAAACTAGCTTGTCACTTGAGGTTGTGGGAGCATCACTTGTAGCTTTGTAAGCACCACTTGACTTGTTGTGAAGCTCTTCCTTATCTTTAAGTGTCATCTCATGAGCAACAATTCTTCCAATGACTTTGGTTGGCTTGAGATTCTTGTAGTTTGGCATCATTTGGATCAAAGTGCACACGGTGTCATACTTTCCATCCAAAGCTCTGAGAATCTTCTTGATGATGAATCGGTCGGTCATTTCTTCGCTTCCTAAGCCGGCAATCTCATTTGTGATGAGAGCAAGCCTAGAGTACATTTCAGCGACTCCTTCACCTTCCTTCATCTTGAACTTGTCAAGTTGACCTTGAAGAACATCTAGCTTTGATTCCTTCACGGACTCGGTACCTTCGTGCATTTCGACCAAAGTATCCCAAATCTCTTTTGCATTCTCAAGACGGCTGATTTTGTTGAACTCCTCGGGACACAAAGCATTGAAGAGAATGTCACAAGCTTGAGCATTGTTTTGCAACATCCGCAATTCATCCGTTGTAGCTTCACGATCCGAACTTTTCCTTCCTCAAGAATTCACCTTGCAAACCAACACAAATAATGCCCCATGCGGCGGGGTTATGGCCAAGAATATGCATTTTCATTTTATGCTTCCAACTAGCAAAGTTTGAACCATCAAAGTAAGGACCTCTCTTAAAATTACCTCACTAGACGCCATACTCTCCTAGGTTGTGAAACCAAGCTTATGGAGTCCAATGCAATGGAAACCAATACAATGGAGACCAAAGCTCTGATACCACTTGTAGGATCGAAAGTATGTCTAGAGGGGGGGTGATTAGACTACTTGACAATATAAAAATTCAGCCTTTTGATAAAGACAAGTTTTTGGCAGATTCACAATGATGATCAAGTCAAGTATCACCCTACACATGCAATTCTAGAGTATAGGCAGCGGAAAGTAAATTGCACATGTAGTAAAGAGAGGTGGAGAAGAGCAAACGCAATTTGGAGACACGGAGATTTTTCTCGTGGTTCCGATAGGTGGTGCTATCGTCAATCCACGTTGATGGAGACTTCAACCCACGGAGGGTAACGGCCATGAGAGTCCACGGAGGGCTCCACCCACGAAGGGTCCACGAAGAAGCAACCTTGTCTATGCCATCATGGCATACGCCCACGGAGGGCTAGCCTTACTCGGGGTAGATCTTCACGAATTAGGCGATCTCCTTGCCCTTACAAACTTCTTGGTTCAACTCCACATCTCGACGGAGGCTCCCAAGCGACACCTAACCAATCTAGGAGGCACCACCCTCCAAAAGGTAATAGATGGTGTTGATGATGATGAACTCCTTGCTCTTGTGCTTCAAATGATAATCTCCCCAACACTCAACTCTCCTCACCGATTTGGCTGTGGTGGAAGAAAGGATTGAGTGGAAAGCAACTTGGGAAGGCTAGAGATCAAGCTTCATATGGTGGGAGTGGAGCTACTTGATCTCAACACAAGGGTAGGTAGTTTTCTTCTCAGAAATGTAAGGTAGGAGTGGTAGTTCTTTCTGATGGCTCTCTCCATGAATGAAGAGAGGGTGGAGGGGTATTTATAGCCTCCACACAAAATCCAACCGTTACACACATTTGACCAATCTCGGTCAGACCGAAGTTGACAACTCGGTGAGACCGAAAGTTCAAATCATGTGAACGTTGGGATTTTCGGTGGGACCGAAAATACAATCTCGGTGAGTCCGATTCTTCCAAAGACTAGAGCTTGCCAATCTCGGTGGGACCGACTTCATCATCTCGGTGACACCGATTTGATGATGTAAGTTCTGAAGCTTGGCAACTCAAGTTTCGGTGAGACCGAGTTCAGAATCGGAAAATCCGAAATTTCTAGGGTTTGGCTTTATGGCTGAGGTGGTTCATCTCGGTGTGACTGAGTTTAGGAAATCGGTGGGACCGAGATTACTTATGAGTGTATTATGGAAGTGAGAGTTGCTGATAGTTTAGGAGATGTATCACTAAGCACTTTGAGCAACCAGATCATTAACATAACCTCATCCCCTTTTAATAGTATTGGCTTTCCTATGGACTCAATGTGATCTTGGATCACAAAACCAAAAATGGAGTCTTGAGCTTTTGCCAATGCTTGCCTTAGCATTTTGATGGGTCCACTTCATCAGTCATTGCCATTCCCATATCACTGAACTTTCTGAAATGATTCTCAAGAAACTTTTAGTTCAATGATATATATGTTGTTATTAATTACCAAAACCACCCGGGGATTAGTTGCACTTTCAAAACTCATTCGGCGCAGGCTGCCTAACCATCTTGCAAGACCAATTCAAGCATCTCCAATCAAGACCAGGTACAACCTTCCTTGAGGTAGGGCCTCATGAGTCCCACGCTGGCTCACGGGTGCCCATATACACTGCCTATAGCCCTGTCGTGCAAGTCACGTGTCAGGGCGGGGCTGTACATGCCCCGGGGGCTCTCCTCAGAGGGAGCCCCCTCCCACGCACCAGTGGAAGCACCATGCTCCGTGCTGGCCGTCGACACTGTCGAGGATCGGCTATGCCCGTGCAAGAGCGGAAACGCTATGCTCCGCGCTGGTGATAAACAACTGGGGGTGGCCTCACGGCCGCATTAACCTCAGGGAGCCTCCAGGCTCAGTGACTATCCTCACCACGCTGCTCTCCCTCGGGAGGGTAGTGCGAGGGGGCTGGGCACGAGGTCTATGCTTAGGTCACGCCTGGCATACCCCACCTCGCCAGGCCTCACGGGCCTGGTCTTTGCGCACACCTCCCAAGCGAGAGCTCGGCGAGGAAAAGGTAGGATGGTATGTTCGTACATTAAGGGGGGGCTCCTGAGCATCGCGTCTCAGGAGCCTAACTGGTCATGTAGCCCTCACCTCTTGGGCTCGTCCTGGTGATCCGGACAACTCAACGATGGCTGAGGCATGTGCGGGGCCGGGCCCTACCGACGCAGAATGCCAAGACCTGGTTTCCACCCTTCTTTCTCAAGCCGTTCGCACGTCAAGGGGGACTCCTGAGCATCGCGTCTCTGGAGCCTAACTGGTCACGTAGCCGCTCACCTCTTGGGGTCGTCCTGGTGATCCGGACGACTCAACGATGGCTGAGGCATGCGCGTGGCCGGGCCCTGCTGACGCAGAACACCAAGGCTTGCCCCTGCACCTTTTCCTAAGCTGTACGCACGTCAAGGAGGACTCCTGAGCATTGCGTCTCAAGAGCCTAACTGGTCACGTAGCCCCTCACCTCTTGGGCTCGTCCTGGTGATCTGGACGACCCAACGGTGGCTGAGGTACGCGCAGGGTTGGGCTCTACCGACGGAGAACAACAAAGCAAATGGAAAAGCTGAAGGAGCATAATCTAGTTATTACAAGACATATTGTTCCAAGCAAATGGTTTTAAAATGCCTCCACAAGGCATGTTGCATGATGCAGGACAGACAGGGAAAAAGCAAAATCGCCGGGCCACCTCTTCAAACTTGGGTGTCACCACTGCCCGCCATCAGAGCCTCATTCCCAGGCGCGTCTCTCGTTCCACTGGCTTCAGTCGGAGGACCAACGACCAAGAACTTGCTCAGCATGGCGTCCACGAAGCTCTTCACGAAGACGGCAGCAGTGTTGGGGAACGTTGTAGAAAATTAAAAATTTTCCTACGGTTTCACCAAGATCCATCTATGAGTTCATCTAAGCAACGAGTCAAGGGAGTGAGTTTGCATCTACATACCACTTGTAGATCGCGTGCGGAAGCTTGCAAGGGGATGGTGATGATGGAGTCGTACTCGACGTGATTCAGATCACCGATGTCCAAGTGCTGAACGGACAGCACCTCCGCGTTCAACACACGTACGGGATGGGAGACGTCTCCTCCTTCTTGATCCAGCAAGGGGGAAGGAGAGGTTGACGATGATCCAGCAGCACGACGGCGTGGTGGTGGATGCAGCAGAACTCCAGCAGGGCTTTGCCAAGCAACTACGGGAGGAGGACGAGGTGTAGCAGGGGGAGGGAGGCGCCAAGCACAAGGGTGCGACTGCCCTCCCCCCTGCCCTCCTTTATATAGGCCCCCAGGGGGGGCACCGGCCCTGGGAGACTCCCAAGGGGGCGGCGGCCAAGGGGGGAGGAGTGCCCCCCAAGGCATGTGGTGCGGCCCCCCCACCCTAGGGTTTCAACCCTAGGCGCAGGGGGTGGGCCTAGGGGAGCGCACCAGCCCACTATGGGCTGGCTCCCCTCCCACGTCAGCCCATGGGGCCCTCCGGGATGGGTGGCCCCACCCGGTGGACCCCCGGGACCCTTCCGGTGGTCCCGGTACATTACCGGGTGACCCCGAAACTTTCCCGATGGCCGAAATACCACTTCCTATATATTATTCTTTACCTACGGACCATTCCGAAACTCCTCGTGACGTCCGGATCTCATCCGGACTCAACAACATTCGGTATGCTGCATACTCATATTCATACAACCCTAGCGTCACCGAACCTTAAGTGTAGAGACCCTACGGGTTCGGAGACACGCAGACATGACCGAGACGACTCTCAGGCAATAACCAACAGCGGGATCTGGATACCCATGTTGGCTCCCACATGCTCCTCGATGATTTCATAGGTTGAACCACGATGTCGAGGATTCGATCAAACCACAGATACAATTCCCTTTGTCAATCGATGCGTTACTTGCCCGAGACTCGATCGTCGGTATCCCAATACCTTGTCCAGTCTCGTTACCGGCAAGTCACTTTACTCGAACCGTAATGCATGATCCCGTGGCCAACACCTTGGTCACCTTGAGCTCATTATGATGATGCATTACCGAGTGGGCCCAGAGATACCTCTCCGTCATACGGAGTGACAAATCCGATCTCGATCCGTGTCAACCCAATGAGACACTTTCGGAGATACCTGTAGTGCACCTTTATAGTCACCCGATTCGTTGTGACGTTTGATGCACCCAAAGCACTCCTACGGTATCCGGGAGTTACACGATCTCATGGTCGAAGGAAGAGATACTTGACATTGGAAAAGCTCTAGCAAACAAACTACACGATCTTTGTGCTATGCTTAGGATTGGGTCTTGTCCATCACATCATTCTCCTAATGATGTGATCCCGTTATCAACGACATCCAATGTCCATAGCCAGGAAACCATGACTATCTGTTGATCACAACGAGCTAGTCAACTAGAGGCTCACTAGGGACATATTGTGGTCTATGTATTCACACGTGTATTACGATTTCCGGATAATACAGTTATAGCATGAATAAAAGACAATTATCATGAACAATGAAATATAATAGTACTTTTATTATTGCCTCTAAGGCATATTTCCAACAGTCTCCCACTTGCACTAGAGTCACCAATCTAGTTACGTTGTGATGAATCGAACACCTATAGAGTTCCGGTGTTGATCATGTTTTGCTTGCGAGAGAGGTTTAGTCAACGGATCTGCGACATTCAGATCCGTATGTACTTTGCAAATATCTATGTCTCCATCTTGAACATTTTCACGGATGGAGTTGAAGCGACGCTTGATGTGCTCGGTCTTCTTGTGAAACCCGGCTCCTTGGCAAGGGCAATAGCTCCAGTGTTGTCACGAAGAGTTTGATCGGCCCTGACGCATTGGGTATGACTCCTAGGTCGGTGATGAACTCCTTCACCCAAATCGCTTCATGCGCTACCTCCGAGGCTGCCATGTACTCCGCTTCACACGTAGATCCCGCCATGACGCTCGCTTGCAACTGCACCAGCTTCTTCGCTCCACCATTCAACATATACACGTATCCGGTTTGTGACTTAGAGTCATCCAGATCTGAGTCGAAGCTAGCATCGACGTAACCCTTTACGACGAGCTCTTCGTCTCCTCCATAAACAAGAAACATGTCCTTTGTCCTTTTCAGGTACTTCAGGATATTCTTGACCGCTGTCCAGTGTTCCTTGCCGGGATTATTTTGGTATCTTGCTACCAAACTTACGGCAAGGTTTACATCAGGTCTGGTACACAACATGGCATACATAATAGATCCTATGGCTGAAGCATAGGGGATGACACTCATCTCTTCTTTATCTTTTGCCGTGGTCGGTGACTGAGCCGAGCTCAATCTCACACCTTGTAACATAGGCAAGAACCCTTTCTTGGACTGATCCATTTTGAACCTTTTCAAAATCTTATCAAGGTATGTGCTTTGTGAAAGACCTATGAGGCGTCTCGATCTATCTCTATAGATCTTGATGCCTAATATATAAGCAGCTTCTCCAAGGTCCTTCATTGAAAAACATTTATTCAAGTAGGCCTTAATGCTGTCCAGAAGATCTATATTATTTCCCATCAAGAGTATGTCATCTACATATAATATGAGAAATGCTACAGAGCTCCCACTCACTTTCTTGTAAACGCAGGCTTCTCCATAAGTCTCATAAACTAAACGCTTTGATCATCTCATCAAAGCGAATGTTCCAACTCCGAGATGCTTGCACCAGCCCATAAATGGATCGCTGGAGCTTGCATACTTTGTTAGCATTCTTAGGATCGACAAAACCTTCCGGCTGCATCATATACAGCTCTTCCTTAAGATGTCCGTTAAGGAATGTCGTTTTGACGTCCATCTGCCATATCTCATAATCATAGTATGCGGCAATTGCTAACATGATTCGGACGGACTTCAGCTTCGCTACGGGAGAGAATGTCTCGTCGTAGTCAATCCCTTGAACTTGTCGATAACCCTTAGCGACAAGTCGAGCCTTATAAATGGTAACATTACCATCCGCGTCCGTCTTCTTCTTAAAAATCCATTTGTTTTCTATCGCTCGCCGATCATCGAGCAAATCTGTCAAAGTCCATACTTTGTTTTCATACATGGATTCTATCTCGGATTTCATGGCTTCAAGCCATTTGTTGGAATCTGGGCCCGCCATCGCTTCTTCATAGTTCGAAGGTTCACCGTTGTCTAACAACATGATTTCCAGGACAGGGTTGCCGTACCACTCTGGTGCGGAACGTGTCCTTGTGGACCTACGAAGTTCAGTAGCAACTTGATCCGAAGTACCTTGATCATCATTATTATTTTCCTCTTCAGTTGGTGTGGGCATTACAGGAACATTTTCCTGAGCTGCACCACTTTCCCATTCGAGAGGTAGTACTTCATCGAGTTCTACTTTCCTCCTACTTACTTCTTTCGAGAGAAACTCTTTTTCCAGAAAGCATCCGTTCTTGGCAACAAAGATCTTGCCCTCGGATCTTAAGTAGAAGGTATACCCGACAGTTTCCTTAGGGTATCCTATGAAGACGCATTTTTCCGACTTGGGTTCGAGCTTTTCAGGTTGAAGTTTCTTGACATAAGCATTGCATCCCCAAACTTTTAGAAACGACAGCTTAGGTTTCTTCCCAAACCATAATTCATACGGTGTCGTCTCAACGGATTTAGATGGTGCCCTATTTAAAGTGAATGTAGCTGTCTCTAGAGCGTATCCCCAAAATGATAGCGGTAAATCGGTAAGAGACATCATAGACCGCACCATATCCAATAGAGTGCGATTACGATGTTCGGACACACTGTTTCGCTGAGGTGTTCCAGGCGGCATGAGTTGTGAAACAATTCCACATTTCCTTAAGTGTGTGCCAAATTCGTGACTTAAATATTCTCCTCCACGATCTGATCGTAGGAACTTTATTTTTCGGTCACGTTGATTCTCTACTTCATTCTGAAATTCCTTGAACTTTTCAAAGGTCTCAGACTTGTGTTTCATTAAGTAGACATACCCATATCTACTTAAGTCATCAGTGAGAGTGAGAACATAACGATATCCTCCGCGAGCCTCAACGCTCATTGGACCGCACACATCGGTATGTATGATTTCCAACAAGTTGGTTGCTCGCTCCATTGTTCCGGAGAACGAAGTCTTGGTCATTTTGCCCATGAGGCATGGTTCGCATGTGTCAAATGATTCATAATCAAGAGACTCTAAAAGTCCATCAGCATGGAGCTTCTTCATGCGCTTGACACCAATGTGACCAAGGCGGCAGTGCCACAAGTATGTGGGACTATCATTATCAACTTTACATCTTTTGGCATCCACACTATGAACATGTGTAATATTACGCTCGAGATTCATTAAGAATAAACCATTGACCATCGGAGCATGACCATAAAACATATCTCTCATATAAATAGAACAACCATTATTCTCGGATTTAAATGAGTAGCCATCTCGTATTAAACGAGATCCTGATACAATGTTCATGCTCAAACTTGGCACTAAATAACAATTATTAAGGTTCAAAACTAACCCCAGAGGTAAATGTAGAGGTAGCGTGCGACGGCGATCACATCGACTCGAACCATTCCCAGCGCGATCGTCACCTCGTCCTTCACCGGTCTCCGTTTATTCCGCAGCTCTGCTATGAGTTACAAATATGAGCAACGGCACGGTATCAAATACCGGGAGTTACTACGAGTCTCGGTAAGGTACACATCAATTACATGTATATCAAATATACCTTTGGTGTTGCGGCCTTCTTATCCGCTAAGTATTTGGGGCAGTTCCGCTTCGATGACCCTTCCCTTGCAATAAAAGCACTCGGTCTCGTGCTTGGGTCCATTCTTTGACTTCTTCCCGAATCGGCTTACGGGCGCTGCAACATCCTTGCCGTCCTTCTTGAAGTTCTTCTTGCCCTTGCCCTTCTTGAACTTAGTGGTCTTATTGACCATCAACACTTGATGTTCTTTCTTGATTTCAGCCTCTGCTGACTTCAAAGATTGAGAACACTTCAGAATGGTCTTCACCATCCCACGCATGTTGTAGTTCATCACAAAGCTCTTGTAGCTTGGTGGGAGCGATCGGAGGATTCTGTCAATGACCGCCTCATCTGGGAGGTTAATGTTCAGCTGGGTCATACAGTTGTGCAACCCAGACATCTTGAGGATGTGCTCACTGATAGAACTGTTTTCCTCCATCTTACAACTGTAGAACTTGTCGGAGACATCATATCTCTCGACCCGGGCATGAGCTTGGAAAACTAGTTTCAGCTCTTCGAACATCTCATATGCTCCGTGATGCTCAAAATGCTTTTGGAGCCCCGGTTCTAAGCTGTAAAGCATGCCGCACTAAACGAGGGAGTAATCATCAGCACGAGTTTGCCAAGCGTTCATAACGTCTTGGTTCTCTAGGACGGGAGCGTCACCTAGCGGTCCTTCTAGGACATATTGCTTCCTGGCAGCTATGAGGATGATCCTCAGGTTCCGGACCCAGTCCGTATAGTTGCTGCCATCATCTTTCAGCTTGGTTTTCTCTAGGAACGCGTTGAAGTTCATGTTGACATGAGCGTTGGCCATTTGATCTACAAGACATATTTGCAAAGGTTTTAGACTAAGTTCATGATAATTAAGTTCATCTAATCAAATTATGAACTCCCACTCAGATTAGACATCCCTCTAGTCATCTAAGTGTTACACGATCCGAGTCGACTAGCCCGTGTCCGATCATCACGTGAGACGGACTAGTCATCGTCGGTGAACATCTTCATGTTGATCGTATCTTCCATACGACTCGTGTTCGACCTTTCGGTCTCCGTGTTCTGAGGCCATGTCTGTACATGCTAGGCTCGTCAAGTTAACCCTAAGTGTTTTGCTTGTGTAAATCTGTCTTACACCGTTGTATGTGAACGTAAGGATCTATCACACCGATCATCACGTGGTGCTTGAAATGACGAACTGTAGCAACGGTGCACGCTTAGGGAGAACACTTCTTGAAATTGTTGTAAGGATCATCTTATTTACTACCGTCGTCCTAAGTAAACAAGATGCATAAACATAATAAACGTCACATGCAATTATATAGTTGTGACATGATATGGCCAATATCATATAGCTCCATTGATCTCCATCTTCGGGGCTCCATGATCATCTTGTCACCGGCTTGACACCATGATCTCCATCATCATGATCTCCATCATCGTGTCTTCATGAAGTTTTCACGCCAACGACTACTTCTACTTCTATGGCTAACGCGTTTAGCAATAAAGTAAAGTAGTTTACATGGCGTTTTTCAATGACACGCAGGTCATACAAAAAAATAAAGACAACTCCTATGGCTCCTGCCGGTTGTCATACTCATCGACATGCAAGTCGTGAATCCTATTACAAGAACATGATCTCATACATCACAATTCATCATTCATCACAACTTCTGGCCATATCACATCACATGAACAATCGCTCCAAAAACAAGTTAGACGTCCTCTAATTTTTGTTACATCTTTTATGTGGCTGCAATTGGGTTCTAGCAAGAACGTTTTCTTACCTATGAATAACCACAACGTGATTTTGTCAACTTCTATTTACCCTTCATAAGGACCCTTTTCATCGATTCCACTCCAACTAAAGTGGCAGAGACAGACACCCGCCAGCCACCTTATGCAACTAGTGCATGTCAATCGGTGGAAACGGTCTCACGTAAGCGTACCTGTAAGGGTGGTCCGGGCCGCTTCATCCCACAATACCGCTGAAACAAGAAAAGACTAGTAGTGGCAAGCAAGTTGACAAGATCCACGCCCACAACAAAATTGTGTTCTACTCGTGCATTAGAGAACTACGCATAGACCTAGCTCATGATGCCACTGTTGGGGAACGTTGCAGAAAACTAAAAAATTTCCTACGGTTTCACCAAGATCCATCTATGAGTTCATCTAAGCAACGAGTCAAGGGAGTGA
This sequence comes from Aegilops speltoides, assembly GCA_021437245.1. Lineage (NCBI taxonomy): Eukaryota > Viridiplantae > Streptophyta > Magnoliopsida > Poales > Poaceae > Aegilops > Aegilops speltoides. Next base: position 305,780,308 of record CM038142.1, on the reverse strand, counting down.
GTTTGCATCTACATACCACTTGTAGATCTCGTGCGGAAGCTTGCAAGGGGATGGTGATGATGGAGTCGTACTCGACGTGATTCAGATCACCGATGTCCAAGTGCTGAACGGACAGCACCTCCGCGTTCAACACACGTACGGGACGGGAGACGTCTCCTCCTTCTTGATCCAGCAAGGGGGAAGGAGAGGTTGACGATGATCCAGCAGCACGACGGCGTGGTGGTGGATGCAGCAGAACTCCAGCAGGGCTTCGCCAAGCGACTACGGGAGGAGGACGAGGTGTAGCAGGAGGAGGGAGGCGCCAAGCACAAGGGTGCGGCTGCCCTCCCCTGCCCTCCTTTATATAGGCCCCAGGGCGCTGCCCCGGGAGATTGGATCTCCCAAGGGGGCGGCGGCCAAGGGGGGAGGAGTGCCCCCCAAGGCATGTGGTGCGCCCCCCCACCCTAGGGTTTCAACCCTAGGCGCAGGGGGTGGGCCTAGGGGCGCACCAGCCCACTATGGGCTGGCTCCTCCCACGTCAGCCCATGGGGCCCTCCGGATGGGTGGCCCCACCGGTGGACCCGGGACCCTTCCGGTGGTCCCGGTACATTACCGGGTGACCCCGAAACTTTCCCGATGGCCGAAATACCACTTCCTATATATTATTCTTTACCTCCGAACCATTCCGAAACTCCTCGTGATGTCCGGGATCTCATCCGAGACTCCGAACAACATTCGGTATGCTGCATACTCATATTCATACAACCCTAGCGTCACCGAACCTTAAGTGTGTAGACCCTACGGGTTCGGGAGACAAGCAGACATGACCGAGATGACTCTCGGGCAATAACCAACATCGGGATCTGGATACCCATGTTGGCTCCCACATGCTCCTCGATGATTTCATCGGTTGAACCACGATGTCGAGGATTCGATCAAACCCTGTATACAATTCCCTTTGTCAACCGGTACGTTACTTGCCCGAGACTCGATCGTCGGTATCCCAATACCTTGTTCAGTCTCGTTACCGGCAAGTCACTTTACTCGAACCGTAATGCATGATCCCATGGCCAACACCTTGGTCACCTTGAGCTCATTATGATGATGCATTACCGAGTGGGCCCAGAGATACCTCTCCGTCATACGGAGTGACAAATCCCAGTCTCGATCCGTGTCAACCCAATGAGACACTTTCGAGATACCATAGTGCACCTTTATAGTCACCCGATTCGCCAGTGACGTTTGATGCACCCAAAGCACTCCTATAGTATCCGGGAGTTACACGATCTCATGGTCGAAGGAAGAGATACTTGACATTGGAAAAGCTCTAGCAAACGAACTACACGATCTTTGTGCTATGCTTAGGATTGGGTCTTGTCCATCACATCATTCTCCTAATGATGTGATCCCGTTATCAACGACATCCAATGTCCATAGCCAGGAAACCATGACTATCTGTTGATCACAACGAGCTAGTCAACTAGAGGCTCACTAGGGACATATTGTGGTCTATGTATTCACATGTGTATTACGATTTCCGGATAATACAGTTATAGCATGAATAAAAGACAATTATCATGAACAATGAAATATAATAATACTTTTATTATTGCCTCTAGGGCATATTTCCAACAAGCAGCATCCTGGGAGTTGGGGTCCACCGGAGTAAGGAAGGAGGAGAGGTCGAAGCTGGCATCCTGGAGATAAAGATGGCTGAAGAGGCACGTCAGAGCCGAGGAAGAAAGTGAGCGCACCTCGCTTTCCACCAAGGAGGCAAACTCGTCGACTGCATCTTTGAGCGCCGCCACGACTTCAGGAAGCAGAGCAGCAGGGCTCTCCCTCAGGGTTGTCACCACCGCCTTCTTCGAGGGATCATCTACAAAGAGCACCTTCTGGGCCTTGTGGAAACGTGCCTCAAGGGAGGTAAGGGTGTTGCGCTCCATGGTGGCCACCTTCTTGGCCTCGGTAAGGGCCACTTGGGCTGCCTCCACCTCCTCCTTCAGCTTCATCAGGTGGTCGCGCTCTCCAGCCTGCTCTAAGGCCGTCTTCTTCAACTTGGCGTCTCGGCTAGAGACAGTAGCTTCCTGAGCCTTTAGCTTTTCCTCACGCTCCTGGAGCTGGCTGGCCTGGGCGGCCTGCCGGTCCTAGAGAGTCTTCAGATCAGCCTCTGCCACGCGGCACCGACCCTTAGCTTCTGTGGCCTCCTTTCGCGCCAGGTCACGCGCTGTGGCAGCCACCCCGAGCGCCTTCTGGGCTTCCTCCGCAGAGCTCCAGGCCGCGCGAACAGACGCGTCAGCCTTGAGCCAACCAGAGATCAACCCCAAGCGTCCCTGAGCCGAACGATGATCCGGGCCCTGAAGTTCACCTTGGAAGAGGTCCAGTGCCGCCCTTGCCTCTTCCAGGGTCCCGGAGGGGGCAGGAGCACCATGACTCAGCCACGCGCTGGGCAAGGGAGGAGACGCCCTCGGTGCCAAGGAAGAAGAAACCTCAGCCTCAGGAAGAACCGGGGGATCCGGAGGCTGGTCGATCTCAGCAGCTGCGGCAAGGCTGGGCGCTAGAGGGGTCAAGCCTGCTGAGGGCACCGGCACCTCCTGAGGGCAACCATCCACGACCTCGGGAGATGGCATCACCTCTGGGGCCGCGGGGGCAGCGGCACTCTCCTTCACCAGGGTCGTGGCGGCCACCTCAGCGCCAGCGGCCGCACCAACCTCCGTGCCCTCCTTCTACTTGTTCGACGGCTCCTGCCTAACGACAGGCGAAGACGCTAAGTATTGCTTCAAGAACCAACAAACAAGATTAAGGGAGAGACTTACTGGCCGACGAAGGCATAGCTCCTCTTCATGCTCAGCAGCGGGTGCAGAGGAGGAGCGGCTGGAGCCGAGCTCTTGGGAGCATGAAAACTTGCGGTTGGAGCATCGGCGAAGGCGGGCTGCTGCCCGGAGGAATCAGCGCGGTCCTGCTCTTCTTCGTGGCCGCCCGCTTGGGCTGCTTTGAAGAGGCCACACCGGACCTCGTGGTGACTCCAGAAGGGCGTGGCACCTCCACCACCGGGGGTTCGTCGTCATCATCATCGCCAGGAAGGTCGCGCAGGAGCTCCCTGCCCTCTGGGGCAGAGGATTCTTCCACAACCCCGTCCTTGGTTGCCTCGGAGAATTGGTCGTCGGAGGATAGGTGCACCAAAGCAGTATGCGGCGGGGAAGGCGCCGGCCGCACGAGCCCAAGCTCGTCGAAGACAAGCATGGCCGCGACAACCTCCTCGACGTCATCACGGCAGTACAGCGGAAGCCAATCTTCTGGAGGATCGCTCGGGTCCTTCCCCGTCAAGTAGAGCAACACCTTGGTCAGCTCCTCCTCGGGAAGGACATCTTGGCGCAGGCGGATTTTGTCATCTTCACCACCAAGCTTCCACAGGGGGTGGGAGTGGTCTTGGAGCAGTGCAATGCGCTGCCTCAAGAACTCCTTGATGAGCATGGCCCCCGTCAGCTTCTCGCTCTTTAGCTCCTTCTCCATCTTCTTCACCCACAGCGTCAGGGAAGGGTCGGTGATCTTCTCAGAACGCCACCATTTCTCGGAGACGGGGAATGCGGTCAGTAGCTTCAGCGAGCTCTCGGAGCACTTCGCATCCATCATAACCCACCTCTTCACGGCATTCTCCACCTTCTTCCCAGTGCAAGAGATTGCATTACCACCCCGCGCCACGATGAAGCAGATGCACCTGACCGGATTGTCGCCGGTCATGTGAAGGAAGAAGAAATGGCGGAGCAGAGCAACGGAGGGCATCACCCCCATGAACGCCTCACAATAGAAGGCGAAAATGGACAGGAGGAGGATGGAGTTGGCATGGATGTGGAGCGCGTGAAGGCCATAGTGGTTAAGTACGGTGAAGAAGAAGCGGGAGAATGGAGGTACCAGCCCCGAGTAGACGCTGTGCATGAAGAAGGGGAGGAAGGTGCTGCCTGCGGGCTCCGGTGCAGCGATGGCGACCCGGAGCGCTGTCTCCTTCCACTCGTTGTCGTCGCTCGCCGTTATGAGGAGCATGGTCTGGAGTTTCTCCCCGGTCACGCAGGGCGCCAGCAGCCCTGGCTCGTACGAGGCAGGGCCGGCAGCCGGGGAATGAGCCACGGTCTTCTCAGCGGCCATCGAGCAGAAGATTTGGGGGGAAATCAATAGATTTGGTGCGTTCTTCCGCTGCGGGGAGAAAGGGATCTAGAGCAAGACGAAGAAGGAGCAATGAAAGCCTGGAAGCAGGCGGCACCCCTTTTCTTAGATGGAAACAGTTGCCGAGGCAGCATGGGGAAGCGGAGTCACCCACATCCAATCAATCTCCACGTGTCATCAAGGCCGCAGGCGGTTAGGGCTCGCGGTGCTCCACACTTGCCCTTTGGCTTCGCCTGGAAGCCAAGTCCGAGCGCGCCTTGGGCCCGGGGGCTACTGTCGGCGTCCTGGATTCGGGGGTATCCAGCCCTGCCTGCCTGCGGCCCATCACATGGCTTCATTGACTGCTTGGTACGACCCAGCTTCTTCAACAACACCGCAAGACCCTCGCGAGGCGGGCAGCGTCAAGACCCCCAAAGGAATTGGCCTCCTTAGGAGGTCTCCTGAGGGGCGGAGAGTTCTATGCAAGCTACCTCACGAGGCTCAGCTGACGTGAGCCATGACGACCAAGGCCAGACGGGCGCCAGGCGGGTGCAGAGCACAGGTTTCCTCTTCGGTGCAAGGGAGGCAAGCCATAGGCGCGGAGTCCCGAGGAATCAGCCAACAGTTTCCGTTTCAGTGCAACGAGGCCAAGACCGCGAGGACAGCAGGACGGAGGTCATCGACGAGCCCACCGCAGCGTCACGACCAGAGGCTTTTCACAGGCGAAGACTACTTTTGTCAGGATAGACTATACTACTTGTCCCATTTGGTAAGGATCGAGAAGAGGTGTCTAGAGGGGGGGGTGATTAGACACTAAGTGAGAAAAGTTGTAGTTTTTAATTTCTTTAAGTTGAAATGGAGTTTTGGCACAAGTTTAACAATCAAAATACATATCAAGCAAGTATGCAAAGAGTATATGAGCAGCGGAAAGTAAAGCATGCAACTTGCAAGAATGTAGAGAGATGGGATTGGAGTGTGCAAACGCAATTGGAGACACGGATGTTTTTGTCGTGGTTCTGATAGGTGGTGCTATCATACATCCACGTTGATGGACACTTCAACCCACGAAGGGTAACGGCTGCGCGAGTCCACGGAGGGCTCCACCCACGAAGGGCCCACAAAGAAGCAACCTTGTCTATCCCACCATGGCCGTCGCCCATGAAGGACTTGCCTCGCTAGGGTAGATCTTCACAAAGTAGGCGATCTCCTTGCCCTTACAAACTCCTTGGTTCAACTCCACAATCTTGTCGGAGGCTCCCAAGTGACACCTAGCCAATCTAGGAGACACCACTCTCCAAGAAGTAACAAATGGTGTGTTGATGATGAATTCCTTGCTCTTGTGCATCAAATGATAGTCTCCCCAACACTCAACTCTCTCACGGGATTTGGATTTGGTGGAAAGAAGATTTGAGTGGAAAGCAGCTTGGGGAAGGCTAGAGATCAAGATTCATATGGTAGGAATGGAATATCTTGGCCTCAACACAAGTGTAGGTGGTTCTCTCTTAGAAAAAGTATGTTGGAAGTGTAGGCATGTTCTGATGGCTCTCTCCACGAATGAACAGTGGGTGGAGGGGTATATATAGCCTCCACACAAAATCAAACCGATTTAGCAAATAATGTGACTGTTAGGATTTTCGGTGGGACCGACATGCAACTCGGTGGGACCGATATGGTTAGGGTTAGGGCAAACGTAGTTACACAAACTCGGTGAGACCGATTTTGGTAATGGACACACGGAGGGTTGGTCAGGAAAACTCGGTGGGACCAATTCGCTCATCTCGGTTGGACCGAAATGTTACGAAGAGGAACAGATAGTTTGCATTGTAATCTCGGTAGGACCGATTACACAAACTCGATGTGACCGATTTTGGTAATGGATACATACAGAGAGATTACAATCCCATCTCCGTGAGACCGAGATCCCCATCGGTGAGACGGATTTGCCTAGGGTGTGTGGCAGTGGCTATGACATCTGAACTCGGTGGTGCCGGATAGAAAGAATCGGTAGGGCCGAGTTAGACTCTGAGTTTGGGTCATATGTGGATATGAGAAAGTAGTTGAGGGCTTTGGAGCATATCACTAAGCATTTTGAGCAAGAGGCTCATTAAGCAACACCTCATCTCCTCTTGATAGTATTGGCTTTTCCTATAGACTCAATGTGATATTGGATCACTAAAATAGAAAATGTAGAGTCTTGAGCTTGGAGCTTGAGCCAATCCTTTGTCCTTAGCATCTTGAAGGGGTTCCACATCCTCTAGTCCATGCCACTCCATTGTTGAACTTATCTGAAACATACTAGGTAAAAGTGTTAGTCCAACAGGAGATATGTTGACATTAATTACCAAAATCACCCAGGGAGCACTTGTGCTTATACCTTTCAAATCCGGCCATTGTGGGATCCCTTCCCGCTCATATATGGGAAGAGGACCAATGCCACTATAAATAGGACTAGCCACCACCATAGAAGGGAGGAAAATCAGAACAAGTAGAGCGAGCATACACCACACCAGCACAAGAACACCTCACCTCCTGAGGCTTGTTCATCCACTATACCAGTTCATCCATAGCCCTTCGTGGCAATCCACCACACCACACTGGATTAGGGTATTACACCACAACGGTGGCCCGAACCAGTATAAATCGTTGTGTCTTTGTGTATCTTTGAGCTCGACGCGCTAGGCTTAGGAGGATAGCGAGTAGGCAGGCTGGGCAGGTTGAGATCTCCGCACGCATCCCAGAGTTCGAACCGCTCAAGGGTTTGCGGATCCCTAAATCCGACAGTCTTGTCCATCACATCATTCTATAATGATGTGACCCCGTTCGTCAAATGACAACACATGTCTATGGTTAGGGAACATAACCATCTTTGATTAACGAGCTAGTCAAGTAGAGGCATACAAGGGACACTATGTTTTGTCTATGTATTCACACATGTACTAAGTTTCCGGTTAGTACAATTCTAGCATGAATAATAAACGTTTATCCTGATATACAGAAATATAAATAACAACTTTATTATTGCCTCAAGGGCATATTTCGTTCAGTCTCCCACTTGCACTAGAGTCAATAAACTAGAATACATAGTAATGATTCTAACATCCATGGAGTCTTGGTGCTGATCATGTTTTTCTCGGGGAAGAGGCTTAGTCAACGGGTCTGCAACATTCAGATCCGTGTGTATCTTGCAAATATCTATGTCTCCCTCCTTGACTTGATCGCGGATGGAATTTAAGCGTCTCTTGATGTGTTTGGTTCTCTTGTGAAATCTGGATTCCTTTGCCAAGGCAATTGCTCTAATATTGTTACAAAAGATTTTCATTGGACCCAATGCACTAGGTATTACACCTAGATTGGATATGAACTCCTTCATTTTCTTCTTCCGAAGCAGCTATGTACTCCGCTTCACACTTAGATCCCGCCATGATGCCTGCTTGGAACTGCACCAACTAAAAGCTCCATCATTCAATATAAATATGTATCCAGTTTGCGACTTAGAGTCATTTGGATCAGTGTCAAAGTTTGCATTGATGTAACCATTTATGACAAGCTCTTTGTCACCTCCAAAATGAGAAACATATCCTTTGTCCTTTTGAGGTATTTTAGGATGTTCTTGACCGCTGTCTAGTGATCCACTCCTGGATTACTTTGGTACCTCCCTACTATACTTATAACAAGGCATATATCAGGTCTAGTACACAGCATTGCATACATGATAGAACCTATGGCTGAGGCATAGGGAATGACTTTCATTTTCTCTCTATCTTCTGGGCATTGAGTCTGACTCAACTTCACACCTTGTAACACAGGCAAGAACCCTTTCTTTGACTGATCCATTTTGAACTTCTTCAAAACTTTATCAAGGTATATGCTTTGTGAAAGTCTAGTTAAGCGTCTTGATCTATCTCTATAGGTCTTGATGCCCAATATGTAAGCAGCTTCACTGAGGTCTTTCATTGAAAAACTCTCATTCAAGTATCCTTTTATGCTATCCAGAAATTCTGTATTATTTCCAATCAACAGTATGTCATCCACATATAATATTAGGAATGCTACATAGCTCCCACTCACTTTCTTGTAAATACAGGCTTCACCAAAAGTCTGTATAAAACCATATGATTTGATCACGTTATCAAAGTGTATATTCCAACTCCAAGAGGCTTGCACCAGTCCATAAATGGATCGTTGGAGTTAGCACCTTTTGGATCGACAAAACCTTCTGGTTGATCATATACAACTCTTCTTTAAGAAATCCATTAAGGAATGCAGTTTTGACATCCATTTGCCAAATTTCATAATCATAAAATGCGGCAATTGCTAACGTGATTCGGACAGACTTAAGCATCGCAACGGGTGAGAAGGTCTCATTGTAGTCAACTCCTTGAACTTGTCGAAAACCTTTCGCAACAAGTCGAGCTTTGTAGACAGTAACATTACCGTCAGCGTCAGTCTTCTTCTTGAAGATCCATTTATTTTCTATGGCTTGCCGATCATCGGGCAAGTCCACCAAAGTCCACATTTTGTTCTCATACATGGATCTCATCTCAGATTTCATGGCCTCAAGCCATTTCGCGGAATCTGGGCTCACCACCACTTCCTCATAGTTCTTAGGTTCGTCATGGTCTAGTAACATGACTTCTAGAATAGGATTACCGTACCACTCTTGTGCGGACCGTACTCTGGTTGACCTTCGAGGTTCGGTAGTACTTGATCTGAAGTTTCATGATCATCACCATTAGCTTCCTCACTAATTGGTGTAGGAATCACTGGAACTGATTTCTGTGATAAACTACTTTCCAATTCAGGAGAAGGTACAATTACCTCATCAAGTTCTACTTTCCTCCCACTCACTTCTTTCGAGAGAAACTCCTTCTCTAGAAAGGATCCATTCTTAGCAATGAATATCTTCCCTTCGGATCTGTGAAAGAAGGTGTACCCAATAGTTTCCTTTGGGTATCCAATGAAGACGCATTTCTCTGATTTGGGTTCGAGCTTATCAGGTTGAAGCTTTTTCACATAAGCATCGCAGCCCCAAACTTTAAGAAACGACAACTTGGGTTTCTTGCCAAACCAAAGTTCATATGGTGTCGTCTCAACGGATTTCGATGGTGCCCTATTTAATGTGAATGCAACCTTCTCTAAAGCATAACCCCAAAACGATAGCGGTAAATCAGTAAGAGACATCATAGATCACACCATATCTAATAAAGTACGGTTACGACGTTCAGACACACAATTACGCTGTGGTATTCCAGGTGGCGTGAGTTGCGAAACTATTCCACATTGTTTCAAATGAAGACCAAACTTGTAGCTCAAATATTCGCCTCCATGATCAGATCGTAGAAACTTTATTTTCTTGTTACGATGATTTTCCACTTCACTCTAAAATTCTTTGAACTTTTCAAATGTTTCAGACTTATGTTTCATTAAGTAGATATACCCATATCTGCTCAAATCATCTATGAAGGTCATAAAATAATGATACTCGCCATGAGCCTCAACACTCATTGGACCGCATACATCGGCATGTATTATTTACAATAAGTCGGTAGCTCGTTCCATTGTTCTGGAGAATGGAGTTTTAGTCATCTTGCCCATGAGGCATGGTTCGCACGCACCAAGTGATTCATAATCAAGTGATTCCAAAAGCCCATCAACATGGAGTTTCTTCATGCGCTTTACACCAATATGACCTAAATGGCAGTGCCAAAAATAAGTTGCACTATCATTAGCAACTTTGCATATTTTGGCTTCTGTCGGATTTAGGGTTCCGGCAGACCCTTGAGGTTCAAACTCTGGGGTGCGCACGAAGATCTTTCCCCTACCAACTCGCGTCTCGAAGCCTCGCAAAGAATCTAGGCTAGGAAGAAGAACACACAAGGGACATGAGGTTTATACCGGTTCAGGCCACCATGGTGGTGTAATACCCTACTCCAGTGTAACGCCCCGGATCCGATGCGCCAGGTGTCTGCCAGTTATTCGCCGTCGTTGCCATGTCATCTGCTTGCGTGTTGCATTTTATCATGTCATCATTCGCATCATGTCATCATGTGCATTTCATTTCGCATACGTGTTCGTCTCATGCATCCGAGCATTTTCCCCGTTGTCCGTTTTGCAATCCGTCACTCCTATGTCATCCGGCGTCCCTTTTGCCTCTTCTCTTGTGCGAGTGTTAAACTTTCTCGGAATGGCCCGAGGTTTGCCAAGCGGCCTTGGTATTGCACCGGTAGACCGCCTGTCAAGTTTCGTGCCATTTGGAGGTCGTTTGGTACTCCAACGGTTAACCAGGTAACCGCAAAGGCCTCTTTTGTTGCAGCCCTACACCCCTTCCAAAGTGGCCCAAAACCCATCTAACTCCCCTCCATGCTCTCATTCGTTCGATCACGATCGCGTGGCCGAAAACCGCTCCTCATTTGGACTCTCCTAGCTCCCTCTACCTATAAATATGTGGCCTCCCCCGAAATTTCGCAGTCCAACACCCCAAACCATAGTCTCCTCCTCCCTCTCGCCCGGTGGACATGTCCGCGCCCGCCGGACGAAACCGCCGCCGCCGCCCAAGCCAATCAGGGCGCGCCACGTGGCGACATGGCCGCCAGCGCCGCCCGCCCATGAAGCCCGCAGCAGGCCCTCCGGCCCGAAACGCCGCCCGCGCCTCCTCGCGTCCCGCCCTCGGACGGATCCCGCCGCCCGGCCTCCTCTCAAGCCGCTCCCGCCGCCTCGGCGCCCAGCCGCCGCGCCAGCGCCTACGCCTCCAGCGCCCGGCCTCCGCCGCCTCTGCGGCATGCGTCGCGCCGCCTCCGCCACGCCCGGCCAAGCGCCATCAGCGGCGAGCTGCGCCGCCGCCCAGCCGGACCTCGCCGTCCTCCTCCGCTTCGGCCGGCGCACCTCCTCGCCGGAGCCGCCGCCCTCGCCGGATCTGGGGGTGAACCAGATCCACCAGGCCACCCAACCAAACACGGCGCCCCGAGCCCCGAATCCCTCCGTCCCGGGTCCTCCCCGTCCACGTTTTCGCGAGGTGATAAATCCACTAAGTCCCAGATTTCTGACATTATCATACCATGTTCATCGCATTGTGTCTCTATATCCGTAGCTCCGTTTTGTGCGTGTAATATGTCAAATTGTTTGACTCAACGAGTACTTCATTTAATTCCATTGCATCATTTTCATTTGAGCTCATCTTGATGCCCGAAATGCTGTTGGAAGAGTGCATGTTAATGTTAATCTGCTGAAACTGTTATAACTTGCTCATTTGTCATTTTTTCCGTGATTGATGTGTGCATCCTATGAGGTTGATGTCTACATATGTTTTGATCTATGCCATGCCATCTTTTCAGGCATGTATGTCATGTGTTTTTGTGAGTTGTGTGCTGAGTGCATCGAGCTTGTTAAGTAGGGTATTTGCTGTTGCTGTTTTCCTGACAGATTCTGTTATATTTTGTTGCTATGTAAACATGCTTCTACTAATCATTCTATGCATAATCTGGAGATGTTCTATAAACATGTTTAGATATACATGTTATGCCCTATCCATCCATGGCCCTGGTTGCATTTATAGCTTGCTGTAGATTGTTCATATCTTGCTCCAAAATTGCTTGAAAATGTTGCTGTCAGCTTGTTAACATTAAGTTCATTAGTTCCCATGTGTTTTGCTAGTGTTCCATGCATCCTATGAACTTGTTCTTGCCATGCTTAGCTTCATAAACATGTCTTATTACTTTTGGTTGCCTTGCCATGCCATGTATTGCCCTGTGGTGAGTGGTTCAAGCTCACGAACATGCCTACTTATTGTTGTTCCTGCCATGTTTGAATCTGTAATATAACTTGCCATGTTTACATGGGTGCCATCATATTTTCTGTGCCCTTTTGGCTCATGGTCAGTAAGGGACTTTTGATCTATGCAATTAGTAGATTCATTCCATGCCTTTGTTTGCCATGATAAGTTCCGGTAACATATTGTTTGATAGCTCTAAACATTGCAACCTGATGTTATTTCTGCAAAGTCTGAAACTATTATTATTTGCGATCTTACCATGTGCTTTTGAGCATGTTCTAGTGATTTCTGGAGATAGCTCAGTGTTCATGTTTTGTCATGCTTTACCTGTACATCATGCTCATGCCTTTTGTTCTTATGTTGGGGTGTTGTAGCATGTTGTTTTGATGCTTGTAAGATGCCTAGTTGCTGTTATGGACAGATTGTTGCTATGACTTGTATAGAGTGTATGTGTTGCACCGTTGCTTCGTTTCGTGTGTGCTCTATATGAAACTTGCGTGATTTTGCATGTAGTTTCATATTACCATGTTGCATCCTTGTTTTGAGGTGTTTGCTTGATGTTTGTATGCATTTTGCATCAATGCCATGCTTAACTTGTTTTGCTCATATCTTCTAGGCCGTAGCTCCGAACCTAATGAACTTTATATGTAACTTGACTAGAATTTCGTGTAGATCCTCGTGGTACATCTTAACTTGCTGTTTAACAACTTCAACATAAGGTTTGTTCAGTTCTGGACCAATTTCGAAATATGCATATGAGGACTTACCGGAATTGTTATATGTTGTTTCCGGCCTCATTTAAACTTGCCTTGATGTGTTGTTCTTGTTTGCATCATCTCTTTGCCATGAGTAGCTTCATGTAGCTTTGTCATGCATCATGCTTGTTGTGCATCATGTCTTGTTCATGTGTGGTATGTTTACCATGTTGTGTGCTTCTTCTTGATAGTTCCCGTTTCGTTGCGATCGTGAGGATGCAGTCGTCTACGTGTGGTTCGTCTTCGTGGCTTCATCTTCTTCATGGACTCGTTCTTCTTCCTTCCGGGTTTTCAGGCAAGATGACTGCTACCTTGGATCTCACTACTATCATTGCTATGCTAGTTGCTTCGTTCTATCGCTATGCTGCGGTACCTATTACCTGTTTATCAAGCCATCCCATATTGCCATGAACCTCTAACCTTTGACACCTTTCTTATGCAAACCGTTGTTTGGCTATGTTACCGCTTTGCTCAGCCCCTTTTATAGCGTTGCTAGTTGCAGGTGAAGTTGAAGATTGCTCCATGGTGGACATGGTTTTGTTGGGATATCACAATATCTCTTATATTTTTAATGCATCTATATTCTTGGTAAAGGGTGGAAGGCTCGGCCTTATGCCTGGTGTTTTGTTCCACTCTTGCCGCCCTAGTTTCCGTCATACCGGTGTTATGTTCCCGGATTTTGCGTTCCTTACGCGGTCGGGTGATTTATGGGACCCCCGACAGTTCGCTTTGAATAAAACTTGTCCAAAGAAGGCCCAACCTTGGTTTTACCATTTGCCTCACCTCCACCTATCCCTTTCCCTTGGGTCGGCCAACCCGAGGGTCATCTTTATTTTAGCCCCCGGCCGGTGCTTGTCTAACTGCTGGTCCAAACCGAAGCGATGTCCGGCGCCCCACTGGCAACTGAGGTCTATGCCAACCTCGACGCCTTGCTCATCCGGTGTGCCCCGAGAACGAGATATGTGCAGCTCCTATCGGGATTTGTCGGCACAGCGGAGGCTTTGCTGGTCTTATTTTACCATTGTCGAAATGTCTTGTAAACCGGATTCCGAGACCGATCGAGTCTTCCGGGAGAAGGTCTATTCCTTCGTTGATCGCGAGAGCTTGTCATGGGCTGTTGGGACACCCTGCAGGGTTTAAACTTTCGAGAGCCATGCCCGCGTTATGTGGCGATGGGAATTTGTTAATGTCCGGTTGTAGATAACTTGACACCAGATCCGAATTAAAACGCATCAACCGCGTGTGTAGCCGTGATGGTCTCTTTTCGGCAGAGTCCGGAAAGTGAACACGGTTTCTATGTTATGTTTGACATAAGTAGGAGTTCAGGATCACCTCTTGATCATTTCTAGCTTCACGACCGTTCCGCTTGTTTCTCTTCTCGCTCTCATTTGCGTATGTTAGCCACCATACATGCTTAGTCGCTGCTGCAACCTCACCACTTTACGCCTTCCTTTCCCTTTAAGCTTTGCTAGTCTTGATACCCATGGTAATGGGATTGCTGAGTCCTCGTGGCTCACAGATTACTACAACAACAGTTGTAGGTATAGGTTATGCGATGATCGTGACGCGAGCGCGATGTTTACTTGTTTGGAGTTCTTCTTCTGCTTCTTCTTCGATCAGGGGATAGGTTCCAGGTCGGCAGCCTGGGCTAGCAGGGTGGGTGTCGTTTGAGTTCCTGTTTGTGTTTCATCCGTAGTCGGATGGTGCTCTTATGTATGATGATGTTGTATTCATGTGGCACTGTATGCCTTATGTATGTATCCCCATATATTTTGTAATGTTGATGTAATGATATCCACCTTGCAAAAGCGTTTCAATATGCGGGTCTATCCTTGGTGGGACCTTCGAGTCCCTTTTGGATAGGGTCGCATATTGGGCGTGACAAGTTGGTATCAGAGCCTCGACCGACCTTAGGAGCCCCCCTTGATTGATCGTGTAGTTTGGCCATTGTTGAGTCTAGAAGAAAACTATTTTCGGAGTCTAGTTATATCGGAGAGTAGGAATTCTTTTTACTCCTTGGCCCCTTCATCGCTCTGGTGAGGAATCTTGACGGAGGTGTTTTGAACTATTCCTCTTCCCCTTCAAATTTTTCTTTAGGTTCACGTAGTTGGTTTTCCGATCGTTGGTTCTCAACTCTTTTATCCGGTGCATTTCTCATCAAGTTGACTCGAGCCTCTTCATCTTTGCCAAGTTCAATCCTCAGTTGTTTTCTTTTCCCACCCGCCCACCCTTCTTCCTCTCGGAACCGGAGTCCGTAATCGAGTATCCATCCTACTCATGCGAAGTCTTTGCTTTCTTTCCTTAATGATTTTAACCGGTGTTTCCTCTTCAAGATATTCGTCGGTTCCCCCTTCCAAGTTGCCTTTGTTTTCCCGCCCTCCCACCCTCTTCTTCCCGGAGCCTGAGTCTGTTTAGAACATCAATTTCATTCGTGTGGAGCCTCTTCAATCTTCCCTCAATTGTTTCAACCGGTGATTTCTCTTTTGTTTGACATTCTTCATCTCTTTTCTTTTCCGGTGGACTCAATTCAAGTTTTCGGATTGATCACATTCTTTTTCCTTGGATCAAGTGTTCTCCCAGCTCGTTAGCCTCTCGCCAGCTTATCCATCCGGAGTGTTCAAGACATCTCAGGAGATTCGTCTGTGTTCGAATTAATTCGAGGTTGTTACCTCATTCTAATATCTCAATCATTCCAGTGCATCATCTATCTGTTCAACAATCCTTTCCAACGGTGTTTTCTTTTAGTGGGCCCTAACCCACAGGTCTTTTCCCAGGATCTTACCTGACTCTTCTAATTCCCCCGGAGTCATTCATAATTCTTTTCAAGTGTGACGTAAGAATGGATTCCATCAGTCACATGCCTTTTCAAGATCGATTTCAATTCTTGTCATTGCCGATTCAACCTTTGCTCTTCTCATTCTTCCAGAGTATCTCAGTAATTTTGGTGGTGTTTTCTCGTCGTCATTTGAAGACTGAAGAAGAGTTTTTCCTCTCAATCTTGCCCGTTCTCCCGAAGATTCGTGGTTCTAGCTTCATGTTATCAGTCTCGAATTATTCCATTTGTCAGATATTCTTTTCTTACCCATCCGGAGTGTGTCAGGAGTTGATTTCTGTTTCTTTTTACCGGAGGCCATCATTCCAGTTATCGTTCTCTACTTACCCCGGTGTTTCGTCCAAGTGTTCTTTAATCAGCTCATGATCTCGTTGTTCTTTTGCATCTAAATCCCCTCAAGCATATTTGTTCTTCTAATTCTTCCCGGTCATTAAGTCTCTTTCATCAGTCATTTCCCAATTCTTACGGTGGTTCGGTCAAGATTCTTTTTCTTTGATTATCTTTTAATCCATTCGTTCTTTTCAATCCTACCGGTGGTTCATGAAGACCTTCTCAAGTTTGCGATATGCCACTTCTCAATCCTTTTCAAGAAGAATAAGTAGTATGCAAAATCCATTGCTTGTCATCAATTTAATTTGATGAAGGATATAAGCATACAATAAATCTTATTCTTATTTCATCCAGTGATTAATCCCTTCCTTTCCTTCAGAGTTTTTTCTTGATGAATAAATTCTAGTTCCAAGTGTTTTCATCTTTCCTTTCCGGAGTTCAAATTTCCTCGGCCATTTCGTCGGAACCTCCATCTAAATCACCGCAAGGCTCATCTTATTCTTTCTTCCTTCATTCTATCTCATCATCCTTTTTGTTACCGGAGTTCTTCATGGTGGTTCTTCATGATTTTATTCATTCTTCAAGTGTTCATCAAGGTTCTTTTGGTGGAGCTCAGGAAGCTTTCTTTCTTGCATCTCGAAGTGCAATTAATTCTCCGTATCCTTTTGAAGTGAAGTTTTGCATTTCTTTGTTCTTCTCAGCTATTTAATCTTTTCCATTTGTGGTTGGTTATCACCTCGTAATTTCGAGATGTTTTCCATAAGTCCATAACAAGCTTATTCTTTCGTTGTTGATTTTCTCAACAACTCCATTCTAAACTTCTTCTAAGGATGCTATTGAACTCATTCATGGTGGAAGATGTTGTTCTCTCATCCGTTCTTTTCATTCCATTGTTTCAATTCTTTTCGGAGGTTTTATGTCATGTCTTCATCAAGTATCATTCCATCCTCTCAAGTTCTTGTTCTAATCCTTCATTTTTCAGCCGGAGTGCTGCCTAAATCGTTTCAGTCTTATTCGTTTCTTTTCTCATTCTAACCACTCCGGTTAGAACGAGTGGTTTCATAGTCATTCTGATTCCGTGAGCTTTCAATTCTCGTCATTCTCGTCGTTCCTCTCTTCTTCTCGAGTGATCTCGATTCTTTGTTTCTTCTCTTGAGTTCTTGTTTCACCTCATCCCTTTTTCCCTTCTGTCTCGGTCCTAAGATCTCGGGACGAGATCTCTTGTTATTGGAGGAGTGTTGTAACGCCCCGGATCCGATGCGCCAGGTGTCTGCCAGTTATTCGCCATCGTTGCCATGTCATCTGCTTGCGTGTTGCATTTTATCATGTCATCATTCGCATCATGTCATCATGTGCATTTCATTTTGCATACGTGTTCGTCTCATGCATCCGAGCATTTTCCCCGTTGTCCGTTTTGCAATCCGGCACTCCTATGTCATCCGGCGTCCCTTTTGCCTCTTCTCTTGTGCGAGTGTTAAACTTTCTCGGAATGGCCCGAGGTTTGCCAAGCGGCCTTGGTATTGCACCGGTAGACCACCTGTCAAGTTTCGTGCCATTTGGAGGTCGTTTGGTACTCCAACGGTTAACCGGGTAACCGCAAAGGCCTCTTTTGTTGCATCCCTACACCCCTTCCAAAGTGGCCCAAAACCCATCTAACACCCCTCCATGCTCTCGATCGTTCGATCACGATCGCGTGGCCGAAAACCGCTCCTCATTTGGACTCTCCTAGCTCCCTCTACCTATAAATATGTGGCCTCCCCCGAAATTTCGCAGTCCAACACCCCAAACCCTAGTCTCCTCCTCCCTCTCGCCCGGCGGACATGTCCGCGCCCGCCGGACGAAACCGCCGCCGCCGCCCGCGCCAATCGGGCGCGCGCCACGTGCCGATCAGGCCGCCCAGCGCCGCCCGGCCCGCGAGCCCGCAGAGAGCCCTCCGGGCCCGAAACGCCGCCAGCCTCCTCCGCGCCTTGCGACGGATCCCGCCGCCCGGCCTCCTCCGCGCCGCCGCTCCCGCCGCCTCGGCGCCGGCCCGGCCGCCGCGCGCCTCGCCTCCGCGCCCGGCCTCTGCCGCCTCTGCCGGCCAGCGTCGTGCCGCCTCCGCCGCCCAGCTCGCGCCATCATGGCCGAAGCACGCCGCCGCCCGCGCCGGACCTCGCCGTCCTCCTCTGCTCCGGCCGGCGCGCCTCCTCGCCGGAGCCGCCGCCCTCACCGGATCTGGAGGTGAACCAGATCCAACAGGCCACCCAACCAAACACGGCGCCCCGAGCCCCGAATCCCTCCGTCCCGGGTCCTCCTCGTCCACGTTTTTGCGAGGTGATAAATCCACTAAGTCCCAGAATTCAGACATTATCATGCCATGTTCATCGCATTGTGTCACTGCATCCGTAGCTCCATTTCGTGCGTGTAATATGTCAAATTGTTCGTCTCAACAATTACTTCACTTAATTCCATTGCATCATTTTCATTTGAGCTCATCTTGATGCCCGAAATGCTGTTGGAAGAGTGCATGTTAATGTTAATCTGCTGAAACTGTTATAACTTGCTCATTTGTCATTTTTTCCATGATTGATGTGTGCATCCTATGAGGTTGATGTCTACATGTGTTTTGATCTATTCCATGCCATCTTTCCAGGCATGTATGTCATGTGTTTTTGTGAGTTGTGTGCTGAGTGCATCGAGCTTGTTAAGTAGGGTAGTTGCTGTTGCTGTTTTCCTGACAGATTCTGTTATATTTTGTTGCTATGTAAACATGCTTCTACTAATCATTCTATGCATAATCTGGAGATGTTCTATAAACATGTTTAGATATAAATGTTATTCCCTATCCATCCATGCCCCTGGTTGCATTTATAGCTTGCTGTAGATTGTTCATATCTTGCTCCAAAATTGCTTGAAAATGTTGTTGTCAGCTTGTTAACATTAAGTTCATTAGTTCCCATGTGTTTTGCTAGTGTTCCATGCATCCTATGAACTTGTTCTTGCCATGCTTAGCTTCATAAACATGTCTTCTTACTGTTGGTTGCCTTGCCATGCCATGTATTGCCCTGTGGTGAGTGGTTCAAGCTCACGAACATGCCTACTTATTGTTGTTCCTGCCATGTTTGAATCTGTAATATAACTTGCCATGTTTACATGGGTGCCATCATATTTTCTGTGCCCTTTTGGCTCATGGTCAGTAAGGGACTTTTGATCTATGCAATTATTAGATTCATTCCATGCCTTTGTTTGCCATGATAAGTTCCTGTAACATATTGTTTGATAGCTCTAAACATTGCAACCTGATGTTATTTCTGCAAAGTCTGAAACTGTTATTATTTGCGATCTTACCATGTGCTTTTGAGCATGTTCTAGTGATTTCTGGAGATAGCTCAGTGTTCATGTTTTGTCATGCTTTACCTGTACATCATGCTCATGCCTTTTGTTCTTATGTTGGGGTGCTGTAGCATGTTTTTTTGATGCTTGTAAGATGCCTAGTTGTTGTTATGGACAGATTGTTGCTATGACTTGTATAGAGTGTATGTGTTGCACCGTTGCTCCGTTTCGTGTGTGCTCTATATGAAACTTGCGTGATTTTGCATGTAGTTTCATATTACCATGTTGCATCCTTGTTTTGAGGTGTTTGCTTGATGTTTGTATGCATTTTGCATCAATGCCATGCTTAACTTGTTTTGCTCATATCTTCTAGGCCGTAGCTCCGAACCTAATGAACTTTATATGTAACTTGACTAGAATTTTGTGTAGATCCTCGTGGTACATCTTAACTTGCTGTTTAACAACTTGAACATAAGGTTTGTTCAGTTCTGGACCAATTTCGAAATATGCATATGAGGACTTACCGGAATTGTTATATGTTGTTTCCGGCCTCATTTAAACTTGCCTTGATGTGTTGTTCTTGTTTGCATCATCTCTTTGCCATGAGTAGCTTCATGTAGCTTTGTCATGCATCATGCTTGTTGTGCATCATGTCTTGTTCATGTGTGGTGTGTTTACCATGTTGTGTGCTTCTTCTCGATAGTTCCCGTTTCGTTGTGATCGTGAGGATGCGTTCGTCTACGTGTGGTTTGTCTTCGTGGCTTCATCTTCTTCATGGACTCGTTCTTCTTCCTTGCGGGTTTTCAGGCAAGATGACCGCTACCTTGAATCTCACTACTATCATTGCTATGCTAGTTGCTTCGTTCTATCGCTATGATGCGGTACCTATTACCTGTTTATCAAACCATCCCATATTGCCATGAACCTCTAACCTTTGACACCTTTCCTATGCAAACCATTGTTTGGCTATGTTACGGCTTTGCTCAGCCCCTCTTATAGCGTTGCTAGTTGTAGGTGAAGTTGAAGATTGCTCCATGGTGGACAGGGTTTTGTTGGGATATCACAATATCTCTTATATTCTTAATGCATCTATATACTTGGTAAAGGGTGGAAGGCTCGGCCTTATGCCTGGTGTTTTGTTCCACTCTTGCCGCCCTAGTTTCCGTCATACCGGCATTATGTTCCCGGATTTTGCGTTCCTTACGCGGTCGGGTGATTTATGGGACCCTCGTGACAGTTCGCTTTGAATAAAACTTGTCCAGCAAGGCCCAACCTTGGTTTTACCATTTGCCTCACCACCACCTATCCCTTTCCCTTGGGTCGGCCAACCAGAGGGTCATCTTTATTTTAGCCCCCGGGCCGATGCTTTTCTAAGTCTTGGTCCAATCAAGCGATGTCCGGCGCCTCAGGCAACGAGGTCTATGCCAACCCGACGCCTTGCTCATCCGGTGTGCCCTGAGAACGAGATATGTGCAGCTCCTATCGGGATTTGTCGGCACAGCGGGAGGCTTTGCTGGTCTTGTTTTACCATTGTCGAAATGTCTTGTAAACCGGGATTCCGAGACTGATCGGGTCTTCCTGGGAGAAGGTCTATTCCTTCGTTGATCGCGAGAGCTTGTCATGGGCTAAGTTGGGACACCCCTGCAGGGTTTAAACTTTCGAGAGCCGTGCCCGCGGTTATGTGGCAGATGGGAATTTGTTAATGTTCGGTTGTAGATAACTTGACACCAGATCCGAATTAAAACGCATCACCCGCATGTATAGCCGTGATGGTCTCTTTTCGGCGGAGTCCGGAAAGTGAACACGGTTTCTGTGTTATGTTTGACGTAAGTAGGAGTTCAGGATCACCTCTTGATCATTGCTAGCTTCACGACCGTTCCGCTTGTTTCTCTTCTCGCTCTCATTTGCGTATGTTAGCCACCATACATGCTTAGCCGCTGCTGCAACCTCACCACTTTACCCCTTCCTTTCCCTTTAAGCTTTGCTAGTCTTGATACCCATGGTAATGGGATTGCTAAGTCCTCGTGGCTCACAGATTACTACAACAACAGTTGCAGGTATAGGTTATGCGATGATCGTGACGCGAGCGCGATGTTTACTTGTTTGGAGTTCTTCTTACGCTTCTTCTTGATCGGGGATAGGTTCGGTCGGCAGCTCTGGCTAGCAGGGTGGATGTCGTTTGAGTTCCTGTTTGTGTTTCATCCGTAGTCGGATGGTGCTCTTATGTATGATGATGTTGTATTCATGTGGCATTGTATGCCTTATGTATGTATCCCCATCTATTATGTAATGTTGATGTAATGATATCCACCTTGCAAAAGCGTTTCAATATGCGGGTCTATCCTTGGTGGGACCTTCGAGTCCCTTTTGGATAGGGTCGCATATTGGGCGTGACATCCAGTGTGTGGTGTGGTGGATTGCCTCAGGGGCTGATGATGAACAATACAAGGGGAGAACAGCCTCGCGAGGGGCTGTCCTTGAGCTGGTGCGATGAACTGCTTGGGTGAGTTCAGTCGCCTCTCTCTAGTCTATGCGCAATCTAGATCCTCCCTTTTCTCTATGGTGGCTAGTCCTATTTATAGAGGGAGGCCCTGGGCCTCTTCCCAAATAATGAGCGGGAAGGGTGCCAACAATTGGCCATTTTGAAGGGGAACATCTAGTACACTTATCCTGACTAAAGTTGGTCTTCGACTGCCAAAGACTCTGGCGGTGACGCCGCCCTGGGCTCCACGATGACTTTCATCCTACCGTTCTGCTGGTCTTGGTCTTGTTGCACCAAAACAGTAACCTTTGCCTGATGCCTTGGCATGTGCTTGCCCCCTTTGCACCAAAGGGGAAAAAAGGATGCTACGTAGGTCGGCGCACGCCTGGTCTCGATCGTCATGGCTTGCGTCACGGGCTCCTCGCGAGCCTACCTGATGAGGCTCCTCCTATGGAAGCTTCCTGTCGTCCGCCCCGCGAGGCTTGGCCCCCCGCGAGGGTCTTGAGCTTGAGCTGATGAAGCTGGGCTGCACTGGGCCCCCACTTGAGCCATGCCGCAGCCGTGGCGAGCAAGTCTGGGACCCCTGCCCGAGATGCCGACAGAGCCTCGGGCCCAAGGCGCGCCCGGACTTGGCTTAGCAGAGAAGCGAAGGGGCAAGTGTGAAGCGCCACGGGCCCCAATAGCCTACGGCCACGGACGCCGCGTGGCGATTGATTGGACGTGGGCGTCCCCGCTTCCCCACGACGCCTCGACGACCGCATGACTTGACAAGTCCCTGCATGGAAAAATGGGTCATGATTACCTGCGATCGTGGTGGCCGATGGTTGGCCTTCTCCTGCTACAAATACGGAACGGCCTGAGCCCTTCCAGTCCATCCCTTCCAGCTACTCCTTTTCTTCTTCTTCCTCACCCTTGCTCCACCTTACGCCAATGGCGCCTATCCGCCGCTTTTCAGCGGAAGAGAAGGGGAAGGCCCCCCGAGAGGGTCCCGATCCGCTTCTACGGAAGAAGTGGCCAGTCCCCGGCCGCTGCGACGTGGTAGCATGGCAAGAGACGTCGCGGCCCTGGTACGAGCGGCCGTCAATTGGGTTTCCGCTGCCCTTGTACGCCCGAATCGAGGGCCCTGGAGAAGAAGGCGTCGAGCGACACCGACGGTGCCACCGCCGACGCCGGCGAGTTATGGCAGTGCGCGTCGTTCCCCCTGGAGTCCACGCCGAGGGCTCCTCTCGCGAGCTTGTGCTTCATGCCGCCTTGCCTCCTCGATCTTGGATTCGTCTTCCTCCCTCCTTCGCCTTTGAGATTCCGCTGATGGGGCCTCGGGAGCTCTGGCTGCAGCACGCCGACTGCAACACCTCTGCGACTAAGGCGGAGGTTGAGGTTGTTGCTCCGGGCAAGGTGTACATGACCCGGGTCTGGGGCGAGATCGCCCGGGTCTGCCTGATAGGGGGTGCCCTCGTAATTCATCTTGAATATGATGGCGCCTCCTTGATGTTCTTCAAGGTCTTCAACACGGAAGGACGTCGGCTGGAGTGCTGCCCCAAGGAAAGCGGTCGGGGCATCGAAGCGGCGAGGACCAGGCCTGCCAACCGATTCCCTAGCAGCTCCTTAGGCAGCAGCGGAGGACCCGGAGAATCCAGCGACTCCCCCGAGCTTCACGTGACTCCGGAGACGAGCGACGACAGCTACGAGCCCCCGAGCTCGCGCCGCGCCCGGAGCAGGGCAGCTGCACCAGGCCGCCGACGCCACTGATCTGGATGGGGTTGGCGCTGGCGCCTGACAGCTCACTATTGATGATGGCGTATCCTGTGGAGGCGCGCGTAGTTAGCGTTCCTTAGGATTAGCACCTTTTGTTCCCTGCGAGGAATCGAAGTACCACCCCGCGGGGGTATGTAAGGCGCTGGCCATGTCTTTTGTGAATATTATATCCTTATTATGAATCGATGCGAAATGTTTGTCCGGTCGCGGCTCGGCTCCCCCTTTCTTTCCTCACGAGGGCTTGGTGCTCTACGCTGACAGGTCCCGGTCCCCAGGCAGGCTTTAGCCATCGCTGGTATGCCAGGTTCGATGCCGTGGTCAAGGCCAGGAGGTGAGCGGCCCAAGGTCTAGTAAGAGCCCCTGAGTCGTGATGCTCGGGAGGTCCCCTTTAGCGCTCAAGCAGCCTCCGCTGGGCAAGAAAGGTAGGCAACGTTGCCATGACAGAGCTGCACTAGGCGAGGGTTTAGCACTGAGTCAGTTCAGTTTTGCGTGACTTATCTTGTAGGTTTGGAGTAGTTTTCGACGGGGTGCCGGGCCTGCGTGGTGGCAGCTGGGGTGCTGCTGAGTTAGGACCTCGTGAGCTTCTTCCCTCTTCCCCGCACTTTCCTTCATGCTCTACGTCCTCAGGTCCCTGCCCTCAAGCGAGCTCAGCCGCTGCTAGTATGACAGGTCGCGATGCCGTGGGTCAAGGCCAGGGGGTGAGGGCTGGAGAGCCAGTAAGAGCCCATGAGTCGCGATGCTCAGGCGCCCCCCCTTTTAATGTGCGAGCGGATCGTGCCAGGGAGAGGGAGAGAAAGCTCGCGGTGCCCCCAGCTCTACTTCTTGAGCGGGTCCTGCACACCAATCACGAGGGAAAAACCAGGTCTGTCGTTACGGTTGCCAGCCAACCATTGGTCGCTCCGAGGGAGTGACTGGGGCACTAAGGGCCTGGTGAGGTGGTGCCTTGCGGGGCTGCCGCGGCCACAGCTCGGCCACTCAGATTTATCAGCGTTGCAGGGATGGACCCGTACGCAAGTGCCGTGCCAGAGCGAGCGGCTCCAAAGGTAGGTGTCAATCGAGCAGGCGATTATGTCAAGCATGTTAAGCATGAAGGAGCAAATCCATTTAGATAGATGCAGAAAAAGCAAATGCCACTATGTCAAGCCCGAGCAGCTTGGGGATAACGCAGCCCGAGGGGCGCCCCCAACAAGGTAAGCAGAGAACATGAGCAAAACGGATACATGCCGCAGGGACGGACCCACGTGACCTAGAAATGATGCAGCCCTGTGGGCGCTCCCAGCTGAAAATGGAACTTTGAAAGATGTCACCTGATATCGTTGAAGATGAAGGGATGCTGAAGTAGCGGACGACGCGCGGTGAGGAAGCCGATCCTCACGAGCTCCTGGGACCAGGAGCCTCGGGAGGCTCCGAGGACACAGGAGGATCTTCGAGGGTCATATCCACCTCCACCAGGACCGCGCGATGCCTGACCTCCTGAGCCTCCAGAATGCTCCTTAGCAGACGCTGATGAGCGGCGACCGTGTTCGCCAGGCCGAAAGGCATGCTAACGTAGCTGTGAGGTGGACCCTCACAACGCCCCACGCGCGAAGGCCAAAGGCGCTCCTGAGACGCGGCTCGATTGTGCCCTGGCACGTCGATGCAGACGCGTAGCCTGCCATCCTTGCCTAGATGGGGGGCTGCGGCGGGTAGGCGGCGGCTGTCGCGCATGACTCTTGACTCCTGTAGCTCCTGAGTGTTTCTCGCGATGAACTCCCGAGGGTTTGACCCTCCTTGCCTCATACCTTCCTGAGGGAAACGCGCCTTGAAGCACGCCTCCAAGTGGTGCCCGAGCGCCTCCCTCATGACCTTGGCAAAGTTGGTGGCTCTCCAAGAAAGAGCCCCCGAGCCCTGCCCGAGGAGGGCGCCGGGCGTGCCTTCCTATGCGACAGAGGGTGGCGCCCCCTGAACGGGCGCGGGTCTTGACGCAACGCCTCGGAGGCACCCACCTCCTGATGGCTTGGGCCAGGCGAAGCCTTCTTCTTCTTAGGAACCGCCTCGGGAAGTCTTCCGCTCCTGTGATCCGGGTCTTCGATTGCCGCAGCTTGGAAGGCACGCTCAAGAGAGCACACTGCATCCCTTTCCTCACAGGGTACTATGATGACTCCTCCGCTTCCTGGCATCTTGAGGACATTGTAGCCGTGGTGAGTCACTGCCATGAACTTGGCCAGGGCTGGGTACCCGAGGATGGCATTGTATGGCAGGTGAATGTGGGCGACGTCGAAGTCAATGAGCTCGGTGCGGTAGTTGTTGCGCTGCCCAAAGGTGACTGGAAGGCGAACCTTCCCTATTGGAACAGTGGAACCATCAGTGACTCCTGAGAAAGGCTTGGTTGGCTGAAGCTGATCATATGGCACTTGGAGATTGTTGAATGTCTCGACGGACAGGACGTTGAGTCCTGCTCTGCCATTGATGAGGGTCCTGGTGACTTGCACATTGCTGATGACTGGAGAACAAAGCATTGGGAGGAATCCGGCCGTTGCTGCGCACTTGAGCTGATCCGCTGAGCTGAACGTGATAGCGCATGCAGACCACCTGAGAGGGCACGTGGCCTCAAGCTTGGGGAGGACTGCATTAACCTCGCGAGCAAACTGCTTGAAGATGCACTGTGAGGCTGGGGCCTAAGCGCCGCCCAGAATGCAAGCGATTGCACGCGGCTCATGGAAGCCCCTAGCCCCCTCGTCCTGATGCTGGTCTTCATTCCTCCTTGGCGATGGTGGCAAAGGAGGGAGGCCTGCGTTGCCATGCGGGTGATCCTCACGAGGCTGATCCCTCCAACCTCCCTCGGGAGGCGGGTCCTGCCAACGGTCCTCGCGAGGTCGGTCACGCCACCCTTGGCGAGGGCCACGATCTTCCCATCGTCCTCCACCTCTTCCTCCTCCTCGGCCGTAACCCCGGTCGTTGCGCTTGGGGCATCGGCCGATACGCCCATCTCGTACGGCTCTGAGCTCTTGGCATTCATTGCTGTTGTGAGTGTGGAGGTCGGGGTACACGCAGTACCCGCTACCCTTGGATGACTCAGGCTGATCCCTGCCTCGCTTGGTGTCTGGCTCTGCTGCAAGCACAACAACTCCCTTGCGCTTCACGTCCTTGACCTTGGGCTTCTCTTCTGGATCGGCAGCCGGAAGCTCGAGGAAGGAGAGGTGCCCTTCCTCAGCCCTGGCGCACTTGGTCGCCAAGTTCAACAGCTCCAGGGATGTGCACAAGTCTTCATGGATTGCTAGCTCCTCTTTCATCTTGATGTCACGCACGCCATCGGAGAAGGCCGAGATGATGGCTTCCTCAGTCACCCTGGGGATCTTGAGCCGAGCGTTGTTGAAGCGCTGGATGTACTTCTACAGGGTCTCTCCTGGCTATTGCTTGATGCGGTGTAGGTCGCTCATGGTCGGGGGCTGGTCGCGAGTGCCTTGGAAGTTGGCGATGAAGCGAGTGCGCATCTCGTCCTAGGAGGAGATCATGCCAGAGCTGTGTTCGAGAGCGAAAGTGCGCACCGCGTCCTTGAGCGCCATGGGAAACCAATATGCCATGACCTTTTCGTCCCCGTTGGCGGCTTCGATGCCCAGCTCGTAGAGCTGTAGGAACTACGCGGGGTCTGCAGTGTCGTCGAGGCGAGGGCAGGTCGAGGCTTGAACTTGCCTGGCCATGCGACACCGCGTAGCTCGGGGGTTAAGGCGCGGCAGCCCGCGGTGGCCACCAGAGCCCTTTGCTGGTGCTGGGCTTGCTCCTGGGAATTCCCATGCGCCGCCGCTTGGAGCAGCACGGGGTCTTGACGTGGTGGCGTAGGGATGCGGTCATTGCGCACCGGTGCCAGGAGCACGCGGACACCTTCTTGGGGGCGAGGGATTTCTTGGCAACTCCTTTCTTGTCGTGCAGGCGCCGGACGCAGTGGGTCTCGTCCTGAGGCCGCGCGCCTTGGATCCAAGGTGCCTTCTTGGGGAGGAGGTGGCGGAGGCACCTCTTGATCCACGCCTCCTGCGCAGGATGGAGGGAGAGGCAGCGAGAGAGATGGCACAGGAGAGCCCCTTGCGACGCTGACAAGCTCGGTGATGCGGGCAAGCCAGTCCTTGTAGAGGTCGTCGACGGGACGGTAGTGCAGGAGCTCACGCGCTAGGAGCAGTGCAGCGTGCGCGTCTGTGGGGGCGCGACGTGCGTGGGACGACGAACCGGCTGGAGTCAGCGACGGGGTGGCGGTGCGGCCTTCCCGCCGCACCGAAGGATGCAGGGACGAGGCCTGCTGCGTTCCCGCCGGGCCGGTGGCGGCGTTGGCGGCAGGCGACGGGAACGGCAGGCGTCTCACCCGGGCGCGCCGTCTGGGCGACGCAGTGGCGAGAGTAGCCCGACGCTGGCGCGAGCTCGACGAAAGCGTCAAGAATGGATACGAAGGAAGATCACACGCGACCAGCGGAAGAAAGATTCCGGCGCACCCCTACCTGGCGCGCCAAATGTCGAATTTAGGGTTCTGGCAGACCCTTGAGGTTCGAACTCTGGGGTGCGCACGAAGATCTTTCCCCTACCAACTCGCGTCTCGAAGCCTCGCAAAGAATCTAGGCTAGGAAGAAGAACACACAAGGGACACAAGGTTTATACTGGTTCAGGCCACCATTGTGGTGTAATACCCTACTCCAGTGTGTGGTGTGGTGGATTGCCTCAAGGGCTGATGATAAACAATACAAGGGGAGAACAGCCTCGCGAGGGGCTGTCCTTGAGCTGGTGCGATGAGCTGCTTGGGTGAGTTCAGTCGCCTCTCTCTAGTCTATGCGCAATCTGGATCCTCCCTTTTCTCTGTGGTGGCTAGTCCTATTTATAGAGGGAGGCCTTGGGCCTCTTCCCAAATAATGAGCGGGAAGGGCGCCAACAATTGGCCATGTTGAAGGGGAACATCTAGTACACTTATCCTGACTAAAGTTGGTCTTCAACTGCCAAAGACTCTGGCGGTGACGCCGCCCTAGGCTCCACGATGACTTCCATCCTGCCGTTCTGCTGTTCTTGGTCTTGTTGCACCGAAAAGGTAACCTTTGCCTAATGCCTTGGCCTGTGCTTGCCCCCTTTGCACCAAAGGGAAAATAAGGACGCTGCGCAGGCCGGCGCCCGCCTGGCGCCCGCCTGGTCTCGATCGTCATGGCTTGCGTCACGGGCTCCTCGCGAGGTGCCCTGCCTTGATCTCTCCGCCTCCTCGCGAGCTTGCCTGATGAGGCTGCTCCTGAGGAAGCTTCCTGTCATCCGCCCCGCGAGGCTTGGCCCCTCGCGAGGGTCTTGAGCTTGAGCTGATGAAGCTGGGCTGCACTGGGCCCCCACTTGAGCCACGCCGCAGGCCGCAGGCACGCAACTTTGGGGACCCCCGTTCCCAGAACGCCGACAGCTTCAATTTTATGAACATGTGTATCACCACGATTGAGATTTAACAAATATAGACCACTCAACAAGGGTGCATGACCATAAAAGATATTACTCATATAAGTTGAACAACCATTATTTTTTGTTTTAAATGAATAACCATCTCGCATCAAACAAGATCCAGATATAATGTTCATGCTCAACGCTGGCACCAAATAACAGTTATTCAGGTCTAAAACTAATCCCGAAGGTAGATGTAGAGGTAGCATGCCGACGACGATCACATCGACCTTAGCCAATCTTTGTTTAATTCGTAGCCCCTATCTCGAGTTGCAAATATGAGCAACAGAACCAGTATCAAATACCCGGGCGCTACTGTCGGTGTCAAAACCGGCGGATCTCGGGTAGGGGGTCCCGATCTGTGTGTTTTAGGCTGATGGTAACAGGAAGCGAGGGACACAATGTTTACCCAGGTTCGGGCCCTCTCGATGGAGGGAAAACCCTACTTCCTGCTTGATTAATATTGAAGATATGAGTAGTACAAGAGTAGATCTACCACAAGATCATAGAGGCTAAACCCTAAGAGCTAGCCTATGATGGTATGATTGTAATTGTGATCAGGCTTCTAAGGATCAACCTATCCGGTTTATATAGACACCGAAGAGGGCTAGGGTTTACATGGAGTCGGTTACAAAGAAGGAAACTCAATATCTGGATTGCCAAGCTTGTCTTCCACGCAAAGGAGAGTCCCATCCGGACATAGGCCGAAGTCTTGAGTCTTGTATCTTCACGCTTCAATAGTCCGGACGATGTATATAGTCCGGCTGTCCGGATACCCCCTAATCTAGGACTCCCTCAGTAGCCCCTGAACTAGGCTTCAATGACGATGAGTCCGGCGCGCAGTCTTTTCTTTGACATTGCAAGGTGGGTTCCTTCTCCGAATACTCCAAAGTATCTGTCGAAAACTCAAACCGTGTCCGGATCTGCAAGATGATCTTCACATACCATTGTAGGGAACATAGCATAAACCTGATCTACTGGCAATGTTCATACGTCGTGCCCTTATATCATGGCCTGGTCCAACACGAACCGGTGCTTCTCGCCCCACCTCGACTCGCGCTGCGAGGCGGTTTTATTGGCACGTCCTGTCGAGGCAGAGATCGTGTTCCTCTTATTACGGGGTCTTCCATTAATGCGGGCATGCGTAGCCCCATGACGACCATTGGTATGACTCTGTGTGCCGTCAGGTAAACCTCAGGCGGTCACCCTAAGGACTCTTGATATTCACCCCCTTTATAAAAGGGGCCGAGGCCTATGCCTCTTTTCCACCTTCCTCGCGCCTTCTCGCACCTTGAGTTCTAACACCCGAGACCTAAGGTCCAACACCCCAGATCCTCCAATATGTCCGGATCCAGCCCTCAAGTCCGGTAGGTGGCCTCCTCAATTCAAAAGGAAGACATTGCAAAGCTCAGGGAGGTCGGATATCTGACCGCCGACATCCAGCACAGGCTTCCTGCTCCAAGGCTGGTCATCCCTACACCGGAGCCCATTGAGTGTGTCGTGTTTGTTCCTCACTTCCTCCATGGCTTGGGCCTTACCCTCGATCCTTTTGTGAGGGGGCTCATGTTTTATTATGGGTTGGATTTTCATGATCTAGCTCCGGATGCCATCCTCCATATCTCGTCGTTCATTATAGTGTGCGAGGCCTTCCTCCATGTCACCCCACACTTAGGCTTATGGCTCAAGACCTTCAATGTGAAGCCGAAGATGATCGAGGGGCAACATGCGGCGTGCGGAGGTGCCATAATAAGCAGGAACGCCGATGCCCCATGGCCAGAGGGTTCTTTCCCAGAAGTATCCGATGTATGGCAACGGAGGTGGTTTTATTTCACGGCTCCCAAAGGCACAAAGTGGGTGGCCGCCCCCGAGTTCCGCTCGGGCCCTCCGTCACAATTGGCGTCTTGGACCGGTGTAGGACGGAATTGGGGGCCCGTTGGCGATGTACCAGTACTGCAGAGCCGCATCCGAGAGCTTCTTGAGAGGGACATTAACCTTGTCAGCATAATGCAAGTGATGTTAATCCGACGAATGTTGCCGTGCCAACGCCGGCCTCTCCGGAAGTGGGAGTTCAATCAAGAGGATCCGCGGACTGTTAAGCACTTCTTCGGCTTGAAGCTCGAAGGGATGTGCAAATTATTCTTCGGACCGAAAGCAGAGTGTCCGGACACCACCGAGGATGCGGGCCTAAGCTGCAATCGCCTAGATACCCAAGTAGGTAACATTGATACCGGACACCTTGTTTTGTATTTGTCATAATTGTTTTTCCAAAAATCATCCGTGGCCAGGAATGGCTCAGCAAGGCGGAGAGAATCAGGTGTCCGGCGCCACTTCCCAAAGGCTCGCCTGGTCCCACCATGGCCAAGATGCTTGACCGGGTACTCAGCAGAATGCCATCAAGGAAAGACAAGGGGAAGAACGAAGAAACCGAACTCCACACGCTACGCATCCAAACCGGGGGAATTGTTACCTCCCCTAAGGAGGATAGTCGGGAAGGGGAGGCTAAGGCCTCCTCCCCACGTGGGAAGAAGAGGGCTGCCTCCGAAGATTTGGAGAAGGAGATGCCCAAACCAGGGAAAAAGGTATCCCCAGGGGGCCCTACCCTGACGGGCACCCTCACCGCATCATGCCCTCCAACGGGCCAGCCCTCCACCGAGTTGTAAGTCAATCGTTAATTCGAAGGTACTATGTTTCTCCTAGATCAATAACCAGGATTCATCTTTTGTAGTCCGGCTAGTAGCTCTTCTCAATAGAGTTCGTCTTCAGGGGACCTTCTTCCGGAGATGATGGAGAGCGAGACCCCACCCACCTCTCTGACTCATGAAGCAGGCGACACCGATGTGTCGTCACGGAGGAGTCCGGATCTGCCGAAGCCGGAAGGCAATGCGTCAGCCGCATTGAGCCCGGAGCATTTGGCTCCCACGAGGGGCGATGGGAAGGGTCTGACACAGTTCAATGTCCAGCCGGGCGTACTGACAGGCCTACTGGAGCCAGCTGCGCTCTCGGAGGAGCACCGCTCATTAATGAGCGCGGTGCTCAAGAAGATTTCATCCGCTACAAGCGGTTTGAGTGAAGCATTTACAAGCCTGCTCAGAGGCTTTGAGGTATGTAGTGAAGAATACACTATTTTTCGGCTGTGAGGCATGCGCTAGGTGTGCTCCATATAGATAGTAGCCCCTGGGACTCTGGTTGCCCGCCCTAGGCGGCAAACGGGGATCATAAATCGATGATTACGCTGTAAATACGTGCAAGTACCTGTGAGTCCGGCCGCCGTCCAGTCCGTTGAAGTTGCCGAACTAACGAGGCAGATTGGATCGATTGATGCCGATATCACGCTGGTGAACGAACGGCTGGACAAATTATAAGGTATGTGCTCTGCCTTCCTTTGTATAGGAAAATATGAAGGCGGCATGATATTAATGTAATATGTTTGGACTGCAGATGGTGCTGCTGCCGTGGAGGCCCTAAGGGCGAAACTTGCCCAGGCCAAGGAGCAAGCTCGGGCTAGCAATGCGGCTGCCCTAAAAGTGGCCGAAGATTTGAGAGCTGAACAGGCTGCTCGTCGCCGAAGCAAGGAAAAAATAGCCGAAATGGCTGTGGAGTTAAAAAAATGCCGCCGACCGGTATGAACTCCTCGAAAAGGAGAATAAGGCTAGTTCGGCCAACCTGAACAAGACACTTAATGCAACCAAGGAGATGCAGACCGAGATCCGGGGTCTGCGGGAGGAGCTCCAACAGGCCGACAAAATCGTGGCTGGGGGCTCCTACTTACCGCGGACGAAGTTTTTGGATCCGAAGTATGCTCCCCTGGATGGACGCTGCAGTCCTACAGACGCATATGCAGACTTGGCGAATAGTACAGCTGACGCTGCCAAGTTCTTTGAGGATCAAGGTGATAAGGAAGTGGATAAGCTTTTCTGGTTGCAATTCAATGCTCCCACTCACCCGTTGCCGTTAAATGAGAAGATGCCTGCTGTAGCGGAGCTTCATAGGCTGTTCGGGCTTGCAATGCGGTCTGTAATAGGCCATCTTTGGCCGAAGGGGCCTAAGCCGGACAGTTACTTTTGCTTGGTGCAACAATTCCTTGGGGTCGTGCCTCGGATCGACGCCATGAGGAGGTCGGCGTGCATAGAGGGTGCACGAATGGCTCTTGCCCGCATTAAAGCCTATTGGATGGATATGGAGGCCACCATTATAGCGACCCAAGATCCGGCGGGGGGCCAATATCCGGCCGAGCACTACTTGGCACAGGTCACAGAAGGTGCCCGCCTAATAGAGGCGCAGTGCTCGAAGAATTTCTTGTTCGAGTGATGAATCGAATCATTGTAAAAACAATGTTTATTTTGATTATGAGGCTATATTCATACTATTTGCCTGAAAATATGATTGTGTCCCCTGTGCGGCCGTTTATATATATAGGGAAAATCCATCCTACCACCCGGTGGTAGTTACCCCACATGTCTCATATACTACCATGTGGTACTATATATACTATTTTATTATTTTAAATATGTTCATATACTATATCTAATATATTTCAAAGCAAGTTACATGAAAAATTGCATATGAGCCCATAGTTTTTGATATATTTGTAAAATATGTACATATTTATGCGTAAAATGAGCATACTCAAAAATGGTACATACTACCTAAAAATAGTATATATACTACCTAATCATTGTTATATACTACATACTACACGTACATACTCTCGGTTCCGACAGATACTACATACAACATACAAAACGCAAGTGGTGGTAACTACCACCGCTTGTAGGAAACATTTGTCCTATATATATATATATATATATATATATATATATATATATATATATATATATATATATATATATATATATATATATATATATATATATATATAGGGCACTATTCTCGATCACAGATCGAATAGTTATTTGATCACGATGGCCTATATAGGGCCAATGTGTTCTGAGATCTAAGAGTAGCGCAAGACCGGCCCATTACCACGTTCTCGAACGGCCTAACATTCCACCCACGGTTCCTCAGACTCCGCCCTCCTCCTCACGCCCCCATCGACAGCCTCCTCCCGTGGCCCCGCCGCCGGTCTCCTCCCCTGGCCCCGCCGCCTGCCTCTTCCCACGGATGCGCCGCCGGCCTCCTCCCGTGGCCTCGCCGCGACTGCCATCCGCCTACACCAGCACGTCGACCACCACGCCCCTATGCCCACCGCTGCCTGCCAAGGCCCCCCCGCCCCCCGCGCCTCCTCCGGCGCACCGCCGTCACCACCTACTCCGGCACGACGCCGCCCCCACCTCCTCCCAGCTCCTTCGCCTCCTCCGGCGTGCCGACGCACAGCCCCTCCCGACGGGCCCCATCGCAGCAGCACACGGGGCGTTCCGGCCGCTGTGGGCGCCGCCCCCATCCCACCTCCACCTAGGCGCGCCACCACCACTCCGTCTCCGGTGACCCATCCCGCATAACGATCTGGAGAGGTTCACCCCTCAGGCTTGGGAAGTTCACCGCAGCCGGTAAGTGCCGTCGAAGGGCGATGATCTGCAACTTCCTCTCCTTCCTCGCCATCGTCACCTGTTGTTGCTTCGACGCCACGAGCTGACCCATCTCAGGACGGCGTCCCTGCGCCCAGCCGCTGACCGGTGCCATGGACGCCTGCCGTCGGCCTCCGCCGTCACGCTCGTCACCTTCAACTCGGCACCCAGGTTCGGGATATCATACTACTTACGTCCGGGCACTGATGGATTGCGAATTTACTTCTCTAAACTTATCAAACTACTGGTACAAGTCCAGTGATGCATCGCTGTAGCTCCTGAGGGTCGACGGTGTCGTGGCGGTGCATTTGGCTTCGCAATGCCCCGCGTTGCCTCCACCTCTAATCACTTCAATTCAGTTCAACCTGCCCAGCCTCATCAGCTCGGTTGTTTGTGTTTTGAAGAACAAATAGAGTTGGCTGAAAATTTATGCTACTACCGACACCCACAGATAAAGATAAGTACGCCACTGATTCTGAACTTCTAACTGAATCTGAACTTCTACCTGTTTGCCACAGTGGTAGGCAAGCAAGAAAGCAGAGTACAGAAAAATGGAGAATTGGGGATAGGCAATGGCAGCGGGCAGAACTCAGAAGATATACATGTTGGGTTCAGTTTATAGTCTAGTCAAAACGAGAACGTACAACGCTGAAACGGCCAGCTACTTGACGAACAACTGAAATTTTCCCAGGGCCAACTCGTCAAAGAGCCGCGGAATGAGCTGCCCCCACGGAGCAACTGAAATTTTCCCAGGGCCAATTCTTTTCAAAGAAGAAAACAAAAAGTTCATATTAAAAAGCAAAGAAGTTCAAAGATTATAAAAACCTAGGATTTTTATCCGTTAAAATACCCTAGAAGTTCAAATCTAAAAAATGGAGCACTTTGATGATATAAAAACTTCAGATTTTCCTCTTTATTAAAGTATGAAAACAAGAAGTTCATTTTTTTTAAATAGAGCAGTACAAAATTCATAAAAAGGATTTTCACTATTTCTAATAAAAAAACTATAGAATCTCATAATTAAATAACGGGCCGGTTCAATATTTATTAGAAAACTAGGATTTTTTTCCATTACTACAAGGAAATAAATGAAGAAGTCCAAATTATGAAAATAGAGAAGTTCGATATTTATAAAAAAATCCTAGGTTTTCCTTGTAACTAAGGAATAAAAATGAAGAAGCTCAAATTAAAATAAAGGAGCTGTTCGATGTATACGAAAACTCAAATCCTTTCCGTCTCTAGGAAAAATGAAAGCAAGAAGTTCAATTTTAATAAAATTGTATGATTCTAAAACCATATTTTTTTTCTCCGGAGAATAAAACTATTAATGTTTTAGGAATTATGGGTAAAAAAGCAAAAAAAGAAGTTCAAAGTGAAAACAACCAGGGATTCAACTACTACATGGAATGTGTTTCATATAAGAAAAAAAGAATAAAAAGACAAAGTCTAAAAAGACTTTAGCTAGAAGTTCACGTGTTTCGGTCCACGAAGTTCAAAAATTCTTGTAAAGGAGGTTCACTGTGTATTTACTTGTGCAAAAACACACAAAAATGTTGTTTCTAGTGTTTTAAAAAAGTTTTCTCAATCCATTATAAATTTGAAACATAATGCTCGGCATAGAAATGTTCTTCTATTCAACAAATTTCCATGGGTATATCATATTCTTATTCCAACGTAAACGGTTAAAAATAAATTGGTGTATGTTGTCCTAAAAAGAAGTTTAATCGTATAAAAAAGTTGCGTCTTTTCAACATGTTTCTAATGGTTTATCATTTGTGGAACTCCGAGTAGCGGGTGAGGAATTACAAACAATAATACGTGGTAGAAGTTCAAAGTGAAAACATCAGTAAGTTCGATGATTATAGAAAACTCAGGTTTTTACTCGTTATTAAAGAACGGAAACTAAGAAGTTCAAAAATTAAATAACAAGAAGTTCAACTTTTAAAAATAGAGCGCTTCAAAATTTCATAAAAAAGATTAAGAAAATAAAACCAGGAAGTCCATATTAAAAAGATGGAGAAGTTCGATGATTATAGAAAACTCAGATGTTCCTCGTTATTAAAGAATGGAAACAAGAAGTTCAAAAATAAAATAACAAGAAGTTCAACTTTTAAAAATAGAGCGCTTCAAAATTTTATAGAAAAAACTAAGAAATAAAACAAGGAAGTCCAAATTAAAAAGATGCGTAAGTTTGATGATTATAGAAAACTCAGATTTATCTCAAGTATTAAAGAATGGAAACAAGAAGTTCAAAAATAAAATAACTTATAAAAAAGTTGTTGCTAGAAGTTCAAGTGCTCTGTCCGGGGAAGTTCAAAAAATATTTGTGAGAGAGGTTGAACAAAAATACATGACAGAAGTTCAAAATGAAAATAGTGGGAAGTTCAACTACTACACGAAATGCGTTTCAGATAGGAAAATAAGAATAGAAAACAAAAAGCTTAAAAGATTTTGTTGCTAGAAGTTCACGTGCTACTCCCGGTGAAGTTCGAGATCTCTAGTGTGAGACGTCCGACCTTCAGTTACATGTAAAAAACAGGCAGAAAAGACGTTGTTCTATGCATTCAAAAATATATTTTGAATCGTTGCGAGTATGAAAAACTCATCAACATAAAAAAGTTGCGTGTTTTTAATAGCTTTCCATCGGTATATCATTTGCTCAATTACGGTAAGTGGTTTGAGAATTACGAGCGAAAAACATCACGTCAAAAAACAGAGTGAAGTTCAAACAGACATGCTCCAGAAGTTCAACTACTTCACGCGAAGGCATTTCGCTCACGATGAACGCAGTAAATCATGATCTCGCCATTTTCTAATTTACCTCGAAATGACGGTAATATCATTTGTGTAAGTTCAAGTCCTTGGTCGGAGAAAGTTAAAAAAATTATTGTGAGAGACGTTTGTACAAAAGGAATATTATTTGTGTAACACTTACGAATGGATGAGAAAATTACAAACAAAAATACGTCCCAGAAGTTCAAGGTGAAAACAGCAAGAAGTTCAACTACTACACTAAATGAATTTCAGATGAAAAACTTTCAAAATCGTCGCGAGTATGAAAAGATGATCAACCCGGGAAAGTTGCGTGTTTACAGCAACTTTTGAACGGTATGTCATTTGCTCAATTCCGGTGAGTGGATGGAGAACTACGAGCAGTGGATGGAGAGCTACGAGCAAGAAAATCACGTGAAAAATAGAGTGAAGTTCAGGTACACGCACCGAGAAGTTCAGGTTCTTCACGCCGTGCATTTTCGAAGAATCTGTTTTGCGATAAAGGAGAACGAATGATCCCGCCGTTTTCGGAATTACTTGAAAACGGCTAGGAATCAGAGAAAAGCATCAACATCAAAAAGTTTCGCATTTTCCGTAGCTTTTCAACGGTATATTATTTGCCCAATTCCGATAAAGTTCGTAGAAATTACGGTGAAATTACGTTTTTCGCCATTTTCGAAACTGACTTAAAACCGTAAAGAATTGGGAGAAAGAATACATACCAAAAAGTTTCGCATTTGTTCAAGCTTTCCAACGCCATATCATTTGCTGCATGCGGACGTATGGTTAAAAAATTATCTCAAAAATACGAACTCGGTAGGACTTGGACCATTTTCTAAATTACTCTTAAACCATTCAAAATTAGAAAAAAAACTTTCAAGATGAAAAAGTTGCACATTTTCATAAGTTTTCCAACGCCATATCATATGCCTCTATTGGATTAGCCCTATAGAAATGACAACAAAAAAATGAACTCAGTTGTTCGGTTTACGAAATTTTACGTTTTTTTCAAATTACTCTTTAACCATAGGGAATTGGAAAAAACTTTCAACATTTGGAAGGAGCGGTTTTGCAGCAGCTTTCCAACGCCATATTATATGCCTCATTCCGATAAACGGTTTAGAAATGCGATCGAAAATACGATTCACGTTTTTTGTGCGAAGAAAAAATGGTTTTCAAAACTGCTCTTAAACAGCTTATATTTTGCCAAAAATTTAAGTTGGGTCAGGATATTGGTGTCCATAGCTTTCCAACGGTATATCGCAAGCCCTGCTTTGGGCAATGTTGGCGGAAGTTCAACCGAGTTCACGGGAAGTTCAACGTATTACTAGCGCGGGCAGGTCAGTTGTGATCGTAATATTATTCTCGATTCCGTGATCGTATTAGTGTTTATATATATATATATATATATATATATATATATATATATATATATATATATATATATATATATATATATATATATATAACGCCTTGGTCCATTAAGGAGGTGATCGCACGTTAACTAGGCAACCTCGACTATATAGTCAGAACACTTTCGCTAGCCATGGGAGTTCAACGTTAGCTACTATGTAGTCCTCGTACCTTCGATGTATCCGAATACGGCATGTATGTACATGACCGGGAAATGGCCCTTCGTTAATGCGGGGGAATCCTAAAGATTCCGGTGAGTCTTCGAGTGGTTGATCAGTCTCTTGTTGTATCATGACAGTCAGTTTTAGGCTTTCTCTACTAAGGTGCTCATCCGGAATAACCAGGGCACAATCGCAGTAGTTCTCCTTTGGCCACCTTAGCCGATAATGACGAAATGTAAGGCGACAAACCCAGGAGTCGGGCAAACCCAACATTTGACCAAAGACATAATTCGGAGTTGATGCATATAAGGCCAAACTCGTGACGCCGAACACTCCCGAAGGTACTTGGACTTGATAACAGAAGATGGGCTCAAGAATGCCCATTTATTATAAACTCTGTGTTTCCAGGTACGTGCTTTAATCTGTCATGGCGAAATGCCAATAATGGCAGTATCCTCTGTGGGTATGGAACCCATGGGATGGTTAAACAACAAGAGGCAATAGAAAAGGTTTACACAGGGGCTTAATCTAAAAAGGAACCTGTTGAACGGGGCCCTGCTGCACGTCTGCGGCTTTGTCTCTGTTGTGCTGTATCCTGGAAGGGTATCGTGCGAACGTTGTCTGTGGAAAAAAGAAAACTCGTAGCAGAGTACAATGTAAGTATGCTATGGATAGTAAAAGTGTAAGATGTTGGCCTGCCAATAAGGTTGAGCCGAGTGTGGGGCTATATTAAATATTTATAGCCCCTGGTGTCCGCTACGGGATTACATATACGGTGCCCTGGTTCAATTTTGTCCGGGCTACCGGACTCATCTAACCGTGTCTGTGGTCTTAATGACTAGTCATGTTTTCTGATATTGGAGGCCGCTTATAGTCCGTCCTCTAGGGCCGTCGCGTGTTCCTCTGCGTGTGAAGAGCGCTCTGTGATTCCGTTAACGATGATGACGCCACGTGGACCGGGCATCTTGAGTATAAGGTAGCCATAGTGCGGTAATGCCTTGAAGCGGGCGAAGGCCATTCTTCCAAGCAATGCATGATAGCCGCTTTGGAAGGGTACGATGGTGAGGAGTAGTTCTTTGCTTCTGGAATTGCCTAGGGAGCCAAATGTTACCTCCAGTACGACGGAGCCCCTGCCGTAGGCTTCAACGCCTGGTATCACCCCTTCGAAGGCGGTGTTGCTTTGGCTAATTCTGGATGGGTTTATCCCCATCCTGCGGACAGTGTCCTCGTATATTAAATTGAGACTACTGCCGCCGTCCATGAGGACATGGGTGAGACAGTATCCGTCGATTACTGGGTCAAGCACCAAGGCCTTTGATCCTCTGCACCGAATACTAGTTTGGCCATCCAAGTGATCGAAGGTGATCAGATAAGACATCCAGTAGTTAGGTGTGGGTACGATGGGCTCTATATCGCACGCGTCTCTATGCGCGCGTTCGTGCCTTCTCATGGATGTGCGAGTCGCGTGGATCATCTTCACTGTTTTAACCTCTGGCGGGATTTTTTTCTGTCCCCTAGTGTTCGGCTGGCGAGGTTCATCCTCGTCTTCACTTGGTGTTTCCCTTCCCTTGTGTTCGGCATTTAATTTGTCGGCCTGCTTGAAGACCCAGCACTCTCTGTGCGTGTGGTTCGTGAGGTTTGTCGAGGTGCCATGAATTTGGCATACCTGTCTAGGACTCTATTCGACCGGACGGTCCTCTTTTCTTGCCTTTTAAATGGCTTCTTTTGTTGATCAGGTCGAGACCCCCTGAATCCGGCATTAACCATTGTGTTATCTGGGCTCTCTTCCTTGTTTTGGCGTTTGTTTTTATTACGCCGTGGCTTCCCATTACCATCCCTTATTCCGGACGTGCTGGGGTCGCTGGTGCCTTTACGGGCTAGCTAGCTATCTTCACCCATGCAAAAGCGGGTCATAAGGCTTGTTAGGGCTGCCATTGTCCTTGGCTTTTCTTGGCCGAGGTGTCTGGCGAGCCACTCATCGCGGATGCTGTGTTTGAATGCCGCTAAGGCTCCGGCGTCCAGACAATCGACAATTTGATTCTTCTTAGTGAGGAATTTGTTCCAAAGCTTGCGGGCGGACTCTCCGGGCTGTTGGATTATGTGGCTTAAGTCGTCCGCATCTGGAGGCCGGACATAAGTCCCTTGAAAATTGGCCCTGAAAGCGTCCTTGAGTTCCTCCCAACTCCCAATTGAATTTTTAGGGAGGCTCTTCAACCAGTGTCGAGCTGGTCCCTTCAACTTTAGGGGAAGGTATTTGATGGCGTGGAGGTCATCCCCACGAGCCATGTGAATATGTAGGATAAAATCCTCGATCCAGACCCCTGGGTCTGTCGTTCCGTCATATGCCTCTATGTTCAAAGGTTTAAAACCTTGTGGGAATTCATGGTCCAGTACTTCTTTGGTGAAGCACAGGGGGTGAGCAGCCCCTCAGATCCGGACGTCTTTGTGGCATGCAATGGCATGTTGTTGTGTCCGGTGTTTATTCCGAACTGGTATTTGGCTCATATCATCGTTTTGGTGACCATAGTCCCTCGCTGGGGTGTGTCCTTTAGGTCCGTAGATAGACCTGGCTGCGCCGGCTTTCTTATCCAGATGCTCACGTAGATGATGCGCGATGTCGATAGCCGTTCTTTTGTGGTTACGGAGCGGTACGTTGGGCCTCCTGGTCGTATTAGTCTTTGGTGCAATGGCCTCGTCATCGAATTCTGCCAGTAGCTTGTGTTTTGGATAGCTCTTTGTATGGCGATCGTCGCCATATCTTTCTTCAGTGTCTAGCACCTTATTCCATCTGCGATTGAGCGTTTCCTGTGCGGCTTTGAGCCGTTGCTTCTGCTTCTTTAGACTTCCCGCTGTGGCCATAAGTTTTCTTGGAGGTTATCTCGTTCCACGCATTCTTCCGGAATGATGAATGCATCATCGTACGGACTGTCTTCTTGTCCTTGGCCGCTTTGATGAACTCGTCCCTCTGGATCATTGTGATCTGGCATCCACTCCGAACTTGGTTCAGCGTGACCTGGCTCGTCCTGCTCCATCGCTGGGTCCTCATGGTCGTTATTGCCTTCGGAGTTTACTGGTATATCGATCCGTCTTGCTCTCTTGTCGCTATTTTTACTGTTGCTGGACTTTGAGCGGCGTCTGCATCGCTGTTTTGGCTTTTACCCGGGGGGTTCTATCTTCCGGATTGCCGCCATCGTCCTGTTTGGGCGTGTCCACCATGTATATATCGTGTGACGAGGTGGTAGTCCAGCGCCCCAGAGATTCTGAATCTTCTCCTGCATCGTCGTCCATACCGTTGATGCCTTCGGAGTCGAAGTCAAGCACGTCGGTTAAATCATCAACTGTGGCAATGAAGTGGGTGGCGGGTGGGCAACGAATTCCTTTGTCGTATGCTCCCCACTCGAGCCGAACATAGTTCGGACGAGAGCCTCCTGACAAAGAGAGAGACTTTAACGAGTTCAACATGTCGCCAAAGGGCGAGTGCTGGAAGATATCTGCAGCGGTAAACTCCATTGTCGGAGCCCAACCTGGCTCGGTTGGCCCGAGAGTGCGCGGACTGGAACCAACAAACGGACATGAGTCTGGGGGTCCGGAGTCACAGGTTTCCATAGAGGCGGGACCTGTATTCGGCTCCACCGCCGATGAGTGTGCGGCCTGCAGGGCGGGGCCCATCCCTCCGTCCTCAGGCGATGCAGCCTGCTCCGGATTTATGTCCGGGGCCACCGCGGGGGTGATATCCCGAGCTTCATCCGATGACAGGTCTAAGCTGTGCTCATCGTGACTGTTCGGTGCTCCTGGCGCAGGCCTAAATCCGTCGAAGATCAAGTCTCCGCGAATATCCGCCGTGTAGTTCAAGTTTCTGAACCTGACCTTGTGGCCGGGGGCGTAGCTATCGATCCGCTCGAAGGCTGCTTAATTGCCCGCAGCGGCGACGCCGCCAACACGAAGATCTGCTCGGGAGAAAGGTCTCCCCGACCATGTTGTTGACGATTGAGGCGCCATCAAGCCTCGCGGCGACGACGGAGGAACTCTCAATGAAAGAACCAATGTCGGTGTCAAAACCGGTGGATCTCGAGTAGGGGGTCCCGATCTGTGCGTCTTAGGCTGATGGTAACAGGAAGCGAGGGACACAATGCTTACCCAGGTTTGGGCCCTCTCGATGGAGGTAAAACCCTACTTCCTGCTTGATTAATATTGAAGATATGAGTAGTACAAGAGTAGATCTACCACGAGATCGTAGAGGCTAAACCCTAAGAGCTAGCCTATGATGGTATGATTGTAATTGTGATCGGGCTTCTAAGGACCAACCTCTCCGGTTTATATAGACACCAGAGAGGGCTAGGGTTTATATGGAGTCGGTTACAAAGAAGGAAACTCAATATCCGGATCGCCAAGCTTGTCTTCCACGCAAAGGAGAGTCCCATCCGGACACGGGCCGAAGTCTTGAGTCTTGTATCTTCACGCTTCAATAGTCCGGACGATGTATATAGTCCGGCTGTCCGGATACCCCCTAATCCAGGACTCCCTCAGCTACTACCCGCATTAGTAAGGCACACATCAATAACATGTATATCAAATATACCTTTCACTTTGCCATCCTTCTTATCTGCCAAATACTTGGGGCAGTTCGCTTCCAGTGACCAGTCCATTTGTAGTAGAAGCACTCAGTTTCAGGCTTAGGTCCAGACTTGGGCTTCTTCCCGGGAGTAGCAACTTGCTTGCTATTCTTCTTGAAGTTCCCCTTCTTCCCTTTGCCCTCTTTCTTGAAACTAGTGGTCTTGTTAACCATCAACACTTGATGCTCCTTCTTGATTTCTACCTCCGCACCCTTTAGCATTATGAAGAGCTCGGTGTCGTGGGAAACGAGCACCTATGGGGCAGGGCCCCTTTTCGGTCTGGCAGGGAGCGGAGGGCGCACGAAGAGCAGATCAAGGTCGAGCACGCGAGGGATTTACCCAGCTTCGGAGCTCTCCGGAGAGATAAAACTCCTACTGCTGCTTTGTGTTTGTATTCTGTTCTTGCTTAAGAGCGTAGGTGTGTGTTGGTTTCGAATGAGTCGAACCCCTTCTACGTGCACATGGGCCTCCTTTTTATAGTCTAAAGGGTCACCGGCAGTGTGGCAACCGAAGAGAGGGGTAAAAAAGTAAAAATGGGGGTTGGTACAACTGCTATCAACAGTGCCCCCTACCTAACTCTGACGGCAGGGGACAAGGGCATTTAATGCCCGTCCGGTTGCCCAAACAGTGAAGGAAACGACCGTTAGGGGTGCCACCGATCGCCACGATGGCCTCCTCGTCACCTTCACTTGCCACCTCGCACCGCTTGGCTGCACAGCCGCCCGACACGTGCGCCAGGAATGATCTTGGGGCGACACGTGTTGGATGTGCTGGAGCACGGACGCAGAGTGATGGCTTCACCGCGGCAAGCGCCTTGCCGCAGTCACTGTCTTGTCGCACCCACAAGCTTGTCGCTCGCCGGGCCTTGCCAGGACACGCGGTGCGTCACGGCAAGTCTCTTGAAATGCCTTGGTTGGCCTTCCCGGCAAGCTCCTCTTGCCGGGGTCTTCTCCTTCCCGGCAAGCTCCTCTTGCCGGGGCCTTGTATTCACAGTTAAACACTTTGTTC
The DNA here is from genome assembly GCA_021437245.1 of Aegilops speltoides. Taxonomy (NCBI): domain Eukaryota; kingdom Viridiplantae; phylum Streptophyta; class Magnoliopsida; order Poales; family Poaceae; genus Aegilops; species Aegilops speltoides. The sequence continues at coordinate 305,736,035 of CM038142.1, read as the reverse complement.
TTGAATGGCAGTAATAGGAATAACGAAGGATCTTGGCGGATGCCCGACAAGCCTTGCCGCGGGACGCTGCGACTGCCCGTGCACAAGTTCGGGGTACTAAGGTACCCTACCTTAGTACACCGACAGAGCCCCGAACTGGGCCATACACGGTGCCGAAGCGCTGTTGGGCGGGCCCAAAACAGGCATCGGGCACGCGGCCTGGGGCCATACCCAATCTACTCAGATCCACCGCGCCCTCAGAACGGCACGCGCGTCAAACGCGCGTCGTGGGAGAGATCGTGGCAATTTAAATCAGAAATGCGTAACGCTTCGCCTCCCTGCTTATAAGCGAGAGAAATAGGGCCGTTCCCCCACCTTCGCCACTTGCAGTTCCTTCCTCCAAAAGCTCCGCCGCTCCCCTCCGCTTCTCAAGCCAAAAGAGAGCAGCGCTCCGCCGCCCGTCGCCGCCGTCACCCCCAATGCTTACGCGCCCCCTGCCGCTTCCGCCATGGCTCCGAAGACCAGCAAGGCCACGAAGTCGGCCGAGGCGTTGCGGCTTGAGGCGCTGCGCAAGGAGCAAGTGCTTCCGAGCTCACCCCGAAGGCGCTGCGGGAGGAGTTCTACCTCTTCTGGTCGACGGAGACGCGGGCGCATCCGTGCACGCCGGTGCTCTCCGCCGAAGCTTCTAAATTGAAGCGGTGCCCAAAAGGGTACCATTTCTTTCCGGTGTTCTTCTATTGCGGGCTCTGCCCACCTTTTTCTGATTTCTTCTGCGACATCATGAATACCTACGGGTTTCATCTTCTTGATTTCACCCCCAACGCCATTCTGACAATGGCGGTTTTCGCACACCTCTGCGAGAACTTCGTTGGCATCCACCCAAATGTTGCTCTTTTTCGCCACTATTTCACCCCCCGAGCCGAGAAAGGAGAGCCATTGGCCGGCGGAATCGCCTGGGTCTCACGAGTCAGCCTGAAGGAGGTGTATCTGGAGGGCGAGCTTCGCAGCAAGTGGGATGAGTGGAGGGCGGAGTGGTGCTGGATCGTTGATGCCAACCCGCAGCCATTCACCAACCTGCGCTAGACCCGGGTAGTGCGCGGCGGCGACTGGAGCGCTCTGTCGCCGGACGACGCCAAGCTGAAGATTGCCACCACCCGAATCCTCCGGCTCAGGCTTGCCGGGCTTACAGCAGGGGCCGTTGGCGCGGATTTCCTTCGCCGGCGCATCGCCCCTCTGCAGAAGAGGGGGAGGCCCGCCTGGCTGTTTGGCGGCCCGGCGGATATCATGAGGCTGCGTCCAGGCCTCAACTGCAACTTCACCATTCTGGAGCTTGACGGGATGCTCAAGGAGCTGTTCAAGCATGACGCCAACCATCCAGAGTGGTTCAGGCTGCCGCAGGGCGTCATCCCACTGTGCAACAACTCCCAGCGTGATCGCATCTGTGCAATGATGCTGGAGTGCGATTCGCACGGGATAAGCCCAACTTGGATGGAGCCCGCCGACGACGTTGTGCGGCAATTCTTCGATGGCTTGACGGAGGTAGCAGTCCTCGCCGACGAACAGAGGCTCCTCACCCGCGACACCACCGACGACGAGATGCGGTACATCGCCACTAGGGCCGAAGAGGTGGCGGCTGCCGCCGCCGCGGGCAAGTTTGGCTTCACGTTGGAGGAGGCACAGGCGGCCGAGGCGGCAAGCCTTGCCGACCGGGAGGACCTTGCCGGAGAGGTCGTTGGCGAGGGGGAGACCGAAGCCAAAGCGAGCGAGCCCGCCGAGGGCGCGAGCGGCCAGCCGTCTTCGACCAGCGTGCCGCAGGCGGAGCCCCCAGCGCAGCCCCAATTTCAACCAAGAAGGCGCCTCCGTCGAGTTGGAGATACAGCAGGGCGGCAGGCAGGCCAACAGCCGTAGCGCCGTGGGACACGCTCCACCGCGGCAAGTACCGTTGCCACGGGAGCATCCCAGGCTGTGCCGGCAACTGAGGCGGGGTCTTCCCGGGCTGCCACGCCCGATCCTGCCGCAGCTCCCTGCAAGTGTCCAAGGGAGCCTACTCCTCCGCCTCGCCGCGCAGAAAGGGTACCAGACTTTGACCTCTCTGCGCTGAGCTCCGATGAGGAGGAAGAAGAGGAGGAGGAGTAAGGCTTTCTCCTCACTGTACTTGTTTTTCTTCGATCTTTGTTGTCTTGCATCTGATTTGCTTCTCTCTGAATCCCTGTTCCATTTCAGGACTCGCCGAGAGCGCGAAGAGGGCCAAGGTCCCGTGGTTGTCATCGAGGACGATCCTGCCAGGACGGCAAGACACGCCCGAGACTACCTTGACGGACCCGTTCCTTCTTCTTCAAGATCAGCCCCCAGCACAGCCCCAGTAGAAGTGTTTGGTTCACTTCTGTTGTGGGGCGCGCATGGTGCTTCTTCTTTCTTGACATCTTGATTGCTGATTCATTTGTGTAGGAGCAGAACAGTCCATCAGAGCAAGCGAAACCGCCTGGAGGTGCTTTATGCCTCGACCACGCCGCCAAGGGGCGATTCCCGACAAGGGCGCTCCCGCAAGGGAGAGGTCCCGGCTAGGGACGGAACCAAGGAGCCCTTGGTGGAGGAACCCATGGTCACAGAGCCCAAACAGTAACCTTCCTTGTCGGAAATCTTCCCTTGGGTTCTTCTTCCCGTTCTTCTTCTCGATCTTTGCTTGACTTTTTTTTCTTCCTCTTCCTGTCTTCAAATCCCTCTCGCAGACCCGATGGAGACCGAGGCCCTCGGCGAGAAGCGTGCTGCTTAATCTGAAGACGCCACGGCTGGCAGCGAGGAAGAGGCCGGGCCGATGAACCCGCCCGACGAAGAAGCCGCCAAGCTGCTTGGCGAGGAGTCTGGCGAGGGTCCGTGATCGTCTCGACGATCCGGAGGACACAGAGCGCAAGCGCTACACCGACCGCCAACCCTCCACCGCTGATGCAGCGCCGGGCTCGAGGAGCCCCACCAGCGCCTACTTGAAGGCCGCGAGGGCGATACATCAAGCTTCCTCGGGCGTCGAGCTCTGTGGCGGGTCGAAGGAGAGGAGTTTGACGGGGAAGTACTCGCCTCTGCTGGGCTGGCAGTGGTTGACGCGCCAAGCAGCAGCAGCGGCGAGTCCGAGGAGGAGCAGTTGCTCCAAAAGTTGGTGTCACTCTACCGTGCCCGGCAAGCGAAGCTTGAATCCCGGAAAGCGCTTGTCACGCGGGCGGGAGTTGACATAGAGAGGCATGCGGAGGAGCTCAAGAGCCGCAACCAGGAGGCCCTCCAATCCATCGCGAAGGAGAGGGCGCAGCTTGTGCAGGCGAAGAAGGCGTTCATCCTTGAAAAGGCTGAAGCCGAGGAGCAGCAGAGGCTCGCCGCCGAGGAGATGTCTAGGCGAGAAGGTGAATTGACGCAGAAAAAGGTCAACCTGGACAGCCACGAGGAGGAGCTCTCCGCACGAGAGCAATCACTTGGCGGGGCGCTCAAGGAAGCAAAGGATGCTGCCACAGCTGCCGAGGCCGCCAAGAAGGAGTTGCAAATGAAGGTGGCGCAGCTGGAAGCTGACATGAAAAAGAAGGATAAGGAGCTTGCCGCACTCCAGCGCGAACGCGAGAAAGATGCCCTCGCTCATGGCGATCTGCAAGTTCAGTTCACCGACAAGATCAAGGAACTGAACGCCACCAAGGACTCGAGCGCGGATCTGGAGCTGAAGTTGGCCACATTGACGGAGACGCTGGACGCCGCCAAGAGGCGAGAGGATGACTTGAAGAAAGAGATCAAGGGCAACGAGGAACTGCTGACGAGGGCCGCCGAGACTCAGAACACCTTCAAGGCTACGGTGGAGCTCTGGACGGAGGGCCTCGTCAACATCGCTGCAACCATCGACGAGGAGCTGGCGGAGCTGGACTTGGCGGGCTTGGTATTCCAGCGACGAAAACCTCCAGCCCAAAGGCCAAGCTTACTCTTTCTTCAAGGGTGTGACGGCCCTCCAAAGAACTCCGGAAAGGATCCCAAAGAAGCCGGGCATGGACGAGTCGCGCGCAATCTGCGCCAAGGTCTTGGAGAAGGTGTTGGTGAAGATACTCTTCCGCAATCCGGGCCTCGACCTCACCCGCGTCCTCAAGAAGCTGCCGGCGGGCGCTGATCTCGAAGAGCTCAAAGCCATTGTCGCACCTATTGTGGACAAGGTGAATGAGGTCAGGAGGGTTGACGGCGAGTGCGTGGATTAGGCCACCTTTATTCTCCCTTCCTTGTCGCTGCTATTTAAGTTATGAGAACAATTTAGTCGGTGCCGTAACGAGTTATTTTTGTAATATAACTTTATTCTGGGCAATGCTTGCTATGTTATCTCCTTTACTTGGTTCCATCCCTTATATGTTTTTACCCTACGCTTTTAGGGAACTTGCGGTATAAGCACACTTGCATGAAAGAGCCTGAACATCAACAGCCTTCTGTGGCGGTGTAGCCTCCGCAAGAAACCTTGTCGGGCTAGTCGCAGCACACTTTCATTGTTGAGCGGACTCGAAACAAAGTAAGGCGCAACTTAGCCACGAGCCGTTCCTCCGCCGCACAGGTTTTCCATACAAAGGCACGGTCGTTCAAGGAATATAACTTAAAAAATTTAAAACTGTCTATGCTCAAACTTTGGCAACTTAGCTTTTACGTCAATCTCAAGTCCGGCAAGGCTATACTTTTTTTGAACGACGCCTGGTCCACACCTTTATCCTCTCCTCCCCGTGAACTTACGGCGAAGGAACCTTCTTTTTGAGCAAAAGAAAGAAGAGAAAATAAAGATATGGAGCCTTAAGGCTCGTTATTGCTTACCAGGGGCAAGTGCTGCACAAAGTGTCAAATAATGCATGCAAAAAGAAAGAAAGCATGAAATTTGACAACATGTGCTGAAACATCGATCTTTATTCATGCACGGATCTGCGCCGGCTTTGTACAAAGGGTTACATGCAACAGCGGCAAGGCTTGTACAAAAGGTGGTTGTCGGAACAGCAGGTTCCGGCAACTGCGCCTTATGGATAAAACTTACGAAGATGCTCTATTATCCAGGAGTTGCTCACCGGAAAGCCATCTTCGGTCTCAAGGCGGACAGCGCCAGGCCTAGTGACTTCGCTTTCACCGATAAGGGCCTTCCCACTTTAGGCGTCAACTTGTTGGAATTCTTGGTGGATTGAACACGCCAAGAACAAGGTCGCCTTTACTCAAGCTTCGGCATTAACTTTGCGGCTATGGTAGCGGCGCAAAGCTTGCTGGTAGCAAGCAGCTCAGTCAAAGAGCTGAAGACGATCTTTTCCTCGAGGAGCAGCGCGTCATCTTGCCGCAGCTGCTCTTGCTCAAGCTCATCATAGCGAGCACTCGAGGCGATCCGTGATACGAGTTCCGTGGGGAGAACTGCCTCTCTCCGTGACAAGAGCAAAAGGTGTCTCGGCGATGGCTCGATTTGGCATCGTCCCGATCGACCAAAGAACCACCGCAGCTCCTCGATCCAGCTTCTTCCGCACTTGCACAGCTCGTCGAAATTTCTGGTCTTGAGCCCGCAAAGACTTCAAAGATTTGCCCTCTCCGCTTGACCGTTGCTTCTCGGGTGAGCAATGAGAAGCGGCAGATCTTGGCGCCAAGATCTTGGACGTCTCGCATGAAGGTGCGGCTCGTGGTTGTGTGCCATTGTCGGTGATGATCCCGTTAGGGACTCGAAGCGGCAAACAATTGACTGAAGAACTTGATCGCTGGTCGTGCTATCACCTTCCTCATCGCTTCCACCTCCGGCCACTTTGTGAACTTGTCGATCGCTACGCACAAGTACTCAAGCCCCGACAGCTCGGGAAGGGGCCGAGGATGTCGAAACCCCGGACCGAAAATGGCCGTGACAAAGGGATTGTTTGGAGAGCTTGAGCTGGTTGATGTATCTCGCTTGGAGTGGGCCTGCACGCTTCACACTTGGTTACTTGCGCAGCTTGCATCCTGGAGGGCTGTCGGCGAAGAAACCTTGCCGGAAGGCTTTGCTTGACAAGTGCTCTTGCGCCAATGTGGTGACCACATATGCCTCCATGTATCTCCGCCAACAGCTCCTGTCCGTCTTCCCAGGAAATGCACTTCAATTTCACTCCGTTGAATCTTCTTCTGTACAGTATGTCATTGACAAACTGGTACATACTTGATTGCCGGGCTACTTTCTCTGCTTCTTCTTGCTCTTCGGGAAGTTCTCCTGTTTGAAGGAAATGGACGATCTGCTGTGCCCATGCCGGAGCTTGTGGCTTGCGACAAGGACTAAAGGCGCAAATCTTTTCATGGGAACATCTGCTTCTCGGCAAGAATCGGGATCCTGCCGAGCGTGCCTTCAAACTAAACAAACCCTAGGGTTTGTCGGAGCAGACTGCCCCTCAGCACTCTTTGTGTCGATCCTGGGGACCTTCTTGGCGGCGGCTTCGGGGAGCTCTGCCGGAAAGTAGTCGCCAGTAACCAACTTTCTCTTCTTGATCTGTCCAGATGATGGTGTTACAGATGGTTGAGTCAGCTTGAGCACGAAAATCCCTGGTTCCACAGGCAACTTAAGTGCGGCACATTTTGACAGGCCATCTGCAATGTCGTTCTGAGCTCTTGGAACATGTTCCATCTGCAGGCCGTCAAAATGCTCTTCCAGCTTCTCACTTCATCAATGTAGGCTTCCATCAACGGACTCTGATAATCTTTGTTAACTTGACGGACGACAAGCTGCGAGTCACCCCTGACAATGAGCTTCTTGATCCCAAGGTCTACCGCGATCCTGAGTCCGGCAAGCAAGCCTTCATACTCTGCAGTATTGTTTGTTGCTTGCTCCTTGGGAAAGTGCATTTGGAACACGTACTTGAGGTGCTCTCCGGTGGGTGCGACAAGTAGCACACCCGCACCGGCGCCTTGCAGCGAGAAGACACCATCAAAGTACATGATCCATTCTTTGCTCGCTTCCTTGTCGGGGATGCTCTTCTACGGAGTTTCTTCGTCAGGTGTTCGCGTCCACTCTGCTATGAATTCTGCCAATGCTCGGCTCTGGATAGTTGAAGTACTTTCAAACTTGAGGCCAAAGCTTGACAGTTCTAGTGCCCACTCGACAATCCTGCCTGCTTATACGGATTTTGCAATATCCTCTTCAACGGAAAGCGAGTGACAACTGTGATCTCGTGTGCTTGAAAATAATGGCGCAGCTTCCTCGAGGCCATGAGAAGGCCGAAAAGCAACTTTTGCACCCCAGAGTATCTTGATCTAGCCCCCTGCAGAAGGGAGCTGACAAAATAAACTGGGCGCTGCACCATTTTCTTCTGTTTCTCTTCCTGCGGCTGCACAGGTTCATCCTTGTCGGGACCAGAGCTTGACGGGGAAGCCCCCTGCTTGTCGCTGGATTCGCTTGCCGCGGTTGTTGGCTCATCATCCGCCTCCCTCTCTGCTACTAACGCAGCACTAACCACTTGATTTGTTGCTGCTAGATACAGCAGCAACTTCTCTTGTGGCTTAGGTGCGACAAGTATTGGAGTGGAGGACAGGTATCTCTTCAAGTCCTGTAGCGCAGCCTCCGCTTCCGGAGTCCATTTCATTGGACCTGCCTTTTTCAAAATTTTGAAAAATGGCAGGGCGCGCTCAGCAGACTTAGAGATGAACCTACTGAGAGCAGCAACACAGCCGGCAAGCCTTCGCACATCCTTGATGCGCTTCGGGGCTTCAATCTGCTCAATGGCCTTGATCTTGTCGGGGTTGGCTTCGATCCCCCTCTGGGACACAAAGAACCCGAGAAGCTTGCCGGAAGGAACTCCAAACACGCACTTCTCGGGGTTCAACTTGAGATTGATCTTGCGCAGATTTGCAAAAGTCTCGTCCAAATCTTGGATCAAAGTTTCTCTGTCTTTGCTCTCGACCACTATATCATCCATGTAGGCTTCTACATTTCTGTGCAACTGTGGCTCAAAAGCATGACTGACTACTCTTGCAAATGTTGAACCAGCATTCTTTAGTCCGAAAGGCATCCGTACAAAGCAGTACGTGCCACATGGAGTAATGAATGCAGTTTTCTCTTCATCCTCTTCTGCCATGAAGATCTAGTGATATCCTGAGTATGCATCAAGAAACGAAAGCAGATCACATCCTGCCGTGGAGTCGACAATCTGGTCAATGCGCGGCAAGGAAAATGGATCCTTGGGACAAGCTTTATTAACATCAGTGAAGTCAATACAAAGCCTCCACTTCCCGTTCGCCTTGGCGCACAACTCATCGGATTGGCTAACCACGTTGGATGGAGTACTCCTCGGACAAGGCCTGCTGCTTCCAACTTCTTGATCTCCTCTGTAATGAACTCTTGGCGTTCCTTTGCTTGTTTCTGACTCTGCTTGACGGGCCGTGCATGAGGGCGCACGGCAAGGTGGTGCTCAATTACTTTCAGGGAACACGGGGATGTCAGATGGTTGCCATGCAAACACATCGACATTCGCCCGCAGGAAAGCAATGAGCGCGCTTTCCTATTTAGGGTCAAGCGTGGCACTGATGGTGAAGGTACCACCAGTGCCGTCCTCCTTGGCGGCCACTTTCTTGGTCTCTGGTGAAGCTATCTTCGCCTTCTTGCACTTGCTGGTGGAGCTCGATGGTGCGTCCTCGACGGTAGCGCAGCACTCCGAAGAGGTGCGCTTACCGGAGTGGGCATCAGAGCTACTCTTGCCGGACTTGGCCTTCTTCTTCCCCCCGGGAGCTTCAGCAGCAAGTGGTTTGCATTCTGCTGCGGCTGCTGCTTCCCGGTAAATCTTGTCGGCACAGATAAGGGCATCTTTCTTGTCACCATGGACAGAAATAACACTTATCGGACCAGGCATCTTGAGCACATTGTAAGCGTAGTGAGAGGCTGCCATGAACTTGGCGAGCGCTGGACGGCCAAGTATCCCATTGTATGGCAATGGGAAATCAGCAACGTCAAATGTGACTCTCTCTGTCCTGAAGTTCAGCTTGCTGCCAAATGTTACTGGCAGTGTGATCTTCCCCTTCGGCTTGCTCCTTCCCGGGTTGATTACTTGAAAGGTACCAGTCTCTTCGAGCTCGCTGTCGGGGATCTGGAGCTTCCTGAGCACCGCGGAAGAGATCAGATTCAGGCCGGCCCCACCATCAACCAACATCTTCGTGACCTTGAGGTTGCGGATTGTTGGCAAAACCAACATCGGCAAGCACCCGACCGCAGTTATGCGATCAGGGTGATCCTCAACGTCAAACACGATGGGCGTGCTGGACCACTTCAGGGGCTTACACGACTGAAAGTGCAACTAATCCCCGGGTGGTTTTGGTAATTAATAACAACATATATATCATTGAACTAATAGTTACTTGAGAATCATTTCAGAAAGTTCAGTGATATGGGTATGGCAAGGACTCAAGAAGTGGACCCTCAAAATGCTAAGGCAAGCATTGGCAAAAGCTCAAGACTCCATTTTGGTTTAGTGATCCAAGATCACATTGAGTCCATAGGAAAGCCAATACTATTAAAAGGGATGAGGTTATGATAATGATCCGGTTGCTCAAAGTGCTTAGTGATACATCTCCTAAACTATCAGCAACTCTCACTTCCATAATACACTCATAAGTAATCTCGGTCCCACCGATTTCCTAAACTCACCACACCGAGATGAACCACCTCAGCCATATAGCCAAACCCTAGAAATCTCGGATTTTCCGATTCGAACTCGGTCTCACCGAACTTGAGTTATAAGCTTCTATAACCTTCATCATCAAATCGGTGTCACCGAGATGATGAAGTCGGTCCCACCGAGATTGGCAAGCTCTTGTCTTTGGACGAATCGGACTAACCGAGATTGTATTTTCGGTCCCACGAAAATCCCAACGTTCACATGATTTGAACTTTCGGTCTCACCGAGTTGTCAACTTCGGTCCGACCGAGATTGGTCAAATGTGTGTAACAGTTGGATTTTGTGTGGAGGCTATAAATACCCTCCACCCCTCTTCATTCGTGGAGAGAGCCATCGAAAAGAACTACCACTCCTACCTTACATTTCGAGAAGAAAACTACCTACCCTTGTGTTGAGATCAAGTTGCTCCACTCCCACCATATGAAGCTTGATCTCTAGCCTTCCCAAGTTGCTTTCCACTCAATCCTTTCTTCCACCACAGCCAAATCGGTGAGGAGAGTTGAGTGTTGGGGAGATTATCATTTGAAGCACAAGAGCAAGGAGTTCATCATCATCAACACCATCTATTACCTTTTGGAGGTGGTGCCTCCTAGATTGGTTAGGTGTCGCTTGGGAGCCTCCGTCGAGATGTGGAGTTGAACCAAGAAGTTTGTAAGGGCAAGGAGATCGCCTACTTCGTGAAGATCTACCCCGAGTAAGGCTAGCCCTCCGTGGGCGTATGCCATGATGGCATAGACAAGGTTGCTTCTTCGTGGACCCTTCGTGGGTGGAGCCCTCCGTGGACTCTCGCAGCCGTTACCCTCCGTGGGTTGAAGTCTCCATCAACGTGGATTGACGATAGCACCACCTATCGGAACCACGAGAAAAATCTCCGTGTCTCCAAATTGCGTTTGCTCTTCTCCACCTCTCTTTACTACATGTGCAATTTACTTTCCGCTGCCTATACTCTAGAATTGCATGTGTAGGGTGATACTTGACTTGATCATCATCGTGAATCTGCCAAAAACTTGTCTTTATCAAAAGGCTGAATTTTTATATTGTCAAGTAGTCTAATCACCCCCCTCTAGACATACTTTCGATCCTACAAGTGGTATCAGAGCTTTGGTCTCCATTGTATTGGTTTCCATTGCATTGGACTCCATAAGCTTGGTTTCACAACCTAGGAGAGTATGGCGTCTAGTGAGGGTAATTTTCGTAGAGGTCCTTACTTTGATGGTTCAAACTTTGCTAGTTGGAAGCATAAAATGAAAATGCATATTCTTGGCCATAACCCAGCCGCATGGGGCATTATTTGTGTTGGTTTGCAAGGTGAATTCTTCGAGGAAGGAAAAGTTCGGATCGTGAAGCTACAACGGATGAATTATGGATGTTGCAAAACAATGCTCAAGCTTGTGACATTCTCTTCAATGCTTTGTGTCCCGAGGAGTTCAACAAAATCAGCCGCCTTGAGAATGCAAAAGAGATTTGGGATACTTTGGTCGAAATGCACGAAGGTACCGAGTCCGTGAAGGAATCAAAGCTAGATGTTCTTCAAGGTCAACTTGACAAGTTCAAGATGAAGGAAGGTGAAGGAGTCGCTGAAATGTACTCTAGGCTTGCTCTCATCACAAATGAGATTGCCGGCTTAGGAAGCGAAGAAATGACCGACCGATTCATCATCAAGAAGATTCTCAGAGCTTTGGATGGAAAGTATGACACCGTGTGCACTTTGATCCAAATGATGCCAAACTACAAGAATCTCAAGCCAACCAAAGTCATTGGAAGAATTGTTGCTCATGAGATGACACTTAAAGATAAGGAAGAGCTTCACAACAAGTCAAGTGGTGCTTACAAAGCTACAAGTGATGCTCCCACAACCTCAAGTGACAAGCTAGTTTCCAATGAAGAGATAAGCCTAATGGTGAAGAACTTCAACAAATTCTACAAGAGTAGAAGCAAAGAGAAAGCTCAAAGTCTAGATCATATGATGAAAAGAGATCTTCTAGTCGTGATCGAAACTGCTACAATTGTGGAAGACCCGGACACTACTCAAATGAGTGCTCGGCTCCCCACAAGAGAAGAGAAGAATCTCCAAGAAGAAGAAGCTCAAGAGAAGAGTCACCTCGGAAAGAGAGAAGGAGTAGAGATGATCGTTATGAACGAAGACCCTCTCGGAGAAGCAAGGATTCGGAGAGGAAAGACAAGTCATCAAGGAGCTACACAAGAAGAAAACATCAAGCTCATGTAGGTGAATGGGTCTCCGGCTCCGACTCCGACAATCATTCCGAAAGAAGCTATCACTCCAACTCCGACTACAGTCAAGATGAAGGTGTTGCCGGTCTTGCTCTCGTGTCCTCCAACTCCAACTCCTATGACTTATTTGATTCACCAAATGAGGGAATTGGAAGATGCTTCATGGCTAAAGGCCCCAAGGTATCACACCCTGAATTTATTGACTTTGATAGTGATGAGGATGACTTGCTTGGTGAAGATGAGCTTTTACATGACAAATCTAGTGAGCCTAGTAATGATGAACATGCTAGTAGTCTTTATAGTCGAGAAGAGTCGAATGACAATGCTATGAAGGAGATTGAGCGTTTAACTAAAGAACTAAACACTCTTAAGTTAGCTCATGAAACAACTCAAGAAGATCATAGAGAGCTCCTAAGATCTCATGAGAAGCTACGCTTCGAGAAGCTCAATCTAGAGCAAGAACATGAGTTTCTAAAAGCTATCAATGATGATCTTCGAAAGAAGAGTTCTTCATATCTTGCCAAACGACTTCTCTTGTCTAATTTCTTGCCACCTATTAAAACTAAGCATGACAAGCATAAGAAAAATTCTTCATCTAGTAGTAACAATAACCATGCTAAATCCAATATTGTTGCTTCTAGTAGTTCTCTTGATTCCACTAACAATGTTTCAAGCCAAGTTACACTTGAGCAAGAAAATAGTTTATTGAAAGGGATTATAGAGAAAGGTGTCTACAAGAGCCTTGCGGAAGCAAGAACTTTGAGGAAATTGTTCGCAAGCAAGGAAGGCACCGGAAGAATCAAGGAATTGGTTTTGAGCGAAAGTTCAACGCCGAGGGTGTTGAATGGGAAGAAGGTCAATATCCCACTCCAAAGTTTGTTTCTCAAAAGGAGAAGTATGATCCTACTTCTTCCAATGTGGAACAAGCACAAGATGACCTTCCACCACAAGACCACAAGCTAAAAGGCAAGGACAAGCTTCAAGAGGAGATTGATGCATTTGTTGAAGCACCTAAAGCCATGGTCAAGTGGGTTCCCAAGGAAACGTCAAGTTCTACTTCGTCAAGCTCAACTACAACCCCAAGGATTCCCATCAAGATGATGTGGATCCCGAAGAAGAAGAACTAGAGAGTTCTTGAGGGTGACTCCGCCAACATACTTCACTCACATTCATTTTGGCAAAACTTGTGCAATCAACTTCCACATTATGCACTAGTTCATGGAGTCACAAACCCTCTTGTTGGTAAGTCAAGGGACAAGGTAATCATTGCTTTCATGGACATCATCTATTGTGAACTTCAATCTATGTCCATGGATATCCTTGTTTGTTCCTTGTGGGACTAACCCATGTAGGTATTGAAAGTGCCCGAATCCAAAGGATTGCTCCCAACTCTTGATGATCTTCATCAACATTGAGCATCCACATCTTCAACATCTACATGAAGTCTTCTCGACAACCCAAGGTTAGTTTGACCCTTTAAAAGGGTTCTCACATCTAGGGGAGCTTTGCTCTAAAAAATTGAGCTAAAGCATCTTCAAATGATGTGAACACATCAATGCTTTATGTAAAAGTGGTAACCCCACTTGTGCTTAAGCGATGAGTATGACCTATGATCAAATGTTCTCATTTGACTCCTAAGTCAATATACTCATATAAAGATGACCTAGTCATCGACAAATTGTGTGATAGTAGCTAGAGTTTTGTTTGTGCATGTTTGACACATATTTCATTTGCTATCTTATTGTGTGAGCATGTTGGATGCATGATTTTATCCATTCAAGGACATCCATTTGTTGTTTTGGTCGTTTTGATTTTTTTCGACCAAATGGATGGACAAGAATGCCTAAGTACCTCCCTAGCTATCTATGCTTTCTTGTCTCAAATTCTATTCATGCTTACATCACAAACTTTGAACAAGTCAATTTGGACCCTCCGAGTGAGGAGCACTCGAGCCACCGATCCGTCAAGGGCTAACTTCCAAAACCTTCTAAGTGATTTCGGTCGGACCAACCCACTCAAACTCGGTCAAACCGAAAGCACTTGGATTGATCTAGGTTTTCACCTCGGTGAAACCGAGTTGTAATTTCGGCGTGACGAAGTGTATAACGCCTGCGATTATCCATCTCGGTGCCACCGAGTTTTACAACTCGGTCCCACCGACAACAAAGGGTATATATACTCGAGGGCGCGTTGATTTCTACTTCAAAACGCCTCGCCCCACACCTTCTTTGCCGTCGCCGTGGTCTCCGGATCGTCTCCGTCGTCTTTGTGCGCCCTGCGCCGCAGTCTCCGTCGCCAATCAGCGGACATCTTCTCCGCCGCCGTTGCCGCCGTAGAGGAACTCCACCAAGTTAGGGTGAGTTTCGATCCCACTCGTGCTCCCATCTCCGATTCTATGCACGTTTGGTTTGCCTATAATCTTGCCACATTTGAGATCTTCCTTAACACCAGATTAGTTCGTTAGAACGAGATTCGAGTAAAAGTTTTAGGGTTAGGTTTCCGCCGAACACATCTCGGTGAGACCGATTTTACATTCTCGGTATGACCGATTTGGCCTCTGGCCATTACCTTTACACCTTCGGTCCAACCGAGATGTGCAAATCGGTGTGACGAAATGAGGATTTAGTGAAACCCTAGTGTTTTGGCAGATCGAAACCCACTTCGTCCAACCAAAGTGGTGTGAATGCTTCTGTTTGAACACTTCGGATTCACCGAATTTTAAACTCGGTCTGACCGAAATGTCTTCTGTGAAAACCTAATACTAGAATTTGAACTCATTTTGTTTGCAAAATCTTCTGCAGTTTGTGATAACTCTTCTACTCTGCCTACACCTTATCTATTCACAGGTTGTCAGCCATGTCAGATGCCAGTGACAGCCAGAACAGGTCTGAGTCACCTATTGCTGATATTCCAGAGGCAGGCACTAGTCCTGAGCCCAGCAGCTCTTCAGATGATGGTGAGAGGAGCACACCAAGTGGTTTGCCTCCTGCAGCCACCAGGGCCAGAAAGAAGAGGAACTCTGATGAAGAAGATTCTGATTTCATTGTTGAGGAAGAGGTCTCCTCCAAGCCAAAGAGAAAAGTTGTTGCCAAAGAGCATCAAGGGCAGCAAACCAAGAAAGGCACCAGAAAAGTGAAGAAGTCCACTGTTGCCAAGAAGCTGAGTTTGGAAGAGGAAACTACAAGCAAGGTGAAGAAAACTTCCAAGAGGAAGAGGATTGTGCATGATGATGCAGCAGAGGAAGATGAGGATGAGGAAGCACCTCAGCCTCCTCCTCAGAAGTCTAAGTTCATGGGAGATGCCATCAGGGCAGGAGCCCCTTCAAAGCCCAAGCAATCTGCTCCAGTCAAGGCAGCTCAAGCCAAGCCTGCTGCCAAGCCCAAGAAGACTGTCAGGAACATCCCTGCATCTGAGAAGAAGAAAGATGATGTGCCACCAGCTGTGTCGATGATGAGGCACCAGTTTTCTTGAAACTTCACGTAAATTGCCACTTCACAATGATGCTCATCCTCAAGCCGAGAACATGAAGGAAAGGAAGGATAGAGGTCTCGGGCTATGGAGACAAGCTGATCCATATGTTTGTGAGGAGAAGAACTGTTGTTGATCCAAGATTCCACACCGAGAGCAGGACTTCTATGAGGCTGTCTTGATGGACAAGAAGCCCATTGTTGCAGACACTCGCTATGTTGACTGGGCATACATTGACAATGAAGAGCACATAGACTTCTTTCCACATGTGCATGAGAGCTTCACTGCATGTGGTGTTGCAGACTTCGTAGGTCAGAAGTTGACCAGTTGGAATGATGAAATGATTATGCAATTCTATGCCTGACTCATTTCTATCCGGATGGAAAGATCACATGGATGACTGAAGGCCAAAGATTCTCTTCAACTGTTGAAGAATGGGCAGCACTCTGAATGCTCCAAAGGCAGAGAGGATGATGTTGATGTCTATGGTATTCCCAAGAAGAACCATGAATCTATGAAGAATATGTACAACGAGGTACCAGCTAAGGATGTGGAAATCTGGAAGCTCGGCTCAGTGTATCATCTCCAGGCAGGTCTTCCTACCACAAACACTATTCTGAGGCATACCTTGATGCCCAAGTCTGGAGATCATCGCATGATCAGAGGATATTCTATCAACATGCTGCATCTACTTGATGAGAAGGCACCTTTCAAGGTGATGGACTTGATAGTTGAGATCATCAAGAGGACTGCAGCTGACCAGAAGAGGTCATGTGGATTTGCCCCGCACATTCAGATGCTTATCAATGCCAAGTTTGGCACGGGCACATACTTGTTGGATAGACCACACTTGCCACTGCAGCCTGAGCATGAGGATAATGTTGTTGTGATGGATGAGGAGGATCCAACGTCAGTTGAAGGTCAAGCAAAGATTGAAGCTGCCAAGAAAGCCAAAGCTGAGAAGGAAGCAGCAGCAGCAGCAGCTAAACCCAAGAGTGTTGGAGAGCAGCTCCTTGAAGCTACCCAGAGGATTGAACAACGCCTGGCCAGCATTGTACAGTCTCAGGAGAGTCTTGAAAGGATTGTTGAAGACAAGATCCATGCTCTGGATGTGAAGTCGATCAAGTGCAAGTCATTGTCAACAAGCTTGAGGCGGATATTGAGGAAGCAAAGAGGGAGAAGGAAGAGCTCATGCGTGAGATGCGGGATGACCTAGTCCAGATGATTATCAACAGCTGCTCCGGTTCCTACAAGACCCGATCAGCTGCTATTCGATGGATGACACGGACTACAGCCTCGGCACCTCCCACAGCTCCATCGGTTGCTCCAGCTCCAGCTCGGTGACCACTCCTCCAGCTCCACAGACATCACCAAGTCTTCGCCGATGCTGCCATCTCAACTCCAACCTCAACCCGAGATAGGAGCCGCCGTGAGTCCCGGTGGCGCTTAGCTCTATACTTTTCGAACTTTTTGGTAACTTGTTGCCAAAGGGGGAGAAATTGTATAGATCATAGGACTTCGAGAGAGAGAGAGTGCTGTTGTTTTTTGCGCTTTTGCTCTTTCGTTCATTTGCGGTCTTTTTGAGATACTTTTGAGTTTTTCGAGACATTCCGTGTGTTTGATACTACGTTTGCTCTACTTTGATGAGTACTTGGTCATACTATGCCTTAATGTGTGCTTAATGCTTATCATATGCTATTCATATCTTGTATGACCATTTACTCCTGTCTTGGTGATTGGGTGCATGCCATTCATTCTTATCATTTTGTGCGCTCCACCAAGATGTATGTGACATGGAAGAGTGACCCATGATCCTAATCGATTGTGCATTTGCATTCAAACGCAAATCTTAAATAATGCACAAATTTAGGGGGAGCTCTTGCTTATCACATACTTCTCAAAGCGACGATATTATTCATTGATTATATCCTTTGTCGAAGCTTTGATCTATATGTTGTCATCAATTACCAAAAAGGGGGAGATTGAAAGTGCAACTAATCCCCGGGTGGTTTTGGTAATTAATAACAACATATATATCATTGAACTAATAGTTACTTGAGAATCATTTCAGAAAGTTCAGTGATATGGGTATGGCAAGGATCAAGAAGTGGACCCTCAAAATGCTAAGGCAAGCATTGGCAAAAGCTCAAGACTCCATTTTTGGTTTAGTGATCCAAGATCACATTGAGTCCATAGGAAAGCCAATACTATTAAAAGGGATGAGGTTATGATAATGATCTGGTTGCTCAAAGTGCTTAGTGATACATCTCCTAAACTATCAGCAACTCTCACTTCCATAATACACTCATAAGTAATCTCGGTCCCACCGATTTCCTAAACTCAGTCACACCGAGATGAACCACCTCAGCCATATAGCCAAACCCTAAAAATCTCGGATTTTCCAATTCTGAACTCGGTCTCACCGAAACTGGAGTTGCCAAGCTTCTGTAACCTTCTGTCATCAAATCGGTGTCACCGAGATGATGAAGTCGGTCCCACCGAGATTGGCAAGCTCTTGTCTTTGGACGAATCGGACTAACCGAGATTGTATTTTCGGTCCCACCGAAAATCCCAACGTTCACATGATTTGAACTTTCGGTCTCACCGAGTTGTCAACTTCGGTCTGACCGAGATTGGTCAAATGTGTGTAACGGTTGGATTTTGTGTGGAGGCTATAAATACCCTCCACCCCTCTTCATTCGTGGAGAGAGCCATCGAAAGAACTACCACTCCTACCTTACATTTCGAGAAGAAAACTACCTACCCTTGTGTTGAGATCAAGTTGCTCCACTCCCACCATATGAAGCTTGATCTCTAGCCTTCCCAAGTTGCTTTCCACTCAATCCTTTCTTCCACCACAGCCAAATCGGTGAGGAGAGTTGAGTGTTGGGGAGATTATCATTTGAAGCACAAGAGCAAGGAGTTCATCATCATCAACACCATCTATTACCTTTTGGAGGGTGGTGCCTCCTAGATTGGTTAGGTGTCGCTTGGGAGCCTCCGTCGAGATGTGGAGTTGAACCAAGAAGTTTGTAAGGGCAAGGAGATCGCCTACTTCGTGAAGATCTACCCCGAGTAAGGCTAGCCCTCCGTGGGCGTATGCCATGATGGCATAGACAAGGTTGCTTCTTCGTGGACCCTTCGTGGGTGGAGCCTCCGTGGACTCTCGCAGCCGTTACCCTCCGTGGGTTGAAGTCTCCATCAACGTGGATTGACGATAGCACCACCTATCGGAACCACGAGAAAAATCTCCGTGTCTCCGAATTGCGTTTGCTCTTCTCCACCTCTCTTTACTACATGTGCAATTTACTTTCCGCTGCCTATACTCTAGAATTGCATGTGTAGGGTGATACTTGACTTGATCATCATCGTGAATCTGCCAAAAAACTTGTCTTTATCAAAAGGCTGAATTTTTATATTGTCAAGTAGTCTAATCACCCCCCCCTCTAGACATACTTTCGATCCTACAGCGACTCAACGGACGGTTCTGCTGCGTTCACTTCCCGCACCCACTGTTTGAGTTGGCGATGCGAGGTGTGCAGATAAGCGCCGCCGTCGACGCACAAAACCTCCGATGCCTTCTGAAACTCCTGCTCATCGGTCTCATCCTCCTCCATCTCGTCATCTTCGTCCTCATCCTCATCCCTGTCGCGGCCGCGGGGAGGCCTGTCTCCTTGCCGCTGCTTGGCCTTTGCTGGCGCCCTCCCAGGCGGGGCGCTTCTTGCCGGATCCTCTCGCCACCTTCCCCGGCCTTCTCCTTGTCATGGCGCCAGATTCAGCCTTCAGTAGCTCTACCATCTGCTCAACCTTCTTGCAAGCTTGGAGGTCATGGCCCTTAGTGCGGTGGATCTTGCAATCTTGCTTGTCGAGCCATCCTTCTTGTCGGCGCCACCACAGCCTCGCCGAGTCACCAGCTTTGGCCTTCTCGGCGCCGCCTCCGTTCTTGGACTGCTCGACAACTAGCACATCCTTAGCTTTCCTCTTCCTGTTATTCCGCTTCCGGTTCTTCTTTGCCGGAGGGGCGTCCTCACTGTTAGATCCTTCTGCTCCTGCGTTCTCTTCGGGGAGTTTCCTCCCCTCTTCAGCCCGTGCACACTTGTTGGCCAGAGCATATAGCTCGCTGACATCTCTGATTTTGCACATCGCCATGTCCTCCCTCATCCTGCGGTTACGCACGTTCTGATGAAACGCGCTGATAACCGCGGCGGGGTGGACGTCTGGGATGTTGCGCTGCACCTGGCTGAATCTCTGTATGTACTTGCGCAGGGGTTCTCCTTCTTTCTGGGCGAGCAGATGAAGATCGCTCTCCTGGCCATGGGGTTTGTGGCCGCCTGTGAAGGCGCCGACAAACTGATGGCACAGGTCCGCCCATGAAGAGATGGAGTTGTCCGGCAAGTGCATGAGCCAAGATCTGACGTTGGGCTTGAGCACCAGCGGGAAGTAGTTGGCGAGGATCTTCTCGTCGCGCCCCCCGGCAGCCTGCACCGCTATGGTGTAGACGCTAAGGAACTCGGACGGATATATCCTACCATTGTACTTCTCGGGTACATCTGGCTTGAAGTTCTTGGTACTGGGCCACTGGACCTGCCGCAGCTCACGAGTGAACGCAGGGCAACCTACCACGTACGGCAAGTCGCCTGGTTCCCCTGGCGCATGCATATGAACAGTGGGCCCAGCGCGCTGGTCTGACTGACGCTGCGCTTCTCTTCGACGCTCGATGCGAGTGCGAGCGTCTTCGTGTCGTCGTTCTTGGAGAACTTGGCGTTGATCGCGGCGAGCCCGCGAGTCTGACGACGCGGTGGAGTCGGTGTCGAGGTTGGCCCGGCGAGTCGGCGATCTTGGCCTTCGGGCGGGGAGTGCACGGTGGTGGCACCCCCAGCGATCTTGTCGGCATCGGCTTGCGCCTGGGCGTCTTGCCGAGGCTTCGATGTGCTCGGTTGCCGGGGCTTGTCACCATTGGCGAAGCCGATGAGGCTCTGAATGGTGGCCCTCCAGTCGTCAATCTTGTCCGGCGCTGGAGGGTAATCTAGAAGCAGCTGGGCTCGGGCCAGCGCTTCCTCTGGAGTCTTGGGTGGTGGCAGCAAACGACGCGAGGAGCGAGATATGCTCAGACTTCTAACAGTGTTAGAAGGAGCAATATCTCGTCCAGGCGATCGTACCGCGCTCGTGCCAATGTGCTGACGCGCGTGTTGGCCTTCAGTGTCCCGTGATCCACCAGCTCGGCCTTGCTCCAACGCGAGTACGGTGCTAGGAGCACCATGGCGTTGTCGATCCTGCACCTCCTGGGAGGGGTGCGGTGTATGTACAAACGCAGAAGCTTGCGGGGCCTTTTCCTTGGACTTGGTGACGACGTGAGTCCCACCGTCGGCGCCCGCTCCTCCACCGGCGTCTACTCCTCCGCCCGTTTGCTCCGGCGGCGGTGGGATCGACGTGGACGGAGCGGCCACCTCCGAAGGCTTCTTCTTCGGTGGCATGTTGATGAAGATGTTGATGTAGCGCGCGCGAAGACCGGATCAGGTTCGCACAACCTCGACGCCCCCTACCTGGCGCGCCAAAGATGTCGTGAGAAACGAGCACCTATGGGGCAGGGCCCCTTTTCGGTCCGGCAGGGAGCGGAGGGCGCACGAAGAGTAGATCGAGGTCGAGCACGCGAGGGATTTTACCCAGCTTCGGAGCTCTCCGGAGAGATAAAACTCCTACTGCTACTTTGTGTTTGTATTCTGTTCTTGCTTAAGAGCGTAGGTGTGTGTTGGTTTCGAATGAGTCGAACCCCTTTTACGTGCGCATGGGCCTCCTTTTTATAGTCTAAAGGGGTCACCGACAGGTGGCAACGCAGAGAGAGGGGTAAAAAAGTAAAAATGGGGGTTGGTACAACCGCTATCAATAGTGCCCCCTACCTAACTCTGACGGCAGGGGACAAGGGCATTTAATGCCCGTCCGGTCGCCCAAACAGTGCAGGAAACGACCGTTAGGGGCGCCACCGATCTCCACGATGGCCTCCTCGTTACCTTCACTTGCCACCTCGCACCGCTTGGCTGCACAGCCGCCCGACACGTGCGCCAGGAATGATCTTGGGGCGACACGTCGTTGGATGTGCTGGAGCGCGGACGCAGAGTGATGGCTTCACCGCGGCAAGCGCCTTGCCGCGGTCGCTGTCTTGTCGCACCCGCAAGCTTGTCGCTCGCCGGGCCTTGCCGGGACGCGCGGTGCGTCGCGGCAAGTCTCTTGAAATGCCTTGGTTGGCCTTCCCGGCAAGCTCCTCTTGCCGGGGTCTTGTCCTTCCCGGCAAGCTCCTCTTGCCGGGGCCTTGTCTTCACAGTTAAACACTTTGTTCTTGAATGGCAGTAATAGGAATAACGAAGGATCTTGGCAGACGCCCGGCAAGCCTTGTCGCGGGACGCTGCGATTGCCCGTGCACAATTTCGGGGTACTAAGGTACCCCTACCTTAGTACACCGACACTCGGGAATTTTCTTTTCCATCCCTTGAATATAATAGTTCATCACGAAGCCTTTATAGCTTGGTGGCAGTGATTGAAGAACTCTGTCAATAACACTAGCATCAGGAAGATTAACTCCCGGCTAGGTCAAGTGGTTATGGTACCCAAACATTTTGAGTATGTGTTCACTGACAGAACTATTCTCCCCCATCTTGTAGCTATAGAACTTGTTGGAGACTTCATATCTCTCAACTCGGGCATTTGCTTGAAATATTAACTTCAACTCTTGGAGCATCTCATATGCTCCATGACGTTCAAAACGTCTTTGAATTCCCGATTCTAAGCTATAAAGCATGGCACAATGAACTATCGAGTAGTCATCAACACTTGCGATCGCTGTGCATTCACAATGTCTGCGATTCTTTGGCGTAAATGGTACACCTAGCGGTGCTTCCAGGACGTAATTCTTCTTTGCAGCAACGAGGATAATCCTCAAGTTACGGACCTAGTCCGTGTAATTTCTACCATAATCTTTCAACTTAGCTTTCTCTAGGAACACACTAAAATTCAAGGGAACGGTAGCACGGGCCATTGATCTACAACAACATAGATATGCAAAAACTATCAGGACTAAGTTCATGATAAATTAAAGTTCAATTAATCATATTACTAAAGAACTCCCACTTAGATAGACATCCCTCTAATCATCTAAATGATCACGTGATCCATATCAACTAAACCATGTCCGGTCATCACGTGAGATGGAGTAGTTTTCAACGGTGAACATCTCTATGCTGATCATATCTACTATATGATTCACGTTCGACCTTTTGGTCTCAGTGTTCCGAGGCCATATCTGCATATGCTAGGCTCGTCAAGTTTAACCCAAGTATTCTGTAGGTGCAAAACTGGCTTGCACCCATTGTATGTGAACTTAGAGCTTGTCACACCCGATAATCATGTGCTGTCTCGGCACGATAAACTGTAGCAACAGTGCATACTCAGGGAGAACACTTATACCTTGAAATTTAGTGAGGGATCATCTTATCATGATACCACCGTAATAAGCAAAATAAAATGCATCACTTGCAATCAAAATATGTGACATGATATGGCCATCATCATCTTGTACCTTTGATCTCCATCTCCAAAGCACCGTCATGATCTCCATCGTCACCGGCTTGACACCTTGATCTCCATCGTAGCATCGTTGTCGTCTCGCCAACTTTTGCTTCTACGACTATCGCTATCGCTTAGTGATAAAGTAAAGCAATTACATGGCGATTGCATTTCATACCATAAAGCGACAACCATATGGCTCCTGCTAGTTGCCGATAGCTCTGTTACAAAACATGATCATCTCATACAACAATTTATATCACATCATGTCTTGACCATATCACATCACAACAAGCCATGCAAAAACAAGTTAGACGTCCTCTACTTTGTTGTTGCAAGTTTTTCGTGGCTGCTACGGGCTTCTAGCAAGAATCGTTCTTACCTACGCATCAAAACCACAACGATTTTTCGTCAAGTGTGCTGTTTTAACCTTCAAAAAGGATCGACCGTAGTCAAACTCGATTCAACTAAAGTTGGAGAAACAGACACCCGCCAGCCACCTGTGTGCAAAGCACGTCGGCAGAACCAGTCTCATGAACGCGGTCATGTAATGTCGGTCCGGGCCGCTTCATCAAACAATACCGCCAAATCAAAGTAAGACATTGGTGGTAAGCAGTATGACTATTATCGCCCGCAACTCTTTGTGTTCTACTCGTGCATATCATCTACGCATAGACCTGGCTCGGATGGCACTGTTGGGGAACATAGCATGCAATTTCAAAACAATTCCTACGATCACACAAAATCTATCTAGGAGATGCATAGCAATGAGAGGGGGAGAGTGTGTCCACGTACCCTAGTAGACCGAAAGCGGAAGTGTTAGATAACGCGGTTGATGTAGTCAAACGTCTTCATGATCCAACCGATCCAAGTACCGAATGTACGGCATCTCCGTGCTCAGCACACGTTCAGCTCGATGACATCCCTCAACTCTTGAGCCAGTAGAGGGTCGAGGAATAGTTCCGTCAGCACGTCGGTGTGGCGACGATGTTGGCGATGTGATCCGTGAAGTGCTTCACCTAAGCACTACGACTTTATGACCGAAGGACTAAACTATGGAAGGGGAATCTGTCACACCCTAGCTAGTTCATGCATTGGAGTGTTGCATCATGTCTATTTTTTTCAACAGAAAGCTGAAATGGGATTGACAGAACACCCAGCCCCCTCTGAAACAACTAGGGTTTACTAAAAATATTTTCGATGAACCTGAAATGCCCTTCTAAAATGTCCATCATTTTTGTCTTGGTCCAGAAGCTTTGCCAAAAGTGATGCACAAATTCCTAGGTCATCCCAGGGTCTTTGAATTAAATCATAGCTATTTGGAATTTGGGCATTTTAAATTTATAAAATATTTCAAATGTCCAAATATTCCCAAACTGAAATGTTTCATGTTGGTAATATTCCAACAATGGACCATGAGCAGTTTGGTGAATTTTAAAACCTTTTTTGTATTTTAAATAAATCAACAAAGTTGCAGGAAAATAGAAAAAGAAAACAGAAGCGTAAAAGGACTTACAGGCGCCTCGGCCCACTAGCCAGCCCACTGGCCGCCCAGCTCAAAGACAAGCGCCAATGGCTGCTTGTCGACCAGCGGGCAGCAGTGCTCGACAGGCGAAGCACCGCATGGGTGCCACGCACCTGCTTTCGCCGTCTCGCCGTTGCCCTCGCCTTGCCACGTCGGGATCGCTCCCGCGCTCTCCCGCACCCCCAGACACCCCGCTCCTCTCCAAATCGTCTCCTCGCTCCCCACGCCATGGCCGACGCCACCGCCAAGCTGCACCGTCGTAGCCGCGTTCTCCGTCAACCCCACGCCACCACCGTCCCAGAGCTCCGCCGCCGTCCACTACTTCGAGCTAGCCGAGCCCCGAAGCGCTTCGCGTGCCCAGCCGCCACACCAAGCTTCGCCCGGCGCCACCGCCGAGATCCCCGCCGTCGCCGCCGCTGCAGCTCGTCCCGACCCGCCGGTGGCCTCTCGTGAGCTCTGTGAGCTCAGCTACCTTCCCTACCCTCTCCCTCTCGCTCCCGTGCACCACAGCGACCGCACGAAGCTCACGTGCACGCGCCGTCGCGGACCTCGTCGCCGACGTGCTCCCGGCCACACTCCGGCCTTCTCACCGTGTCCAACGAGTTCACCACGTCGCGTTGGAGCTAACCAAGCACTCCACGCACCTCACCGCACACCCCAGCACGAGTTCGTTTTCACCCGAGCTCCGGTGGCCGCCAAAGTCGCCGCCGGCGCCAACTCCGGCCACCCCGAGCCCAACGGACTCCGCCAAGAGCTGCGGTTCGTCCTCAGCTGCACTCCGGTGGCCTCCGCACCCCATTTGGTGGCCGGAACGGCCAAAACCACTTCCGCCGCCGCGTCGGGCTCGCCGGCGGCTAAACGCCGGTGGGTTTGACCCCGGTTTTGACCACGGGTGGGCCCAGGTTGACCCCCCTGGGTCCATGACATGTGGGCCCAGCCCTGCTAATTAACCTAGTTTAGTTTAATTAAATTCTAAATAAACTAACCCCACTGACATGCGGGACCCACTGGTCAGTTTGACCTGACCAGCCCGTTGACCCCTGACGTCATCATGGCCAGATCTTGTCGACGATATTTAAATTCTTGGAATTATTTTTACACGGAAATTCCAGAAAATGTTTCAAACTTCAAAAATTCATATAAAATCAACCATAGCTCCAAATGATACAAATTATATATGAAAAATGATCAGAAAAATCCAATCTTTCCATCTGTACAGGTTTCATGCATGTTTACAGAAGCTAACTTGCTGTTTATGGCAGATCAAGTTTAAGCACTTTAAATGATCATATATGAGTTTGAATTTTGAATCTTTGGTTCAAATTGGTTCAAACCCATCTGATCTTAGTTGCATTAGCCCAAAGCACTCATTTGCCATGTCTCATTGCATGCATCATATTGTTGCATATTGTTTGGTAATGCTTGTGTATCGGTGTTCTCTGTGGCAGGTTCTGCCCCTGAGGAGTACCGTGATAACCCCGACGAAGAACAATACCCGTGCAACGACCCGTCAGGCAAGCAACCAACCATTTGATCATATCGATAAAATCCCATGTTCCTGCTCCTGCTCTCGTTTACTGCATTAAGACAACGCGATTCAAACTGCTGTGTGCTGCGGTAGTTGAACCCATTTCCTCTGCATGACCTGTCATTGCCACAGTAACTAGATGAAACCCACTAGCATGTGTAGGAGTTGATTGAGCCTTATGATTGTGTTGATCCTACCTTGCTATGCCTGCTATGCTTAGAGTCGTGTCAAGTCTGGTTCATCTGGGTGATGGCTAGAGTGAAATGATCGAGTCGGTACGAGAGTAAGGTGTTGAACACGTTTTGGTAAAGGTATCGATGAAGGGCCATGTAGGAGTACATGGTGGGTTGTTTCATTGAGGCCGTCCTTAAGCACTGAGATCTGTATGTGTGATTTAAGATTCAGCTACTACCATGCATTGGGCCCGAAACCAATGGACCCTCTCGACTTCTTATTCACCCTAGTCTTCGGTCCAGGAGTTGCAAGTAGTTTCTGGTGTTTGTAGCCTACTGGAGGCCGTGGACAGCGCTGACCGTAGGGGTGGGCTGTGATGCGGTAGGTACGTGGCGGGTGTACGGATGCCCGTTTGGTATCCCGGAACCTGTTCACATCTTTTGGGGCTGTGAGCGAGACTTGGCGAACTCCTCATAGATGGAACCCAAATAGGCGATAAACCTGGACTAGAGACTTAGGTGTCTAGGTAGGTCGTGGCCGACACCCACGTTGGGCTTCCGTTTGAAGGTTGCCGAGTACATGTCGTGTTAACGGCGATAAGTGGTGAGAGTGTGTATGAAGAAGTACACCCCTGCAGGGTTAACATCATCTATTCGAATAGCCGCGTCCGCGGTAAAGGACTACTTGGTTGCATATACAGTTCATAGACAAGTAAATGGATACTACTAAAAGCCTCAAGATAAGCGTGAGTGCCGAGGATGGCTCCTCCGTAGGAAGACGGGGTTGGATCCTCGGTGGTGTATTGAAGTGATGAGTAGTGGACTCGAGTCATAAAACTATTTCAAGTTGGTGTCTCGTGGGATAGCTTAGCCATGAGTCAAAGCTGGCTTGCTGCAATAACCCCACCAACCCTTCTTGATAAGGTGCATGTATGTAGGTTCGATGTAAGTCTTCTTTGAGTACCTTTGTACTCATGTTGCTTTAATTTACATTTTTCGAAGATGGCTACAAACCCCTCCGACGGGTTCTTCGTGAGCGTTGACATCGATTTAGTAGACTAAGGCCGGTGGTGATCTGTGCAAGAGAAGGACCATGTAGTATAGCTAGGCTTACCCAAGCCTCTTTTATTTTACTAGTTGTCTGTACCCAGACAAAACACTTCCGCTGTTGGCTTGTATGTTTGTATGACTTGTATGTGGGTCGTGTGACCCGTACTTGTGTGTATGATATGTATGGCTCTCTGAGCCTTTAAATAAAGTACTTGTGTCGTAGAGTCATGTTGTGATGCCTTGTTGTATTTGCACATATCGAGCATATTGTGTGTATGATTGAAATGCTTGGTATGTGTGGGATCGACTATCTAGTTGTTTATCTTTAGTAGCCTCTCTTACGGAAATGTCTCCTAGTGTCTCCATTGAGCCATGGTAGCTTGCTCTTGCTCCGAACACTTAGGCTGGCCGGCATGTGTCCTTCTTCGTTCTGTATACATCCCTTCGGGAAATGTCACACATTGAGTACCGGAGTCCCGTTAGCCGCTACAGCCCGGTTTACGAGTCTGCTAGTCGATGCTACAGCCGGAACTTATATGCTGATGACCGACACGTTCGATCTTTGGGTCATGGATGCTGTCCTGTAAGTCTGTGCCACTTTGGGTTTACGACTAGTCATGTCAGCCGGGCTCCTTTTCATATGGATGCTAGCGACACTATCATATACGTGTGCCAAAAGGCGCAAACGGTCCCGGGCTAAGGTAAGGCAACACCCGTTGGGTTACCGTGCGTGAGGCCGCAAAGGGATATGACGTGTTACAGGCTAGATCGATGTGACATTGAGTCGGGGTCCTGACAGCGTTGGCATCGAGCGGACTGCTGTAGGTTCTCCAAGCCAAACTGGTCGATGTTGAGTCTAGAAATGCTTTAGTTATATGTAGGGGAATTGATTGTGGGATGGTACGTAAGGCTCTTTTTACTCCTTTACCTCGTGGCATTCTGATCTGAGTCAGTCCATTCTTCCACCGGGGGTTAAGGATTAGGATCTCCTCTTTCTACTAGGCTCACGTGTTACTAATCAGTAGTACCTTGTAGGTTTGATGGTTACTAGCCTGGTTCAGTTATACCTCCTGTTATGTTACTAAATTGGACCCAGAACCTTGATATGATATTGTTGAGTGGCTATGAAATTCTTTGTAAAATGTCTCAATCCTTTGAGCATTTACAGTCGTTATGTTGTCCAAATTCTGTTGGCAATTCTAATGTCTTTGCATTGTGGTTATGCTTCCAGATGGCCACTCGTGAGCAAAATCAAGTGGTTCGTCTGACCAGATGCATTGGGGTGACCGGTCATACAGCCATGCTAGTTCGGGTTATGATCGAAGCGGGATACCGTTGGTACCCAGTACACATTGAAGAACGATGTCGAGACTTTAATCAAAGTCGATATCTTTGCACCTTTGTCGGTGTTTCCCTCTTATCCCGGTTCCACCGAGGCCCTTCACAGCTCCTATGGGCTTGGTGTTACTATTGATATGGCGGTTCAAGATGCTGCATATTCTATGATGACCATTATCGAGCCAGATCGGGCTGCTCCGCAACACCGAATTCGGTATATGCCGAGTTCACTTCTGGAGCGTTTGGTTATCTTCGAGCCATCTATCTTGATTCGATCGGAGGACTCCCTAACCCGTACTACCGCTGAGCTGCTCGAGGACAAGGACCGAGAGAGTCGGGCCTTGAGGATGGAGCTCTTCAATGCCCGTCTGATCACCGGGCTACCTTGACTCGTTTTGCACCGCTGTTCAAGCTGGTTATATGGATATGAGAGATTTGTATCCTGTCAGGGCTGATCTGCCGGACATGATGGACTGGCGTGATGTGGGGGGCATCACCCCACCTCGTGGTCCTCGCTTTCCACCGTTCGTAGGTCCAAGACCTCACCCGTGTCCTTACGGTCCACAGGCTCCTCAGGACCGCCTGTTCCCGGACGATCACGTTGAACTCCCAGGTTACGGAGGAGACTTCTATGAGAACTACTATGGAGACGTCTGAGTTAATAGTAGTCCCACTAGTATTGTAATGGTTGTATTTCCACCGTCCTGCGTGACTCGTGGAATATGACTTAGTGTGTACTAATCCCGGAGGTGTAACAAAAATAATGTATAGGAGCTTGGTGTGCCTCCGATGAGATGTAATCTTCCTTTCACCGTAGTGGTACTCTGTTTGGTCTTGTACTAAACCTTGTATGGTGTGTATGACGATGGAATAAAGAAGCAGTTTCTGTATCTACCATGTCATACGGATGATCATCTCGTATTCCGAGTTATCCCTTACATTCTACACTTCTATGTTAGAATTTTGCCATCCTGGACTAAATCCTTGTCTTGTTTTCCTAGGATGGTTAACACCCGCAACAATCCTGCTCCGCCAGAGCAGGCTGAGGGCAGTGGAGTTGGAGAAGTAAACCTGCCTCACCCTCCTTCTCTGGCCGAAGTTATGTTGGAGGCCGAGAGAAACAAACGGGAGACCAACCGTTTGCTGGAGCGTATCGAACAAAACACAACCCATCATCAGAGAAATAACTTGGTGTCGCTCAGTGACTTCATCAAGTTACACCCACCTACCTTTCACCACTCCGTTGAGCCTCTCGACGCGATGATTAACCCGCAAAGATTACTCACAAGCTGCGTTACGCTCTCTGGTAGCCGAGGCGGACAAGGTCACCTTTGCTGCTTATCATCTCGAAGGTCCCGCTAGTCTCGGTGGGAGAATTACATGGCTATCGCGCGATTGGCCATGTCACTACTTGGGCAGAATTCAGTGAGGCTTTCCGTGAACATCACATTCGGAGGGTCTCATGGATCGTAAATAGCGTGAGGAGTTCTGCAGTTTCACCCAAGGCCGTCTCTCCGTGGGCGCCTATAGTAGAGAGTTCGGTAATCTCGCACGTTATGCAATCAAGAGGTCTCCATCGACGCCAAGAAACAGGCAAGGTTCCGCAAGGACTTAGCCCGAACTTCGCCGAGATCTCCGTCTGCATGAGTGCACCTCTTTCCAGAAGCTTGTTAACAAAGCCATCAGCGCTGAAACGGGTCAGACTGATTTCGAAGCAACACGCAAGCATGGTCGTGATATGGGTTCCTCATCCGGTGCTTTGGACCACAGAAGCGCCGTGTGTGGGTGCCTAATACTGCCCTGCCACCCAGATTCACACCGAGGCCATCCTTTCAGCGCCTCGCCCGCTTCAGCGAAGATGCACCAGCTAGGCCCTATGGTGGACCAACCAACAACGCTCCTCTCGCGCCAGCCCGTGGCGTGCTTCAAGTGTGGGGAATCAGGCCACTACATGCGCGATTGTCCCAGCACCAACCCCAACCAGCCTGCAAAAGCTGTTGGCCGTGGCAAGCCGCGGAAAGGTGTTCTATGCCAAGCCGCCACCACCGCACGTGGCCATGTTAATTGTATCTCACCGAAGAGGCCCAAGAGGATCCCAACGTCGTGCTCGATGCGCTTCTTGTTAATTGCCACCCGCATCCGTTCTTTTAAATCTTCGGAGCATCTCATTCATTCATATCCGAAAACTATGCTCGTTTGCATAACACCGCATTCTGTGACATGCCTTCCACCATGGAAATTTCTACTCCGGGTTCTAGATGGCAAACCTCTAGAGTAAGTCATGGTAATGAAATTCAGGTCGACAAACTTGTTTTCCTTGCATCGTTGATAGCACTCAAATCTTCGGATATAAATATCATCTTGGGTATGGACTGGATGTCAGCCCATCATGCCAAGATTGATTGTTTCTCTAGGACTGTTCAACTTACGCACCCCTCTGGAAAGATAGTCAATGTCTTGACCCGAATATCCAAGCGCCAACTATATTCTCTTAATGCCACCATTGCGGACCTCGAAGACGTCCGGTAGTCCGTGACTTTCCGGATGTCTTTCGGAAGAATTGCCAGTGTCCCACCGATGAGATGTTGAATTCGTGATAGATCTCATTCGAGAACTGTCCCAATTTCTAGAAGACCCTATAAGATGGCACCCCTAGAACTAGCCGAACTTAAGAAACAACTCGATGAGGCCTTGCAAAAGGGTTTCATCCGTCCTAGTTCATCTCCTTGGGCTTGCCCCGTCCTCTTCGTCAAGAAGAAGGATGGTACGGATCGGATGGTTGTAGATTATCGACCCGTCAACTTGGTCACAATTAAGAACAAGTATCCGCTCCCCAGGATCAACGATCTGTATGATCAGCTCGCAGGATCCTCAGTCTTCTCTAAGATGGATTTGAGGTTAGGCTATCATCAAATCAAAATCCGAAACGGGGACATTCCTAAAACGGCTTTTGTTACTCGTTATGGCCAATACGAGTACACCGTCATGTCCTTTGGTCTAACCAACGCCCCAGCCACCTTCTCCCGGTTAATGAACTCAATCTTCATGGAATATTTGGATAAATTAAGTCGTGGTTTACCTCGATGACATACTCATCTATTCCAAGAACGAGGAAGAACATGCCAACATCTAAGGCTAGTGTTGATGAAACTTGAGAGCATCGCCTTTATGCCAAGTTTTCTAAATGCGAATTTTGGCTGCCGGTGACCTATCTAGGACATGTAATTTCGGTAAAGGTATTGCTGTCAACCCCGAGCGAGTTCAAGCCGTCCTTAATTGGACTCCACCGAATCGGTCAAGCAAGTTCGAGTTTCCTTGGCTTAGCAAGCTATTGTCGCCGCTTCGTCGAGAACTTCTCCAAAGTTGCTAAACCTCTAATCGAACTCCTCAAGAAAGATAAAAAGTTCGAGTGGACTCCACAATGTGAGCACAGTTTCCAAGAACTGAAAAGACGTTTAACTTCTGCTCCGTCTTTGGTACCACCAGATTTCTCTAAGGACTTTGTTATCTATTGCGATGCTTCGCGACAAGGACTAGGCTGTATTCTCATGCAAGATCGACACGTAATTGCTTATGGCTCACGGCAATTACACCCACATGAGGAAAACTACCCTACGCATGATCTAGAGCTTGCAGCTGTAGTCTATGCACTCAAAACCTGGCGACATTACCTTCTTGGTAATCGTTGCGAAATCTACACCGATCACCAAAGTCTGAAATATATATTCACCCAACCAGATTTGAATCTCAGGCAAAGACGTTGGGTTGAATTGATCTCAGATTTCGACTTAGGGATAACTTATACCCCAGGAAAAGCCAACGTCATGGCTGATGCGCTAAGTCGTAAATCTTACTGCAACAACCTGATGTTGCAACAAAATCAACCACTTCTCCACGAGGAATTTCGGAAGCTCAACCTTCACATTATTCCTCGAGGGTTCCTTTCCACCTTGGTGGCGAAACCTTCCCTTTCGGATCAGATCATCAAAGCTCAAAAGGTAGATCCGGGAATTTCCCGCATCAAAAGAAACATCAAGAAAGGAGTTGCGAATTGTTTCTCCATTGATGATCAAGGAATCGTATACTTGAAGCCGCCTAGTGGTTCCTAAAGTACTGAAACCTGCGGCGATTGATCCTTAAGGAAGCTCATGAATCTCCTCTCACCATTCATCCCGGTAGCACTAAAATGTATCAGGACCTACGCCAGAGGTTCTGGTGGACTAGGATGAAGAGAGACATTGCTCAATTTGTTGCTAATCTGCGATGTCGTAAATCGTGTAAAAGCGAGCATCAACGGCTCTCTTGGCACCCTTCAACCCTTAGCTATTCCTGAATGGAAATGGTATAAAATCAATATGGATTTCATCACTTTGGTTTTCCCAGGACCAAGAAAGGAATAATGCTATCTTTAATCGTTATCGACCGCCTCTCTAAAGTAGCCCATTTCTTACCTGTTCAGAGTATAACCGCTAGTCACCTAGCAGACTTGTACATCTCCTAATAGCGTCTCTTCATGGTGTTCCATTGAAATTAACTCGGATCGAGAAGTCTCTTCACCTCTCGATTTTGGGAAAGTTTCCAAAACGCTATGGGCACCCATCTTTCCTTTAGCACTGCTTTTCACCCTCAATCAAGTGGTCAAGTAGAACGCGTCAACCAAATCCTAGAAGACATGCTTGAGCTTACATTATCTCTTTCGAATGGATTGGGAGAAATGCCTTCCATTTGCCGAATTTGCTTATAACAACAGCTATCAATCTAGCTTGGGCAAAGCACCTTTTGAAGTTCTCTATGGATGAAGGTGTCGAACACCTCTTAACGGTCGAAACCGGGAAAGACAATTCTTTGGCCGGATATGATTCAGAGGCGAGAAGAGCAAGTTCGCATCGTTCGTGAAAAGTTGAAAACAGCCCAATCTCGTCAAAAGAGTCAATATGACCGAAAACATAAGGCTATGACTTACGAGGTTGACGAGAAGGCTTACCTTGGGTTACTCCTCTGAAGGAACCCATCGTTTGGTATCAAAGGCAAATTGGCTCCTCGCTACATTGGACCCTTTCGCATTCTTGCCAAACGAGGGAAGTTGCCTACCAATTGGAACTACCTCCGCATCTCTCAAAGTCCACGACGTCTTCCACGTTTCTCAACTCAGCGTTGCTTCTCGGATCCTATCCGTGGGTGGACCACGAAACGCTTGATCTTCAAGATAATCTCACATATCGAGAATATCCGTTCAGTATTCTCGATCAAGCCGAGCGTACCACTCGACGGCATAATATCAAGTTTCTCAAGGTTCAATGGTCGCACCATTCTGAGAAGGAAGCTACTTGGGAAAGGGAGGATCGTCTTCGACTTGAGTACCCCGCCCTCTTTCCGGAGGAACCTAAATCTCAGGACGAGATTCTTTTGAGTGGGGGTGAGTTGTCACACCCTAGCTAGTTCATGCATTAGAGTGTTGCATCATGTCTATTTTTTTCAACAGAAAGCTGAAATGGGATTGCCAGAACCCCCAGCCCCCTCTGAAACAACTAGGGTTTACTAAAAATATTTTAGATGAACCTGAAATGCCCTTCTAAAATGTCCATCATTTTGTCTTGGTCGAAGCTTTGCCAAAAGTGATGCACAAATTCCTAGGTCATCCCAGGTCTTTGAATTAAATCATAGCTATTTGAATTTGGGCATTTTAAATTTATAAAATATTTCAAATGTCCAAATATTCCCAAACTAAAATGTTTCATGTTGGTAATATTCCAACAATGGACCATGAGCAGTTTGGTGAATTTTAAAACCTTTTGGTATTTTAAATAAATCAACAAAGTTGCAGGAAAATAGAAAAAAAAATGAAGCGAAAAGGACTTACACAGCGCCTCGGCCCACTAGCCAGCCCACTGGCCGGCCCAGCCTTAGCACCGCGCCAATGAGCTGCTTGTCGACTGGCAGCGGCAGCAGGGTGCTCGGCGGCGAGCACCGCATGGGTGCCACGCACCTGCTTTCGCCGTCTGCCGTTGCCCTCGCCTTGCCACGTCGGGATCGCTCCCTCACTCTCCCGCACCCCCAGACACCCTCTCCTCTCCACTTCGTCTCCCTCGCTCCCCACGCCATGGCCGACGCCACCGCCGCCAAGACCACCGTCATAGCGCGTTCTCTGTCAACCCCACGCCAGCCACCGGTCCGAAGCTCGCCGCCGTCCACTACTTGAGCTAGCGAGCCCGAAGCGCCAAGCGTGCCCCGCCGCCGCTAAAGCTTGCCCAAGCGCCACCGCCGAGATCCCCTTCGCTCGCCGCCGCAGCTCGTCCCCGACCCGCCGGTGGCCTCTCGTGAGCTCTGTGAGCTCAGCTACCTTCCCTACCCTCTCCCTCTCGCTCCCGTGCACCACAGCGACCGCGACGAAGCTCACGTGCACGCCGCCATCGCGACCTCGTCGCCGACGCGTGCTCCGCCCACCTCCGGCCTTCTCACGTGTCCAACGAAGTTCACCACGTCGCGTTGGAGCTAACCAAGCACTCCACGCACCTCACCGCACACCCCAAAGACGAGTTCGTTTTCACCCGAGCTCGGTGGCCGCCAAAGTCGCCGGCGGCGTAACTCCGCCACCCGAGCCCAACGGACTCCGCCAAGAGCTGCGGTTCGTCCTCAGCTGCACTCCGGTGGCCTCCGCGCCCCATTTGGTGGCCGGAACGGCCAAAACCACTTCCGCCGCCGCGTCGCTGCGCCGGGCTGGCTAAACGCCGTGGGTTTGACCCGGTTTTGACCACGGTGGGCCCAGTTGACCCCGGTCCATGACATGTGGGCCCAGCCCTGCTAATTAACCTAGTTTAGTTTAATTAAATTCTAAATAAACTAACCCCACTGACATGCGGGACCCACTGGTCAGTTTGACCTGACCAGCCCGTTGACCCCTGACGTCATCATGACGCAGTGCTGACGCAGTATTTAAATTACTGGAATTATTTTTACACAGGAAATTCCAGAAAATGTTTCAAACTTCAAAAATTCATATAAAATCAACCATAGCTCCAAATGATACAAATTATATATGAAAAATGATCAGAAAAATCCAATCTTTCCATCTGTACAGGTTTCATGCATGTTTACAGAAGCTAACTTGCTGTTTATGGCAGATCAAGTTTAAGCACTTTAAATGATCATATATGAGTTTGAATTTTGAATCTTTGGTTCAAATTGGTTCAAACCCATCTGATCTTAGTTGCATTAGCCCAAAGCACTCATTTTGCCATGTCTCATTGCATGCATCATATTGTTGCATATTGTTTGGTAATGCTTGTGTATCGGTGTTCTCTGCGGCGAGTTACGCTTTGAGGAGTACCGTGATAACCCCGACGAAGAACAATACCTGCAGTAACGACCCGTCAACAAGCAACCAACCATTTGATCATATCGATAAAATCCCATGTTCTTGCTCCTGCTCTCGTCGCATTAAGACAACGCGATTCAAACTGCTGTGTGCTGCGGTAGTTGAACCCATTTCCTCTGCATGACCTGTCATTGCCACAGTAACTAGATGAAACCCACTAGCATGTGTAGGAGTTGATTGAGCCTTATGATTGTGTTGATCCTACCTTGCTATGCCTGCTATGCTTAGAGTCGTGTCAGGTCTGGTTCATCTGGGTGATGGCTAGAGTGAAATGATCGAGTCGATGAGAGTAAGGTGTTGAACACGCTTTGGTAAAGGTATCGATGAAGGGCCATGTAGGAGTACATGGTGGGTTGTTTCATTGAGGCCGTCCTTAAGCACTGAGATCTGTATGTGTGATTTAAGATTCAGCTACTACCATGCATTGGGCCCGAAACCAATGGACCCTCTCGACTTCTTATTCACCCTAGTCTTGGTCCGGAGTTGCAAGTAGTTTACGTGTTTGTAGCCCTCTCGGAGGCCGTGGACAGCGCTGACCGTAGGGGTGGGCTGTGATGCGGTAGGTACGTGGCCGGGTGTACCGGATGCCCGTTTGGTATCCCGGGAACCCTGTTCACATCTTTTGGGGCTGTGAGCGAGACTTCGGCCGGAACTCCTCATAGATGGAACCCAAATAGGCGATAAACCTGGACTAGAGACTTAGGTGTCTAGGTAGGTCGTGGCCGACACCCACGTTGGGCTTCCGTTTGAAGGTTGCCGAGTACATGTCGTGTTAACGGCGATAAGTGGTGAGAGTGTGTATGAAGAAGTACACCCCTGCAGGGTTAACATCATCTATTCGAATAGCCGCGTCCGCGGTAAAGGACTACTTGGTTGCATATACAGTTCATAGACAAGTAAATGGATACTACTAAAAGCCTCAAGATAAGCGTGAGTGCCGAGGATGGCTCCTCCGTGGGAAGGCGGGTTGGATCCTCGGTGGTGTATTGAAGTGATGAGTAGTGGACTCGAGTCATAAAACTATTTCAAGTTGGTGTCTCGTAGGATAGCTTAGCCATGAGTCAAAGCTGGCTTGCTGCAATAACCCCACCAACCCTTCTTGATAAGGTGCATGTATGTAGGTTCTGATGTAAGTCTTGCTGAGTACCTTTGTACTCATGTTGCTTTAATTTACATTTTTCGAAGAGGCTACAAACCCTCCGAGCGGGTTCTTCGTGAGCGTTGACATCGATTTAGTAGACTAAGGCCTGTGGTGATCCTGCAAGAGAAGGACCATGTAGTATAGCTAGGCTTACCCAAGCCTCTTTTATTTTACTAGTTGTGCGTACTGCAGACAAAACACTTCATTGTTGGCTTGTATGTTTGTATGACTTGTATGTGGGTCGTGTGACCCGTACTTGTGTGTATGATATGTATGGCTCTCTGAGCCTTTAAATAAAGTACTTGTGTCGTAGAGTCATGTTGTGATGCCTTGTTGTATTTGCACATATCGAGCATATTGTGTGTATGATTGAAATGCTTGGTATGTGTGGGATCGACTATCTAGTTGTTTAACTTTAGTAGCCTCTCTTACCGAAATGTCTCCTAGTGTCTCCATCGAGCCATGGTAGCTTGCTACCGCTCCTAACACTTAGGCTGGCGGCATGTGTCCTTCTTCGTTCTGTATGTCTGTCCTTCGGGAAATGTCACGCATTGAGTACCGGAGTCCCGTTAGCCCGCTTCAGCCCGGTTTATCGAGTCTGCTAGTCCAAAGGCTACAGCCCGGAACTTATATGCTGATGACCGACACGTTCGATGCTGGGTCATGGATGCCTGTCCCTGTAAGTCTGTGCCACTTTGGGTTTACGACTAGTCATGTCAGCCCGGGCTCCTTTTCATATGGATGCTAGCGACACTATCATATACGTGTGCCAAAAGGCGCAAACGGTCCCGGGCTAAGGTAAGGCGACACCCGTTGGGTTACCGTGCGTGAGGCCGCAAAGGGATATGACGTGTTACAGGCTAGATTGATGTGACATTGAGTCGGGGTCCTGACAGAATCACACATGGCTAAGAGAATTCTTGGTATGCCTTTGGGGTGCCCCGTGGCCAAGTATATAAAGGAGGGGCAGGAGGAGGCCGGCGCACAAGGAGGGCGCGCCAAGGGGGGAGTCCTACGTTGACTCCTAGTCCAAGTAGGATTCGGCCCCCTCCTTCCAATCAACAGAGAGGGGAAAGGGGAAGCGAGAGAGGGAGAAGGAAAGAGGGGGGCCGCACCCCCTCCCCTTGTCCAATTCGGATTGGGGCAAGGGGGTCGCGCCACCTCCCGTAGCCTGCCTCCTCTCCTCCACTACGGTCCAATAGGCCCAATAACTTTCCCGGGGGGGGGGGGTCCGGTAACCTTTCGGTACTCCAAAAAATCCCTGATCTTCTTCGGAACCATTCCGGTGTCCGTATATAACCTTCCAATATTTCAATCTTTATGTCTAGACCATTTCGAGACTCCTCGTCATGTCTGTGATCTCATCCGGGACTCTGAACAAACTTAGGTCATCGAAAACACATAACTCATAATACAAATCATCATCAAACGTTAAGCGTGCGGACCCTATGGGTTCGAGAACTATGTAGACATGATTGAGACACATCTCCGATCAATAACCAATAGCGGAACCTGGATGCTCATATTGGCTCCTACGTATTCTAGGAAGATCTTCATGGTCAAACCGCACAACAACATACGTTGTTCCCTTTGTCATCAGTATGTTACTTGCTCAAGATTCGATCGTTGGTATCATCATACCTAGTTCAATCTCGTTACCAGCAAGTCTCTTCACTCATTCCATAATACTCTATCCCGTAACTAACTCATTAGTCACATTGCTTGCAAGGCTTATAGTGATGAGCATTACCGAGAGGGCCCATAGATACCTCTCTGATACACGGAGTGACAAATCCTAATCTTGATCTATGTTGTCGAATATCGGGTTCTGGCAAAACCATTAAGGTTCAAACTCTGGGGTGCTCATGAAGATCTTCTCCCTACCAAAACACGCCCTCAGTCTCGCCGTGGGTTATAAGTTAGATCGATGAACAACACAAGAGACACAAGGTTTATACTAGTTCGGGCCACCATTGTGGTGTAATACCCTAATCCAGTGTGTGGTGTGGTGGATTGCCCTTGGGCTAATGATGTATAGTACAGAGGAAGAACAGCCTCGCGAGGAGAGGCGTTCTTGTGGTGGTGTGTAGATGAGCTTGGTTCGGATCAGATCCCTTCCACTATGGTGGCTAGCCCTATTTATAGAAGCCCTGGTCCTCTTCCCAAATATTGAGTGGGAAGGGAGCCAACAATGGCCATTTTGAAAGGGGATAGCTAGTACAAGCTATCCTGACTAAAGGTGGTCTTCGACTGCCAAAGGTGTTGATGATGAAGCCGTCTTGGGCTCCATGGTGACCTCCGTCCTGCCGTTCTGCTGGTCTTGGTCTTGTTGAACCGATATGGAAACCTTTGCCTAATGCCTCGGTACTCCATGCCTGCGCTTGCCCCCTTTGCACCAAAGAGGAAACGAGGACACTGCGCAGGCTGGCGCCCGCCTGGTCTTGATCATCATGGCTTGCGTCACGGGCACCTCGCGAGGTACCCCTTGCCTTGATCTCTCCGCCTCCTCGCGAGCCTGCCTGGTGAGGCCGCCCCTTAAGGAGGCCTTGCCTCGTCCGTTGCGCGAGGCTTTGCCACTCGCGAGGGTCTTGAGTGTTGGTTGGTGAATACGGGCCGTACCGGGCCACTAGCTGAGCCACGTTGCAGGCCGCAGGCAGGTAAGTATGGGGACCCCCGTTCCCAGAACGCCGACAGTAGTCCTTGGGCCCAAGGCATGCTCGGACTTGGCTTAGCAGTGAAGCCAAAGGGGAAGTGCGGAGCACCGCGAGCCCCAACAGCCTGTGGCCTTGGTTGCTGCGTGGCGATTGATGGGACATGGGTGTCTCCGCTTCCCCATGCTCCCCTAATATCCGCCTGGCTAGGCGGCCACGGAGCTCTACACAATTATTTCCTCCTCGTTGTCCGCGTGCTTCCTGTTCCCCTTTCTTCCTCGAGCCTCTGTTTCCGCTTCCAATCTGACTTGAGCTCTGCCCCCTCCATTGCCATGGCGCCAACTAGCAAGGATAAGGGGAAGAAACCTCTGTCCTCATCCAATTCGTCCCCGGCAATCGAGCCCGCCGTCGGTCGCTTGTTGGTGCTCAACTTGGAGGCCCTGGGCAAGGTCTGCCCTGCGCTCGCGTCCAGCTTCAACGAGTGTGGAAAGACGATGGCTTGGCCTGCGTCCCACGTCTCCATTGACAGGACAGTCACTGAGGTTCGATTCTTCGTCGACGCCCTGTGGGCTGGTCTGGTTCCCCCTTTCTCCGCCTTCTTCAATGCAATGCTTTCCCATTATAAGATTCATATGATTATTCTTGATCCCCAATCTATCACCCTTCTTGTCGTCTTTGCCTTTGTTTGCAAAGCCATGGTGGGCATTGCTCCTTCCGTCGCCCTCTTGCGCCACTTCTTCACGCTGCGCCTGACCGACCCCTCGCAGTGCTCGGGGTGCATGAGCTTCCAGGCCATAGCAGAGACGGCCGCCTCGGGGATTGATTTTTATCTCCCGCCGTCCACGAGTGGGTTCGGGACGCGGTAGTTGTACGTGGATGTCGGAGTGCTCAGCCCTCTGCTCTCGCTTCCGTCGTCGCCTGCTGTCCCCAATCCCAGTTGGGGCCACGAAAGACTCATGAGCCCCCGACTTTCCTTCATCTGGTACCGCCTGAGGAGGTTGAGATATCTTGGCATGAATGCGCCCCGGATGGTGAAGGAGTTCCTCCAGTGTCGCATTGCTCCTCTTCAGCGCCACTCCCGACCGATGTGGGCCCTGGCGGGCGGCCAGGACCGCATGAGGCTTCAGGAGAAGGAACTGGCGCCCGAGACGCTGAAGAAGGTGCTTGAGGTCTTGACTGGCAACCCCTCGCCGGACGATATACGACACGGGGTGGCCTCCTATATCTCTACTCGAACAGGGCTGAGTTCGCGAGACAGATGCCTCTCTTCGATGAATGGGGGTTGCGTCTCACTGGCCTTGCGGGACCTCGCGAGAATCCTGTCGCCTTGGCTCCCTTCCTTGCCGCTAGCACCGATCTTGCCCCAGGAGCGGGCGCAGGGAGGCAAGCATCGCTTGAGGCTGGAGGCTCGGGTGTCGTGGCGCCGACGCCCCATGGGGTTCCCGAAGCGTCATCCTCCGGAGCTTGTGAAGCCCGCCCTGAGGCGGTTGTTGATGGGGGGACGTAAACCGCGGCTCCCGAGGCCGGAGCCCCCGAGGCCTCGGTAGGCCAGCAGGACGTGATTCTTGATTGCTCCTTCCAGCTTGGCGCCCCTGAGGTTGGCCGCCTATGTGCTTCTCCATCTGCGCCATGTGCTGGT
Organism: Aegilops speltoides; assembly: GCA_021437245.1. Taxonomy (NCBI): domain Eukaryota; kingdom Viridiplantae; phylum Streptophyta; class Magnoliopsida; order Poales; family Poaceae; genus Aegilops; species Aegilops speltoides. The sequence goes on along the minus strand of CM038142.1, from coordinate 305,694,729 downwards.
CCTCATGTTGAGCGCCTGGATCAGTTCCGCGTGGACTTTGCCGCCCTCCATAAGAGGAAGGAGTCTTCCAGTTGCAGTGGACGCCCTTTCCAACCGTTGAAGCATAGGAAGTACTTCGCCATAGATGAGTAAGTACCTAATTCTTGTAACTCCTCAACCGCTACTCCCTTTCCTGCCTGTGTCTTTTCAGGATCCCTCCTGCCAAGCCTGCGGAGTCTCCCAAGAAGCAACTTCCTCCGGCCTCACCTTCATCACTGGCCTTGAGTGTCCCGAGCTTGTATGCTGCCCCTGATGCGGGGCCAGCCGGAGAAGCAAGCCTGCCCGTAGGGTGTCTTGAGCCCGTGCCCTTGCCACCTTTCCTTCGCGACCTCACCTGGGGTGTGACCAGCCTGCCCAGGGCTCCTCCTTTGATCGTGGACGGCGAGTGGTTGGTGTCGGTCCTCAGCTCTCCTTCTATGGATGGACCTGCGCCTGTCCGGGTCCCTTGCGGAGCCTGGCCGGCGATCGTGGGGGCGCCAGCCTCCAGCCCCCTACCGCGAGGGGGCGAACCGCTTCAGAGCCTGCCAACAGCACCGGCGACGGAGGACAACATCGACAGCGTGCGCGAGAGTGAAGCGTCATTCGCCGAGAGTTCCTCCGGAAGGCGATGGACGCGATGGGCTAGCTTGGTGGAGAGCTTGCGTATGTGGACGCATGTCTTGAAGCTAAATTCATGCGGCTCATTGAGGAGCGATGCAAACTGAAGGTGGCAGTCAACCTCGCGCACTACCAGCGTGAGCGTGACAATGCGAAGGCCGAGGCATCCCTTGTGGCCTCGCGAAAGGCCTGCTCCCGAGCTCTAGAGGAGGCTCGGGAAGCAAATCATCGCCGCGAGATCACGGAGAAGCGTGTGTGGGAGCTCCAAGCCTAGAGTGCATCTTGGAGCAGCAAGTGTAGCTGCGTCAGGCCGCCCTTGCATCGCTGAAGGGGAGGCCTGTCGAGGAGGAGGAGCTCCGGAGGCGCGAAGAAGCGCTGACGCTTGAGGCCGCCGAGCGCAATCTTGACCTTGAGCGATTGGAGACGAGGGAGCGCCAGGTTACCCAGGTAGAGGATGATGTTGGCGCATGAGAGGCTCGAGTCCGAGAAGAGGTTGACCGCCGTGTGGCGGAAGTTCGCGCAGATCTTGGGCGCAAGTATGACCAGAGGCTGGAGCTGATTGAAGCCGAGGCTATGGGCAGGACTGCCGCTCTCAGGTCCAAGCTGACTGAAATGGAGCAGCGCGCGAAGGCCGCCGCAGCCGCCCAGGTCTCGGCGTAGACTGAGTTGGCCTCCACCCGTGCCGAGCTGCTTCTTCTTCAACGGCGGGTCGACGATGCCGAGTCCATTGCGCGGCAGAACAGAGAAGAAATTCTTCAACGGCAGACGCTGGAGGACATGCACGGCCCCATGCTCCAGCAACTCAGGAACAGGATCAACACGGCCCTGGGCAATATCTGTGATGAGGACGCCCCGCATCCTCATGTGACCAACTATGCCGGTCATCTTCGCTTCTTTACTGATGTGGTGACGCGCCTGGAGAACCGCTCCGTCAGGGCTCGCCAACTTGTCGAGGAGAGGAGGCGCAGCCTGCTCGGGCATGCATTCTCCCATGTCTTCATCCATCTTCAGAACACCGATCCCCACTTTGACTTTGACGCCGTCATCGCCCCACTGCCTGAGGCCATCCGGGGCGACCTGGCACGATGGGTAGAGGACAACGTGGATGCGCTTGTTAGGGCCTTTGTTTCTAACAACGACGGGGTGATAGTCGTGGAGGATGGCGGCGATGTGGTCAATGGCGGCGACGGCGGCGCCAACGATGGTGATGGTGACGCTAGCGACAATGACAGCGGCGCCAGTGACGCTTCGGGAGGCGCCCAGGAGGGCGTGGTGAGCGATATGTCTGACTGATCCCGTGTTGCTCTGCTGTTTATCCTACACACAAAGCTAGGGCGTGGCCTTGAAGGTTGTAAGAGCATTTTGGGAGGGGAAGCCCCTCATGTAAAAAGATTGTCGTCCACATGCTTTTAGGAACGATGCTGAACGTGCGCCTACATGATATCACATGCCCTACGATGAGTTAGTTGCTGTAGTTTACCTTTAGCCTGGGCAAGTCCTGAATAGGCCTATGAGGCCGTGAGCCTCCGGGGGTCCTCTGAGGGACCTGCTGACCAAGTGGTGAGGGCCTCGCGAGAGCGAGTGCCGGCCGCGGGACGGCATGCGCGCATGCGCTTGGCCCAGCCCCACCCGCGAGAGGCTCACGAGGGGGAGGTAGCTAGTGCGAATTCCAAACTAGGGCAGAAACCAGAACACGAGAAATCACACAAACGAGACAATACATCCCCCCCCCCCCGCGCATACACAAATGCAAACTCAACTTCAACTTAAATCCGAAGCAAGTAATCTCGACCACAGAAAGGGAGGCAAAAAGCAAAAGGCCGCGTCCGGCACCTAGTCTAGTCTTCGACGTCTTCTCACTAGCGCGGAGATAAGTGCTGCCACTGGGCGTGGGAGGGAGCCCCTGAGGCCCGAGGGCGGCTCTCCGGAGACTCCGGGGCGTGTACAGCCCCAACTCATTATTACGTGAGAGTGTCACGGGCGGCGAGCTTCACAGGCACTAGGCCTTCTTCACAGGCACCGGGCCTTGCTTCATATCGCCAGTCGAGGGGCCCGCCTTGCACCACCCTCGACCACCATTGACAGTGGCCGGAGACCAAGGACGACGTCAATGGGGTAAAGGGGACGCCCGCGGTTCCCTCGGCGACCATGGGTCCTCTACTGGGGGCAGGCTTTGCAGCACCTCCCCGGCAGAGGGCCTACCTCTGGGAAATGCCTTTCTCCATGCACCGTGGGGAGGGGCCTGACTCCCGGCCCCTCTCCTGCAGCCCCCAGTGCACTCCTCCCGGCGGAAGGGAGGTTGCTGAGCTGGGGCAGCCTTCCGCTGCGGTGACCTGAACTTCCTGCGACCCATGGTTAGCATAAGCTTGCTCCACAGGAATTAGCAGTATCCGATAGTTGCTGCTGCCAGCGCTGTTAGTGAGGCTTCCTTGGGGCTCCTAAAAAGGCTCGGCTTCTGGCGTTTCTTCCTCCCAGCCTGACCCGAGAAACGAGCCAGGGTTGTCTTCCAGCGTGTACTCCCGATCCACCATGTGGGGCACGTAGGCCTCCGAGGTCGCCGCCCTGAAGACTTCGCCGTAGTGCCCCGCGCTCCACGTGGCCTGGCCTAGCGCGCTGTCTTGAGGATGGTAGGGCGGCGGCCCGCCCGGGCCGTAGGCGGCGATACACATGCCCTTGCTCGCTGGGAGTGGTGCTGGTGTAGCCTGACGCCCGGCGCCGATGGTTGAGCTGGTGTCGATGAAGCCTTAGGGCGTGTCTAAGGGCGCACGGGCGCGGATGGGCCCGCCGCGTGATCCGACCGGGGCCTGGGGTGGAAGCTGGACACAGAAGGGAGGCACCCCCGAAGCTGCGGCATCCAGGAGCTCGTCAACATGCTCCAGCAGCACGTCTTGGCCGCTCTCCTGCAACCTCCACCGCCGCAGCTCCCGAGCCACAGTGAGCGCAGCCCTCATGTTCACTTGCGTGCGGCGCCGTGCCGCGGTGTGGCTTGAGGCCCTTGCAGCTGATCGCACCTGCCGTGGAGTAAGAGCAGGCAGTGCTTGACCGCGTCGCCCGCGCCCCACAGCATTCTATGGTGCGCGGGCTTCCTGGTGTGCGGGGTTGAGGTCACCTTAGGCAGGCGCCGTGGCACGGGCTGGCCATGCCGCCCAGCGGTCGGCATTGCTCGTCGGGCCACCGGACATGGATACGATGAAGTAGTGGAATGCAGATTGGCGGAAGGAAGACTCTGGTGCACCCCTACCTGGTGCGCCAAATGTCGGATATCGGGTTCTGGCAAAACCCTTAAGGTTTGAACTCTGGGGTGCGCGTGAAGATCTTCTCCCTACCGAAACACGCTCTCAGCCTCGCCGCGGGTTCTAAGCTAGATCAATGAACAACACAAGAGACACAAGGTTTATACTGGTTCGGGCTACCGTTGTGGTGTAATACCCTAATCTAGTGTGTGGTGTGGTGGATTGCCTCTTGGGCAGATGATGAACAGTACGGAGGAATAACAGCCTCGCGAGGAGAGGTGTTCTTGTGGTGGTGTGTAGATGAGCTAGGTTCGGATCAGATCCCTTCCACTGTGGTGCCTAGCCCTATTTATAGAGGCCCTGGTCCTCTTCCTACATATTGAGCGGGAAGGGAGCCAACAATGGCCATTTTGAAAGGAGACAACTAGTACAAGCTATCCTAACTAAAGGTGGTCTTCGACTGCAAAAGGTGCTGGTGATGACGCCATCTTGGGCTCCACGGTGACCTCCGTCCTGCCGTCCTGCTGGTCTTGGTCTTGTTGCACCGATATGGAAACGTTTGCCTGATGCCTCGGTACTCCGCACCTGCGCTTGCCCCCTTTGCACCAAAGAGGAAATGAGGACACTGCGGAGGCTGGCGCCCGCCTGGTCTTGATCGTCATGGCTTGCGTCACGGGCACCTCACGAGGTACCCCTTGCCTTGATCTCTCCGCCTCCTCGCGAGCCTGCCTGGTGAGGCCGCCCCTGAGGAGGCCTTGCGTCGTCCGCCCCGCGAGGCTTGGCCCCTCGCGAGGGTCTTGAGTGTTGGTTGGTGAAGGCGGGCCGTACTAGGCCACTAGCTAAGCCATGCTACAGGTCGCAGGCAGGCAAGTCTGGGGACCCCCGTTCCCAGAACGCCGACATATGCCAACCCAACAAACACCTTCGGAGACACCTGTAGAGCATCTTTATAATCACCCAGTTACGTTGTGACGTTTGATAGCACACAAGGTGTTCCTCCGATATTCGGGAGTTGCATAATCTCATAGTCAGAGGAACATGTATAAGTCATGAAGAAAGAAATAGCAATAAAACTGTAACGATCATAATGCTAAGCTAATGGATGGATCTTGTCCATCACATCATTCTCTAATGATGTGATCCTGTTCATCAAATAACAACACATGGCTATGGTTAGGAAACATAACCATCTTTGATTAACGAGCTAGTCAAGTAGAGGCATACTAGGGACACTATGTTTTGTCTATGTATTCACACATGTACTAAGTTTCCAGTTAATACAATTCTAGCATGAATAATAAACATTTATCATGATATAAGGAAATATAAATAACAACTTTATTATTGCCTTTAGAGCATATTTCCTTCATAATTCCCCACGGGAAACTGAGGCAATGTGAGGATGACGATGCGTGAGGTCGCTAACTCGGCAGGCCCGTCTTTCTTTCGCGCAAAAAATGATTGCTCCAGCGCCCCTGGGCGCCCCCCAGCGCGCCTGGTTCGGCCTGGGTCCGCCGGCGCCAGTTTTGGGACTAACCAGCGAAAAATGGGCTCCTGGGGGCGCGACTAGGCTGTTTTTTGGGCACCGGCGCCTAAAAAGGGGCCTGGGGAGCCTGTTGGGGGCGCGGCTCGCGATGCTCTTAGGGCGAGTGTTGGGGAACATAGCATGCAATTTCAAAAAAATTCCTACGCTCACGCAAGATCTATCTAGGAGATGCATAGCAATGAGAGGGGGAGAGTGTGTCTAAGTATCCTCGTAGATCGAAAGCGGAAGCATTTGATAACGCGGTTGATGTAGTCGAACTTCTTCTAGCTCCGACCGATCAAGTACCGAACGTACGACACCTCCGAGTTTTGCACACGTTTAGTGCGATGACGTTCCTCGCCCTCTTGATCCAGCAAGGTGTCGAGGAAGTAGATGAGTTCCCTCAGCATGACGGCATGGTAACGGTGATGATGAAGTGATCCATGCAAGGCTTCGCCTAAGCACTACGAGGATATGACCAGAGGTGTAAACCGTGGAGGGGGCGTCGCCCACTGCTTGGCAATTGTCTGGTGTGTGCTAGGTGCCCCCCCTCCTCATATATATAGGTGGGAGGGAGGGAGGAGCATCCATAGGAGGAGCCCAAGTAGGAGGAATCCTACTTGGAGTCCCTCCCAAGCCGCGCGCCCCCCTGCCATATATAACCGAGGGGGAAGGAAAGAAGGGGGGAGAGGGAAGGAAGTAGGAATCCTAATCCACACTTTCCTTGCCCTCCCCTCTTTCCTTCTCCATATCATAGGGTTGGCCTTTATAGGGGCTTACCAGGGCTGATGTTTTCCCTCACTTGGCCCATAAGGCCCATATCTTTGCCGGGGGGTGCCCGGAACCCCTTTCGGTGACCCGGTATGTACCTGGTACACTCCGGAACACTTTCGGTGTCCGAATACTATCGTCCTATATATCAATCTTTACCTCTCGACCATTTCGAGACTCCTCGTCATGTCTGTGATCTCATCCAGGACTCTGAACAACATTCGGTCACCAAATCACATAACTCATATAATACAAAATCGTCATTGAACGTTAAGTGTGCGGACCCTACGGGTTCGATAACTATGTAGACATGACCGAGACACCTCTCCGATCAATAAGCAATAGTGAAACCTAGATGCTCATATTGGCTCCTACATATTCTACGAAGGTCTTTATCAGTCGAACCGTAATGACAACATACGTTATTCGCTTTGTCATCGGTATGTTACTTGCCCGAGATTCGATCGTCGGTATCTTCATACCGAGTTCAATCTCGTTACTGGAAAGTCTCTTTACTCATTTTGTAATACATCATCCTGTAACTAACTCATTAGTCACTTTGCTTACAAGGCTTCTTACGATGTGTATAACCGAGAGGGCCCAGAGATACCTCTCCGATACTCGGAGTGACAAATCCTAATCTCGATTTATGCCAACCCAACAAACACCATCGGAGATACCTGTAGAGCATATTTATAATCATCCAGTTACGTTGTGACATTTGATAGCACATAGGGCATTCCTACGGTATCCAGAAGTTGCATAATCTCGTAGTCGAAGGAATATGTATTTGACATGAAGAAAGCAATAGCAATAAAACTGAATGATCATAATGCTAAGCTAACGAATGGGTCTTGTCCATCACATCATTCTCCTAATGATGTGATCCCATTTATCAAATGACAACACATGTCTATGGTTAGGAAACTTAACCATCATTGATCAACGAGCTAGTCTAGTAGAGGCTTACTAGGGACACAATATTTTTTCTATGTATCCACACATGTATCAAGTTTTTGGTTAATACAATCCTGGCATGCATAATAAACATTTATCTTAACAACTTTATTATTGCCTCTAGGGCACATTTCCTTCAGTCTCCCACTTGTACTAGAGTCAATAATCTAGTTTACATCACCATGTGATTTAACACCAATAGTTCACACCTTTATGTGATTAACACCCATAGTTCACATCGCCATGTGACCAACACCCAAAGGGTTTACTAGAGTCAATAATCTAGTTCACATCGCTATGTGATTAACACCCAAAGAGTACTAAGGTGTTATCATGTTTTGCTTGCGAGAGAAGTTTGGTCAACGGGTCTGCTACATTAAGATCTATATGTATTTTGCAAATTTCTATGTCTACAATGCTCTGCATGGAGCTACTCTAGCAAATTGCTCCCACATTCAATACGTATCTAGATTGAGACTTGAAGTCATCTAGATCAGTGTCAAACACTACAAAAAAAGACACATCCATGACATTTTGGGCCGAACGAAAAAAAATCTGTCATACTTATGACACTTCTATGACGATAATTGTGACAAAAACCGGTATCATCATAGATGTGGTGGGCTCCTACTTCTATGACAAAAAATCATGACAGGAAATGGGATTTTCGTCCTGGGCGGGCCGGAGACGCAGCTGCATGACATTCTTTGGGCCGTCCATGACGGAAAAAATCATGGTAGAAGCAAGGGCGGGGAAAATTTCGGCGAGTTCCCGGTTACGATGGGAGGTCGGGGGCCGAGCGATGCGTGTTTCCCTCGTACACGTACGCGCATGTGTGCGGAGCATTGGCTCTAACTGAATCTAAGTGAGGCATTGTGATCTAACTAAACCCGAGCGATTGGTTACTGAACCCGAGCGATTGATCGATGGTTGTTAACTGAACCCGATCGAGCGATTCCCTCGCTACTGCTGCTAACTGAAGCCGATCGATGCTGCCTTTGGATGAACAATGAGCGTTGCGGGGGGGGTTTGGATGAACAGTGAGTAATGGGGGTGGATGAACAGGACCCTGTGGCATTGCCTCTGGATGAACAGGACCCCAATCGATCGAGCCGGTTGGAGCTGGATGAACAGGACCCCATGGAGGGCTGGATGAACAGGACGACCCCGTGGAGGGCTGGATGAACAGTAGACGGTGGAGGGGTGGATGAATAGTAGCCCGTGGAGGGGGGGTTGAACAGGAGCCCATGGAGAGGGGTGGTTGAACAGTAGCCGGTGGAGTAGCGCGCGGTGGAGGCTGGATAACAGGAGCCCGTGGATGAAAAGTCGCAGGTGGAGGCTGGAGGAGGTCGACGGTGGATGAACAGTAGCCCGTGGAGGCTGCAGGAGGTCGACGGTGGAGATGAACAGTATCCCGTGAAGTCCCTTTTTGCGGTATGCCACACCCCTCCCGATGAACAGGACCCCCGTTTCGACCGTAGCGCTCCAACACAAGTTCGTTCCGTCTATTTTGCGGTACGCCACACCCCTCCCGATCAATAGGACCCCCGTTTCAACCATAGGAGGTCCGTTTCCTCCGTTTTGCGGTACACCAGACCCCTCCCGATGAACAGATCCTGCTTTGACGTGGCGGTCGAACACAAGGCTGTTTCCTCCGCTTCGCGATCGCCAGCCTCGCTTCATCGCCGCTTCTGTCCAAGCGGTTGGCTCCCACGCGTTCCGTTGCCTCCCAATGAACACGACGCATTCCGTTGCCTCCCCATGAACACGACGCATTCCCTTGCCTCCCCATGAACACGACGACGATGTAGTTTCTCCGTTCCAACCCAGCCATGTACACAAGCCCTGGCCGTACGTATGCGCGAGTAGGCATTCGAGACCCCACCCATATGTACGTATGTGGTCGTATTTACTTTCTTGCACCTTGGTCATTGTACGTACGTGTACATGCTACGTCTGCGCCTCTACTACAACATGTGCGCGCCTCTACATCGACCAGTATGTACATACACGTTCGCGACCAGAATGACAATGCTACGTACGCTTCAACCAGGTGCGTCCTGACTATCAGGCAATTCCTTGCGTGCGAAGATGTAGCTGGTGGGTCCCAGCTGTCAGGGGGGCGAATCATTTTTTTTGCCCGGACGCACTTCCTTGCATGCGAAGATGTAGCTGGTAGGTCCCAGCAGTCAGGGGGAAAAGGTTTGTTTTGCAAAATACGGTGGACCGTCTGGTGGGTCCCCGCTGTCAGGTGGAGGAATAATTTTTTTGCGCATAATAAGGAGGCACTTCCTTGCGGCTGCCGTGGACCTAGCTGTCAGCCTCTCCATGTACAGTACTCTTCCGATGGAAGTCGATCGTTGACCATGTTGACCATGCCGCGCCGAGAGCACCACGGCGGTGGACGACGGCGAGGCCTAGGAAGGGGACGATGCGGAGCCGGGGAAGACGCGGCAGTGGATGTCCATGCGGAGAGGAGTACGAGGGTCCACTGGTTCGGCTGCGGTGTGAGGCTGCCGTCGCCGCAGAATAACAGGGGGTGTGAGTGAGTAGAGGGATGGCCTGGCCAGCGGTGGGAGTAGTAGGAGGCGGTGAGGCCTCCGCGGCATCATAGCCGGCCACGAGAGGCAGGAGCATGCGGCACGACCGGCGCTGCTTTGGGCGGCTGGAGCAATAAGACCAGAGGTTGAAGAAGCACTACGGCCGTTGGATGGACATCGTACGATCACTGGAGCTAGAATCATTCATATTGACTAAAGTTGACAAAGGCCTCCATCCCAGTCAACTTAGTAGGCCCACAAGTCAGCCTCCCACCATGGTGGGTCCTAGCTAGCAGGGGGAGTATTCATTTTTTTGTGCGTGATAAGGAGACACTTCTGGTGGGTCCGAGCAGACAGCAGGGGGAACGTTTTTTTTTTTGAGAAATACTGTGGGCCATCCGGTGGGTCCCAACAGTCATGGGGAAACATTTTTTTGCGAAATACGGTGGCCCGTCCGGTGTGTCCCATCAATTAGGGGGGGAACATTTTTTTCATGAAATACTGGTGGCCCATTCGGTGGGTCCCTGCTGTCAGGTGGAGGAATAATTATTATCCGCATAATAAGGAGGCACTTCCATGAGGCTGCCGTGGAGCCAGCTGTCAGCCTCTCCACGTACAGTACTCTTCCAATGGAATTCGGTCGTTGACCACATTGACCACGCCGCGCCGAGAGCACCATGGCGGTGGACGATAGCGAGGCCTAGGAAGGGGACGACGCGGAGCCGGGGAAGATGCAGTAGTGGATGCCCACGTTGAGAGGAGTACGAGGGTTCATCTTTCGTTCGCTTCTGTCGCCGCAGAATAACAGGGGTGGGGTGGGTGGAGGGAGGGATGGCCTGCCAGCGATGGGAGTAGTATGGGCGGTGAGGCTCTCCATGGCAACCTGACCCGACCCACGAGAGGCAGGAGCAAAGCGGCATGACCAGCGCTGCTTTGGGCGGCTGGAGCAAGAAGACCAGAGGCTGAAGAAGCACTACGGCCGTTGGATGGACATCGTATGGTCAGTCGAGCTAGAATCGTGCATATTGACTAAGTTGACAAAGCCCTCCGTCCCCGTCAACTTAGTAGGCCCACTATACTGGATCCCAGCTAGCAGGGGGAGTATTAATTTTTTTTGTGCGTAATGAGGAGGCACTTCCTTCCGTGCGAAGATATAGCTGGTGGGTCCGAGCTGTCAGCGACGGTAACGTTTTTTTTCTGCCAAATACAGAGGCCCTTCCGGTGGGTCCCAGATGTCAGGTGGAGGAATCATTATTTTGCGCGTAATAAGGAGGCATTTCCTTGCGTGCGGCCGTGGACCCAGCTGTCAGCCTCTCCACGTACAGTCCACTTCAGATGCATGTCGGTCGTTGACCACGTTGACCACGCCATACCGAGAGCACCAGGGCGATGGACGACGGCGAGGCCTAGGAAGGGAATGACACGGAGCCAGGGAAGACTCGGAAGTTGTTTCCCACGCGGAGGGGAGTACGATGTCTGAGGGTTTATCGGTTCGCTCGCCATCGCGGAGAATAACAACAGGTGTGGGTGAGTAGAGGGATGGCTAGGCCAGCGATGGGAGTACGATGGGGCGGTGAGGCCTGTGCGGCAGCACAGCCGGCCGTGGGGAGGAGGGAGCAGGTAGTCCCGCCGGCGCTTGTTTGAGCGGCTGGAGCAGGAAGAGCAGAGATTGAAGAAGCACAACGGTCGTTGGATGGACATCCAACAGTCACTGCTTGTGCGTCAACCTTTCTTTTTAGGAAAGCCTCAAATCTGTGGAAAATAGCATACATGCCATCTGCCATTATTTCTAATAATTTACAGCCCACTTGCTAATTCTTACAGTTTTTTTGGAGCCCATATTCTTTTTGTTAGCATTACAGCCCATATTGTGGCCACGGTTAAAAAACTATACGAAATTTTGCATATGTCGGTGCGGTCTGAACTGTTTTTAATCCCGAAATTTCGAGTCACGTTCAGACTGATTTTAAAAATAAATGTATATCAATATAAATCCAATAAATTGTCCATGTATAAAAATCAATGCAATTTAAAATCTCAGAATGAAAAAACGATATACGAAACTAATTGCCAGTTTGATGTGTTTTAAAAATGTATAGCCCATTTCTCATTACTGATAGGCCATTTTCTCGGCCAGCCGAATGAAGCTCTCCTCGTCTTGAAAGATTTGCAGCCCAACAGGCCTGATAAAGAGACTTACTTGACAAATCACAAAAAAAAACTGGGCTAGCCATTTTCTGAAAGAAAAAAATACTGGGCTGGTCTGTGGTAAACATAAAAGAAAAGGCTGAGACAGGCCAGAGTGTCCCGCACAGCCCAATTGACACCCTGCTTCCGTCTCAAAAATAAATTAGATAAATGCCACTGCAATTATGGCGATTCATAAAGATGCCACTGCAATTTCCAAACTTTGAAAATGCCATCGCAATTTTGCAAACTTTGAAAATGCCATCGCAGTTTGCAAACTTTGAAAACGCCACTCCACACTTTGAAAAATGCCACTAGAAATGGCATGAAATGGCATTTTTCAAAGTTTGGAAATTGCAGTGGCATTTCTCGAAAACACCAGATTTGGAGTGTCATTTATCAAATTAACCCAAAACAAAAATAACTGGGCGAGCTCTTTGGGTCCCTCGTGTCACCGCTCACAGTAATTCTCTCGTTTATTGACGACGCTGACAATGGCATGGGACCAAGATGTCAGAAATCCACTAGGAGGAGCCATTATTTATTGGCTTGAAATAAGGAGGCACTTGATTGCGTACTGCCATGACCTTGACGGGTCCCTGCTGTCATCCTCTCCACATACAATCATCTCCTGATTGTGTACGCGTCAACTTGGTAGGTCCACAAGTCAGCCTCTAAACCCGTGGAGGACAAATACAACCCATTTAAAAAAATAACAGCCCATTCCATACGTTCAAACGGAAAGTTCAACATTCAGAGCAAAGTAACAGGTCTGATCCACATATAGAGTACTGAGCTTCCACGTTGACAACCATCACAGCCAAGTTAACTATCTACTCCCACTAATACTCTGGTAGCATACAAGTACTAACTTACTCTTAGCTAACTAGACGATGCCGGCCGCCATCTGCAGTACACGCTAAACGTCGGCACCGTCGTCCTGCTCCTCGCCTCGGACTTGCCAGAGGTGCGATAGGGCGTGTTGCTCTCGCGCGTTGGCCCTTTCCATGCCGGCGTGGTCCACCGAAGCTTCGGCTTCCAAGCCGGAAACCCACTTGACGAGCTGGTAGTAAAAATCAGCGTCGCGAACACGTGCGTTCCCGACAGCCTCTAGGGCTATTTGTCAGGTGCCGGCCTCCACGTAGACGGCCCAGGGCGCTCTGCTCGTGACTCAGAGCGTCGGTGCGCTGCTGCTCCATGTCCCGCTGGCGGTGCAAATCGGTGATATGCTACTCCTCCGCCAGGCGGTCGCGCTCCAACAAGTCCTCAATCTCTGCACTGCCATCTAAAGACAGATAGAATGCCTCCTCCCTCCGTATGCCTTCCGGTGAAAAACCAAACACTAGTTCCAGCGGTGACCGCCTCCAGCGTCGCCTACCGCGGACGGGCGGGGGTGTGGCGGATGTGGCGAGTGATGTCGGGCCGGTGGGGGCTTATGAGGATATGGTGAGTTGGGTCACGGTGCCACCGGAGAAGGCCGGGAAACAGTACTTATAGGTAGAAGGTAGCGCGACGGTCATCGGAATTCAATGCATAAGCAGGCATGGCTTAGCGCGCCAGCTTGCCGTGGAAAATTAGAGAAACTGAAATTATGACTGTGTCATCTCGTCCCGTCTGGGTCGCACGCCGGCATGGCGGTCAAACGAGTGCACTTGAATCATCTCCCTCCTTGTCAATAATGATTCCACAGATTTAAAAAGACCGCAACAATTAAAGTGCATCTTTTTTCACATCAGTTAGCTGCCTTAATTACGGCCGGCTGCATGCAGGCACTCAAAATCGCTCGTAGCCAGTACGTGGAGCAGCATGCAATGAGTCACAGCCGAGGGCACGCATGCAGCCACTTAAATTGCTGGTTAAAGTTCTGCATGCCGTTAATTATTGCCATGCCTTGGTCTTGCTGCTTTGCTCACGGGACTAATAAAACCGGACGGAGGGAGTACCTTGGTTGGTGGGAGGTTTGAATTAAGCCCTGCAAACCGGAAAGGAGGTACTAGTACGTGTGTGATCCGCTATTTATTCGTGTAGGATCGAGTAGGTCATTTCTTGAATTGGGCCCTGCAAACCGGAAAGGAGGTAGTACGTGCGTGATCCGCTATTTATCCGTGTAGGATCGAGTAGGTAGGATAGTGTAGCTTGTCAATTTGTTCAGAGGTAGGCATTTTTATTCAAAAAACTGCCACTTCGGATCTTGCGTCGCAAATAAAACTGCCAGGAGCGCATTAGTAGGCTAGCTAGTGATCGATCAGTAACTTGTAAACACTGAGCAAACAGAAATTAGTAACTGTTAATGCATCTCAATGATTAATAGATCATATACAAATATGTAGCTCCAAAAGCAAAGATCAGCCACTTCGGATCTTGCGTTGCAACTAAAACTAACTAGTAAAATTCCCATACATAAGATCAACATGTTAATGCATCTCAATGATTCACAGGTCATATACAAATATGTAGCTCCAAAAGCAAATATGTAGAAAAAACATATGTTCTTCCTACTAACATGGATGCTTCACTTGGCCAACATTCAGTACAGATTGAAAGACAAATTTGTTTGTGAAGTCTACAATTCCTCTTGCAAACGTAAGTGGTTTCACCAACAACTGGAACCATGAGAATGAACCACACATGATGGAGGAACATCCACTCAATATGATTTGGTCTTCTCTCGATCACACCGCGAGACTATTTTCGGAATACAAACTTTAACTTACGCAAAATGATGCCTAGTGTTGGCCAATAAATAGTACAGTACTACTTTTCTGCAGTCCATGAAGTGACTATCCAATCTTTCTGTGTCTATTTTCAAATGGCACTGCATGCAGTGACTATACTATTCTCTTGTGCAGTTCAACCAAAATTGCGGACACTTTGTTTGTTTGCCAAATAGCAACGTGCAGACATCTCTGTTTGCACAAATATCAAGCAGCTAGTAAACATATACCACACCTTGTATTTTCGGTTTAAACATGTCTCTTCTGCTTAGCATCTGTCATGTTCTGCACTGGACAATCTGATACAGTTATGTTTTGCCCTAGACAATTTCATACTGAATTGATTTGCTGGTTCAAAGCAGAAATATAGCGCCTATTCTACATCAGACCAAGGATATCCATGTTCGCAGTGATAGAAGAGGTGAAACCAATACAACCGAAATTGAGCATCCAATTATTGAATCATGTCCTGCACCTCCAATGTAGGTCCACCCTGCTAATAAATTCACATGCAAACCACTAGTATTACTATCTAATGACAGTACAAAAAGAGTAGCAAGATAGTAGCAAACCATGTACCTTCGTAATGAACAACTCATAGTGCCACCAATTGGATATACAGGTTTGGAAGAAAACATGCTTCTAATGTTGAGCCAGTTGGAGTTTTTGTGCAGTTCCACTAAAATCGAGCATCCCTGTTTGCATAGATATTGAAAGTGTGATTACTGTAAAAACGACACTAGTTGAAGCATAGACCCACAAATATAAGCATTCCAATTTCTTAATGGAAAAGGTAGCAAGACTGTTTCGAACCACCTGTTTGAAGGAATAAATAAGGCAACAACGGCTGATGACAGAAAGGCATATATAGTTCTTTTTGAAAGAATGATCGACTCCTGATCTTTCCTCTTCTTTTAGGCATATTTTGTGTAGTTCAACTAAAATAAAATGCCATCACCGCCTTGAAAATTCAGCGACACTGTACAAAAGGAAATGACTTAACATTACATCATGATGTCAGGTATGTAGTCGATAGGCATTAGAGACAAACATACAGACCTCCTCCGATAACATAATGAACATTAATTTTAACAAAGGTGTGACTAGCTTTACCGGGATAATTTGAGTGAACTCTACACCCTCTATTCCTTAATATAAGACGTTTTCGCGGTTCAATTTAAAGTACCCAAACGTCTAGTATTTAGAAAAACAGGTAGTAGTTTTCTTGAGCACATATCTGGGAAAGCTTGCCACACTTTATTTATGTCCATACGCTAATGCAACACCATTCGAATACTACAAATATACACTAATCCAGTGGCTAGTGCAACAGTAGAGTGGTTAGTTTATTACAGGGTACAATACAATGGTTTTACTGAACATATTTCAATAAACTCTAGCACTGGAAGATTTCTATAAGAATTAACAATACAAAATGTAAAAAAATTGCTATCCCAATCTTGATAATAGATCAAACATAAAACTTGATCAAACAAATCAAGAGAACACTCAGCATTGGTATACTAGCTGTGCATGAGCATTAAACCAAATACAAAAGTCTAAAGGTAACTAGCATTATTAACTAATGACAGTATAAAAAAATTGCAAACCATGTACCTCCAAGGTAAATATCATTTTGAACTCATGGGGACCTAAACAATTGCTATCCCAATCTTGATAATCGATCAAACATAAAAACTTGATCAAACGAATCAAGAGAATAGCCGGAGGAGGAGGTGCCCACTCTTGACCTTTCCTCTTGTCTTCATAATTTTTTGTGCAGTTTAACCAAAATAAAATGACATCGGTGCCTTGGCATTTTGGTGACGCTGTACAAAAAATTAACTTATCTCATGAAAGTGAGGTATGTAATCTATAAGCATTAACAGTGCAAAAATCTGAAGGTAGTAACAAGTTTCATCATTGGTCTGGCTGTGCAACAGCGTTAGAATGCCTTAGCTGAAAATCCTTTAATACATCCACAATCAACAGCTAACCCTGAAATAATCCAGTGACATTAAATGGCATGCTTAAATTTATCAGTGGCATTAGACTGATAGCGGCATTAGTTAAATGTGGCATCACTTTAGCAGTAGCATTGCTTGACTTGACTGCTGGCGTTATACTAACAGCAAAAAAGTGGCAATAAGAGCATGGGAGGCCCATTCAGACAGTGGGAGCACCAGTACAATGTACCTCCACGGACGCAGAGTGGTGAGGGGGGTATGGTTGCCTAGAGCAACAAATATCCAGGAAGCATATGTGGATTACGTCCCATTTTTGTTCTCTTTAGCCACCTTTTTTCCTATGTGAGGACAACAAACCGATCGACCTGGTCATTCTTTATTGCGTTGTCATGCCTTTCTACCCTTCTTCAACCAAGAGACACGAGACTCATTCCTTAACTACTGATTTTCCCTTTTTCAACCTAGATGTGGGTTCGATGCCTACTCTCTTGGACAGTGTGGTCTCCCTTCCTTTCCTTATTCAACCCAGACATCGATTAGTCTGCATGAAGTAGGGTTTCCTTTAATAGTGCAAATTATGGTTTTTGTCTGCGTGGCCAGTAGAGCAGAGGATAGCAAATTGGGAAGATGGTGGAGTGGAAAAAGATCCACATGCAACGACGTGGAAGATGGGGCAATAGAACAAGGGTATGGTTTGAAAAGAGGTAGCATACCTGAGGGTCGGCGGGAAGTGGCTTCACTCGTGGTCGTCGTCCTCCGCACACACTACGGCAGCGAGCTTGGGGACGGAGGCCATCCCGCGCGGGCGCTAGGTCTGAGAGGACGGCCTTGTCATCAGTGTGTGACCTCGCTCGCCAATGACGAGTGCGTCAACGCTACACATCCTTTTCTTCCCTGGCGAATCTGTGTCCACCGGTGAGGAGGGAGAGAGAGGCCGTCATTAAAAAAATAAAGGTTGATAAAGGTCAAAATAAAACTGAACGGCACGCCATTAAAAAATAAAGGTCGATAACTAATGTGGCACCTCAGGCCAACGCGGCCAGATCGCATTTTGCATGAGAAATTACACACCATGTTTCGTTGACATGTGGTCCCGTTCCAACATATCAGTGAGACGATGGCGAGTCCTTTTCTACTAGTATTTCTGAACGGACGTGTATGCCGGGGCGCCTCTTCATGAACCGTGGCAAACTGTCAACCATCCACCGACTCTTTGCCTTTCCCTCTCGATTTGGAACTGTTATCGCACGCTCTTCCTCTCTCTCCTCCATTTGCCTTCACCCTTCCTTCTGCCATTGTTCGATCATCTTCTTCATGGAGGGAACAGGCCGGAAATGACCTTGTTATTCTTGCCCCGATCTGAAACATGACGTGGTGGGGGAACTCATTGATCGATGTGATGTCATCACCTCGGCTAGCATGGCAGGTTCGTTCAAGACCATTCTCGACTCAACTAATAATATCATTACAAGAAACCCAAGAGTCAAGGAGTGGTTTGATCTCCCCTATCTTCTTCGCCATGACCCTGCTCGCTGGCGCGGGGACGACGGAGGCCTCTCCTTGTGCAAGTTGATGCCACTTGATAATGATACTTATGATGTTAAGATGCCATCGCTTGAGGGTAAGGCTTGGGCAGGCGCAAATGTAGATTGGGTTGTTTACATTGGGTCCAACTGCAAGTGGGAACTTGTGAATGTGTACACTCGTCACCGGGTTCCACTTCCAAAAATCTCAGCAGACTGCCCAGAGGTTGAGCACACCTGTATTGTACGCGCGTTCAAATATGATCATGGTGACTGTCTTCTACGAAAGATAGCAATTTCTCGAGTTCCCAACCGCTCTTGGAATTACAAGAACTCTGAAGTTGTTGCTGTCCGTCATGATTCGACTGGATGGATATTGCTCAAAAATCAGTTTCTGTACACGGATGAGTACTGTGATGCAATTCAATATGAGGGCCTTGTTTTTGCTTCCACCACTCATGGCACTGTTTTTGCATGGGATCCTCATAGTTTCGGTATGTTTTTCTTCCACCGTAATTATAATTGTTTCATCCACATGCATGCGGGTTAGCAAGTTTCCCTTTACTAATTAACCTTCTTCTTGTGTTTCCAAGGTCCTGTGAACATTCCACCACCTATACTTGAAAAAATTTATAACCAAGGGGGAGATGACGATGGTGATGATCACGAGCATGAGGGCGAGCACCGCCCATATACTCTGTGGCGCCTGGCAACTAATTCCGATGGATCACCTCTTCTTGTGTGTATACAACCCACTGATGATGTTACTACTAAGGAAGCAGGTTTAGTCTCCCATGGTCGCACTCTCCGGACCTATTTCAACACCCGTTGCATGGTATTCGGGATGGATACTAGTGTGCTAGCGCCAACACCTTCTCCCTGGTACAGAATTGATAGTCTTGGAGAAAACTCACTCTTCCTTGGACAAAACTATCCAATGATGGTGAAAGGCGATCCAACTGCTGTTGACACAATGTTACTAGCATTTATGAGAAGCAACTGTATCTATACCTCGGGCATTTGGGTGGTTCCCTACCCTAGTACTGATATAGTAGGCCGCTTCAGCCTGGATGATCAGTCCTGCGTTGGTCTCGAGATCGACAATGGATGGCCCTTCCCAGAGAATCACTTCTAGTTCAAAGCAAGCGTTTCCAACGCCAAGGATTGGTTGAGTTGAAGTTCATTTCATTGCTTGTTATTTGTTGTGTGATGAAAACTTTAGTATTTATAATGTATCCTCATTGTCAATGTGGGTTGATGACCTATTGTATGTAATAAAATGGTATGCCTGTGATAAACTTACTAAATTTATGAATGGCTTTCAAGTCGCTTCTCTGAGTGAGTGGTGCGACGAGGCAAAAAAATATTTTCGAATACATAATTGTACGTGCATTGCAACAGGTTATGGGATGAGGCCAATCAACAATAGTAGTACACTATTTGTACTAGCTTCACATGCTTCGCGTGTCGGGCGGGTGTTTTTACTATAGCCATATGTTAATGTGTTCGTTGTACGTAACCAGCACCTCGAATCCTCGATACTACTAGTAGGAGTACTATATAAGTAGTAGGAGTAGTAGGGTGGCATGGGCCAAAACAAGCATTCACGTCCAGGAGTATGGCACACGCCACCACCACGACATCCATCTGACACCATATTTCTTGGAGTCCGTGCTAGAGCAATCTCTTCAACCTCGTCATTTCTCTAACTTCAGCCATCATGCGGCGGGTGAGGTGGGGGTTTTCCGATAGTCGGTTTCCTCAACTGCGGTCCCACTTGTAAGGCCAACTCCAACGCACGACCCCAAACGGACCTCCATTTTGCACGAACTCCAATGATAATTTTGACTAGAAAAGCAAGACCAAAGAAAACAAGAACCACAAGAATACATTTTAGAAGATATCCAACTTCCATAATTGCTCCTGTAAGTTGGATTAGTGCCTTCTTGATGCATTCATTGTTGATCTGCAGAGGCTCGATCTTGCGTGCTTCTTTCTTCTTCGAGTGTAAAGAAGTAGATGGTGCTTCCTCGCATCTAGTCTCATGTCTAGCCTCTATTCTATCAACAAGTGCACTAGTCTCATCTCTAGCCTCTATGCTAGCTAAAAGTGCTAGAACATCTACTAAATTGCGCTCTATCAATATATCGATGTACTCTTCTTCCCAATACCAAAACTTGCATCCATTCTACACAATAAAATTTTAAGTTAGCACAACTAGTCTAATCTGAGAGCACAACCGAAGATTTGGTCGGGTTCTTCCGCCTTTTGCCAACACGTGGGACATCCAGCATCCAGGTCGTGTCATGCAAGAAAATAGAGTGGTAGTTGAAGCCACGTGATGTGCATCTTGGGTTAAACTGTAACTAGAATCTTACTACTCTTGAGTAACTCCAAAAGCGCCACCAAGATCTTTATTGATTTGTTTTTCATCACCAAAGACGCCGAGGTGAAAGATGTGCAGTTCATTGGGTCCTCTTGCGTTTTCACTAACATGTGGGACCGCATATGAGCAAACAGACGATGGGCTCCGCGCGTCCGCTGGCTGGCTGAGAAGAGAGATAGAGGAGGGCTGAGCACGGACTCCAGGAAATTTGTTCTACGTACCTCGATATAGGCACGATATAGTGGGGTGGCATGGGCCATAACTAGCATTCACGTCTAGCAGTACGGCACACGCCACCCACACGAGTCCCATCCGACACCAATTTTCTTGGAGTCCGTGTTACAACCATCTCTTCTCCCTCCTGTTTTCTCAGCCATCGCGTGGTGGGCGGGGTGGGGGTTTGTCGATAGTCGGTTTGCTCAACTGCGGTCCCACTTGTAAGTGAAAATGCAGCACCACACATATTCCCCCTTGAGCGGCATGCCAGACCAACTGTGTGGGGGTGTGACGCGAACACGGCAGGCTTTTCCTTTTGAACTCGTAACTAGTAAAATTTGGTTCTGCTCCATGGCGCGACCGATAGATAGAAAATAACGATTTTGCCTAGAGTAATGAGAAGTTTGGTTCTGGCGCCGTTCATGCATGGAGTACGTACAAAAATTATGAAGTTGATCCGAAAGGTAAGGTAATTACTAGTAGTACCATATACTACTGCATGGATTTGACAGAAAGATAAAAGTACATACGGATCCATCAACGACATCCTCACGCCCTAGTGCGCCGGGTCACCAACCGACGTGTGAGGAGCAACGGCGTTGGCGGCGAGCTCAACGTGCTTCTGAACAATGTCGTCCAAGGTTGCCCTGTGGTCCAAGAAGGCCAGCGGCCTATCGTCCTCCTCTTGCATGTAGTAGCCCTGTTCGACATAATTTCCCGTGCGTAGATGCCCGTGCATTGCACGGAACACCAAGATTGGGGGTGGACGGCGCCGGCAGCAGCCATCACGCCAGATTTTTCCACAGCCTTCTAGATGTGGTGGGGAGGAGATCAGGCTGGTTGTGAGAGACAAGGAGTTGTTTGTAAATAGGGAAGAAGTGCGGGCATCTTTTTTGCAAAAATGGAGAAGTTTGGTTTGTATGCGTCAGATCTAGATCTGACGGCTATTGGTGAAAGATGGGAGGCACAACATCATCACCAACTCAAGACCTGTTTGATTCGCAGGATTTTGAAAACGCAGGAATAGGACACGGCAATATTACAAGTTTCAAACTGATATTACAAATGTTACGAGTAATGCTACACCTACGAAGAGGGAATTAGTAAGAAGTTTACGTAAGAACTTTCGTTACTTTAGGTGGATGCAGCATTATCGTACAAACAAAAATCCACCGCCCTGACAAGTCACTAATGGGCAAATAAGTTTTTGAGTCTCTGGCCACTTGATGTTTCAAAAACAAATTCAGCTTCTGTGGAGACTTTGTCATTGAGGCTTAGACGCTTGCGGTGATTAGCACGCCATTCATTGTTGCGCCAGAGAATGCCAAACCTCATTACCTTGAGCACACTTTCCTCCAGAACAAAGAACCTGGCCAATTTAATCTCAGATGTGCTGCCTCGATAGTCGATCAAATCAATTTCTGTAAGATGGAGATCAATGCATTCGATGAGATTGTTATAGTGCAGCACATTTTTCACTTTCTGGTCTTTTTTTATCTACAAAAGAAGAGAACATATTAGAGTAGCTGGCTATATAAGATTGTCGTGTCATCAAGAGGTACCAATATCATTCGCTCATACGATAGGGT
The DNA here is from genome assembly GCA_021437245.1 of Aegilops speltoides. Lineage (NCBI taxonomy): Eukaryota > Viridiplantae > Streptophyta > Magnoliopsida > Poales > Poaceae > Aegilops > Aegilops speltoides. Next base: position 305,672,485 of record CM038142.1, on the reverse strand, counting down.
TGGCTGGCTAGTGATATTTTTCACTCTCTCTCTCTCTCTCTCATTTAACTAGGAGCACGTGAAGAGCTTGGGCGTTTGTTGCCTTCCACTATGTGGCCGATGCCATATTTCACAAAAGTATGCCACATAATACGCATCGATGTCAAATCAAAAGATTTTGGCACCGCTCTCGCGATGTGAGAGAGTTTGCACCGCTGTGCACACAGACCCACATGTATACACAAATCAATCAAACCAACTACACCAGCCTCTCACTCTCCCAAGCAAGTGTTTTTTATTGCCTCAGTCCTCTCTCTCTCCCACGCAGTGTTTTTTCATTGCGTGAGTTAATTTGGCACCGGAGCAAAGTAGGTGATCCAGATTGGGGCCCCAGGTGAGCAATGGAGGGGCATCGATGCCAAATGCATCACAAGTGAATTTGGCATGTGTTTTGGCCTACATAGCCCACTTTTGTACTCCCTCCGTCCCAAAATTCTTGTCTTAAATTTGTCTAAATACGGATGTATCTAGTTACATTTTAGTGTTAGATACATCCTTATCTAAACAAATGTAAGACAAGAATTTTGGGACAGAGGGAGTACTACCTCGTATTTAGTATAAAATTTTGACCATAGATTTACCTAAGAAAATGCCAATGCATGTCACTAAAAATTACACCATTTGAAATTATGTTCAAATACAAATCCAACGATATAGTTCTTAGTGACATGCATTAACATTTTGTTAGTTAAATCTATGGTCAAATTTTGATACTACAAAATTGGAAGAGTAAACCAGGACGAAGGTAGTACTTGCTCTTAGGGTAACCATAGAGTTACTGGAGTAGTCTAAGTTACTTTCCACTTTGACTAGCCTAGGCTACTATAGTAGTACAGCATAAAAATGATGTAGGTGATCACATGAGGAAAAAATACTAAAAACATTTCTTTCGGTGCAGTGCGTAGATGCAGTTTTGAACACTACACTTGTCATCGTAATTTGGGAAAATTACGAAAAAATTGAGCTACGTTGTGATTACCATTTACTAATAGGAAAGAAGTTTCACCTCGATGAGTAGCTTCTCCGTGCATGGAAAGCATGTAAGGAATCCAACAACTTGATCCAGATTGGGGCCGATAGATTTTAGTGCCAAGATCTTCACTATGCGCATGGACGGGGTCAAGCTTGTGGGAATCATTTTCTGGAAGACGGTCGTAAATACATTAAGAAGAAATTTAAAAATGTGAATTTCAAGAAGACGGAGAAGAAGATGAGTGCTGTACGTGAACGATTACGGATCCAATAAAGAGTTCGGAGAATTTGGCAGACGAGTACACCAACACTGTCAATTTCGGCGCATCTATGACCCTGATTTTTGTTGGACCTTCTAGATCCAATACAAGCAATCTCTCAAGGAAAGGCGCATTCTCAATGACCATAACGTGGAACAGCTGGAGTGATCTCTTCCCAGTTGATGTCTTGTTGCGGGGCCAGCAAGACACATAAATCCATCGGAGATTCGTCGAGGCGATGTGGAGGCTAATGAACCCGTGGATCTGCTCTCAAGACGAAGGTACTCGAGCACAGTACAGCTGCGGAGCAGGTGCTCCATAGCCTTCTTCGAGATGACAACATCAAAGAGGTCGAGTTGCTTGAGTTGAGGGAGAAGAAGGGCGGGCGCGACATTAGGCTGGGGAAGATAGCGGGAGATGAAGCTGGCGCGGCGCAGCGTTGGCGTGAGGCAGAGCATGGACGACGGCAGAGAGCGACATCGTCTAGCTTCAAAGTTGAGCTCCTCGAGCTGATCTAGGGCGGGGGGATAAGAACCACTCGTCAAACTTGGGTTGGACCTTCCAGTTGGTACTGAACATGCGGATGTCAAGGCGTCTGGCTGGCCCAGGGTGCGATGAAAGGATCTTGGAGACTGCGGCCAGTTGTTGACGGTGAGGTTCAGGGGGACGCCGTGCCAGAGGGGGTGCCACCGCCGGGAGAGCAGGGCGGTCCGCACGGCAGATTTGGTGGGGAGGAGGCCGCTGATGACGAGCAGCATGTCATCGGGGAGGCTGCTGATGAAGTACAGGCTCGCCGGATGCGGTTTTGGCTCGAGTCGCCTTCGCTTGTTGGCTGCCTTGCCATCCATCTCAACCGGCGGCGACGCCGGTGTACATGTGTGCTGGTGTGTGTTGTGTGCTGGGTGTGCACGAAAAGGCCCTTCAGGCATGTCGCCGCTAGTGGTGAATTGTGCTTGAAAAGGCCCTTCACGCGCAAGAAGTGTGTCCTCAATGCGCCCTCAATTTACTAGCGTGCGGGGTGCTGCCCCGAGTGGTTTCAACTTTGTTTACTTCATCGCATGTCAAATGGGCCTCTAGTTTACTTATTTTCACCCACTACCACATGGGCCAGCACACGAAGATACATAACACGAGCTGACAAGGCAGCATGTGAACTGGTTGACCGGTCAACTAAACAATATACGGAGCTATAAGCTGACACAGTGAGCGTATAATCCGTCGGTATAGAGAGTTCGAGTGAGAGGGGAGGCCCGTGAGAGAGAGAGAGAGCTACTCCCTCCGTTTGATAATCTAGTTCCAACATTTTTTTAAGTCAAACAGTTTATAAAGAAATTACTTATATCTACAATACCAAAGATAAATGATAGTATGAAGTAAGTACATGTTGTGATGAATCTAATGATCGTTCCATATGTAAATGTTTTTCTCCACATATACCTGGTCAAACTTTTCTGAGGTTTGACTTTCAAAAACATCCATATGCTTATGGACGTGACAGAGTCCCTAACTAGAGAGAGAGAGAGATAGAAAGTGTGAGTGAAAAAAGTGTGTGTGCGTGTGTGAAAGAGACATGGACAACACATGATAAAAGTAGAGAAAAAGCACGCGTGTCTTATGCAAACATATCACACATGCATCTTTGACAACGGAGGCAAGGTGAGGAGATAGTGTGTGGTTGTTTAGAACCGAGAGAGCAAAACCCCTAGCACGTGGCCAAGAGATCTGACAAACAAGGGAGAGAGGTCGAGAGAGACGTACAGAGAAAATGTAGACATGGGGAGGAGAGAGTGTATGTTTTTCATAGAGAGATCCCCTGGAGATCGTGATGGGACTACATGGGTGGGAGATCGAGTGACAAGGTGTGTGCGTGATAGAAGATGCCCCGAGAGATATCGAGATAGACGTATGGATGGAAGGAGACAATACGTGTGTTTCTGATGGCTAGTAAGAGATAATCATACTTAGGAGGGGGGAGTGCTTGCGCCTATGATGGAGTGAGGGATTATGGTACTTAGGGGGGTGCGTGTCACATGGAGAGATAACAAGGGCGGAGAGTGTTGGATGGGTCTATATGTATAGCGCGAGCGAGACATGTGTATGTGTGAACTAGGGAGATATAAGGTCAGTTTGGCTTGCGCCCCGAGCATCTTTTGCCCGGCCAGGGTTGTGGCTGGATTTCATGCACGCTTGTTTGGTTGCTACCTGTGAAAAAGAAAAGCCCGCTGGCCTGGATTCCTTGCACTTTAATTAGCCTAGCCGACTCCGCACATCGCAGTAGTCCGCCCAGCGATCGATTTGAACGCTGGCCGTGCCTCTTCGTGGCGGCCACGAGGCTAACAAAGAACTGGATGGATATTAGCATTAAATAATTGCTGCATGGATTGATTGATGGGGCGTTGATGCTTTGCTCGCCTGCATGAACCAAACGCTTGAAGACTACACAAGCCCGGCCAGCGAAATATTTTACATCTCACATCCACACCAGAAAGATCGCTATCAAGGCATGAGGGTCAGTCACGAACCAAACTGACCAAGAAAGTTTGAGAGAGATTGAGGAGCCCCGATAAGGCTGAGTGGTGCGTCGAGATAGCTGAGAGGGGAAAGAGATATTCCATCCGCCGATAATGCAAAGGTATGTAAATTTTTAGAAGTCAAACTTTGTAAACTTTGATCATGTTTACGCAAATGTTATTTATATCTACAATACCAAAGATACATCATACAAAACTACATCTCATGGTGAATCTAATGGTATATGTTTGCCGTTCTAGATGTAATTGTTTTTCTCCACATACATGGTCAAACTTTGTGATGTTTGACTTTTCAATGAATCTCTATGCTATGGACCGAGGAGAGTGCCTAAGTCGAGACAGATCAAGTGTGTGTAAAGGAGAAGGAGTAAGTGTGCAGAAAGAGTATGTGTGTGAAAGAGAAAGTGACAACAAACGATAAATTAGAGAGAGTGTGTGTTTTTTTGTTTCTTATGCGAACATATCACGCATGCATCTCCGAGATAGAAAAGCGAGGCGAGGAGATACACGAAGATAGCTAGTGTGTGATTGTTTGCAACGGAGATAGACACCCCTGTAGCACATGTCCAATAGAGGTCTGGCCAACAAGGAACAAAGGTCGAGAGGGACACATGGAGGACATGGACGCATGGGGAGGGAGAGAGGGTGTGTTTGTGATAGAGAGATCCCTCGAGATCGTGAGGGACTATATGGGTGGGATATCGAGGAGGTGCGTCTTGCGATAGAAAGATGCCCCTAGAGAAATCGAGATAGACCACGCACATGTTTGTGATGGAGACTAAGATTAGCTAGTCATATACATATAGGGGGGATTGCGTGTGCCTACAATTGAGTGAGAGACCATCATACTTGGCTAGCTAGGCATGAGATTGTGTGTGTGTGCATGTGAGATGGAGAGAGAACGAGGGAGAGAGATAGAGTTTTAGATGGGCCTATCAAGTGCGAGTGAGATATGCATGTTTATATGTGACCCAGGTGGATGGAGAGTTTGAGAGAGGGGGGAAGAGCTCCGAGACGACAGGGTGGTGCGTGAGAGAGTTACGGGCAACAAGCCGAGGAATTTTTGTGCGTACGATGAGTGCACCCAATATATCTAGCTTGGACTAGCTAGAGTATCATACATAGTATGCGAGAGAGACCTATAGATGGTGTATATATGCATGCGAACTAGAAAGACCCCCTCCCCACACACACACAAAGAGAGAGAGATGGAGAGAAAGGGAGAGGGACCAACAAGGTTTTTGTGTCAGATGCGTGCGACAGAATTGAAGATTGTCGGAGAGAGAGAGAGAGAGAGAGAGAGAGAGAGAGAGGAGTCCGGGAGAGGGGAGGTCGCGTTTATTGCATCAAAGACTGATATAAACAATGTTTCAATATAAACTTGCATTCAAATATTTAAATTGGAGAACATGTTGTCTGCCATCCACACATGAACGGATATATGCGTATATCAAACAAGTTCATTAATTTGACTTTCAACATGTTCATGGAGTACTATAATACTGTACAACGTGCTACTCGATTAAGGTGTTCAATTTTGGATTTAGTTCACTATTTTGACCTAGGGAATGAGCTACTTCATTGAATCGAGATATTTCATTTCGGGTTTGATTCGCGTTTTTGAGTGGGTCAACTATTTGTCATATAGTAAATCGCTAGCAACGAGCATATAAAAACACATTACTCCCGAGCATCATCTCTCCATCTAAAAAAGAAGTGGCAAGCTAATATTTCAAAATTTGATTCGAATCGACTTGGTAAGGTAGACGTGGATGCTCATTCTCCCAAAATTTGAACGAACTGTTAAACATCCTCTGCTCGGTGGAATTCGCCCGAGCAAATAAATGGGAGACGTGAAATTACCGTCCTATGTGGGACACGCATCAATTGGCCTGTTGTACATCGAGGGTAGGTTCGTAACTTCATCCAAGCGCGCCTTCTCCTCGGCCGAAATGACATGTGCCGAATAATTCATAAACCATGGTCGGCAAAACACGCTCTCCTCACCCAAATAGCTCGCGCCACTATTTCAAAACACGCCTCCTCGCCTCAAATCGCCGCGCCCATTATAGTTCAAAACACGCCCTCCTCGCCTGAAATCGCTCCCGCCCACTATTTTGGGAGAGGCAAAGTTACTCTACTATCCCCGACCCTCAGTACGCACACCCAAGCCGAGAAGCCTAAAGGCAGGGGTAGAACTATAACTCCCCCTCACATTTCAGACAAATGCGTCCATAAGACATGGTTCCACTCCCCTCCCAATCCCCCACCCCATTCATACCTCGTGGGCGCCAAATCACCTTCTCTCCGGGAAGCTCCTGTGACGCCCGGATAATTAAGCTAGTAATTTCCTACTGATGATGCCACATCATCATGATTACTGTTGCTAAACTCGCGTTGGTTCGAATCCGGTCCAAATTCAAATTCAAAATAAAGTCAAACAAATAAAGTTTTCAAATGTCAAAACAAAAATGTTTGTTGGGTTGCAAATATTCACTAGGTAATTATCATGTGGCAACCAACACCATTTGGCTCTCCCTTTTATCCCTAGGAAAATATAAAGTGGCCCAGAAGCATATTAGTTGACCTATTCAATTTCTAAAAATGCTTGAACAATCCAGATCAGGGAGGAGGGCGAGGGGGAGGGCGAGGGCGAGGGGGAGGGCGAGGGGGATTGGCCCCGTACGCAACCTTCGTCGCTGCCTTCGTCGATTCCCGGCCATCGTGCTCATCCCCAATGTCGTCGCCGTCCTCAACCGCCTCCCCGTTCCCCCTCACCCGCGGCCCTCCTCCTCTCCGGCGGCCACCCGCCTGGGCCGCCACTCACCGTGGCTATGGCTCGCTGCCTCGGCTGGCGAGGCCTCGCCTCGTCTGCGGCCGACTCTGTGGGCTCACCTAACTTAACCCCACTGGTTGACCTTGTGCCACTGCCAGCGGGCCCCACACCCACTTTTTTCTGTAAAAAAAGTTGTTTAAAAATATATATTTAGTAATAATTAATTAATTAGTTAGTTAATTGTTAATTAAGTTAATTAATTAGATTTAACTAAATTAATTGCTAGTTAATCTGTATTTACTTAAAACAGTCACGACAGGGGCCACTTGCCGACGACCAAACGCCGATCGGTCAACTGGGACCCCCTGGCCCACCTGTCATCCTCTGGTACCATTCTGTGTACGCAGAGCTGGGTACCCGTAGCATTTTAGTTTTTATTTTTGAATTAAAATTAATTTCAGAATAATAATAAATTCATATAAATTAAACCGTAGCTCGGATGAAAAAGTTTTCTACATGAAAGTTGCTCAGAACGACGAGGCGAATCCGAACACGTGATCCATTCGTCTGCCACACGTCCCTAGCATAGAGACCTACAACCTTTCCCCTCCGGTTCATCTGTCTGACAGACGTCCGGAACCGAGAAAATTTTCCCGAATGTTGTCCCCCTTTATCGGTATCGTGTAACCCTGCATTAGAACACCTCTAGCATTGCTTATTGTCATGTTATGCATATGTTTGCGTCTATTTACTGTTTCTTTCCCCTCTTCTCTCCGGTAGACCCTGAGACCGTTGTTGATGCCACTGTGATCGACTATGTCACCGACGACCCTCCTTGTCTGAGCAACCAAGCAAGCCCCCCCTTTGATCATCCCGATATTGCCCATTCCATTCTGTCATGCTTGCATTAGATTTTGCTATTGTTATTGTTTGCTCCTATTCTGATGCATAGCCTGCTTTTGTAACCTGCTCATTGTACCTTCCCTGCTTATCCTAAATTGCTTAGTATAGGTTGGTTAGTGATCCATCAGTGACCCCCAGTTCTTGTCCTTGTTGCCCCTGCTTCATCATCGACGACTCGATCAGTGTGATCGACGACCAGAGCCCGACACCTCACATCACATCACGCCCCTTTTGTTGCTCGACTCTGTAGAGCTACTATCGAGTGCCGAGGGTGATCCCTCATAACGCACTCCTGATGATAATTCTATAGTGCAGCTATTCGGTCGTGGTAATCAAGGGTGATCTCCTCTTTCACCATTCCCGATACAGCTCTGTCATTCAACACCTCAAGTGTGAACCTCGAGGGTGGTCTCTCTTACGTTCACCTTGATGATTAAATTGAGTGGAATCCTCCGTGGGTGATTCCTCGGGTTTTCCCCTTGATGTTTGGACACACGGTTACCTTGACTTTACTTGAGACCATTGTTGAAGTCAGGTCGGCCCTAAGGTGTACCCGCGAGTTGATGTGAAAGTCGGGTTGGCCCGTAGAGCACCCGCGAGTTTTCCACGTGGCACGGCCGGGTAGTCCGGGCCCTTGCCGTAGGTCCATGAGACAGGGCGACGGGGTTACCTTATCGTGAGTCTCTGCTCGTTTCTGTGAGCCCCCAATGCACTAACAGGTTTGGGTATTTGTTCTGACTTGGCCTCTGGCCTTTACGCACCAACCACCACACGAGAATAGATATGGGCCTCGATGTTGCAGTATCAGCCGAAGCTTTGTCAGACGTCCTGTTTAGCAGAGCGGCACACTCGGATCGTGCTGGCCATCTGAGGCGGTGCTGGTATTCACCCTGCACGCAACGACCCAGAGTGTTGCGGGCGATGGGCCCAAGACCCCGGAGCACTTAGGATGTAGACCGGCGGGGACCTCTCTGCTGAGCCTAGGTAGGGCTGGGACGTGTTGATCTTCCAAGGCCGGGCATTGACACCAGAAAGGTGTGTCCGGCCAGAGTGATCGGCGTGTTGGGTAACGTGGTGCAACCTTGCAGGGAAGATATATATTCGAATACCGTGTCCGCGGTAATGGACGGTCAGACTTATATCCTGATCTTATATAACTAGAAATGGATACTTGAGATATGTGAACTCGTAGGGAGTCGATTAAGGGTCTCTGGGCGTTGATGCTACAACATGTTTGTTAAATATTAAAATGCTACTCTTTACTCTTCTACATGCTGCAAGATGCTTGGAGATGCTTGATGATGCTAGTCTTCGATAGGCTAGGCCTTCCCCTCTATTCTGGCATTCTGCAGTTCAGTCCACAGATACAAACCTTCCATTTGATAGCAGTGCATACTTAGTATAGATCTGATGCTTGCGAGTACTTTGGATTAGTACTCACGGTTGCTTTGCTACCTCTTTTCCCCCTTCTTCCTTCTTTCCGGTTGATGCAACCAGATGGTGGACCCCTAGAGCCAGATGCCACCGCCGATGGATGCTGCTACGTGAAGACCGCCGACGACCAGGAGTAGTTAGGAGGTCCCGGGAAGGAGGCCTTGCCTCTTCGATCATGTTGCTTTTGTGCTAGCCTTCTTAAGGCATCCTTGTTTAACTTATGTCTGTACTCAGATATTGCTGCTTCCACTGAGTCGTATATCGAGCTATGTATTCGAGCCCTCAAGTCCCCTGGCTTGTAATATAAAGCTTGTATTATTTTGATTTGTGTCTAGAGTTGTGTTGTGATATCTTCCGTGAGTCCCTAATCTTGATCGTACACATTTGCGTGTATGATTAGTGTACGATTGAATCGGGGGCGTCACAGCTCCCCTCTCTCGAGCCGCGAAACCTCACCCCTCCTCCATGGCGCCCCTTGAGGGAGTCCTGGATTAGGGGGTATCCGGACAGCCGGACTACATACTTTGGCCGGACTATTGGACTATGAAGATACAAGACTCAAGACTTCATCCCGTGTCCGGATGGGACTCTCCTTTGCGTGGAAGACAAGCTTGGCGATTCGGATGTTAGATCTCCTTCTTTGTAACCGACTTTGTGTAACCCTAGCCCCCTCCGGTGTCTATATAAACCAGAGGGTTTAGTCCGTAGGACAACAACAATCAGAATCATAGGCTAGCTCCTAGGGTTTAGCCTCTACGATCTCGTGGTAGATCAACTCTTGTAATACTCATATCATCAAGATCAATCAAGTAGGAAGTAGGGTATTACCTCCATCGAGAGGGCCCGAACCTGGGTAAAACATCGTGTCCCCTGCCTCCTGTTACCATTAGCCTTAGACGCATAGTTCGGGACCCCCTACCCGAGATCCGCCTGTTTTGACACTGACATTGGTGCTTTCATTGAGAGTTCCTCTGTGTCATTGCAGCAAGGCTCAATGGCTCCTTCAATCATCAACAACAACGTGGTCCATGGTGAGACTTTTCTCCCCAGACAGATCTTTGTGTTCGGCGGCTTCGCACTACGGGCCAATTCACTTGGCCATCTGGAGCAGATAGACAGCTACGCCCCTGGCCATCAGGTCAGGTTCGGAAACTTGAACTACACGGCCGATATCCATGGAGACTTGATCTTCGACGGATTCGGGCCTACGCCAGGAGCACCGAACAGTCACGACGAGCACGGCTTAGGTCTGTTGTCTGACAATATTCGGGATATCGCACCTGCAGTAGCTCCGGACCTAAATCCGGGGCAGATCGCGTCATTCGAGGAAGGGTGGATGGACCCCGCCCTGGAGGCCGCATACTCATCGACGGTAGAGCCGAACACAGACTCCACCTCCAAGGAAATCTCTGTCACCGGACCCCCGGACTTGCGTCCGGCTGTAGGTTCCGGACCGCACGCACCCGGGCCCATCAAATCCGATTGGGCTCCGGTAATGGAGTTCATCGCTGCGGATATCTTTCAGCACTCGCCCTTCGGCGACATGCTAAATTCATTATGGTCTCTCTCTTTGTCAGGAGAGTCTTGGCCGAACTATGTCCGACTCGAGTGGGAAGCAGGCGACGAGGAAATTCGTTACCCACCCACCACCCACTTCATTGCCACTGTCTGTGATTTGACTGACGTACTTGACTTCGACTCCGAAGACATCGACAGTATGGATGACGATGTAGGAGAAGAACAGGAACCACCGCCCACGGGGCGCTGGACAACCACCTCCTCGTATGATATATATATGGTGGACACTCCCAAAGAAACCAATGGCGATGAGGCAATAGAGGATAACCCCTTAAGGAAGAAATCAAAGCATGGGTGTTATCGGCGCCACTCTAAGCCACGCCACAGCAATACCGGCACAGGAGACGAAAACAATCCGGATGGTGCCGATGATGAATACAATCCCGATCAGCCTGCCTTCGAGCAGGCCGGACAGGAAGACGGGTAGGTTAGCCCAGATGAACAGGCGACGGACGGATACTTGGAGGAGGACAACTACATGCCCCCCTCCGAAGACGAGGTGAGCCTCGGCGATGATGAACTCGGCGTGCCTGAGGATCCCATAGAGTAGGAGCGCTTCAAGCGCCGGCTTATGGCCACTGCAAGAAGCCTGAAAAAGAAGTAGCAGCAGCTCCAAGCTGATCAAGATCTGCTCACAGACAGATGGACTGAGGTCCTAGCAGCCGAGGAATATGGACTCGAGCGCCACACCAAAGGTTACCCAAAGCACAAGTTGCTCGAGGAGGAGGCCCTAAAGCCCACACTACCAACACAGGACGAGGCTGACCGGCCACCTCGTGGCCGGGATAAAACGGCGTATCAGCCCGAATACCAGCCCGCACCCCCACGCCAATATACTACGGTCCGGGGCAATAGGAAGGACCTGCGAGACATACTGGAAAACAAGGTAGGATAGCCAAGATCGATCTACGGATCACGGGGGCGCGCCCCAACACGTGACGATGATCGTCATGCCGGATACACTATCAACAAGTCCGGCCGGGCCGAACATAGCCGACCAGACTTATTCGAACTGCATAGCAACATAGCCCGGCATAGAGGCGCCGCACACCCCCTCTGCTTCACTGATGAAGTAATGGATCACGAATTCCCAGAAGGGTTTAAACCCGTAAACATCGAATCATACGATGGCACAACAGACCCCGCGGTATGGATCGAAGATTTCCTTCTCCACATTCACATGGCCCGCGGTGACGATCTACATGCCATCAAGTATCTCCCCCTTAAACTCAAAGGACCGGCCCGAAACTGGCTAAATAGCCTGCCGGCAAATTCCATCGGCAGTTGGGAAAACCTGGAGGACACGTTCCTCGACAACTTCCAAGGCACTTACGTGCGACCACCGGATGCTGACGACTTGAGTCACATTACCCAACAGCCCGGAGAGTCAGCCAGGAAATTCTGGACTCGGTTCCTAACTAAAAGAACCAAATTGTCGACTGTCCGGACGCCGAAGCCTTGGCGGCCTTTGAGCATAATATCTATGACGAGTGGCTCGCCTGACACCTCGGCCAAGAAAAACCGAAGTCCATGGCGGCCCTCACGACACTCATGACCCGCTTCTGCGTGGGCAAGGATAGCTGGTAGGCTCGCAGTAGCACCACGCCAAGAAACTTCGGCACTTCAGATGTCTGCAATAGTAACGGCAAGCCACGGCGCAACAGACACAAGCGTCGGAACAATGGCGACAACACCGAAGACACGGCAGTCAACGCCGGATTCAGTGGCTCAAAATCCGGTCAACGGGAAAAGCCGTTCAAAAGAAACAACCAGGGATCGTCCAGTCTGGACCGCATACTTGATCGCTCGTGCCAAATTCACGGAACCCCTGATAAGCCAGCCAACCACAATAACAGAGATTGCTGGGTGTTCAAACAGGCCGTCAAGATAAATGCCAAAAACAAGGACAAGGGGCTGCACAGCGACGATGACGAGGAGCCCCGGCGTCCGAACATGGGGGGACAGAAGAAATTTCCTCCCCAGGTGAAAACGTTAAACATGATCTATGCCACCCACATTACCAAACGAGAATGAAAGTGAGCACTAAGGGACGTCTATGCAATGGAGCCAGTCGCCCCAAAGTTCAACCCATGGTCAGCCTGTCCGATCACTTTTGATCGTAGGGACCACCCTACCAGCATCCGTCACAGCGGTTCAGCCGCATTGGTCCTTGACTCAACCATCGACGGATTCCACCTCACACGAGTCCTTATGGACGGTGGTAGTAGCCTGAACCTGCTTTATCAGGACATAGTGCGCAAAATGGGAATCGATCCTTCAAGGATCAAACCCACCAAAACCACCCTTAAAGGTGTAATTCCAGGAGTAGAGGCCCGTTGTATGGGCTCCATAACACTGGAAGTGGTCTTCGGATCCCTGGATAACTTCCGAAGCGAGGAGTTAATCTTTGATATCGTCCCTTTCCGCAGTGGCTATCATGCACTACTTGGACGAACCGCATTTGCTCGATTCAATGCGGTACCACACTATGCATACCTCAAGCTCAAGATGCCAGGACCTCGCGGCTTTATAACAGTCAATGGAAACAGACCACTCTCACCTACAGAAGAGCACACTGCGGCCCTCACGGCAGAAGTACAAAGCAGCCTTCTCCCGTAGACCGCCAATTCAGCGACAACAACCCCGAACACCGTCAAGCGAGTCCGGAGTACTCTGCAACAGGTTCGCTAGGCACACCAAGAGCGTGACTAGCAGTCCGGCCTCCGCCCTAGCCCCTTTCAGGCAGCATTTGTGCCGTGCGTACACAATTACGCACTCAAAATACCATGAGCATAGGCGGAGGCGCAACGGTGATGCGGTCCACAGTGCGGTTCAACCGCCACAAGACCCACATACTTTAATAACCTTCTTTCTCTTTCAGGACCCTACTTTCGGGCAGCCTTTCAGAGAACCGGATCATCGGACTTATCACATGAGGGAAAACCAAGGAGGCAAAAGGCTCTGCGCACAAAGGGAATACCCAGGTGGTATCTGTCAATGATCATTAGACCTGTTTTACATACCCGCATGCAGCCCACCCTCGGATAGGACATGTCAAATAGTCCTATTTGCTTCTGCTTAACGCATTAATTGTACACATACGCTTGGACGTATTATTTAACAATAGGTAATAATATATAGCGTCAGCTTATTATTCCTATCTTCACATTTTCCCTAAAAATGTTTATTTAATATTGAATCCATACACTTTGGTACGTTCAGTTTGCCAGGGGCTTCTTATGGTGCCCCATAATACGGCAAGATAAGTCCGGACACTTTCGACAGTGCGGCACCTCGAACTTATAGCATTATATGCATCAGCTCTGAATCATCTCTTGGGACAATAGTTGGGTTTGCCCGGCTCCCTTGTTTTGGTACCTTACGTTCCGTTATATCGGCTAAGGTAGCGTAGGGAGAACTACTGCGATTGTGTCCCGGTTCTTTCAGACGAGCACCTCAGTAGAGAAAGCCGAAAACTGATTGTCATGATGCGGCGAGAGCTGGTCGCTGTTCGAGAGGTCTTAAATCCTTAAAGAGTTTTTCCGCTTCAGGAGAGGAATCGGTCTTGTCCGATTTAGGCATGTATAGCGCCCCAATTCGGCTTTCCGAATTCTAGGGGCTTCGCCAAAATTTAAAATTGTAGACTTCTGTGGCTAAGTGAGAGTTATAAAGCCGATAGTCCGATTGCCTTGTTCGCTGCGCCAAACACCCCCTTAAAGGACCAAAAATTTGGATAAAGAGTGTTTGGGTTTTCCACCAACACCCCAGTACTAGTTACGTGGGGGCGGAAGCCGACGACTGGCCTACTTTCAGAATTTTATAAACAGTCGCACAGAAGGTAATATTTTAAATCAACAAAGCGCCAAGTAGCGCAAACAAATTCATTTTCATATTACAAAGACGACATGAGTACATTCACTCAAAGATTATGTCCTTGGTACATTCATCGGCCATGAGACGAGCGCCTTTCATAACGCCATCATAATAGTTCTCGGGGTAGCGATGCGCCTTGCCCTCCGGTGGTCCATCCTTCACTAGCTTCTCTGCATCCAGCTTGGCCCAATGCATCTTCGCACGGGCAAAGGCCCGGCGGGCACCCTCAATACAAATGGATTACTTGATAACTTCAAGCCGCGGGCAGACATTTACCGTCCGCTTTATAAGGCCGAAGTAGCTGTCGGGCAAGGGCTCACCAGGCCACATCCAGACTATGAAGTCCTTCATGGCCACTTCGGCTACCCTGTAGAGTTCAACCAATTGCTTCAGTTGGTCACTCAGAGGCATTGGGTGTTCGGCTCCAGTATACTGGGACCAGAACAGCTTCTCCATCGAGCTCCCCTCTTCGGCACGATAGAACTCCGTGGCATCCGATATGTTGCATGGCAGATCTGCGAATGCCATTGGAGAGCTCCGAATTCGGGTAAGTAAAAGAAATGTCTCGTCCACATGCTTGCTTTGCATAATGAATGCCTTACCCGCCGCTATCTTCTTGGCCGCCTAGATTTCCTGTAGGACTTTTGGGCTTCGTGAAAGTGCAACTAATCCCCGGGTGGTTTTGGTAATTAATAACAACATATATATCATTGAACTAATAGTTACTTGAGAATCATTTTAGAAAGTTCAATGATATGGGTATGGCAAGGATCAAGAAGTGGACCCTCAAAATGCTAAGGCAAGCATTGGCAAAAGCTCAAGACTCCATTTTTGGTTTAGTGATCCAAGATCACATTGAGTCCATAGGAAAGCCAATACTATTAAAAGGGATGAGGTTATGATGATGATCTGTTTGCTCAAAGTACTTAGTGATACATCTCCTATACTATCAAGAACTCTCACCGCCATATACACTCATAAGTAATCTCGGTCCCACCGATATTCCAAACTCACCACACCGAGATGAACCACCTCAGCCTCAAAGCCAAACCCTAGAAAACTCGGATTTTCCGATTCAACTCGGTCTCACCGAAACTTGAGTTGCCAAGCTTCAGAATCCTTCATCATCAAATCGGTGTCACCAAGATGATGAAGTCGGTCCCACCGAGATTGGCAAGCTCTTGTCTTTGCATGAATCGGACTAACCGAGATTGTATTTTCGGTCCCACCGAAAATCCCAACGTTCACATGATTTGAACTTTCGGTCTCACCGAGTTGTCAACTTCGGTCCCACCGAGATTGCTCAAATGTGTGTAACAGTTGGATTTTGTGTGGAGGCTATAAATACCCCTCCACCCCCTCTTCATTCGTGGAGAGAGCCATCAGAAAGAACTACCACTCCTACCTTACATTTCTGAGAAGAGAACTGCCTACCCTTGTGTTGAGATCAAGTTGCTTCACTCCAACCATATGAAGCTTGATCTCTAGCCTTTCCAAGTTGCTTTCCACTCAATCCTTTCTTCCACCACAGCCAAATCAGTGAGGAGAGTTGAGTGTTGGTGAGATTATCATTTGAAGCACAAGAGCAAGGAGTTCATCATCATCAACACCATCTATTACCTTTTGGAGGGTAGTGCCTCCTAGATTGGTTAGGTGTCGCTTGGGAGCCTCCGTCGAGATGTGGAGTTGAACCAAGAAGTTTGTAAGGGCAAGGAGATCGCCTACTTCGTGAAGATCTACCCCGAGTAAGGCTAGCCCTCCGTGGGCGTAGGCCATGATGGCATAGACAAGGTTGCTTCTTCGTGGACCCTTCGTGGGTGGAGCCCTCCGTGGACTCTCGCAGCCGTTACCCTCCGTGGGTTGAAGTCTCCATCAACGTGGAAGTACGATAGCACCTCCTATCGGAACCACGAGAAAAATCACCGCGTCTTCAAAATTGCGTTTGCTCTTCTCCACCTCTCTTTACTACATGTGCAATTTACTTTCCGCTGCCTATACTCTAGAATTGCATGTGTAGGGTGATGCTTGACTTGATCATAATTGTGAATCTGCCAAAAACTGTTCTTTGTCAAAAGGCATAATTTTTATATTGTCAAGTAGTCTAATCACCCCCCCCTCTAGAAATACTTTCGATCCTACAAGTGGTATCAGAGCTTTGGTCTCCATTGTATTGGTCTCCATTGCATTGGACTCCATAAGCTTGGTTTCACAACCTAGGAGAGTATGGCGTCTAGTGAGGGTAATTTTCGTAGAGGTCCTTACTTTGATGGTACAAACTTTGCTAGTTGGAAGCATAAAATGAAAATGCATATTCTTGGCCATAACCCAGCCGCATGGGGCATTATTTGTGTTGGTATGCAAGGTGAATTCTTCGAGGAAGGAAAAGTTCCGGATCGCACAAGCTACAACGGAAGAATTGCGGATGTTGCAAAACAATGCTCAAGCTTGTGACATTCTATTCAATGCCTTGTGTCCCGAGGAGTTCAACAAAATCAGCCGTCTTGAGAATGCAAAAGAGATTTGGGATACTTTGGTTGAAATGCACGAAGGTACCGAGTCCGTGAAGGAATCAAAGCTAGATGTTCTTCAAGGTCAACTTGATAAGTTCAAGATGAAGGAAGGTGAAGGAGTCGCTGAAATGTACTCTAGGCTTGCTCTCATCACAAATGAGATTGCCGGCTTAGGAAGCAAAGAAATGACCGACCGATTCATCATCAAGAAGATTCTCAGAGCTTTGGATGGAAAGTATGACACCGTGTGCACTTTGATCCAAATGATGCCAAACTACAAGAATCTCAAGCCAACCGAAGTCATTGGACGAATTGTTGCCCATGAGATGACACTTAAGGATAAGGAAGAGCTTCACAACAAGTCAAGTGGTGCTTACAAAGCTACAAGTGATGTTCCCACAACCTCAAGTGACAAGTTAGTTTCCAATGAAGAGATAAGCCTAATGGTGAAGAACTTCAACAAATTCTACAAGAGTAGAAGCAAAGAGAGAAGCTCAAAGTCTAGATCATATGATGAAAAGAGATCTTCTAGTCGTGATCGAATCTGCTACAATTGTGGAAGACCGGACACTACTCAAATGAGTGTTCGGCTCCCCACAAGAGAAGAGAAGAATCTCCAAGAAGAAGAAGCTCAAGAGATGAGTCACCTCGGAAGAGAGAAGGAGTAGAGATGATCGTTATGAACGAAGACCCTCTCGGAGAAGCAAGGATTCGGAGAGGAAAGACAAGTCATCAAGGAGCTACACAAGAAGAAAACATCAAGCTCATGTAGGTGAATGGGTCTCCGGCTCCGACTCGACAATCAATCCGAAAGAAGCTATCACTCCAACTCCGACTACAGCCAAGATGAAGGTGTTGCGGTCTTGCTCTCGTATCCTCCAACTCCAACTCCTATGACTTATTTGATTCACCAAATGAGGGAATTGGAAGATGCTTCATGGCTAAAGGCCCCAAGGTATCACACCCTGAATTCATTGACTTTGATAGTGATGAGGATGACTTGCTTGGTGAAGATGAGCTCTTACATGATAAATCTAATGAACCTAGTAACGATGAACATGCTAGTAGTCTTTATAGTCAAGAAGAGTCGAATGACAATGCTATGAAGGAGATTGAGCGTCTAACTAAAGAACTAAACACTCTTAAGTTAGCTCATGAAACAACTCAAGAAGATCATAGAGAGCTTCTAAGATCTCATGAGAAGCTACGCTTCGAGAAGCTCACTCTAGAGCAAGAACATGAGTTTCTAAAAGCAATCAATGACGATCTTTGAAAGAAGAGTTCTTCATATCTTGCCAAACGACTTCTCTTGTCTAATTTCTTGCCACCCATTAAAACTAAGCATGACAAGCATAAGAAAAATTCTTTCTCTAGTAGTAACAATAACCATGCTAAATCCAATATTGTTGATTCTAGTAGTTCTCTTGATTCCACTAACAATGTTTCAAGCCAAGTTACACTTGAGCAAGAAAATAGTTTATTGAAAGGGATTATAGAGAAAGGTGTCTACAAGAGCCTTGTCGGAAGCAAGAACTTTGAGGAAATTGTTCGCAAGCAAGGAAGGCACCGGAAGAATCAAGGAATTGGTTTTGAGCGAAAGTTCAACGCCGAGGGTGTTGAATGGGAAGAAGGTCAATATCCTACTCCACAGTTTATTCCTCAAAAGGAGAAGTATGATCCTACTTCTTCCAATGTGGAACAAGCTCAAGATGACCTTCCACCACAAGACCACAAGCTAAAAGGCAAGGACAAGCTTCAAGAGGAGATTGATGCATTTGTTGAAGCACCTCAAGCCATGGTCAAGTGGGTTCCCAAGGAAACATCAAGTTCTACTTCGTCAAGCTCAACTACAACCCCAAGGATTCCCATCAAGATGATGTGGATCCCGAAGAAGAAGAACTAGAGAGTTCTTGAGGGTGACTCCGCCAACATACTTCACTCACATTCATTTTGGCAAAAACTTGTGCAATCAACTTCCACATCGTGCACTAGTTCATGGAGTCACAAACCCTCTTGTTGGTAAGTCAAGGGACAAGGTAATCATTGCTTTCATGGACATCATCTATTGTGAACTTCAATCTATGTCCATGGATATCCTTGTTTGTTCCTTGTGGGACTAACCCATGTAGGTATTGAAAGTGCCCAATCCAAAGGATTGCTCCCAACTCTTGATGACCTTCATCAACATTGAGCATCCACATCTTCAACATCTACATGAAGTCTTCTACGACAACCCAAGGTTAGTTTGACCCTTTAAAAGGGGTTCTCACATCTAGGGGGAGCTTTGCTCTAAAAATTGAGCTAAAG
The DNA here is from genome assembly GCA_021437245.1 of Aegilops speltoides. Taxonomy (NCBI): domain Eukaryota; kingdom Viridiplantae; phylum Streptophyta; class Magnoliopsida; order Poales; family Poaceae; genus Aegilops; species Aegilops speltoides. Next base: position 305,653,302 of record CM038142.1, on the reverse strand, counting down.
CATCTTCAAATGATGTGAACACATCAATGCTTTATGTAAAAGTGGTAACCCCACTTGTGCTTAAACGATGAGTATGACCTATGATCAAATGTCCTCATTTGGCTCCTAAGTCAATATACTCATATAAAGATGACCTAGTCATCGACAAATTGTGTGATAGTGGCTAGAGTTTTGATTGTGCATGTTTGACACATATTTCATTTGCTATCTTATTGTGTGAGCATGTTGGATGCATGATTTTATCCATTCAAGGACATCCATTTGTTGTTTTGGTCGTTTTGATTTTTCTGACCAAATGGATGGACAAGAATGCCTAAGTACCTCCCTTAGCTATCTATGCTTTCTTGTCTCAAATTCTATTCATGCTTACATCACAAATTTTGAACAAGTCATTTTCGGACCCTCCGAGTGAGGAGCACTCGGAGCCACCGATCCGTCAAGGGCTAACTTCCAAAACCTTCTATTTGATTTCGGTCAGACCAACTCACTCAAACTCGGTCGAACCGAAAGCATTTAGACTGATCTAGGTTTTCACCTCGGTGAAACCGAGTTGTGATTTTCGGCGTGACCAAAGTGCATAACTGCCCAGCAGTTATCCATCTCGGTGCCACCGAGTTTTACAACTCGGTCCCACCGACAGCATAGGGGTATATATACTCCGAGGGCCGCACGCGTTGATTTCTCCTTCAAACGCTTCGCCCCACACCCTTCTTGCCGCCGCCTGGTCTCCGGATCGTCGCCGTTGCCGCCAGGCGCCCTCGCCGCAGTCTCCGTCGCCGTCAACGGACATCTTCTCCGCGCCGTTGCCGCCGAGAAAACTCCACCAAGTTAGGGTGAGTTTTGATCCCACTCGTGCTCCCATCTCCGATTCAATGCACGTTTGGTTTGCCTAGAATCTTGCCATGATTGAAATCTTCCTGTACACCAGATTAGTTCGTTTGGACTAGATTCGAGTAAAAGTTTTAGGGTTAGGTTTCCGCCGAACACATCTCGGTGAGACCGATTATACATTTTCGGTATGACCGATTTGGCCTATGGCCATTGCACTACACCCTTCGGTCCAACCGAGTTGTGCAAATCGGTGTGACCGAAATGAGGATTCTGTGAAACCCTAGTGTTTTCGGCAGGACCGAAACCCACTTCGGTCCAACCGAAAGTGGTGTGAAAGCTTCTGTTTAAACACTTCGGATTCACCGAATTTTAAACTCGGTCGACCAAATGTCTTCTGTGAAAACCTAATACTAAAATTTGAACTCATTTTTTGCAAAATCTTCGCATTTGTGATGACTCTTCTTCTCTGCCTACACCTTATCTATTCACAGGTTGTCGGCCATGTCGATGCCAGTGTGATGTTAGAACAGTCGAGACACCCATTGCAGATATTCCAGAGGCGGGCACTAGTCCCGATCCCAAAGAGCTCATCGATGATGGTGAGAGGAGTACACCAAGTGGCTTACCTCCTGCAGCCACCAGAGCCAGAAAGAAGAGGAATTCAGATGATGAAGACTCAGATTTTGTTGTTGAGGAAGAGGTCACCTCAAAGCCCAAGAGGAAAGTTGTTGCCAAAGAGCCACAAGGTCAGCAAACTAAGAAGGGCACCAGCAAAGTAAAGCAATCAACTGTTGCTAAGAAGCTAAATTTGGGAGAGGCAGCTGCAAGCAAAGTGAAGAAAACTTCCAAGAGGAAGAGATTAGTGCATGATGCAGCAGAGGAAGATGAGGATGAGGAAGCACCCCAGCCTCCTCAGAAGCCTAAGCTCATGAGTGATGCCATTTAAGGCTGGAGCCACTTCAAAGCCCAAGCAATCTGCTCCAGCTAAGGCAGCTCCAGCAAAGCCTGCTGCCAAGCCCAAGAAGACAAATGAAACATTCCAAATCTAAAAGAACAAGGATGATGTGCCACCAGCTGAGTAGATGGTGAAGGACCAGTTTTGCTGAAACTTCGTCAGAAACTGCCATTACATAATGATGCTCATCCTCAAGCTGAGGATATGAAGGCAAGGAAAGATAGAGGTCTCAGGCTATGGAGACAATCTGACCCATATGCCGTGAGGAGAAGAACTGCTGTAGATCCTAGATTTCACACCAGAGAGCAGCAGGACTTCTATGAGACCGTGCTGATGGACAAGAAGCCCATAGTCGCAAACACAAGATATGTTGATTGGAAGTACATTGACAGCGAAGAGCACAGAGACTTCTTTCCACATGTGCATGAAAGTTTCACTGCTTGTGGTGTTGCAGACTTTGTAGGTCAAAAGTTGACCAATTGGAACGATGAAATGATTATGCAATTCTATGCCACAGCTCATTTCTACCCTGATGGAAAGATTACATGGATGACTGAAGGTCAAAGATTTTCTTCATCTGTTGAAGAATGGGCAGAACTTCTGAATGTTCCTGTACAACGAGATGATGATATTGATGTATATGGTATTCCAAAGAAGAATCATGAATCCATGAAGAACATGTACAAAGAGGTTCCAGCTAAGGATTTGGGAATCTGGAAGCTCGGCTCAGTTTACTATCTCCAGGCAGGCCTACCTACCACAAATACTATTTTGAGGCATACCTTGATGCCCAAGTCTGGAGATCATCGCATGATCAGAGGATACTCTATCAACATGCTGCATATACTTGATGAGAAAGCACCTTTCAAGGTGATGGACTTGATGGTAGAAACCATTAAGAGGACTGCAGCTGACCAGAAAAGGTCGTGTGGATTTGCCCCGCACATTCAGATGCTTATCAATGCCAAGTTTGGCACGGGCACATTCTTGTTGGATAGAGAACACTTAACACTGCAACCAGAGCATGAGGACAATGTTGTTGTGATGGATGCGGAGGATCCAACATCAGTTGAAGGTCAAGCCAAGATTGAAGCTGCCAAGAAAGCCAAAGCTAACAAGGAAGTAGCAGCAGCAGCAGCTAAACCAAAGAGTGTCGGAGAGCAGCTTCTTGAAGCTACCCAAAGGATTGAACAACGCCTGGCCAGCATTGTACAGTCTCGGAGAGCCTAGAGAGGATTGTTGAAGACAAGATCCACGCTCTGGATGTGAAGTCGATCAAGTGCAAGTGATCACAACAAGCTTGAGGCGACATTGAGGAAGCAAAGAGGAGAAGGAAGAGCTTATGCGTGAGATGCAGGATGACTTAGTCCAGATGCTTATCAACAGATCGCTCCGGTTCCCACAGGACCCGATCACTGCTATTCCAAAGGATGACACCGGACTACAGCTTCAAACCTCCACAGTTCCATCAGTTGCTCCAACTCCAGCTCCAAAGACCACTCCTCCAAAGACAGACATCACCAAGTCTTCGCCGATCTTTGTCATATCCACTCCGACATCAACCTGAGACGGAGCCGCCAAAGTGAGTCCCCAAAGTGACGCTTAGCTCTATGCTGTTTCAACTTTTGGTAACTTGTTGCCAAAGGGGGATAAATTGTATAGATCATAGGACTTCGAGAGAGAGAGTGTTGTTGTCTTTGCGCTTTTGCTCTTTTGTTCTTTTGCGGTTTCTTTGAGATACTTTTGGTTTTCGAAACATTCAGTGTGTTTGATACTACGTTTGATTCTCATTTAGGTAGAATCATATACCATTCCTATGTGTGCTTAATGAGTGCTTGGTCATACTATGCTTTAATGTGTGCCTAATGCTTATCATATGCTATTCCTATCTTGTATGACCATTTACTCATGTCTTGGTGATTGGGTGCATGCTGTTCATTCTTATCATTTTGTGCGCTCCACCAAGATGTATGTGACATGGAAGAGTGACCCATGATCCTAATCGATTGTGCATTTGCATTCAAACGCAAATCTTAAATAATGCACAAATTTAGGGGGAGCTCTTGCTTATCACATACTTCTCAAAGCGACGATATTATTCATTGATTATATCCTTTGTCGAAGCTTTGATCTATATGTTGTCATCAATTACCAAAAGGGGAGATTGAAAGTGCAACTAATCCCGGGTGGTTTTGGTAATTAATAACAACATATATATCATTGAACTAATACTTACTTGAGAATCATTTCGAAAGTTCATTGATATGGGTATGGCAAGGATCAAGAAGTGGACCCTCAAAATGCTAAGGCAAGCATTGGCAAAAGCTCAAGACTCCATTTTTGGTTTAGTGATCCAAGATCACATTGAGTCCATAGGAAAGCCAATACTATTAAAGGGGATGAGGTTATGATGATGATCTGGTTGCTCAAAGTGCTTAGTGATACATCTCCTATACTATCGGCAACTCTCACCGCCATATACACTCATAAGTAATCTCGGTCCCACCGATATTCCAAACTCAGTCACACCGAGATGAACCACCTCACCTCAAAGCCAAACCCTAGAAAACTCGGATTTTCCGATTCGAACTCGGTCTCACCAAACTTGAGTTGCCAAGCTTCAGAACCTACGTCATCAAATCGGTGTCACCGAGATGATGAAGTCGGTCCCACCGAGATTGGCAAGCTCTTGTCTTTGCACGAATCGGACTAACCGAGATTGTATTTTCGGTCCACGAAAATCCCAACGCTCACATGATTTGAACTTTCGGTCTCACCGAGTTGTCAACTTCGGTCCCACCGAGATTGCTCAAATGTGTGTAACGGTTGGATTTTGTGTGGAGGCTATAAATACCCTCCACCCCTCTTCATTCGTGGAGAGAGCCATCGAAAGAACTACCACTCCTACCTTACATTTACGAGAAGAGAACTACCTACCCTTGTGTTGAGATCAAGTTGCTTCACTCCAACCATATGAAGCTTGATCTCTGGCCTTCCCAAGTTGCTTTCCACTCAATCCTTTCTTCCACCACAGCCAAATCAGTGAGGAGAGTTGAGTGTTGGGGAGATTATCATTTGAAGCACAAGAGCAAGGAGTTCATCATCATCAACACCATCTATTACCTTTTGGAGGGTGGTGCCTCCTAGATTGGTTAGGTGTCGCTTGGGAGCCTCCGTCGAGATGTGGAGTTGAACCAAGAAGTTTGTAAGGGCAAGGAGATCGCCTACTTCGTGAAGATCTACCCCGAGTAAGGCTAGCCCTCCGTGGGTGTAGGCCATGATGGCATAGACAAGGTTGCTTCTTCGTGGACCCTTCGTGGGTGGAGCCCTCCGTGGACTCTCGCAGCCGTTACCCTCCGTGGGTTGAAGCCTCCATCAACGTAGAAGTACGATAGCACCACCTATCGGAACCACGAGAAAAATCACCGCGTCTTCAAAATTGCGTTTGCTCTTCTCCACCTCTCTTTACTACATGTGCAATTTACTTTCCGCTGCCTATACTCTAGAATTGCATGTGTAGGGTGATGCTTGACTTGATCATAATTGTGAATCTGCCAAAAACTGTTCTTTGTCAAAAGGCATAATTTTTATATTGTCAAGTAGTCTAATCACCCCCCCTCTAGACATACTTTCGATCCTACACTTCGTCCTTGGCGTCTTTCGCGCTCTTAAGGGCCTTTGCAAGCTCAGACTCCTGCGTCTTGAAGTCATGCTCCAAGGACTCGAACTTCTTGCCGAGCTCCTGGAGCTCTTGTTGTACCTCGCCCACCCTAGCATCTTGCTTTTCACGCTCAATACGCTCCATGGCCGCCTTGTCTTCGGCCTCAGATAGCGCTTTCTTCAGAGCCGCCACTTCGGTCGTGGCCCCTATTAAAAAATCATGACGCTTTTTGTTAGCTTCACCAATTTTTTCTCCTATATATGACACATGGACGGGGCATAACTCACCTTTGTTCTCTTCGAGCTGCCTCTTCGTGAGGCTGATCTCCTCTTCGGCCTGCTTCAGGTCCCGTTCGAGTCCGGCGACCTCTGCTATGTGGGCAGCAGCGGCAAGCAGCACCAGTTGAGTTGTATATTTCCCTCACACAGTTTACATCAGCCTCGATGGGCTTATATGGAGAAAGTATAGAGAGGGAGACAGGGAGAGTACAACGGCACCCCTGGCATGCAGGGCGTGCGGGCGCACGTAGGCGCATGATGTGCGTGGACAGTTGGCCTAGCTAGAGACCCGGTGCGGTGGGTTATCCACAGGGGGCGCCAGAGTGGTGCGATCGAACACCCCGCAGCCAAAACATGGGGTTCGGCAATGTTGAGGCTGGATCGAAAGTCGTTGAAGACGCGCGTCGGCAGCCCCTTGGTGAAGATGTCCGCGAACTAGGAGCTTGTAGGGACGTGAAGAGTGTGTAGCTCGCCAACATGACGCGTTCCCGAATGAAGTGAAGATCTATCTCAATGTGCTTTGTTCGTTGGTGTTGAACCGGGTTGCTTGACATGTAGACGGCGTTGATGTTGTCGCAGTAGACCACGGTAGCTCGCGTGGGAGGTTGATGAAGCTCGCCGAGCAGTTGGCGTAGCCAGACGGCTTCGGCAACCGCGTTTGCCACGGCGTGGTACTCGGCCTCGGCACTGGACCGAGAGATGGTACTCTGCCGCTTTGACGACCATGTGAGAAGGTTGCCGCCCAGAAAAACACAGAAGCCGGAGGTCGACTTGCACGTGTCAGGGCAACCTGCCTAGTCGGCGTCGGAGTAGGCAATGAGCTCGGTGGAGGTATCCCGATGGAGCTGGAGCCCGAGGTGTGTCGTCCCGCGCAGGTACCGGAGGATGCGTTTGACGAGCTGAAAGTGGCAGTCGCGCGGTGCATGCATGAACAAGCAGCACTGCTGGACGGCATAAGAGAGATCGGGGCGCATCAATGTCAGGTACTGGAGTGCACCAGCCAGGCTGCGGTACATCGAAGGGTCGTGGAAGAGAGGCCCGGTGTCGGCGGAGAGCTTGGCTAGCGTGTCCACCGGCGTCGATAGCGGCTTGCAGTTAAGCATCCCAGTGCGATCGAGGATCTCCAACGCATACTGCTCCTGTGATAGGAACAAGCCGCAGGCCGAGCTGCTGATGTTGATCCTGAGGAAGTGGTGGAGCGAGCCGAGGTCGGTCATCGCGAACTCGCGATGGAGCGCCCGGATGACGGTGTCGAGGACGGCGACAAAGCTAGCGGTGAGCATGATGTCGTCCACGTAGAGTAGAAGATAGGCGAGGTCCCCGCCACGGCGGAGAATGAACAGCGACGAGTCCGCCCGCAACGCGACGAAGCCGATGGAGAGCAGGTACGTGGTGAAGAGTGAGAACCATGCCCTCGGTGCCTGTTTGAGGTCGTAGAGGGAACGGTTCAGCCGGCAGACGTGCAAGGGTGAGGAAGCATCGACGAAGCCGGAAGGTTGGGCGCTGTAGACGGTCTCCGTGAGATGACCGTGGAGGAAGGCGTTCTTGACGTCGAGTTGGTGGATGGGCCACCCCTTCCCGGTGGCGAGGCTGAGAACCGTGCGGATGGTCGCCGGTTTGACGACGGGACTGAATGTCTCATTGTAGTCGACGCCAGCTCGCTGAGTGAAGCCGCGGAGGACCCAGTGCGCCTTGTAGAGAGCAAGCGAGCCGTCGGGGTGGAACTTGTGCCGGAAGATCCATTTGCCAGTGACGACGTTGGTACCTGCAGGACGTGACACTAAACTCCAAGTGTTATTCCGCATCAGTGCATCATACTCTTCTTTCATGGCGTTGTACCAATAGGGGTCTCGAAGAGCAACCCGGGAGGAAGAAGGGATGGGGTTGATGGCGGTCGGGTGTGAAGTGGAGGTGGTGAAAGCCTTGGGCTGAGCAAATCCAGTTTTTGAGCGTGTGCGCATGCGGTGGTGATTGACTGGGGGTGTAACTGGAATGGCACGAGGAGGCAACGCGGGGCCAGGTGGAGCAGCAGGAGACTCGCATGGTGTTGGCGTTGGGGACGGGCTGGTCGAGTGTGCAGGCGAGGTGGAGGGGGACGTGCATGGCGCGGCTGCATGCGGGATCGGTGGGGACATGGGATCTGCATGGGAGGTAGGCGGGGGAGCTGCATGGCCTGGGGACGCGGGCAGTGGGGTGCTGATAAGTCTCCATCATATATACTTTTCCAAACACTTTTGCCCTTGTTTTGGACTCTAACTTGTATGATTTGAATGGAACTAACCCGGACTGACGCTGTTTTCAGCAGAATTGCCATGGCGTTGTTTTATGTGCAGAAAATAAAAGTTCTCGGAATGACCTGAAACTCCATGGAACACCTTAGAAAAAACAATAAAAAATCCTCGCCAAAGATGAAGACCAGGGGGCCCACACCCTGTCCACGAGGGTGGGGGCGCCCTCCCCCTGGGCGCGCCCCCTACCTCGTGGGCCCCCTGGTGGCCCTCCAACGCCAACTCCAACTCCATATATTGGCTTTTAGGGAGAAAAAAATTAGAGAGAAGAAATCATCGCGTTTTATGATACGGAGCCGCCGCCAAGCCCTAATCTCTCTTGGGAGGGCTGATCTAGAGTCCGTTCGGGGCTCCGGAGAGGGGGATTCGTCGCCATCGTCATCATCAACCATCCTCCATCACCAATTTCATGATGCTCACTGCCGTGCGTGAGTAATTCCATCGTAGGCTTGCTGGACGGTGATGGGTTTGATGAGATTTATCATGTAATCGAGTTAGTTTTGTTAGGGTTTGATCCCTAGTATCCATTATGTTCTGAGATTGATGTTGCTATGACTTTGCTATGCTTAATGCTTGTCACTAGGGCCCGAGTGCCATGATTTCAGATCTGAACCTATTATGTTTTCATGAATATATGTGTCTTCTTGATCCTATCTTGCAAGTCTATAGTCACCTACTATGTGTTATGATCTGGCAACCCCAAAGTGACAATAATCGGGACCACTCCTGGTGATGACCATAGTTTGAGGAGTTCATGTATTCACTATGTGCTAATGCTTTTGTTCCGGTTCTCTATTAAAAGGAGGCCCTAATATCCCTTAGTTTCCAATAGGACCCCGCTGCCACGGGAGGGTAGGACAAAAGATGTCATGCAAGTTCTTTTCCATAAGCACGTATGACTATATACGGAATACATGCCTACATTACATTGAGGAACTGGAGCTAGTTCTGTGTCACCTATGTTATGATCATTACATGACGAACCACATCCGCATAATTATCCATTGCTAATCCGGTGCCTCGAAGTTTTCCATATACTGGTTCTCGCTTATTTACTTTTCCGTTGCTACTGTTACAATCACTACAAAATACCAAAAACATTACTTTTGCTGTCTTTACTTTTGTTACCGTTACCACCACTATCATATTACTTTGCTACTAAACACTTTGCTGCAAATACTAAGTTTCTAGGTGTGGTTGAATTGACAACTTAGCTGCTAATACTTGAGAATATTCTTTGGCTCCCCTTGTGTCGAATCAACAAATTTGGGTTGAATACTCTACCCTCGAAAACTGTTGCGATCCCCTATACTTGTGGGTTATCAAGACCTTTTTCTGGCGCCGTTGCCGGGGAGCATAGCTCTATTCTTTGAGTCAATTGGGATTTATATCTGCTGGACACTATGAAGAACTTGAAAGATGATCGAACTACTATTTTGCCCTCAACTACGAGGGGAGGTAAGGAACTACCATCTAGCCTTGCACTAGATTCTCCTTCTGTTATAAGTAAGCTTGCAACACCTAAACCTGTTATTGCTATTCATTCTGATATGTCGCATGTTATTGATGATGCCACTTCTGCTATGCATGATACTTATGATGAAACTACTTCTATGCTTGATACTACTGTGCCCCTTGGTGAATTTCTTGATGAGCAAATTGCTAGTTCTAGAGAAAGATAAATTATTGCACCTGAATACGATGATGTTAGTGATGATGAAAATATGCCTGCTATTCCTGAGGGTTGTCTTTTTGATGCGGAATCTTCTGCAGCTATTCTTGCTTGCCAAGATAGATATGAACTTAAGAGGTTGCTAGTTAAATGGAGTAAAGAATCTTTTAGAGATAGAATGAGACCCGACCCTGCTTTTGCTACTTCACCTATTTGTGTTCCCGATAAGGATTATTATGATTTTTCTGTTGATCCAGATATAATTACCTTGGTTGAATCTGATCCTTTTTATGGCTATGAATCGGAAACTGTTGTGGCACATCTTACTAAGTTAAATGATATAGCCGCCCTATTTACTAATAATGAGAGATCGCGCTACCTTTGTTTACTCAAAATATTTCCGTTCTCATTAAAGGGTGATGCTAAGATATGGTTTAATTCTCTTGATCCTGGTTGTGTGCAAAGTCCCCAGGATATGATTTATTACTTCTCTGCTAAATATTTCCCTGCTCATAAGAAACAAGCTGCCTTGAGGGAAATATACAATTTTGTGCAAATTGAAGAAGAGAGTCTCCCACAAGCTTGGGGGAGGCTTCTCAAGTTACTTAATGCTTTGCCTGATCATCCTCTTAAGAAACCTGAAATATTTGATATCTTTTATAATGGACTAACTGATGCTTCCAGAGATTACCTGGATAGTTGTGCTGGTTCTCTTTTCAGGCAAAGAACACCAGATGAAGCTGAAATTCTATTGAATAATATGTTGGCAAATGAAAATAATTGGGCTCCTCCTGAGCCACCTCCTGAGCCAGCTCTAGAGCCAATTACTAAGCCTATTCCTAAACCAACTTCGAAGAAGAGAGGTGTTCTATTTCTCAGTCCCGAAGATATGCAAGAGGCAAAGAAATCTATGAAAGAAAAAGGTATTAAAGTTGAAGATGTTAAGAATTACCTCCTATTGAAGAAATACATGGTCTTAATTTACCGCCTGTTGAAGAAGTATATGATCTCAATTACTTATTTACTGAAGAACCTCCCGATATCCTGACACAGGTAGTGAAGGTAAATTCTCTCTATAGATATGATAAAGCTGAAGTCCCTCCTACTAAAATTGCTAGTCAGTGCTTGGATGAGTTTGATGACTTTATGTTTAAGCAAGATGACTTTAATGCTTATTTTGGTAGACAATTAAAACAAAATACCTTTATGATCAATAGCTTGGGTGATTATATGGCTGATATTAGAGGTGAACTTAAACTTGTTAGCAAACATGCTTCTATGGTCACCACTCAAGTAGAACAAGTACTTAAAGCTCAGAAAGAAGTGCTTGCTGAAATGAATAGTAAGAAAAATGATTATGCTGTTAGAGTGGCTACTAGAACTGGTAGAATGACTCAGGAACCTTTGTATCCTGAAGGGCACCCTAAGAGAATCGAGCAAGATTCTCAGAGAAATAATATTGATGTACCTAGTTCTTCTAAAAGGAAGAAAAAGAAAAATAATAGGACTTTGCAGACTTCTAGTGAACCTATTGCTGAACCACCTGAGAATCCAAATGATATCTCTATTTCTGATGCTGAAACACAATTAGGTAATGAACATGAACCTAGTGATAATGTTAATGATAATGTTCATGTTGATGCTCAACCTAGTAACGATAATGATGTAGAAGTTGAACCTGCTGTCGATCTTGATAACCCACAATCAAGGAATCAACGTTATGATAAAAGAGGCTTCGTTACTAGGAAACATGTTAAAGAAAGGGAACCATGGGTTCAGAAACCCATGCCTTTTCTTCCGAAACCATCCAAGAAAAAGGATGATGAGGATTTTGAGCGCTTTGCTGAAATGATTAGACCCATCTTTTTGCGTATGCGATTAACTGATGTGCTCAAAACAAATCCTTATGCTAAATATATGAAGGATATCATTACTAATAAAAGAAAGATACATGAAGCTGTAATTTCCATCATGCTTGCTAATTATACTTTCAAGGGTGGAATACCAAAGAAACTTGGAGATCCAGGAGTACCTACTATACCATGCTCCATTAAGAGAAATTATGTTAAAACTGCTTTATGTGATCTTGGAGCCGGTGTCAGTGTTATGCCTCTCTCTTTATATCGTAGACTTGACTTGAATAAGTTGACACCTACTGAAATATCTTTGCAAATGGCTGATAAATCAACTGCTATACCTGTCGGTATTTGTGAGGATGTGCCTGTTGTGGTTGCAAATGTTACTATTTTAATGGACTTTGTTATTCTTGATATTCCCGAGGATGATAGTATGTCTATTATTCTTGGAAGACCTTTCCTTAATACTGCAGGGGCTGTTATTGATTGCACCAAAGGCAATGTCACTTTTCATGTTAATGGCAATGAGCACATGGTACACTTTCCGAGAAAACAACCTCAAGTTTATAGTATCAATTCTATTGGAAAAGTTCCATCGATTATATTTGGAGGTTTTGAATTTCCTCTCCCTACTGTCAAGAAAAAGTATGATATTCTTATTGTTGGGGATTTTCATATCCCCATTGAGGTAACTTAGTGTCATTCGAAATTTCTTCGGTTTCGTGATTATTCGGAATGAGTTTGTTAACAAGACTTGAACAACCTTGTTAGTGGATTCATTTTGATGATCACGAGATGGATGAAACTAGAAGCACAACCTTCTGTACCCTCTTTATATTTTCTGTTATTTGGTAGAAATAAAGTAAAATAGTATTTTTCTGTCTGTCTCATGACTTATCCGTGCAATATAAAAACATCCCGAAAATAAAAGTCCTCAGAATGCCATGCCAATTTAATATGATTTTTCGGGAATATTTGAGAATTTACTGTGCAAAAATTACCACGGGGGGAGCTGCCACCTGGTCACGAGGGTGGAGGGCGCGCCCTACCCCCCTGGGCGCGCCCCCGTGCCTCATGGGCCCACGGTGGCCCTCCTCCACTTATTCCTGCACCCATCTTCTTCCTCTGCCTCACACAAACACGAAAAACCAACTCAAGCACGAGTTCCAAATTTCGTTCTGTGATTTTGATCTCCTTGCTCAAAGCACCTCTCGCAAAACTGCTTGGGGAGATTGTTCCTTGGTATGTGACTCCTCCATTGGTCCAATTAGTTTTTGTTCTAGTGCTTTATTCATTGCAAATTTGTGCTGCATAGGTGACCATGTTCTTGAGCTTGCATGTCAAATTTATATGGTTCCAAGTAGTTCCAATGCTTTATATAGGCTCTAGGCACTTGTGGGAGTTGTTGCTATCAATTTTATTGAAGTTTGTTCACTTTTATTTGAAGTTACTAAAAATTTCAGAAATTTTTCAGAGGAAACAATATGTTTAGGAGGATGTTCCAAGGTGGTTCTTCAAGGAAGCAAAGTCCCAGACTTGCAATACGTGATGCTGACGAGGAACCACCAAGAGACGCTCCTGTGAGGCCCTGTGAATGGCCTTCGGAAAATTTTATGAATCAAGTGGGAATCAAAGAAGAATTTAGTGCATATTTGAGTAACGCCGGTCTTGAGGACTTTGAAGCTGACAAATGCCCCCAGTATCATGATCTCACAAGTTCATTTGTGAGGAGGTTTGAGTTTTCATCTTCGCGTAATTCTCCTTCAGTCATGTTTGACCTTTATGACAAATCTTATACCATGGACTTAGAGGATTTCACTTCTGCTTGCAAACTTCCATCTTGGGGTAATGTCAGGGATCCCCTAAATCTGAATATAGAGACTTTCTTGCTAGAATAACTATGGGGGAATCTAGAGATATAACACAAGCCACTATAGGGAGCGTTCACTTTCCTACTATACATTATTTTGCTCTCATCATAGGTAGATGTATTAATGCTAAGGATGAAGCATGTCACATATGTGTCCCTGATCTCAGCATTCTCAGGAGTGTTGTGTTAGGAGACCAATCTTATCATATGGGAGCCATTATAGCTCGCAGGTTGCATCAGAATAGACATAACGGAGATTTCTTTGGAGGAATCTATGCAACCCGCTTAGCTAATTTTCTTGAGATAGACATTCGTCAGGGTGATATGGAGTTACCCCCTTCTTATTTAGATTTTGATTGTATGGTTTCCCACCAGTTTGTTGAGAGGACTGAACCACCTCTCTAGTATCGACTAATCTTTAACAAACGTCTTGTAGTCCATATTGCTCTTCCTGCTCCTGCCTTCTTTGATTCACAGACAAAAGGAAGATATATTATTACCAGAGAGGAGGCAGATGAGTACGAGAGGAGAGCGGAGGCTGCTCAACTCCACGCTACAGCTCAGGCAGCAATAGCCGCTACATCACAGTATGACCCCAGCTTCACCTACGGGAATCCGCCAGATTATCCCTGGCAATAGACCAACTTAGGCCAAAAGCCTAAGCTTGGGGGAGTACGTATTTCCCACCGACATTACATTCATGTTCACACACACTCATTGCTAGCTGTCGGTGCTCATACTCTTTCACTGTAATATCCATGATAGTTTATTTCCTTTTTCCTGCTTTCTTCTTGTGTGTTTGATAAACCTTAAGAAAAAACAAAAAAATTAGTAGTAGTTTATACCTTTGTTGTAGTAATTAAAAAGAAAACCCAAAAATATTTCCCGTTCTTCTTTTGCTTGTTGGGAGCTTCCCGTGTAAATAGTTTTTATTTCTTTTCCTTTCTTTGGGGGTCGAGAAGACTATATTGAGAATGCTTAGTGGCTCTTACATGCATGATTGTTTATTTAACTTAGAGCCCATATTACTTGTCTTCTCTCTTGAGTTGAATGCTTGCAGATTCCATCTTAGTCCAATGCATGTGCACTCTTATTATTATACACATCGTTCGGTCGTGCAAGTGAAAGGAAATAATGATGATATATGGTGGACTTATTGGGATGAGAAAAGCTGGTATGAACTCGACCTCTCTTGTTTTTTTAAATATGATGATTCATCGTTCCTGAGTCAGCTATTATGAAGTAAACATATTTGCAATGACATTTAGAGATTATAGTTGCTTGCGCCATGCTTGATTAGCTATGAGTTACAATGGTTTACCTTGCGTGCCAACATGCTATTAGAATGATTATGATGTGGTATGATGGGATGGTATCCTCCTTTAAATGAATTGAGTGACTCGACTAGGCACATGTTCACGCATCTAGTTGAATCAAATCAACATAGCCTTCATGATATTTATGTTCATGGTGGATTATATCCTACTCATGCTTGTATCCGGTGTAAATTAATTTTAATGCATGTTTACGATCGTTGTCGCCTCTCTCGCTTGGTCGCTTCCAGTCTTTTGCTAGCCTTCACCTGCACTAAGCGGAATACTGCTTGTGCATCAAAACTCCTTAAACCCCAAAGTTGTTCCATATGAGTCCACTATACCTTCCTATATGCGGTATTTACCTGCCGTTCCAAGTAAATTTGTATGTGCCAAACTCTAAACCTTCAAATAAACATTCTGTTTTGCATGCTCGAATAGCTCATATGTCAACTAGAGCTGCCCTTATCTTCCGTGTTAGGCGGGTTATTCTCAAGAGGAGTGGACTCCGCTCCTCATTCACGAGAAAATGGCTGGTATCCGGGATGCCCAGTCCCATGCTTTGTGCAAACTAAATCAAAATAATCGCAAACAAAACTCCCCACAGGACCCGTTGAATGTTGGAGGCACTCGTTGTTTCGAGCAAGCCATGGATTGATGCTTGTGGAGGAGGGGGAGTATAGACTTTACCATTCTGTTTGGGAACCGCCTATAATCTGTTTAGCATGGAAGATATCGTCCTCTTTTAGTTGTTATGTTGACAATAAAAGTATGCCGCTCAAAATATAATTTATCTCTATTTCAAAACCGAGCTCTGGCACCTCTACAAATCCCTGCTTCCCTCTGCAAAGGGCCTATCTATTTAATTTCATGTTGAGTCATCACCCTTCTTATTAAAAAGCACCCGCTGGAGAGCACTCTGTCGTTTGCATTCATTATTATTGGTTTATATTGGGTATGACTTGACTGGATCTCTTTTACCATGAATTACAATGTTTAGTCAGTCCTTGATCTTTAAAGATGCTCTGCATTTATGTTTTGCGGTCTCAGAAAGGGCTAGCGAGATACCATTTTGTTATATCATGTTATGATTATTTTGAGGAAGTGTTGTCATCCGAGTTTTATTATTATGGCTCGCTAGCTGATTATGGTATTGATATGAGTAATTGTGAGACCTACGTGTTATTGTGAGTATGGTTGGTTCATAATATTGGCTGAAACTTGAATGCTGGCTTTTCATGTTTACAACAACAAGAGCAAACAGAGTTTGTAAAAGTTTTTCTTTTTCTCTTTCAGTTTGTCAACTGAATTGCTTGAGGACAAGCAAGGGTTTAAGCTTGGGGGAGTTGATACGTCTCCGTCGTATCTACTTTTCCAAACACTTTTGCCCTTGTTTTGGACTCTAACTTGTATGATTTGAATGGAACTAACCCGGACTGACGCTGTTTTCAGCAGAATTGTAATGGTGTTGTTTTATGTGCAGAAAATAAAAGTTCTCGGAATGACCTGAAACTCCACGGAACACCTTAGAAAAAACAATAAAAAATCCTTGCCAAAGATGAAGACCAGGGGGCCCACACCCTGTCCACGAGGGTGGGGGCGCCCCCCCTGGCGCGCCCCCCTACCTCATGGGCCCCCTGGTGGCCCTCCGACGCCAACTCCAACTCCATATATTGGCTTTCGGAGAGAGAAAAATCAGAGAGAAGAAATCATCATGTTTTACGATACGGAGCCGCCGCCAAGCCCTAATCTCTCTCGGGAGGGCTGATCTAGAGTCAGTTCGGGGCTCCGGAGAGGAGGATTCGTCGCCGTCGTCATCATCAACCATCCTCCATCACCAATTTCATGATGCTCACCGCCATGCGTGAGTAATTCCATGGTAGGCTTGCTGGACAGTGATAGGTTGGATGAGATTTATCATGTAATCGAGTTAGTTTTGTTAGGGTTTGATCCCTAGTATCCATTATGTTCTGAGATTGATGTTGCTATGACTTTGCTATGCTTAATGCTTGTCCCTAGGGCCCGAGTGCCATGATTTCAGATCTGAACCTATTATGTTTTCATGAATATATGTGTGTTCTTGATCCTATCTTGCAAGTCTATAGTCACCTACTATGTGTTATGATCCGGCAACCCCGAAGTGACAATAATCGGGACCACTCCCGGTGATGACCATAGTTTAAGGAGTTCATGTATTCATTATGTGCTAATGCTTTGTTTCGGTTCTCTATTAAAAGGAGGCATTAATATCCCTTAGTTTCCAATAGGACCCCGCTACCATGGGAGGGTAGGACAAAATATGTTATGCAAGTTCTTTTCCATAAGCACGTATGATTATATACGGAATACATGCCTACATTACATTGATGAACTGGAGCTAGTTCTGTGTCACCCTATGTTATGACTGTTACATGACGAACCACATCTGGCATAATTGTCCATCGCTAATCCGGTGCCTACGAGTTTTCCATATACTGGCTCTCGCTTATTTACTTTTCTATTGCTACTGTTACAATCACTACAAAATACCAAAAACATTACTTTTGCTGTCTTTACTTTTGTTACCATTACCACCACTATCATATTACTCTGCTACTAAACACTTTGTTGTAGATACTAAGTTTCCAGGTGTGGTTGAATTGACAACTCAGCTGCTAATACTTGAGAATATTCTTTGGCTCCCCTTGTGTTAAATCAACAAATTTGGGTTGAATACTCTACCCTCGAAAACTGTTGCGATCCCCTATACTTGTGGGTTATCAGGTGCACGTGTGGCATTGGGAGCGCGTGGTGGCCGCGTGGGATCGGGAGCGCGTGGGGGCCCCGGGGGATCGGGGGGAGTTGGCGGGTAGCGAGTGCAGAGGCGGGGATTGGGCCGGCGGTGATCCCGGAGCGGCAGGTGGGGTTGGCGCGGGGACAGCGGGAGGGATTGGCAGACGAGGCTGGTATGAGGTAGGTGGGGCACGGGAATCTGGGAAGATATCTGGGCTGGGATTTTCTATGGACGTGCGAGGTGCGTGGGAAGATGGTGTGTCGCGAGAAAAATATGGGAAGGTGCGTTCATCGAAGGTAACGTGGCGTGAGATGATCACTTTGCGCGTAGAGAGGTCCAAGTAGTGGTATCCTTTGTGCTCGAGGGGGTACCCGAGAAAAACACATCGTGAAGAGCGAGGGGAGAGCTTGTGGGGGCTGGTGGCGATGGTGTTGGGAAAACATAGGCACCCAAAGACGCGCATGTGATCATATGTGGGGTGTTTGCCGAGAAGACAGTGATAAGGCCTCTCGGAGGCAATGGAAGAGCAAGGTCGCCGGTTGAGGATGTATGTGGCGGTGTGGAGGGCCTCGACCCATAACGCGGGGGGTAGGTTGGCGTGGATGAGGAGAATGCGCAAGATGTCATTGGTAGTACGGATTAGGCGCTCGGCTTTGCCGTTTTGCGGTGAGGTGTGGGGGCACGAGAGACGGAAAGAGGCGCCATAGCGAGAGAAGAGATCACGGAGGGAGGTGGTGAGGAATTCACCCCTGTTGTCGCATTGCATGCACTGGATGGGAACGTGGAACTGAGTGAGGACATACGCATGGAAACGGTGCAGTATGTCGACGGTGTCGGATTTGTGGTGTAAGGGAAACGTCCAAGAGTAGTGTGAGTAGTCATCTAATATCACTAAGTAATATTGAAAACCAGAAAAGCTGCTAGTTGGAGAGGTCCACAAATCACAGTGTATTAATTGAAAGGGAGCGCTAGTAAAGGAATGAGAATGAGAAAATGGCAGCCGGGGCTGCTTGCCTAATTGGCATGCCGTACAAACGGAAGTGTTGGACACACCCTTATTACAGTTTGGAAGGAAATAAGTAGATAACATGGAAATGGTTTTATTGCTTGGGTGCCCCAAGAGCTGGTCCCACACGTCGCCGCCGATGACAGTGAGAAGGGCTTGCACGTTGGTGTTGGAGAAGAAGGGGTAGAGGTCTCCATGGCTATTGCACCTCATGATTATCTTGCGAGTGGCTAGGTCCTTCACGGAAAAACCGAATGGGTCAAATTCTATACTGCAGAAATTGTCAATGGTAAAGCGACGAACAGAAATAAGGTTTTTGGTAATCGTGGGGGAAACGAGGACGTCGTTGAGAGAGAAGGATGAGACAGTAGTAGAACCAACATCAGTAACGGGTAAATGAGACCCATCTCCAACGGCAATACCAGAAGAATGATGCAAAGATGGGGAAGAAAACTTGGAGAGGGTGTGCGTCATACCGGTATCATGTGAGGAGGCTCTGGTGTTGAGGAACCATTCATGGCCGCCGCCGCCGGCGTGGTGCTGCGTAGACAGGTTCTGAAGAGCGACGTAGAGCTGGTTGTACTGCTCCCACGAGGGTCCGCCGGTCGGCGGTGCGGCGGCCACCAGATAAGCCTGGTGTGGTGGCGACAGGCGGGGGCCGAGGACGCCTGCTGTGTTGTGCGCAGCCCATGCGGGCGAGGCGGGGTCGGTCCGGGGAGCATGGTGCCGTACGGCGCAAAGAAGCTAGAGAGCGGCGGGCCTGGGGTTGGTGTGGAGGCACCGCGCCCGGTCGAGGAACCAGCAGAGGAGGACGAGCCACGGCCACGGCCACATCCGCGGCCACGCCCACGGCCGCGGGAGCCTGTGTCGCCGGTCGGGGATGGACCGCCCCCTCTGCCCCTGTCGGCGGAGGAGGTGCGATCCACGGAGGAGCCCAGGGGAGCCCGATCAGTGGAGGAGTTGGCGCCGCCGGCGGTGGCAGTGGCCTCGGGGCGTCCGTCGAGGCGAGCGCGCTCATTGGCCGCGATTTCCTCCATGAGGAGCCGCGAGCGCGCCTGCACGAACAAGGGGAACGGCGTCTGCATCAGAAGGAGAGTGGCCATGATCTGAAATTTGTGGGAGAGCCCGCGGATCAGCTGGAGAGTCAGAGCCCGATCGGTGATGTGGTCGCCGGCGTCCTCGAGCTCGTTGGCGAGGGACTTAAGCCGCCGACAGTACTCGGCGACGGACAGGTCCCCCTGGACCAGGTTGTGAAACTCCGTGCCGAGGATGATGGCACGCCCCGCCTGGTTGTCACGGAACAGCAGGTGCATCTTGGACCAGATGTCAAACGCGGTGCTCTCCGGGGAGGCGACGACGTCCAGGAGCTCGTCGGCGACAACCCCATGGAACCACAGCACGACCGTGAGGTCGTCGTTGCGCCAAACCGCGCTCTGGCGAAGAGGCACGGCGGGCTCGTCGAGGTGGTGCTGCACGTTATGGTGACGACAGATGCAGTAAAAAAGTTTGCGCCACTTGGTGTAGTTACCAGATACCAACTCCAGCCGGGATTGAAAGTGATGCGCGATGGAGGCTGGGAGGCCGACGGAGGAGGACGAGCCGACGTCCGGCGGGGCCAGGTGGGAGAACATGGCGTTGTCGAGGCGCAGGACCGGAACACTCTCGGTGATGCGAGGTTGAGTCGCAGCGGGTGAAGCAGAAGAAGACGCGGCGAGGTGGAGGCCGGGTGCCATCATGGAGGAGGAAGGTGGAGCAGCCTCGGGGATGGGCTCCTTGCCACGGACAACAGCAGGTGCGAGGCGGGGAGCGCGGGCCATGGTGACCACGTCGGGGGCCGTGGGAGTCGCAGCAGGGGCCGTGCCGGTGGCCGCGGGGACCGCGGTGGGCACGGCGACGGGGGCCGCGGCTGGTGCAGCGGGGAGCGCGACGACTGGGTCCATGGCGAAGAGGTGCCGGGCGGCCAGAGAGACGTAGACGGACTCGAGGTCAGCAGAGCGGGAGCGACGAAGGAGTCGATCCATAGCGGAAGCAGAGAGGAAGAAGAAGGATCGAAGGTGTCTGATACCAAGTTGAGTTGTATATTTCCCTCACACAGTTTACATCAGCCTCGATGGGCTTATATGGAGAAAGTACATAGAGGGAGAGAGGGAGAGTACAACGGCACTCCTGGCATGCAGGGCGGGCGGGCGCACATAGGCGCATGATGTGTGTGGACAGTTGGCCTAGCTAGAGACCCGGTGCGGTGGGTTATCCACCTAGGGGACGCTGTAGTGGTGCAGTCAAACATCACCGCCTGCTTATTCACATAGACACATACTGTTAGTTTGTTGTGGTTTAAAGTTGACCCTCCGTTTGGCTTTTCTTTCCGAACACCAAACAGAGTATCAGGGGCTAATGTCTATTGGGTGATAATTTCTCACACTTTTGATTACTTACCTCAAAGCCTGTTAGGAGGCTGGTGCAGGCTTTGGTCAATCCGCTTTTAGCGGACTGAGCCTTCTGAATCACCGTACTCATATGGTGCTCTTCATCAATGGAAGCGCCACGAAGAACTTCCAGTAGACTATCCGACGCCTCCGGTGCGACGGAGGTTGAGGGAGTCCTGGACTAGGTGGTGTCCGGATAGCCGGACTATCATCATTGGCCGGACTCCAAGACTATGAAGATACAAGATTGAAGACTTTGTCCCGTGTCCGGATGGGACTTTCCTTGGCGTGGAAGGCAAGCTTGGCGATACGGATATGTAGATCTCCTACCATTGTAACTGACTCTGTGTAACCCTAGCCCTCTCCGGTGTCTATATAAACCGGAGGGTTTTAGTCCGTGGGACACACAACCATTACAACAATCATACCATAGGCTAGCTTCTAGGGTTTAGCCTCCTTGATCTCGTGGTAGATCCACTCTTGTACTACCCATATCATCAATATCAATCAAGCAGGAGTAGGGTTTTACCTCCATCGAGAGGGCCCAACACAGGTAAAAACATCGTGTCCCTTGTCTCCTGTTACCATCCGCCTAGACGCACGTTCGGGACCCCCTACCGAGATCGATCGGTTTTGACACCGACATTGGTGCTTTCATTGAGAGTTCCTCTGTGCCGCCAGCGATAGGAAGGATGCCTCTTCCGCCTTCAAAGACGGTATCTTCGCCAAAGGAGCCATGGCCGCCGCCAAACTATCCGGCTGGGTGGTTTTCTCATGACCGCTGTTCGCCATCGCTTGACGATGACCTCTCGGGTCATCAAAAGCAATCTTCACGTCAACTCGGAATTCACCGAGCAGCTGGATCCAATAGAGCTCTCGTCCGTAAACGAGCTCTTGGATCGCATCGCCGCCCTGGGAGTCGCTACAGACTACAATCAGATTGGGCTTAAAACCGACCTAAGAGAGATTAACTCTCCCCAGGTTACCCACCACGTTGCGGTGGTAGAGGAACAACGCGGCGACTCTTCTCCTGTATTGAAAACTAGTCATGTCCGGGCTCCCGAACCCTCCATGCCGGATTCTCGCAGAGGGACGGACTTCGATCAAGCACTGAACCTAAAGTCAGGCATCGGACTGGACTCGTTGGACAACGTCCAACAATCCAAACTTCCAAATTCAGAAACTTCTCGGCCCTTGAGCCTCGAGATGGGTAGGGTTCCCGACTCAATTACACCCACCCACCCAGACATATGCGATCTATCTCAAATCCGGCAAGAGCCCGCTGAAACAGTACATCATTACTGGGCCAGATTCCTCCTGGTTATGGACAGGATAAAGGACTGCCGAGAGGAAAACGCAATTTCAATTTTCTGCAATAATTGCACGGACGAGGGAATCTTGAACACCGTCAGCCGATGTGAAATTACACGCTTCGCCAACCTGGCGTCCATAGTACGAAAGTACTGTGCGATGGAGAGTTTCTGGAAAACCGAAACTAAGTTTTGGGATAATCCGGCCCCGAATACAACCCTAGTCCGTAACAAAAGGGTGCATCACACTCGGGCACGGTACAAAACCAAAAAGCAAAAACCCCATAAAGGGCACGGAACCGATCTTGGAGGGATGGCTCACGGACCTGTAAATTTCACAAGATGTGAAGCGCCACCCCAACACATAGCCTTCGAGCATGTTGGATATTGCGGCAGGTGGCCAAAAGTGGCGAGGAGCTTCTAGCCCCGAAAACCACTCCAACAAGATGCCAAGACGGTGTCAATAGTCTTGAGACTTCGCATCAAATAATATGCAAAACGAACAATCTGCAGCCTTGCGAAGTCTACCAAGTAGCAACAACAAATCCATGGAGCGACACGGCCATCACCTTCAACGCCAACGATTTAACCTAAATTCGAACAGCCCGAGCACCAGCCGCATTGGTCCTCGGTCCAATAGTGGGCGGCTTCGTCTTACCAAGGTACTCATGGATGGCGGCAGCGACTAAACCTCATCTACGAGGAAACTCTTCAAAAAATGGAAATAGACTGGAGCCGCATTGAGCGAAGCAGCACAACCTTTAGAGGAATAATCCCTAGCCGGGAAGCGCGCTGCACAGGAAAAATCACACTTGATGTGGTGTTCAGCTCGCCGGACAATTGCAGGTCCGAAGAGGTCACGTTCCAAGTGGCCCCGTTCAGCAGCGGATATCACGCTATATTAGGACGAGAGGCATTCACAATTTTTCAAGCCATACCCCATTACGGGTACATGAAGCTTAAGATGCCTGGGCCCAGCGGAATAAATCACTCTCGCTAGTGATTCGGGCATAGCACTCTGCGCCGAAAACAAGACAGCCGCATTAGCCCTGGAGGCACTATCTGAAGCCCTAGCGGCAGAAGAACTCACTGCGCTGCGCTCTACGGTGAATAGGGACGATGTGATACTCGATACGAGATCCAAGTCCACCTCCTTTAAACCAGCGGATGAAATAGTCAAATTCCAGGTCCATCCAACGGACCCAACAAAGACGGCCTCCATCGGGGCATAGTTGAACCCTGAGGTAGATGCCGCACTACGAGAATTCCTTCGGGAAAATTGGGACATCTTTGCCTGGCACCCTTCAGATATGCCAGGAATCCCACGCAGATTGGCAGAACACAGCCTAAACATCCTAAAAGGATTCAAGCCAGTCAAATAGGCTCTTCGGCGATTTTCCGAACCCAAAAGACAGGCAATGGGAGAAGAGCTAGCCAAACTACTAGAAGCCGGATTCATCAGAGACATCAAACATCCGGACTGGCTAGAAAACCTGGTAATGGTACCAAAGAAGGACAAATCCTGGCGCCTATGTGTCGATTTTAAAGACCTCAACAAGGCCTGCCCAAAGGATCCCTTCCCCCTTCCCCGCATCGACCAAATAATCGATGCTACTGCAGGGCACATTTCATTGTGCTTCCTTGACGCATACTCCGGCTACCATCAAATCAAGATGGCGGAAGCGGACCAAGCCGCAACGGCATTCATTACTCCATATGGACCATTCTGCTTCAACATGATGCCCTTCGGACTCGAAAACGCCGGCGCAACATATCAGCGCATGATTCAAACATGTCTGGCTACCCAGATCGGCAAAACAGTAGAGGCATACATAGACGACGTAGTCGTCAAAACCAAACACGTCGAGACTCTAGTAGACGATTTGAGGCTCACATTCGACAACCTTCGAGCATATGACATTAAGTTGAATCCAGAAAAATGCATTTTCGGCGTACCAGCCAGAAAGCTCATGGGCTTCATTGTATCTGGTAGAGGAATTGAAGCAAACCCAGCCAAGATCCGAGCTCTGTCACAGCTGGATATTCCAAAAGACCTCAAACAAATACAAAAATTGACCGGATGCATGGCGGCTCTAAGCCGCTTTATCTCTCATTTGGGAGAAAAGGCATTGCCCTCTATCGCCTCCTCGGTAGCACGAACACCGAGTGGACGGATGCTGCCACTGCCGGACTCGAAGAAATAAAAGCCATATTGGCAACAAATCCGGTCATGGTTGTGCCTAACCTGGGCGAACCAATGTTGTTATACATCGCGGCAACACATCAAGTTATAAGCGCGGTACTCGTCGTCGAACGAGAAACAGAAGGGCATAAATTCCCTCTTCAAAAACCAGTGTACTACGTATCCACTGTCTTAACTCCCTGCAAGTCCCGTTACCCGCACTATCAAAAGATAGCGTACGCAGTGTTCATGGCATCCCGGAAGCTCCGACACTACTTTCAAGAGTGTTCGATAACAGTGGCCTCCGAAGTGCCCCTCAACGACATTATAAACAATCGCGAGGCGACGGGCAGGATTGCAAAATGGGTCATTGAGCTCTTAGCATTTGATATAACTTACAAACCTAGGTGAGCTATAAAGTCGCAAGTCTTGGTTGACTTTGTCGCTGAATGGATTGAAGCCAAACTCCCTAAAGTGTACGGCGCATACTCCAATTGGATTATGCATTTCGACGGCTCCAAAATGTTGGCCGGCTTGGGGGCTGGCGTCGTATTGACGTCCCCAACCGGGGACACAGATCCAAGACGTTTCAGATAATGTACATGGACTCCAACAATGCAGCGAATCTGAGGCCCTCCTACATGGCCTCCGGATGGCAATCTCCATGGGCATTCAATGCCTAGAGGTGTGAGGATTCAAACCTTGCAATATCCCAAGTAAATGGAGACTTTGGCGCCAAGGATCCGAAAATGGCAGCCTATCGTAACGCTGTCCTAAAAATGTCACTCGGTTCAAGGACTTGAATTCCACCATGTAGCAGGGATAATAACCAAGCGGTGACGTATTAGCGCGCGCCGGTGCAAAACGCGACGCTGCCCTCAAACATCTTCTGGAGCGGCTCTTTAAGCCATCCGTACTATGGGACGAGGAGTCCGGAAATAACAACCGGAAGCAGCCGCACCACCCAACACGAACAATGCGACATAATCGGCGACTCAGCCGATGAAATAACACCTTCATTACGAAATAATGGCGTAATCGCCCGTGGATGAGCCATTCCTAGCCTACTTACTTAGGCGGGAACTTCCCAAGACCAAAATGAGGCCCATTGCATAGTTCGGCGATCTAAAGCCTACAAAGTCCACGAGGAGAACTCTATAAGAAAAGCACAACCGAGTCCTTCAAAGGTGTATCTCCGAAGAGGAAGGGCAAAACCTTCTGGCTGAAATTCATGCGGACTAGGCGGACACCACGCTGCAGCTCGGGCCCTTGTAGGCAAGGCATTCCGTCAGGATTTTATTGGCCGACGGCCGGGCAGATGCTCGGGACTTAGTCCAAAGATCGTCGGTTGTCGGCTCTTTGCTAATCGAGCCATATGCCACCCACCGCCCTCAATACTATACCCATCACCGGTCGTTCATGTCCAGGGGCTTGACATGGTTGGACCCCTTAAAGGGGAACCCACAAGCAAAAGTACCTATTGGTCATGGTGGACAAATTCACCAAATGGATAGAGGCCAAGCCGCTTAAAACGGCAGAGTCCGGACCAGTGATAGACTTCATATCCGGGGTAGTACACGTTATGGCGTCCCCATAGCATCATTACCGATAACAGCACGAACTTCACGGCCGACGAGGTTAAATTATGGTGCAAAATATGGGCATTAAGCTCGATTACGCTTGATCTATCATCCTCAAACCAACGGTCAAGTGGAGCGAGCAAATGGTCTAATAATGGCGGCATCAAACCCGGACTAGTGCGGTCCCTTACGGAATCTAACACGCCTTTGGGTAGAGGAGCTTGACTCCGTACTCACGGGGCTGCGGACAACGCCTAACTGTACTACGGATTCACACCATTTTTATGGTATCTGGCAGAGGCGGTTTTGCCTGCGACATCATTCATGACTCACCTCGAGTGCGCATATGCGAAGAAAGAGAAGCGAGCTGGATCGGCGGGACAACTTGGGCGCATTGGAGGAAGAACGCGGCGTAGCCAAGGCTCGTTCCGCATTCTATCGGCAGCAGCTCGAAGATATCAAAGCAGAGAAGTACGGGCTAAAACTTACAATGTTGGCGAACTAGTTCTACGCCTGCCGAACAAGAAAAATGACAAGCTCAAGCCCAAATGGGAAGGCCCTTTCATTATCAATCAAGTCGACGGATAGGCGTACCGCTTCTAAATGCATCGGACAACCGACTCGAGCCGAACCCATGGAACGCCGCCCGCCTCCGAAGATTCTACGCCTAGCGCCGGACTAAGAGTTCGTATCCTTCCTTCATCCAAATTTTTTACACTTCAGTTGTCTTTCGTTTCTCTCTTTTCTCTCACCCTTTTCATAAAAGCCCTTAAAGGCCTACTTGCGCATTGTTCGCACACACTTGATGTGCTATCCGCACTCATTATACCTGGGGGCTTCTTTACCAGAAGCTTACTTATACGGGCTTCATGCCCAGCACATGTGTCAAACTTCCACATGTACCTTTTATTCACCATTATATGCATCGATATGACTTAAGTTTTGGCCAAGCTGGGTTGCCTGGCTCCTGTGCTTACCCCTACGTTCCCGATTGTTCGGCTAGGAGGTAAAGGAGCACCTCTATGATTATTCTTGCCGGTCACCGGATGTGTACCTCGGTGGGTGAAGCCGAAAGCTAGCTTTCTTAAGGGAATATTCGGTCGGTGACTTGAAAGATGATTTTTTACCTATTTATTTATCTGCCCCCAGATGTTTTCCTGCTCTTTTCGCAGTCCGGACATGCACTTTAGGGCATGCCTCCTAGGGAAAGGAACCCTTAACGGAACTATTCTCCCTGGAAGATGTTTCTTACTAACCATGTAATATAACATAACTAGTTGGGCACTTGTCTGATAAAGCACTAATGACCCCTATGCCTGGTCTCCATGCATGCCCCGGTTGTTTCTTAACCGAGAAGGTATTCGGACACACTCCGGACTCTAGGGTCCCGAGGTTGAAGCGAAAAGGTCGGCAAAGACAAACGATCTACAATCCGGCTAGAAGGCATTTTACATGTCATTTTAAATACATCGTCAAATCGACTGACTGTACTCCTCAATCCCGTCTAACAGGTTGTCTAATTTACAGTCCCGTTGGGAATACTTAGCGGCCAACTCTACTTGGCCGTACACTAAGCTCACAGGGATCTCCTTCCCATCAGGCCCCACAGGTCCGATCTCGGCCATGTGGTTTGGATCCGCCTTCTTGTACCGCGTCTTCACCATGGCCCAGGCCTCCCTGGCACCTTGGCGGCAGGCCGATATCTTCCATAAGCGGAAGCGCTGCCGTGCTCCCTGAAGCTTCTCTGCAAGCTCTCCAAGGCCCTTGGGTAGGGAGACGGATGGCATAGGGCCTGGACGACGCCACTCATCGCCTGCCGAACATGTTCGAGCAGTTGCACCAACTTCGAAGTTGATCACCCGTCGAAGCGGGCATTTCCTCCATGAGGCGACTGTGAGCGCACCTACAAGACATATTTACGTCAATAGGCTTCCCTTGAACTCTTCTTTTCAAAAGAATTCGCTCAAGCACTTACCATAGATGCCGCGACGAAGCCGCTGATTCTCCTTCACGGAGCTGCATACTCGGCCCGAACACCTTTCAGCTCTTCCCCAAGCTGGGTGTGGGCATCTGGAGTTTGTTCCTCTCTGCTGTACCTTCATAGCACCCTCTCGCCAGCCTTCACCGGCGCGATGAGGTGTTGCTTGTCCGGATCGATCCGCAACATCTGCAATATCATCGTCGGACTTACACGCATACCCGCACACCGCTTATCTTTTGAAATAATGTGTTACCAGGAGGGGTCTCTGTGTCTCCTCCTGCGGCAGCGAGTGCGGCCTCAAGTTGGGCCTTGCACTCTTGTAGCTCCTGGGACAATTGGGTATTCTTTTGGGTAAGATCCTGCATATCAAATGATCCTTAAATCAGTTCCTCTAACTACTTTAAGTCTCGGGGGCTACTGGTATATACAACTATTAAAATCTCTTACCTCTATGTCTTTTACATACTGCTCCGTGGCTCTGGTCAAACCATCTTGAGCAGCATGGAGGTGCGCGTCTCCCGCGTTAAAAGCATTCAACGCCTCAGAGGAGAGACACGCATCACGAAAAACTGTTCGGCAGCGCCTATGGTTCATGGCGCTCTCCACCTCAGACCTGGTGGCGGACAGCCTATCGGCATCCTCCGTTGGAGGAGTATCCGGCTCGCGCCTTGTGCTCGCCTCCCCTTCTGGACCAAGTGGTGGAGCCTGGCTGGTGGAGGCTTGGGCGGCAACCTTGCCGGGCACAGTCCGGCGAGCGCTCTTTCTCCTGAAAAAGTCATGAGCATTAATACACCCTCTAGGAATCTTTTCTTAGATAACGGTCGCGAGCTATACCGTTGCGGTGACGTTTCGATTCGCACCGCACTCCTCTTCCGCCTGCGGGGTCGGACTGACCCTCGTTGGTCAGCCGCCGCGGGCTCGGCTTCCCGCCTTGAAGGTGCCTCCTGCAAGACACCATTGTATACGGTGGTCAGAAATGTGCAAGGACGAAATAATGGTGTCAGGACTTCGGTCACAATCACCTGGGGAGCCGGGGATAGGCTGGGGTAGTCAGCCATAATGGCGACTAGAGCATTGTCCATGCTGAGTTGGTGGAACACCCGTCGATTAGCTCCACCTTTATGTCCGGATCCTCTTTGGAGGCCGGATCAAGGGATCTTTCTGGATCCTCGGGTTGTGGAGCCGGACTATGTATGCCCTCCACATCCCAACGCAGCTCATGCGTCGAAATTGTAAAGTAAGGTACTTAACTTTGAAAGCATGGGTCGGATAAACAAAATGTCCGCTTACCCAGCGCCAAGGGTTATTCATGGAGAACCCATTCAATGGGCTCGTCTGGAGGAAGTCCTCCCTCTCCCCTTATGCAGGCGGACAGAATCTTCACGGATCTTGGCCGATCCACGGCCCTTTGCGCCATGACGAGTGGCATCATTCTCCCGTTGAAATCCCACATGGGTGGCCTCAGATTGCAGCGGCTGCACCCCCGCATAATGCACGTGGCCATGACTCCAATCATGGTCAATCCGAATGGGCGATAACCTTATCCGGCCCATCAAATAATGAACGCCCTTGTCTTCCTCCACCGAGGGCTCATGGGCGCCAACTCAGCGTTTCTTGAGGAGCATTGCTGAACTCCGGAGGCCGATCCGAGCAGGGTCCGGCGGTGGGCGTCTTCCACATAAAACCATTACGAAGGCCGGTCTTGGACACCTTCTTAGGGGTTCGGATGGATATCCGGACCGGCGATCGCGCCATATTTGGCACCGCCCACTTGATATATTGACCCCTCATGAGAGCGGGTGCGAGGCATAATAACCTATTCCACAGCGCAAAGTGGGGCTCGATGCCGGGAATAGCTCGCAAAAGCTACTGAAACCCGCGATATGCGAGAATAGAGGCGGGCGTGAGGTGATGGAGCTGAGTCCGTAGAACTCTAGAAGCCAGCGGAGGAGCGGATGTCTGAAATCCAAGCCCCTTATCGGATAGGGGCCGAAGCATACCGGCTCCCTTTATTGGGACTTGGGGTGGCCTCCGCTTGCTTCCCACCTTTTTAGGTGGCCAGCCCGGCTCGAACCGGGACCATAAAGGCCGGAGGAAGATATCCCTCTGCTTGGAGCGCCACCAGCTCGTTGTGCGGGACAGAACATCTCCTCAATCTCTGGCGGAGGGCTGGGGCCGAGAGGAGGAGCAGCGTCGGCGGTCCATGATGGAATGGATTTTTGGTCAGAAGCGCTCCGATGAGTACTCGCGGAAGGAAGATGGTGTAGTTTGGATCTGGATTCTTGCCTCTCTTATAGGCAGATTATTTGCGCAGCTAGGGGGTAAAACATAAAAGATACCCTGGCTTTTCGCATTAGATGCGGCAGCGTGGAAGAAGGCCATTATTGGGCGTGGAATCCAAGGAGCGCAACATTGGTGAGAAGCGGACACTGTTCGGCGGTACATGGAATTTGAAGGAGAACCCGCCTTTGCAACGCCGAAGACAATATATCTGTTGGACTCGTCATCATTGAAGCTGGTTAGGGGCTCTTGAGGAGTCTGGACTAGGGGTGTCCGGATAGCGGACTATCATCATCGGCCGGACTCCAAGACAATGAAGATACAAGATTGAAGACTTTGTCCCGTGTCCGGATGGGACTTTCCTTGGCGTGGAAGGCAAGCTTGGCGATACGGATATGTAGATCTCCTACCATTGTAACCGACTCTGTGTAACCCTAGCCCTCTCCGGTGTCTATATAAACCGGAGGGTTTTAGTCCGTAGGACACACAACCATTACAACAATCATACCATAGGCTAGCTTCTAGGGTTTAGCCTCCTTGATCTCGTGGTAGATCCACTCTTGTACTACCCATATCATCAATATCAATCAAGCAGGAGTAGGGTTTTACCTCCATCGAGAGGGCCCGAACCTGGGTAAAAACATCGTGTCCCTTGTCTCTTGTTACCATCCGCCTAGACGCACAGTTCGGGACCCCCTACCCGAGATTCGCCGGTTTTGACACCGACAGAGGTCATCGGCACGGCCGGCTCGCCCTCCCTAGCGAGGGGCTGCCTACCCGAATCCAGAACCTTTGGAGGTTCCGGTGCAGTGTCCGGCTGGGAGCCCAACTTGCTGCGGCTGCGGATCTTACCCCCCATGTGCTTGGCGTCTAGAATTTCGCCTTGGGGCGTCTCCAGAGCCGCCTCCCCCTACTCTGGTACCCTTTGGGACAACACCTCCATGTCATCCGCAAGCCGAGGGGAGGTGGCTATCGGGAGCTAATTCATTGCCGAATCACTCAGAGACCCATCCGAAGAGGATACCTCGGGATGGGACCTGGCCAGACTGCATATGCGTGTTTGGCGTTATAACAAACTATGAAGTTAAGTCGCACGAAAAGTATTACAGAGTGCAGATACTTATGATCTCGCCAGGGGCTTGCCCCTGGGTAGCCACTCCTCCTCGCTATAGGCGGCGGTTGTGGAGTGGTCCGGAGGGAGGGTCCGTCCCTTCTTGGACCCTTCGGCCTCCCCGGAATGGGTGGCCTTCCTCTTCTTCTCCCCCTCGTTTTGGGGGAGAGGGTTTTCCTCCTCCTCCTCCTCGTTGCCGTTGGAGGAGTGCGCCCCGGTGTCTTCGGACGATGAGTCCGGCACCACGTTGCGCCGGGAACTTCTTCTGGTCCCTGTGGCCTTTTTCTTGGCCTTCTTCTTTGGCACCTCATAGGGTGCCAGAACCAGCATCTCCGTCAGGAGTTCGTCTGTTGGGTCCTCAGGCAACGGAGCCGGACAGTCGATTCGCTCCGCCGTCACCACATATTCCTATTAAAATCAGCACAGTGGCCTAAGTTTCTCCCACGAATATACTGGGGAAAGGCACATTTTGTGAAATGTAGAATGCTTACCGCATTGGCCTGGCGCCTGGCGCTGAGTCCGCGGTCCTCAGAGGTGGGAGGAGGAACTTCGCTGGCCTTGAACAACACCTTCCACACGTCTTTGTGCATCATGTCGAAGAGCTCTTGCAGTGTCTGGTGTTGGGCCGCATCGAACTCCCACAGGTTGAATGCCCGTCTCTGACACGGAAGAATCCGGCGAAATAGCATGACCTGGACCACTTTGACCAGCTTGATATTCTTGGTTATCATGTTTTTGACACAGTTCTGGAGTCCGGTCAGCTCCGCAGATGCGCCCCAGGCTAGGCCCTTCCTCTTCCAGGAAGTGAGCTGCACAGGGATGCCGGATCGGAATTTGGGGGCCGCCACCCAGTTGGCGTCGCGCGGCTCAGTGATGTAGAACCACCCCGATTGCCACCCCTTCACGGTCTCCGCAAAGGAGCCTTCAAGTCAGGTGACGCTGGGCATCTAGCCCACCATGGTGCCACCGCACTCCGCCTGCTGGTCGACCACTATCTTTGGATTCACGTTGAAGATCTTTAGCCACAGACCAAAGTGGGGCCTGATGCGGAGAAAAGCCTCGCACACGATGATAAACGCCGAGATATTGAGGATGAAGTTAGGGGCCAAATCATGAAAATCCAGCCTGTAATAGAACAGGAGCCCGCGGAAAAATGGGTGGAGGGGGAATCCAAGTCCGCGGACGAAGTGGGCGAGGAACACGACCCTCTCGTGGGCCACCGGAGTCGGAATGATCTGCCCTGCGTCCGGGAGCCGGTGCGCAATATCTGCGGCCAAGTATCCGGCCGCCCACAGCTTCGTAATGTTCTCCTCCTTGACGGAGAAGGCCACCCACTTGCCTCCCGCTCCGGACATGTTTGGCTGTGCGTAGAAGGTGAGAACTAGGGCGCTGGAGCTCGAGTGTGCAAGAATGGATGAGCGAAGAAGGAAGCAGGCGTGGGTGGAAGAGGAGAATCCTTATCTCTTTATAAAGGCGGTAGAAACTATGCGCCTCCCCACTTGCTCGTTAAAGATTGCTTATTTCCCAAGTGCCACGATTGATGGCGCGGTTGGGTTAACAGTACCCGTATTGATGAGAATCCTGTGATAAGGGGACACGATCTCTTCTTCAAGAAGACGTGCCCGGGAAACTGCCTCGCAATATGCACAGTAGCTTGCTGAGAAATGGTTCGAATAATGACTCGGCCATGGTGTGATGTCACGTTATCTAAAGTTGTCAGCAGATTATATTTGTGGAATATTGTTCTCTCTACGGTGGTATGTGAAAATCGTCTTGCAGAGCTGGACATGATTTAAGTGTTCGAGATTACTTTGGAGTATTCGGAGATGGAACCTGTCTTGCAATGTCGAAGACAATCTGCGCGTCGGACTCATCGTCATTGAAGCCTGGTTCAGGGGCTACTGAGGGAGTCCTGGATTAGGGGGTATCCGGACAGCCGGACTATATACTTTGGCCGGAGTGTTGACTATGAAGATACAAGACTCAAGCCTTCGTCCCGTGTCCGGATGGGATTCTCCTTTGCGTGGAAGACAAGCTTGGCGATTCGGATGTTAGATCTCCTTCTTTGTAACCCACTCTGTGTAACCCTAACCCCCTCCGGTGTCTATATAAACCGGAGGGTTTAGTCCATAGGACAACAACAATCAGAATCAGAGGCTAGCTCCTAGGGTTTAGCCTCTACGATCTCGTGATAGATCAACTCTTGTAATACTCATATCATCAAGATCAATCAAGCAGGAAGTAGGGTATTACCTCCATCGAGAGGGCCCGAACCTAGGTAAAACATCGTATCCCCTGCCTCCTGTTACCATTAGCCTTAGACGCATAGTTCGGGACCCCCTACCCAAGATCCACCGATTTTGACACCGACACCCCCCACCGCACCAATTTCATAGCCGCCCTCCTCCCTAATGCCGGAGACGTTGTCCATTTGCCGTCATGCACTGGGCCATGTGCCTCTTACTCCGTCTTCTTTGAGCTGCCTCGGCGACGGCGCGTGAACTGCATCGAGCAGATTCACCCCGCCGTTGTTCCGCGCCGAGCGGCTCAACTTCGGATCCGTCCAGAGTCCCGCGCTGCTTCCTCAGAGGCCGTCATTGTCGCGACATCACTATTTCCTGCCCGGTCGCCACCGCAATAAATACCGGCCTCACCGACTCGGCAGCTGGACCTGCCTACTTCACCATGCCGCCAGATAGGTCGCACCCTCATCTCAAATCACTTTATTTAGGCGTCAGTTGTTTGAATTTTATTCTGGGCCAATCGATTCCCAATGGGAAGCAGCACCCCTCGAGGCGGAGGAGCTCCGAGGCTGCCAGTTGGCTGGTGTCTAACGTAAGGGTGCGGGGCCGCAAGTTTGCCACGGAAGCAGCGCTTAGATGGCTATATTTTAGAGTTGTGTGGGTTGAAGGTACTGCCGCCGCTGGATCTGGATGATGGGGAGTCTTTGTGGATTGGCCTGGGGGCGGCGCAACCATGGCAGCGCGGTGGGACGGGGAGCGGGGTTTTGGCCGGGGCTACGGACGATGGAGGCAGGCTGCTCTGTTGTTGGTCACTGGCTCTTCGGGGAAGATTCCGAGCAGTGTCAGCCGGGAGGCACAAGACGGCCATCAAGCCATCCGGCGTAGATCGGACAGTACCAAAATAAAATAAATCATGTGACCCCAATTTAGTCTTCAGTCAATAGACATGTGACCACTCTCGTACCTTGTTGTTGATCTCTTAGTGTATTTCTTCAGATCAAAGAGATATGTCGTTCTTAACATTATGTGTTATCTGCATCTTCAGACACACCGTCTTCCGACTCACCGCAGGTGCTCCAACAAGGGAAGCATACACCAGAAGGGAGCTATAGTCCTCACTCAGCAGTTCCCTGCATCGAATGCGCGTGCCCGACATGGACAGCCACAACAACTGCAGGGCCATCGACAAGTCAGCACATGATGCTCACTCCTATGGATGGCAGCCAGATAGGTTGTACCCTCATCTTACTTGTGTGCAACATTTATGGCTTTGTTATTCATCTAAGCATGAAAAATAGATCATCACATTTCACTATATATTCATGATGATCTCTTATGGGTCTTGTTCAGGAGTTAACGTTGTTCCATAGTTCAGCTAAGATACTTGTTCTTTAGGTAACGTTGTTCCATAGTTATCATCCCTCAACCAATGCTATCCCACGGGCTGGTGATTATAGTA
Source organism: Aegilops speltoides (assembly GCA_021437245.1). Taxonomy (NCBI): domain Eukaryota; kingdom Viridiplantae; phylum Streptophyta; class Magnoliopsida; order Poales; family Poaceae; genus Aegilops; species Aegilops speltoides. Next base: position 305,618,227 of record CM038142.1, on the reverse strand, counting down.
TTATACCACTTCTAGTATTACCTATGTTATTCTTTAATACTTTTGTGTGCCATCTAGTTAATCTCGAGTACAAATGATACATATTCTGTAGCTTTCATCTGTGCTCTCCCTTTAGTTTATGAGACATGTTGCTGCTAGTTAACCCCATTCCTGCTATTTATGTCATCTCCTACAGGCACTTATTACATAAATCTAACTACTAGTTGTCTTCCATGCATGTCAGATATAATTGCACACGCTGATATTTCCATAAGAACCTCACGGAGCAATGTAAAGGCCAATAAACTTGATGTCAATGATAACCAATATGATGGAACATGTAAAGGCAGTTCTTCAGAAGACTTGTAGAAGGATGATGAATCCTCTTCACCCCACAAGGTCCTTGCTCTAACTTGGCCTGTGATATGGGTACAACATGCATATAATGTCCTGGAGTGTATCTACTCTGTTGCAATGCCATGTGCTTAGCATGCTGATCATGCATGTAAATATGTCATGCCTTCCTGTTTTTCAATACCTATTCCATTCATGATAACATGTTTTCAAATTCAAGTATTGTCACTCTACTCTATCGCAATGCCATCTGCTTAATTTGGACATCATGCTTCTGAATATCTTATGCATTGTTATTCATCAGTATGTACTTCATCTGTCTACCATACCATGTTTTTTACATTGAAGTGTTGTTCTAGTGCTCTGTTGCAATGCCATCTTAGTTTCCCAATCATACGCGTGTATGTTGCCTTAGTTATTTCTGTACGTATACAGTTTTACATTCAACTAGTGTTTTTTTGCTGTGTTGTCATGTCGTATCCCTAGCTCTTACACCATACTCCCACCGTCCGAATTACATGTTGCCGAAATGGATAAAAAGGATGTATCTAGAACTGAAATACGCCTAGACCCATCCATTTTTTTCCGGATGGAGGGAATACATGTCAATATGTCATGCCTTTCTATTCTTCAGTACCTATTCCATCTCTCTGTTGTAGCATGTTTTATAATTAAAGCACCATTCTTCTATACAAGGCATGCAAGGGGAAGACGACTATGTTAGAATCTAAAGGGTTACAAACAAGGCCTTTGCAAAAGATCCAACCGCCAGGAGATAATAAACCAACTCCGGTTTTTATAGATCTTGCTCCAAAGACAGAGAAACCCAACTCCTCTCGATAATAAGCGATTCGGTGGCCAAAGAACTAGTCCGCTCTAGACCAGCAAAAATATGTCAACTCCATTCTAAGAAGCGTGTGCGTATCCTTGCATCATGAAATTTTATAGCATGCTGATCATATTTTCTACATGTTTCTTACCCATCTCTCTTTTAGAAAATAAGCTTAATAGATAGAAGAATTTCAAAGACGGTATCGTATGTGAGGAAAGATTCTTGCGAAATTCTCTGTGCTCCAATGCGTATGTAAGTACTGTTGTATATCACTATATTTTTACATCAGCATGTATTTTGTTAATCGGCGTGAATCCAACCTTTATCTGATCTAAATTTAGTTGTAGCAAAATGTATGATTAAAGGCCACAATGTTGATTTTTGTAAGGAAAACTGCCTAGTAGTTTTGCATCCTGAGATGCATGAGTGTACTATCTCATATCAATGGGTTTGACTACTTTGATTCTGCAGTGGGTTTTCAGTGTTTTTTTACTGTGTTGTCCTGTCGTATCCCTAGCTCTTACATCATACTCCCTCCGTCTGGATTACATGTCGCAGAAATGGATAAAACCGGATGTATCTAGAACTGAAATACGCCTAGACCCATCCATTTATTTCTGGATGGAGGGAATGCATGTCAATATTTCATGCCTTTATATTCTTCAGTACCTATTCCATCTCTGCTGTAGCATGTATTATAACTGAATCACCATTCTTCTATATAAGGCATGCAAGGGAAGACGGCTATGTTAGAATCTAAAGGGTTACAAACCAGGTCTTTGCAAAAGATCCAAACGCAAGGAGATAATAAACCAACTCCATTTTTCATAGATACTGCTCCAGCACAGAGCAACCAACTCCCACTGATAATAAGCAGATTCTAGTGGCCAAAGAACTAGTCCACTCCAGTCCAGCAAAAGAATGTCAACTCCATTCTAAGAAGCGTGTGCGTATCCTCGCGTCATGAAATTTTATAGCATTCTGATCATATTTTCTACATGTTTCTTACCCATCTCTCTTTTAGAAAATAAGGTTAAACAATAGAAGACTTCCTCCATTGGGATTGTATTCAAGGAAAATATCTTGCGGCAATTCTCTGTGCTCCAATGCTGATGTAAGTACCTGTTGTATATCACTATATTTTTACATCAGCATGTATTTCGTTAATCGGCGTAAATCTAACCTTTATCTGATCTAAAATTAGTTGTAGCAAAATGTCAAAGGCGCCAATGTCGATTTTTGTAAGGAAAACTGCATGGTAGTTTTGCATATTGAGTTGCATGAGTGTACTATATCATATCATGCACATTACTGAATTGTAGTGCTTCTCTGGTTGCCCATTCATTCATTGTGTCAATGTTGCTTTCGTATTACCTTACCTGGCTGATGATAGCTGTGCCATATTGTGTTAATTTGGTGTAGGCTAGTTGCCCAAATGTTTGTTGTGTCAATGTTGCTTTCCTATTATCTGACTTGGCCAATGATAGCAATGCTAGTGTGTTAATTTTGTGCAGGTTGCTGAAGATAAGAAGACAAACTCTAAAAACAGCAAGGCAACCCCATTGTTTCTTTCCAGTAAATCTAGGCCAGGTAATATGGCAATAACTCATGATTAATATGTTTGCTTCCCATCCTAATTTTTGTTATGATGCAATGGTCGAGACACTCTCCACTATCAATAATACAAGCCTGCCAAAATCGCCATCCTAATACATTCAAGATCCTCTGTCTCGAATGCAACAGAATAAATGTATGTTTGTGAACCAATTAATGGTTGAAGCAATGATGGAAATGGTGGATGACTCAGAGGTGCAGAGTCGTGTGACACAACAACTGATCAATGTTTTCAGAGACAGTGTAGCAAAGCAGCAAGAACTTGCCCACATGCTTATGGGCGTCATCTGTGCTGAGGTTGCAGATTGTGACGTTGTAGATGGTTAGGTTCTGCTCATTTATTTGCACTGACATCAATCTTTGATTGCCCAGTGGATGTAATTTCCTGTAATATATGCTGGATGTGCAATGTTATTTCCTGTATGTTGTACCTTTGCTTGATCGGTTTTGGTCGTGTGCATAATTGCTCGTCGTAATGGGCTCAAATTATCTAATTTGGCCTAAAGACATGTACGAACTTTAGTGGGCCCATTAGGTTAATGGGCCGTTACTAGGCCGAAAGTTAATGATCGGCCCTCTTACCTCCCGGGTCGTTAACAGGCCAACATCGAAGTGGGCAACAGTTGGGCCCAATTTATTTCACGGGCCGTTAACAGGCCATTACTAAGTTTGGGCTACATATGGCCCAACTATACTGTAGGCCTTTAGCAGGCCAAAAGAGACAGCGGGCTTCTACTGGACCATGAAGAGCATGGGTCGCTAATAGGTGAAAGTCAGGTCGTATTGTAAATGGCCCAACTATGGTGTGGGCCTTTAGCAGGCCAAAAGAGAAACCGGGCTGGTACTGGACCATGAAGGGGATGGGCCATTAAAAGGCCAAAACTAAGCTCCGACTACAAATGGCCCAACTCATTTATGGTCCGTTAACAGGTCGAATGGCACACAGGGCCGGGAATTGGCCCAACACTTAAATGGGTCGCTAAAAGGCCAAAACTCAGGTCCGACTACAAATGGCCCAACTGATTTATGGGCCGTCAACATGCTGAAAGCGACACCGGGCCGGAAATTGGCCCAACACTTAAATGGGCCGCTAAAAGGCCAAAACTCAGGTCCGACTACAAATGGCCCATCAGATTTATGGGCCGTCAACAGGCTGAAAGATACACCGGGCCGGAAATTAGCCCAACATATAAATGGGTCGCTAAAAGGCCGAAAGATGTACATCCTGAAAATTGGCCCATCCATTGAATGGGTCATTAACAGGCCGAAATCTCATCGTGCCGATATTGAGCCCAAAATATATAGTGGGTTGTTAACGGGCTCAAACTGACGATGGGCTGCAATGGTGTCAAATCTTTAACGGGCCGTTGACGGGCCAAATTGGCACATCTCGTATGGTCAGTGGGCTTAAATGGACCTGACACAAGTAGGCCTTATATGGACTGGCCTACTAATTTTTACTGGGCCGGCCTTTTTTACCGGAATGGGCCACTGTTGGGTCGTGCCATGTGTCGACCTATCATAGGCGCCTCCTGTCCAATGAGTGGATGACATCTGTCCCAACGGTGAGGCAACACGTGTTTCCTGCGGCCAATGATGATTTTACACGTGGAAAATCCCCATTGGTCCGGGCTGTTAACGGGTTATCAGATCCAAAACCGGACCCAATAGCTTAACGGCGTTCCGTTACGGTGGATGCCACGTGTCGGTCACCCTTGACGAAAGCACTTCCGTGACGCGTGATTTATCGTCATGGAAGTGGACACTTCCGTGATGATAATTTTGGTAATGTCATGAAACACTTCTACGACAGCACGGGTATGACTATATTGATTCTATCATAAAATCGTCATGGATGTACATGCATGACAAAAAACCCGACCTACTGTGACAAACATGTATCATCACGGAAGTGTATTTTTTTGTAGTGAAAGCTTGCATCGACGTAACTCTTTATGACGAACTCTTTATCACCTCCATAATCGAGAAACATTTACTTAGTCCTTTTCAGGTACTTCAGGATGTTCTTGACCATTGTCTAGTGATCCAATCCTAGATTACTTTTGTACCTCCCTGCTAAACTTATAGCAAGGCACACATCAGGTCTGGTACACAACATAGCATACATGATAGAACCTATGGCCGAGGTATAGGGAATGACTTTCATTTTCTCTCTATCTTCTGCAGTGGTCGGGCATTGAGTCCGACTCAATTTCACACCTTGTAACACAGGCACAAGCAAGAACCCTTTCTTTGACTGATCCATTCTGAACTTCTTCAAAACTTTATCAAGGTATGTGCTTTGTGAAAGTCCTATTAAGCGTCTTGATCTATCTCTATAGATCTTGATGCCCAATATATAAGCAGCTTCACCGAGGTCTCTCACTGAAAAACTTTTATTCAAATATCATTTTATGCTATCCAAAAATTCTATATCATTTTCAATCAACAATATGTCATCACATATAATATTACAAATATTACAGAGCTCCCAGTCACTTTCTTCTAAATACAGACTTCTCTGAAAGTCTGTATAAAACCATATGCTTTGATCACCTCTTCAAAGCGTATATTCCAACTCCGAGATGCTTGCACTAGTCCATAAATGGATCGCTGGAGCTTGCACACTTTGTTAGCACCTTTAGGATCGACAAAACCTTCTGGTTGCGTCATATACAACTCTTCTTTAAGAAATCCATTAAGGAATGCAGTTTTGACATCCATTTGCCAGATTTCATAATCATAAAATGCAGCAATTGCTAACATGATTCGGACAGACTTAAGCATCGCTACGGGTGAGAAAGTCTCATCATAGTCAACTCCTTGAACTTGTCGAAAACCTTTTGCGACAAGTTGAGCTTTATAGACAGTAACATTACCATCAGTGTTAGTCTTCTTCTTGAAGATCCATTTATTCTCTATGGGCCGCCGATCATTGGGCAAATCCACCAAAGTCCATACTTTGTTCTCATACATGGATCATATCTTAGATTTCATGGACTCAAGCCATTTATCAAAATATGCGCTCATCATAGCTTCTTTATAGTTCGTAGGTTCGTCATGGTCAAGTAACATGACTTCCAGAACAGCATTACTGTACTACTCTGGTGCGGATCATGCTCTGGTTGACCTACGAGGTTCAGTAGTAACTTGATCTGAAGTTTCATGATCATTATCATTAGCTTCCTCTCTAGTTGGTGTAGGCATCACGGGAACGGATTTCTCGGATGAGCTACTTTTCTAAATTGAGAGAAGGTACAATTACCTCATCAAGTTCTACTTTCCTCCCACTCACTTCTTCCGAGAGAAACTCCTTCTCTAGAAAGGTTCCATTCTTGGCAACAAAGATCTTGCCTTCGGATCTGTGGTAGAAGGTGTACTCAATTATTTCCTTAGGGTATCCTATGAAGATGAACTTCTCTGACTTGGGTTCGAGCTTATTAGGTTGAAGCCTTTTGACATAAGCATCGCATCCCAAACTTTAAAAACGGCAGCTTAGGTTCATTGCCAAACCACAGTTCATACAGTGTCGTCTCAACGATTTTGACGGTGCCCTATTTAACGTGAATGCAGCTGTCTGTAATGCATAACCCCAAAACGATAGTGGTAAATCAGTAAGAGACATCATAGATCGCACCATATCTAATAAAGTATGGTTACAACGTTCAGACACACCATTACGCTGTGGTGTTCCAGGTGGCGTGAGTTGTGAAACTATTCCACATTGTTTAAATTGAAAGCCAAACTCGTAACTCAAATATTCGCCTCCGCAATCAGATCATAGAAACTTTATTTTCTTATTACAATGATTCTCCACTTCACTTTGAAATTCTTTGAACTTTTCAAATGTTTCAGACTTGTGTTTCATCAAGTAGATATACCCATATCTGCTCAAATCATCTATGAAGGTTAGAAAATAACGATACCCGCCGTGTGCATCAACACTCATCGGACTGCATACATCGGTATGTATTATTTTCAAAAAGTCATTGGCTCGCTCCATTGTTCCGGAGAACAGAGTTTTAGTCATCTTGCCCATGAGGCATGGTTTGCAAGTATCAAATGATTCATAATCAAGTGATTCCAAAAGCCCATCAGCGTGTAGTTTCTTCATATGCTTTACACCAATATGACCTAAACGGCAGTGCCACAAGTATGTTGCACTATCATTATCAACTTTGCATCTTTTGGCATCAATATTATGAATATGTGGATCACTACGATCGAGATTCAATAAACCATTAACATTGGGTGTATGACCATAGAAGGTTTTATTCATGTAAATAGAATAACAATTATTCTCTGTCTTAAATGAATAACTGTATTGCAATAAACATGATCCTATCTTGTTCATGCTCAATACAAACACCAAATAACATTTATTTAGGTTCAACACTAATCCTGAAAGTATAGGGAGTGTGCGATGATGATCATATCAATCTTGGGACCACTTCCAACACACATCGTCACTTCACCCTCAATTGGTCTCCATTTATTCTGCAACTCCTATTTCGAGTTACTAATCTTAGCAACCGAGCAGGTATCAAATATCCAGGGGCTACTATGAGTACTAGTAAGGTACACGTCAATAACATGTATATCAAATATAGCTTTGTTCACTTTGCCATCCTTCTTATCCGCCAAATATTTGGGGTAGTTTCGCTTCCAGTGACCATATCCTTTGCAGTAGAAGCACTCAGTTTCAGACTTAGGTCTAGCTTTGGGTTTCTTCATGGGAGTGGCAACTTATTTGACACTCTTCTTGAAGTTCCCTTTCTTTCCCTTTTGCCCTTTTTCTTGATACTAGTGGTCTTGTTAACCATCAACATTTGATGCTCTTTCTTGATTTCTACATTCGCTGATTTCAGCATCGCGAAGAGCTGGGAATCGTTTTTGTCATCCCTTGCATATTATAGTTCATCATGAAGTTCTATTAGCTTGGTGATGGTGACTATAGAACTCTATCAATCACTATCTTATCTGGAAGATTAACTCCCACTTGATTCAAGCGATTGTACTACCCAGACATTCTGAGCATATGCTCATTGGCTGAGCTATTCTCCTCCATCTTGTAGGCAAAGTACTTGTCAGAGACACTAGCATGAGTCTGAAATACCAATTTCAGCTCTTGGAACATCTCATATGATATGTTGCGTTCAAAACAGTTTTTGAAATCCCGGTTCTAAGCCCTAAAGCATGGTGCACTAAACTATCAAGTAGTCGTTATATCGAGCTTGCCAAACGTTCATAACGTCTGTATCTGCTTGTGTAATAGGTATGTCACCTAGCGGTGCATCAAGGACATAATACTTCTGTGCAGCAATGAGGATAATCCTCATATCGCGAACCCAGTCCGCATCATTGCTACTATCATATTTCAACTTAGTTTTCTCTAGGAACATATCAAAAACATAGGGGAGCTACTGATCTACAACATAATTTGCAAATACTATCAAGACTAAGTTCATGATAAATTAAAGTTCAGTTAATCATATTACTTAAGAACTCCCACTTAGATTGACATCCCTCAAGTCATCTAAATGATACGTGATCCAAATCAACTAAACCAGGCCCGATCATCACGTGAGATAGAGTAGTCATCAATGGTGAACATCTCTACGTTGATCATATCTACTATATCGACCTTTTGGTCTCCAGTTTTCCGAGGCCATGCCTATACAGGCTAGGCTCATCAAGTTTAACCCAAGTATTCCACATGTGCAAAACTGGCTTGCACCCGTTGTATGTGAACGTAGATCCTATCACACCCGATCATCGCGTGGTGTCTCAGCACGAAGAACTTTCGCAACGGTGCATACTCGGGGAGAACACTTATACCTTGGAATTTAGTTAAGGGATCATCTTATAATGCTACCGCCGTACTAAGCAAAATAAGATGCATAAAGATAAACATCACATGCAATCAAAATATGTGACATGATATGGCCATCATCACCTTGTGCTTTTGATCTCCACATCCAAAGCAACGTCATGATCTCCATCGTCACCGGCTCGACACCTTGATCTCCATCGTAGCGTCGTGGTCATCTCGTCAACTATTGCTTCTACAACTATCGCTATCGCTTAGTGATAAAGTAAAGCAATTACATGGCGTTTGCATTCCATACAATAAAGCAACAACCATAAGGCTCCTATCAGTTGCCGATAACTTTTACAAAACATGATCATCTCATACAACAACGTATATCATATCATGTCTTGACCATATCACATCACAACATGCCCTGCAAAAACAAGTTAGACGTCCTCTACTTTGTTGTTGCAAGTTTTACGTGGCTACTACGGGCTTCTAGCAAGAACTGTTCTTACCTACGGCACAAAACCACAATGGTGATTTATCAAGTTTGCTGTTTTAACCTTCAACAAGGACTGGCCATAGTCAAATTTGATTCAACTAAAGTTGGAGAAACAAACACCCGCCAGCCACCTTTATGCAAAACTAGTTGCATGTCTGTCGGTGGAACCGGTCTCATGAATGTGGTCATGTAAGGTTAGTCCGTGTTGGGGAACGTAGCAATAATTCAAAACTTTCCTACGTATCACCAAGATCGATCTAGGAGATTCTAGCAACAAGGGAGAGAAGATGTGCATCTTCGTACCTTTGAAGATCGCTAAGCGGAAGCTTTACTAGAACGAGGATGACGGAGTCGTACTCGTGGCGATTCAAATCGCGGAAGTTCTGATGTAATGCCGAACGGACGACGCCTCCGTGTTCAACACACGTACAGCCCGGGGACGTCTCCTCCATCTTGATCCAGCAAGGGGAGAGGAGAAGTTGAGGGAGAGCTCCGGCAGTACGATGGCGTGGTGGTCGAGCTTGCAGTTCTCTGGCAGGGCTTCGCCCAGCACTACGGAGAAGGAGGTGGTGTTGGAGGGGGGAGGGTTGCGCCAAGGGAAGGGTGCGGCAGCCCTCCCACCTCCCCTATATTTATAGGGGCAAGGGAGAGGGGGGCCGGCCCCCTCTAGATGGATCTAGAGGGGGGCAGCGACCAAGGGGGGGGGCTTGTCCCCCAAGCCAAGGGGGGAGCCCCTTTTAGGGTTTCCCCCAATCCTAGGCGCATGGACCCTAGGGGGTTTGGCACCCAGCCCACTTAGGGGATGGTTCCCCTCCATATTCAGCCCATAGGGCCCTACGGGGCAGGTGGACCCTCTCGGTGGATCCTCGGAACCCTTTCGGTGGTCCCGGTACAATACCGATAAACCCACAAGCACTTCCGGCGACCGAATAAGGACTTCCCATATATAAATCTTTATCACCGGATCATTCTAGAACTCCTTGTGACGTCCAGGATCTCATCCGGGACTCCGAACAACATTCGGTAACCACATACTAATTCCCATATGATGAGGACATGACTACCTTGGATACGACCAAAAATATTGCATACATGTATATTTGTGAGGTGATTTCTAATGCAAACTATGCAATAATTTATTTATGTCATCCAGGACAAAAATACTTCACAAACTTTTGTGCCATGTCTAATTGCAGGTGTATGGGACGTTTTTACAATCCACATATGAAGATAAGGGAGAAATAGATGTTTACTTGCTGTTCAAAAAGTTCTCTCACGTCACTTTTGGCCCAAGAGAAGATAGAGTCCAAGTCTCTCACGTTCTGGACTCAGATTCGGACTGCACAGACATACCTGACTCAAAATGTCAATAACTTTTTCATCCGGACTCCAAATTGGGTAATTCTTTTTTGTTGGAAAATAGATTTCGTGAACTTTCCAACCCAATTGGATTCACCTTCAAATTCGTCCAGAGCGTTGAGTTATGGACGAAACAATCTGATGCTGCAGCAGAATCTGAGTCAAACTACAAGTCCAAAAGTGTTACGTCACCTCCACTTGGGCCTATTGGCCTTGTACGAACTAGGGTTAGTTTTAGGCTGCCTTGGGACGTCCTCCCACCTCCTTGGCCACCACCCCTTGCTCCTATATAAGTAGATCCATCTAGTAGCTTTTTCCTTAGGATTTGTTTAGTTAAAAGTTAGCCATTGCAACTTCATGTACTTCGTTTGTGTCCAATGACCAGACCAAGACTGCTTTCGGATCCCCACTTTTATCAACACTTCATATATATTCGCAATATTCAGATTGCTTTATCATATTCTTGCTTGTTCTTCGATTGCTTGCAGGAATAGACCTTCGTGGTCAGGCTGATCGTGCTTCCGGCATCGTTAGTAACCTCAGGAGATTGGTTTAGCGATTGCTAAGGCGCAACGTCGTGCATGTTTGTAGTCCGATCGTCAAAATCGACTCCACCAAATCGACAGTTATCATCTCATCGAAAGATCGGGACCCTCGAATAGAGTGTGATTACGACTTTCGGACACACCATTACGCTGAGGTGTTCCACGCGGCATGAGTTGTGAAACAATTCCACATTTTCTTAAGTGCGTACCAAACTCGTGACTTAAATATTCTCCTCCATGATCTGATTGTAAGAACTTTATTTTTATGTCACGTTGATTCTCCACCTCACTCTGAAATTCCTTGAACTTTTCAAAGGTCTTAGACTTGTGTTTCATTAAGTAGACATACCCATATCCACTTAAGTCATCAGTGAGGGTGAGAACATAATGATAGCCACCGCGAGCCTCAATGCTCATTGGACCGCACACATCAGTATGTATTATTTCCAACAAGTTGGTTGCTCGCTCCATTGTTCCAGAGAACGGAGTCTTGGTCATCTTGCCCATGAGACATGGTTCGCACGTGTCAAATGATTCATAATCAAGAGACTCCAAAAGTCCATCTGCATGGAGTTTCTTCATGCGTTTGACACCAATGTGACCAAGGCGGCAGTGCTACAAGTATGTGGGACTATCATTATTAACCTTACATCTTTTGGTATTCACACTATGAATATGTATAACATCACGTTCGAGATTCAATAAGAATAAACCATTGACCAGCGAGGCATGACCATAAAACATATCTCTCATATAAATAGAACAACCATTATTCTCGGATTTAAATGAGTAGCCATCTCGCATTAAACGAGATCTAGATACAATGTTCATGCTCAAAGCTGGCACTAAATAACAATTATTGAGGTTTAAAACTAATCACGTAGGTAAATGTAGAGGTAGCGTGCCGACGGCGATCACATCAACCTTGGAACCATTCTCGGCGCGCATCGTCACCTCGTCCTTCGCCAGTCTCCGCCTATTCCTCAGCTCCTGTTTTGAGTTACAAATATGAGAAACCGCACCAGTATCAAATACCCAGGAGCTACTACGAGTACTAGTAAGGTACACATCAATAACATGTATATCACATATACCTTTGGTGTTGCCGGCCTTCTTATCCGCTAAGTACTTGGGGCAGTTCCGCTTCCAGTGACCATTTCCCTTGCAATAAAAGCATTGAGTCTTGGGCATGGGTCCATTGTTCGGCTTCTTCCCGGCAACTGATTTACCGGGCGCAGCAACTCCCTTATCGTCCTTCTTGAAGTTCTTTTTACCCTTGCCTTTCTTGAAACTAGTGGTCTTATTCACCATCAACACTTGATGTTCCTTTTTGATTTCCACCTCCGCTGATTTCAGCATTGAATATAACTCAAGAATGGACTTCTCCATCCCCTGCATATTGTAGTTCATCACAAAGCTCTTGTAGCTAGGTGGGAGCGACTGAAGGATCCTGTCAATGACCGAGTCATCTGGGAGATTAACTCCCAACTGAGACAAATGGTTGTGTAACCTGGACATAGTGAGTATATGCTCACGGACAGAACTGTTTTCCTCCATCTTACAACTGTAGAACTTGTCGGAGACTTCATATCTCTTGACCCGGGCATGAGCTTGGAAAACCATTTTCAGCTCTTGGAACATCTCATATGCTCCGTGCTGCTCAAAACGCTTTTGGAGCCCCGGTTCTAAGTTGTAAAAGCATGCCGCACTGAACCAGGGAGTAATCATCACTACGTGACTGCCAGGCATTCATAACGTCTTGAGTTGCTGGGAAAATGGGTGCTTCACCTAGCGGTGCTTCAAGGACATATGCTTTCTTGGCAGCTATGAGGATGATCCTCAAGTTTCGGACCCAGTCCATATAGTTGCTACCATCGCCTTTCAGCTTGGTTTTCTCTAGGAACGCATTGAAGTTGATGGCAACATTAACGTGGGCCATTTGATCTACAAGACACATTGCAAAGATATTTTAGACTATGTTCATGATAATTAAGTTCATCTAATCAAATTATTTAATGAACTCCCACTCAGATAGACATCCCTCTAGTCATCCAAGTGATACATGATCCGAGTCAACTAGGTCGTCTCCGATCATCACGTGAGACGGACTAGTCATCATCGGTGAACATCTTCATGTTGATCGTATCTACTATACGACTCATGTTCCACCTTTCGGTCTCTTGTGTTCTGAGGCCATGTCTGTACATGCCAGGCTCATCAAGTCAACCTAAGTGTTTTGCATATGTAAATCTGGCTTACACCCGTTGTATGCGAACGTTAGAATCTATCACACCCGATCATCACGTGGTGCTTGGAAACAACGAACTTTTGCAACGGCGCACAGTTAGGGGGAACACTTTCTTGAATTTTTTTTATGAGGGATCATCTTATTTGTGCTACCGTCATTCTAAGCAAATAAGATGTAAACATGACAAACATCACATGCAAATCATAAAGTGACATGATACGGCCAATATCATTTAGCGCCTTTGATCTTCATCTTTGAGGCGCGACATGATCACCTTCGTCGCCGGCATGACACCATGATCTCCATCATCATGATATCCATCATCGTGTCTTCATGAAGTTGTCTCGCCAACTATTACTTCTACTACTATGGCTAACGGTTAGCAATAAAGTAAAGTAATTACATGGCATTTTTCAATGACACGCTGGTCATACAATAAATTAAGACAACTCCTATGGCTCTTGCCGGTTGTCATACTCATCGACATGCAAGTCGTGATTCCTATTACAAGAACATGATCAATCTCATACATCATATATATCATTCATCACATTCTTTTGGCCATATCACATCACATAGCACACCCTGCAAAAACAAGTTAGATGTTCTCTAATTGTGGTTGCATATTTTACGTGGCTGCTATGGGTTTCTAGCAAGAACATTTCTTACCTATGCAAAAGCCACAACGGTGATACGACAATTGCTATTTACCCTTCATAAGGAACCTTTTCATCGAATTGATCCGACTAAAGTGGGAGAGACAGACATCCGCTAGCCACCTTATGCAACAAGTGCATGTCAGTCGGTGGAACCTGTCTCACGTAAGCGTACGTGTAAGGTCGGTCCAGGCCACTTCATCGCACAATACCGCCGAAACAAGATAAGACTAGTCATGGTAAGCATATTGAACAAACCAACGCCCACAACTACTTGTGCTCTACTCGTGCATAGAATCTACGGATAGACCTAGCTCATGATGCCACTGTTGGGGAACGTAGCAATAATTCAAAATTTTCCTATGTATCACCAAGATCGATCTAGGAGATTCTAGCAACAAGATAAAGAGGATGTGCATCTTCATACCTTTGAAGATCGCTAAGCGGAAGCGTTACTAGAACGCGGATGACAGAGTCTTACTCGCGGCGATTCAAATCGCGGAAGATCCGATCTAAAGCCGAACGGACGGCGCCTCCATGTTCAACACACGTATAGCCCGGGGACGTCTCCTCCTTCTTGATCCAGCAAGGGGAGAGGAGAAATTGAGGGAGAGCTCCGGCAGTACGACGGCGTGGTGGTGGAGCTTGCAGTTCTCCGGCAGGGCTTCGCCAAGCACTACGGAGGAGGTGGTGTTGGAGAGGGGAGGGCTGCGACAAGGGAAGGGTGCGGCAGCCCTCCCACCTCCCCTCTATTTATGGGAGCAAGGAAGAGGGAGTCGGCCCCCTCCAAATGGATCTAGAGGGGGGGCGGCGGCCAAGGGGGAGGCTTGCCCCCCAAACCAAGGGGGCGACCCCTTTAGGGTTTCCCCCAACCCTAGGCGCATGGGCCCTAGGGAGGTTTGGTGCCCAGCCCACTTAGGGGCTGGTTCCCGTCCATATTTAGCCCATAGGGCCCTCCGAGGCAGGTGGACCCCCAGAACCCTTTCGGTGGTCCCGGTACAATACCGATAAACCCTCGAACACTTTCGGCGACCGAATAAGGACTTCCCATATATAAATCTTTATCTCTGGACCATTTCGGAACTCCTAGTGACGTCCGGGATCTCATCCGGGACTCCGAACAACATTCGGTAACCACATACTAATTCCCATAACAACTCTAGCGTCACCGAACCTTAAGTGTGTAGACCCTACGGGTTCGGGAATCATGCAGACATGACCGAGACATCTCTCCGGCCAATAACCAACAGCGGGATCTGGATACCCATGTTGGTACCCACATGTTCCACGATGATCTCATTGGATGAACCACGATGTCGGGGATTCAATCAATCCCGTATACAATTCCCTTTGTCAATCGGTATGTTACTTGCCCGAGATTCTATCGTCGGTATCCCACCTCGTTCAATCTCGTTACCGGCAAGTCTCTTTACTCGTTCCATAATGCATGATCTCGTGACTAACTACTTAGTCACATTGAGCTTGTTATGATGATGCATTACCGAGTGGGCCCAGAGATACCTCTCCGTCATACGGAGTGACAAATCCCAGTCTTGATTCGTGCCAACCCAACAGACACTTTCGGAGATACCGGTAGTGTACCTTTATAGCCACCCAGTTATATTGTGACGTTTGGTACACCCAAAGCATTCCTACGGTATCCAGGAGTTGCACAATCTCATGGTCTAAGGAAATGATACTTGACATTAGAAAATCTCTTAGCAAACGAACTACATGATCTTGTGCTATGCTTAGGATTGGGTCTTGTCCATCACATCATTCTCCTAATGATGTGATCCCGTTATCAATGACATCTAATGTCCATGGTCAGGAAACCATAACCATCTATTGATCAACGAGCTAGTCAACTAGAGGCTCACTAGGGACATGTTGTGGTCTATGTATTCACACATGTATTATGGTTTCGGGTCAATAGAATTATAGCATGAACAATAGACAATTATCATGAACAAGGAAATATAATAATAACCATTTTATTATTGCCTCTAGGGCATATTTTCAACAGTCCGAGCCGCTTCATCCAACAATACCGCCGAATAAAAATAAGACATTGGTGGTAAGTAGTATGACGATCACCGCCCACAACACTTTGTGTTCTACTCGTGCATGTCATGTACGTATAGACCTGGCTCGGATGCCACTGTTGGGGAACGTAGCATGTAATTTCAAAAAATTGCCTACGCTCACGCAAGATCTATCTAGGAGATGCATAGCAACGAGAGGGGGAGAGTGTGTCTACGTACCCTCGTATACCGAGAGGGGAAGCGTTTGACAACGCAATTGATGTAGTCGAACTTCTTCTAGCTCCGACCGATCAAGTACCGAACGTACGGCACCTCCGAGTTCTGCACACGTTTAGTGTGATGACGTTCCTCGCCCTCTAGATCCCGCAAGGTGTCGAGGAAGTAGATGACTTCCGTCAGCATAACGGTGTGGTGATGGTGATGGTGAAGTGATCCGCACAGGGCTTCGCCTAAGCACTATGAGGGTATGACCGGAGGCGTAAACTGTGGAGGGGGCGTCGCACACGGCTAGGCAATTGTCTGGTGTGTGCTAGGCGCCCCCCTCCACATATATATAGGTGGGAGGGAGGGAGGAGCAGCCATAGGAAGCGCCCAAGTAGGAGGAATCCTACTTGGAGTCCCTCCCAATCCGCACCCCCCTGCCATATATAACCGAGGGGGGAGGAAAGAGGGGGGAGGGATGGAAGTAGGAATCTAATCCACACTTTCCTTGCCCTCCCCTCTTTCCTTCTCCATCTCATAGGGTTGGCCTCTATAGGGGCTTACTAGGGCTGGTGTGTTCCCTCACTTGGCCCATAAGGCCCATATATTTGCCGGGGGTGCCCGGAACCCCTTCAGGTGACCCGATATGTACCCCGTACACTCCGGAACATTTTGGTGTCCGAATACTATCGTCATATATATCAATATTTACCTCTCGACCATTTCAAGATTCCTCGTCATGTCCGTGATCTCATCCGGGACTCCGAACAACCGAACGTTAAGCATGCGGACCCTATGGGTTCGAGAACTATGTAGACATGACCGAGACACCTCTCCGGTCAATAAGCAATAGCGGAACCTGGATGCTCATATTGGTCCCTACATATTCTACGAAGATCTTTATCAGTCGAACCGCAATGTCAATATAGTTATTCCCTTTGTTATCGGTATGTTACTTGCCCGAGATTCGATCGTCGGTATCTTCATACCTAGTTCAATATCGTTACCGGCAAGTCTCTTTACTTGTTCCGTAGTGCATCATCCTACAACTAACTCATTAGTCACTTTGCTTGCAAGGCTTCTTATGATGTGTATTACCGAGAGGGCCCAGAGATACCTCTCCGATACTCGGAGTGACAAATCCTAATCTTGATTTATGCCAACCCCACAAACACCTTCAGAGATACCTGTAGAGCATCTTTATAATCACCCAGTTATGTTGTGACATTTGATAGCACACAAGGCATTCCTCCGGTATCCGGGAGTTGCATAATCTCATAGTCGAAGGGATATGTATTTGACATGAAGAAAGCAATAGCAATAAAACTGAACGATCATAATGCTAAGCTAACGAATGGGTCTTGTCCATCACATCATTCTCCTAATGATGCGAACCCGTGTATCAAATGACAACAGTGGCGGAGCCAGCTCGGCCGGGGAGCCGGGGCAATGTACACCACGTTCTAGTCTGTCAGTTGGTTGCCCCAACAAAATGATGGCTATTTGTACATTTACTGCTATTGTTTAAGCTAGAGTCCATGGCAGAGCCCGGGCAGCCGCCCCGGGTAGCCGGGAGGTGGCTTCGCCACTGAATGACAACACATGTCTATGGTTAGGAAACTTAACCATCTTTAATCAACGAACTAGTCTAGTAAAGGCTTACTAGGGACACAGTATTTTGTCTATGTATCCACACATGTATCAAGTTTCCGGTTAATACAATTCTTGCATGAATAATAAACATTTATCATGAAATAAGAAAATATAAAATAACAACTTTATTATTGCCTCTAGGGCATATTTCCTTTAGCGAGAGCTTTGCCGAGGTGAGAGAGGGTGACCCTCATGCATAAGCACAACTCCAATCTCTTTGTTGCTAGTATTTGTTTCTACAACAAAATGTTTCTTGAAGTCCAGTAGAGCTAGCATTGGAGCTGCAACAAGTGCTTCTTTGTGATGCTGAAAGGCAATTTTAGTAGTAGATGTCTAAGAAGAGGATGGACTTTTGCCTAGTTCGGCATCGATGAACTTTTCCCTGTTGAGCCACACGACTGTTAATTCCTATGTTGTTTGTTAGTAGTTAAGATGAACTACCATTTATGTACTAGTTAGGACCGAAATGATGTTTTGATCGTGTGCGGCAAGGTCACCACTAGTGAGAAGGGATGATCACAAGTTACGCCATGCCCAACGTATGCCATCATAACATCAGGGGAAAATTGATTACCTGATGCAACCAACTTATATGTAGGTTACCAAACAGGGTGCACAACATGCATTTACTTTTTTAGAAAAAGAGGATATACCCCCGGCCTCTACATCTGGATGATGCATGCAGTCATTTTATTAATTATTCAAAAAGACCTTACAAAGTAATGCATCAGTAAACCTGAAGCCACCAACTTGGGAACACCTGTCGCTACTCCTATCCCCTTGATGAAGGGGTGCCGAATGTCCGAGCCGAATACCAAACAAACATCACCCAAAAGGCTAACATCTAAAGCCGGATGGCCCAGCCAGGCCACTGTCGGGACTAGGTCACACCGGTCTGGCGCACCCTCAATCCGCCGATCCATCTTCAGAGCATGTACAGACGCATCGACTTTGCCAGGACTGTCGTCGACGCTACCACGGTGCCAAACAACGCCACCTCTCTGCGCGCGTCCATCATCACACCTCCGCCGCCAAGACCCTGCTGCGCCAGGCCGTCGAGATCCGTCGTCTTCGATGCGGTAAATGAAACACCGCTCCACCACTTGTCTTCCCCATCCGGCAGCTGCTGCCAAACATGCGTTTTTGGCATAACTGAGTCACATATGAAAAGACCCCAAAAAAACCTACCAATTTCTGGAATGCAGCGCGCCATCGGTTTAAACTAAAAATTCCAACGTGGAAATAGAAGATATTCTGATGGCCCAAATGTTCAGCGACAGGGATCTGTGTACGATTATCTCCATAATATACTCGATTTGGATGTCCAGAAACTGTTGGACCGCATGATGGTGAGGTGTTCGATCCTCTGTAACCAGCGAAGAAAACCTCGAATTTGCTTAAACTGCAATGTTGGCAAACACCGGCACTCCTCGAAGGGTAGCAGCGCTGGGGAGGTGTTTGGCGCAAGCCTCCGCCATGTTTACTTCCCGTTCGATAATCTCAGTTTGCCTCTTTTTCCATTTATATCACGCCGCGCTTGACTTGTGTGAGAGCTGGATCGTCCCAAGTTCCTGGCGACAACAAAAACATGATGGGAGAAAACAGCAACATCTAGGAAATCTCATGGGGTGAAAACAACAATACCAAACAATCCATTTGCTACAAAGATTGGAAGAGTATAGATATTCAGAGGTTTCAAATCTCAACGACACTCTCAGGCTACTAATAACGTAAACAATAACCACCATTATCCAGCAAAACAGACGATGCATGACTGCGGGGCACACTAGTATTTGATTGGTGCCAGGATGTCCAACTGAGAACCCAGCTTCTCCTCGGCAGCCTTCTCAGCCTTGACACGCAGCTTGGCCAGTTGCTTCCTCCTGTCATACGACACCTTAGCCTTCTCCTTCCTCTTCTCCTCCAGTTCCTGCCAGTTTAAACAAAAAAGGTGATGAGCCATTTTCCAAATAACATCTAGTTGCAGGTATACATATGTTTTCAAGGCATGCGCTCAAATCAAGGATTAAAAACAGTCCCCAATCAAGAACCTAACATCACGCTGGAGATCTTGGTGGTCAATGGCCATTATCAACTATGAAATGCGCAACAAGATCTTGGTGGTCAATGGCCATTTTTCTATCTTCATTACTATATGTGCAATCTGATTTTGACTTTTTTTTCTAAAACGAACTAGCTAGAACAATATAAGAAAACAAGCCATGGCTGTCATAAGGAGGCATCAGAGATCTTGGTGGTTATGATCATCAACTGGGGAGCACCCATCAAGAGTAGCAAATATAAATCTCACATCATAGGCTTATAAGTAAAGCACAGGAGAATCAAACAAAAGAACAGGGTAAAAGCCAAGTCAAATGTTACATGAGGAACAGGTATCAAGAGACCCAATCCCAGTTTTATGCTTTGCTATCTTTACTTACATAATTGAAGCAAATATAACAGATTTAAACAATAATAAGAAAACAATCCCTGGTTGTTAAAAGAGGCCTCAGAGATCTTGGTGATTATGGTCATCAACTGGGAGCACCCATCAAGAGTAGCAAATATTAATCTCACATCATAGGCTTATAACTCAAGCACAGGAGAATCAAACAAAAGAACAAGCTAAACACCACAGCCAAATGTTAAATGAGAATCAAATAATTGAAACAAACTAGCAAACAAATTTTGAATAACAATAAGAATCGCTGGAAGTTAAAAGAGGCCTCAGAGATCTTGGTGATTATGGTCATCAACTGGGGAACACCCATCAAGAGTAGCAAATATTAATCTCACATCACAGGCTTATAACTGAAGCACAACAAATAAAAGAACAGGCTAAAAGCCACAGACAAATGTTAGAATGAGAAACAGGTGCCAAAGTGCCAATCGCAGTTTTATGATTTGATATCTGAGTTCAAATTATTGAAACAAACTAGCCAACAAATTTTAAATAACAATAAGAATCGCTGGTTGTTAAATACGCCTCAGAGATCTTGGTGGTTATGGTCGTCAACTGGGGAGCACCCATTAAGAGTAGCAAATATTAATCTCACATCATAGGCATATCATTAAAACACAAGAGAAACCAACAAAAGAACATGATAATAACCACAGCCAAATGTTACTACATGAGAATCTTACAATGGAATGTGGCAACAAATGCCATGATCAATCAGAAATCATCATTGACAAAATTAATCAGAATCAGGCTAAAAGAAAAACATGTCTGTCATCAAACATGAGGGAACAGACGAATTAAAATAGCTTTGGTTGTCAAAAAAATAGCATGACTAGTCAGAAGTAGCTGGTTGTAAGCATCATCTTTGTGAAAAATCAATGGACATCAGTCCTGAGTTTCTGCATCATCCCAGTCATGCTAAATTTGCACACTTGCAATGTAAAAAATCAACAAATTCAAATGGCACAAAAAAAGTTCTCAATGCAATTAACAAGGGTACTGATGGAAGGTACTAGGCTAAGCACAAAAGGAAACTTGACAGTGCCTTTTGTTAAAATCAGTAAAATAATTCAGCATTTCACCCTATCACTATCGAAAGCCTTATTCCATGGCAACCAATAACCTAACCTGTGTTTCAGCTTGACAACAAATAATTTTGACTTAGCCACACAGTGAGAAGCTATTATCTCAAATTCTCAATAACAATATGGTTGATATCTACAAACTAAACCCACAGGACAACCAATCTAACATTGTGGGCCAAAGAATCATATGTATGCTTCACATAATCATCATTTTGTTCAGAGGTGACACCCAGAGTGATCGATTGTAACAAAACGTACCTTGATAGTTTCATGGTAGTTCCATCCGACCTCCTTGGAAAGCTCGCCGAGCAGACAGTACCTGTGCCCCGGCTGCAGCCTCAGAACCCTATCCAACAAGTAGCCAGACAAAGACCATCACCACATAACTAATTAAATCCGCCATTAGAGCGCAAGCAAGAAAGATAAGGCGCGTACTTGAGCGCGTCGGGGATGACCATACGCTTGGTGCGATCGTAAGGCGGCGGGACGCCCTCGAACGCCTTGAGCCTGGCGAGCGCAGCCTCGCCGCGGGGCGTCTTGTGCGGGATCATGCCGCGCACGGTGCGCCAGAAAATGCGCGAAGGGGCGCGGAAGTGGATGGGGCCGTGCGAGGGCTTGGTGTTCATCCGCTTGCGGAGGAAGCGGAGGTACTTCATCTTCTGACGGACCAGCCCGCCGGAGATGCACATCTCCTCGCACCGGACCACCACCACGCGCTGCCCGTTGAGCAGCTCCTTGGCCACGATCGACGCAAGGCGACCCAGCATGTGGTGGCGCGCATCCACCACCACGCGACGCGCGGACACACCGGAGCCGGACACCATCGTTACCTGTTGGCTTCTCCCTTCCTCTCTTCCTCCGGCTCCGGTGGTGGTCGTTGGTGGCGGCGGCGAAGGAGGGAGAAGGAAGACGTTAGGGTTTATGATTTTATAGGCGACCAGGAGGTAGCAGATTGGGCCGGGCGGTTGCTAGTGCTCTCAAAAGAACAATAGGCCTCGTTACCTAATAAAATTTTAATGGGCTGTACTCCACAAAAAGTCCTAATAGGCTTACACTATGTCATGTCTCTATTAGAAAGCGGGTCAGTCCCGTGCGCATGTTGTGAACAAATTTTTGAAACTCTTGAACATTTTTCTGAATCGGCAAACAATTTTGGAATTGACAAACATTTTCTTGAAATTCAGGAATAATTTTTGAAATACATGAAAACCTATATTATTTTGATGAACATTTTTTGAATCCATGATTACTTATAAAAATTTGCAAACAGTTTTTTAAATTCACAAAAAAATTAATTCATGAACATTATATGAAATCCCAGACATTTCTCAAATTCGTGAGCATATTTTTAAAATCATGAACATTTTACAATTTCCTGAACATTTTTCAAAACCATAAATATTTTTTGTAATCATGAATATTTTATGATTTCTCGAACATTTTTTTAAAATGAAAGTTTTTGGAAACCTCAAATTATTTGAAGAAGTAAAAAAACATAAAATAAAAAACAAGAAGCAAAAAAACAAAATAGAAAACAGGAAAGCAAAAAAAATGTAAAACAGGAGGCGTCCCGCTGTGCATATGGGCCAGCCCAGAAGGGCGCACGGGGTGATGTCCACTACACAACTTTATTTTTGTGGACTCTGTTGGGCCACCAAGCACAGAGTTTGTAGTATAACGACAAATTTCCATGGTCTACGGTTTATCAATCCGCAAAGAGGTGCATGGTGAAGATGGTCTCTCTCAAACAACCCTACAATCAAATATAAGTGGTCTCTTGTGCCCCAAAACACTCAATGTAGTTGTTAGTTGTATAGGTGCACTAGTTCGGCGAAGAGTTGATGATAGATGTGCGATATTGATTGTAGAAATAGGTTTTGTAATTTGAATAAATAAAAAAAAGCAAGGTAACAAGTAACAAAAATGAGTAAATAGTGTTTGAATGCGTGGAAACAAGGCCTAGTGTTCATATGTTCGCTATTGTCAACTCTCAACATCATTAACATAGTTAAACATCGTGATAATCTCTCAACATGTGCAATAAATAATTAATCCAAAGTTTCTACTTTTTAATCAAAGAAAGTAAGATGAAATTGCGTAGGCGTGCTTAACAGCAAACCACCTCAAACTTGTCTTTCTAATATTAATCTAATGAAACACTCCTATGTGCCATGGACAGTGCC
Source organism: Aegilops speltoides (assembly GCA_021437245.1). Classification (NCBI taxonomy): domain Eukaryota; kingdom Viridiplantae; phylum Streptophyta; class Magnoliopsida; order Poales; family Poaceae; genus Aegilops; species Aegilops speltoides. The sequence continues at coordinate 305,594,695 of CM038142.1, read as the reverse complement.
CAAAATTGTACTACGATGTTACTCCTGTAGGAGTTGTTGGATTCCCTGAAGAGGAAAGGTGATGTAGCACAGCAGAAAGTATTTCCCACTGTTAAGAACCAAGGTTTATCGAAGCAGTAGGACTCACCAAGCTAACAATGTAAACAACACTTACACACCAACACAATACAAATGCTTGCACCGAACCTGGCTAGGAGGTTATCAATCCCATTGTCTTGCTAGTTACAAGATTAGAAGCAAATGGATAGTGATAATAGCAAAGTGCTAAAAAGTAAAAGGAAAGTAAAAGAGCAAATTTACAAGAGCTTTGTATTAATGGAGAATGGACCTGGGGCCATAGGTTCACTAGTGGCATCTCTCTCAAAAATAGGTAGTGGCATGGTAGACAAATTACTGGTAGGCAATTGACATGATAGGGTGATACGTCTTCGTCATATATACTTTTCCAAATATATTTGCTCTTGTTTTGGGCTCTAACTTGCATGATTTGAATCAAACTAACCCGGACTGACGTTGTTTTCAGCAGAACTACCATGGTGTTGTTTTTGTGCAGAAATAACAATTCTCAGAATTGGACAAAACTTTTTTGAGATTTTGTATGGAATATACAAAAAATACTGGAGCGAAGACCAACTAGAGGGTGCCCACCTGCTGCCCATAAGGCACCAGGGCGCGCCCTGGTGGCTTCTGGGGCCCACGAGGCTCCGGTGACCCTAATCTCAAGCCTACAAATTCCTATTTTCGATATGGAGCCGCCGCCACCTCCAGTTCTTCATCGGGAGGCCAGATCTGGAGTCCGTTCGGGGCTTCGGAGAGGGGGATTCGTCGCCATCATCACCACCAACCCTTCTTCATCACCAAGTTAATGATGCTCACCGTCAGGAGTGAGTAATTCCTTCGTAGGCTTGCTGGACGATGATGGGTTGGATGAGATTTATCATGTAATCGAGTTAGTTTTTGGTAGGGCTTGATCTCTAGTATCCACTATGTTCTGAGATTAATGTTGTTATGACTTTGCTATGCTTAATGCTTGTCACTAGGGCTTGAGTGCTAGGATTCTAGACCTGAACCCTTTATGTTTTCACGAATACATTTGTGTTCTTGATCCTATCTTGCAAGTTATACGCACCTATTACGAGTTATGATCCGCATACCCCAAGGTGACAATAATTGGGGTTCTTTCCGGTGATTACCATGTTTTGAGGAGTTCATGTATTCACTATGTGTTAATGCTTTTTCCGGTTCTCTATTAAAAGGAGGCCTTAATATCCCTTAGTTTCCTTATGGATCCCGCTGCCACGGGAGGATAGGACAAAAGATGTCATGCAAGTTCTTACCGCAAGCACATATGACTATATACGGAATACATGCCTACATTACATTGATGAATTGGAGCTAGTTTTGTGTTGCCCTAGGTTATAACTATTACATGATGAATGTCATCCAACATAATTATCCATCACTGATCCAATGCCTACGAGCTTTTCACATATTGATCTTTGCTAAGTTACTACTATTGCTGCTACTATCACAATTGCTATAAAAGTGGTACTGTTACCGTTTTCCGTTACTATTGCTACTGCTACTACCTCTGCTGAAGATATTTAGTTCTCCAAGTGTGCTTGAATTGACAACTCAACTGCTAATACTTGCAAATATTCTTTGGTTCCCCTTGTGTTGGATCAATAAATTTGGGTTGAATACTCTACCATCGAACACTGTTGTGATACCATATACTTGAGGGTTATCAAGACCTTTTTTTGCATCGTTGCCGGGGAGCATAGCTCTATTTTCTAAGTTACTTGGGATTTAAAGCTATTGATCACTATAAAGAATCTGAGGGATGATAGAACCAAGATCGTTCCCTCTAGGAGGAGGGGAGGTAAGGAACTGTTATCTAGCTCTGCACTTGATTCACCTTCTGTTTTAAGTAAGCTTGTGACACCACCACCTGATATTAATTCTGATATGTCGCAAGTAATTGATGATGTTACTTCTGTTATGAATGATGTTGTTGATGATGCTAGTACTTTGCTCGATGAAACTGTGCCACTAGGTGAATTTCTTGATGAACAACTTGCTAAAGCTAAAGAATTTGAGAGTGCTGAAACTGATGAAATTATTGGAACTGAAAATTATGAAACACCTATTAGGCCTAGCTATCCTAGAATTTAATGCCTAAGATACTTGAGGTTTTTTTTGTGGGTGAAGAGATAACTAGAGAACTCTTGGCTTGCAATGATAGAGAGGATGTTAAGAAATTACTAAAGAAAAAACTTTGAATGCTAGAATGAAATATGATCCTAAGTTTGCTACTTCACCTATCTTTGTTACTCATAAGGATTATGAATTCTTTGTTGATCATGAGTTAATTACTTTTTGTTGAATCTGATCCTTTCCATGGTTATGAATCTGAAACTGGTGTGGCACATCTCACTAAACTAAATGGTATAGCCACCCTATTTGGTCATGAGGAAAAAAACCGCTACTACTATATCCTTAAGTTGTTTCCTTTCTCGTTAAAGGGTGATGCTAAGATATGGTTTAACACTGTTGCTCCTGGTTGTGTGTGTAGTCCCCAGGATATGATATATTACTTTTCTGAAAAATATTTTTCTGCTCATAAGAAACAATCTGCCTTACAGGAAATATTTAACTTTGTGCAAATTGAAGAAGAGAATCTCCCTAAAGCTTGGGGGAGGCTTCTCCAATTATGCAATGCTTTGCCTAATTATTCTCTTAAGAAGAATGAAATACTTGATATGTTTTATAATGGACTAGGTAAATGCACGTGCGTTGCAACGGGGGCATATCTATATCTAATTGTTCAATGTCGTTTAATGTTATATACTCTTGTTCTCCTCCTTCTCCTCCACCCACTATCTCCATCCCTCTCCCTCCCTAATACCAATATCAACTGATTCAAAGGAACAAAAAATAAAGAAAAAGTCTACGGGTATTATTCATTTTTTGCCAAGAGATAGCATTTCTTAGAGTAAACAACACAAAGTTTCTGGCATAATATGATTGATCAGACAAATAATATGAAGACATTGCTCACACTCAATAATGATGAAAGCTCAAGAACATGCGCAAAGGTAAAAAATAACTTCCTCGGTTAATAAAAGAATATGCCCTAGCTTATATACTTTAAAAAGTACCATCACAAAAATAGCCATAATACCAAAAAAAGATGTCAACCGAAACTGCACATATTGCACTTCTTTGAGCACTCGATTCCTCATTTTATGAAACAACTTCTTTATCTTATCCCACTTCCCTTGCTTCCCCAATCTATGGATGGTGATAATGACAGATCTTCACGTCTAGGTACATTGCTCTCTTATTCCTAAACTCCACGAATTTCAAAGCATGTTTCATGTTCCCAACCCATTTGCGACATGTTCTTCAAAGAATTCCACATTGCAATATCTGGCTTCGAACACCCTACACACATCGGCAGGAGCATCTAACCCCATGCCGCGCTTGTACCCCATGCCATGTTTTGTTTTAATTTGCACTACGCAAATACTCCCTCCGTTCCTAAGTATAAATCTTTTAGATATTCTAACACAGACTACATATAGAGCAAAATGAGTAAATCTACACTCTAAAATATGCCTATGTACATCTGCATGTAGTCTGTGTTGAAATCTCTCAAAATACATAAGTAAGGCAAACCTGCAGACCTTCATTGGAAGCACAAGATGTATCAAGGACGTACATGTAGAACAAAGAAAATCATGGAGCTTCCAGCATACAACACTTGCCTCCATCGTTGGGTAACCATGGGTTCAGCAACGTCTCCTCTCACTCTTAGCAAGCACCATGTAGTTTTCTCGCTGGAAACATCTGTCGGGTCAGGCAGTACATATGCACATATAATGTTAGTTTGCAGTATAGGTCGCCTGGCTCAGTTGGATGTATACTACCCATGAGAGATTAGAACATACCTAGGTGGATCAAACAGATTGAGATGGAAAGGATCAATGCGTGGCAAGTGGCGCACCGTATGGGCCTGATGAGACAAGCCTGCCCCGGCGCCGGCGGCCATGGGAGGCCAGGAGCTCTGACCCACACTCTCCCTGACACCGTGGGCGAAGTAGCTCCGGGACGCAACGTCGAACCCGGTCGGCCGCGTCGGTGATATCAGGGCGTCGCTGGAGGGAGGTTAAGGATGGGAAACATGCATCATTGGTGGAGTCAGATCATGAGGACGCTAATTTTCCCCTCTGCTCACGGGATGCGAAAGGAGTTGTGGTGGCGGCCAGATCCGAAGGAGATAGGCGAGAATTCATCAATGGGTTCTTGATCGGACGTGAGAGGAACATAGGGTGCGTGAATCGATCAACGGCTTCGAGTGTTTTTTTGGAAACCAGTGCGTGAGAGGGGGTGACCAAAACAGATCGATGGGTGTGGGACGTTGGACGAAACATGGGCAGGAGACGGTCCTGTTGGCAGGAAAAGGAACACTACATGTTTTTTTAGATAATAGAGACTAACCGATGCTTCTAGGGACTACCTAGATAGTTGTGTTAGTTGTGTTTTTAGTTAACAAACTGTTGAACAAGCTGAAGAACTATTTAGTAATATAATGAGGAATGGTAATGATTGGACACTTCCTAAACCACCACCTAAATCAACTTCGCAGAAGAGGGGTATTCTATTTCTCAATCTTGAAGATACGCATGAGGCAAAGAAATCTATGAAAAAAGGATATTAAAGCTGAAGATGTTAAGAATCTACCACCTATTGAAGAAATACATGGACTCGACACCCCGACACAAGTAGTAGAGGTAAATTATCTCATGAGATTTGATGAAGGTGATATCCCTTATAATAAATCTGCTAGTCAATACCCGGATGAATTCGACTATTACAGTGTTAAGCAAGAACATTCTAATGCATCTGTTATGAAACAATTGAAACATAATGCTTTCATGATTGATCATTTGAGTGACTTGATGTTTAGAATTGTTAATGATGTTAAAGGTCTAGGCAAACATGCATCCATGGTCCAAACTCAGTTAGGACAAGTTGCTAAGTCTCAAAATGAACTACTTAATGAGATGAATAATAATATGAATGATCATGTTGTTAGAGTAACGACTAGAGGAGGTAGAATAACTCAGGAGCCACTTTATCCTGAAGGTCATCCTAAAATAATTGAACAAGACTCTCAAAGAACTAATATAGATGCACCTAGTCCATCTAACAAGAAAAAAAGGAAAATGATAGGACTTTGCATGCTTCTAGTGAACCTGAGATAAAAAAACCTTCTGAGAATAGTAATGATGTTTCTATTCTGATGTCGAGACACAATCTGGAAATGAACATTCATCTAGTGATAACGATAATGATAATGATGATGTTCATGTGGATGCTCAACTAGATAATGATAAAGAACCTGATAATGATGTTGAAATAGAACCTGCTATTGATCTTGATAACCCACCTCCTAAAAATAGACGTTATGATAGAAGAGATTTCATTGCTAGAAAACATGGTAAAGAGAGAGAACCATGTGTTCAGAAACCCATGCCCTTTCCTCCTAAGCCATCTAGGAGCAAAGATGAGGAAGAATTTGAACGCTTTGCTGAAATGCTTAGGCCAGTATTTTTGCGTACTCGTTTGACTGATATTTTGAAGATGGCCTCTTATGCCAAATACATGAAAGATATTATCACTAATAAAAGAAAAATACCTAAAGTTGAAATCTCCACCATGTTTGCAAATTATTCTTGTAAGGATGGAGTACCTAAGAAACTACGAGATCTAGGAATACCTACTATACCATGCTCCATTAAAAGAAATTATGTCAAGACTGCTTTATGTGATTTAGGAGCCGGTGTTAGTGTTATGCCTTTCTCTTTATATAGAAGACTTGATTTGAATAAACTCACACCTACTGAAATATCATTGCAAATGGCTGACAAATCAACTGCCATACCTATTGGTATTTGTGAGGATGTGCCTGTTGTAGTTGCGAATGCTACTATCTTAATAGACTTTGTTATACTTTATATGCTCAAGGACGACAATATATCGATCATCCTTGGTCAACCCTTTTTGAATACTGTAGGGGCTATTATTGCAACAAAAGCAAGGGTACTTTTCATACCAATGGTAATGAGCATACAGTGCACTTTCCAAAGAATCAATTTCAAGTAAATGGTATTAATGTTATTGAAAAGACTCTAACAATTACTATTGGAAGTTTCCAACTCCCTCTTCCTACTGTCAAAAATAAATATGAAACACTTATTATTGGGGATATGCATATCCCTGTTGAGGTAACTTAGTGTTATACGAAGATTCTTTGGTTTCATGTTACTCAGAAATAGTTTGTTAATACTTTTTAAGGGCTTGTGGTCGATGAATTGATAGAGGCGGGGTGTCCCGATCTTTCGATGAGATGATAACTATCGATTTGGTGAAGATGACTTTGACGATCCGACTACAAACATGCATGATGTTGCGCCTTGGCAATCGCTAAACCAACTCCGAGAGGTTATTGACCACGCCGGAGCACAATCAACCTGACCACGAAGGTCTATTCCTGCAAGCAAACGAAGAACAAGCAAGAATATGATAAAAGCAATCTGAATATTGCGAGTATATATGAAGTATTGATAAAGGTGGGGATCCATAAGCGGTCTTGGTCTGGTCATTGGACACAAACGAAGTACACGAAGTTGCAAGGGCTAACTTTTAACTAAACAAATCCCAAGGGAAAAGCTACTAGATGGATCTACTTATATAGGAGCAAGGGCCAAGGAGGTGGGAGGACGTCCCAAGGCAGCCTAAAACCAACCCTAGGTTGTACAAGGCTCATGGGCCCAAGTGGTGGTGATGCGACACCTTTGGACTTGTTGTTTGACTCGGATTCTGCTGCAGCGTCTGATTGTTTCATTGATATCTCAACGCTCCAGACGAATTTGAAGGTGAATCCAATTGGACTGGGAAGAGCACAAAATCTACTTTCCAACAAAAAATGAATCAACCAATTCGGAGTCCGTATGAAAAAGTTGTTGGCATTTTGAGTCAGGTATGTCTGTGTAGTCCGAATCTGAATCCAGAACGTGAGAGACTTGGACTCTATTTTCTCTTGGCCCAAAAGTGACGTGAGAGGATTTTTTGAATTGAACCTAAACCTCTCCTTTTCTCTTATCTTCATACGTGGATTGTAGAAATGTCTCATACATCTGCAATTAGACAAAACACAAACGTGTGTGAAGTATTTTTGTTTTGGATAACATAAATAGATTATTGAATGGTTTGCACTAGAAAATCACCTGACAAATATGCATGTATGCAATATTTTTGGTCGTACCCAAGATAGTCATGTCCTCATCATCCTCCCCTTCTTGAAAACAAAGCCGTCCTCAGCGTTGCTTAATCTGAAATTTGGCTAACAAAAGAGACAATGTGTACATGTTGTATATGAATATGTCATCCATTTTTACTTCCCTTTGTTTTTGCACATATGACACATGTATGCATGAGTAACTTTCATAGTTCATAAAATATAAAGCCAAAATATTATCATAAGAAGAAGAAGGGACGAAAATATTGCAACTTAGTTTGCACATATAAGTGAAGCTCTTATTCATTTCAAAAGATTGACAATATTCATCATTAAACCATCCCAACATTGGTGAATAAACCTTACTGGCATCAAATTTACATGCTACAACATGCTTAAATAAGCAAACATGCAATAAGTCATTTGACACAAAATGATCACCAAGATTAGAGGTCATATCAAAATGATTAAACATTGGCACAATTGTTTTAAAATGTATTTGATCCAAATCTGATTTATTTCCTGGTTCACATGGTTCTTTGACATCAATAGTTAATTCAATGGGCTCACTCAAAATTGTTGGTATTTCAGTTGTTTGATCACATGATGCATTCATGATAGTAACATTATTCTCTAAAATAGGTGCTGTGCTCAAATCAACAGGTAACTCAACGCATGTTGTATTTAAGTTAATTAGGCATGCATCATTCTCATGTGAAGTTATATCAACAATACCTTTACTGTTACCTTGTCGCAAAGACGTAGCTGATGTAGGTATGGACTATGACAGTATACCATACACTTGAGATGATGTCGCACTCACAATCTGAGGTGTGGCTTCTCTAGTAGGCGCAACGATGGAGGAATCAACCGATGGTAGTGAGCATGAATTGTAATGGTAGTTGTTATAGTCACCCAATGCATCCTCCTATAACTTTCTCTCAAAGGTACAAGCACGAACATACATACCGGTAATGCAACGAGGAATATACTGAAATCTTGCCGGCATATCATGGTTCAAACCACCAAAAAATCTATTCATTGTATCATCCTCAGATTCTTCTATGTCACAATGATGCATATAAGATTTGAACTCTTGGTAATAAGCATGAACAGTGTTGTTGCCTTGTTTAAATTGTTCAAATTTGCGAAGCAATTCACGACGATAGTAAGGAGGGAAAAATTGTTGTCTCATTACATCTTTCAAACCTTTCCAAGTAGTGGGTTGGTTATCAATGTTTTTCTTACAATACACACTCCACCAAACAGAAGCAAAACCAGTCAATGCTCTAGTGGCAACTTGTACTCACTCAAGTTCAGAAAAGTCATGGTGACTAAAAACTTGTTCTACTTCAAGCTCCCAAGCGAGATAAATAGCAGGATTAAATCTACCCTCAAATGACGGTAATGAGATAACCTGACCATGTGCTTGTGGGTGTTGTCCCAACTCTCGTGATGGTGAAGATGTGTCCGTCGTCCAAGAACTTCTATCTCCGGAACCTGGCATGATTAGTTGAAACAAGGAACAAAATTCGAGAATAATGTTCCTATGAACTACTAGGATGTGGTTGTAAAGTGCTCACAGTAAAGCAAATATCAATATCTTACAAATTCTTACCATGCGGCAGGTGGTGACAGGCAACCAGCGGTGTCAAGTAACTCAAGATTGTGTAAAGCGATTGCGGGGAATGTACATATACGGTGTAGAAATATGTGGAGCTGGGTTGGCTATATATGGTAGCAAAAGATTAGCAATAATCAATTCAAAGATGCAATGTTGAATAAGCGCTCAACACACGATCTTGTTTGGTCCTAAGCTAGACCGGACTAGAGACGCGAGCCTAGAAAACTAATGAGGTGACGGCGTAGCACAACTAGCATCAATGAAGGATACTAAGTAGCTCGGACAGCAAGATATAAGTGAAGATCTGGCAGCGGTAAAGATAATGATGAAAAACAAGCGCCAAGCGGGACATACAACAACTCTCTCTCAACTTTCCTTTTGAAAAGTTTGAGCCAATTTTCGATAACTTTTTCAAAGAATGCTACTAACTCAAGCTTTCCAATGCAAAAAGAATCACTCAATTCCGAATTGGTATGAGGAGTCAAAGAATTCTAAAACTGGCCTAAAAAACTGGAACAAACTGTATGCGCGAACTTCGGAGGGCAAAAAGACCTATTTAGAAGCTGATTTTGAGGTGCCAAATATTGAACTAGCTTCTGTAACTATTTAGATGCGGCTCGTTGCTAGCTTTTATTTTAGTACTCGCGGAGCCAAAATGGACTTCGTATGAGAAAGTTATGCCTGTTTTACTGAACAGTGCACAAAACGGATTCCAATCCGAATTCAACTACGAGATTGAGTCTAGATAGATCCGAATTTTGTTTTTTTTCTTCTCTCTTTTTTTCCTATTTTTTTTATTTCTCTCTTTTTTTCTCTGACTTTTCTTTTACTTTTTTTCTCTCCTTTTTTTTCTCTGTCTTTTTTTTCTCTCCCTCCTTCCAAAACAAACTAGATAAGATGCGGATTGGATCAAGCGAAGATGTGAATGATCTCAACTATGATTATGACAATGAATGGTGGATAGCACGTGATGGAAATTGATGGATGTGTAGTGGACAGCGAAAGGGATTACGATGCAGCGGCGGCATGACTAATGTGAACAGAACTCGAAACTCTAAACGAACTAGACACTAAGACCAACAACTGACACGACGATGCAACCGATAATTCAACTATGCAAGCAATGAATAGAAAATTGCAAAGGCTCAGACTGGCTTGGATAAAGGATGAACAGATCTAACTTTTTTTGTGGTTTTTTCTTGGACAAAAGGTAAGAAAATGATAGATGCGATCTAAACTATGAAAAACTGTAAAATCTCACCGAGCAACCTAAAAACTGATACCACTTGATAGAGGCGGGGTGTCCCGATCCTTCGATGAGATGATAACTGTCGATTTGGTGGAGTCGGCTTTGATGATCCGACTACAAACGTGCACGACGTTGTGCCTTAGCAATCGCTAAACCAATCTCCACGAGGTTCTTGGCGATCTGGGAAGCACGATCGGCTGACCACAAAGGTCTATTCACGCAAGCAATCGAAGAACAAGCAAGGATATGATAAAGCAATCTGAATATTGCAAATATATATGAAGTGTTGATAAAAGTGGGGATCCGAAGCGGTCTTGGTGCAGTGGTTGGACACAAGCGAAGTACATGAAGTTGCAATGGCTAACTTTTAACTAAACAAATCCCAAGGAAAAGCTACTAGATGGATCTACTTATATAGGAGCAAGGGGTGGCGGTCAAGAAGGTGGGAGAACGTCCCAAGGCAGCCTAAAACCAAACCTAGGTCGTACAAGGCTCATGGGCCCAAGTGGAGATGATGCAACACCTTTGGACTTGTAGTTTGACTCGGATTCTGGTGCAACATCAGATTGTTTCGTCCATAACTCAACGCTACTGATGAATTTGAATGTGAATCCAATTGTGTTGGAAAGTGCACAAAATCTACTTTCCAACAAAAAAAGAATCACCCAATTTGGAGTCCGTATGAAAGAGTTATTGGTGTTTTGAGTCAGGTATGTCTGTGTAGTCCGAATCTGAATCCAGAACGTGAGAGACTTGGACTCTATCTTCTCTTGGCCCAAAAGTGACGTGAGAGGATTTTTTGAACAGCACATAAACTTATTTTTTTCCCTTATCTTCATATGTGGATTGAACAAATGTCCCATACACCTACAATTAGACATGTCACAAAAGTCTGTGAAGTATTTTTGTCCTGGATGACATAAATAAATTATTGCATAGTTTGCATTAGAAATCACCTCACAAATATATATGTATGCAATATTTTTGGTCGTATCCAAGGTAGTCATGTCCTCTTCATGAATTTAGTAAGCACAACCTTATGTACTTACTTTTTGCACTATGTTATTTTTTAGTTAAATGCAATAAAATGCCATGGTTATCCTGTTTTCTGAATTACCCGTGCAATAAAAGTAGCCCAAAAATAAAATTTCTCAGAATGATGTGAAATTTTAACATGAATTTTCTGAAATAATTAAGAATTACTAGCGCTGAAAACATCGCTAGGGGGAGCTCTTGGTGCCCACAAGGCACCAGGGTGCATCCTGGTGGCTTGTGGGCCCCATAGGGACCCCCTCACTTATTCCTTCAGCCCACTTCGTCTCTTACCTCTAGAAAAAAAATTCCTGGTAGCTCTCTCTCTCTCATGTTCTTGCTCCCAAACCTGAGATTTTTGATCTCTTTGCTCGAAGCTCTATTTTCGAAACTGTTTAGGGGGATTGCTACTTGGTATGTGACTCCTCCATTGCTCCAATTAGTTCTGCTCTAGTGGATTATATTTTGCATAATTAGTTGCTCTTGGTGCTACTGAAAATGAGCTTGCATGTTGAATTTTTTGAGTTCCAAGTAGTTTGAATGCTTGATATGGCCTCTAGACATTCATATGAGTAGTTTCTATCAATCTTGTGAAGTTTTATCGACATCATTTTGTGGCCCAAAAAATTTAGAATTTTGTCCATAGGAAAAATGAATTTCTTTGGAGGAGTTCTTCAAATGGAGCATAAAGGGGTCATTGGGGACTCCTTGGACGGTGACCTCAACATTCCCGAGGATGGAGGTCCGACCGTGCGAATGACCGCACAATGCCTTCATGAATGAAGCCGTATTCTATCAAGAGTTCATGTAATTTGTTGCAAATGCCGGATTGACCAACTTGCTCGCAGATGAGTGCACGTGTGACCAGCACCACATTGTTACAAATTTGTTTGTGCAAAATTTTCATTTACTAAATAGCCTCGAACCCCCTATGATGCATTTTGATTTATATGTTGAACATCATGAGATACCACTTGCTGAGTTTTGTGAGATATGCTTGATTCCCTCTGATGGGGAAATAAGAGAGCCTCGACCGAAGGAGTTTGAGGGTTTCCTCGGCACTTTAACTGTAGAAGAGGAAAGAGGCGTGTCGAAAGCCCGAGCCACCAGTCTGCAATTTCCTATTGTTCACTACTTTGCTTTATTCGTAGGGAAAGGCTTGACTGCTAGAGAGCAGGGTGGTGCGCTCAGCGCTCCTGACCTCGCCATTTTACCCATGCACTTTTCAGTGACAACACTTATAGTCTGGGCGCTATTATTGCAAGTCGCATGCACACTAATAGGACTAAGGGTAAAAATTCATGGTGGTACTTATGCTACTCGCTTAGCGAGACGTTTTCATGTTAACATACGCCCTCATGATTATTTGTTGCCTAGAGTTTACTTAGATCACCAGCCTATGCACGATCACCATTTCATTGATGCCCCTGAGCCTCCTCACCGCATTCATTATAACTTGATTTTTAGTGAGGTTACTCGTGATGTTATTATGTTGCTTGCACCTGCTTTGTTTGAGTATCATGCCAGGAACAGATACACTGTTATGCCACTGGCATCGTTGCTTACCAGAGCGTGTTGGCAGTGGGAGAGGATGAGGCCCAGGATTGGGACGCTCAGGTGCCACCGCCTCATCACTTCCACATGTGACCAGATGGGCTACTACGGATGGTGATTACCAAGCTAGGCAGAAACCTAAGCTTGGGGGAGTACATTTTCTCACTAACACTATATTCATGTTCACACATTTCATTCTAGTTGCCGGTGTTCATCCTTTTTCATTCTATAATCCATGTTAGTTTTAATTTTTTGCTTTATTTTTGTGTGTTTGAAAAACTTAGAGAAAATCCAAAATTATTTCTCGCTTCTTTTTGATTTTTCTTTCTTGTTTAATTAGTTGTAGTATCAAAAGAAAACCCAAAAAGATTCCTCGTTTCTTCTTTTGCTTGTTGGGAGCTTTCCCGTGTAAATAGTTTTTCTCATTCTTGTTTTTCCTTCGTTAATTTGCTTTCTATAAAAAAACTAAAAACTACAAAAATATTTCAGTGTGTTTCTCTGAATTTATTTTCTTTTGTTGAGTCGTTGTAAGGTGAAGACCATGGTGGAAATGTTGATTGGCTCTCATATGCATTATTGAGCCCCTCCTGCCTTCCCCTTCTCATGGGAGAAAGGAAAGGGGGCGCCACCCTCCCGTGTCTTTCCCCGCTCACCTAATAAGGAAAAGGCGGGGGGCTTGGGAGGACCCCAAGTAGGATTCGACCTACTTGGGGCGCCTCCTGGTAGCTTCTCCTCTCCCCCACCTATATATATGTGGGAGGGAGGCGCCACACATAACCACGACAATCTCTTAGTCGTGGGCGGTTCCACCCTCCATAGTTTTATCCCTCAGTCATATTTTTGTAGTGCTTAGGCGAAGCCCTGCGTAGATAGCTTCACCATCACCGTCACCACGTCATCGTGCTGCCGAAACTCATCCACTACTTCGTCGTCTTGCTGGATCAAGAAGGCGAGGACGTCACCAAAACTGAACGTGTGCTGAAGGCGGAGGTGACGTACGTTTGGTACTTGATCGGTTGGATCACGAAGAAGTTCGACCACATCAACCACGTTACTAAATGCTTCCGCTTAAGGTCTACGAGGGTACGTAGACACATTCTCCACTCTCATTGCTATGCATCTCCATGGATAGATCTTGCGTGTGCATAGATTTTTTTTGTTTTCCATGCAACGTTCCCCAATAGTGGTATCAGAGCCAGGTTTATGCGTAGATGATATGCACGAGTAGAACACAAAGAGTCATGGGCGGTAATAGTCATACTGCTTACCACCAACGTCTTATTTTGATTCAGCGGTATTGTGGGATGAAGCGGCCCGGACCAACCTTACATGTCCACGCACATGAGACCGGTTCCACCGACTGACATGCAACTAGTTTTGCATAAAGGTGGCTGGCGGGTGTCTGTTTCTCCTACTTTAGTTGAATCGAATTTGACTACGACCGGTCCTTGAAGAAGGTTAAAACGACAAACTTGATAAATCACCGTTGTGGTTTTGCGTAGGTAAGAACGGTTCTTGCTAGAAGCCCGTAGCAGCCATGTAAAACTTGTAACAACAAAGTAGAGGAAGTCTAACTTGTTTTTGTAGGGCATGTTGTGATGTGATATGGTCAATACGTGATGTGATATGTTGATGTATGAGATGATCATGTTTTGTAATATCGACAACCGACAGGAGCCTTAGGGTTGTCTCTTTATTGTATGAAGTGCAAACGCCATGTAATTGCTTTACTTTATCGATATGTGTTAGCAATAGTAGTAGAAGTTGAGGATGATGGAGATCAAGGTGTTGAGCTGGTGATGATGGAGAACATGACGATGCTTTGGAGATGGAGATCAAAAGCACAAGATGATGATGGCCATATCATGTCACATATTTTGATTGCATGTGATGTTTATCCTTTATGCATCTTATTTTGCTTAGAACGGCGGTAGCATTATAAGATGATCCCTTCACTAAATTCAAGATAAAAGTGTTCTCCCCGTGTATGCACCGTTGCCAAAGTTTGTCATTTCGAAGCACAACGTGATGATCGGGTGTGATAGACTCTACATTCACATACAATGGGTGTAAGACAGTTTTGCACATGCAGAATACTTGGGTTAAACTTGATGAGCCTAGCATGTACAGACATGGTCTCGGAACACTGGAGACCGAAAGGTCGAACATGAGTCATATAGTAGATATGATCGACATAGATATGCTCACCATTGATGACTACCCCATCTCACGTGATGATCGGACATGGGTTAGTTGATTTGGATCATGTATCACTTAGACAACTTGAGGGATGTTGATTTAAGTGGGAGTTCATTAGTAATTTGATTAATTGAACTAAGATTTATCATGAACATAGTCAAAATGTCTTTGCAAATTATGTTATAGTTCAATAACTCGCGATATAGCTCCCCTATTTTTTATATGTTCCTAGAGAAAACTAAGTTGAGAGATGATGGTAGCAATAATGCGGACTGGGTCCGTGATCTGAGGATTATCCTTATTGTTGCGCAGAAGAACTATGTCCTTGATGCACCGCTAGGTGACAAACATATTGCAGGAGCAGGTGTAGACGTTATGAACGTTTGTCAAGCTCGATATGATGACTACTTAATAGTTTAGTGTGCCATGCTTTACGGCTTAGATCCGGGACTTCAAAAATGTTTTGAATGCCATGGAGCATATGAGATGTTCCAAGAGATGAAATTGGTAGTTCAGACTCATGCCCATGTAGAGAGGTATGAGACCTCTGACAAGTACTTTGCCTACAAGACGGAGGAGAATAGCTTAACCAGTAAGCATGTGCTCAAAATGTCTGGGTACTACGATCGCTTGAATCAAGTGGGAGTTAATCTTCCAGATAAGATAGTGATCGACAGGGTTCTCTAGTCACTACCACCAAGCTACTAGAACTTCGTGATGAACTATAATATGTAAGGGATGACAAAAACGATTCCCGAGCTCTTCGCAATCTTTGAAATCGTGAAGGTAGAAATCAAGAAAGAGCATCAAGTGTTGATGGTTAACAAGACCACTAGTTTCAAGAAAAAGGGCAAGGGAAAGAAAGGGAACTTCAAGAAGAATGGCAAGCAAGTTGCCACTCCCGTGAAGAAGCCCAAAGCTGGACCTAAGCCTGAAACTAAGTGCCTCTACTATAAAGGGAATGGTCACTAGAAGCGGAACTGCCCCAAATACTTGGTGGATAAGAAGGATGGCAAAGTGAACAAAGGTATATTTGATATACATGTTATTGATGTGTACCTTACTAGCATTCGTAGTAGCCCCTGGGTATTTGATAATGGTACAGTTGCTAAGATTAGTAACTAGAAATAGGAGTTACAGAATAAACAAAGACTAGCTAAGGGCGAGGTGACGATGTGTGTTGGAAGTGATTCCAAGGTTGATACGATCACCATCGCACACTCCCTCTACCTATGGGATTAGTGTTGACCTAAATAAATGTTATTTGGTGTTTGCATTGAGCATGAATATGATTTGATCATGTTTATTGCAATACGATTATTCATTTAAGTCAGAGAATAATTGGTATTCTATTTACATGAATAAAACCTTCTATGGTCATACACCCAATGTAAATGGTTTATTGAATCTCGATCGTAGTGATACACATATTCGTAACATTGATGCCAAAAGATGCAAGGTTGATAATGATAGTGCAACATACTTGTGGCACTGTCATTTAGGTCATATTGCTGTAAAGCGCATGAAGAAACTCCATGCGGATGGACTTTTGGAATCACTTGATTATGAATCATTTGATACTTGCAAACCATGCCTCATGGGTAAGATAACTAAACTCCATTCTCTAGATTATTGAATAGTTCTAGAAATCACCTGACAAATATGCATGTATGCAATATTTTTGGTCGTACCCAAGATAGTCATGTCCTCATCATCCTCCCCTTCTTGAAAACAAAGCCGTCCTCAGCGTTGCTTAATCTGAAATTTGGCTAACAAAAGAGACAATGTGTACATGTTGTATATGAATATGTCATCCATTTTTACTTCCCTTTGTTTTTGCACATATGACACATGTATGCATGAGTAACTTTCATAGTTCATAAAATATAAAGCCAAAATATTATCATAAGAAGAATAAGGGACGAAAATATTGCAACTTAGTTTGCACATATAAGTGAAGCTCTTATTCATTTCAAAAGATTGACAATATTCATCATTAAACCATCCCAACATTGGTGAATAAACCTTACTGGCATCAAATTTACATGCTACAACATGCTTAAATAAGCAAACATGCAATAAGTCATCTGACACAAAATGATCACCAAGATTAGAGGTCATATCAAAATGATTAAACATTGGCACAATTGTTTTAAAATGTATTTGATCCAAATCTGATTTATTTCCTGGTTCACATGGTTCTTTGACATCAATAGTTAATTCAATGGGCTCACTCAAAATTGTTGGTATTTCAGTTGTTTGATCACATGATGCATTCATGACAGTAACATTATTCTCTAAAATAGGTGTTGTGCTCAAATCAACAGGTAACTCAACGCATGTTGTATTTAAGTTAATTAGGCATGCATCATTCTCATGTGAAGTTATATCAACAATACCTTCTTTGTTACCTTGTCGCAAAGGCGTAGCTGATGTAGGTATGGACTATGACAGTATACCATACACTTGAGATGATGTCGCACTCACAATCTGAGGTGTGGCTTATCTAGTAGGCGCAACGATGGAGGAATCAACCGATGGTAGTGAGCATGAATTGTAATGGTAGTTGTTATAGTCACCCAATGCATCCTCCTGTAACTTTCTCTCAAAGGTACAAGCACGAACATACATACCGGTAATGCAACGAGGAATATACTGAAATCTTGCCTGAATATCATGGTTCAAACCACCAAAAAATTTATTCATTGTATCATCCTCAGATTCTTCTATGTCACAATGATGCATATAAGATTTGAACTCTTGGTAATAAGCATGAACAGTGTTGTTGCCTTGTTTAAATTGTTCAAATTTGCGAAGCAATTCATGACGATAGTAAGGAGGGAGAAATTGTTGTCTCATGACATCTTTCAAACCTTTCCAAGTAGTGGGTTGGTTATCAATGTTTTTCTTACAATACACACTCCACCAAACAGAAGCAAAACCAGTCAATGCTCTAGTGGCAGCTTGTACTCACTCAAGTTCAGAAAAGTCATGGTGACTAAAAACTTGTTCTACTTCAAGCTCCCAAGCGAGATAAATAGCAGGATTAAATCTACCCTCAAATGACGGTAATGAGATAACCTAACCATGTGCTTGTGGGTGTTGTCCCAACTCTCGTGATGGTGAAGATGTGTCCGTCGTCCAAGAACTTCTATCTCCGGAACCTGGCATGATTAGTTGAAACAAGGAACAAAATTCGAGAATAATGTTCCTATGAACTACTAGGATGTGGTTGTAAAGTGCTCACAGTAAAGCAAATATCAATATCTTACAAGTTCTTACCATGCGGCAGGTGGTGACGAGGCAACCAGTGGTGTCAAGTAACTCAAAGATTGTGTAAAGCGATTGCGGGGAATGTACGTATACGGTGTAGAAATATGTGGAGATGGGTTGGCTATATATGGTAGCAAAAGATTAGCAATAATCAATTCAAAGATGCAATGTTGAATAAGCGCTCACGACAACGATCTTGTCTGGTCCTAAGCTAGATCGGACTAGAGGCGAGCCTAGAAAACTAATGAGGTGACGGCGTAGCACAACTAGCATCAATGAAGGATACTAAGTATCTCGGACAGCAAGATATAAGTGAAGATCTGGCAACGGCGAGAAAGATAATGATGAAAAACAAGCGCCAAGCGGGACATACAACAACTCTCTCTCAACTTTCCTTTTGAAAAGTTTGAGCCAATTTTCGATAACTTTTTCAAAGAATGCTACTAACTCAAGCTTTCCAATGCAAAAGAATCACTCAATTCGAATTGGTATGAGGAGTCAAAGAATTCTAAAGCGGCCTAAAAAGCTGGAACAAAGCTGATCTGCGAACTTGGAGGGCAAAAGACCTATTAGAAGCTGATTTTGAGGTGCCAAATATTGAACTAGCTTCTGTAACTATTTAGATGCGGCTCGTTGCTAGCTTTTATTTTAGTACTCGCGGAGCCAAAATGGACTTCGTATGAGAAAGTTATGCCTGTTTTACTGAACAGTGCACAAAACGGATTCCAATCCGAATTCAACTATGAGATTGAGTCTAGATAGATCCGAATTTTGTTTTTTTTCTTCTCTCTTTTTTTCCTATTTTTTTTTATTTCTCTCTTTTTTTCTCTGACTTTTCTTTTACTTTTTTTTCTCTCTTTTTTTTCTCTCCTTTTTTTTCTCTGTCTTTTTTTCTCTCCCTCCTTCCAAAACAAACTAGATAAGATGCGGATTGGATCAAGCGAAGATGTGAACGATCTCAACTATGATTATGACAATGAATGGTGGATAGCACGTGATGGAAACTGATGGATGTGTAGTGGACAGCGAAAGGGATAACGATGCAGCGCCGGCGTGACTAATGTGAACAGAACTCGAAACTCTAAACGAACTAGACACTAAGACCAACAACTGACACGACGATGCAACCGATAATTCAACTATGCAAGCAATGAATGGAAAATTGCAAAGGCTCAAACTGGCTTGGATAAAGGATGAACAGATCTAACTTTTTTGTGGTTTTTTCTTGGACAAAAGGTAAGAAAATGATAGATGCGATCTAAACTATGAAAAACTGTAAAATCTCACCGAGCAACCTAAAAACTGATACCACTTGATAGAGGCGGGGTGTCCCGATCTTTCGATGAGATGATAACTGTCAATTTGGTGGAGTCGGCTTTGATGATCCGACTACAAACGTGCACGACGTTGTGCCTTAGCAATCGCTAAACCAATCTCCTGAGGTTACTGACGATGCCGGAAGCACGATCAGCCTGACCACGAAGGTCTATTCCTGCAAGCAATCGAAGAGCAAGCAAGAATATGATAAAGCAATATGAATATTGCAAATATATATGAAGTGTTGATAAAAGTGGGGATCCGAAAGCGGTCTTGGTCTGGTCGTTGGACACAAACGAAGTACATGAAGTTGCAATGGCTAACTTTTAACTAAACAAATCCCAAGGGAAAAGCTACTAGATGGATCTACTTATATAGGAGCAAGGGGTGGCGGTCAAGGAGGTGGGAGAACGTCCCAAGGCAGCCTAAAACCAAACCTAGGTCGTACAAGGCTCATGGGCCCAAGTGGAGATGATGCAACACCTTTGGACTTGTAGTTTGACTCGGATTCTGGTGCAACATCAGATTGTTTCGTCCATAACTCAACGCTCCTGATGAATTTGAATGTGAATCCAATTGTGTTGGAAAGTGCACAAAATCTACTTTCCAACAAAAAAAGAATCACCCAATTTGGAGTCCGTATGAAAGAGTTATTGGCGTTTTGAGTCAGGTATGTCTGTGTAGTCCGAATCTGAATCGAGAACATGAGAGACTTGGACTCTATCTTCTCTTGGCCCAAAAGTGACATGAGAGGATTTTTTGAACAGCACATAAACTTATTTTTTCCCTTATCTTCATATGTGGATTGAACAAATGTCCCATACACCTACAATTAGACATGTCACAAAAGTCTGTGAAGTATTTTTGTCCTGGATGACATAAATAAATTATTGCATAGTTTGCATTAGAAATCACCTCACAAATATATATGTATGCAATATTTTTGGTCGTATCCAAGGTAGTCATGTCCTCTTCATGAATTTAGTAAGCACAACCTTATGTACCTACTTTTTGCACTATGTTATTTTTTAGTTAAATGCAATAAAATGCCATGGTTATCCCGTTTTCTGAATTACCCGTGCAATAAAAGTAGCCCAAAAATAAAATTTCTCAGAATGATGTGAAATTTTAACATGAATTTTCTGAAATAATTTAGAATTACTAGCTCTGAAAACATCACTAGGGGGTGCTCTTGGTGCCCACAAGGCACCAGGGTGCGTCCTGGTGGCTTGTGGGCCCCATAGGGACCCCCTCACTTATTCCTTCAGCCCACTTCGTCTCTTACCTCTAGAAAAAAATTCCTGGTAGCTCTCTCTCTCTCATGTTCTTGCTCCCGAACCTGAGATTTTTGATCTCTTTGCTCGAAGCTCTATTTTTGAAACTGTTTAGGGGGATTGCTACTTGGTATGTGACTCCTCCATTGCTCCAATTAGTTCTGCTCTAGTGGATTATATTTTGCATAATTAGTTGCTCTTGGTGCTACTGAAAATGAGCTTGCATGTTGAATTTTTTGAGTTCCAAGTAGTTTGAATGCTTGATATGGCCTCTAGACATTCATATGAGTAGTTTCTATCAATCTTGTGAAGTTTTATCGACATCATTTTGTGGCCCAAAAATTTTAGAATTTTGTCCATAGGAAAAATGAATTTCTTTCGGAGGAGTTCTTCAAAATGGAACGCCAAGGGGGTCATTGGGGACTCCTTGGACAGTGACCTCAACATTCCCCGCAGGATGGAGGTCCGACCGTGCGAATGACCGCACAATGCCTTCATGAATGAAGCCGTATTCTATCAAGAGTTCATGTAATTTGTTGCAAATGCCGGATTGACCAACTTGCTCGCAGATGAGTGCACGTGTGACCAGCACCACATTGTTACAAATTTCTTTGTGCAAAATTTTCATTTACTAAATAGCCTCGAACCCCCATTGATGCATTTTGATTTATATGTTGAACATCATGAGATACCACTTGCTGAGTTTTGTGAGATATGCTTGATTCCCTCTGATGGGGAAATAAGAGAGCCTCGACCGAAGGAGTTTGAGGGTTTCTCGGCACTTTAATCAGAAGAGGAAAGAGGCGTGTCGAAAGCCCGAGCCACCAGTCTGCAATTTCCTATTGTTCACTACTTTGCTTTATTCGTAGGGAAAGGCTTAACTGCTAGAGAGCAGGGTGGTGCGCTCAGCGCTCCTGACCTCGCCATTGTACCCATGCACTTTTCAGTGACAACACTTATAGTCTGGGCGCTATTATTGCAAGTCGCATGCACACTAATAGGACTAAGGGTAAAAATTCATGGTGGTACTTATGCTACTCGCTTAGCGAGACGTTTTCATGTTAACATACGCCCTCATGATTATTTGTTGCCTAGAGTTTACTTAGATCACCAGCCTATGCACGATCACCATTTCATTGATGCCCCTGAGCCTCCTCACCGCATTCATTATAACTTGATTTTTAGTGAGGTTACTCGTGATGTTATTATGTTCCTTGCACCTGCTTTGTTTGATTATCATGCCAGGAACAGATACACTGTTATGCCACTGGCATCGTTGCTTACCAGAGCGTGTTGGCAGTGGGAGAGGATGAGGACCAGGATTGGGACGCTCAGGTGCCACCGCCTCATCACTTCCACATGTGACCAGATGGGCTACTACGGATGGTGATTACCAAGCTAGGCAGAAACCTAAGCTTGGGGGAGTACATTTTCTCACTAACACTATATTCATGTTCACACATTTCATTCTAGTTGCCGGTGTTCATCCTTTTTCATTCTATAATCCATGTTAGTTTTAATTTTTTGCTTTCTTTTTGTGTGTTTGAAAAACTTAGAGAAAATCCAAAATTATTTCTCGCTTCTTTTTGATTTTTCTTTCTTGTTTAATTAGTTGTAGTATCAAAAGAAAACCCAAAAAGATTCCTCGTTTCTTCTTTTGCTTGTTGGGAGCTTTCCCGTGTAAATAGTTTTTCTCATTCTTGTTTTTCCTTCGTCAATTTGCTTTCTTTAAAAAAACTAAAAACTACAGAAATATTTCAGTGTGTTTCTCTGAATTTATTTTCTTTTGTTGAGTCGTTGTAAGGTGAAGACCACGGTGGAAATGTTGAGTGGCTATCGTATGCATTATTGAGCCCCTCCTGCCTTCCCCTTCTCATGGGAGAAAGGAAAGGGGGCGCCACCCTCCCATGTCTTTCCCCGCTCACCTAATAAGGAAAAGGCGGGGGGCTTGGGAGGACCCCAAGTAGGATTCGACCTACTTGGGGCGCCTCCTGGTAGCTTCTCCTCTCCCCCACCTATATATATGTGGGAGGGAGGCGCCACACATAACCACGACAATCTCTTAGTCGTGCGCGGTTCCCCCCTCCATAGTTTTATCCCTCAGTCATATTTTTGTAGTGCTTAGGCGAAGCCCTGCGTAGATAGCTTCACCATCACCGTCACCACGTCATCGTGCTGCCGAAACTCATCCACTACTTCGTTGTCTTGCTGGATCAAGAAGGCGAGGACGTCACCAAAACTGAACGTGTGCTGAAGGAGGAGGTGACGTACGTTTGGTACTTGATCGGTTGGATCGCGAAGAAGTTCGACCACATCAACCACGTTACTAAATGCTTCCGCTTAAGGTCTACGAGGGTACGTAGACACATTCTCCACTCTCATTGCTATGCATCTCCATGGATAGATCTTGCGTGTGCATAGATTTTTTTGTTTTCCATGCCATGTTCCCCAATAGTGGTATCAGAGCCAGGTTTATGCGTTGATGATATGCACGAGTAGAACACAAAGAGTCGTGGGCGGTAATAGTCATATTGCTTACCACCAACGTCTTATTTTGATTCGGCGGTATTGTGGGATGAAGCGGCCCGGACCAACCTTACATGTCCACGCACATGAGACCGGTTCCACCGACTAACATGCAACTAGTTTTGCATAAAGGTGGCTGGCAGGTGTCTGTTTCTCCTACTTTAGTTGAATCGAATTTGACTACGACCGGTCCTTGAAGAAGGTTAAAACAACAAACTTGATAAATCACCGTTGTGGTTTTGCGTAGGTAAGAACGGTTCTTGCTAGAAGCCCGTAGCAGCCATGTAAAACTTGTAACAACAAAGTAGAGGAAGTCTAACTTGTTTTTGTAGGGCATGTTGTGATGTGATATGGTCAATACGTGATGTGATATGTTGATGTATGAGATGATCATGTTTTGTAATATCGACAACCGACAGGAGCCTTAGGGTTGTCTCTTTATTGTATGAAGTGCAAACGCCATGTAATTGCTTTACTTTATCGCTATGTGTTAGCAATAGTAGTAGAAGTTGAGGATGATGGAGATCAAGGTGTCGAGCTGGTGATGATGGAGAACATGACGATGCTTTGGAGATGGAGATCAAAAGCACAAGATGATGATGGCCATATCATGTCACATATTTTGATTGCATGTGATGTTTATCCTTTATGCATCTTATTTTGCTTAGAACGGCGGTAGCATTATAAGATGATCCCTTCACTAAATTTCAAGATAAAAGTGTTCTCCCCGTGTATGCACCGTTGCCAAAGTTTGTCGTTTCGAAGCACAACGTGATGATCGGGTGTGATAGACTCTACATTCACATACAATGGGTGTAAGACAGTTTTGCACATGCAGAATACTTGGGTTAAACTTGATGAGCCTAGCATGTACAGACATGGTCTCGGAACACTGGAGACCGAAAGGTCGAACATGAGTCATATAGTAGATATGATCGACATAGATATGCTCACCATTGATGACTACCCCATCTCACGTGATGATCGGACATGGGTTAGTTGATTTGGATCATGTATCACTTAGACAACTTGAGGGATGTTGATTTAAGTGGGAGTTCATTAGTAATTTGATTAATTGAACTAAGATTTATCATGAACATAGTCAAAATGTCTTTGCAAATTATGTTATAGTTCAATAACTCGCGATATAGCTCCCCTATTTTTTATATGTTCCTAGAGAAAACTAAGTTGAGAGATGATGGTAGCAATAATGCGGACTGGGTCCGTGATCTGAGGATTATCCTTATTGTTGCGCAGAAGAACTATGTCCTTGATGCACCGCTAGGTGACAAACATATTGCAGGAGCAGGTGTAGACGTTATGAACGTTTGTCAAGCTCGATATGATGACTACTTAATAGTTTAGTGTGCCATGCTTTACGGCTTAGATCCAGGACTTCAAAAACGTTTTGAATGCCATGGAGCATATGAGATGTTCCAAGAGCTGAAATTGGTAGTTCAGACTCATGCCCATGTAGAGAGGTATGAGACCTCTGACAAGTACTTTGCCTACAAGACGGAGGAGAATAGCTTAACCAGTAAGCATGTGCTCAAAATGTCTGGGTACTATGATCGCTTGAATCAAGTGGGAGTTAATCTTCCAGATAAGATAGTGATCGACAGGGTTCTCTAGTCACTACCACCAAGCTACTAGAACTTCGTGATGAACTATAATATGTAAGGGATGACAAAAACGATTCCCGAGCTCTTCGCAATGCTGAAATCAGCGAAGGTAGAAATCAAGAAAGAGCATCAAGTGTTGATGGTTAACAAGACCACTAGTTTCAAGAAAAAGGGCAAGGGAAAGAAAGGGAACTTCAAGAAGAATGGCAAGCAAGTTGCCACTCCCGTGAAGAAGCCCAAAGAAGGACCTAAGCCTGAAACTAAGTGCCTCTACTATAAAGGGAATGGTCACTAGAAGCGGAACTGCCCCAAATACTTGGTGAATAAGAAGGATGGCAAAGTGAACAAAGGTATATTTGATATACATGTTATTGATGTGTACCTTACTAGCATTCGTAGTAGCCCCTGGGTATTTGATAATGGTACAGTTGCTAAGATTAGTAACTAGAAATAGGAGTTACAGAATAAACAAAGACTAGCTAAGGGCGAGGTGACGATGTGTGTTGGAAATGATTCCAAGGTTGATACGATCACCATCGCACACTCCCTCTACCTATGGGATTAGTGTTGACCTAAATAAATGTTATTTGGTGTTTGCATTGAGCATGAATATGATTTGATCATGTTTATTGCAATACGGTTATTCATTTAAGTCAGAGAATAATTGGTGTTCTATTTACATGAATAAAACCTTCTATGGTCATACACCCAATGTAAATGGTTTATTGAATCTCGATCGTAGTGATACACATATTCGTAACATTGATGCCAAAAGATGCAAGGTTGATAATGATAGTGCAACATACTTGTGGCACTGTCATTTAGGTCATATTGCTGTAAAGCGCATGAAGAAACTCCATGCGGATGGACTTTTGGAATCACTTGATTATGAATCATTTGATACTTGCAAACCATGCCTCATGGGTAAGATAACTAAACTCCATTCTCTGGAACAGTGGAGCAAGCTAATGACTTACTGGAAATATGTGGTCCGATGAGTGTTGAAGCACGCGGCGGGTATTGTTCTTTTCTGACCTTCGTAGGTGATTTGAATAGATATGGGTATATCTACTTGATGAAACACAAGTCTGAAACAGTTGAAAAGTTCAAAGAATTTCAGAGTGAAGTGGAGAATCATCGTAACAAGAAAATAAAGTTTCTACGATCTGATCATGTAGGTGAATATTTGAGTTATGAGTTTGGCTTTCATTTAAAACAATGTGGACTTGTTTCATAACTCACGCCACCTAGAACACCACAGCCCAATGGTGTGTCCGAACGTCGTAACCGTACTTTATTAGATATGGTGTGTTCTATGATGTCTCTTACCGGTTTACCACTATCATTTTGGGGTTATGCATTAGAGACAACCGCATTCACGTTAAATTGGGCACCGTCTAAATCCGTTGAGACAACACCGATGAGCTGTGGTTTGGCAAGAAACCTAAGCTGTCATTTCTTAAGTTTGGGGATGCGACGCTTAAGTCAAAAGTTTTCAACCTGACAAGCTCGAACCTAAATCGTAGAAGTGCGTCTTCATAGGATACCATAAAGAAACTATTGGGTACACCTTCTACCACATATCCGAAGTGTTGTGGATTTGTCACGGCAGATGTCCTAGCAAAAGGACTTAGGTGTGGAGCCATCGCAACGTAGTTTGCTTGAAGGGGTTGAACGGGAACAAAAAGACATAGAGGATTTACCCAGGTTCGGCCCCTCTCAACGAGGTAAAAGCCTACGTCCTGCTTCTAGTTGTATCGATTGAGTTTCAATTACAAGGGAGCGAGTACGCTTGACCTAGTTCTCTATCGATTGTTTCTTGAGTTAACCCGCCGCCGGGTCTTGCCTTTATATACACAGGTCGAGGTCCGACGGCTTACAAGAGTCTGGGTCATATTACACAACGTAACCGACCCTATCACTAACACCTTGTTTGGCAAGCTGTAATGAGGTGGCTCACGCCTTCGGGTTTTGAGTCGCCTCCGGGTTATGGGCCTTCAACAGCCTGCTTGTAAGCCTTCCTGGGCCTTCAATCATAAGTTGCCGACAATATGACCCGGCCCCTCCTAGGCGGGTCATACCACGGGGTTATGATTTGAACTTGTTCATGTCAATCTTAAATCTTCACTCAACAACTCCTTTGAATTTCCTCAACTCTTAACCTGACAAGATTTTTATATAATCCGCCATAACAAAGAGATGAGATCACGTTACAAATCCCAGAAAAAACCTTATGACATCAATAATGGATCTTTGCATTAATCTTTCATTCTGAGAATCGAGTCACCTTTGTTGTTAAGATAATGATCATGCCTCCTCAATTTTCGCACCTGCCATTTACTATTCACTGTGTCCCTTATAAATATCATCGGGGGGGGGGGGAGGGGGGTCCTTTTTTCTACTTTTTACCAGTGTCCTTTTCTCTTATTCTTCCTCCTCGCGCGACTGAAGCCTCTGGAGCTCCGCCGCCACAGTCGACCTCCACAGCAACTTCGACCTGGCCACTGCATCAACCTGATTTTGTTTAGAAAACACGACGCCCCTTTGTTGTTCAACAGCATCGCCAGGTATTCATCTCCCCTTGCTTTCAATTTGCATTAGGGTTTTCTCCATTCATCGGTGTTCAATAACTCGTTCATCGCGCTCGCCTGTACCTCTTCCAATACACTGCTTGTTTGGATCTCAATAAAACATAAAAACCATGCGGCAACAACTTTTAATAACTGCCTTTCATCGTAGATCCATTCCTTTATTCCAAGATTCATCTTTCAACACAGTAATTCGTCCTCCATGTTTTATGTTTTAAGAATAACTTTTCTTTTTTGAACTGCCATAGATCCATGAATATAGGTGCGATCTAGGAAATCTGTTTATGTAGCACTTAGCAGAATTTCTAGTACTTTCATCTTCATAAATTGTTGACCCGCTGTACCACACACGATGGCTTATATAAACTTCTTATAGCCTGCCATCTTCTGTCTGGCTTAAAACTTGGAAACAGCTTTGTGCTACAATATTGTATTTACTGTATTTATTTCCTGATCACAACTTTGTTATCTCCGGCTCACCATGACTAAGACACTCGTAACATGTGATTGGATCCCTTCCCAAGTTACCAAGGAAACCCTCAATGAGTATGTCTCCATGGGTGTTTTACCTGCCAAAGAAGTCATTTATTGGCGGGTTCCTAGTCCTGAATGCCCCCGTGAACCTCAAGAAGGTGAAGTCATAGTTTTTACAGATCATCTGCTCCGCGGCTTTTCCCCACCAGGCTCAAAGTTCTTTCGAGATGTTCTACACTTTTATAACCTTCATCCTCATGATATTGGTCCCAATTCTGTCTTCAATATATGAATTTTTCAAGTTTTCTATGAGGTATACCTTAGCGATGAACCCTCTATAGATCTGTTCAGAGATCATTATTACATCAACCGCCAAACTAAAATGCCAGGCGGGCTTAGCTAGGAAATTGGAGGTGTTTCAATTCAAAGGCGGAGAGATGTGACCTTCCCAGCAGCTGCCCTGCCGAGTCATCCCAAGGACTGGAATTTTACCTGGTTCTACTGCAAAGACACCTCTCCAGAAGGAGAAAACCCCCTTCCGGGTTACCATCCATATCGTCTTCCTACTAGCAGCCCACTACCAGGCTAGATGACTACTAAAGAATGTGGTCTTTATTCTTCCACCTTTTCAAAGATTCGGGCCTTCATTGCAAATGGCTTAACCGAAATCGACCTTGTTCACTGCTGGGTTTCATGGAGGATTCTGCCTTTAAGCCGTCGCTCCAGCTTAATGTGCGAATATACTAGAAATACCACAGATCCATTGCGTTACAATTCCACCGAGCTATCTGAAAGGGAAATCAACGAGGCTATCAAAATGCTTCTTGGCAAGTCATTGGCAAATTGCAGCAAGACGGGCCTTGCCCCTTATTATACCCTTAACCCGCAGCCAGCTGTAAGTATCCCTTACATATTGCTTAGTTGTCGATTTGTCTAGTTTCCATCTTAATGTTTACATATATCCAGGCCGACTCTCCTTTTTGGAAAAATAAGATACCAACGACTACTTCTCCATCAAAAAGGATCAAAACAACCGATCGCGGCCCAGGTCATCCCAAGAAGCCTACCGCATAAGAACATCTTGCACTAGATGACTCGGAGGTAGAACTTGATTCACTTGGTATTTTCTTTATGCAACTTATTGATGCCGATTCTCCCCGGGAGGAAACAGAGACAAGCCAAGTGGACGGCGCTGAGGTAATCCCTGTTTCCTCTGACTCCGAAATTTTACCAAGAGAGAAAACACGGCGGGTTGTCATAAAAGTACGATTTTCCCATCCTCTTGCTCACTTAGATCCAAAATTTCTTTTGAAGAAACAATAGCATGAGTCTAGGCGGCACACTCGAAACAGTGGCCAAGAAGAGCTTATGACCGGCTTACCCAACACGCCGGTTCGCAAACATTGTCATGAGGTGCCTCATAGCCCTACCTCTTCTCTTTCACAAACCAGTCTTATCCGGCAACCGCTTAATTCATCTGACTCGACATATCAGGATACTTCCCATTCTTCTGGCGACTCAAACGGCTCATAGCTCCCCACATTTGTGGTTAACCCAGCATGAGTATTATTACTTGTTTGAAAAATTATCTTACCTTTTCATGCTTATCAAACTGAATGATTCTCCTGACAGGGCTAAGGCAAAGACGGGCAAGAAACAAAAATTTGTCCATTCAAAGATTGTTGAAACTTCTGAACAAGAGAATCAAGCACCAAAGACTGGTGAAGCTCAAACCTAGGAGCTTGAAGATCCTGAGAGCCGACAGGACGACCTGCCGCCTCAAGCTGACTTTGTCAATCTTGATTCAACTATAGGTCTTAATAATGACACGACAACCAATGAAGACCCGCCAAGCCCTAAGCCGCTCTCTCCTATCAAACATTCAGACAAGATTCCTGTTGATGACCATCTTGAAGAGGTAACCATCACTGGATCAGCTTATCAACCACCTGGCATCTCTACCATCTTGGCCAAACATTCCACTAAAGAAGAAACATACTTATCAGACAAGAATAAGCCTACTCTTGATCTTGAGAGCTGTGCAAAATTAAACGTTTGTGAATTGTATTCTGGCTAGACATATGAGGTATGAGATAACCTCCTCTCTTTAATATTATGTATATATCATAAGTTTATCCAGCTCCCAAGTCTCTAAGCATATGAAAAGATCACTGAATATGATTAAGACTTCTCTGCAACATGTAACTTTTAGAATTTCAGGTCATAACCTTTTAAAACCGGCTTGCGCAAGCCGTATTAACCATGCTGTCAATTCTTCTTCAGAAAAGTAGCCCATTAGAACCCTATGAAGCCAGCTAATCATGGAAGGATGAGTCAGGCCTTCCATATAACCTTTTGTATTTCAATGTTGTAACCTTCAAGGACCGGACCGGCTTATCTTGACAAATGAGCTGGGTCTATTTTATGATAAATCTGTTTGAGAACTGTCACGCATAACCCTCCAGGCTTGGGTCATCTTATGAAGATGAGCCAGATCTTATTGCATTGAATTTACTTAAGAAAAGCTTCATCATACATTAGCCCCCAAGTGCCAAGTATAATACTTGCAATGTGCTAGGGACTTGAGAATACTCCTTATCTCCATGCTGAATAGTGTTCCTGGTTTTTAATGCTCATTTTCAGGATGCTTTCAGCATGAAGGATTCAAAACTTGGAGAGTTAAGAAAACTACTCAAACACCAAGAATGTGAAACACAGAAGGCTGAGACCAAGCTGACCGTTAGCTTGGAAGAAAATGAGAAGCTCAAGGCCAATTTTAACAATGAAAGAGCCACCTTAGAAGAAGAAAGAACTTCCTTATTGCAAAGGGCAGAAACTATTGTGTCTTCTTTGAAAAACACGACTGCTGAATTGTCTGGCTTAAAGCAAAGAATTTCAAAGATGACATCTGCTATTTTTGGTAGCAGCCCAAAAAAATTGATGGTTTTTTTAGAGCCGACTCATCTGTCAACTCATCTATATGTTTAATCAATAGGCCTTAGGAGCTCCGATCTTGGCCAAGATATGGTCGTGAAGCTGAAAGTCGTGAATGCCCTAGTTGAACAACTGTATACTGGCATGCAACAGACTCTTGTGGCTATATCCAACGGCAAACAGCCGCCAATGCTCATCAAGGATGTGCTAGAAACTGTCCATAATGCCCAAGAAACTAGAAGAAATAAAACTTTCATCCACCATCTCTGGCGCTATCATCGTTCTTAAGAGTGCATGTTGTAGAGGACAGAACACACCTTATGACTCAACAACATTCACTTATCATCGCTCTTAACAGTACGGTGGTTCCTATGACTCAACAAAGAAGAAAAGGAAACTGCAAAAACAATTATGTCTTTGCACTCCATAGTCTTCACGCGATGTCTTCTCTTGTCATAGTCTTCAATGTGAATGTCTTCACAGACCACCATTGTCTTCAATGTCTTCACACATTTTTAGGGGTCATCTCTGGTAGGTAAACCGAATCAATATGGGACTACTACCTGTGTTATCCTGCAATTCTCACAAACACATTAGTCCCTCAACCAACTTTGTCGTCAATACTCCAAAACCAACTAGGGGTGGCACTAGATGCACCTACAATCTCCCCCTTTTTGGTGATTGATGACAAACTGGTTGACGTTTTCAATGGGGATAAACTATGTGAAAGTTTAGTGTTGTGAGTATTGTCTTCATACATATGACGAGGCTCCCCCTGAAGATGTGCATGTAGATGATTTGCGTTTGAATGCAAATGCACATGGAAAGTTTAATCAATAGGCCTTAGGAGCTCCAATCTTGGCCAAGATATGGTCGTGAAGCTGAAAGCCGTGTATGCCC
Source organism: Aegilops speltoides (assembly GCA_021437245.1). Taxonomy (NCBI): domain Eukaryota; kingdom Viridiplantae; phylum Streptophyta; class Magnoliopsida; order Poales; family Poaceae; genus Aegilops; species Aegilops speltoides. The sequence goes on along the minus strand of CM038142.1, from coordinate 305,562,823 downwards.
TAGTTGAACAACTGTATACTGGCATGCAACAGACTCTTGTGGCTATATCTAATGGCAAACAGCCACCGACACTCATCAAGGACGTGCTAGAAACTGTCCATAATGCCCAAGAAACTTGAAGAAATAAAACTTTCATCCGCCCACTCTAGCACTATCATCGCTCTTAGCCGTGCCAAAGCATGACAAGCAGAATTAGACCCGGAAGAGATGGCCACCATCTGTCCAGGCTTCAAAGAAGATGGGTCTTGTAAGTGCATCTAGTGCCACCCCTAGTTGGTTTTGGAGTATTGACGACAAAGTTGGTTGAGGGACTAATGCGTTTGTGAGAATTGCAGGATAACGCAGGTAGTGTCTCTCATTGATTCGGTTTACCTACCGGAGATGACCCCTAAAAATGTATGAAGACATTGAAGACAATGGTGGTATGTGAAGACATTCATATTGAAGACTATGACATGAGAAGACATCGAGTGAAGATTATGGAGCGCGAAGACTGTGTGATTTCGTTGTTTCCTTTTCTTCTTTGTTGAGTCATAGGAACCACCGTACTATTAAGTGGGGTCCAAGTGAACTAAGTCAGAATGACTGAAGTGATGCTCAACCCAAATCCTATGTCTTCGAGCGAAGACAATAAGAGCAAATCTTGTCCAGAGCTGGATGAGTCAGCTTTACTTGTAGCCCAAGTAAAGTTGTCATGTGTGTTTGAAATCTGACCGTTGGAACACGTGTCAGTTCCTTAGTGACCCAGGGTCATTTCGGACATATCAGGTCGGGTTGCCCAGTGGCTATAAGTAGCCCACCCCCTACACCATAAATTGGTGGCTGCTCAGAGTTTGTGCACAGCTTTTGTCGTTAGAGAGCAACCCACCTTGAAGCCTTTGAGAGAGAGAAATCCTTGCGAGGACAAAGCCCAAACACCCAGAGCCAAAGAGTGTTAGGCATCACTAAAGTCTTTACATGCATGTGACACGAAGACTTATTACCTTTGGAGGACTGTGAATCCTCCAACCGGTTAGGCGTCGCTTTCTGAGCATCCAAGAGTCATTGTGGATTGTCGGTGAACGAAGTCTGTGAAGGTTCGGAAGTCTACCTTGAAGACATACCAGAGTGATTGGGCGAGGACTGGGTGTCCTTAGCTCAAGGGGAATAAGGTGAAGACACGGTCTTCTGAGTTGAATCTCAGCCTCCCTAACCAGACGTATAGTTGTCACAGCAACTGGAGCTGGTCCAACAAATCCTGTGTCTTCAACGAGCGACTGGTTCTATCCTTTCCCAACCTTTATATTGAGTTTGTCTTCGTGAAGTCATTGCCTATCTGTCGTACCTGTTTGACTTCATTGCTTGACTACTATCGTTGATTGGTTTCATACTATCTTCCATCCTAATCCTTACTACTTAGCTGCTATTAGTCCTGTGCTTTCACATCATTGCATACTTGACTATGGTTTGCTTACAGTAGTTTATCTTCCACTGCATATCAATTAGGGCATTTCGATTGTTGGTCTTCGAAACTTCCAAGTTTTGAAGACTTTCATGAAAATCCCCTATTCATCCCCCCTCTAGTCGATACTAGCACTTTCAATTGGTATCAGAGCAAGGTACTCCCTTGTTCTGTGTGATTCGGTTTAACCACGGAGTTTCAGCTATATGTCGATTGCGGGATAATCAAAGTCTCCTTTGCTTGCCCGTGTTCGATGGGCTGAATATCCCTCTTTGGAAGAATAAGATGCGTATGCATCTTGAAGCCATTGATGTCGACCTCTGGTATGTCGTCAAGAACGGCATTCCAGAAACTGGTGAAGGTGTCACCACTACTGATGTCAAGAAGTTCATTCAACTGGACTCTACTGCAAAGAACATCATCTGTGGTCATCTGACCAAAGGACAGTATGGCCGTGTGAGTGCTCTAGAAACGTCGAAGCTAGTCTGGGACTGGCTATCCAAGGTCAACGAAGGCGTCTCAACCCAGAGAGATCAAAGGATGAGTGTTCTTCGCAACCTCTTCAACCGCTTCAAGAGAAACGACAATGAAAATGTCCAGCTCACATTTGATCGCCTCACTGACATCACAAATGAGCTTCAAGCTCTTGGCGCAACTGAGATTACCAAGCATGAAATCGTCAAGACACTACTGAGATCACTTGACAGCTCCTTTGACACCCTTTCCCTCATGATACAAGAAAGTCTTGACTTCAAGACACTCGATCCGTCTGATATACTTGAGAGGTGTAGGATCGAAGAAGGTGAGAGTGTCTAGAGGGGGGTGATTAGACTACTCGACAAGATAAAAATTTAGTCTTTTATCAAGGGCAGATTTTGGCAGATTTTGCATAACACACAAGTCAAGTAGCTCACTACACATGCAATTCTAGAGTATGGGCAGCGGAAAGTAAATTGCACAAGTAGTAAAGAGAAGTGGAGAAGATCAAACGCAATTTGGAGACACGGAGATTTTTCTCGTGGTTCCGATAGGTGGTGCTATCATACTTCCACGTTGATGGAGACTTCAACCCACGGAGGGTAACGGCTGCGAGAGTCCACGGAGGGCTCCACCCACGAAGGGTCCACGAAGAAGCAACCTTGTCTATGCCATCATGGCCTCGCCCACGGAGGCTAGCCTTACTCGGGGTAGATCTTCACAGTAGGCGATCTCCTTGCCCTTACAAACTTCTTGGTTCAACTCCACATCTCGTGGGAGGCTCCCAAGCGACACCTAACCAATCTAGGAGGCACCACCCTCCAAAAGGTAATAGATGGTGTTGATGATGATGAACTCCTTGCTCTTGTGCTTCAAATGATAATCTCCCCAACACTCAACTCTCCTCACTGATTTGGCTGTGGTGGAAGAAAGGATTGAGTGGAAAGCAACTTGGGAAGGCTAGAGATCAAGCTTCATATGGTTGGAGTGGAGCAACTTGATCTCAACACAAGGGTAGGTAGTTCTCTTCTCAGAAATGTAAGGTAGGAGTGGTAGTTCTTTCTGATGGCTCTCTCCACGAATGAAGAGGGGGGTGGAGGGGTATTTATAGCCTCCACACAAAATCCAACCGTTACACACATTTGAGCAATCTCGGTGGGACCGAAGTTGACAACTCGGTGAGACCGAAAGTTCAAATCATGTGAACGTTGGGATTTTTGGTGGGACCGAAAATACAATCTCGGTTAGTCCGATTTGTGCAAAGACAAGAGCTTGCCAATCTCGGTGGGACCGACTTCATCATCTCGGTGACACCGATTTGATGACAAAAGGTTACAGAAGCTTGGCAACTCAAGTTTTGGTGAGACCGAGTTCAGAATCGGAAAATCCGAGATTTCTAGGGTTTGGCTTTGTGGCTGAGGTGGTTCATCTCGGTGTGGCTGAGTTTGGAATATCGGTGGGACCGAGATTACTTATGAGTGTATATGGCGGTGAGAGTTCTTGATACTTTAGGAGATGTATCACTAAGCACTTGAGCAACGGATCATCATCATAACCTCATCCCTTTTAATAGTATTGGCTTTCCTATGGACTCAATGTGATCTTGGATCACTAAACCAAAAATGGAGTCTTGAGCTTTTGCCAATGCTTGCCTTAGCATTTTGAGGGTCCACCTCTTGATCCTTTTGCCATGCCAATGTGATTGAATTTCTGAAACATACTTGATAAAAGCATTAGTCCAACCACAAAGTATGTTGTCATTAATTACCAAAACCACCCAGGAGCAAATGTGCTTTCAATCTCCCCTTTTGGTAATTGATGGCAACACAAAACAAGACATCAAAGCTTCTTGAAAGAAAGACAGAATTATCACAGCTTTGACAAACATGTAGTACACAGGCTCCCCTACAAGTGTGCAAGATTTTCATAAATTATGGTTTTGGACAACCACAAGCACACAAGAGAGAAAGGCAAGATGTGCTACATGCAGCTTGGCTATATGCATCAGAGCAGATGAAAAGAAGTGAGTGATAATGCATATGTGCATGTTGATTTCTTGCAAACATGTATTCACAAGCAAGTCACCATCATGCACATTCTGCAAAGTGCATATACTTACCTTGAGGTTCCTTGGCATTGTACCTGAAGAGATAAACTTGGGAAAACAAGGTTAGATAACACAAGAGTATTTCTTCAACCAACTGCAAGAACATCAAGAGTACCAAGCCAGGGATGACATGTATAAAGAGTGTCTCATATTGAGCACAAGCTTGAATCAGCAAACATGTCTCCGAAACTAAAAGGATTTTCAATGAACTCTAAGAGATTTTGCTTTCCATAAGATATCAATTGTGAAGGTTCCTCTCCCTTGAGTTGTCTCAGATCAAGGGGTTTTGATGGAAGGAGCAAAATCAAAAGAATGATGCCAAGTGTAATGTCCAATGTGAAACACGACAAAGCTTTGATGTGATTCTCTCCCCCTTAAGGTAAGATTGCTCTTCTTCTCCCCCTAAATCTTCTCTTCTCCCCCTAAGTCTTCTCCCCCTTTGACATCAAGTGCCGAAAAGGACGGCAAACTAGGGAGGTCAGGGAAGATGGAAAGAAGTGGGATCCTTAAGAATCACAACAGGGCAAAAGAAACATGCATAGAGAATCATTGAGTGGAGCTGCAGAAGATGATATCCTGAAAGAAATAAAACGGTGACACCGAATTAAGATGGATCGGTGGGTCCGAAAGTCAGGGACTTAGGGCAAATCCGTTTCGGTTAGACCGAAATATTTAAATCGGTGGCCTTGAGTTTAATTCAAGGAAATACGAAATAATTCAGCTCACTTTGCAAGGAATGTTTCAAAGGATTTGCAATGAATTTGTGAAAGATTTTCGAGGAATTGATCAGAGCCAAAAGGATATTCACAAAGTCAGAAGAATAGAAATGAAAAAGATTCCTAGATGAAGTTTTTTTTAATTTAAATAAAAACTCAATGAGAGAACATAAGAGAAAATAGAAAGACTCTAAAACATATGTACTTCATCTAGATAAGGGTCGGCGACAAGGTCACCTATGTTTGAGTATTTTGACTTAGGAGTCAAATGAGAACATTTGATCATAGGTCATACTCATCGTTTAAGCTCAAAATGGGGTTGCCATTTTTCGATTAAGCATTTGATGTGATCACATCTTATGAAGCTGCTTGTACTCATGACTTTGAGCAAAGCTCCTTAAAGATGTGAAGAACATACCTTGGGCTTGTTGTTGCTTTGCTCATGTAGGTGAACTTGATGTAGGTGCTCATTGAATGTGAAGTTAGAGCGCCATTTCCACTTGTGTAGTTCATCTTCCTACATGGGTTAGGCAAGCAAGGAAATACTCAAGGATATCCAAGATGACAAGAGTGAAATACTAGATGTATAAGGTGTCAAAAGGATATGTGGAATTTTGTTCCTTGAACTCAACATCCCAAAGGGCTAGATACTTGGTCAATGACAAGATTACTCATGATTTGAGTGTGTGGTAATCTTGTGGAATGTAGATCATCCAAGTACCGCAAGGAGTTAGATGCAATACAAGGAGGCAAATGTGTCCAAGACATATGATCATCATCATAAGAGAAATATCAAGGATTAGTCAAGTAGGCTCATGCCTTGCATGCATCAATGGAGTTCTCACTCCAAGTTTGAAGCATCAATGATGTTCAACTCACTCCTTAGCGACAAAACACCTTCTCATCAAGAGGTTTTGTAAATATATCAGCGAGTTGTTTGTCGGTCCAACATGCTTAAGATTGATGTCACCCTTGGCAATGTGATCACGAATAAAATGGTGACGAACTTCAATATGTTTAGCTTCGAGAGTGTTGCACGGATTGTGTCCAATCTTAATCGCACTCTCATTGTCACAAAGCAAGGAACATGTCTCACATGTATCCCATAATCCTAAGCGTTTGTGTCATCCATAGCAATCGAGCACAACATGAACCAGCAGCAATATATTACGCTTGGCGGTGGATAATGATACGAATTTTGTTTCTTGGAGGACCAAGATACAAGGGATCGACCAAGGAATTGACACGTGCCGAAGTTGACTTTCTATCAACCTGTCACCGGCATAGTCCGAGTCGGAATAGCCAACAAGGTCGAAAGAGGCCCTCTTAGGATACCAAATGCCAAAGTTTGGTGTGTGTATCAAATATCTCACAATCCTTTTAACAGCTTTAAGATGACATTCTTTAGGGGCTGCTTGATATCGAGCACACATGCATACACTCAACATTATGTCAGGACGAGAAGCACAGAGATATAGTAGAGAACTAATCATAGATCGGTAAACCTTTTGATCAACGGGTTCTCCATCTTTTGTCAAGTCATTATGTCCACTTGTAGGCATGGGGGTTCTCATACCTTTTCTTTCTTGCATGTTGAACTTCTTGAAGAGATCCTTGGTGTACTTTATTTGTGAGACAAAGGTACCCTCCTTAGATTGCTTGATTTGCAACCCAAGAAAGAATTTGAGTTCGCTCATCATGGACATCTCGTACTTCTCCGACATGAGCTTTCCAGATTTCTCGCTAAAATGAGGGTTAGTTGAACCAAAGATAATATCATCAACATATATTTGGCACACAAATAGTTCACCATCAACCCTTTTCGTGAATAGCGTTGAGTCTATTTTTCCAATCTCAAATCCTTTTTCAAGAAGAAAGCTAGTCAAGCATTTGTACCAAGCTCTAGGAGCTTGTTTAAGACCATAAAGAGCTTTGTGCAACTTGTAAACATGATTAGGCTTTTAGGATTCACAAATCCGGAGGTTGTTTCACAAATACTTCCTCCTCTATTTCACCATTTAGGAAAGCACTTTTGATATCCATTTGATAGAGAGTAATATCATGGTGATTGGCATAAGCAAGAAGAATGCGAATGGACTCAAGTCTAGCAACGGGGGCATAGGTCTCACCATAGTCCACACCTTTGACTTGTGTGTAACCTTGAGCTACGAGACGAGCCTTGTTGCGGATGACTTGTCCATCTTCATCTTGCTTGTTCCGAAACACCCATTTGGTTCCAATGACGTTTTGATCATCCTTGGGCTTCTCTACCAAAGTCCATACATTGTTCCTCTCGAAGTTGTGTAGCTCTTCGTGCATAGCGTTCACCCAATCCGGGTCTTCAAGTGCTTCTTCTACCTTCATAGGTTCAATACTAGAGATAAATGAGTAATGCTCACAAAAGTTAGCTAAGCGAGTTTTAGAGCGAGTAATTCTCCGAGTCGATGTCGTTCATCATTTGTTCCACGGGATGATTTTTCTTGACTCTTGCTCGGACTCGGGATAGCTTTTGTTGTGGTTGTGGCCGAGCTTCCTCATCATCTTCATCTTCCTCTTCTTCTTCATTGTTGTTGGTGTTGTCTTGAGGCGGTGGAGAAGGAGGTTGTGGTGGATCTTCTTGTTGCACTTCCTCATCTTGGTGAGTTCCACTTGTGGAGGCCTCCATGTTGCCTTGAGGTTCATCTTGCCGTGAGGTAGGGGGCTCCACATATGTAGATGAGGTACTCTCCTTCACTTCCATGGGACGGATCTTTCCAATAGATAAATCTTGGATGGCTTCCGATGGGTCCTTGTCTCCTACATCAATAGGCATTTGCTCTACTTGCGAGCCCTTAGATTCATCAAACTTCACGTCTACCGTCTCTTCAACCTTTGGGTGAAATTATTGTGAACACGGTAGGTGTGGGAGTTTGATCCATAACCAAGAAAAAGCCTTCATGAGTTTTAGGAGCAAATTTAGACCGATGATGCTTATCAAGGATATAGCATTTCGAACCAAAGACACGAAAGTATCCCACTTGGGGTTTGTTACCGGTGAGGAGCTCGTATGAAGTCTTGCCGAGGAGCTTATGAAGATAAAGCCTGTTGATAGCATGACAAGCTGTCTCGACGGCTTCTCCTCAGAAGTGCTTCGGTGTCTTGTATTCATCAAGCATCGTTCTTGCCATCTCTATGAGCGTTCGGTTCTTCCTCTCAACAACTCCATTTTGTTGAGGAGTGTACGTAGCCGAGAACTCATGTAGAATCCCTTCCTCATCGAGAAAAGAGTCTACATTAGCGTTTTTGAACTCCGTTCCATTGTCACTCCGAACTTTCTTGATCTTCACCTCAAATTGATTTTGGGCCTTTCTGGCAAAGGTTTTGAAGATTCTCTGAACCTGTGATTTGTCATCAAGGAAAAATACCCACGAATCTGGAATAATCATCAACTATAACTAGACCAAAGGAGTTACCACCAAGGCTTTTGTAAGCATTGGGACCAAGAGATCCATATGAAGAAGCTCAAGCGGTCTCCTTGTGGTCATGATGTTCTTCACGGGATGACTTCCACCTACTTGTTTTCCTGCCTGACAAGCACTACAAAGTCTATCTTTGTCAAAGAGAACATCTTTAACACCAAGAATATGATCACCTTTGATTAGCTTGTCTAGGTTACGCATACCAACATGTCCAAGCCTTCTATGCCATAACCAACCTTTAGCGGATTTAGCAATGAAGCAAGTTCTAGGTTGAGCTTTCTTAGTGAAATCAACAATATATAGATCACCTCTACGGATACCGGTAAATGCCATGTTATGATTGTCACGATGAAAGACTTGGCAATCTACTTTGGTGAATAGCACATTGAATCCAAAGTTAGCTAATCTAGACACGGAAAGTAAATTGTATCCAAGTGATTCTACAAGCATGACATTTTGAATAGAGCTATCATGAGATATGGCCACCTTACCAAGGCCAAGTACCTTACCTTTGGAGTTGTCTCCAAAAGTCACATACTTGCGTGGACCATCGTTCTTTGCAAGCTCTTGAAACATGTCTTCGTCTCCGGTCATGTGATCGGTGCATCCACTATCAAGAATCCACTCTTTTCCGCCGGATATGTAGTCTCTCAGATTCGCCATAAGATTGAGACTCTTCATGATCTTGTCTAGCTCGGTGTCCGAATCGGAGTAATCATCATCATGCTCATGCTCATCATCATATTGACCCATAGATTGTTCATCATCAACACCTAGGTCAATTTGACAACTACTTGCATTAGTTTTGTCAATGTGACAGTAATCATCAGAATGCAATACAAGAGCATTTCTAATTAGAACATTGATAAGACCGGGATCACCCTTCTTTTTCATAAGATCACGAAGCTCAAAGAAGCATTTATCAAAGTTGGGATCATTAGAGCGCATCATATCAAATTCAATAGTCTTGTATAGAATTTCATCAAGACCTCTCAAAGAGTAGTCCGGATAAAGTTCTTCCAAGAACTTCCACATAGCATAGGCGCACTCAAAGTTTGTAACGAGCTTAAGCAAGTTATCGGGTAACCCTCTAATGATAAGATTTACAGTTCTAAGGTTACGAAGCAAATCAAGCTCTTCATCCATGGTAGGGTGCAAGGGGTCAAATGGAGGCACATATGGGGTTTCAACATATTTGCGCAAGTTGTATGTCTTAAAGATAATAAGCATTTCAATCCTCCATGAGTTATAGGACACTCCATTAAGAATAGGCACTCTATGGCTAACTGTAGGATCGGAAGTATGTCTAGAGGGGGGGGATTAGACTACTTGACAATTTAAAAGTTTAGCCTTTTGATTAGGACAAGTTTTTAGCAAGTTCACAAAGATGACCAAGTCAAGTATCACCCTACACATGCAATTCTAGAGTTATGGCAGCGGAAAGTAAATTGCACATGTAGTAAATAGAGGTGGAGAAGAGCAAACGCAGTTTGGAGACACGGAGATTTTTTCTCGTGGTTCCGATAGGTGGTGCTATCGTCAATCCACGTTGATGGAGACTTCAACCCACGGAGGGTAACGGCTGCGAGAGTCCACGGAGGGCTCCACCCACGGAGGGTCCACGAAGAAGCAACCTTGTCTATGCCATCATGGCTTATGCCCACGGAGGACTAGCCTTACTCGGGGTAGATCTTCACGAAGTAGGCGATCTCCTTGCCCTTACAAACTTCTTGGTTCAACTCCACATCTTGACGGAGGCTCCCAAGCGACACCTAACCAATCTAGGAGGCACCACCCTCCAAAAGGTAATAGATGGTGTTGGTGATGATGAACTCCTTGCTCTTGTGCTTCAAATGATAATCTCCCCAACACTCAACTCTCCTCACTGATTTGGCTGTGGTGGAAGAAGAGATTGAGTGGAAAGCAACTTGGGAAGGCTAGAAATCAAGTTTCATATGGTGGGAGTGGTGCAACTTGATCTCAACACAAGGGTAGGTAGTTCTCTTCTCAGAAATGTAAGGTAGGAGTGGTAGTTCTTTACGATGGCTCTCTCCACGAATGAAGAGGAGGTGGAGGGTATTTATAGCCTCCACACAAAATCCAACCGTTACACACATTTGACCAATCTCGGTCGGACCGAAGTTGACAACTCGGTGAGACCGAAAGTTCAAATCTTGTGAGCGTTGGGATTTTCAGTGGGACCGAAAATACAATCTCGGTTAGTCCGATTCTTCCAAAGACTAGGGTTTGCCATTCTCGGTGGGACCGACTTTATCATCTCGGTGACACCGATTTGATTCTGAAGATTCTGAAGCTTGGCAACACTAGTTTCGGTGAGACCGAGTTTGGAATCGGAAAATCCGAAATTACTAGGGTTTGGCTATATGGTGAGGTGGTTCATCTCGGTGTGGTGAGTTTATGGAATCGGTGGGACCGAGATTACTTATGAGCATATGTTAGAATGAGGATTGCTTGATTGTTTGGGAGATAGACCACTAAGCACTTTGAGCAACGGATCATCAACATAACCTCATCCCTTTTAATAGTATTGGCTTTCCTATGGACTCAATGTGATCATGGATCACTAAACCAAAAATGGAGTCTTGAGCTTTTGCCAATGCTTTCCTTAGCATTTTGAGGGGTCCACATCAACAGTCATTGCCATACCCATATCATTGAACTTTCTGAAATATACTCAAGAAACAATTAGTTCAATGATATATATGTTGTTATTAATTACCAAAACCACCCGGGGATTAGCTGCACTTTCAATCTCCCCCTTTTTGGTAATTGATGACAACATATAGATCAAAGCTTCGACAAATGATATAATCAATGAATGATATAAATAAGCTTTGAGAAGTATGTGATAAGCAAGAGCTCCCCCTAAATTTGTGCATTATTTAAGATTTGCGTTTGAATGCAAATGCACAATCGATTAGGATCATGGGTCACTCTTCCATGTCACATACATCTTGGTGGAGCGCACAAAATGATAAGAATGAATAACATGCACCCAATCACCAAGACATGAGTAAATGATCATACAAGATATGAATAGCATATGATAAGCATTAAGCACACATTAAGCATAGTATGATCAGGCACTCATCAAAGTAGAAACAAACGTAGTATCAAACACACGAAATGTCTCGGAAAACTCAAAAGTATCTCAAAGAAAACCGCAAGCGAAAGAGCAAAAGCGAGACACTCTCTCTCGAAGTCCTATGATCTATACAATTTCTCCCCTTTGGCAACAAGTTACCAAAAGTTCGAAGGTATAGAGCTAAGCGTCACTAGGGACTCTGTGGCGGCTCTGTGCAGGTCGATGGAGTGGAGATAATCGCATCTGCAAAGGCTTTGGCTGAAGTCTGTGGAGCTGGAGGAGTGGACACTTTGGCTGGAGCTGGGCCCGATGGAGCTGTGGGAGGTCTTGATGTAGTAGCCACAGGGTGCATCCTTTGGAGCAACAATCGATCTGGGTCTTGTGGGAACTGAAGCGGGCTGCTCATAGTCATCTGGACTAAATCATCTTCCATCTCCTTCATGAGCTCTGCCTTCTCCCTCTTGGCTTCCTCAATATCTGCCTCAAGCTTGTTGACGGTGACTTGCACCTCGGTCGACTTGACATCCAGAGCATGGAACTTGTCTTCAACTATCCTCTCAAGACTCTCCCGAGGCGCACTATCTTTGGCCAAAGTAGTTCAATCCTCTGGGTAGCTTCAAGAAGTTGTTCTCCAACGCTCTTGGGTTTCTTCTTCTTCTTCTTTGCTTCCTTCTCAGCTTTGGCTTGTTTGGCGCTTTCGACTTAGCTTGTCCTTCAACAGATGTAGGATCATCCTCTGTCATCACAACTTCATTGTCCTCATGTTCAGGCAAGGTGGCAAGTGGGGTCTATCCAACAAGTAGGTGTCCGTGCCAAACTTGGCATTGATGAGCATCTGAATGTGTGGAGCAAACCCACATGACCTCTTACAGTCTGCTGCATCCTCTTGATAGTCTCAACTATCGGTCCATCACCTTGAAAGGTGCCTTCGATCTAGAATATGCAGCATGTTGATAGAATACCCTCTTATCATGCGATGATCTCGACTTAGGCATCAAAGTATGCCTCGAATAGTGTTAGTAGTGGGAGACTGCACTGAAGATGATACACTGATCCAAGCTTCCATATCTCAACATCTTTGGCTGGTACCTCATTGTACATATTTTTCATTGATTCATGGTTTTTCTTTGGAATTCCATAGACATCTACATCATCATCTCTTGATACTGGAGCGTTTAGCAGTGCTCTCCATTCTTCAACAGTTGAAGAGAATCTCTGGCCTTCAGTCATCCATACAATTCTGCCATCTGGATAGAAATGTCTTTGTGGCATAGAACTGCATGATCATCTCATCATTCCATCTTGGTCGGTTTCGACCAACAAACTCTGCAACTCCACATGCAGTGAAGCTCTCATGCACATGTGGGAAGTAGTCTCTGTGCTCTTCACTGTCAATATATTCCCAGTCAACATATCTAGTGTCAGCAACAATGGGCTTCTTGTCCATGAGCACTGTCTCATAGAAATCTTGTTGCTCTCTGGTGTGGAATCTTGAGTCAACAGCTGTCCTTCTCCTGGTGGCATATGGATCAACTTGCCTCCATAGCCTGAGGCCTTTGTCTTTCCTTTCCTTCATATTTTACGCTCGAGGATGAGCATCATTGTGGGTGGCGGTTTACATGAAGTTTGACAACACATGTGCCTCATCATCGACTCATTGGTGGCACATTGTCCTTCTTCTTCTCTGAAGCGGAATGTTTCTCACTATTTTCTTGGGCTTGGCAGCAGGGCTTGGCTTGAGCTGCCTTTCTTTGAGCCGATGGCTTAGATTTGGTAGGTGCTCCTGCCTCGATGGCATCTCCCATCAACTTAGACTTCGAGGAGGGGGTGGGGTGCATCCTCATCGTAATCTTCTTCACCGCTTCATCATGTACTAACCTCTTCCTCTTGGAAGTTTTCTTTATCTTCTTTGAGGTTTCTTCTTCCATGCTCAACTTCTTGGCAACTGTGGACTTCTTCACTTTGTTTGGTGCCTTTCTTGGTGTGTTGCCCTTGATAGTCTTTGGCAACCACTTTCCTCTTAGGTTTGGAAGTGATCTCTTCCTCGGCAACAAAGTCGTAATCCTCTTCATCGAATTTCTCTTCTTCACGGCCTGGTGGCGCAGCAGAGCAAACCACTTGGGGTGCTCCTCTCACCATCATCGGAAAAGCTGCTGGCTTGGGACTAGTGCCTGCCTCTGGAATCTCAACGGTGATCTGAGACTGTTTACGGCTGTCACTTGCATCGGACATGACCGACAACTGTGAAGAGAATAGGTATAGGCGAGAATAGAAGAGTTATCACAAACTGCAGAAGATTTTGCAAAAGAATGAGTTCAAACTTCAGTTTTAGGTTTTCACGAGAAGCATTTCGGTCGACCGAGTCTAAAATTCGTGAATCCAAGTGTCTAAACTGAACCTTTCACACCACTTTCGGTTGTACGAAATGGGTTTCGATCTAGCCGAGAACACTAGGGTTTCACTAAATCCTCATTTCGGTCTTACCGATTTGCACAACTTCGGTTGGACGAAGGTGCAATCTGTAATGGCCAGAGGCCAAATCGGTCGATCCGAGAATGTAGAATCGGTCACACCGAGATGTGTTCGTGAAACCTAACCCTAAAATTTTCACTCAATTTCGTTCTAAGAACTAATCTGCTGGATAGGAAGATTTCAAACATGGCAAGAAGCTAGGCAAACCAATCGTGCATTGAATCGAGGTTGAAGCACGAGAGGATCAAAACTCACCCTAAGATGGAGTTTCTCTCTGGCGGCACGCGCGATGAGATCGACCGCTGACGGCGATGGAGACCCATGGCGAGGGCGCCTGAGCGACGGCGGAGACGATCCGGAGACCACGGCGGCGGCAGCTAAGGGTTTGGGGCGAGACGCGTTTTGAAGGAATAATCAGCGCTGCCCTCGGTATATATACCCTTCAACCGTTTGGGACCGAGTTGGAAAACTTCGGTGGCACCGAGATGGTTAATCGCAAGCGATTACTCATATCGATCACGCCGAAATTTGTAACTCGGTTTCACCGAGGTGAAAACCTAGATCAATCTAAGTGACTTGATCATCCGATTTGAGTATATTGGTTTGACCGAAAGTACTTAGAAGGTTTTGGAAGTTAAGCTTTTGACGGATCGGTGGCTCAAGTGCTCCTCACTCGATCGTCCAAAAAAGACTTGATCAAAGTTTGTGATATAAGCATGAATAGAGTTTGAGACAAGAAAGCATAGATAGCTAGGGGAGGAACTTAGGCATTCTTGTCCATCCATTTGGTCAAAAAGAGATAAAATCCAAAAGACCAAAGCAACAAATGGATGTCCTCGAATGGATAAAATTATGCATCCAACATGCTCACACAATAAGATAGTAAATGAAATATGTGTCAAACATGCACAAACAAATCTCTAGCAACTAGCAAACAATTTGGCGATGACTAGGTCATCTATATATATGAGTATATTGACTTAGGAGTCAAATGAGAACATTTGATCATAGGTCATACTCATCGTTTAAGCACAAGTGGGGTTACCACTTTTACATAATGCATTAATGTGTTCACATCATTTGAAGATGCTTTAGCTCATATCTTTAGAGCAAAGCTCCCCCTTGATGTGAGAACCCCTTTTAAAGGGTCAAACTAACCTTGGGTTGTCGTAGAAGACTTCATGTAGATGTTGAAGATGTGGATGCTCAATGTTGATGAGGATCATCAAGAGTTGGGAGCAATCCTTTGGATTTGGGCACTTTCAATACCTACATGGGTTAGTACCACAAGGAACAAACAAGGATATCCATGGACATAGATTGAAGTACACAATAGATGATGTCCATGAAAGCAATGATTACCTTGTCCCTTGACTTACCAACATGAGGGTTTGTGACTCCATGAACTAGTGCAAGATGTGGAAGTTGATTGCACAAGTTCTTGCCAAAATGAATATGAGTGAAGTATGTTGGCGGAGTCACCCTCAAGAACTCTCTAGTTCTTCTTCTTCGGGATCCACACCATCTTGATGGGAATCCTTGGGGTAGTAGTTGAGCTTGTCGAAGTAGAACTTGAAGTTTCCTTGGGAACCCACTTGACCGTAGCCTTGGGTGCTTCAATGAATGCATCAATCTCCTCTTGAAGCTTGTCCTTGCCTTTTAGCTTGTGGTCTTGTGGTGGAAGGTCATCTTGAGCTTGTTCCACATTGGAGGAAGTAGGATCATACTTCTCCTTTTGAGAAACAAACTTTGGAGTGGGATATTGACCTTCTTCCCATTCAACACCCTCGGCGTTGAACTTTCGCTCAAAACCAATTCCTTGATTCTTCCGGTGCCTTCCTTGCTTGCGAACAATTTCCTCAAAGTTCTTGCTTCCAGCAAGGCTCTTGTAGACACCCTTCTCTATAATCCCTTTCAATAAACTATTTTCTTGCTCAAGTGTAACTTGGCTTGAAACATTGTTAGTGGAATCAAGAGAATTACTAGAACCAATTATGTTGCTTCTAGATGAAGAATTTTTCTTATGCTTGTCATGCTTAGTTTTAATAGGTGGCAAGAAATTAGACAAGAGAAGTCGTTTGGCAAGATATGAAGAACTCTTCTTTCGAAGATCGTCATTGATAGCTTTTAGAAACTCATGTTCTTGCTCTAGATTGAGCTTCTCGAAGCGTAGCTTCTCATGAGATCTTAGGAGCTCTCTATGATCTTCTTGAGTTGTTTCATGAGCTAACTTAAGAGTGTTTAGTTCTTTAGTTAGACGCTCAATCTCCTTCATAGCATTTTCATTCAACTCTTCTCGACTATAAAGACTACTAGCATGTTCATCATTACTAAGCTCACTAGATTTGTCATGTAAAAGCTCATCTTCACCAAGCAAGTCATCCTCATCACTATCAAAGTCAATGAATTCAGGTGTGATACCTTGGGGCCTTTTGCCATGAAGCATCTTCCAATTCCCTCATTTGGTGAATCAAATATGTCATAGGAGTTGAAGTTGGAGGATACGAGAGCAAGACCGCAACACCTTCATCTTGATGTATTCGGAGTTGGAGTGATAGCTTCTTTGGAGTGATTGTCGAGTCGGAGCGGAGACCCATTCCTCAACATGAGCTTGATGTTTTCTTCTTGTGTAGCTCCTTGATGACTTGTCTTTCCTTTCCGAATCCTTGCTTCTCCGAGAGGATCTTCGTTCATAACGATCATCTCTACTCCTTCTCTCTTTCCGAGGCGACTCTTCTCTTGAGCTTCTTCTTCTTGGAGATTCTTCTCTTCTCTTGTGGGGAGTCGAACACTCATTTGAGTAGTGTCCGGGTCTTCCACAATTGTAGCAGATTTCGATCACGACTAGAAGATCTCTTTTCATCATATGATCTAGACTTTGAGCTTCTTTCCTTGCTTCTACTCTTGTAGAATTTGTTGAAGTTCTTCACCATTAGGCTTATCTCTTCATTGGAAACCAGCTTGTCGCTTGAGGTTGTGGGAGCTTCAACTGTAGCTTTGTAAGCACCACTTGACTTGTTGTGAAGCTCTTCCTTGTCTTTAAGTGTCATCTCATGAGCAACAATCCTTCCAATGACTTCGGTAGGCTTGAGATCCTTGTAGTTTGGCATCATTTGAATCAAAGTGCACACGGTGTCATACTTTCCATCCAAAGCTCTGAGGATCTTCTTGATGATGAATCGGTCGGTCATTTCTTCGCTTCCTAAGCCGCAATCTCATTTGTGATGAGAGCAAGCCTAGAGTACATTTCAGCGACTCCTTCACCTTCCTTCATCTTGAACTTGTCAAGTTGACCTTGAAGAACATCTAGCTTTGATTCCTTCACGGACTCGGTACCTTCGTGCATTTCGACCAAAGTATCCCAAATCTCTTTTGCATTCTCAAGGCGGCTGATCTTGTTGAACTCCTCGGGACACAAAGCATTGAAGAGAATGTCACAAGCTTGAGTATTGTTCGTAACATCCGCAACTCATCCGCAGTAACCCGCGATCCGGAACTTTTCCTTCCTCGAAGAATTCACCTTGCAAGCCAACACAAATAATGCCCCATGCGGCGGGGTTATGTCCAAGAATATGCATTTTCATTTTGTGCTTCCAACTAGCAAAATTTGAACCATCAAAGTAAGGACCTCTCTGAAAATTACCCTCACTAGGCGCCATACTCTCCTAGGTTGTGAAACCAAGCTTATGGAGTCAATGCAATGGAAACCAATCCAATGGAGACCAAAGCTCGATACCACTTGTAGGATCGGAAGTATGTCTAGAGGGGGGGATTAGACTACTTGACAATTTAAAAGTTTAGCCTTTTGATTAGGACAAGTTTTTAGCAAGTTCACAAAGATGACCAAGTCAAGTATCACCCTACACATGCAATTCTAGAGTTATGGCAGCGGAAAGTAAATTGCACATGTAGTAAATAGAGGTGGAGAAGAGCAAGCGCAGTTTGGAACACGGAGATTTTTCTCGTGGTTCCGATAGGTGGTGCTATCGTCAATCCACGTTGATGGAGACTTCAACCCACGGAGGGTAACAGCTGCGAGAGTCCACGGAGGCTCCACCCACGAAGGGTCCACGAAGAAGCAACCTTGTCTATGCCATCATGGCTTACGCCCACGGAGGACTAGCCTTACTGGGGTAGATCTTCACGAAGTAGGCGGTCTCCTTGCCCTTACAAACTTCTTGGTTCAACTCCACATCTTGACGGAGGCTCCCAAGCGACACCTAACCAATCTAGGAGGCACCACCCTCCAAAAGGTAATAGATGGTGTTGGTGATGATGAACTCCTTGCTCTTGTGCTTCAAATGATAATCTCCCCAACACTCAACTCTCCTCACTGATTTGGCTGTGGTGGAAGAAAGGATTGAGTGGAAAGCAACTTGGGAAGGCTAGAAATCAAGTTTCATATGGTGGGAGTGGTGCAACTTGATCTCAACACAAGGGTAGGTAGTTCTCTTCTCGAAATGTAAGGTAGGAGTGGTAGTTCTTTCGATGGCTCTCTCCACGAATGAAGAGGAGGTGGAGGGTATTTATAGCCTCCACACAAAATCCAACCGTTACACATTTGACCAATCTCGGTCGGACCGAAGTTGACAACTCGGTGAGACCGAAAGTTCAAATCTTGTGAGCGTTGGGATTTTCAGTGGGACCGAAAATCTGATCTCGGTTAGTCCGATTCTTCCAAAGACTAGGGTTTGCCATTCTCGGTGGGACCGACTTTATCATCTCGGTGACACCGATTTGATTCTGAAGATTCTGAAGCTTGGCAACACTAGTTTCGGTGAGACCGAGTTTGGAATCGGAAAATCCGAAATTACTAGGGTTTGGCTATATGGTGAGGTGGTTCATCTCGGTGTGGTGAGTTTATGGAATCGGTGGGACCGAGATTACTTATGAGCATATGTTAGAATGAGAGATTGTTGATGTTTGGGAGATAGATCACTAAGCACTTTGAGCAACGGATCATCAACATAACCTCATCCCTTTTAATAGTATTGGCTTTCCTATGGACTCAATGTGATCATGGATCACTAAACCAAAAATGGAGTCTTGAGCTTTTGCCAATGCTTTCCTTAGCATTTTGAGGGTCCACATCAACAGTCATTGCCATACCCATATCAACGAACTTTACGAAATATACTCAAGAAACAATTAGTTCAATGATATATATGTTGTTATTAATTACCAAAACCACCCGGGGATTAGTTGCACTTTCACTAACACTCCCAAACGTAGACACGTCCATCTTCCTCCAATGGTGTGTAAACCAAAGCAATGGAGACCAAAGCTCTGATACCAATTGTAGGATCGAAGAAGGTGAGAGTGTCTAGAGGGGGGTGATTAGACTACTCGACAAGATAAAAATTTAGTCTTTTATCAAGGGCAGATTTTGGCAGATTTTGCATAACACAAAAGTCAAGTAGCTCACTACACATGCAATTCTAGAGTATGGGCAGCAGAAAGTAAATTGCACAAGTAGTAAAGAGAAGTGGAGAAGATCAAACGCAATTTGGAGACACGGAGATTTTTCTCGTGGTTCCGATAGGTGGTGCTATCGTACTTCCACGTTGATGGAGACTTCAACCCACGGAGGGTAGCAGGCTGCGAGAGTCCACGGAGGCTCCACCCACGAAGGGTCCACGAAGAAGCAACCTTGTCTATGCCATCATGGCTCTCGCCCACGGAGGCTAGCCTTACTCGGGGTAGATCTTCACAAGTAGGCGATCTCCTTGCCCTTACAAACTTCTTGGTTCAACTCCACATCTCGACGGAGGCTCCCAAGCGACACCTAACCAATCTAGGAGGCACCACCCTCCAAAAGGTAATAGATGGTGTTGATGATGATGAACTCCTTGCTCTTGTGCTTCAAATGATAATCTCCCCAACACTCAACTCTCCTCACTGATTTGGCTGTGGTGGAAGAAAGGATTGAGTGGAAAGCAACTTGGGAAGGCTAGAGATCAAGCTTCATATGGTTGGAGTGGAGCAACTTGATCTCAACACAAGGGTAGGTAGTTCTCTTCTCAGAAATGTAAGGTAGGAGTGGTAGTTCTTTCTGATGGCTCTCTCCACGAATGAAGAGGGGGTGGAGGGGTATTTATAGCCTCCACACAAAATCCAACCGTTACACACATTTGAGCAATCTCGGTGGGACCGAAGTTGACAACTCGGTGAGACCGAAAGTTCAAATCATGTGAACGTTGGGATTTTCGATGGGACCGAAAATACAATCTCGGTTAGTCCGATTTGTGCAAAGACAAGAGCTTGCCAATCTCGGTGGGACCGACTTCATCATCTCGGTGACACCGATTTGATGATGAATGTTCTGAAGCTTGGCAACTCAAGTTTCGTGAGACCGAGTTGAAATCGGAAAATCCGAGATTTCTAGGGTTTGGCTTTGTGGTGAGGTGGTTCATCTCGGTGTGGTGAGTTTGGAATATCGGTGGGACCGAGATTACTTATGAGTGTATATGGCGGTGAGAGTTCTTGATAGTTTAGGAGATGTATCACTAAGCACTTGAGCAACGGATCATCATCATAACCTCATCCCTTTTAATAGTATTGGCTTTCCTATGGACTCAATGTGATCTTGGATCACTAAACCAAAAATGGAGTCTTGAGCTTTTGCCAATGCTTGCCTTAGCATTTTGAGGGTCCACCTCTTGATCCTTTTGCCATGCCAATGTGATTGAATTTCTGAAACATACTTGATAAAAGCATTAGTCCAACCACAAAGTATGTTGTCATTAATTACCAAAACCACCCAGGGAGCAAATGTGCTTTCAAGAGGCTCAACACACATGAGTTCCAGCTTTCTGAGAAAAGAGATATCTATGGTCCCAACTATGGTCGCTTTTCATCTTTGAAGGCAAAAGTTGTTTCCTCATCGAAGAAGAATCAATTGTAGTTACGATGATCCCGAAGACATTGGAAAGGAACTTGCTATGCTTGTGAAGAAGTTCGAAGTTCACTAAGAATAAAGGCTTGAAAGTCTTCCGATCCAGCTCAAGGAATGATGAAGCTTCCACCCATGACCACAAGAAGAGAACACGCCACGAGTGCAAGAAACCCGGACACTACATATCCGAGTGTCCACAATTGGGACAATGAGAAGAAGAAGAAGAAGAGCAAGGAATATGATTCTGATGATAAGAAGAAGAAGAAATCCTCAAAGTCTTCTTCTAAGTCTTCTTCCAAGTCTTCATCACACAAGAAGAACTCATCTGGCAAGGCTTGTGCTTTTGTTGGCAAGGAATGGATTACGAGGAGGAGTGCATTCGAGGAGGCGGAGGTGGAGTCTGGAGAGGAGTCGACCTTGGCGTTGCAAGTCGGCTCTAGCCACGACCTATGTTGCCAAGTCCATCTTCAACATCAAGACAATGACTTCCACACCAACGCTGAGCTGATGGCGAAGACGATCCTACTCCCACCTACTGCTTCATGGCACGTGGTGCCAAGGTAAAATCACGCGATGCTTACTTTCAAACATCAAGTGAAGATGACTCTGATTGTGAATCCAAACCTAGCTACAAAACACTTGCTAAAATTGCAACTGAACAACAAAAGGCTATGGAACATACTCAAAAACTATTAGACAAAAGCGATGACCTATTGGATGCGGAAATGACACGTTCACAGTCCTTAGTTGAAGACATAAAAAATCTTCATACTAAGTACCAAGAACTTGAAAGTCGTCATGAAACGCTCTCAACTACTTATGAAAGGCTCTCCTATGATTATCTTCAAAGGAAGCAAGAGCTTGAGAAATTGAGTGCGGCTCATGAAGATCTTCAAAAAGTGAATGAGTCACTTCGCACTCAACAGATCAATCCCGCTCAGGATGGATTTGAACCACCATGTCTAAAATGCATTGAGCGTGATAACGCTACATCTGTTCTTTGAATGTTCCACTTCTTTGCTCTTGTTTCATTGTCTTCACCTACTGATGTGGCTACTAACCCCTCCGCGGAGGATACCACTACTATTGCTGATGAAAATGCTAGGTTGAAGACATTGCTTGAAATAGGGATGTATAAAAGTCTGAAAGGACATCAAACACTTTGCGATGTCCTCAAAAAGCCGATTCTGAACCGAAACCCTAGGAAAGAGGGTGTTGGGTTCGAGAGGAAAATGAATGTTGATGGCTCATACTGGAAGCCTGAGCAGTACCCCAAAACCACATGGGTTGCTACAAAGGAACCTTCAGTAGATCCGTCCACTTTATCTGGTTTTACCTGTGCTAATCCTATTATCATTGATGAATCCTTTGATGCGAACTATAAGCTGTTCAAGAATCAGAATGGTGAAGTGTTTGCCAGGTATATTGGTACTAATCTGCAGAATGGACCATCTATGAAGAAGATCTGGGTACCTAAGCGTTACATTGAGAATCTTCTGTGAATGTCATCATGACACCACCAAGGAAGGCGACAAACCCAGACCTATAGCTTCATATGTCCCAAAGGCTTCATCTGATCTGAGGACTCACAGAGTCACCCTAACGCCAATGTTTTGCGAGAGAAATTATACTCAGACTTATGAATTTGAGCGTGTGTCTTCGAACCGCTATGTTCATAGAACTAAGAACTTTTCTGCTTATTCATATGAGTATCATTCATCTCCTGCAAGGCTATTTGCTAGGGCTCCAAAGCCGAAATTCTTAGATGCTGCACTTAGACTCATTGCTTCTAAGCCACCCCTGAAAATGTGGGTGGTGAAGAAGAACTAACTTTCTTTTGCAGAGAAAGGTCTCCAGCCTGCAATCAATGGCGTCCGATGCTATTGCTGGGGACCTAAAAACACATTGAGGACGCATGATAAAATGTCTTACTATATACTTCACATATGAATCGTGCACCAGTCATACTATGTGTCCTAACTTTGATCTAAGCTGTGACAATCCTTGTATGTGTCAAATGCCTATGCTTCACAACACTCTTTGTGAAGCCTATCCTCCTAACTTCACTGTAGGGCATGTCACCAAAAGCTTCAGAATGGATTATGGACAGTGGATGCACAAATCATATGACTGGTGATCGAAGTCTTCTCATGGACTCAACCTTACGTCCATCCGACAAGAGTCACATCACATTTCTTGACCTTTGGTAAAAGCAAGGTATTGGGTCTAGGTAGAGTTGCAATCTCAAAGGATCAACACATGGATAAAGTGATGCTTGTTGAATCCCTTGGTTTCAACAATATACATCTCAATGCTTTGTGACTTCAACATGATTGTGCTATTCGGAAAATATCGCTGCCTTGTACTAATGGAATCGACAAGTCTCTAGTCTTTGAAGGGTATCGAAAAGATGATCTATACATTGTAGATTTCTCGGAGGGTCCACACTTGCCGTATGTCTTCTCACAAAAGCTTGAATCTTGGCTCTGGCATCGAAGGTCAGGCATCTTGGCATGAGGAACTTACACTCACTCGTCAAGAAGAAGCATGTCATAGGCATCGAGGATGTCAAGTTCAAGAAGGATCCTTCGTGTGGTGCCTGCGAAGCTGGAAAGATGACTAGGGCAAAGCACCCCTCGAAGACAATCATGACAACATCTCAACCCTTCGAGCTGTTACACATGGACTTATTTGGACCTACTCACTACTCTACCCTCACAACAACTGCTTGTCTCTATGGCTTCGTAATTGTTGATGACTACTCAAGATACACATGGGTGCATATAATTCTCTACAAAACTGAAGTGCAAGATGTCTTCAGACGCTTCGCCAATCGAGCAATGAACAATTATGTATTGAAGATCAAGCATATCAGAAGTGACAATGGCACCGAATTCAAGAACACCGGACTTGATCTTTATCCGGATACAATGGGAATCACTCATGAGTTCTCCGCTCCATACACACCTCAGCAAAATGGCATCGTTGAGCGCAAAAATAGAACCCTCATTAAGATGGCTCGAACAATGCTAGATGAATACAAGACACCAAGAAAGTTCTGGCCCGAAGCCATTGATACAACATGTCACATCATCAACCGTGTGTACATCCATAAGCTTCTGAACAAAACATCCTATGAGCTCCTTACTGTCAAGAAGCCAAATGTCAGTTACTTCAGAGTACTTGGAGCTAGGTGCCGGATCAAGGATCCCCACCACAAGTCAAAATTTGCACCTAAAGCTCACGAAGGCTTCATGCTTGGCTATGGAAAGGACTCACACTCCTACAGAGTCTTCAATCTCTATCTCTACAAAATCGTCGAAACTATGGATGTGCAATTTGATGAAACAAATGGTTCACAAAGAGAACTTCTACCAAGTACACTAGACGAAGCTCCGCCCAGCGAATCTATCAAGCTGTTGGGAACTGGTAAAATCATGCCTTCTGAAGCACAGCCTGAAGAGGAACTTATCATTTCTGCACCTAACCAACCTGAAGACAATGCTCAGACCGAAGACAATCCTCCCAATGATGACAATGATCAACAAGAGCAAAATCTTCATCCAGTTCATCCTCGAGTTGCAAATGAAGTTCAAATTGAGAAGATAATTGATAGCATCAATGCACCTGGTCCACTTACTCGCTCAAGAGCAACACAGCTAGCAAACTTCTGTGGGCACTTTTCGTTTGTATCAATATCAGAACCCAAGAAAGTTGCTAAAGCCTTTATGGAACCTGAATGGATTCAAGCTATGCAAGAAGAACTTCATCAGTTCAAGCTGAACTATGTTTGGGAACTTGTTTAGAGACCTGACCCTCGCAAGCACAACATTATTGGAACAAAATGGATATATCGTAACAAGCAAGATGAGCATGGTCAAGTCGTCAGAAACAAAGCACGTTTTGTGGCTCAAGGATATACTCAAGTAGAAGGAATTAACTTCGATGAAACATTCGCTCCTGTTGAAGCTATTCGCATACTGCTAGCCTACGCTAATCATCACAACATCTTGCTATATCAAATGGATGTGAAGAGTGCATTTCTCAATGGCAAGATTGAAGAAGAAGTATATGTAGCTCAACCACCTGGTTTTGAAGATCCAAAGCATCCTGATATGGTGTACAAGCTAAACAAAGCATCAGATGGCCTCAAACAAGCACCCGCGCTTGGTATGATACGATCAAAGACTTCTTGAAGAGCAAAGGCTTCAAACACGGATCCTCGATCCTACACTCTTCACGAAGACATATGATGGCGAACTGTTTGTGTGCCAAATATATGTGGATGACATTATCTTGGTACCGCACCAACCGTAAATGCAGTGATGAGTTTGGATACATGATGCAAGAGCAATATCAGATGTCCATGATGGGTGAGCTGAAATTCTTCCTTGGTCTTCAAATTCGTCAGCAAAGGAATGGCATCTTCATATCTCAAGAAAAATACCTCAAAGATTGCCTGAAGAAGTTTGGAATGGAAGAATGCAAAGGCTACACGACGCCAATGCCAGCCAAACACCATCTTGGTCCCGACGACAATGGTAAAGAGTTCGATCAAAAGGTATACCGCTCCATGATTGGTTCTTTACTTTATCTATGTGCATCTAGGCCAGATATTATGCTTAGTGTTTGCATGTGTGCTCGTTTCCAAGCGGCACCAAAGGAATCACATCACTTAGCTGTGAAGCGAATTCTTCGATATTTGCCTTACACCCCAACACTCGGATTATGGTATACAAAGGGCTCAAAGTTTGATTTGGTTGGATTCTCGGATCTTGATTATCTTTGGTGACAAGGTGGATCGCAAGTCTCACAAAGCACATGTCACTTTCGGGTTGATCACTTGTCTGTTGGTCTTCAAAGAAGCGAAACGTATATCGATCTCAAGCTGCTGAATCTGAATACATTCTTCTTTGGATCTGTTGTGCTCAGCTTCTATGGATGAAGCAAACTCTCAAGAACTATGGCATCAATCAAAAACAAGTACCTCTCTTCGTGACAATGAAAGTGCCATCAAGATAGCCAACAATCCATCCGGCACTCAAGACAAAGCACATTGAAATTCGTCATCACTTTCTCGAGATCATGTCATGAAGAAAGATATCAACATCATTCACGTCAACATCAAGAGCAATGGCGATATCTTCACAAAGCCCTTGGATGAGAAAAGGTTTTGCAAGTTACGGTGTGAGCTAAATATCTTGGAATCCTCAAATGTCCTGTGATCTGGCACACATCCTAACACTTATGCATATTGACGACTTAGATGCGCAACACACAAAGTAATGTATATCTTCAATCAATGAAGACTTACACTCTAAGTGTGAATACATTAACATGGAATTTGACTTCGGAGCGCCACGATAATTGTGCACCGTGTCTGGGTCTAATACTTCCTATACGGTGGGTAACGCCACCAACAAATTTCTTTGTTTGAAGTGTTTCAATCATGGTGTTATTTTTGCAATGACTTCGCATTTGGTTTGTCTTCAGTTTCAATTTATCTTCATGATTTTCTGCACTATGATGATTTGATTGCTTTCTGATATATACATATACTAGTGTTCTATCCTCTACAACATTCACTTATAGCTATGTCTTCAATTTGAATCTTTTGAACTAAGTGAATGTGATCGGACCCTAATCTCTCTATGCTTTCTATCTCAAACTCTATCTGTCCAAATCATATGCATTCTATTGAAACTATCGAATGTCTTCTCTGCATCCTAGTCAGCAGAAGGCAAAGAGACAAACATTAAGTCTGTTTTAAATAACTCATCTTTATTGTTGAAATCCGGAGAAGTCGGAACAACCATCCGACATGCCTGGCGGGCGTGGGAACGTGGGACAACTCTGAGTATGTTGCATGCTTGCCACGTGCCCCTCAGATGTGAACCGCTAGGGGCACCTGCATAATTGCGCTGTGCCGCACACCTCCTTATAAATACTTGTCCCCTGCGGCAAAGAAATCCTTCTTCCACCTCTCCACCTCGTCAAAACCCTAGCGCCACCGCTAGCTCTCGACGACGCCGGCGACGAAGCGCTTAGCTGCCGCAACTTCTCCGACGCTGTCCTCATGCCGGCCGCGGACATCGTCCTCTCCGCCATCGCCGTAGGTGTCCTCCGTCGCCAAGTTAGGGCACGGTGGATTGAACTGCTCGATCTCCTGTTCATCCATCTAGCAGTTCTTCGTGTGGTAAATATAACTCTATTTTTACTGCCTTTTTGATCTTCAAAGATTCATCCTATCTACCAAAAGTGGATTCTGCCTATACAATGTTAGATCTATTCTGTCTGCATCTCATACTGCCTAGTCTATTCACTTAAACTTCTTAGCCAGTTTGATTCCTCACTTGTACTTATTCATGGATTCGTACAAATCTGGAACCAACTCTTTACTCATAAGTGAATGTCTTCGCATCATGAGGTCAATGTCTTCAAACTGATTTATCTTCAAAATCTTTTGAGAATGCATATGACCTCTTCCCCTTCCCTCGCATCTCTAATGCTGTCACAGGTACATGTCCGTGGGAGAATCCCTTGGTTCTCATAGTCTACATTCGTTTGCAGAATACTTACAGCATCACATTAATTCTCCCGAAGCCAGTTCCTGTTCGACCAGCAAGCGTAAGTCATTGAAGCCTTTGAACGTATTGAAGCCATTCAGTTTGAAGTTCATGGCCGCAGAGAAATCTGTAAGGAAGGGTGGCAGACAGCGTCGTGGGGGTACATCAAAAGATCTGCCTAATGACCTCGCAGAACTTTACAAGACAGATCCTGAAGAGAATTATCATCAACACAAGACGCGAATCCAATGGATTCGACGCTATTGGGCTGAAGAATGGTTCAAGTACAAGTTCGTGACCAAGGAATATGCAGAGAAGAATGCTATCAAGAGTCCTTGGGGTGATATTCTCTATCGAGGCCTTCAACCCAAGAACAGAGGTGAAGCTATTGCTCTGGGTTTCTATCCGTGCATGGTCCATGGACCTCAGCCTGAGAATGCCGACCCATCATCATTGCTCTGGTGTCGTGACGATACTCTCTTCAAGCGCAATTTCCAGCACGCAAAGGCTTCGGCCAAGGAAAACAAGAAGTCATTGGGATTAGACTTCAACCCTGGTCCCTCTTCTCCCCGTGCTGATGGCTCACGTGATGCTGATCCCAATATCATCGGCCCCTTCTCCAACCTTGATGGCCTCATTACTTACATCTTGGTCCAAGGTGCTAGAGTAGATCATTCTGACAATGATGCTGACACTGATGAAGCCCCAGCTCCTCCTCCGAAGCCGCAGAAGCTAAAGAAGCCTAAGGCTTCAAAATCAGCTGCACCACCAAAAGCTTCACGTGCGAAGCCACTGGCCACTGCCCCTCCTGAAGACAGTGTGCAGTCAGAGGATCAATCACGCATCTCCAAGAGGACGGAGAAGAAAAAGCAAATTGTCAGGCATACTGATCAAACCTTGACTCCTGCTGCCATTCTGCGTGAAGAACCCATCGATCAGTCCAGCAATGAAGATCTTGCAGATGATGCCCTTGAGCAACTAATCAAGAGCAAGGAAGAAGCAGAGATCTTCAACAACTTGCCTCTTTTCGATGTGGCAATCATCCATAACTTCATTGATGAGTGGTTCGACACCCCAAATCTCAGCTTTGAAGATCTGCAGCTTCCCATTGGCCTCAGCGTCGCCTTCAATGGTGCCATTGCTTCGAGCTAGCTCTCGCTCGGTAGATCGTTGAGTGAAGAACAAGATTGACTATGAAAAGGCTCGAGTTCAAGAAGCATGTGGCGAAGCTTCGATGTACAAGGTGTCGAAACTTCAAGGTTATCTTTGACGAGCTTAAAGAAGCTTTTCTCAACAAGCGTGAAGAAGCTCGGGGCTCTCGTGGCGCATGAAGAGTTTCACGACAAGTGTGTGCCGCCTACAATGAAATTTGAAGCGCAAATCTCTTGGCCGTCTGGCATTGACCCTGGATGGCTGCAAAGAAGAAGAAGCCATCAACCGCTCCACTGCGCCTTCAAGTCAAGAAGCACCTCGCATTATCTTCCCTAGCGGCATGATTGGCTCGAAGCCAAAGGTCCTGTCAACCGCTTGAGCGAATGAAGAAGATGAGGGCTCTTTGAGGTGAAGCGAGAAAAGGAAGAATCCTGAAGCCTCTGATGCAGCTCCCTCCAAGAAGAAGCGCAAAACCAAGAAGACTAGGGCTGCTCCCATAGAGCCCTTAGTTGTTGAACCCATTTCAGTGGTTCGCCCTGCGTCTGAACATCAAGAAAGACAGATGATAGTTCATGAGCCACCCTTGCAGTAGGATACCATCTGCTTTGGTTCTTTATTATCTCCTTCGAGGGATTTTTAGGATCGTTCAGGCTATATATATTTAGTCTATTTTGGCTGATTTTCCTTCCTTTAGCTACTCAGATGTTTCAGTTCGCTAAGTTTGAAAAGTCCAAAGAGCGCAGACTAGCCACGGAGCTTGGATACGGTTTCCCGATCGGAGATCCATGGATCACAGAAAAATCTTTCCCCATGGCCTTTCGCCTCTGAAAGCGTCCTTCCTTCTCAATGCCCGCATCCATCCGATGCATGATTTTCGATAGCATCGAACATGGCGGACACCCACACAATCTCGATTTGACACAAAGAACACTTTCCACCTCTCTTCCTTCCTTGGATCGGATAGGAAATCCTCACTTTTCCAAGGCGTAAGAGAAGCAAGCAGCGGATTGAGCAACTAAGCGAAAGCCGTTGCGCGTTCTTATCCGTTTTCTTGCTTGATTTTTATCGATTTTTGAGCAACTAAGCGTGAAAGCCGTTCTTGCTGCGTTAAGCGCATCCGTTTTCTTGCTTGATTTTTATCGATTTTACAAGTGATCTGTCCAACTAAGTAGAAAAGGACACTAGAGTGTGGCTACCGTGGTATAGGGATGCTCGTCCCGCCTGGTGTTGAGGGAGCTAAAGTGGAACTCTTACATACATGTTCCTTAAGTTTTTAGCTCACTAAATGATACAGTCCTCGC